>JAOEGL010000004.1:224014913-225375913 GCA_034509955.1 Urosaurus nigricauda | reverse complement strand
TGTGTCGTGTCTTCTCAGATTGTAAGCCTGAGGGCAGGGAACAGTCTAATTAAAATAATATTTGTAAGCCACTCTGATAGCCTTTAGGGCTGAAGGGCGGGGTATAAATAATAATAATAATAATAATAATAATAATAATAATACAGTTTGAGACTGCTTTAACTGCCCTGGCTCATGCTATGGAACCCTGGAAATTATAGTTTATTGTGGCACTAGAGCTCTCTTACAGAGAAGGCTAAATGTTTCACAGAACTACAGTTCCCAGAATTCCCTAGCATTGAGCCAGAGCAGTTAAAGCAGTCTCAGATTGGATTATTTCTGCAGTGTGTTTTGGATCAGTGACTTTAACTTGGTGAATGAGATGGTAAATGGGAGAAGACTGGTTCAACCCCCTCCATATCCAAATCTAATTAGAATGCAGGCCTGTATAAACATCAGAGTAAACCTTTGCAAACACTTAATTAACAACAACAACAACAACAACAACAACAACATTTATATCCTGCCCCTCTACAAGATGCAATTGGGGCGGCTTACAAAGATTAAAAAACATACAGTCCCAAACCCTCAATCCCCCCTCTTAAAATACTATTAAACAATGTAAGAAATAAAACATACTTTAAAAAATTATACTAAAAACAATAGACCGTGACTAAAGTGAGGTCGGAGTTCAACAGTTAGATTTCTTCTAGTGGCCGGAGAAACTATTCAGGAAAGGCCAGCCAGAAGAGATCCCTGGTGCCCTGGTGGTGCAGTGGTTAAATGCTTGTACTGCAGTCACTCACTCAAAACCATCTGGTTGCGAGTTCAATACCAGCAAAAGGGCTCAAGCTCGACTCAGGCTTGCATCCTTCCGAGGTTGCTAAAATGAGTACCCAGATTGTTGGGGGCAAGTAGCTTACAGTTGTAAACCGCTTAGACACTGCTTAGGTGGTATGAAGCGGTATATAAATGAAGCTGTTTTTAAAAGCTGTTTAGGGTGGTAATATGATGGATCTCGTCCAGCAGGCCATTCCACAATCTGGGCGCAACAGCTGAGAAGGTCCTCTGGGAGGTCATGAACAGCCTTGCTTTATAAGGCTGTAACAAATTCCTCCCTGAGGATCTTAGTGTGCGGGGAGGATTATATGGGAGGAGACGGTCCCAAAGATAGGTTGGATCCAAGCCATTTAGGGCTTTGATAACCAGCATCTTGTACTTAATACATACCTATGACAGTTTATAATGGATCAGGATACTGTTACTTTCACCTTGATTATAAACACATTGGATTATTACAGTTTGTTACATGGAACCATTTTAAACAGTGCTTGGAATTACAACTGGTAGAAGACAAGACATCCTAGTTACTGATGAAGGGCTGAGGTTTTTAGATCACTTTATACCAAAATTACATAATATTCACTACTAGCTAGGCCATGCCTGAGATCACTTCAAAATCCTGCATTTGACCTTTAAAGCACAAAATGGATTTGGGTTTCATATGAAAGCTGATAAGTAAAAAAACCAATTCATTTGAGATGTGGTACTGGACAAGACTGCCGAGGATACTGTGGACAGCCAAAAAGACAAACAAAAGAGGCCTGAAACAGATTGGCCCCGAACTCTCTTAGAAGACAAGATGATCAGAGTGAGGCTTTGGCCATATCATGAGAAGTCATGAGTCATTAGAAAAGACAATAATGCTAGGAAAAGTGGAGGGAAGTAGAAAGAGAGGAAGATTGCAAGCTAGATGGCTAGACTCAACTACAGAACCTGAGCAGAACAGTGGAGGACAAGGGGATTTGGAGAGGTCTCATCCACAGGGTCACCACTCACCATGAATCGAGGTTGACTCAACAGCAACAACAAATTTTAAAGAATTCCACCTCCTCTATAAACCAACATGAACTTTAAAAATACTAGTTTTTGGGTATAGTGTGTAGGTATCTGGGATTTTTTTTTAAGTGGAATATTTTGCCCTGGAGCAAACAACTGGCTTGTTCTCTTTCTTTCTTACGACTCTTAATTAATATGCTTTCTGCCTTGAGTTGTTACTGACCATTTGTTTTCCTTTCTTATATAGATTTGTTTCTGGTTTTGTTGCTTCTCTCTTGAGTTTTATTCACTGATATTATATCTATTTATATGTTTGATTTATGATTAGCCCTTTTGGAGATTTGCATGTGAGGAAGGTTAAATTAGCGTACAGAAAGAAAGAAAGAGTCTGCTCCTTGCAACAGAGAGTACCATTACCTTGCTTGAAAATATGAAAGCAGGTATGTGTTAATTTGTACAAAGACTATATTAGATCATTTAAACAGATGTATCCACAATGACAGCACGGCAGGGCCCCAGCATTTAACAGTACATCTGCAAGTGATTTTATTCCATCAGCCGAAAGATACATTTATGTGCTGTAGCTATTACACTTTGAGACGAATTTAAATTACAAAACTTGAAAGAGCTTCAAAGCAAATCTTAATCTAAGTACCCTGATCTTGATGGCTCCATTTTTAGGGTTTAAAAATGCTGGAAAGAAAACTTCTTTTACAAAACCTAGAACAATAATCCTTAAATCAAGCGATTTTTAATTGACTTCAATAAATCAAATAAATGCACCAACCTGAGGATTTGAGCATTTTACTTCAAGAGACTCAAGGTCAACATGGAGGCATACAACAAATGAGTGCTTGGATTCAGGCCCTGCAGAATGCAGCGTTTGCGAAGTGACTGCCAGAGTGGAAGTGCAACCCATAGGTTCTATTAAATTAAGAGTCATTTGCTGGCCAAGAAGAGTATACACACTAAAATGATCCAGATTGATTGTCCAAGGGAAAGCATCACCTGGTGAATAAGGAACAAAAGGAACAAAATGTAAAATAATCAATAAATAATTTCAAAAAGTTAATGAATAAAAATACTCAAATGGATTATTCTAAAAATATATATAGTGAAAAATAAATAGTTTTTTGTGGGGCTTTTGGGCTATGTGGCCATGTTCTAGAAGAGTTCCTTGCTGATGTTTCACCAGCATCTGTGGCTGGAATCTTCAGAAAATGTTTGGCTGGAAAGGATTGGATATATATATCCTGTGTGACCCTGGGAAGGGAGGAGTAATTTGCAAATGTATTGTTCTGTTGCTAATAGCAGTCCTCAGGGTGGGAGGATGTGCAAAACTGCCATTAGCAACAGAACAATACATTTCAGTCTGGTTTCTGCCCACGGCACTCTACAGAGACAGCCCTCACCAATATCTCAAATGATCTCTTGCAGGCCAATGCGAATGGCCTCCACTCTATTCTCATTCTTCTAGATTTGTCTGCGGCCTTCAACACCGTGGACCACTGTCTCTTGCTTGACTTACTTTCCGACTTTGGGTTCTCTGACTATGTTCTCAACTGGTTTAAATCTTACTTGTCAGACAGATCTTTTGCAGTGGTCACAGGAGGTCAGACTTCCTCCTCTGTTCCCTTATTTGTTGGAATTCCTCAGGGCTCTGTCCTGGGTCCCCTTTTGTTCACGAATAGATTATTGTAACCTGCTTCTGACAGGGCTTCCTCTCTCTCACCTCCATCCTATAATCTCTGTCCAGAACTCAGCTGCACGTATTATCACATCCGCTAGCCACTTTGACCATGTTTCTCCCCTCTTATCCTCCCTTCACTGGCTCCCTTCCCCTTCCGCATCCAGTACAAGCTTTTGTTGTTGACTTTCAAGGCCATCCACGGACTGACCCCTCCTTACTTGTCTGAACTTCTTTCTCCTCACACTCCTCCTCATATACTCCTCCGTTCTGGTAGTCAAGGTCTCCTGTCCCAGCCGTGGATTTCCGCTGCCCTGTCCCGGATTTGTCCCTTCTCACTTGCTGCCCCTCACTCCTGGAACCTTCTTCCCCCACATGTGCACCTCATCACTTCTCTAACCAGATTCAAAATTAAGTTAAAGACTATATTGTTGAGGGAAGCATTCCCAGGATTGTGCCATCTGCCCCAGGATGCCTCCTTTTAACTATGTATTAAGAAGCCAAGACCTCCCTCCAGTCCATCTGCCTTGGTCCAGGCCCCAGAGGGAGAGAAGAACCACTGGACCTCATCCCCTTCCCACCACCTTCCCCTTTTCCTTTTGTGTTGTCTTTTTTAGATTGTAAGCCTGAGGGCAGGGATCAGTTTAATTATAAGTTTGTATGTACAGCACTGTGTAAATTTACAGCGCTATATTAATAATAATAATAATAATAATAATAATTCCAATTCTTTTCCAGGCAAACATTCTCTGAAGATGCCAGCCACAGATGCTGGTGAAACGTCAGAAAGGAACTCTTCTAGAACATGGCCACATAGCCTGAAAGCCCCACAAAAAAACTATGGATACCGGCCATGAATGCCTTCGACTCCACAAATAAATAAATTTCACCTAAAAATATTTATTTATAACAGAAATGCTTTCTATAGTGAAAGCAACACCAAGATCCAAACCATTTCTATGCACTTTAATTTTCACCTCATGTATAACCTACATACCAAGAAAATTGGTGCTCGTATTCCATGCTTCAGATGTGTCCATTTGCTGAAACCATGTTGTTGTGGCTGTATTTAAAGAACTAGGCACACCAAAATAGAGCAGCCTTACAGTAAAGGCCAGTGAAGACAAGAGGCCTTTTGGTTGCTGCTCAGTTGCTGCTCCCAGGGTGACCAAGTGCAAGGGAGAAGCTTCACCCTAGAGAGGAGGAACTCTAAATCCTTCACTAGGGCAAAGAAAGGTGCAGCCAGTGTGTGTGTAGGGAGTTTACAGAGGCAACATGCTCTGGACTGGGGACTGGTGTGGGCTGGAAAAGGGAGCGATTTTAACTACAGGAGTCGCTCCAAGACAAAGTACTCTTTCCTTACAGATACTCCTTCCCCAGACACATGTCAACCCCACACAGTTTTAAGTATCCACTCAGCCACAAAAAAATGTTTTTTCTGCTACCTCTTCTCTCAGCCTGTTTGATGAAAGAAAGCAGGAGCAACAGTGCAACTCCAACCTTCCAGCCAAGTCCCACTTCTCCTCTGCCCACCATGTGCTGTAACTCTAGTCTGTCCCCAAATGGTCCTGCTCTGAGCCACAGAAGCAATGCTCTGTGTCCAAGTCTAGCATAAGTTTCCCAATTGCCACTAGTAGCGAAATATGCCAGTAACATAGTGAACTCACATGGGCAGGCAAAAAGCAGGAGACACCACCACACAAAATAATTAGGGAGGCTGTGTGGTGGCTTTTTGAGGACCCTGAAAAGAAGTTATATCCTCACCATGGTCCTAAAGGCTGCTGGTTCCCCTTGTCATTCCTGCAAACCACTACCTTGACTGAAGGCTCCCTGCTGCCCATTTTCCACCTGGATCTTTCCACCAGCCCCGGGGGGGGGTATACCACCCACTTGAAATCACTGTTCTAAATACAGTGGTCCCCCGCCTTACGAATCCCCCGGGTTGCGAAAACCCCGGGATCCGAAAGGCGGCGGACCGGCTTCCTATCCCTCGGGATACGAAAGATCCCCTGGGATACGAAGAAAAAAACCGCGCGGCCCCTTTAAATCGGCCGCGCGGTCCATTGACTTTAGTGGTCCCCCGGGAAACAAAAGCTTCCGGGTTACGAAAGTAATCCCGGAACGGATTACTTTCGTAACCCGGGGGACGACTGTAGTGAGGAAAGGTGAGGAGAAAGGGGCTTTCACCATTTGCTAATTGCAACATCCCATATTATCTGAGAGTGCCCCAACCCTTTGGGGGAAGGGGGGTTAGGAGAGTTAGAAAAGAACGAGGGATCCGTAAAAATCATCACCTCCCTTATTTCTCCAAGATAAATTCTTTGTAGGATCCAAAGTCTTTTCTAGACAGAGGTCATTCTTTTGTTCATAGAGAGCAAGGTATGAATGTTTTCCCCTTTCAGTTCTTTCTCTACAAAAAGGAATGTTTTGAAAGGTTCAATGGATCTAAGGAAGTAAAACTTGGAAATATTGGTCTTTTTTGTACTGCAGCTCTCAAGAATCTCCCAGCCAATTCGGCAAGGGGAGTTTAGAGAATTATGATATAAAAACAACCCTTCACAAAGTATGAGAGAAAGCTAGAAATACCTTTTCAAATTAATGTTATTATGCACACACATCTGACTATTTAATTAGTTTTTTGTTTCTTTATCTCTGGTGAGAAGGAATTAATATTAAATAGAAATACATGAATTTACCAAAGATTTTCAATGTAGAACAGCTCTGGAAACTCTGAATGAAAAGTCAAGTCATTACTAGCATGTGTACTGTAGCTTAATCCAACATGTAAGCTATAGAGAGTAGCGCTGAAAATCTATCTAAGCAAATGCTTTTGCTTTCCATCCAGACTTTCAGATTTTTTTTTATTTCAAGTGAGTGAGCTTGACAATATTAGGTAGTATTTGAAATGATGAGGTGTGTGGCCACAACTGAGTTCAATTTTTTTTATTAGTGTATACAGATTAGCACTTGATTTTCACATGTACCTTTTTCTGTGTGTGTGCAAATAACACTGCATGATATTAAAGATAGGAATAGTACTAGAATCCTAAACAGTTGTTTGTATCTTTTGAGTTTAAAAACAACATGGAAGACATTTAATGCCTCTGTATTTGATTAAACATTAGGTTTTGTAATTACAGACTCAAGTCATGCTGAATTATCTGATGCATTCAAAGCACATTCAAGGTTTTCACAGAATCTCATACAATGGATAGGCCATGGAGAGATCTTGTGAACAGAAAAAGGCAGAAAATTAAAACCTTGATAAACACATCAAAGGATGGAATAAATTCTGGAGACTTCTTTTCTCCAGGTAATTGATGTAGTTATTAAGCAGATGCAATAAGAATTGAGGCTAGCTAAAAGAAAATTCATAGCATAGCAAAACCAGGACTCCTAAAGCCAATTACTAGTCCAAACTAGAGTAGATCCACTCAGTGAATGAACATACATGAGTTTTGATCTAGTAATTCACATTGATCCACTGCTTCTGTTTTGAGAAAAGCAGAGGGATTTAGGCCATTACTCACATTACTTTCATTCATTTGTATTTGTCCATTTTTACTACCTCTCCTCATTTATTGTTTTATTTTTGGTACATTCTTTTTGAGCTGCACAGCCACTGTCATGTAGCAATTCTCTAGTTCGGAAAGTGTTAGTAGGAGTTCCTCATTATTCTCTCATATAATGAGATGTTCCTCTGTCCTATAACATTGGGGCCTCCTGGTCTGCAGGCTTGCCATCCATGGATTTAACCATCCACAGACAGTAAGCCCATTGTCCCCAATGGTGGTGTGTGCATGTGGTTGGGCTAGTGGGTGCACGCATATTATGTCACCATTAGGGACAACCGGACTTGAGGTCCTGCATATTTTGGTATCCGTGGAGGGGGGAACGGATCCACCACAGATATCAAGATCCGACTGTATTTTTATTTTTCTACAAGAGCAGCGAGCATCTGTATTAAAAGCACTATACAATATTGTTCTGGTCAGGTAAATTTGTCAACCAAAACTGACTGCTGGATAAATGGTTCTTGAGAAGATGACCCTATAGGAAACATCATGCTTACTTACATACAAATTGTCATGTATCACTTCTATTCCATTTGTTTTTCATATATTTAAAAAACGAATAGTCAGTCCTCCTTATCCACAGAGTTTTTATACATGGATTAAAGTATACCTGGCTTAAAAATATTTGAAAAAAGTATGCATTCCAAATAATAAACCTTGATTTTACCATTTTATATATGGGACACCATTTTGCTATGCCATTGTATTAAATGGGATTTGAGCATCCACAGATTTTGCTATCCACGGGGGCATCCTGGAACCAAACCCCAATGGATAACAGGGGCCCACTGTAGTTAAAAACAAAAAATTAACTATTTAAAAATTATTAATTTTAATTATTTCAAACAAATAGTTAAAATTTAAAAGCATAATATAGCACAAGTAACCAAAGAATTACTTGCAATTGCCCAAGAATAATTATTCTTCTTAGATAGTCATTTCAAGACATCAGACAAGCAAAACATTTTTTAAAATGAGATAAAAGTAATTAACAGAACAGTAACTAGTTAAAGGAGAGCAATTGTCAATAGCATCAAACTCCATCAAATATAGATCCATAAAATTTCTAAGAATTAACAATCAAATTATTAAATTCAAAAATGTTAAACTCACTTAAATGGAAGTTAACACTCAATGAAGGAAAAAAAACCCAATAAAATAAGGTAAATGATCAAAATGGCCAGTTGATTAAAAAGTTGGGGAGGGAGGGCATTTGTAAGAAAAAGAATAGTATAAATCTTAAATAATATAAGAACCAGGATGAGAAAATACTGGTAGCTGAACAAAAATCTTGAAAATAATAGTAGAAAGAAGCACACTCTTTGAAAATATTATGGAATATCAATAAAATCATATAGCTGAATAAATCTTAGAAGCAGCTCCTCCTCCCAAAAATATTTTTTTTCAAGAACATTATCTGAGGTGATTTCATCTTATTAAAATATTGATAGGAAATAGTAGCAATGTGCCAAAATTCCTTTTTTAAAAAAATCTGAAATACTCTACCTTCTTCAAGAATTGGTTTTTGCACAACAAATGGAATCTCTTGCAAGGGCTCCATGTATTTGTGACCAGCACTCATAACCTTTATCTGCGGTAAGCAAAGGACAAGAGTTCCAGGCATACGAGCTTGCCCATGATACCAGCTGCGGACAGTCCCAGGAATATCACCCAATACAATTGTACTGGGAGATGGAAGGCTGTCATTTGGAATGAACATACAGCAGGACTGCACTTCAAGCTGAAAAACAAAACACAGACCTTATGACATGTTTACTGAAGCTCCAGAACAAAGTATTACACAATACCAAAAATGATAATCATTTGCAAGTATATATATATATATATATATATATATATATCACATATTGTTTAAAAAAAAAGTCACCCAGCAGCAGCAGGTGTTTTTCATTTTTGCAATTTACACTTAGAAAATGTCACACTTGAAGAGGTGTCATTTTAGCCTATAAACTTGTTCAGAAAAACACTAACACAAAAAGCTTAACATATATCTACCTTTCCACACCTCCTTCCAAGAGAGGTGACTGAGTTGGATAACATACTTGCAAAAAAAGCAGGGAGAGAGAAAGAGAGAAAATCCTCCTGCTTTTGCAGTTTATTATCTTTTTTTAGCACTACCTAAGCCTTCTGATCAAACTACTGACTCATATATTGGTATTTTCAATGAGAATTCTTCCTTTTCTTTGAGGTTTACAGAAAATAAAGTTCATTATGATCACTATATCATTCTTAACGCATATAACAGACATACAAGTTCCATTCTGCTGCCAAAACCACACATTACTAGTACTTTATGCTTTCTGCTATTATGTGCACATGGAATGTTAAACCTGGCTCAGAATCTTGGGAAATTTACTCTTAATGTTTATATGGGGTTTTAAAAGTTCAGATCTGTTAACCTTCATCATACAGAACAAAGATCTCAAAGTATGCATGTAATTAACTTTCAATGGAGAAATGATGCATAAAGTGAGTGTGCAAAAGGAGTCAGGATTCAGGTCCACCAATTATGACCAAAAGCTCCTTCATTATACCCAAGCCTTATGTATTCCCATTGCTGTATCCTTAAATATTATCTTAACCCATTTCCAATACATTTTTTCCAACAAGCAATTATCACATCTAAAATAAAAGAGTATATATTAATTCAGTTTATGTAAAGACTGAAAAGACTGAAAACCAAGGGTTGCAATCCAGAATCTCCCTTCCAGAAGTGGAAGGGCTCCACTTGTGGGAAGTCACACCATCTTATTCAGGGAAATGCTTGTAATGTAACAGACTTTTAATGGAAAATATTCTTCCATGTATTAAATATCATAGTAATAAGTTGGCGGTAGTGGTTAGAGAATGAAATGTTGGAAATGACTGCTGGAGTGTTTGAAGGGATTTGAATATGGGTGGGGAATGAAGATTTTATTTATTTATTTATTTATTTCCTGCCCTTTCCCCAAAACTGGGACTCAGACTAGTTTATCACATAGGCCCTGGAACAGGCTTTTCACATTCCAAAAGGGGTGTGATGGGAATGGGAGGTGGTATAGAACGTTACTGTACAGGAGAATGCCGCTGGAAGTTCTCATTGTATTATGGATGCATTCCCCAGGAGGCAATTTTCAGGAACTGTTTAGAAGCATTCCTGAAAATCGCCCCTTCTGGATCACATCCGGAATGAAATAAGAACTTGCAGCAGTGGCATTTTCCTGTGCAGTTAACTGCGTTCTATGCTGCCTCCCATTCCCATCACACCCCTTTTCTAACACAACAGGCCCATTCCAGGGCTTGTGCGATAAACTTACATGTTAGAGAGTTGTGTGTTGAAGTGAACAAATGAGTAAGGATTACGTTTGAGTCAGTCAGTCAGGATTAGGAATTAATGTGTGGTGTTTATGAGTCTGAGTTAACAAGGAGAAGAGCATGAGTGAGAATAAAATACTTGTTTTGGTAGTATTAAATTATTAATCTGTTTTGCTACATTCAGCTTATGTTAATAAAGTATTGTTTTGTATTATCATGAGCTTTTGGCCTGCAGGCACTAAGTGGATGCATGGCTGGCTGAATAGATGATAGACAGATAGGACAGATGGATAAATGATAGGGTTCACACATGGTATCTGTGGTAGAAGCAGAGAAGATAGTGAGTTGGTATTAGAAGGTCCCCATAGTTGGTGACCAGAGCAGAGAGACAGGGGGAGATCCTTATATTGAGGGAGAAGTTGGGAATAAGGGAAACCCTTATTCTTGGTAGCAGACGTGAGATTTGTGAAAGTCTTCACTTCTAGTGGCAGTGGGGATTTAGGCAGAAACTCACATCTGGTGGAAAAGTAGTGGGATAAAGGGGCAGACGCTTCACAATCCTCTCCTCCAGAACACAGCTCCACCCACTCAAAAGCATTCACTACCTCTCTGTAGCCTTAGAGGCGCGTTAGAGGGGAGCCTATGGGAAGAAGGGGACAGAGAATTGGACACAAGACCAATCGTCCAATTGCAACACACCTAAACTGGATTCAACCAAAAGTAGCTATTCAGTCTTCGTAATTTTTGTTGGCAGTATCTGTGTTAAATGGATCTGAATAATTTTGGAATACATGTATCCCTGAATTTATGCACAAACACATGCATACACAACAAAGACAAAGGTTTCCTTTTTAACCTTTCATATGAAGATAATTACTTGACTTCTAAATAAAAATAATTCTTTAACCTGTCTTCCAAACTTAGAAGCAATATACAGTGCTACTACATGTGACTGGTACATTTTAAGCTATCACGTACTCTATAAAACTGTTTCCATTTGGTTTATTTCATACTCATAAAGCAAAATAGAATGTATAAAGATTAGATTGTCACACAGTCTGGGGTGTCCCTTATTCTTGACTCAGACGGAAACAAAATATATGCAGCGTTGAAATAACTCTAAAGTAATTTGCTACACTCTGTAGATATTCCTCTCTTTTCTAGTTTTATTTAAACAAACTGACAAAGATTTACTGCTCATACATATAACTTCAATTTACAACAATAAATACAATGTTCCATGCATGTAATCATTTCCAATATTAAAGCTATCTAAAGTTGAAAGACAAAAGTAATTTTATCTTTGTAAGTATTTATTGATTCAAGTGTACAAAATATTTTTTAAATTGGACAAAAAAGATTGTGTATTTTCACAGGTTTGTATAATCAATGGTTGTTAAAAAGATGTTTGCAATGACATGCGTATATTTTTGGTTCATTAGACACTGGTGGCACAGTTATGATATATAATCATGTCCACAATGATTATACAATTATAATCAACATAGCTTTTGTTCTATCAGTGTCAAGGATGCTGATGAATTTCTCTGAAACTGGGCCTCGATATTAAATTGAGGACACATAAATATGCCCAGAAAAGCAAGCTTTACAAGCACCCCCTCCAATTTCTCCTAAAGTGACTTAAACTCTGAATAAGAAAAAACTGGCCATCTGTTACCAGAAAATAGATGTTCCTTGGCTTATTAAAGTCTTTGACAGATACAGACAATGTTTCTGTTGTTTTTAAAGAAAAAAATAGGCCATGTTGACTTTCCTGGCTGCCTAAGCAGCAAGTGAAGTCCAGCCTTGGATATTCTTTACCTCCATAACAATGAATAGGGTAAATGTTTAGAAGCTAACATTCCTTTAAAAAACTATGGTTGACCTGAGGCAGGGGGAGCAAGAGGTGGGAGGGTCTGGTACCAGGATAGCAACAACTTCATTCACCAGGTTATATGGAAACCCACCCACTGAGCCCCTGCACTACAACTGAAAGCTCTTAGGAACTGGCATCAGTACCACTGTATCTCCCTGTTCTGGGATTTTTGGGGGTTATGTGGGTATAAGGAAAAAGGACAAAGAACCACCTATTTTGCCAACAGGAAGCTTTGGAAAACTCAAAAAAATATTTTTATTCCCTTTTCCTTACATTTACATATCAAAAATCATGACATATTTACTATCCCAAACTTAAGGAAACTGGTTGAAGAAATGAACATTGGCTTCACTTGTGAGATGTTTGTTTTCAGCGATTGATGCAGAAGCATCCTATAGTGGGTTGGTTCCCTCTCTCCGTTCCAAATAGGCAGAAAGTAAAAAAATTCAAGGAAGCCATCACCAGAGAGAGTCAAAACCTGCCCCCGTGTGCTTTGGTCTATGTTATAGCCAATTGATTTGAGAAAACGAAACTGACAGAACATTTATAACCATAAGAATAGGAAAAAACACCATCCATCAATGAACAACAGAATTAACATCAACAGGAAGAAAATAGTAGGAAAGGGACAACCCTACGGACCGAGAGGTCAAGTCTTCAGTTCAGGGTGGGGAGGATGTTTCCACCTCCATCGCTGGAAAAAAAATCATGTAAGATAAGCCAATGTTCATTTTTTCCAGCAATGGAGTGGAAGCATCCTATAGTGGGACACGCCATAGCTCCCCAAACAATGAGGTGGGTGAACTGAGTCATATTAGAGTGGTATCACTGATTGTAGTACGTGTCTACTGAAGGATGCCTCTGAAGTGCATCCAGACAGCAGTGGCAAACAAAGGTGGAAGGGGAGGACCAGATGATTGCCCTGCATGTGTCTGCAACAGGATTATTGCTGGACAGAGCAACTAAGGTACTGTGTGTGGAATGAACATAGACAGACACAAAAAGCAAGGATCCTGAAGAGGTATAATGTAGTGATGCAAGAATGGATCCATCTCAACAGTGTAGTAGACACCACTTTTTTGCCCAATGAGTTGTGATGGAATGAAACAAAAAGACAGTCGGAAACATGGAAATGCTGAGTGCGTTTGATATATATCTGTAATGCTCTATGTACATCTAGCTTGTGCCAAGTCTTCTCCAAGTCTGTTTTGGGATTGGGACAAAAGGAAGGGAAGATTATTTCTTGTGCTCTATGGAAGGTTGTGTTGACCTTTGTGAGAAATTAAGGATTCAATAGCAATAAAATTGCATCTTGTCTAAACACACATAGCTCTTCACAGATAGATAATGCCCCTTATTTGGAGACCCTTTTTGCAAAATCCATATGAGGAACTTTATATCTACTTTTCTGAGTGGCTTGAACAGTTTTGGAGTGAGTGCATATAAAACTCTGTGTAAGTCCCAGTTAGAGTATTGGTGTACTGTAGGAGGGCAGAAACCTTTTGACAAAGTGGCTGTCGGAGATCCTAGCTGTATGTTTTTGTGTGAGAGCCGGGGTGATTGCTGATACTTGTCTCCTGAGTGTTTTGGGTCTGAGTCCCTTGTCTAGGCCCTCCCGAAAAAGGAGAGGAGAGTACTCATGTGAACTTTTTGCTGAAATAGTTTCTTGGTATTGTACCAAAGAACAAAAGAGTGAGAGGAGTATTCATATATCCGCCTGGTTGGTGCTTCTTGATTGAAGAATCGTGTTAGCAACTTGAGATGGAAGGCCTTCATTTAACATTATTTGGCGTTCAATTTCCATGCGTGAAGATTTAGCCATTGTGGGTCTGGATGAAAGACTCGGCCGTGTGAGAGCAGGTCTGTTCAAGTTGGGAGTTTGAAGTGGTCATGGCACATGGTTAGGATCTCTGAAAACCATGGCCTTCTTGGCCAATGGGTGGCTATCAGGATGATGGTTGCTCTTTCTCTGCTTAACTTTTTAGGCATCAGCTGATCAAGGATGTCGGAGGGAACATGTACAGGGTCCCCTGTGGCCAGTCTGAGCAGACAGAGTCCATTTTCTCTGCTCCTTGGGTGAGGAAATGCGAGTACCTGCTTGTTTATTGGTGATGCAAACAGGTCTGCCTGAGGAGTTCCAAATCTGTGGGATAGCATCTAGAAGAGGTCAGGGTGAAACTGCCATTCCATCTGATCTATGTCTGTCTGCTGAGCTAATCAATCCTTGTGTTTAATGTTCCTTAGATGTGTTCAGCTTTCAGAGATTGCAGATGTTTTTCTGACCAGGTGAACATGGCACTGGAGATGTGTTTCCCACCTATTTTAGAGTGGCGCTTGTGCACAGCCTGTTGTGCAACAAATTTCCATGCTCTGTGATTGGAATAGAGTCCAGGGAAGAGTGGAGGGCAGGAAAAGAGGAGGTAGTCTCTCTGCCTTCAAGCCTGCTAGCTTCATCCCCACACATTGTTGTCGCACCACGAGTAGCTGTGGCAGGTTGGGCTAAATGTGGACTTAGGTGGGAAGCCTCAGCCAGAGGACACAAGATGGCATCCACTCTCCCTGGGGGCTGTAAATAACTTGGACTGCACAGGTACGGGAGCAGCTGTGGGAGAGATCTGGGAAGAGGATGTGTGGTGTTACTCATGTCTCGAACTTCCAAGCTAGATTCTGCCACCCAGTCTTGCTCCTGGGAATGTTGGTCATGGCAGGGTGCTGTAAAATGCAGGGACGAGGATTCTCCCTCCTCTGACTGCACCACCTGACCCCAGAGTCTGGGGACCTCTGAGTTCTTAGGGTTAGTCCATCCCCGTGTTGTCCTGGTGGACTCTCTGGACACACCAGAGCTGTCATCCATGTCCCCTGCCTCTGACTTAGTAATAATAATAATAATAAAACTTTATTTGTATACCGCCCTTCCTGCGATCAGGGCGGTGCACAGCATGTTAACAATACAATACAAAATCACAATAATTAACAAATAACAACAATAAAATATTAAAACCTCAACACGTGTACGATAATAATGTTAATGTTAATATTCCGTCGGGTTAACAGGAGGGGAAGTCGTAAACAGGGTAAAAATTAGGAGTAGGCCTGGTTAAATAAATAGGTTTTTAATTCTTTTTTGAATTGAGGGAGGGAGGCAGTCAAGCAGAGCTCGGTGGGGAGTGAGTTCCAGAGGCTCGGGGCAGATGTAGAAAATGCTCTTTTGGCAGTAGTTGCTAGCCTAGCCTCTGGAACGTTCAGCAAGTGGTGCCCACTTGATCTAAGTGTGCGGGGCGGATTGTGTGGGGAGAGGCGGTCCTTTAGGTACTCTGGGCCTAAGCCATTTAGGGCTTTATTGGTAATGACCAGCACTTTATACTGAGCCCGGAAGCGAATAGGCAGCCAATGGAGATCTTTCATAATAGGTGTTATATGGTGGATCCTGGAAGCACCAGTGACCACCCGTGCTGCCATATTTTGGACTAATTGTAGCTTCCGAGTGTGATATAAAGGCTGCCCCATGTAGAGCGCGTTACAGAAATCCAACCGAGAGGTTACCAGAGCATGTACTACAGTTTCAAGGTCCCTCCGGTCCAGGTAGGGACGCAGCTGGCGTATCAGACGAAGCTGATAACAGTATTCAGAAGTATTTCATAGAATCATAGAATCATAGAGTTGGAAGAGACCACAAGGGCCATCTAGTCCAACCCCCTGCCATGCAGGACCTCCAAATCAAAGCATCCCTGACAGATGACCATCCAGCCTCTGTTTAAAGGCCTCCAAGGAAGGAGACTCCACTACGCTCCGAGGGAGTGTGTTCCACTGTTGAACAGCCCTTACTGTCAGGAAGTTCCTCCTAATGTTGAGGTGGAATCTCTTTTCCTGCAATTTATATCCATTATTCCGCGTCCTAGTCTCTGGAGCAGCAGAAAACAAGCTTGCTCCCTCCTCAATATGACATCCCTTCAAATATTTAAACAGGGCTATCATATCACCTCTTAACCTTCTCTTCTCCAGGCTGAACATCCCCAGTTCCCTAAGGCGTTCCTCATAGGGCATGGTTTCCAGTCCCTTCACCATCTTAGTTGCCCTCCTTTGGACCTGCTCCAGTTTCTCAACATCCTTTTTGAATTGTGGTGCCAAGAACTGGACACAGTATTCCAGGTGGGGCCTGACCAAAGCAGAATAGAGTGGCACTATTACTTCCCTTGATCTAGACACTATACTTCTATTGATGCAGCCTAAAATTGCATTGGCCTTTTTAGCTGCCGCATCGCACTGTTGACTCATGTTCAGCTTATGGTCTACTTGGACTCCTAGATCCCTTTCACATGTGGTCTCATTCAGCCAGGTGTCCCCCATTCACTATCAGTGGATGCTGGCTTATGACGTGGTCGATCTCACTGCTGGTTTAGGGTATGGCTGAGAGCAACAACCCGTTTGCTATGGAATTCTGGGAGCTGGAGGGGCCCACAACAAACTCCAACTCCCAGAATTCCATGGCCTTGAG
This sequence comes from Urosaurus nigricauda, assembly GCA_034509955.1. Lineage (NCBI taxonomy): Eukaryota > Metazoa > Chordata > Lepidosauria > Squamata > Phrynosomatidae > Urosaurus > Urosaurus nigricauda. Next base: position 225,359,147 of record JAOEGL010000004.1, on the reverse strand, counting down.
TTAAGAGTTAAAGCGGGGCCAAACCGGAATATTGCCCCAGTGTGGATGCAGCCTCACCAGGGAAAGCCTCTCTCCCTCCGCAGCAGCAGCCAGGGAACCCTTTGGGCCCGCTGCTTAATGCTCCCTGTCTCCCTCGAGTGGAGGGGAAGGGTATTGCAGTCCGCTCTGGGATTTAGTCCGAAAACCACTTGGGTTGGGATGGGATGGGGGGGGAGGGGAGGTACCTCCGATGTCTCCTTAGCAGTGCAAGCTGAATCCTAGAGGGAAGCCTCTAGCCCTCCCTAGGAGCCCTTGGGGGCTGCAATGATGATGATGATGATGATGATGATGGGGGTCTCAGGGAATGGGGGGGGGGAGTCTGAGATGGTGGGCATCCGAGGCATGGCTGCCAGGGATGGCTGCCCAGAAGAGCCTTTACCTGCAGCCCAGAGGAGGAGGAGGAGGAGGAGGGAGGCGAGGATGCAGCTGGTGGCCAGTGGCTTTGGCTGGCCAGCCCCGAGCAGCATCTTCTTGACCCGAAAGCTGCTTCTAGGCTGCAGGAGGAAGGAGGCAGGAGCTTCCCATCTTGGCTTCTCCAGGATCGACCTCACTGTACAGCCTTCTGCTTTCCCTTAATCTTCCTCTCCTCCAGAGCTCCTCCTGCTGCTGCTGCTGGAAGTAGTGGAGGAGGAGGAGGAGGAGGAGGAGGAAGGAGGGGCAATGAAGGCATCAGCAGCAGCAACAACAAGGCAGGCAACACACACCACCTTCCTCCACCATCACAGGCTGCAAGGGATGGGAAAGGAAGGGATTAAGGAGAAGGGGAGGAGCTGCCTCCAAACTATCTCATCATCATCATCATCATCATCATCATCATCATCATCATCATCATCATCATATGCCTGTTCTGGTTGGCCAGGTCCAGTCCAGATTCAGAGGCTGATGATGGGCAGAGCTACTCCCTTTGCAATATGATGCTGCTCTATCTCCCTTGAGATTGCTGGGATGGTGCCTTCCTGCTTGGTTCCAACTCTAGCATTCCACCATCCATTCAGAGCAATGGTCCCCAAACGGTGCTCTTTAAAGGGTTTTGGACTCCAGCTCCCACAATTCCAGACTAGCTGAGGCTTCTGGGAGCTGAAGTCCAAAATCTCTTAAAGTGCACAGTTGGGGGATCACTGCACTAGAGACTGATGGGCAGAGCTACTCCCTTTGCAATATTATGATAAAATCATAGAATCATAGAATCACAGAGTTGGAAGAGACCACAAGGGCCATCCAGTCCAACCCCCTGCCATGCAGGAACTCCCAATCAAAGCATCCCCGACAGATGGCCATCCAGCCTCTGCTTAAAGACCAGGAGACTCCACCACCCTCTGAGGGAGTGTGTTCCACTGTCGAATAGCCCTTACTGTCAGGAAGTTCCTCCTAATGTTGAGGTGGAATCTCTTTTCATGGAGCTTGCATCCATTGTTCCGAGTACTGTTCTCTGGAGCAGCAGAAAACAAGCTTGTTCCCTCCTCAATGTGACATCCCTTCAAGTATTTAAACAGGGCGATCATATCACCTCTTAAACTTCTCTTCTCGAGGCTAAACATCCCCAGCTCCTTAAGGCGTTCCTCATAGGGCATGGTTTCCAGTCCCTTCACCATCTTAGTTGCCCCCCTTTTGACACGCTCCAGTTTCTCCACATCCTTTTTGAATTGTGGTGCCCAGAACTGGACACAGTATTCCAGGTGGGGCCTGACCAAAGTAGAATAGAGTGGCACTATTACTTCCCTCGATCTAGACACTATACTTCTATTGATGCAGCCTAAAATTGTATTGGCCTTTTTAGCTGCCACATCACACTGTTAACTCATGTTCAACTTGTGGTCTACTTGGACTCCTAGATCCCTTTCACATGTGGTCTCATTCAGCCAGGTGTCCTCCTTCATATATCTGTGCATTTCATTTTTCCTCCCTAAGTGCAGAACCTTACATTTCTCTGTGTTGAATTTCATCTTGTTAGCATTGGCTCACCTTTCTAGTCTATTCAGGTCATTTTGAATTTTGATCCTGTCCTCTGGGGTATTAGCTACTCCTCCTAGTTTAGTGTCATCTGCAAATTTGATAAGTATGCTCCCAATTCTGTCATCCAAGTCATTAATAAAGATGTTGAACAGCATTGGGCCCAGGACAGAACCCTGTGGGACCCCACTGGTCACTTCTCTCCAGGATGAAAAGGAGCCATTGTTGAGCACCCTTTGAGTTCGGCCACTCAACCAATTACAAATCCATGTAACAGTTAACTTGTCTATCCCACATTTTGCAAGCTTATTTGCAAGAATGTCATGGGGAACCTTGTCAAAGGCCTTACTGAAATCGAGGTAAACTATATCCACAGCATTCCCTTCATCTACCAAGCTGGTAATTTTATCAAAAAAAGAGATCAGGTTCGTTTGGCATGACCTGTTTCTCTGAAACCCATGTTGGCTTTTTGTGACTATGGCATTGGCTTCTAAATGTTCACAGACTCTCTGCTTAATGATCTGCTCTAGAATCTTTCCTGGTATTGATGTCAGACTAACTGGACGATAATTGTTGGGATCCTCTTTTTTTTCCCTTTTTGAAGATGGGGACAACGTTTGCCCTCCTCCAGTCTTCTGGGACTTCTCCTGTTCTCCAGGAGTTCTCAAAGATTATTGCCAATGGCTCCGATATCACCTTTGCCAGTTCTTTTAATACCCTTGGATGTAGTTCATCTGGTCCTGGAGATTTGTATTCATTTAGAGTAACCAGGTATTCCTGTACTGTCTCTTTACTTATTCTGTGCTGAAATTCCCCCACTCTGTCCCCTTCTTCACTGTCCTCAGGTTGAGCACATTTTGCCTTTTCTGAGAAGACTGAAGCAAAGAAGGTGTTGAGTAATTCTGCCTTTTCTCTGTCCCCTGTTAGTATTTTGCCATCTTCTGCACGCAGTGGTCCTACCATTTCCTTCTTCTTCCTTTTGCTGCGGACATATCCAAAAAAGCCCTTTTTATTGTTCTTAACCTCTCTAGCAAGCCTGAGTTCATTTTGCGCTTTAGCTTTTCTGACTTTATCCCTACATGTGCTGGCTATTTGTTTGAATTCCTCTTTGGTGATTTCCCCATTTTTCCATTTTTTATACATGTTCCGTTTAAAACTTAGCTCAGTTGTAAGTTCCTTAGTCATCCATACCGGTTTCTTGAGACATCTCCCATTTTTCTTCCTCATTGGGACTGTCTGAAATTGTGCTTTCAGTATCTCCCTTTTGAGGAACTCCCATCCATCTTGAACTCCCTTCTCTTTTAGTATTCTTGACCATGGGATCACCCCCAGTATTTCTCTAAGTTTATTGAAATCAGCTCTCCTAAAGTCTAGAATTCGTGTCTGACTATGCCTAGCTTCATCTTTCCACTGTATAGCAAACTCCAGGAGAACATGGTCACTTCCACCTAAGGATCCCACCACTTGCACCCCATCAACTAGGTCTTCCCTGTTGGTTAAGATAAGATCTAAGATGGCTGATCCCCTTGTTGCTTCTTCCACCTTTTGGACAATGAAATTGTCTTCCAGGCAAGTGAGGAATTTGCTAGACCTTGAGGATTTGGCTGAGTTTGACATCCAGCAAATATCCGGATAGTTGAAGTCCCCCATCACTACTACATCTCTCCTTTCTGAGTGTGTGGTCATCTGTTCTAGAAAGGAATCATCCAATTCCTCTGGGGTCTGTAGTAGACTCCCACAGTAACATCCCTGTTATTTCCCTCTCCTTTAATTTTTATCCAGATGCTCTCCACCTGACTTCCAGTATTGACTTCCTGGATCTCTTCACTGGTGTAAATATCCCTGACATATAATGCTATTCCTCCTCCTTTCCTGTTTGGCCTGTTTCTTTTAAAAAGGTTATACCCCTCTATTTCTACATTCCAATCATGAGACTCATCCCACCAGGTTTCAGTGATGCCTATTATATCATATTTCCCTTGTTGTGCTAAGAGTTCAAGTTCATCCTGCTTATTTCCCATACTTTGTGCATTAGTGTAGAGACATCTAAGACCATGTGTCCTCTTGTCTTGCTGCTTTTGCATGGTTTTTTGCTTCCTACTCTTGGGTCCTTTCACTGTTTGCCTTGTTCCCTCTATGCCACTTTGTCTATTCTCTCCATCCCTTTTGCCTTCCAGAATGCTGTCTCCCTCCCCCACATAACTCAGTTTAAAGCCCTCCTGATCAGATTCTTCAGACTGTTGGCAAAAATGTTTTTGCCAACTGGCGTGAGATGGAGCCCATCCCTTGCCAGAAGTCCCTCTTCATGGAACCGCAGCCCTTGATCCAAGAATCCAAACTGTTCTTGGCGGCACCATCTACGGAGCCAGTTATTTACCTCTGCTATTTTCCTCTCCCTTCCTGGACCATGCCCTTCCACCGGGAGAAGAGATGAGATGACAACCTGTGCATCCATCTCTTTCAGCTTCCTTCCCAGAGCCTCATAATCCCTTTTGATATTTTGAAGGCTGTGCCTTGCAGTATCATTGGTTCCCACATGAACCAAAAGAAGGGGGTATTGATCAGTAGGCTTGACAAGTCTTGTCAGCCTCTCTGTCACATGATGGATCTTTGCCCCAGGGAGACAACACACCTCCCGAGACATCTTGTGTCAGGCCCACAAACCACTGCTTCTGTACCCCTCAGCAAGGAGTCCCCCACCACGACCACGCGCCTCCTCCGAGGCTTAGCAGTGTCTGTTCCCTTTCGTGATACTCTGAGGCTCCCCTGCTCTGTCCCTGATGTCTGTCCCTGCTGCTTTTCCTCATCATCTCTGACAACAGAGAGAGATTCAAAGCGATTCTGTAGCTGCAAGCCGCTCACAGAACGTTCCCTGGTTTCCTTACTTCTGTGTGTGACCTTCCTCCAAGCATCTACCTCTGTTTTATGTGCAGTAACCTCCTCCACCCCAGCAACTTCCTCTGTGTGTTTCCCACCCAAGACATTCTGGCTTGTTCTGTTCAGGAGAATCTGCTGCTCTCTATGATGCTGGAGTGCAGATATCTGTTCCTCTAGCTGCTGTACTTTCTCTTCTAAGAGGGCTACCAACTTGCACTTAGGGCAGGAGTAGTTCCCCACCTCTGTAGGCAAGAAGACAAACATCCCACAGATGTTGCAGGGAGTTGGGTATCCCACAGCAAACATCCCACAGATGACCTCAGGGAGTTGGGTAGACCCATCCAGAGAGGAAAGAGGTGGGGAAAAGGGTAAAGTATACAGAAGAGAATAAAAGCCTTTTTTTTTTTTTTTTTTTGGAAGAGAGGAAATATCAAAGGAGAATCAAATATTTAAAATTAGAAGAAAAAGAATTGCAAAGCTGAGCAATGAGACAAAGAGTCTAGATGAAGCAGAGGCAGGAACTAAACTAAAACAGACCGGGGTGGTGGTGGTGGCTTCCTCTAGTGGTAGCTTCCTTGAAGTTTTTTACTTCTGGCCTATTTGGAGTGAAGGGGCCCAATCTGCTTTAGGATGCTTCCCCTCCATCACTGGAATATTGAGAATCAATTGTAACAGATAATCACATTTTAACTAGAGAAAGCATAAACAAATTACTTTTATCAATCTTTATCTAGACAACATTTGTTCAGACATTCGGATTAATTTAGCTTCTGAGATGAGTTGCTGTTGAAGGGTTTTAACTGGTTGGGCACTGCCATTTATTTTTACTGACGAGTTTTAATTATGTTTTAAATGTGTTTTTTGTTTTAATTTTTTATTTGATTTTTTAAAAAATTAGCCACTCTGAATGATGTTTTTCAGAAGAAGAAAGGATATAAATTTAACATGTAAATAAAAATAAACAAATGTACTTAGTTCTGAACTACAGCTGGTGAAACTACTACATTAATTTATAATTTATAATATTGAGAATATATTTTATATTCATTATTAATATATACAATTTATGCTGATCATAAGACACTAAATAATTTTTTTTAAAAGGAGCAAGATAAAAATAATAATAAACTAAATATATACAATTTATGCTGATCGTGAGACACTTTATACATTTTTAAACAAAGGAACAAGATAAAAATAATAATAAACTATCAACAGAATCAAATATATGAAATACACAAAACGAATCACTAACACATCTTAATTATAAATGCAGCGCTTTTCTCCACTTCTGAAATATATGCCACAAGATATAATATACTGAAATTGTGAAGACATACGTATTGAGATCTCTATCCTGGCCACACTGAAACTTAATGAACATTGGGAAGTGATGAAAAATCAGCAGAATTTCCTTACTGACCATTCAATGGGACTGATGTGAGTGAGACAGAAGATGTTTTCAATCCTGAGGTGTTGCAACCAGGAAGAATTCTGCTGTACTCAACCAAGGGAGACAAACTCTGGAAAGTTTCTGGCTACCCACCTTTTTAAAAATTCATTCAGCTTCATTTCACCCCATCCCTCTATACATTCTGTTCCACTTGCTGTCATGGGGAGCTAGCTTCATTTGTTTGTGTTCCACAAGGGCCATCCAGTCCAACCCCCTGCCATGCAGGAACTCTCCATCAAAGCACCCCCAACAAATGGCCATCCAGCCTCTGCTTAAAAACCTCTAAGGAAGGAGACTCCACTGCACTCCAAGGGAGTGTGTTCCATTGTCGAACAGCCCTTACTGTCAGGAAGTTCCTCCTAAAGTTGAGGTGGAATCTCTTTTCCTGGAGCTTGCATCCATTGTTCTGTGTCCTAGTCTCTGGAGCAGCAGAAAACAAGCTTGCTCCCTCCTCAATGTGACATCCCTTCAAGTATGTAAACAGGGCTATCATATCACCTCTTAACCTTCTCTTCTCTAGGCTAAACATTCCCAGCTCCCTAAGTCGTTCTTCATAGGGCATGTTGCATGCCTTCATCTTGTCTCTAACATATGGCAACCGTATCACAGGATTTTCTTTGCAAGATCTGTTGCAGGGCAGGGGGGAGGATGTCATTGCCTTTTTCTGAGGCTGAAAAGGTAACACAGTGGGTTTTCATGCCTGAGTGATGGTACAAATCTTCATCTCCAGAGTCCTACTCAAACTCAAGCCACTACATCATGCTAGTTCTTGCTAACTGCATACACTAGTATTTTTTGTTGTTGACAGAATTAGAATGCCAGAGTATATGCATCATGGACTAAGTGTTGTAATTACAACTTGTGTACTATTCTCTTACCTCTTTATCTCTCCTTTTGATGGCAACACACTTAGGCCCATATTGAAAAAGCTACTTAACTCCATTTGACAAGTCCTTACAGAAGGATTCCTTCTGGGCAGGGGAGGTGGGGTTGATGTGGTCAAAAATATATGTAATTATCCAAAGTTAGCCATCCCTACAGATGATTTAGCTACAACAGCCTTTCAACCCCTTATTTGATGCACTGATGAGCAAGATGCTGACATATGAATATAAGAATCTTGTCCTAATTAGGGTTTTAATTTCTATGGACACAAAGATCTTCGTCTGATATTACAGAATTACTACAAAAAGGAAATACATAATTTTTTTATAAAAAATTCTTCTTCAGAGTACATCTATATTTTCTTTCTGAAAAGGATTATCTATATAGTCCATTAAGTGTAGAATCTTGAAAAATATCTCCAAAAGCCTTAGCTGTCCAACATCCATATCTAGGCACAAACTATTCTTACTTGCATGTCCACATGCAAGAATGTAACTGCACAAGTGCACGCATCTCCATACATTGAGAATATGCCCTTTGGCATATGAATGGAAATTACACTAAAATGAAGGACTTTTTAAAAAATTATTAATTTTTGGATTAAATAATGAAAATGTGTCAAAAATCATTTCTATGATAGGAATAGTGTTTTAAAACATATATAATAAAAATAACTTTAAAATCCTGTACTCTTAACATTACATCAATAGCTTATATTAAAACTATCAAATAAATCTTTTTACACTTTAAAAAATAACTATTAAACTGCATGTCTAAAATTGTGAATTTAATGTGAAATGTGACTGATTTATATAACTGAATATAAATCTGGAGCAGTAAATCTTACATTAATGCAAAGATCTGACAATCCAAGGGAAAGAAAATGAAGTAATCTGCCAGTAAGAAGTCCTCAAGCTGAGGGTCAGATCCTGTTCATGGAAACCATCTGGTTGGGACCCTCTAAGCCACACCAAGCACAAATGATCTTTTAAAAAAATATCCTATTCATTAATGCATCACAGCTGCACTGAGTGTTACTTCATTTTTCCATGGCAACGTCTTTTCTGTTTCTAAGATTGTATTTCAGTTTTGGTAGCAACGTGTTCTTTTGCCAACACTGGACATACTTGTGTGTTAAAGACAAGGAATTATTACAAATTCTTGAAATACAATCACCTCGTATTTTGATTATGTAAAGTACCAAGCTTGTGATGCAGCACTCCCCAATAACAGACCAGTGAGGCCAACATGCTTTTGCGATCACCAAATGTAAGTAAAACATATATTTATTTTCTGTTCTTGATAACATGTATAACCTCCACAAGTGTGCCAATTTTCATACTAATAACAGCATACTTGACTTTAAGAAGGAGCTAAAATACTGCTGTTATATAACTTGAATTAAATTGCACTGAACAAAAACCAGAAGTTATTCAAGTGGAGAAGTTTTGGTTTCTTGCAATTATTAAGAATGATGCATTGTGAATATTATAATATTTAGTATTTGACATTTTTTTAAAGCACTTTGTTTACAGTACTTCAGTAGTAATTCAATCAAACCATAAAAGGAAGCATTTAAATCGGTACTGCAACCTCAATTTTTATATACAAGTTCAAGGCTGAGAGACAGTGGGTTTAATAATCCTGCTCAGTAACTCAACTGTCATTTAATATTTGATTAGCTCTTTCCAGCTAATATTTCACATTTAAACACCACATTATGTCATCTCATAGCTGAGAAAAATGTACTTGGTAGTACTTTCTGCTCTTAATTTCCCTTTAACTCACTGTCTAAACCTCCTAGTCTAAACCATATGTACTGTGTATATATACACCTGACACTGAAAGAATACTCTACCCACCAGATGAAGTGGGCTACAGTCTATGAGAGCTATACTCTATGAAAGCTTAACCATTTAAGGTTTTTCTCTTTGCAAAAGAGTAATATGGCACCCCGTGGAAATTGTTGTAGCTGTTTTGTGCCTTCAAATCCTTTTTTGACTTATAGAGACTATTAACATAAACCTATCACAGAGTTTTCTTGGCATGATTTGTTCATTGGGGTTTCCCACGGGTTTCCCGTGGGGATTTGAATCCTAGTCTCCCAGATTCTTAGTCTAAGATTCAAATCACTACATCATACTGGCTCTCTGGAAATTGTTAGAACGGTTTAATTGTTAATAACATACTGTAAAAACTGATACTTATGACATATACTAAGAAGTGTAACAAGAGAATTACAAGTGTAATAATAATTTAAAAATACAACAGTAAATGTAACATATATTTAATTTATTTTAACGTGAAGAAACAATATTAAAAGGAAAGAAAAAGAAAAGAACTACTAAGAATAATAAAGTATATTAAAATTATATATTTAAAATATAATAAATATATGCCATATTTCCCAGAAAATATGGTGGATATAACATGCATCGGCACATACACATCATCTTCTCCAACAACTTAGAGTGACAATTTCTCAGCATTTACCAGCCTCTTAACAGCAACCATATATCTCTCTCCCAATCTCATTTAGGTACAGTCAGAAGTTCTTAAAGAAACAAACCCAGGATGGCTATCTCTTCATCACTTCTCTTCCCCCCACCAACATCATACTAATCTGGATCAAAAGCTTGGAAATCCAATTAGGTAGAGAAGGAACCAGCTAAACAGGATAGAACACACATCAGGAAAAAAAAAAAAAACATCGCCAAAGGAGGACCCAAAAAGCTATTCACATAGACAAATTTTGAGAATGTGCCTTTACTTTCTATGGACACCCATAGAGGAACTGGAAATATCTGATCCAAAATACCTGTCACCTCTGTTTACAGAATTTCTTTTAGACATTGTACAGTGGACCCTCTGTATCTGCTGGGGTTTGGACCCAAGATTCCTCATCAGTACCAAAATTTTTGGATGCTCAAGTCCCATTAAATACAAAGGTGTAATAATAATAATATTTATTTATTTATACCCCGCTCTTCAATCCTAATGGCTATTAGAGCGGAAAACAATTATTATTTTAGTAAAGTGGTGTCTCTAATATAAAATGGAAAAATCAAGATTTGCTTTTTGGAATTTATGTATTTTAAAAATCTTTTCAAACTATAGACGTCTGAATCCATAGATAATGTATCTATAATTACAGAGGGTCAACTGTGCTAGAACAGCCATGAGAAGAAATTGAGTGGGAATTTGAATCCTGACATAGGCAGGAATCAAGAGAGAAAACCTAATTTCTCAAGGGTAGGATAGTTAATTAGAGTACTGGGCACTCTTTGGGGCAGATGTACAGGATCATCAACATAATAATTTCAGCTCAATTTATAGATACTTTCAAAACTGAGTTATAGACTATATTGTTTAGGGAAGCATTCCCAGATGTGTGCCCTTGTCTGCCCCAGGATGCCTCGTTTTAACTATATATTAAGAAGCCGATCATTCCCTCCAGTCCATCTGCCTTGGTCCAGGCCTCAGAGGGAGAGAAGAATTGTTGGACCTGATCCCCTTCCTCACCACCTTTCCCTTCTCCTTTTGTGTTGTGTCTTTTTAGATTGTAAGCCTGAGCGCAGGGAATTGTATGTTCAGTGCTGTGTAAATTTACAGTGCTATACAAATAAACGTTAATAATAATGATAATAATATTAGATACCGTATATACTCATTTATAAGTCTAGGAATTTTAGTCAAAAAACTCACCCAACAAATCTGGAATAACGTATCCATGGATAAGTATTGTACTCTAACTCTCATATTTTAAAAAAGGAAACCCATCCCCTTCAGAGCAGAGAAAGGCAAGAGCGTTTTCCATCCTGGGAGCAACTAAAAGAAGCACCAAACCCCTCTTACTTTCTCGACCACAGTGCCACTTCTAATCGTTTTGAGTGCCTGTGAAGCAAATTGGCAGTAGAGGCAGTTCCTTGGTGCTTCCTGCAAAGAGGTGCCAAAAGGAACTGGACTTGAAGGATCTGAATAAGTCATTTGTGTATAATTGACAGCTTTTCAGACAAAGTTATCACATTGAAGTTAAAGGCTATAATCACTGATAACATAGTCGTCATTTTCTTTGCTTTGTCGTTTCATCCTATTTGACATATACGTATTTTCTTAGATCTGCCTGCACCTGGTTGACCCACCCCCACATCACACAGCATTGATCTAACGTAGTTACCTCCTCATCCATACAGCCTTTAGTGTGAGTACAAACAGTAATGCCTGATGTTTTTTGGCATTACTTTCCTTTGCTTCATGCTTTACATCCATTGTTACATGGCCCTATGTATTATCCTTGACATGTCCGCAGGTCATATCAAAATCCCTAATTCTGGCCCAAAAACCTGACGCTGACTTATATGTGATGTCAATTTATAGTCAAGTATATACTGTAAATGTATTTTTAATATAGTTTGTGCTGACTGAAAATATACAATTTTCAAATGTTCCGTAAAAATAGTTTACACCAGATCTGTATCACATGCCAGACTTTATATTTTTGTTCTGCACTGATTCTACTTTCAGTATTTGTCAACAGAAATGCCACACTTAAACACAGAAAGCTGATCACTTTTATTATCACGGCTGTGAGATTAGAGGTGACCAAATGTTGGAAGCATGGGAATTTGTCTATTGAAGGTTGGTGGGAAAGGATATGGAACGTGTGGTTAATGGAAAAACTTTCCAACACAATGAGACTTTGTAATGGTCACTCTAAGCATGACATGTTTTATGAGGACTGGATGCTTTTCATTGACTATGTAAATGATCCTTCACACCACTTCCAACCTCCACATTCTCAGAACAACTTCTGGAAGAACACTTTACAACTTAATGCATTCAATGGGTCGCATTCGTGAAACTCTGCAGACCAATAATCATTGAGCAACATCACATCCTGTGGTTATTGTTTTATCTGTTCTTGTGTCTTCCCTTTTCCTTTTATCACTTCCTTAATTGCACTGTAATATTTGACTGTCTTATAAAGATCTGAAAATCAATAAAATAATTAAAAAATAGTTTACACTATTTTTAAGGAACATTTGAAAACCATATATTTATCTGAAACACATCAGTAACAATGTGGATTTGTTTGGCACTCAGCATACTATTAGTCATGAGTAACTCATTTGGTTGCAATGTAAAAACTATGTTATTCTCACAGAAACTGAGCATTAACAACCAATTAAAAATAATTGTGTTTATGTTTCTCCATGACTTTAGCAAGTATTAGTATCAAGAACACATGAAAAGTGAACACTTCCCTCCTGCACACTGTAGCTGCCAAGAAATATTCTACAAGACTTACACTGGACCCTTCAACATCTACAGAAAAAAGACCTTTTCAAAACAGTCAAGTATAGAATTTTTTTCACTGACATCATAAGAACTTAGAGCAAATTGGGTACACTGAGCTGTCACGCAGGATACTAGTATGAGCAAAAACTGGATAAAGCTATGTAAACACTAGCCTTGCATCCAAAGTAAACTTCCCAGGTGTTTTTTTGTTCTCAATACATTTACTTGCTCTAACCTCACATGAAATAACAATCCTTCCAAGAGTTCATGTTACAATGAAGTTCTGATTTATCTGTTGACAACTAAGGACTTCTTCTGTCTACATTTGTCATAGATAACATCTATGTCCTAAATCACCATATATAAATAGAGCTTCCAAGGCAGATTTTGGAGACAAGGCCACAGTACCAGAAGTTCATACAAACACATCCCACCCACTGCCATGGAAAGGCAAAGTTTTAAGTATTTTCAGATTTGCGGTTCTCTGTTTAGTAAATGATAAAACTCTTGAGAATATGATTACATTGTTAACATTGGGGGGGGGGGGATGGAACATGAATACTACAGTAAGAGCTGGCATGGATGTAACTCTGGTTCTCTAACAACACTGCAAGTGTGACTAGCAAAGTTGGAGAAAGTCTTGAAAATAAAACACACTAGCATACTCTACAAGAGCCAACGTGGAACACCAGTTTGAGTACCAGACTATAACTCTGTAGACCAGGGTTCAGTTTCCCGTTTGGCCATGCATTTCTGTAGCTGGTAAGTAATCTGGTAATTGTGGTTAATAAAGAACCTCCCTTACATCTTTACTAGCCTCAATTAAGAAGAAATCATTAGGGTTAAATTGAAATTACCAGTTAAATGCGCTCACTGACAGGGGTTTAGGAGGTCTCCATGACTACATCTCTCACAGGAAAAAAATGAGAAAGAACAGAATTTTATTTTATCAATTGTATTTTGATTTTAATAAGCCAATATAAAAATAAGGATATTGCCTGTATTTGCAGCCCTTTAATTTTTTCCTGTGAAGTTTCCTGTAAAATGCTAATTGTAATTATTTCACCTATCTTGAGAATCAGAAGAAGCCAAGATATTAAACAAAATGCAGTTTAATATTCAGGCTTTTTCTGAAGCTGTTTGACATAATTTCCCACTTTGGACAAAACAAATATTTGTAATTTGAGGCTTCCTGGTGTAACTGCTTATGCTAGAAAGGGAGGAATGAAGGAAGTGGGTGCTTAATGAAATGTATTTAGCCAAAATGTGAAAGTCAGTGTCAATCAATGTTCCACATGAAGAAAGGGGCAAGCACAACTAGTCTTTTCAGAAGCTCACGTAAAGTACAAAGACAGCCGTGTGAGTCTGGAAGATCAGTATGCAAAAGGAGCTTACAGCATCTTTGAGACTAATTGAAAGATAGAAGTTGGTAGCATGAGCTTTCGTAGACTTGAGCCTACTTCCAAATGCTTCTAAATATTTAACAAGAAGATCTGAGGAGACAAGGTGTGCTTGTGACTAGGAGAATCCAATAAGCAAACACCGTAGTGTCCAGAAACCAAGACAATTTTTAATAATACTAAAATATAAATATGATGGGGCGCATGATTCCACTATGCAGCAGTGTACCACTTGCTCCTATCTCCATGGGGAACACTGCTACAGACTGCCATATAAAGTTCTCACAAAGATCTTTATTGGAGATTCTTCTTAAATTCACAGATTTTCACCCAGTACTTTGGGTAAATAAGGCAAATCAACCTCCTTGACCTTAACTAACTTATTACAGATAATAATAGTCATTTCCTGGAATGAACAAAAGTAAGCACACTGTGGCACTGAATAGCTTGACTATGTTTTCAGACTGGGGGAAGGGGGGATAAACTACTCGAAATCCTTACCCCTCTTCTGCTATAGGAAAACTCAACATCTCTAGTTCATCCCACTCATGATTCACGGGGAGTGTCTGTCATGTACACAACTTTGCTCCTGGAACAGTTTCGAACCAGGAGGAAAGACACAATCTCCACTAGGAAGACCTGTGGGCCCTGTCCTGTGCAGTCTCAAGCTTCAGAATGAGAGCTGCTGAACAAAGTTATTAGTCAATTCATCTTTGAGACCCTATGACACCTCATGCTGCAGCCTGAGGCTGAAGTCATTTTCTAATGGGTTCTTCAATTCATGTCCTCCTACTACTGTTAAACCTCCAACTTTGTATCTGATAGGAACCGTGCTTCATCTATTGCTTCAGGTGAAATCACCATCCCCCATTCTCTCCCTCACTCCTGTCTTCCCATACAGTTACTCCTTTTCTTTCCTGACACTTACACTTCTTCTATTTTTTCCTCCTTCTCCTCTCTCTCTCTCCTTCCCCTCCATGTTCTCAGTCCTTTCTCATGCTGCCTTGTATCTGCCTCTTTAAGTTTCCTGATGATGCTCCATCCTCCCTTCTCTCCCCAGCCACTTCTGTGCCATGGCCTGGGCTGAAGACCTAGAATGTATTCTGACTGTGTCACCTCTGAACACCAGCACCTCTCTGTTTGCGAATGGTCCACCCCCCCCCCTACTTGATAAACCTTCTAACACTCCCTGTTGCTTGGCATTGCCTGCCACAATATGATTTATATCTTTTCAAATAAAAGTGGAGGAGAAATGCAGTGGAGCAAAACACTGCAGTCCATTAACTTTGACTATTAATATTTTTTCTTAAATCAGTGTGTAAGGAACATGATAGATAGATAGACAGACAGACAGACAGACAGACAGATAAATGCAAGTATGCAGCAGATGCACTATCCAGTAGTTACATATCTCATCAAATAAATTTAAAATTGCCTGTAAGATATGCACAAAAGCAAGGCATTGTATAAAGTTCACAACTGTGCACTTATGACTGTTTCATCAGACCACACATGACCCCATAAAATTACATTTAACCTCTCTTCCCATTTAAACCAAGGGAGTTTTGTAGTTAAATCTTGCTTCATCGCTCTTTATAGAAACAAAATCTGGCAACTTATTTTATAGGGTTTTCAATACAGTTGGGCTAAGGCAGAGGAACATATGGCACTTCCCATCCACACAACCCAAAGTGCATATCTACACAAAGACACATTTTTGGCACACAAGGCAGAAAATCTGACAAATACTTCTCATATTTAGCAAGAAAAATATAAGAAATTAAATCACTAACAATTTGATTCCCTTTTATGTTACCAAAATGTATTCCCTGAGGCAGTAACGTTACTCTGCTTAGTGGTACATCTGTCCTTAGATCTGAAAACAAACTAAGAAGTCAGAGATTATTAATTGCTTTAATAAATTCATTTCCACACTCCCACCTACAATATCTTACCTGAAGTGTAAGGCGCTTAACTGCATTCCACACTACTCCAATACATTCTTTCATTCTTTCTTCAGGACTTCTGTTGCAGCTTTCAAATGTGCTCAACATGGCTTTCATTGGAACTGATAAAGGCCTTGATTCTTAAAAAAATAAAAAGAAGATAAAGTAGCTTCCCGAGTCTCATATGCATCACTTTGTGTATAACAGCCACTATCAAAGTTCAACTATTCATGATAAAATCCTGAAACAAGTAAGATTATATCTAATTTGTTCCTTGGTTTCACTATGGTCCAGAACACACTGCACAAACAATCCCATTTGAGATCGCTTTAACTGTGCTGGCTCAGTGCTAGGGTATCCTGGGAATTCTAGTTTATGTAGTTTATGTGGCACCAAAGCTCTTTGAAAGAGACGGCTAAATGTCTCACAAAACTATAGTTTCCAGAATTCCCTAGTTATATGTTTTCTGTGACTGGCCTCATTCAGCATTCTGGCTGCAGAATTCAGGACTTGCTAAAGTTTCCCAAAGGTTTCCAGAGGCAGGCCCACACAGAATGTGTCACAGTAGTCCAAATCTCTCCCAGTAATTTCATATATATGTTAAACAGCATGGGGGTGAGTGGGTGGGCAGAACCAAGTGAGCTACATTGACATCAAACAGGAATCTCCCAGCATCCTTCCAGGAAGAACCAGAACCACTGTAACACTTTCCCCAAGTCTCACCTCAGAGAAGCGGCCCAGAAGGATACCACAGCTGATTGTATAGAAAATCAGAGAGGTCCAGTAGAACCTACAGGAACACACTCTCTGTGTCCAGTTCCATGCTTAGGTCATCTATCTCCATCCTATAGCTAAGGTCTGGAGTTTATGGATCTAGATAAATCAATTTCATCCAGGAATCCCTAGAGCTGAAAGCTGTACAAACTGAAACATATCCAGTAACACAGGAGAAACAGATGCCAACATTACATCCACTGGACTTGTATCAACTACCACATCCAAATCAGAGTGAGTCCAAGCAATTTTGCCTGCAAAGTATCTTATAAATTCCTCACATCAAGCTGCTGAGTGGCCTGTGTTAGAGCTCATAGATGCTGTATTATTTTGTGCAAGATCAACATGATAGAAATATTTTTATTTTTAATCAAACATGATATGTTTGAGCATTTTTTCAAGGAGAAAGATACAGTTGAAGAAAAAAGGAAATAATACAACAATACTCTTCAATAAAAGGGAAAAAAATTACTGTAGTCACTACTGCAGGATGAAAATTGAGTCTTTAAAGTATGGCTAAGTTTCTTTCAATAGATTATTGCTAGCATGTGAAAAGTACACAGGAAAAAAATCCTCCTCCACTGCAATTCTTAAGGGAAAGATCAGATTTAAATAAAAATATTGTCCTTTTTCATGTCTAGTTAACATGGTATCCTTGTACAAGAAACCACTGCACAGCAGGCAAACACACACAATAGCCCTGAATAACTGGACAGAGTACTGTACATGATTAACGTTTTGAAGGGCTTTTCAGTGATTTATTATCTGCCAAATTAGTTTCTCCGCTTGCTTAAGCTTAATAGTTCAATAAATAGAAGTTTTATTTTCTAATAATATTTGCTTGCTTTGTTTTAAACAAGAAGGAATTAAATAAGTGTCAATGGTCCGGCACTGAATCTCCTACAATTTCTAGTTACTTTATTATCACTTTTAATG
This sequence comes from Urosaurus nigricauda, assembly GCA_034509955.1. Classification (NCBI taxonomy): domain Eukaryota; kingdom Metazoa; phylum Chordata; class Lepidosauria; order Squamata; family Phrynosomatidae; genus Urosaurus; species Urosaurus nigricauda. The sequence continues at coordinate 225,341,589 of JAOEGL010000004.1, read as the reverse complement.
TTTGCTTCTTAGTTTTATTCATATTAGTTTTTGACTTATAAGATTGATTGATTGATTGATTGATAGTATTTATGTACTAGCCTTCAGCCAGAAGGGTCCCAGGGAACTTACTACTTACTGATTTGACTATTCCTTACTGTTGATTCAATGGAATTTTTCTAGTTGAAACTTACAATAGGATTAGCAGGAAAGGTAGACGGGACCTCACTGCATGGTAGACCTTGGCTCCCTCCCTCCCCCTCCCTTACTGGCATCTTATCCCTGGTGCTGGGGACTATAATCAGAGTCTGGGCTGCCAGGATTTGTAGTTGGCCCTGGCAGGCATCAGGACTCGCTTTCCCAGCAGTGTTCAGGGCTCAGTGTGTGCACGTCCCGCTCCCTCCACCACAGCCAATTGACACTGAGTGCTGCTGGGAAAAAGGGTTCTGATGGCTGCTGGGGCCAATTGCAAGTCCCAATGGCCTGGGTGTAAGTCCCCAGCGCTTGGATGTAAGATGTCGGTAAGGGAGGGAGAGGAGAGGGACAGAGGGTAAGGAGGGAGAGAGGGAATTTCACACACAGTCATGTCCCATTGTCCCCAATTACACCACTGGGAAGAATGGGACTTGAATGTTTGCAAAAATTTCAGATTCGTGCCCCCCCCCCCCCAGAATGTACCCCCTATGAATTTGGAGAGACCACTGTAGTGCATTTTCTGACCACTCCGAAAACTCCACGAATTGTTGCATAATTGAAAAATCCAAAAACCATCCTGTTACAGGCCCACAATCAAATTAGCTTTCCAAACTGCCCAAATCCTTCCCTCAAGGCAATTAGACCGTTACCTTTACCAATAGTGAAACTATATGAAACTCTGTATAACAAGTGGAATCATTGTTGTCAGTTGCTTCCTCAATTTCTTTGTACAAATTCCCAGTTCCTTATGCACATTAAGGATCATTTGCTTGTATTAGGCCCCTGACGGCAAACCTATGACACGCGTGTCAGCACTGAAACACGTAGCCATTTCTGATGACACATGGCCACTGAGGCGGCTGCACGCCGAGAAGAATGTTTTATCCTCGGCTCCTGCACGGCCAAGTGCAGTAGCAGAGGATGAATAAGACTCTAGTTGCAAATGTTTCATCCTTGGCTACTGCACTTGGCCGTGCTGCGTTCCGCTGCTCCCTGCTCTGCCGATGAAATTGAAGACAAAGATCCTGACTTAACCGGAAGTCCTAGAACTAGATGCTCTGTGATGGACTTCTGTTCTCTTGGCCTGCAGGCCTCTGGCACAGAGTGTTTAATAGGGGAGGATGAAACATTTGCTGCTCCTGAGGATGAAACAAGTCGCAAATGTTTCCTCCTCTCCTATTAGACACTCTGTGCCGGAGGTCTGTCAGTCAAAACAACAGAAGTCCGTCACAGAGCGTCTAGTTCTGGGACTTCCGGTTAAGCCAGGATCTTTGCCCTCACTTCCACCAGCAGAGCAAGGAGCAGTGGAACGCAGCAGGGGACGCATCTCTGGGGGCCCTGCCATTACCAGTTAACATAACAGTTAACAGTTAACATAACAAATAACAGTGAACCACAGCAACCATTATCTACTCTTCTGGGGTGTCATGGATTTCTAATCCATCATTACTGAGATAAGTGATTTAAACTATAAATATATAAACTATAAAAATAAGTGATTTAAACTATAAATATTGTGAAATAATGTTTTTTCCTCAAAGTGACACACCACCCGAGTTATGCTCAGTTTTTTGGTGAAGTTTGACACACCAAGCTCAAAAGGTTGCCCATCACTGCATTAGGCAATACTACATGTAACATCCAGTTCAATGATTCTGTTACATTCTGGAAATATTCTACTCAATCTGAAGCTACCAACAGCTTTGATAATTCTTTTTAGAGTTCGCACCTTCTGTTGTGCCCCTGGCAAACTCTTGTCATGGGATGATAATAGTTTATATATGAAGATACTGAAGGTTATGATTATCTAGTATCTCTTTCAACGGAGGAAAGTATTGATTCATACACCCTTTTCTTAATTTTTCTTTCTACTGTTGCTAGGTGACTCAAACAGCATAGATAACTAAGGAACACAGTGGACAGATAAATCAACTGTTGATGGTTATAATTGGTAGAGCTGCAAAAGAAAATCCGTTCTTATATCACTTTGTGCACATATTTCACTGTTGTTATATACTGAACAAATGTTAAAAATAGTTTATGAGACAAAACCTTGGCTGAACTAGAAACAATGTTCTACAACATTTCAAAAAGTGTTACATTTCCGGAGCTTGCTGAATGCTCAGTAAGGGAAACAGAGGCCTGGGGAATATTTTGCAATGGGTAGGTCTTGACCCAAGGATGACATAACCTTTTGGCTGTCTCCAAAGTGCAGAGGAATAAGAAAATGTCAGCTGAAAGAAATACTGGGAATTCAAAAGAGGCAAGGCCATTTAGTTTGAGGGCAACAGTTCTATCTCTTAGTGTATTTATAAAATACTCTTTATTTTTCCACTCCCACCCCCTTTTTCAATTACAGTTGCAGTTGCCACTGGTTTTCAAATAGGGACATAACAGAATTTCAAGATTTCCATAAGAACACAAGATACCATTTTTATTTCTAGGGTTTCTCAATATGGAGCTCACTGTCTTTATTCCATTCATTTTAAGTTCTTATGGGCAGCAGAAGAAATTTTAAATTAACCCAGATAAATTATTTGAAAAGTTACTGTTTTTGTCATTTTTCTTGTCATCAACAATCTTAAGTGCTAAACTATTGAAGCAGGATACAGAATCTACAACTGTTCCCAATATACTGGTGTATCCATGTCCTTCTTCGGAAAGGAGGAAGAGGCAGTCACTAGCTACAACTTAAGCAATACCAAAAGGGTTATTATAGTCTCCTCAGAGCAAATGTAGATCACACTTGAAAAATCCATATTAGCAATAAGTATTACAAGAATCTTATAAAGGGAAAATCATAAGAGCCAACCAGATCAGACTCAAGGTCCATGTAATCTAGCATCTCATTTCCCACAAATGCCTCCAAGAAGCAAAGCAGCACAAAGCCAGGAAAATTAGGTGAGAGACAACAACATGCCTAGTGAGCTTAGTTGAAAAAGGAACTGAACTCAAACTGCAGAGAATATTCTGCCACTATACAGCATTTCCCCTTGCTTAATACAAAAAAAACAAACAAAAAGCAAAAACAAAATCTACTATATTCACTATAGTTATCTTTTTAGATACACATGCTTGAAATGAGCTATTATTGACCGAAGAACGGTACACTCCTTCTATCTGGGATCGGTCGTCCTCTTCCACCGAGCGCGCAGCTTCGGGAGGGACGCACATGGAGCGGTGAGGGAGGAAGGGGAAATCCGCCTAGCCAGCCAGATCAGCCGAATCAACCCTGGCGATCAATGGGGTGACAGATGTCGCAGCCAGATCGCCCTCACATCCGAGCTATTATTGTATCAGAGGACTGTTTTAAATAATGTTATAATCAAGCTGGAATTGGTTACAAAATGGCGATCTTCTAGACAGCACACCTTGGAATTGAAAATCTAACCATTTAAATACTAGAAATTGTAATTTTAGCTTTCCATGCTATGAGAGAAAATGTATCACACTGTATTTGTGCAACTGAACCTGCTGGGATGTACACAATTTTCAAGAATAGCCTGGTTTAATTGACAATAGAACATACCTGTTACCGTTTTTGTTTTGACAGGGCTGCTGGCATATTCCGAGGCCTGATTTGATTGCTGTTTAGCCAATGGGGTGCTTCCAACTGACACCTCATCTTCTTTTTTCCTTGTTACTGGTGTCCCCAGAGAAACAGAGCCAGATTGCTAAAACCAGAGGGGAAAAGGTACAGTGACTAATTTAAAAACTATGAACAGAATATTAGAAAGCATACATCCTATCACAGAAAAGGCATTATAAGCAGTTACCTCATCATTTTAAATTTTCAAGAAAAGGCTTTGACCTCATAACTAAAGCACACAGTATGCCAAAGCAAATTCAACATTAAAAACTGGATTGATGAAATGCTTTAATAGCCAGTTTCTTGCAAACAAGCAGCTTCTTACAATTACAGAGAATGATTTAAAACATCTTTTTGTAATTAAAATGTAAAGATAATTAGAACCTTTGAAAAGGCAAATTACAACTTCTGAAGAAAAGTCATATTCTGCAGTGCTAGTTCCAACTATACATTTGCACAGCAATGGGTAAAAAATGTTAGAAAAGTAGAAATCATGTCAATTCACTTTAGATTAGGGAGAAGAGAGTACACAAAATAGAATTCCGACCTACTCTGGTCTCCTCCCCAGACAGCTGGTTGGCACCACCATCATTTTTCTAAAACGGCTCCATGGCCTGGGATTTGGATCAGAAATGGAAAAAAAACTGGTTGCTTACATTTAACTGTGGTTCTCTGAGTGGCCATTTGTGAATTCACACATATGGGATTCTCTGTGGCTGTGTAGTCCATTTTCAGAAACTTCTAGCACTAGCCCTCTTTGGCCAAAGGCCCACCCCCACCTCTATACTGCACATGCTCAGTACAATTCCCACTCAAAACTCCTTATATGTCCACCAGAATGGGCAGCAACCAAGGAAGTCAAACATGCCAGCAGAGAATGGGTTGTGTAAGCAACTTGCTTTTCTTCTTCATGGTCTCTGTGGCTCACAGATGTGAGAGACTGGCAAGCTATACACACCTGGACAGAGAGAGATTATGCTCATGATGACAGAAGGATAGACGAGCCAAAAGAAGTAGAATCTTTGCTTTCAACATCAAGTCTGTAATTCTTTACAAAGGCAAGATTATGAGCCTAAGTAGCTGCTTGACAGAGAGTCTGAATAGGCACACCAGCCAAGAAAGGAGATGATGTGGAGAAAGCCCGTGTGGCTTCTTGGCTGTCTCGTAATCTAGGAAGATGGTAGCTGCCACCCATTTGGAAATGTGCTATAAGCAAGCTTAGAATATTGCTTATGAGTTCTGTAACAGACAAAGAGTTTAGGAGATTTCTTGAAAAGTTTTATTTGATCAACAAAGAAGGCAAGGACATGTCTGACTTCTAGTGCATGACAAACCCATTTATTGTCAGTTGATGGATTTGGGAAGAAAGTGAGAACTTCTGATACAAATTAAATGATGAAGCCACTTTTGGGGTGAAAATGACATCTAAAAACAGGGCCACCTAGTCTTTATGAAATTGCAGGAGCGGCAGGTCTCAAAGTGGCCAGTTCACTGGCCCTCCTAGCAGAGTTGGAGGTCATAAGGAATACAGTCTTCCATATGAGTAGATGCAAGTCACATGGGGGCTTTTTACATTGGCAAGAAAGTGTGACATGAAGTTGCACTTTCCTTAATGCTTAGCAGCTAGACAGCAAGCCCCAGGTGTGCATTTAAAAAGTACAGGGCAGCTAGACTGAGGTTTTTTCTGTGGCTCAGCAACTACATGGGAAGCTGTCAAAACGCTACAAACACAGGTGGAGCAGCTACATGGGCGGCAAGGAACGTGGCTTTTAGCCGCACTTTAAACATTTTTTTCCCTTGCTGGCTGCGAATTGCGCAATTGCACAGGTACACCATACAGTCGGAGCTTATCACATGGGGGAGTACAGGACCATTCCGAAAGAGGGAGAAAGTGAGGTCAGTTCGGAAATGCACATGATTACGCACAAGCTCATCACACACAAAACAAGAGAGCATCTACACAAAAAGAAAATGCAGAGTCAATACGAAAGAATTCATCACATGTGAACATACTGGTCGGCTTTCTGTTGCAAATTAAGGCATCTTGGGAAATGGTAGCAAAGGCTCATGGGAGTTGTAGTCTGTGTTCTGTCAGAGCATTATACTGAGTTGTCTTGAGGTTTCAGCCCTCTGTCCAGGAGGGATTCCCATATGTCCTCCATTCTTGAGCAGAGGCCCCCCTTTTCCAAGTTGACCAGGCACATCCTCCTTTGCCAGGACACGTCCTACTTTTCCAGCCTTCTTTTTGAAGAGGAAGCAGGAGGGCCAGGCGTGCTCTGGCCAGGCTCTGGGGGTCTCTTCCTGGCTCCTTCCCTCCCTCCCTCCTTCCCCGCTGCCTTCCTCCTCCCTTTGGCTGAGAGAGTGTGACTTGCAGGGAGGAAGGGCAGCGGTGGTGCTCCAGGTCCTCCTGATGCTGGGCCAGGGCAAGCTGGAAACAGGAGGAGGAGGAGGAGGAGGAGGAGGAGGGGGGGACATGGGGCCCCTCTGCTGCCCTGCCTCCCTGAAAATCACACTCTCTCAGCCAAAGGGAGGAGGAAGGCAGCCAGGAGAGAGCCATGGAGCCTGGCCAGAGTGTGCCTGGGCCTGCCTTCTCCTCCCCCCTTCGGCTGAGAGAGTGTGACTTGCAGGGAAGCAGGGCAGCGGAGGTGCTCCAGGTCCCTCCCCTTCTCCTCCTCCTCTTGCCAGCTTGCCCTGGCCTGGCTGAGCGCCTCCAGTGCCCTGCTGTCTCCCTAGAAGTCACACTCTCTCAACCAAAGGGAGGAGGTGAAGGAAGGTGCAGGCGCACTCTGGCCGGGCTCTGAAGGTCTCTTCTTGTCTTGGCACCTTCTCTCCCTCCGCACTTGTATCGCTGCCTTTAAATGGGCGCTTTAAAGATACAGAGCCCCATTTAACCATTCAACTACACCTTAGCCTTTAGATGCAATAGGGGTGCTTTTTACATTGGCTAAAAGGGGCGGTCCAAACTTGCCCCTTCTAGCGGCGAGATGAGGCCTAGGCTGCCACACGGGCAGCCCCAGAGGCCTCATCCCGCCGCAACGACCCGCCGCAAAAAAGAGCTCCGGGATCGAGCTCTTTTTTTGCGGCGCGGGAAGGGCGCGATTGGCGCCCTCCCACGCCGCCAGAGCGTCAAAACGTGCACAGCGCGTCAAAACGCTGCGCACGTGATGACGCTTGTACGGCGCCACTGTGTAGACGCTGCCATCTTTAAATGGCGGCGTCCATGCGTTTTAGGCTTAGGGAGGGTGTAAAGGCTACGCCCTCCCTAACCCTAAATGCGGGCTTTTTAGCCCTAAAAGCGCCTTTTTTTGCCCGTGTAAAACGGGCCAGCAATGCTGCACCCTTTTTAAAAAAGTAGTGGGGAAATCAAACTACTTTTTAAAGGCACTTCTTCTCCCTTAAAACTCCAAAATAGTGTTTTCATGGCACACTTTCCATTTTTCTCATCTAAAGGCTGGGCTTTCATGCAGCCTTCAACACACCTCTTTTTGCCAATGTAAAATGGGCCAGCTCCTTTTTAAAGGCACTTCTTCTCCCTTAAAACTCCAAAATAGTGTTTTCATGGCACACTTTCCCTTTTTCTCATCTAAAGGCTGGGCTTTCATGCAGCCTTCAACACACCTCTTTTTGCCAATGTAAAACGGACTACTATGCCAGCAGTGTAAATCCCAGGTTGCAGCATAAGGTGTTTACAAAACAGTTGAAGAAAAGTTTAGCTAAAGAGTGAAAAAACCAAGAAGGAAAATCTTGGGATCATATGAATGCTGAGAGAGCAGCCATACTGACCTGTATCAAAGAGACTGAGAGGCCCTTCAATGTTAAAGAGGACAGGAACTGAAAAGTATGGTTAATGGAAACCCAGTGCCAGTCCCCATTAAAGTTCTGGAGGAAAGAGAGGAAATGCTTCCAATTATAGCATTATGGCTTTCTAGTTGACTCTCTACATGCAGAGTGAAGAATTGGGGGGGGGGGGGATCCTTGCTGGGAAACATGCTCCAAGACATGAAATGAAGGGTATGGAAATCCAGACAAGGAATTTGACCTCTGGTTTGGATGAGAATATCCCAATATGAAGTTGTGAAAGTGACAACAATACAGATGTAGGAGCATGGGAAACCATGGCTGTTGAAGCCACTGAGTGGTCATTAGAACACAGTCTGCATTATTATCCCATATCTTCACTAGGACCTAAGTGTTGTACCTTTCATTTCTCCCTATCAAAATTCATTTTGCTACTTTTGGCCCAGCTTTCCAATCCATTGAAGTCATTTTGAATTCTGATCCTGTCCTCTGGAGTATTAGCTATCCCTCCTAATTTGTTATTTTTTCTTTGTATTGTATCAACCTCTGCTGTTACCCGCTTCGATCCTCAAAAAGGGAGAAGCAGTATACAAAAAAAATATCATCATCATCATCATCCAAGCTTGTAACTCTATGAAAAGAAAAGAAAACATGAGAATTGCACAAATATGCAAAGCTTGGCATTTAAACTGTGTGTAGAACTTTATGCACCTTATGATAAATCATAATGATTGACCATATTGTCAGTAAATACCAATATATTAGTATTTAGAAGAATGTCCCAATAAATCAATACAAAATATTATTTAAACATAACTTTATTGCATACAACAGGCACCTGCTGTATGGAATTATGGAATTTCTCATTAGCTTTATGGGGAACGCCTTAGGGAGCTGGATATGTTTAGCCTGGAGAAGAGAAGGTTAAGAGGTGATATGATAGCCCTGTTTAAATATTTGAAGGGATGTCATATTGAGGAGGGAGCAAACTTGTTTTCTGCTGCTCCAGAGACCAGAATGCAGAACAATGGATGCAAACTGCAGGAAAAGAGATTCCACCTCAACATTAGGAGGAACTTCCAGACAGTAAGGGCTGTTCGACAGTGGATCACACTCCCTCGGAGTGTAGTGGAGTCTCCTTCCTTAGAGGTCTTTAAACAGAGGCTAAATGGCCATCTGTCGGGTATGCTTTGATTGGGAGTTCCTGCATGGCAGGGAGTTGGACTGGATGGCCCTTGTGGTCAATTCCAACTCTATGAATCTATGATTATTGTACTAAATCTGTTATTGAGCTGGTTAGTTAGAAACCTAACACATTGCACACACTATTTTCTGCAAAATAAGTTAGTATTAAGCAAGACAATGTGTTCGTTAGTTTTTCCCAATCTAAGACAATTCATTTAGAGGAAGATGGCAGCTCACAATGAAAAATGAAAGTTAAATAACTTGTAAGCCAACAAATATTAATAAGATCTTTGCAGCATTCCTTTTACCTATCAGAAATTTCTGCTTCTACTTGTAAAACAATGTCTCACAGATCAGTCATTCTTATAGCAAGTACAGATGTTTCTCAATTTGCCTTGCCCCAATGTAAATGATGCAGTTGGAAAGTGCTAAGGGGAGCAGTGAGCAAATGGAGTCAGCTTTCTTAATTTGACAAGCTTGCTGGAGAGGACACAGAAGACAATTTGCTGTGTCTCCTCTAAATGTACTATTGCCAACAGTGCTACTATGCCAAATATGAAGGAACACAAGAAATCTGAAAAAATGCATGCTTGAGACAGTGTGACTAGCTGACTCAAAATATGGTTTGGAGGTGTTGGTGCCATGGCACAGATGGATCAATCACACTGAAATGACGGGGAAAAGAAAGATGATCGCAGCCAAAGAAAGCTGGAAAAAATTAGCCATATATTGAGTGCTGATCTGGACAATGAAACAGCTGTTTCATCTTTGCTCACTGAACTCAGGCTTGAAGTTGATGTTGATGACACCCAATACAATTTTGCCAGCTTTCTGGAAGTCCTGGCTGGAGCTATAAAGTAAATGAAAAATCAATCTTAAACTAGGTGGAAAATGATCAAAATGTTGGGTTATAGCCACAAACCCACAAGGAAACTGCAGCTGGAAATAACAGCAAATGACAACTGCACCTACATTTTGATAATATGAGAAAGATTTTTTTGTAAGTGAAGTTACATTGATTCACTATCTCTTATGCACAGCCACCTTAACATTATAGAACATCATACTCGTCAAGAAATCTGCAAGAAAACTAACAAATTGGATGTATTTATGAAAATTATACAAACAAATTGTTGAGTAGCATTTACTAACTATATCAGAAAGCTGCTCTTGTAATGGACAAAGAAAAGATGCAGGATTGTTTTGCATAAAGGCATGGTGACATTAACAATCTGCAAGTAACAAAGGAACGATCCATACCAAATTTTCTGCTCATTGGTAAGAAAAGAATGTATCTGAATAAATGCAAAAACACATGACGGTATTTCAGTTGTATTTATAGACAATCAACTGATGTCATAAAACTGGTACAAAGTGTTAGTATCATGCAGAAGAAGGCACGGTAAATCCATTTTTAATATCTTTTACCAAGAAAACCATACGATGAGACAGTCGGAAATGAAACAAGAGATAGTGCCAGAAGATTACACTATCAGGTCAGCAGGCACTGTGGGTAATTATACAACTGCACTCAAGCCACAAAGATGTTCAGCTGTTGTCATCATAAGTGAAAGAAAAGTCCAAAGCTGCACAACACATATCATAGGAACTTGGAATGTGAAAAGCATAAATCAGGAAAAGCCAGACATAGTAAAATAAGAAATTGAACCTATAAACATTGCAATGCTTGGAGTGAGCGAGCTAAAGAAGGCAGGGATGAGGCATTTTGAATCAGATAATTACACAATGTGTTCATGAGCAAATGAAAATCTAAAAAGAAATGAGGCAGCATTAATAGTGAAGAGAGATGTACCAAAAGCAGCCAAAGGATAAAGTCTGACCAAATAATACCAATAAGAAGTTGAAGGATTTCACAGCCGGAATCCAGTTTTTTATGGAGTTTTCAAGGAAAACCTGTGACTATAACCATAATCCAAGGTTATAATCCAAACTCCAGAAACCTCTCTTCACATATTCTTGTAGACATTGAATAGCACGGGAGACAAAACCAAGCCCCAAGGGGTTTTACAGACTAGCAGCCAAGAAGTCAAACAGGAATCCCCCATAACCTATTCCTAGAAGGAGCTACTGTGAAACAGTGCTTCCAAATCCTATCCCAATGAGACAAACCAAGAATATACAGAATGGTACTGAAAGCTGATGAAGGGGGTGTCCAGCAGAACCAACAGAGACACTCTCCAATGTCAATCAGGGTGACAAAAGCTGTCTCTGTCCCGTAATCAAGCCAGAAACCAGATTGAAACTGATCCAGATAATCTGTTTCATCCAGGAAGAGAGATTGTTTCTTCCTCCTTTAGTTGTTCTCTCTATCAGAAGCCACTGTTTAAAATCTCCAAAATTTAGAAAGTACTTTCTTAATTCAATTACAGGAGACATAAAATATAAATACAGGTAAAAGGAAAATCTAGAGTGGGCAGAAAGAAGCAGCATATGCTTTATGAAAAAATACGTAATTTAACAGTGCTGGAGGGGGTTAGACTATGATGCATTTTAGCTGCATTCATTGCAACAGAATGTAAGAATTCTCACATTCAGAATACTATAGGTACGATCTAAGTGAATATGTGCATTTTATGTCTCAAAAAGAGCTGGGATAAGGGCTTCATGCTATTTTGTTTCTTAGAAATATGTAAATTGAATTAGGGTCCTGAACAATGTTGTTGGTGTTGCTGTTGTGTACCATCAATTAGTTTCACACATATGGCAACCCTAAACCGATCCTATCATATGGTTTTCTTGACAAGATTTGCTCAGAGAAGGGTTGCCTTTGCCTTCATCTGAGGCTGAGATGGTGTGACTTACCCAAGGTCACCCAGTGCATGTCTGTGGCTGAGTGGGGATTCAAACCCTGGTCTCTAGAGTCGTAGTCCAATACACCATGTTGGCTCTTCTGTTCTGAACAGTACATCCTGTTTTGTTGTTTGTTGTTGTCTGCATTCAAGTCATTTTCGATTTATGGTGACCCTACAGTGAACCTATCATGAGTTTTTCTTGGTGAGATTTGTTCAGAGGAGGTTTGCCATTGCCTTCCCCTGAGGCTGAGAGCATGCGACTTGCCTGAGGTTACCCAGTGGGTTTTATGGCTAAGCTAGGAATTGAACCCTGGTCTCCAGAGTCAACACCAAACCACTACGCCATGCTGGCTCTCACTGTTATCATTTTAGCAATACTGTACATTACTAGTGAAAACAAATATAGTCTGAACCTTAACCTCATTCAAAACTAACATGTCCACTTTTTTTCAATGTACTGTAATTAATGGCTGCTAAAACTGCTAAAACAAAATTCAGCTCAGCTGTTTCAGACATGGTGATATGACCGGCAAGCTTCTGTAGAACTCTGTTTTATTGGGATCAAGCAATATGCTGCCTAGTCACTCCTGCTCAGCTCATTCTACAAGCAGAACAGCCAAACAGACCATTGATCCTTTCTATATGGTTTTAACATGATGTCTGCCCTTGGGGTTCTGGAAGAGTTGGAAAGTTCCTTTTAAGAATAATGAACACAATAACATGCTGAAATAATTTGAAACTGAGCAGTGGTAAGATAATGCTCAGCATCCCAGAGGAGGCCAGAGGTATGGCCCAATAGCTCTGCTCTACATGTGACTTCTCTTTATGCAATGTGTGACAGGGGACTTTTCTGTCTAAGTGATCCCCACCAGAGAACTATATTTCAAGGGACGCCAACAAATCCAAAACACTACTGTTCTTTTTTACTGCAGATATTGTCTTGATGTAGACCAGATGATTTTAGTACAAGATATATGGGCACATGCTTTTGCCCTTCTTCTTTTAAACAGTCACAGGATTGTACAGAACGCAAAACAATTACACGGCTTTTATTTAACCTTTTTTTAGTTCATTGCTATGGAAAACATATAAAGCCACAAAGCAAGCATTATGGAGTATATTTTCAAAGCAAGGGAAGAGGTTTTATATTTGTTGAAGTCAATGGGATTTATGTGGCTAAAACCACATGCAGCTCTTGGAGAATTAACTAAAATGTAAAAAACAAAATAAAAAAAACCAATTAGATTGATCCTTGAACTGAATTTTAACAAATTTGGATATGTAATTGGTTGACCAGCTGATCCCAAAGGGTACTTAGCAATGGCTCCTCTTCATCCTGGAGAGAAGTGTCCAGTGAGGTGTCACATGTATCTATCCTGGGCCCAGTGCTATTCAACATCTTTATAAACGACTTAGATGAAAGAATTGGAGGTATGCTTATCAAATTTGCAGATGATGCCAAATTAGGAGGGTTTGCCCAGAGGACAGGTTCAAAATTCAAAATGACCTTAATATATTAGAAAGCTGGGTCAAAGCTAACAAAATGAATTTCAACACAAAGAAATGTAAAGTACTGCATTTAGGGCAAAAAAATGAAATTGATAGATGTGGGATGGGGGACACCTGTCTTAGCGAGACTATATGTGAAAGGGATCTTGGAGTCCTAGTAGACCACAAGTTGATCATGAGTCAATGGTGTGATGTGGCAGCTAAAAAGGCCAATGCGATTCTTGGCTACATCAATAGAAGTATAGCGTTTAGATCAAGGGAAGTAATAGTGTCACTCTATTCTGCTTTGGTCAGGCCTCACTTGGAATACTGTGTCCAGTTCTGGGCACCACAATTCAAAAAGGATGTTGGAGCGTGTCCAAAGGAGGGTGACCAAAATGGTGAAGGGTTTAGAAACCATGCCTTATGGGGAGAGACCTAGGGAGCTTAGTATGTTTAATAATAATAATAGTAATAAGATTTATTATTATTTATTTCCGACTTTTGTGGTAGGGAATCAAAGCGGATTACAGCAGTCAAGCAAACAGCTTCATTTATATACGGCTTCATACTGTCTAAGCAGTGACTAAGTGGTCTACAACTGTAAGCTACTTGCCCCCAACAATCTGGGTACTCATTTTAGTGACCTTGGAAGGATGCAAGCGTGAGTCGAGCTTGAGCCCTTTTGCTGGTATTGAACTTGCCACCTTATGATTTTGAGTGGCTGCAGTACAGGCATTTAACCACTGCGCCACCAAGGCTCTTTAGCCTTCAGAAGAGATGGTTAAGAGGTGATATGATAGCCTTGTTAAAATATTTGAAGGGATGTCATATTGAGGATGGAGCAACTGGTTTTCTGCTGCTCCAGAGAACAGGACAAGTAACAATGGATGCAAAAAAAAGATTCCACCTCAACGTTAGGAGGAAGCTTCTCACAGTAAGAGCTGTTAGACAATGAAACACACTCCCTCAGAGTGTGGTGGAGTCTCCTTCCTTTGAGGTCTTTAAACAGAGGATGGATGGCCATCTGTTAGAGATGCTTTGATTGAGAGTTCTGGCATGGCAGGGGGGTTGTCTATGTTTCTAAATATTCCCAACTTAGCCTTTTCTCTAAATAAACACTAATTATTTTATACTCTATTTAAAACTAAAATTAAAGATCTGAACATATGAATTAGGAATATTTATTTCCAGATGGATTAAAATGAAGCACAAGTTATAGCAAATGGGTTGGTGTAATATAGTGGCCAAAATGTCTGAGTAGGACTGTGGAAATTCTGATTAAAATGTCCATTCAGCCAATTACAAGGGGGTATCCAAACGTTTTAATTATCACCTTTTAAAAAATTGACAGAAGGTTTGTTTTGATTTGTAGTTGTTAAGTGATGTGCACCTCTTCCCTTCTCTAACCAGGATTAGGGTTAGGGAGTGCGCAGTATTTGCACGCTCCCTAACCCTAGCACGTGACGACACCTGTGTCATCACATAAGGTCTCTTAGACAGTGTGCGTAAGCATGCCGCCGCAACTGCACAGCTTTTAGATGGAGCTGTGCAGTTGCAGTGGTGGAAAGGCACCCAATGGCGCCTTTTTCGTTCATTGCACCACAACTGCGGCACTAAAAAGGAGTGGGGTTTCCCCACTCCGTTTTTGCTGTGCAGCTTCGCCACTGCATTAGCTGCTGCAGCAAATTTCCGCAGCAAAAAGAGGTGGCTACAGACCACCCCTTTTGGGCGGTCTGTAAAGCCTCACAGTTAATGGTGAAGCATGTTGGAAGTTAATAGTTTCACAGACCACTTGAGCAGAACCATTCAACAATGCAACCCGGAATTGAGTATGTATCACCTGTTATATGTAATTGTAATTACAAAGGATTACAAACTGCAAATGTAATTAAAAATGCAATTACAAAACCAGCAAAATTAAACCTATCGTTAGATGGTAATTTAGCCAACTGGGAAGATCATCAGCACTAGAGTGGAAAGCTACTACCAGATAGGTTGACAGAACAAAGATTTGTTCCTGCCAAATGAGTCATTATGAAATTCTATGGCAAAACAGACACAAATGGAGTCTATATTAACATGGCATAAGGGAGGGAATCATGGAATGAAGTGGAATCTTTTCTACTAAAAAGCTAGAGTTGTGTTTTTGAAAAACCATCAGTCTAATAGGTAAAGTAAATAAGTCAGAGGGAATTTGGTACTGTCTGGTGCTATGACTCCCACATGTTATTTCCACTTGCTATGCTGGCTGGAGCTTCTATACTTAGTTCAAAGGGCCATATCTACCAGTGTTGTATAAGAACCTACAAGGGTGAAGGAAAAGACAGCATAATGGAAAATCAGCACTTAAAATAGGGGGGAACATTTAGCATTCCCATAAAAGAGTCATGCCCAATTCCTGTATTCCACCTGCAAATTAAACTTGTGTATAACAATTTTAACATTTAGTCACTCTTTCCAATCTATTTTGACATAATAAAAATATTTGAGTATTCCAAAAATGTTGAAATTATAGTATCTAGAAAATAATATTAATCTGAAAATAACTTTATTAGAAATGTTAATAAGTACAAAAGGAGTATCAAATATATTAAATAAATATATTACATTTTAAGGTATTGTTCTTTGTTAAAAAATGTATTAAAAGACTAATATTAAATGCAGCATAACAAAGCTAATAATTTTTAAACATTATTCTAGTCCCAAACAGAGTATGCCTACAAAAACTGACTGAATGTACAGTATATTAGTATTGGTTTGCTATTCAGAAAAACTGATGCAAAAGGTCTGCTCTAGTTGGGATTCAGGATGTGTAAATTATAAAGTGAAGTATATTCATATTAATAAAATGCAAAGTAAATGTGCAAATTTTAAATAACTATCACTAAGACAGTGCAGCTGTTATGTATTACTGTTATAGTTTAATGCTCCTTCCATGCTGTCCGAACATGATGGGAATTGTAGTCATCTGAAAGACCACAGGCTGACCTAGCTCAAAAGGCAGCTGGTTAAAACTGCTACTATCATAGCAACTTCATTCTGAATATAAATCAGTAATTACACTGATCTTGAAAATAATACTGGACAATCAAGAAGGTGGCATCTCTGATGAGTTACTGCTTTGAAAAACATAAGCCTTCCTAGTGCTTCAAAAATTAAAGATTTTCTAATCTGTAAAATTATCAAGAGACAAAAAGCAAATGAGATGCTACAAAAAAGACTGTAAATTATCTAATAAAAAAGCACCTTCAGAGCATTGAAATACTTTATTTCATAAATACATAGCTTTTAAATCTATTTGTTTAGCTGACAAGATAAATTAATTTATGGAAGGTTAATGCAAGGATATCTGCTGGTTTCATCTAGTGCTCAATCCCACACCAGCAAATCCCTCATCCCTCTAGAAATGGTTTTTCGGGTTGTTTGGAGGTATATTTGCAGAAAGGCTATCATAAAAAAAGGAACTTATTTTACTGCCCAAGCTACTGCCTGAAATTGCCTGGTATCACTGCTGTTGTATAACTACTAATATATTACATTGTTAACATATCGGATTGAGGGATTTCTTATTGGAAATGGGAACACAGTTTTATCAGCTAAGCTAACATTCAGATACCACCGGCACAGTAATTATAAGTGGACAATTATTGGGGAAAATATAAACTTATTTGCCATAAAGCTAAACTTTTTGTTGAGCTAAAATATCTTTTTAAGAGGAAAAACAAATAAATATCATATTTTACTAGTGACCTGTGAAGAAAAGCAAAATGCATTATGCAGATTTATGCAGGCATTCATAAACTTTGTTATGGATTTTTTAGTGAATGTCCACATTGTTCAATACTGAAAATTAAAAAAAAGTTCAGATGTATGCGGAAGCCAAATGCGGATATGGAAAAACATCCTCTTTGCCCCTAAAGCAGTAACCACATAGTTGCAACAGGAACTACATACATCCTTGCCCAAATATGTAACAGCCACCACAATTTGGCCTACATTTTTATGTGCATTGAGGAAAGCACATACTGTATTTAAAACAATATGATGCATTTTGAAAGCATGTTCCTTCTAACTAAAGTTATATTGAAAATTTATATTCAAACCTACACTAGCAATGTTCTCCACTGCTTATTGTTCATATCAAAATTGTTAGGGTTCACAAAATAAATCCTTTCTCACTTAGACTACTGTAGACTTTGCAATATTTTTATTTAAACTATTTTAATTCAATATGCAAATAAATTTCTACTATAATGCTAAGTATCATTGGCTAAGGTGTGAATTATCCCATTTTGTCTTTTCTAAAAGATGTAATCGTTTTTACCTGCTATAATTCCTCTTTCCCTAATGACCATAACAGTGTGAACAAAGTTATTTTCACAGCAGTATCCATTTTATTATTTGTCTATAATGAACTGATTTTGGAATTATTTAAAACAAAAGCACCACATGGAATACTTTGTTAAAACAGATTCTTCATAATGACTATTGAAAAAACAGGAGAATTGAGCAGGTTCTTTTTATGGATCTTCCTTAATAACACTGACAATCAAATTCAATGTATTTATTATTAACACAATAACTTTCTGGGGCATCTTCACACTCCCTTTCAACTTCAAATGGCTTTAATGTCTCAAAGTAGCTTCCAGAACAAAACAGAAAAATCACACAAAGCCTGGATCTATGCTGTTTTCTTTAACGATCAACATCTCTCAGTCAAACTCAATTATCTGGGTTGTATCTACTGACATCTGGTAAGTCTGTTTCCAAGCCTTGAGCACTACTTAACATCTGATGGTGATGAGGAGATATATAAAACTTATTACTAAGAAGCTGGGAGTTTTCAATATGGTTTATAGTTTAGGTTTGTGGGTCTTCTTTATCTTCTCAGCATGATAACAAATCCATGGTAATTGTCAGAGAGTTCTGGGAAGGAGAGGGGAGGAGACAAACGGATGTTGATCTTATTCAAGCTAACAGAAAGGATTCTGTTTCCTTTATGGACATCTACAGAAGAATAATTCCTAAGGCAAACCCATGAAAGTAGATAATACCTATTAAATATATTTCTTTCCTTGATAACCATGATAATTTTTTTGTTTTGGATAATAAAATACATATGCATTTTTGTTTTGGATAATAAATACATATGCATTATGCAAAAATATGTGATTGAATTATGCAATAAAACCAGATTTTCCACTCATTGAAAAATCAACCTAAGATGTTAGGGGTATCTAAAAATCTGGATTTGTTTGTAAATTTTCCTTCTTGTTGATAATCACATGCCCACATTCTATCAAGAAGAAGCAGGCAAAGAATGAGCAAAGCTAGCTCTAAAACATGGGCTACAAGGTACAACTCCTCCCTCCCAAAGACCATCAATTCCTACTGCACAAATAACTGAATTACACTGTTTCCTGGAGCTGAAGAACCAGATTGTTATATGAACATAATAAAGGCTGCTGT
Source organism: Urosaurus nigricauda (assembly GCA_034509955.1). Taxonomy (NCBI): domain Eukaryota; kingdom Metazoa; phylum Chordata; class Lepidosauria; order Squamata; family Phrynosomatidae; genus Urosaurus; species Urosaurus nigricauda. Next base: position 225,323,070 of record JAOEGL010000004.1, on the reverse strand, counting down.
CATATTTTTCATATCTAGAACCATGGGCAGCCGTACCACTAAACATACTGAAGTATCTGTGTCCTGTAGCACATTCTGAGAGAGAGCAGCAGAGTGGACAGATCTGTGTGTATCATGTAGCCTGTACTTTCCCCATCAAGATACCATATATACTCAACTATAAGTCGACCTCATGTATAAGTCGAGGGCAGGTTTTGGGGCCAAAATTATGGTTTTTGCTTTGACCCATGGATAAGTCAAGGATAAAATGTAGGGGCATGTAATACAGGATCATAAGGATGAAATAAAGGAAAACAATGCCAAAGAACCTACAAAATTCCAGCAAGCATAACTGTTTCTGCTCACCCTAAAGGCTGGAAAAATGTGAGAGTAGAGGGGACCACTGCTTCCATGACAGATTATGCTCTTGCCTTTCATCAGGGAATTGTTCCTTTTTTAAAAAGAAGAATTAATTTACAGTACTTATCTTGACCTGTGGACTCAGGTTTTCTGGGCCAGTTTTTTGACTAATATTTCTAGACTTATACATGAATATATACAGTAGGTTTTTCTGCTCTTAAGTGTAATAGAAGATGCTCTCTGGTTCCCTTCTGTATATGGATCTTGTCCATCTCAGACAGCCAAAGCCTTGAAGTAGCCCCTTTCAAAATTAGTTTAAATACAATAATTCATCATTTATTATATTGAAGTTAGAGTAATAACAATGTCCCTTAAAATATAGAAAAATCCTATAACATCTTTGAGACTGAAAAAAAAGTCAAATGTAAGCTATTCCATTTCATCAGAATCATCTTGCTTTATTGAGAACACGGTGCTGAAAGAAGTGTTTCAGTACTGCATTATTACACCTGTCCCTGTAAGATCAACATTAGTATTAAGCTTTGGAGGGTGACACCTTCATTAATTTCACTTTCCCATACTACAAGGAGATTCACATCTTCTCTTTTAAATCCACTTTTGCAAAATATAAGATCAATATCAAGAAATATACTTTGTAATCTCCAATCTTCCAGGTTCCAGATTAATTTTATTTATTTCAATGATTTATATCCCGCCTTTCTCTCACAATGAGATTCAAGGCGGGTGATTACAGGGATGTGACAGACTGATAGAAGTGCCCATTTAACACTCATAGAGGGCAGAAATAGAAAATGTTAATCAAAACTATGCTTTCTGTGTACTCTCTTGGTACTAGAAGTACTTGGTACTACCACCATCTTGAGGGGAGAGAAAGGCAGGCCACCTCCTGCTGGAAGCAAGAAGAGCCCTCCCTTCAACCACCATCTTGAGGGGACTTAATTATCTAATTAACAAATTGTAAGCCGCTCTGATAGCTTTGGCTGAAGAGCGGGGTATAAATAAAATGTATTATTATTATTATTATTATTATTATTATTAGAAAAGGGCAGAGAATAGTTCATTGTGATCCAAAACATACTGTAGAAATAATCCAAATTGAAACCGGTTTAACTACCCTGGCTCAGTGCTAGAGTATCCTGGAAATTGTAGTTTATTATGGCACCAGATCTCTCTGACAGAGAAAGCTAAATGTCTCACAAAACTGTAGTTCCCAGAATTCACTAGCACTGAACAGTTAAAGTGGTCTTAAACTGGATTATTTCTGTAGTGTGTTTTAGACCTGAGGCTGCATTCTACCATGTCATGTTTTCCCAAAGTTACACCTGCACATGTTCAGAGAATAATATAAATTTTCTCTTTGTGGTTAATTGGCTGAGACTGAGTCAGAGCTGAGCAAATTTCATAGCAATAACAACATTACATAGTACATCTTTCCTCCTTCTATCAGTCTTTCTTTAAATATTATTCATTTTTTTCATTTAGGTTATCTTTAAAACAGGTGGGTTAAAATAGAAAGAATTCCCCGGGTATAATTTTAATTATCAAATGGGTATAAAACAAACCATAGGGTTACCAAATGCAACATAAAATAGAAGGCTTTTAAAATTAACAACAAGCAGTGTTTCTTATATTGAAAAAATGCAGAAACTTTCGGGATCATAGCAATTCGTTTCTTTCACATTAACTGTGATCAAATCATGCCCCTCTTATAAAATTATAAAAGCAGTAGCTAAGAGGATGCACCCACACCCCACTTCTCAAGTAATGCCATTGTTGTATTGGCCTTACAAAAAACATACAATTGTCAATATCTCCTACCTGTTGCATGGGTCTGCTGCTTCGTTTCTGAGGCAGGTACACAAGCCAAGTATACAAAACTGGATCAATGTTGACTGTTAATCCCTGCACACTGGCCAAAAGCACAGCTCCTACAAACAAACAAACAAACAAACAAAACCCAAAATACATAATGCTGCTTATTCAGTGTTTCTACTGTAAAAGGCTTCATTTCTCCGTTGGGAGTCCCCACAGTTCAACTCTTGGGTCCCCTGAGTCATATTTTTCATACTGTCTTTATGAAATCCCATGACTCCTTTAAGCAACTGACAGCAGATTTCAATTTCCATCCCATACCTTTCCTCCTATGAATCCCATTGCTTATATGATATTTCAGGTTGTATATCATCACAGTTGTAAACTCATTATGTCAAAGAATGAATAGCTCTTCTATCCCTCCAGTCCTTCTACTCTTTGATTATTCTGTTCCCACTTAAATGATCAGCATTCAGCCTACTCATTAGATAAAAAGGTTTGCATTTTCTCCAATCCATCCCTCTCCTTTCCTCCTTTATTCAATTTGCCAGTCACACAGAAATAGTGGCTGCTTACAGCTTTCACCAAAGATTTTCTAACTGCACTTCTCCCATGTTCTAATTGTCCTAGCTGATTGTTGTTTTACAGTGGACCCTTGGTATCTGCTGGGGTTTGGATCTAAGACCTCCTGTGAAATCTGTGGATAATCAAGTCCCATTAAATACAATGGCCTAGTAAAATTGCAGAATCACAAAGTTGAAAGAGACCACAAGGGCCATCCAGTCCACACCCCTGGAGAAATCGGCCATCCAGTCTCTGTTTAAAACCTCCAAAGAAGGGAACTTCACACTCCAAAGAAGTGTGTTCTACAGCTCTGTCAGGAAGTTCTTCTTAATGTTGGAGTGGAAACTCTTTTCCTGTGGTTTGCATCCATTACTCAAGGTCCTATTCTCTGGAGCAGCAGAAAACAAGCTTGCTCCGTCCTCAATGCAGTACCTCTTCAAATACTTAAACAGGGCTACCATACCACCTCTTGACTATCTCTTCTCCAAGCTAAACATACCCAGTTCCCTACATCTCTCCTGACAGGGCATGATTTCCAGGCGTGTCACCATTTTGGTTGCCCTCCTCTGAATATCTGCCAGCTTCTCATCCTTTTTTAATTATGGTGCCCAGAACTGGACACAGTATTCCAGATGAGGTCTGATCAAAGCAGAAAATGGTGTTCCTTATATAAAATGGCAAAATCAAGGCTTACTTTTTGAAATTTATATGTATTTTTTAATATTTTGAAACTGTGGATGGTTGAATAAGTGGATAAAGAATCTGTGGATATGGAGAGCTGATCATATTTATCTATGTTTTTGTGAGCTGTTTTGAATATAATTCCTTAGGGGGAAAAGCAGGGTTCAAATAGAAATAAAGCAAAAATAAAAACAGCACAGTCACGGGGCTTTGGCAGGGTTGGTTTTTTTTTTTTTTTTTTGTTTAAATCTCAGCAGCTCTCACAGCTAAATAGAAAGCTACTGTTTTAATATTAACAGGCCTTGAATCTTCCAGCAGTGGAAATTACTATTTAATTTTTTTAAGCAACAAGGATTGGTTGTATTCATGGGATACACAAAACCTCATTAACTAGCAATCTGTGTATCTTGAAAGTTTAAAGGGCTATTTACTTTTCCTACATTGCATTGAAATTTCTAAGTGGTAAGCATAGTATGACAAATGGCAAGACAACAGAAGTGGTAAATGGTAAGAACAGAATACAACATATATAGCTGATGTAAAACAGGCCAAAGCTTTATTGAATTAAGGCTGTAAAGGCTTGGGTTAGCAGGGGGATCTTGCTGGGCAAGGATCCTACCCTGCCCAGCTGTTCTGGGGTGGGTGGGACCTGGAGGTGACAAGAAATGGGGTTGCACATGGGCATACACCACCATCGGCAGAAGGTAAATCCAACAGCCCCTGACCTAGCTGGTTCTGGCACTCTTCCATCCCAAGGGTCCTTTGCAACACAGAGCATAAAGCCTTGTTTCTCCCCAATCTGGAACTGGCCCTATGTCAAAAACCACCCAAATTTGAGAATGATCAAACCACAAAGACAAACTCAGTTCTTATTACAAAAGTGTGCACATACAATAACATGAAAGATGTAAGGGAAGGTTACAAAGGCAGTGGAGGCAAGACAGGCTGGGAACACTGAAAGAGAACAATTTTAAGCTCTTCAGGGAGACTAGAGAGAAAAATCTTCTCAGATGTCTGCCTAAGAGTGAACCCTCTCCCTCCCCAGCTAGTGTGACATCTTCCTAATTAACTGGTTCAGCAAGATTAAGAAGTCCACAGATACTATTTGAGCTTCTGCAGCATACCACAAAGAGACTATCGCAACTGCCATAGGTCCATTCTCCCTAGCAGGCCACAAGAAGGACTCATATCTAAGGCTGGCATGTGATTATTTGCAATAATGTACAGGGAAATCTATTCCATGCTTGTCTTTAAATAAAGAAGAAAAAAAGTCGCCTCTCAAACCAAAGGCAGGATAAAATAGAACAACTAAGTTTAAGCATCAGGTGGGGTTAAATGCCTACCAACTGTTTCCTTTACTACTGGCTTAGCAATCATCTTTTATATCAGTACTTGCAACCAAAATATGTACTATTTGAAAGGAAAGTGCTCAGAAATTTCCATGGGAATAGTTCATGAAAAGATTAAAACATGAAAGTATTCTAGGTCATGGTTACATAGTATCTAATCAATAAATATACCAAAACTGAAGAGTTGATCCATCTCTCTTAGAAGTCAGCAAAATGATTCCTGTTAAGCTTTCTTCTATCAGGCTTATAAATTTGCAGAAGATTTTTAGAGACAGGTGTCACACAAAATCTTCTTCTTACAATTTTTTAAATAAATCGTTATAGTCAGCCAAATTTATTGAGCTACATTCTAAAATGTTTTCAGCACATTCTGTTTTTAATATATATATTAAACAACAATTATTTTTAAGTAACTGTGTTTGGGATTGTAATATAAGCATACTTGAAACATTTATTTTAAAATGTTAATGCATTTGTGTTACTTTCTTTTTAAAAAAAACTTGTCAAGGATAACTCATTCAATGTACCTCATTTGCTTTTTATTAACATATTAATTTTTTTTTATTATTATTATTATTATTATTTTAAAACCTTTAAAAAGAGGCAAAATTCCCCCAAGTTCATTCCTAACCAATATTTTATAAATAAAATGTAACTGCCACTCATTACAAAAGAAAAGTTACCCACTGTTATACTATTGACTAAAAGGAATGCTGTTTTGCCCGCAATACCTCCAAAAATTATGAATGTTACTTCTTAGCTCTTAATGTAAGTCTGCAACAGTTTTTCCAACTCTGAAATCAAGCAAACATATATCTTCTGCAATTTGTTGACTACAAGCTGTGTTGGACCACAACTTCTAATACCCGCAGCAACACACATACATACTGTCGGGTGAGTGGGATGGGATGGGGTCTAGATTGAGGAAATTGGCTTGGGCAACATTTGAAGCTATTACTATGAACCTTTTATGCTGACATGCTTTCATATTCTCATGAGAGATGGGAAATATAAATACAATTACAAAATCCATAGCATACTAACAATCTTAACAGTCTTAAAAAGGAACAACTGTTCCAAAATATTCTAAAAATGCTAACTTCATTTACATTTATATACTTTGAGTTTATTTTTACACATTTCTAGGTATTTCATACATTCACCCAAGTCTTAGAAACTTTGGCATTTCAAGTTTAACATCCCATCATGTGTACATAATCCAGAAAGGAGACCTCATTAAAATGCTGTTCACCATAAAACAGTTCTCTTACTGCTGGCTTTCTAACAGAATAACTATTAACAGAAATTAATGGCATATTAAAAGGGCTATGCTGAGAGAAAAATATAAAGTAAATCACTGCTAACAATTGTACATTTGCCTAGAAATTATTTTAAAATAGCAATTTTTAAAAATAATTAAAAATGTAACAAATTCTCTTGTTGAAATATTCAGTATAAACCTAAATGCTTTTCAACACTGTACAGAATATTTTGCTAGCGGTTTTAAGGAGGTACTTAGCTAAGAACAGAATCCAGATAAATAGGAGCATTCAAGTTGCCTGTTGACTTATAGTGACCCTGTGAATTTCATAGGGTTTTCTTTGCAAGTTACTTCCTCAGATAAGCATAATTTTATTAATTTAAAAGGGGAGGGGAAGCCCCATAAACTACATAAGTACCACAATAACCACACTATTGCTCTGTAAACCTTTCATGAGTTCATTAAACATAATTAGTTTTAAATCTACAACATGGAAGTTGATGGATAGGTCTTTATAAAATATAAAATGCATGTGTATGTTATTACTAAAGCAACTATACAACACCATCATATAAAGAGCGTAACCTCTTCCAAATGTAAGTGTCCAAATAATATTCTTTCTGCATATAGGCTTGGCCACAGAAACCCATTGGGTGACCTTGAGCAAGTCACACACTCTCAGCCACAGCAGAAGGCAAAAGAAACACATGTAAGTTATGCTGTCTTTTTATACTTTATTATCATTTTATTTTATCATTTACTGTACTTTTTAATACTAATGAAGAACAGTATTTTCTCATGGCTATTTTTGAGATTTACAGGGTATGTTTATGATTATATAAATCTTATTTTGGAAGTTAAAAATGTTTCATATAAACTATGTAAAGTCATCATAATCATGACAACACACAATGTTTATTTACACATCACATAATCTTACAGATGGCTAGCCATGTCTTATGATTTCATCAAGATGACTAATTTTTGAACTAGGTCTTTCTGGGACTAGCTTTCTTGGTAGATTTTACATGCTTACACAAAGTATCTCTCTGGAGAGAGTTTAGTTACACTTTCCACAACAACTGTTGTACATGCACATGTGAATGTGTATAATTCTGCATGTGTATCTGTACACCTTACATTTATATACATACAAATTATTTCATCAGCGTTCTCTCAGGCTCTTTTTACATGACTCAACCAACACATTGTCCACTGATATTACAATATTAATGGAAGGTTTCGTGGAAGTACATTAGGGCCATTTCAGTGGCTTAAATCTACAAAAAGCTCTTTTTGAAACCTCAATGGTCAGCAGGTTTCCTGGCTAAACGGCCCTATAGATGGGGTGTGATGTGTGACAAACCCAAAGTGGGTAGCACCTGTGGCTATAATGATTAGATTGAGATTTTCTAGTGACACCTCTTGTGGTGAGTGTGTATTCATCTCTACATATTATTCTGTCATTATTATGTGAGGTACATCCTGTACTTGACTAAAACCTCTGTCAGCCACACACTGCCTATATATCCATGTTTCTTAGCACTGAAGATTAAACCAAAATAAACTGCTAGTTTCCAGCCAACTGCAATCTTTTTTTCCCTCTGAATGTTCCTTGGGCCCACAGAGACTCACCAACTCAGAGACAGAGAGAAGAGTTGGTGGCCGGAATCCAGTACTTTGGCAGGCAGGTAAGGAACAGCTGTTTTACATTATACTCCACTTAGCCTTCATTCAGATTGGAATGATGTTGTACTGTTATTATTGAATTTGTAAGATTTTAATTATGATCTGTCTACAGATTATTTTAACTATTACTTGTTTAATTGTTATTTTAAGGGGGGAGGGAAATGTGGGTTATACTTAAGGTATTGTTGGAATTTTATGTAAGCCACTCCAATTGCTTGTATAGAGAAGCGGGATACAAATAAAAAATTTATTTATTTATTTACTTATTTATTTATTATGTTCTCAGTCCAGTTGTTATTGGAAGGTCATTCATGCTGCCAGACCCCTCCTCCTGGGAGTGCTTTGACTGTGTATTCTTGCATAGCAGGGGGTTGGACTGGATGGCCCTTATAGTCTCTTCCAGCTCTATGATTCCTTCTGGCCATGCAGGTACTCCAGGAAATAAATTTTAAGTTCCATTAGCAAAACAAAAAGAGATGTTCTCTTTTTGACTACTAATGGAACTTAAAATTTATTTCCTGGAGTACCCACCTGAACTCAGAGCAACCACATCTTGACAAAATACATTTTTGGAACTAACATCCTAATTCTTTTATCCCCTTCTGCATTATTTTTTTAAACATCTTTGCCTGATGAAGAGGCCGGTGGAACTTTAAAAGCTTGCCACATGTATTTTTTTACTCTGTGGTTGGGCTCTTAAAAGTATCACTGCTTTGTGGATATTGGATGTTATTGAAGTTTACATGAAATTGACATTGCACACTCAAGTGTAAATAGTTTGGGTTAAAAGTTACTGGCAGACATTCCATTTTGTTTTCTCAGCCTTTAAAACTTCAATTAAATAGAATAAATATAAGCAAAGAGAAGTAAGTAAATAAACAAGAACCTTCAAGACACTTGTCAACCTATGGCGACTCCATGAAATTCATAGGTTTTCTTAGGCAAGGAATACTCAGAGGTAGTTTGCATAACCTTCCTCTGACTACAGTCTGCAGCACATGGCATTTCCTGCAGGTCTCTCTTCCAAGTACTAATCAGGCCTGGCCCTGCTTAGCTGCAAAGATCAGGCATGAACTGGTGCCCAGCTCACTATTAAAAGCCGAAGGAGAAAGAACTGCATCCCTAAACATATCTGGTTTGACATTACCGTATGAACCACAGCCTTCTTAACTTACAAAATCTTCTGGCTGTCCGTCAGATTTTCTTTTGCTCCTAAATGTCTTCTACTGGTCCTCTCTTTCTCTTTGGGTTTCCCCCTCACATTATTCCTTTTCTGTCTTTACAGTATCTTGTAACCTGCTTAGATACTTTCAGATATTGTCCTGGGTATAACGAAAATCAAGCTGCATCCAGAAAGCCTGTATTAAACACCTGGTTCCATTTTAGGCTGTGGGAATCTTCAAACCCATTTCTGGGTTTCCACCATTGTCAGGAAGCTGAAACCCCAATCTAGTGGAGGTATCAGCTGTGCCCCCAGAGAGGGATTCAAGGTAAATTCTCCTTCAGTGAATGAACTATTTGGAAAAAATAAAGAATATTTGACCTGACATACAACTTTTCTAACTGTTAAACATGAATAAGAACTTTTTCTCAGTACTCATTTGGACACATGCTGTGGCAGTAGGAGTAAATTTTTACATTATGAAATTTGTGGACACAGAGCCTGGCATCCTATTGGGTTAGATCCATTCAATCACATAGGTAAATCCCACTGATTCAATGAGTCTATTCTAGTAAGAAATAACAGCACATTTTAGGGCTCATGGTTTGTTAAATCTTTAAATTTCACCCAGTTCAAGCCTGGAAATTTTACAGCAGTCCTTGAAATTTGAGAAAATGTTGGCTAATCCTAAAATGGAATTATGTTTTACAGATGAAGGTACAAATGTTTTTGAAGATATGGATTGACAATCTTTGCATTTGTTGGTGTTCATGAAGCCACATTTATGGGGAAAGCAACACAGAAATCGCTGTGTGCCAAGTCTACCATGACATTTTGCCAAATGTAAAGAAGCAACTCAATATCCATGGCTGAGCACATTTACCCTCAGAAAGGTGAGAGGTTCCCAAATTCAAGTGCATTAAAGAGAGAGACTAAAATGAAGTATTAATTGCAGGTGCAAATCAGGCTAGAATAAAAATAAATAGCTTTTGGTGAGCAAAAGACCTTAATAATTCACATGAAAACAATTTCAATTTACTTGTCAAGTCATTCAAAACATCTTGTTGTCTGACTTGTTGTCTGATTAAAACAATTTTGAAGTAGAATGTTTTGCTTTCTAGAAAGCAATTTTTTAATCTACGTATTTACCATACGTTCCTTACTATGTCCATATGGGGGCAGTAATGCTTAACAAAAATAGTAACTGTACTACAGTTACCTTAATTATTTGTTCAGAAAATCTCCTTGGATCTTCTGAATGAAAAAAACATATACAGCTGTTAGTCAGAGAGTAGCAAATATAAAACCTTAAGGTTATGGCCTACTGAACAGCCCTCTTTTAAAATGCCACTGAAGATTCATATGTTAGACCACCCAGTGTCCAACCATGTCTCTAGAGTGTGTAAGATTTTCCTCTCAGCAATAAATTGGCAGTTTCACATCTTCATTTCTATATTTGAATTCCTCTCTCAGTCATGATGTTATCCTGATGTAGTTAGTATGTTCCTTGGATTAGCCACTGTTGTGTGTTTCTTTCCCACATCTCTTATTATTTCTTATTGTATGAATGTCACCCTTCCAATTTTGTTTAAAACCAGCCGTATTAGTTCATTAAGACACTGTTCCAGCAGTTTTTTAAATAAATAAATAAATAAATAAATACAACTTTTATTTATACCCCGCTTTTTGCTGTAGCAATCAAAGTGGCTTACAAAATTTAAAATGATACAACAATATATATAAATACCCCCCTTCTCAATTGAATCATTTTACCTCTATGTATAATACATATTCAATAACAACCAAATTTATGAACCAGCACTAGCTATAGTTACAATCGCATTCATCTATGTCTGAGCCTAAAAAAAAAAAAAAAAAAAAATCAAGCAAGCCCTGCTACATCAAAAACAACACAACATATACAAAAATTATATAATCAGTGGTCTGAGTGCTCTTACTCAAATGTACATAGTACCCATCAATTAACAGCTGGAGCAAAGATGATTATACAACATGAGAAAGAAGTGATCAATATACTTTTCATAAATGATATCCTAATCTTTTGCATCTTCCATGTATGAATGTAGATTTTAATTGCTACACTGACTAACAGCTTTATCTCTGCTTTGCCACTATTATTTAAAGAATCCTTAATGTCAGACTACCGTAGATAAAGCAATGGAAATCTTTGACTGAAACTATCATTTCTTTTAAATTCAGCTATGGGGAAATACAAATTGCACTATATGTGTGTGTATGCATTTATGTGCCTCCAAGTCACCTGACAAGTTATAGCACCCTCCCCACATTAATTTCATAGGGATTTTTTAGGCAAGGAATACTCAGAAAACCCCATGATGGTTTTACCTTTGGGTCACCATAAGTTGGAAACTACTTGAAGACACACAATAACAACCACAACAAACAGAGACTTTACGCTAAGGAAAAAGTGCTGAAATTCCCCTATTTGGGTTTTCAAAAGTTCTGTGTTACATTAGCACTGGTTAATATAGGAACCTAAGGAGAGCATGGTTAACTGCTCCAGCATTTTCTTCACTAAGCAGTCAATCAGATGACTTTGGAAAACCCACAAGCAAGACATAAACACAATTGCATGCTCTGGCTTGTGTTTCCCAGTAACAGACATACTGTATACTGGCACACTTTTGATACCCAAATCAACATATGGCCATTATGAGTAGTAGCCACTTATAGCCTTTTAGTCCCCCATTTCTTCATAATCTTAATTCATTCTCACCATAACAGGCTGGCTTTTATTTAGCCTAAAATAGTGGGAAATGGATGTGATTCATCGCTATCTATTAATATAAACTTAATGACCCTTTTAAGGCTATAAGGAGCCACAGATCAAAATTAAGTTTTAGGTACTAAAGCCCCATTCCCTCCATTTTCATGGAAAGTTATATAGACAGAACAATACTCATTTAAAAAATAATGTTTATGAACAAGAAAAAGATGGAAAGATGTTTGCTCTGAGTCACAGAAGAGTACTGTGATTAAAACACAACCTCACATGGCCTGATTGATGTGGATTTCCGGTGCACAGAAAGCAAAGGCTTATCTTTGTCAGGTTATTAGCTCAAAGAACAGACATTGCCCTATCCAGGGCTGAAGAAGGTCAAAGCTATGCACCATATCTGGTGATTATGCTGATAGGTTTCACTCCAGCTGACTACCAGAAGGAACTGTAGGGTTCATTACAGATGGAAGAAGCTTAAGAACTGAAAAGAGATCAGTTTTCTTCATAATTTGGAACTAATAAGGAGCTTCCTCTATGGCAGATGGATTTTCTCTGCCTTCTGGAGTAGGACCTTGGCAGTTGCAGCTGAATACCTGTTACAATCTCTGAAAGAAAGAGCTGATAATTCTTGCAAATACTCTTCTGGTCAAAAAACAAACTAATAAGATCAACTTGGACCTTCTAGGTCTTCTGTTGTTGGCAGGTCCATCCTACTTCTACAAGCTCTGATTACAGTTCTGTTTACAGTTACACCTACTACATTCAAATCAGTTTACAGTGTCTCTGTAACTGTGCACACAGTTTTTTTGTTCAGATACTTTTCCTTTGTATAGTTGTGTTCAAGGGGAAAAAATCTAGAAGCATGAATCTGTTTTACTTAATACAGAAGGCCATTTTTAAAATACATGTCAGCTTCTGATGACTAGAGGAAATGGTATGTTTTTCAAATCTATGATTGTTTGCCAATTGGAAGTGAGCCAGAAGAAAAACATTTCCCTTCCTTCTAGCCCCTCCCTTCTGGAGAGTAAATTCCCACCAACAACTTCAAGTGTCCTTAAACATAATAGCCTTGTTCCGACATTGCAACCCTTACAATCCAGAAGATACGGCTTTAATCTACTCCACTGGTTTCATTACTCTGTTCCACAGGAAACATTATCTTCCTCTACTTCTTCCCAAAGGCTACTATGGGCATCTGACTACCATAACTCACACCTACATAGGGACCACAGTGTATCCCACAGCCCAGTCATGGCTTTCTATGGCTAGGTTGAATGTAAATACACCAGTAGGTTCCAGAAGCAGGCCCAGAGCTTGAGACACAAATTAATTATAAATTCTTTTAATAATTAACTTTTGAGCATAATGAGGGCTAAACATCACTACAATTAATACCTAACTTACGAGGGGGCATCCTAAAGTTTTAATTATCACTTTTAAAAAATTTGACAGAAGCTTTGTTTTGATTTGCAGTTGTTAATTTATCTCTACGTAGTCACCATCCAGACTGACACATTTTTCCCAGCGTTTCTTGACCCTCCGAATACCGTTCTTGTAGAAGTCTGCAGATTGGGCCTGGCAAGGATTTTACACTTTAGTCACTTCTGGCACAGCCTGTCACAAAAATAAAGGATGCAATGGCTGATTTTTCACAATATCATGCACTTAGCGACCAACTGTGACACTGACAAAATTTCATCAATATACCATGATAACTTCCGGGTGATAATTATTACTTTACGATACTCCCTCATAAGGTTCAGTCTGCAAAGTTCTACAATATCAGGTATCCGGAGGGTCAAGAAATGCTGGGAAAAAAGTGCAACTCTGGATGGTGACTACATAGAAATAAATTAACAACTACAAATCGAAACAAACTTTCTATCATTTTTTTAAAAGGTGATAATTAAAACTTTAGGATACCCCTCTCGTACATGTAGATCAAAAACACTGCTACCACACTGACAACTTTGACAAATGGTTGGAAATAGTTTATGTTGTTCTATTTGTTCTGATCTTGCTGGAAAGAAGATTCAATTGGTCATATGACTCCCTGCTTATGAGCTCCTCTCTTATGGTGTGAGTAGGCACAGGTGACACACCTAAGGTTCATGAGAAAGATATATTAAATGGGAAGTGTGACTGAGAAATGCAGACCTGAAAAAAGAAGGGAGGAGGCAAATTGACCATAAAGTAAACAGACAAGGAAACTTAAAGCAAATAGGCAATCAAAGGGTATCTGTACAGCAGCCTATTAAAATAGGGCCAAGACAACTGGAAGAGAAAAGAGTAAGAGAGGCTACCAACCTGAGAGGCAGAACACCATTTTAACTCCACAACCCCCTGTTGTGGATTTATAGACACCTGAGACAATTTATGTAAGAAAGAATATCAGCACTGAAGGGCAGAGGAATAGGATTGCAATTACATTTCAGATCTTTAGTTTAAATAAACAATTTGTATCACTTGGGGGCAACAGGGGCAACCAGAGTATCATTTTGTTGTTAACTGCCCACTGGTCAGCCTTAACTCATGGCATCCCTGTGTATGAGACATCTCCAAGACCCCCTATCCTCCACTGCTCTCCTTAGGTCCTGCAAATTCAGGGCTGTGACCTCCTTGATTGAGTCTATTCATCTGGCATTTCTATTTCATTGCTCCGTCTTTTTATTTCTTCTTGATCTTGTAGTATATTCTGATCATAGAGAATCCCTACTCTTGCTTTGAACTTTCCTTTGAGTTCCCAAGTCTTGAGAATGAGAGATTCTATGAAGGAGTCCAGAAAGAAATTAACAACACGCCAACTCAGGATTGCAAGCTAATCATAGGCGACTAGGATGCTAAAGTTGGTAGCAAACAAAAATCAAAATAGTGGGAAGATTCAGACTAGGTACGAGTAATGAAGGAAGAAAGTGACTGATAGAATTTTGTGAGGCCAACAATCTATTCATTTCAAATAGGTTCTTCATTCAACCAGAGAGGAGACTGTATATGTGAACATCACCAGATGGTCAATACAAAAGTCAGATACTCTATATAATTAGAAGCAGAAGATAGAGAAGCTCAGTTTCCTGTGGGCCAAAATGAGAGCAGGTGCTGACTGTGAAAAAGATCCTGAAGTGTGTATATATATATATATATATATATCAAAAATTAGAATAACACTGAAGAAGAAAACAAAAAAACAGTAATCATAGCAAAATATGATCTGAACAATATCCCAACGGAATTTATTGACAATGTGAGAAATAAATTTGCATTGCTAAGCATAATCAACTGAGATCCAGAGGAACTATGGTCAGAAGCCAAGGACATAGTCAACGAGTAATGCAGAAAGACTAACATTGGCCTGAAAGAAAAAGAAGAAACAATGGATAACAGAGGAAATCCTTCAAGAAGTAAAAAGAAAGAAAAGAAGCAAAAACAAAAACAAAAACAAAAGAAAGAAAAAAGAAAAAGAAAAGAAAAGAAAAAAAGGGGGGGGGGGACAAAACAACAGCCATGACTGCAACTGTCCAACCACTAGTGTGCAAGGATAAAGAAAACTACTATAATAACCAATGCAGAGAAATAGAAGAGAACAAAAAAGGAAGAATGAAAGACTTCTATTTCTTCTTCCTCTGCATTTGTGGCTGGCACATATAATTGGATAATGTATACTTGGATTATGTGTGGATCTTTATGTAAGTTTTTTTTTTTAAAAAAAAACCACTCTAATAATATTTACCTGAATGCTTTTTTAAAAAAATTCCTCCACTAATGGTAACATATGCTAAATTAAGTTTTGGAGCCTTTTTACTAAAATCCTGATGAAATTAGCTTTTTGTACAAAAGTTCCTAGTTCTAAGCTTGCTTACTTGAATATTCAGAACTAAAGCATTTTCTACCACTTCCTCCAAAAAGAAATCTGGAGCTAAGACAGTGATTGGCTAGGAAAACTGCTATTAGAATTAGCCAGACTCACACCTTTATCACATCTGGAGTTCAGATCTCCAGCAAAGGCATCTTAAAATATTTGTTCAGCCAGGAGAACCTTACCACTGGGTCAGTAAAAGTAAAGCAGGTTTTTGGTGTATACAGAGTTGGGTGTAATTTATAACACAATGCCAAAGCTTACTCCTAAATAAGCCTACGTAGAATCCCAGCATTTAGTCTGTGATGGGTAGGTAGCAATACCATGTCTTCATCCTTTCAATTACAGTACCTGGGTTATCACTCTCTGTCTTAAAACTGCATCACATTTACTTTCAGGCAATTGTTACTTTGCAAAATGCAAGGATACTTTGCTTCTGGGTTAAACAGTAAATGCTGACATTTCTAATAAATTCTACACTTCAGAATTATGGCATGCCTTAACCTAAGCAGGAGACTTTTTATTTTTATAATTTTTTCAATTTACAATTTTAATGTAAGAAATCAGCGTCACCAGAAAAGGGAAGAAGATTCACTGCTTTTAACTGGCCCACTGTGCTGCTTCTTTTGTGTTACAGTTGCAATAAAAATACACTTCTTCAAGCCAAAAAAGATTGTTTTTTAAAATGCTCAGTTAATATATATCCATTTTAAGTGTTAAAGAAAGTAAAGTAGGATTCCTTCAAGATGCTCAGTTCATTGATTTTCCACTTTCAACCATAAGTCATTGAAAGCAACATCTACATCTTGACCTAACAATTTTCAGATGTTCACAGTGTGGCTTTGTTTCATAGCATGGGCTGCAGCAAAAGAATATGACCAACTTCTCACTGCTTTTATCTATTTATAAAGCTACTGTGTACATGTGCTCCCCTCCCCATCATGACTGTTTGTTTCTTCCATTCTACCCACCCCAGATTCATTACTTCACCCTATTAACAATTGCACAGAGTCCTCTGCTAGTTTTATGAGCCACAAACCACAAAATGTCAGGTTAAAAAAAACCCTCCCCCAAACCTTGCTGATAAAATGCTGCTTCATAATACACTGCCTGTCAAGAATCCATTTACACTAATTATCAATAAACTAGCAACTTAAGAATATTAGAAAACATGGCTAATGAAATGCCAAAGCACATGAAGGAACTACCTAAAAATATATCAAATAATGAAAGTAAAATTGTTTGGTAATTTTAGTATAATCCTAGAGCAATGAGACATACCGTATATACTCATGCATAAGTCGACCTCATATATAAGTCGAGGGCAGTTTTGGGGGCCAAAATCATGGATTTTTATATGACCCATGGGTAAGTTGAGGGTCAAACACTGGGGCATGTTACAAAAGATCTAAAGGGAGAAACAAATCACCACTTCCCTCCCTACATCTCCCTCTCTGGACCTCTCCCAAGTCCCAAGGGTCATAGTCTCAGCATATAAAAGAGGAAACCAACCCTCAGCACACATGCACACACACATATTCTTTCCCTTTACCAAAAGCATTCCCAAAACACATGGCTTGCAAAAGAGGGGACTGTTCACTCACCACCTATCTCCTACTGAGGCACTGTTATCTTTGGTAGTGTGTTTCAATATTTTAAGAGGCCAAGCAGTACTTCAAAACATAAATGAAGTTTATTTATAAAATAAAGAAACAAATATTGAAATATACTTAAAGCTTTGTTTGTCTTATTCCTTAATTACAAAAGTTCCTTAAAAATAATACAACAGCCACTCAGGCAACCTTCTCCAATATTAAAGCCAAAAGCTTCCTTAACCTCCAGGCTTATTCTGAGCCTCACTTTCTCAGACTCCCTCAAGCCTCTCTAGTCCCTACTGGACTCCTCAAACCTTTCCCTGGCCTATAACTATCCTATAAATGTTCCCACGGAAACCCCAAGAGCACACCCTCCCTCCGAAGATGTCTCTTCCCTCAAAACTTCAACAAAATAAAAACCCCTTTCGCTCCCTGTCAAGGCTCTTTTATAGCCCTGCCCAGCTTCTCACTGGCTGGATTCCTAGAGCTCTATGACTGGCTGTTTCCACAACCTGCTCACTACAGGGACAGAAACCTCTCTCTTTCTTTGCCCATAACTCCCAGGATTCCATTGCTTGCAAAAGGGGGCACATTGCAAAAGGAGGACAGACCTTTCTCCCTCTCTTCTCTCTCCCCCAGGATTTCCAGGCTCATGGCTTGCCAAACGGGGTCCAAGCCTGGGCATACTCTCTCCCTCCCTTTCCTGATCAGCTCCTTCTTGGCTGCAAGGGGAGTCTGAGGACTGGAGATCTCTCTCTCTCTCTTTCACACACACACACATACAGGAGAGCGTGCCGGGGAGCAGCTGGGGACTGAAACAGGAACCTCCTAAAGAACCCTGGCTGCAGAGGAACGTGGGCACTTCTTTAAGAAAGTTTTCAAGCAGTATTAACTTGTTGCCCCGTAGATAAGTCTACCTGTGATTTTAGAGTCCATTTTGGGGCATAAATTTCTCGACTTATAGTCGAGTATATACGGTATTTCATTTTAACTAGAGGAAATGAAAACACTCTCAACACAGCCAAACACTATGGTTTGAGGTACTTTATTCAGAAACTAAAGTGCCAATGTTAATATTAATTTAATTATTAGCATTAAAAACAAAGGTTAAAATTTCCCAAATGAGTTTTCTTTTGCTATTGGAGGCAACTTCTTCACTTAAAAAAGATGAGATGTGTTTCTGATTAATTAATTCATTAAATATATCTTGCATCTGGTCTCAAAGGATGCTCTGGGTAGCTCAAAAAAAGAAAAGGTAAATACAGAAACTAAATGCAATATGTGTATGTATAGGATTTCAAGTCATTTGTTCACATAAGGCAATCCCATAAATTTCATGGGCTTTTCTCAGGCAAGAAATAGTCAAGAGGTGCTTTTGGCAGTTCCTTCCCCTGAAAGATAGCACACAGCACCTAGAACTCGTTGGTTGCCTCCCACCTATGTACTAACTAGGGCCGACCCTGCTTAGATTACATGATCAGACAGGATCTGGTGTCTTTAGGGTATTGAGGCCCTTATCTGAAACACAGGCCCAAAATACAAATATAAGCAGTTATAAAGTGCTTGCTTCTTTCCATGGTAGACAAATATAATTATGTTTTTATACAAAACTCATCTTCATCTTTTTCTACTGTTCTCTACCTTTCCAAGCATTAATGCCTTTTCAAGTGAGTCATGGCTTTTTATGATATGGCCAAAGTACAATAGCCTCATTCTAATCCTTCATAGTTTGAGAACTGTTTGTTCCCTCATTATTTTTAAATCTCAGTGTAAAACTTTGCTTTTTAAGGCTTTTGGCATTTTAATTTGCTTTATAATCTTGTATATTTTGATTTATATACATGTGTGTGTGTGTGTGTGTGTGTGTATCAGATTGCATAATATTTTTCTTACATTTCATTAGGATAATTTGCTTTATAATTTATTGTATATTTTTCATTATTCCTTCCCTCCCTCTGTGTGTGTATGTATATACACTTATATTTTATATTGTACACCTTTGACAGGACCCAGTTTTGGGCTGTTGTATTAGTAAAGCATCATGTACATTGATGGCACTGTATAAATCATCATCATCATCATCATCATCATCATCATCATCATCATCACCATCTAATGGCAGAATGTTCAAAGCTTCCCCCCATCCTAGCAGGATGCCAATTAGTTTCCGAGCGCAGTTCAAGGTGTTGGTTTTAACCTTTAAAGCCCTACATGGCTTGGGTCCATCTTATCTGAGGGACCGCCTCCTCCCATACGAACCCCCTTGCACACTCCGGTCTTCTGGGAGGAACCTGTTGCAGCCTATGAAGACTAGGCTGACACAGACCTCCCAGAGGGCCTTCTCGGCTATCGCTCCCAGGCTATGGAATGACCTGCTGGACGAGATGCGTCTTATTACATCTTCTGATTGCTTTAAAAAAGCCTTGAAGATGCATCTCTTCCAGCAGGCCTTCCCAGAAAGTCTTTAACCTCCTGGCTCTGTTTGGGTTAAGCTCTCCCATTAGCACTTTAACATCTTGACCCTGATCTCTATGCAATGGGTTGCCATTTTAAATTAAAATTTTTATTATGTCGTTTTAATTGATGTTAGTTTAATTCAATTTTAAGGGGTGGGTGGTTGGGTATGGGTCATGTATATTTTATCTTGCATTTTTTAATTGATGTAACCCGCTCCGATTGGATACAGAGGAGCAGGCTATAAATAAAACATTATTATTATTATTATTATTATTATTATTAGGATACGTCTATAGTCTATAGAGTGCCATGCAGAGGCCTCAAGATAATGACCTGATCTGGACAGGCCTGAAGAGGTGCCATCGCAGCGCCATTAGGGTTCGGGAGCACACATCGTATACATGCTCCCTAAGCATAGTACATAATGGCGCCAGTGCCATTACGTAACGCTGTTTAGATGGCGTACATAATGGCACCACTACAACTGCGCAGCTTCCGCACTGAGCTGCGCAGTTGCGGCGGCGCAAAGGCACCAAATGACACTTTTTTAAAAAAATCGCGCCACAATTGCGCACCTAAAAAAGAGTGCGGTTTCCCCGCTCCTTTTTAGGTGTGCAACTGTGCCGCAGCATCTAGCTGCTGCGGCGCAGTTACAGTGCCAAAAGAGGTGGCGCCAGACCATCCTTTTTGGGCAGTCTGTACCACCCCATTGTTGCCTATTTGCAGAGTTCTTCCTGTAAAAAAAATACTGGTGACTGTGGATATAGATCTCCACATACAGCAATCATGTGATGTGTTCCTTTAGTTGCCTGTTGACAGGGAATGGTACCCATGCCACCCATAACTGGTACACATGTCAGTTGGGTGCTCAGTCTTGCTGATGAAATAGGCTTCTGTCCATCAGTGTCTCTGATACAATTAAGTCATATTAACCTCCAAGCTGCGAGATTCATTTTGTATTTTTTCTGCTAGAGAAACTCCTACATTTGCCAGCATAAACTGCACATTCAGCAGTATGAACAAGTTATACATTATTAACCATCAGCAACCAGGAGCATACATATCATGCAATTTAAGGCAATTAGTCAAGTGCTGTCAGCAAGAGATTCACTTGAATGAGTCCCAAGTTTCTCAGAAGATCAAAGATAGCCACTGATGCATTCAGTTCTAACTAGATCCAGATTCACACTTTCGATTAGGTATTTACACTGATCTCATGACTACTGCTTTTTCAGACCCATAAGCATAAGCATGCTTTGTTTTTACTAATATTTGTTTAATTAAGGTAATTAATTACAGCTTAACTAAAGTATTTTAAACAGAAGACCTCACACAGCTTTCAAAGCAGAGTCTGTAAGCTAATCCTCTTTCTTTTTTTTTTTAACTGGCACTGGGGATGAAGTCAATAAATTGTCAATTAATAACATGCTTACTTTGATGACTCTTCAGTAATTTACTTTCATACCACTTCATAAATTTCTTAGTCCAACTTCTGGAATTTTGAGTACAGTACTTCTGCCATGGGAAAACTTGGTTTAAATCTGCTCTGCTGCCAATAAACCAATAAGTCTAACTGGCTGATAATCCTCCCACACTGCACTGTTTAGGTATATGCAGTCAACCAGTGAAAGTTTAATTTGTTCCGCTAATGGCACAGAAAACTGCTCAGAATTATTCACTGTAGTCTTATGTCAGCTCCCTTCAATAGTATGGACAAAACCCTAAATCATCCTGTGCTTGGTAATACGAGCTCTTTTATCTATCTTTTGATCCAAAGCATAACATATATAACTAACTCTACAGATAACTTGGATTGAATTGCACCTACAAGCAAAAACAATTACAATCTGAAAAGAAAGAAATCACTGTCTGCTTATAATCATATGTCCTGAGTACCTTTTTCCTGCTCTCATATCTTTAAATGTTGATCTTTAGCCAAAGAAAATGTTAGGTATGTCATATGTAACAGATCTAGGTATATTTAAATACATTTATCTGATAAAAAGAACAACAGTAAATTAAGAATTATTATTTTTTAGTTAGTATCATTAAAACTTTAACCTTTTACATGTATTCAATTGATATCTTAGGTGGCATTAGTAATCTCTTACTTTTTTGGTCTGTTTACCAATACAGGTGAAGTATTGAAAAAATATAAAACTGTACTTACTAACAATTAGGTAAACATACTTCTTTCATTAATACATTTGCTAAAATTTTGAGCACCATTTAAAGCTCAGATCATATGCTGTGCCATTCACTGTATGGACTAGGTTTCACTATTTTCCTTTCCTTGTACAAAGGCAGCAATGCAAATGGCTTTTTTGGATTTCAGCTGCCAGAATTCTTCAGCCAGCATGGGAATTGCCTACATTAGCTAGGGGATTTTAATAATAATAATAATAATAATAATAATAATAATAATAATATAATTTTATTTATAACCCGCTCTTCTAATGAGCTACACTTTCAAAAAAAAGAACTTTTCCAAGCTCCAGGCTATAGTTATAATCAGCAAAAGCACAACACTAGTTTCTCTGTCAGAAAAGGAGTTACAGGCCATAGTTTGATTTCTCAAGGGGGTATGGTAATATTTTTTTCCATCTAACACTATCATAGCTGTAAGCAGATAGAAGAACAGCTTGGGGAGGAAAGTCCTGTCAGAGGTCTGTACAGCTGTGCCACCTTACTTTATATATATATTGCTTCATCCTTAGATCTAACCAGGCTGTTAGTAATTTCCTGGATACTATGGCAGAAAAATTTTATAGGGACAACTTTTATATGTGCTACTTGAACAAACAGCTAGAATAGTTCAGTGATCGTGTAGTTCAGCTGTTAGCAATAAATTATTTTTCTCTTCTACATTCTGTAGAACTTTAGGCCCAATTTTAATTTAATTATGCCAGCTACTCTATTCAGCTTTTTTCAAATGTGTAAAGAGCTTAACAATGCTTCTTATGCATGGGAATCTCATGGAGAGCAGACTGATCTACTCTGGGAATGTTGCTATAACTCATGACTTACACAGCAGCCAAAAATAAGACAATATGTAGAGTCAGTGGTCCAGCTAGGTAATTTGAGTATCTGGACTTAATGGCCTTGGGAAAGGGCTCTTTGGATGGCTGCATGTATTGCTGAACTTATTACAAAATGTAGTAAGCCACCCCCTACTGTGCTTGTGTTCTGCCGCTGCCATCTCACTTATTCTATTGATTAGGACCCAAGATTTCTGCCCCAAATGCTGCTCTGAAGACACCAGTGAAGAGGCATGGCTGCTCAGGAAGGCAGTGGCAACAAAACATGTTCAAAATCAAACTTCATTTCCTAGAGTCAGAAACTATTATAATAATCAAGAGTTTAATTGACTATTTATTCTCTATTAGCTGAAAAATCCAGCCTCCGTTATGTTACAAATTCTCCTATCAGCCCAGTTGGATAAGAACATGTATATATAACATGTGAAAGCAAAGCCGTTTCTAATGTCACACTTCAGAAATAAATCCCAAGCAGTATGTTAAAGAAAGAAAAATAACTACGGCCTGAAGCAGATGGATGGCAAAGAGCTGCCTCTGGCCATGATCAGCCTGGAATAACAGAGACTACATGGTCCACTCTCAAAGCTTTTTACCACTCCTTTTCTGGGGACTTTCAGATGCTTTGGTGGCCTCAAAACATCTTCCAGATGCTTTGGGGGGGTGTGTTATCTGAACGCCATGTCCTCAAAGCAGCTGGAAGTCACTTCTTTTGGCCTGCCTGTTTCAGGCCTTTATAGCAAATCCAAACTGAAGAAGACCTACTCTATTTCTGTAACTTTGTAAGGACTTTTTCCTCAGACCTAGATATCTTTTTTCCAAGAAGATATTTATTTTATTTAGGCTTGAGGACCTTTTCTTTCAATTTGGGAAGAACAAGAAACTAGAATTGTGCAGTCTTCATTACAATGGGGTGCATGCACACACACATTCACACCAACACATATAACTGGAAATTTAAGTGGGAATTTTTTTTTTTTTTACTTCTTCAGGAAGATGACAAGAGAAGGCAAAATGTCTTTCCTTCCGAGCAGTATTGAAATGTTATTCTGTATCAGTCTACAAATACATCTGGTAGCACTTTTGAGGCTATGGGTGGGGGGAGGGATTCAGACAGTCCAAAAGAGGGGGTTTAGAGCCACCCCTTTTAGGCTGGATCGGGGCCAGGGCAAAGAGATGCCCAGTCCCAATCCAGCCAGATTCCGCCCCAAAAAGTAGCAGATATGATACACTACGTTTTGGGGAGAGAAAAAGCCACCCCTTCCCCCATAGAGCCAGCTTTTCCTCTGCAAAAGATGGCTCTAGGGAAAGTGGTGTCTAAGCGCTTTGCCCCCAAGTGAAGTCAGCTGACATGTAATCACCAGTCCAGCTTTTATCCTGCTTGGGGGCATGGGGCATCTAAACACCCAACCCACAAGCTAGCCCAAGCAGGCTCAAATGGGCTATCTGTTCAGCCACTATGAGAAAGAAGTTTGTAGTATAAGCTTTTGCAGACTCAGTCTACTTCATCAGATTTCTATGCAGAGTGCATTTTTCTTGTTCTGGAGAGATGACCTTTCCATTTCAGGTAAAGTTGAAACCAACTAAAGTAGCCACTTGCTTTCATCTTCTACCAATGGACTGAGTTTAATTTAGCTTTTTGGAAGGAAGCTTCTCCTTTGGCATTAAGGGAGACAAGTAGGTTTATCTTTCTCTGAATGCCTTTATTAAGAAATAAACACCCTTTTTAAAACTGTATGACACTTTGCTTGTTTCCGCTTACATTTCCAGAAGGGTGTGTGTTATTGAATTGGGGTTGTGCTACTGTGCCTGCAAAAGCAAAGGAAAGAGAATTACAGAGGCTTTTATTTTTAAAAAAATCAAAACCTCAATCACTCTCATTCTTTAAGGGTTTTCTGGTTCAAAAGAAACTTTTGACAAACTTTCCTCATCTCTGCCCAATATGGCAAGAACAGCCCTGAAATTCTGTGTGTTTCTGGGAGACAGGAAAATGGAGCACAGCTGTGTAGTAAGATGAAAAAGTGAAACTGCACTGTTCTTCCAAAATGACAGATCATGATGTGAAAAAAGAGGAACAACAAACTAAGAGGGGAGGAAAACCAAAACCAAAAATCCACCACTAAAAATGATCCATGAGAAAAAGGTTTAGTCAACATTTGAGTAAGTTCCATTAATGTAATGGTCTCCTGCAGTCAGGGCTCACAACAGAATTTAGGCTGAAGTCTGATCTGGCATCTTAAAACATGAGTTTTCACAGACAATAGATCACTTCATCTGCTATGCCAGCTAGGACTGCTGGGGGTTGCAATCCAACATCAGGTCTACATGATTCAACCCCTGAGAGAAATGAGGTGTTATCTTGAGCAGTTGTTTGGGTGTGTATGCACATGTTGTGAGGGAGGGGGCATATTATAGACAGTGAAGTAAAAGGGAAATACAATGTAGAAAATACTGACAGTCACAACTACATTATTTAACAGTGGCCCTTCACAAAACCATTACTGGTAACACAAACACTCTGGCACTTGTATGTAAAGGAATCTTGTAGCACCGTTGAGACTAACTGCGTGAAAGAAGTTGTAGATGTGTGAAAGAAGTTTCATAGAATTGGTAAACTATGAAAGCTTCTGCTACAACTACTTTCACACACTTAATCCCAATAGTAACAATAGTACAATAGTAACAAAAATAGCAGCATCTAAAATGGTGGGGGGAGGGGAGAGAAAGTACATACCTCCAGAAGTTGTTGAAATGTAACTCCAAGTAGCCATAACCAGCATAAAAATGAAGATGCATGGTGAAAATTAAAGTCCAATCATATCTGAAAAACTGCACCATTTCCACCCATGATCTAAAGCCTTGTATGTAGCCGACATTTTTATTAACTATCCCTCAAGTCTTTAGCCAGTTACCACTGCTTTTAAAGTTTATTATTTAGACGGCATATTTACAAAGCATTAGTGCCTGATGTTCTTTTCTTGTTTCCCTCTCATTTCCCCCCTTTTGTATCTAATAATCCCATGTGAGAAGAACTGGTTTCCTTTAAAAAAACAAAACTTTGCATATCATACAGAAAACTCATACATGAAATATTTATTGCCCTTGCAAACACTCTCCTCCATTTTGTATTTCTTCTGTGTGGAATTACAGACTTTAAGAATATTAGAGGCATAGAGCTGTCCTCTTGCACTTACAAAGATGCCATCCCTATGGCACAGAAAAACAGAATAAAAATCATCTCCAAAAACACAAAGTCCAGAACAAGCATAATATTCTAGTGTTTCATGTGTACTTCCAGGAGACCAGTGAGAAACTGGCTTGCATCTCACCATGCACACTCATGCACACACAGATAGCAACCACTAGAAGACAGAAGTTGAAATAGAGCTCAAGTCAGCCTGGGTTGTATAGGAACTGCAATGAGACCACAGGTTGTTCCAATCCACTACTATACTTCCGTAGGGTTTCAGAGTTGAACCTTTTCTTGCTATATAAAATGGCTTAACTAGCGATTTAATGTTTTGATGCACGCTAAAAATATGTTCATTGCTCACTGAGTTACAACTACCCCCTCAACAGATGAAGATACAGAACATACATGAGCAGCTGCAATCTTTAAAATATGTACTATCTCTATAAAGATTCTTGGAATGAATATTGTTGCTTCTGTTTCTCTGCATCCAATATTTGCAGTGTTACTCATTAAAGCTTTAAAAACTTTTTTAAAAAGCTAGAATCCTTTGGTGCCGTGTAAACATAATAATGAGCACAGAGAACTAAGACAGTACACAGAGTTTCCTTTACTCCTCTTCTTCAGATAGCAAAGGGCACGAATATTGCAGAATTAATACTGATACAGGTTGAGTATCCCTTATCCAAAATTCTAAAATCCAGAATTGTCCACATGGGTGGCTGAGATAGGGACACCTTTGTTTTCTAATGGTTCAGTGTAAACAAATTCTGATTTATGCACAAAATTATTAAAAATATTGTGTATAAAATTATGTTCAGACTATCTGCATAAGATGTATGCAAAACATAAATGAATTTAATGTTTAGATTTGTGTTCCATCTCCAAGATATCTCATTATGAATATGCAAGTATTCCAAAATCTGAAAAACTTCAAAATCCAGTATGTCTGGTCCCAAACATTTTGGTTAAAGAGACTCAACCTGTAAAGTGCATTATCATTGTATGTCTGGCAATCCAAATATATTATCTTACTCTAAAAAAAAGGATAGTAGAAAATAGTTTAACATGTGCTTTTAATGTTTAATAAGATGAAATATCTAATACATAGGGCCCAAAAAAAATGCAGTAGGGCTGCGCCAGCACCACTCTCTACAGAGCCACAGAAACTATACGCATCCAGTCCTGACCCAGGCTGCTGCCACAGTCCTTAACCAGACCACCAAACAGAGCATGTTTTTCTGCTCCTTTTTGGCTGGGATCTTTTGGGAAGATATGGCATTGCCCCAAACACAACAAGAAACTACGTCTTTTGGTCTGTCTGTTTTGGGCCTCAATTTGATTAACATTAAAGTGGGAAGAAAATTAATTATTACATTTATGCTTAATAGCCATTTCATTATAAGTTAAAAGCCTGGACTGAGACCTTTAAAGCTGAAAAGTTGCCATTCGTGATTTTATTTATCTCCCCTATCTCTATTTTAATCTTGGGAACAAAGAAAACAGCTGTATGAATATTTGAAAACCGTATTTATTGTCAACCTCAACAAAATGGTTCTGTCGCTTTCTTTTTCTCCCTCTTTTATAATCTCACCTCTTTATCCACCCCCTTTCTTTAGTTTACCGACTGCCATGTCAGTCCCAGCAAGGGTCCTAGGGACAAAGAACTTCAAAATCTAATTTCTTGAAAGAAATTAGATGTGTCCATTATACAGTATCTAATGTATAACACTCAGGGAGTACCAGGATGGTAAGAAGACTAGTATCCTTAAAAGTTCATTCCAAAACTTTATACTTGGAATTAACTACCGTGTTTCCCTGAAAATAAGACAGTGTCTTATATTAATTTTTGCTCCCAAAGATGCGCTAGATCTTATTTTCAGGGGATGTCTTTTTTTTCCATGAAGAAGAATTCACATTTATTGTTGAACAAAAAAAATTGAAGATTTATTATATACTGTATATATATTTATATACAAAAACTTTGCTAGGTCTTACTTTCAGGGGAGGCCTTATATTTAGCAATTCAGCAAAACCTCTACTAGGTCTTATTTTCTGGGGATGTCTTATTTTTGGGGAAACAGGGTAAAATATCATACTTTAATCATGAACAAAAATAAACAGATTTATAAGCAATTTGAACTTATTAAAGAAACAGCTGGAAATATATAACATTTGTTGTCTCTTTAACACAGTTCCGTTTTTAATTAGTAATTTAATTCTGGAGTTCAACATAAGTTAATCAATTAAAATTTTTAAGGACATTTAATTAAGTTACCCTTTTTAATCAGAAAATTTCTAAAGTAATTGGCACCAAGTTTTTATCACTGCCTATACCATAAAACTTGTCCAAGTTACTCTGCAACGAAGAGAAAATAGTCTTATAATTTCTTTCTGCTTTGTCTTTTACATATAGAATAGATGAAGAAAACAGGCAAACATAGAAAAGCATATCTAGTTAAATTCTATAATACTGTTATCTGAAGACACAGGATGAAAGAACACAACATGTTTCTGAATCAAAGAAAAGCAGCCAGCTAACTACATTTATTAAAGTTGTTCTGCCATGTTCTGGTTTCCCACTTTAGTTCAATTTTATTAGACAAATCTCTTTGGGACAGAGATTGTCTCTTATATCACATCAAACACACTGCTGGCTATGTACATATTATTCATGAATCATGTTCTTATTCATAAAAATAAATGTTACATCGTACCATCAAAACTGCTAAAATATATTATTATTCTGCTCATACTTAACTTTCAAACTGCCAAGACTTTGTGCAACTATGGATCTTATTCTGGCTACACACATCAAAACTGACAACTGCTCTGTCAAATTCAACTATAATTGAGGTCAAGTTACTGAAGGACAGTAAGAGACAAATAAGAAGAATAATTACCTAATGTGATCAAGTGAACCCTGAAGTTATAAAACAACGAAGTTCACAAATTTAGAATGTGACTAAGGAATAATGAGATTGGTCAGTAATTCAACTGATCATACCTCCTTGAAGACGAAACGGCAGACAACAGCAAGTAGCTGGCTACTCAATGGAACATTTTCCAGCTGTTTAAAGCAAAGACGTCAGAGTATATGCACACATATTTTTTCCCAAGATTTCAAAGTCCACATGCTGCTCAGCCATTATGAATGAGTAATTCAAGTAGGGTACAACTATGCTTTGTATTAACCTGATAAAGATGTTTCACTCCAAATGCAACAGCATTTCTGTTAAGCCATTCCTTTAAGAGGGTACCATAGGATACACGTAAGGGAAAACCTACGGAAAATTAATTACCGACATTATGTCATAGATTTCAGATGTAAAATTACTTCAGACTGTTTTACATATTAAAATACAGCTACAACACAAAAAACATAATTTTCTACTGAGAATAGTAAGCATGTGAACTATCAAATGATAGTGTTTGTCAAGTATGAGTTAAATTGTTTTCTCCTGGAACAAACTTTTCACATTCCTAATCTATAAATAATATATGAAAATATAAAAATTACAAAATTCATATATTAGTAGGATTAATTCACTGGCTTCATGCTAGTTGGCTTCATGCTAATTTTACAATATTGACTACTTAAGTAGACTGCAAGTATCAGAAAACAATTTCTGCACTAAGAGTGCCTATTAATTTTTGGAGGCAATGAGAGAGAGAACTACTAGCCCAACTACTAGCAAACCTTTGGTGCTAAAGGGACATAAAACCATCAATTAGCCTTCAGCATTTCCTTGTTCTCTCAATGAAAATAATCAGGTATCTGTTATACAATTACAGCTGAAATCCCAATTACAGCCCTTTACCATTCACACACAGCTGCTTAGACTCCAGAATATGTACAAAACAGCAGTAGTTCCCTAATTTAGTGGCAATTATTAACAACTAGAAAGAAACCAGGGAATCTGACAACAGTCTCTCATCCCTGACTCCCTCTCTACCATTTCTCTCTCATGTTCAGTATATTTTTTGTTCCTTCTGAGGAGACTTCAAAGGCAGAGGAACATCAGGGCTGGATAGCCATACCAAAAGATTGCTGTGAAAACAGCTGTGTTTGGATTTAACAATAAATTGTGGTTTATCATTAGTGGAACAAGATGCAAAGAGCCGCAGGCTTACAGAACATCCACACCCCTCTTCTCCCCTGATTTTCCCAAAGGAGAAGATCAGAAGCTTCCATTTAGAGCATGCCGTCATTTCACCCAAGACCAGATAAACTTCATTTATGCTCAGCTATGGCTCACTGTGGATCTCCTCCTTTGACAATACCAGAGGAGAATAAGGGTGTGGACATTCTACAAGCCTAAGGCTCTTTGCATCTTGTTACAACTAATGGTAAACCATAATTTCTCATTTCATCCAAATGCAGTGGGTCCTTGTTGTCTGCTGGAATTTGGTTCCAGGACCTAATCTGTGGATGCTGAAGTCTCATTAAATATACTGGCATAGCAAAATGGTGTCCTTTATATAAAATGGAAAATCAAGGTTTGCTATTTGGAATTTATAATCTTTTTGAATATTTTCAATCTGTGGATGCTTGAATCTGTGGATAAAAAATCCATGGATAAGGAGGGCCGACTGTTCAACTGCTTTCACAGCAATCCTTTGGTACAGTATTGATGTTCCTCTGGCTCTGGAAATCTCATGAGATGGATAAAAAAACAAAACTGTGCTTAGCTGTGACTCAGGAAAGAAAGCCAGGGAGATGTAGTGGTTTGAGCAATGAACTGGAGACAAGAGTTCAAATCCCTGCTCAGCCATGGAAACCTAACAGGTGGCCTTGGATACATCACACTCTCTCAGCCTCAAGAGAAGGCAAAGGCAAGCCCCTTCAGAACAAATCTTTGATTGGGTGACCCTAAGTTGGAAACCATTTGAAAGTACACAATGAACATAATGGCTCACAAAACAAAGCTTGCTGAAAAATTAGTTAATCTTGTTGTGGAAGAGAAACTAGGGATCATACTGAAAACATATGTTGGATAAAGGATAATGGAGTGCACCGAAGAATTTTGGAAGAAAATCAGCTCGTACTTTATAGATTATGGCAAAGCCTTTGATTATGTAGATCATCAAAAATTATGGAAGTATCAGAATGTGGAAGTACCTAATTGCAATAACTATTTCTTTGAAATATCTTCTTTTTCTGTAAGAAAGGTATAATTGCATAACTTTGCCATTGTAAATTAACAAGGTAGCATGCAACTCATTTTGAAGTATAATCATAATTTCACTTTTGTAGTTATGGAGATATAGCCTTGCTAAATGATGGAGGAGAAATACCCCATGGTTCAAGTGATGGCTCATGCTATGCCTTATACTGCTGCATTGTTCTTAGTTGAGGATGGTTGGGCAACAATGAAATGGATGGAAGAAGACCAAAATTTGTACAACAAGCAAATGGCTTGTAAGATGCAGTTTTTAAAAAAAAAACACTAATTAAATTTTAAATTAAATAGTTACTATTTAGAACTGGGAAAGTAAAGACTTACTTTTAAAAATGTACTGTAACATCAGCTACTTGGAACTCAGAACTATAAGTAACATTTCAAGTTTTGATTTACACTGGGGTTTCTCAAGTTTTCAGATGTGGTAAGTCAACACTTTTTCCTAGTGCATCAGGAACTAGTACCCATTTGTGCTGGATTATCATATTCAGATAGTTTCCTAGAAATTCATCCTAGATTAGCAGCCAATGGTTCATGGGCCAACATCAGACTACAAGCAACAGCCTAAGTAGAACTGGTTTAAATCTCTCTCTGGCTATTCTTCGCTAACGAAGGCTCAGGAAGGACTCATCACACACTTTCTACAAGCGTGCTGATGACTAAAAAGGCCGATCTGAGATAGACAAGTCCAGTTACAGAAAGCACAGTGGAAAGTCTCCTTGGGTAATGTTTCCAAGTTGTTGTTCTTTCTGCGTTGTCGTTTCTCTTCGAGACCCGTTCGGCGTGAGTTCTCGAAAGAGGCTGCAGCATTGTGGATAGTGAGTCACCATGCCTCCAGATGTGAGGCCAGGCAGACCATTGTTGGTGATCAATTTGGCCGAGCTTGAGATGTTGTTCCAGGGAGTCCTTGTATCTCTTCTTTGGAATGTCCCTCTTACTCTGAACCATGGCGAGTTCACCATAGAGTACTGTTTTTGGGAGGTGGTGGTCCTCCATCCTAGAAACGTGACCTGCCCAGCGCAGCTGCGTTTTCAGTAGCAAGGCCTCAATGCTGGTGATCCCTGCTAGCTCCAGGACAGCAAACATTCGTCACATAGTCAGTCCAGTGTATATGTAGGATTCTGTGTAGACAGCGCTGATGAAAGCATTCAAGGAGTCACAGATGTTGGCGAAAGTGACGCATGTTTCAGACCCATAGAGGAGAATGGACAGTACAATGGCTCTGTACACACTGATTTTTGTGCTTCGCCTCAGGTGTTTGTTACTCCAGAATCTTCTGTGAAGCCTTCCGAATGCACTATATGCCTTTGCTAATCTGTGATCGATCTCTTTATTAATCTTGGCATCTGAGGAGATGATACTTCCCAGGAAGATGAACTACTGGACGGACTTAAGCACAGATTTGCCTATGGTGATGTGCGGGTGATAGTGCTCTTCCTGTGGTGCAGGCTGGTAGAGAACTTCCGTTTTCTTCAGGCTGATTTCCAGCCCAAACAGCTCTGCAGCTGTTGCAAAGGAGGATGTTAGGCGCTGCAGAGCTGCTTCTGTATGGGTAACAAGGGCAGCATCGTCAGTGAAAAGCAGCTCATGGACTAGATAGTTTATATGAGTCTTTGTGCAAGCCCTCAGACGGCTTAAGTTAAACAAGCTACCATCAGTATGGTAACGTATATAAATGCCATCTTCTCCTTTGAGATCTGCCGTAGCCCTTTGGAGCATCATGCTGAAGAAGACTTTAAATAGAGTTGGAGCAAGAACACAACCTTGTATCACACCATTAGTTGTTAGAAAGCGCTCTGAGAGAGCATCACCATATCTGACTTGACCGTGCTGGCTCTCATGTAGCAAGATAATCATTTTGAGGAATTCGGGGGGACATCCTAGTCATTCCAGGATCTGCCACAGACCTTTTCTATTCACAGTGTCAAAGGCTTTGGTAAGGTTGACAAATGTTACATAGAGTCCTTTGTTCTGCTCTCTACATTTCTCTTGCAGTTGTCTAAGAGCAAATACCATATTTGTAGTGCTCCTATTAGATCTGAACCCACATTGGCTTTCAGGGAGAAGTTCTTCTGCAATAGCAGGAACTAGTCTGTTCAGGAGTATCCTTGCAAGGATTTTTCCAGCAATGGAGAGCAGATTTATACCTCGATAGTTTGAGCAATCAGATTTTGCTCCTTTTTTCTTATACAGGATGGTGATAACTGCATCTTGAAGATCTGATGGCAATTCACCTTTCCCCCTGCAACTCACAAGGGGCTTGTGGAATATAGCATGGATGTCATGGCCAGCCAAGAGGTGGAATCAGAGGAGGAGGAGGAGATGGCTCCTCAGGTGCAAGAGGAGTTGGAGGCTAGACCAGGTCCCAGTTCTGCCCTGCCAGACCCCAGCCTTGCCATTTCAGCCCCAGGAGTGGAGGGTCAGCCAGGCTCAGCCAGGCTCTAGCACTGTGGAGCTCCCTTCAGAGGCTCAGCAGCTGAGTGTGGCTCCTAAAGAAGAACCAAGATTGAAGGTCCCTTCCTTTAAGGAAAGGAGAGCTGATGGTGCTTCCGTGCGTCAGTCCCGCCGGCTTGTAGAAAAGCAAGCTGCTGATAAGGCACAGCTGGCAACAGGAAGGGTGCCTCCTATTTAACCACCTGTGGGACACCATCCCTTTGCCAGGACTTATTGCAAGATCCTTTGGTGTGATTGTGTGCTGGCTCCGGGTCTCTTGAACTCTTGTTTGCCTTGACCTCACGACTTTGGAACGAATTGGACTACGGCTGCTTTCTCCTTGCCCTGACCTCGGACTGGACTGATTTCTGTGACTTCTCCAACCCTGACCTCGGCTTTGGCTTCTGGATTTCTCTTGTGGACAATATTAAGGTCTGTAGACTTTCTCTCAGCTGCAGAGCAAATTCCTTGCTGAGTGAGTCTTCTTATCAGCCTGTGTTGATGTGTGCTGGCCGCAGTCCAGGACATTGGAGTACATGACCTCCGTGTTTCCAAGCTTCAGGTGGGATTCCATCAATCCTGGCTGCCTTGCCGTTTTTCATCTGCTGTATGGCCTCAATGGTTTCTTCCAAAGTGGGAGCCACGTCCAGTTCATTTTGCATTAGTGTTGTATCATATGTTGGATAGCTGAGCCTTGGACTACTCGGTTGGCATTGAAGAGATTTTGGAAATGTTCAGCCCATCGATTCAGGATGGAGGCTTTGTCTGTGATTAGTGTTTGACCATCCATACTATATAAGGAGCTTCAGACCTGGTAAATAGGTCCAAACATTGCTTTAAGAGCTTCATAGAATCCTCTGGAATCACCCAGATCTGCACAACATTGTATCTTTTCTGCTAAATTGATCCACCACTTGTTTTGAATGTCTCAGAGTTTTTGTTGGAGTTTACTACATGCTAGACGGAAGGCTGCTTTTCTTACATGGCAAGATGGCTGAGCGAGGTGTGCCTGATAAGCAGTTCTCTTCTTTGCCAAAAGCTCCTGGATCTCTTGGTTGTTTTCATCAAACCAATCTTGGTTTTTTCTTGCGGGAGAACCCGAGGGATTCTTCCGCAGACTGCAGGATACTGTTTTTAATATGTTGCCAAAGCACTGTAGGAGAAGAATCTATAGGATGGTCTTCAGGTTTTGATTGCAAATTTGCCTGGAAGTTATCTCTCATGGCAGCTTGTTGAAGACTGTTGACTTGGAGTCTCCTCTTTAAGATGCCACCACTCTTAGGTTTGAGATTAAGATGAAGATTTAGTTTGCATCTTACGAGATGATGATCTGTTTGACACTCTGCACTGGGCATCACTCGAGTATGACGGACATCGCGAACGTTTCTCTGGCTCACTAGAACATAGTCAATGAGGTGCCAGTGTTTGGATCGGGGATGCATCCAGGTTGTCTTCAAGCTATCTTTCTGCTGAAAGATAGTGTTTGTAATAGTCAGCTGCTGTTCTGCACAAAACTCTAGCAGGAGGCGTCCATTATCATTACAGTTTCCAACACCACGCTTGCCTAGAACACCTTTCAAGGCTTCAAAATTCTTTCCTGGCATTGAAGTCACCAAGGATGATTTTATCTTCAGCAGGGACTTTTTGTGTTAGATGATGTAGGTCTGAGTAGAATTTGTCTTTCTCCACAGAGTCGGCTTGCATAGTTGGGGCATATATACTGAAAAGAATATGTGGTAGACGTAAGGAGATAATGCGGTCAGAGTGACCTGTTGGCAAGGTTTTGAGTTTGGAGGCAATGGAGTTTTTAATCATAAAGCCTACTCCTGAGAGATGTTTTTCAGTTTTTGGTTTGCCAGACCAGTACAGTGTGTAGCTGGCGCCGTGTTCTTTAAGGTTGCCTTCCTCATAGAGACGAACTTCACTAAGAGCAACGATGTCAATATTAAGTCATGATAGTTCATAGAATCATAGAATAATAGAGTTGGAAGAGACCACAAGGGCCATCCAGTCCAACCCCTGCCATGCAGGAACTCCAAATTCAAGCATCCCTGACAGATGGCCATCCAGCTTCTGCTTAAAGACCTCTAAGGAAGGAGACTCCACCACACTCCAAGGGAGTGTGTTCCACTGTCAAAAAGCCCTTACTGTCAGGAAGTTCCTCCTAATGTTGAGGTGGAATCTCTTTTCCTGTAATTTGTATCCATTGTTCCGCGTCCTAGTCTCTGGAGCAGCAGAAAACAAGCTTGCTCCCTCCTCAATATGACATCCCTTCAAATATTTAAACAGGGCTATCATATCACCTCTTAACTTCTCTTTTCAAGGCTAAACATCCCCAGTTCCCTAAGGCGTTCCTCATAGGGCATGGTTTCCAGTTCATTGGCTATTAGAGCAGAACGACACTCAGGACGTCCACTATCTGCAGAATCTTGCATGGTTCTGATGTTCCAGCATGCAAGCATCAGTCTGTTTGCACTTTTGGAGGCCAGTGAGTGCCTTTGTACCTTTGTTTTTGTTTGACCGCATCAGAAGATGCCAGTTGACTGCGGCTCGCCAACTAGGTAGATGGAGATGAGCTTTCTTTAGGCCACCTTTTCTAGGCCCCTCTCCGTGTGGAGCAAGCAGTGCTCTCCTTAAAAGGCTGCTTGGTCATTCAGGATGCTGCCGAACAAGACTGTCATCTCCCGGTCGCGGCCAAAGTCCTGAACCGCCTGCATGCAGGGTTGGGTCTGCGCTTTCCAGTGCATCTTTCACCTGCTGTTTCATCCCTCACCTATAGCTACAGGACTTTTGGGGGGGGATCGGATGTATCCTTCGAGCCTGTGCAATGGATTTTTCTGGTAGAGCGCAGTGTGCACAGAACTGGCCTCACCCTTTAAACCAGAGGTTCGTCTGCAGGGGCCAAGCGAGCAAGGACGGTGGCAGCGAGATCCTTAGGTCGTAGGTTTGATTAGAGTTTCCTTCTCTTAGATGGTTCACCTTACAGGGTTAGACTGGTTTAAATAACCAGTTATGATTGCCCCTGAATGCAGCTAGTATTACCTGCCACTACCATAGTCCTGAAAGGAGCTAAATGCAAGAAAACCACCGGCACCATTATCAATTACTACAGCTTCAACCAAAGGGCACGTGACTGCCTTCCTGTTGAATGCTACTACATATATAGGTAGCATATTTAAACAAAGTGTCAGTGTGATCATAATTTTTTATTTTATTTTAAATTCTTTACAATTACCAACTTTGCACTAACTATGAACGGGGGGGATCAAAAATTCTCCCACATCCCCATTACTCCTTTAATGAGCTTTGCCATAAGGCAATGTGAACTGATATATTTATGGGGGGGGGGGGAGTATACTCATTTGAAACAAAAAACACAGCACCATTATCATTCCCTCTGATACTGAATTCAGGAGATATGGTGCATACTACTCTGGAATTAGATTGCCAGCCAAAAATAGGAAACAGTTTATACATATTCAAGGAATTCCCTTAATGCAAAAGATTAGAAGTCTGTCATGTTTTAAAAAGTCCCAACATGGCATGACAAGGAACTGTAAGCTTACATATTTCTGGAACACTGAAGAGCTACTGTTGTTATTTATTTATTTAAAATATATTCAGTGGCTATTTGGGGGTACAAAATCCTTTCAAGTTGCCTCACTAGAAGAATTACCACACTAAAAAGAAGTAAGAAAACCTAGGAAAAGCAATAAAAAGGCAGTGATAGGGTAGGGAGCTTAGGGACAAGTGAATGTGAGCCATAAATGTTAACTTAGGCCAAAAGGGCCATCTGTGCGGCGGGATTAGGGTTAGGGAGGGTGCAGCATTTACACCCTCCCTAACCCTAGCGTGTATGGACGGTGCCATTTTAAAATGGCACCGACCATATGTACGTGCCATGATAACATCATGGCGTGCACGGTTACACAATGTGACGCGTGCCTGATGTCATGGCGCCGCTGGAGGGCGCCTAGGGCGCCCTTTCAGCGGTGCCAAAAGGAGCTCCAAAAAGTGGCTGGTCCTTGGCTGGTCCTTTTGTGGCTGGTCCTTTACATGGCCACGACAAGGAACCCTAAAGCAAAGGGTGGCAGCCCCTTTCTCTCCTCGGAACCGCCAGGGATGGTGGGGTACAGTGGCCACCCAGGGTGCCTGCTGCACCCCGCTTCCAGGCCACGGTGAAGCGGTAGTTCGCCGCTTCTCTGTGGCCTGGAGAAGCACCGGAATAGGGCCTGTGGGGCTGGGATCCCTGGCCCCATCCCGGCACTTCTTTGGGTGCTGACAGACCGCCCCTTTTGTGTAGTCTGTACAGCCCTTTACTTCTCTCCTTGTGATATCTTTTTTTGGGGGGGTAGGCTTTCAAGAGAAAGGAACAGGGAGGAGACACCTTTTCCCTCCTTTTGCCCACTCTTCAGAAATTCTCCCACCACCACTATATAACAATCAGCTGCTCATGTTTAAGACTGGAAGCCCACCCCAAGCTTGAACTCCTTGGTTCTATATAATAGGAGAAGGCAGCCTTGGGGAGAGTGATTGTATTTTCTCCTCCCCCATGTCAGCCTCTCTAAGGCAGAGATGTATCAACAGCATTCTTGTTCCAATCCAAATGTAGCCCTATACAACACTAGACCTAGCAGATGGAGATTTTGTTGCAAAATGAACCTTGCTCATTCTATTGATATTTAGTGAGATTTACCCAAGGTCATTCATTGGATTTCCATGCATGAGCAATCAATCCCTGGTCTCCAGGGTTGTGGTCCAATAGTCAAACTAGTACACCATGGTGGCTCTCAGATAAACTCTAAAGACCCTTTTAAAACCATCATTATGCTATGCCAACTTCTGTGAAATCCTGGAATTTGTAGTTTAGAGAGGGGTTGTTAGAATTCTCAGTTGGAAAGTTCCAGTGGCTCACCAAAGTACAAAACTCATAAACTGCAATCTTGTCAGTGATGACTGCTCAGGAATCAATACCTCCTGGGCCAAGAAGAAGCGGACAAAAACTGCTCCTTTTCAGCAGCTGGCTCAGGACCATGGTGGCAGCCTCGATCAGGACTAGTACGTGAGGTTGCTGTAGGAGTCTGATCATGTTTCTGTCACCTGCTACTTTTGTTTCTAGTCTGCCCTTAAATGGCTGAAAAGTTTCATTTGTCATATAATAAAGCTTATCTTTCTTTTTGGATACAAATAATATCTCTTTGAATTATTTCCTAACAATATTCCTGGTTTCAGTCCAGCGTTCTTCTGGTTCTCTGGCCATGAGACGTAGGTGTGAAACAAATGGCCCAAAGGGGAGGTGTGATGCTGCTCCTGAGAGAGCCAGATTGGGGCTGCAGCAACCACACACTTCACCCCCAATCTGGCCAGCTTCTGTCCCAAATAAGAGTGGAAAAAGTCAGCTTCTATTTGGGGTGGAAAAAAAGCTGACCCCTAGCCTCTAGAGCCAGCTTTTGGCCAGCTCTGCGGCAAGTGGCATCTGAATGCCACACCCCAAGTCACCCAGAAGCTGGCCAGTGTGTAATCACTAGCACAGCTTCTCAGTAACCTGGGGCCTGGTGTGTCTAACTGCCATGCCCCCACACCGGCACTCACTGACGGTGTGCTCAGGCTGTTAGTAGTACAAATCTGTTCTTTCTATGTCTTTAAGCTGTACAGAGATGTTATTCAGATTATATTTTTGGAAAGATGACTGATTTAGAATACTTCTTTAGATTTGCTCTAATTTTGATACAGTGAGCCCTTGTTATCCGCTGGATTTTGGCTCCAGGATCCTTCATGGATAACAAAATCCGTGGATGCTCAAGTCCCATTAAATATAATGGCACACCAAAATGGTGTCCCATATATAAAATGGAAAATCAAGGTTTGCTATTTAGAATTTATACTTTTTGGGAATATTTTTAATCCATGTATGCTCAAATCTGTGGATAAAAAATCTGTGGATAACGAGGTCAAACTGTACTAGCAGTTCGTGGTTCTTAAGGTCGCAGTGTTTTTCTTTTTTGTATGCATTTTTTGCACATTCTGAAATAAAACCTTTATGTTCACTGATCCCAGAGTCTCTCCTTAGTTAGTACTATATACAAAAGTGAAAAGATTCCCCAAGTTACCCACCTCTCACAAGCTTCTTTTTGGGAATGTTTCAGTTTTCCAGTGCTTATCTGTCTTAATGTGTTTTTTTGATATGTGTTACAGCTGATGCATCTCACTCCTTCCTCTTTACCCTTGGGTAAAATCTACAGTCCTTAATTTTGGGGGGTGTGGGGTAGGGTAGGGGACTAAAGAGATTAGACATCCAGAGAAGCAAAGTCACAGCTACACAGCAAAGTCATTCCCCTTAATTCTGAAAGCTTTTTAAAAGTAAAATTGAATGGCTATTTGTTTATTTCAATTTTTATACAATCTTTTTGTGTTTCTTTTCACTGAAGGCAGTTTACAACATGTAATTAAATAATATCAAGATAAAAATCACCTCATAATTTATGATGATGATGATGATGACGACTACAAGTAACATTCAGTTTCTCCTATGCTTGAAGCTTTGGTTACCTTCTGTTCTCTAAAGTCCTTCATATGATGGAGAACTACAGGGTATGGAAATAACTTTTGTCCATAAAATCAGCCCTGTTTTTTGATCAAATTCAAACTATCTCATCTACCAATAGCTATGACTACTGAAAGAAGTTTGAATAGGCATTGTCATCTGCCCCAACACAGATTTACAACTGAAGAGAATGGTAACAGATGCGACACAGGAAAGGAATTGCTTCCCACTTGGTATAGGTAGCTACATTGCAGCATTTTATAACCCTAAAGCTGTCACAGGTTTTTTTATAAACTAGCAGATGCAGAAGTGCTTTGGGGTTGAACAGTGTTCTCTCAAGCATCCAAAGCTCCTTTACAGAGTACAAAAGAAATCACTTACACTTGTAGAAACAACTTAAAAGGATATCAGATTTTTAAAAACCGTAGCTAAATCTTTTAAACAGCTACAATTTAAAAATTGTTTCTAAATCAGCATTTTCTTATTTTTTACAGTAATATATTTGGTCTCATCTTTTCAGTTTCTCCTATTTAAAATCCACAAAAAATTGAAATGCTCACTTTGTTATATATCACAATTTCCGTAAGAATGGAACATTATGTCATAAATATAGAACTATGATCTCACCACAAGATCTGGAAAGATTAAAACCTCTGTATCAGAAAAAGAAAACACTTCTTTTCCACATACAAATATGTAATAGTAACTATGCAAGAGACCCTACTTCAACAGTATACCGTCACAAAAGATCTATTTTTAAATAAACAGTAATTCAATAAATATAATTGCAGTATATTTTTCTAAATAATTAAAAACAAATCTTTTTTTTTAATTGAAGACTATCATTGGTTGCTGTGCTAAAATGCCTGAAATTGTTCGGACACCAAATGCCTTAGAATCTAATTCCCCTAGAAGAACTTACATCTTCAAATAAAGATATCCCCCACCCTAACACTGTATTCTAGCAAGATTTTTTTCTCTGTTAGTTTGGAGCTAACACAGAAAACGTGAAGAGGGTAAAACTATAGAATCCTTCCTCCTGAAGAATAACATACCAAGAGACATAATAAATGAGTTTTAAGAGATAGGTCAACCCAGTTTTCTGTCAGACCTCTGGAGACAGATAACACTGACACCATTATTTTAAACATTTTAACATACATTCTTCATTTTGTCATATTATAGATTTTTTGTTACTACTGTTGATTGGCTTTACATGTTTTAGACTGACCAACTTAGCTTTGTATAGCAATTTAAATGATTTCCAACCCAATCTCAGATTTTCAAAACAGAACTTTTAAGTCAAGTTGATTCCAGAGGGAGAGTTAAGTATCTGCTTAACACTTTCTAATTTAATCCAGTGGGAGTTAAAAAATTTTAAACATTAGTCTGACATGCCATTCCCACCAAATTAAATATATTAATTGACTGATATATTTCAATAAAGCCCAATGTCAAACTGGAGCACATTTCCTATTAGTAGCATTCAAAAATAAAAATATATCAGATTATGTAAAAGTAAAATTATTCTGTGCAAGAATTTTGATGACTCAGTTTTAGCAACTATTATAATCCTTTTGAAATTATTCATATTAAGATTAAAGACTATTTTTCCCTCTATTCCCACAATTGGCTCGGATGGTAAAGAGATCAATCTCCTCTTTTTATATGTAACATCTTTAACATTTGCTCTCTTTCTGTGCCTGTGATTAAATGTAACATTTTGAAATCCCAAAGTTCTGAGAAAAGCATAAATCCTTGTCTCACAGCTGCTGTTTGACTCTGGAAGCACATGCATTTTCTTTTCAAGCCTCAGCCATCAAGAAATCCCAAGAGATTTGAGCTGTAGAACACCTGTATCTCTTCATTTAGTTCCAATAACAGAGTACAAACTTCAAAATTACAAAAATAGATGCTATATTCAGCTGCAGTTCCATTTTGCTTCTAATTCCCGTGAACAAAAATGCAAAGAGCATGAAATCATTCAAGCAAGCTCTGTCATCAGGAGGATAAGTTTTTTCCCCAGCAGAAATCCAGTGGGAACATCACAGAAAACTGGCAACCATTATAGAGAAAGTACATAGTTAAGTCCTCAGGGAGAGAAGAGGAAATGTAACGATAAATAATATAATTTTATGCTTTTATGCCCAACCATATATGTAAACTGTCTTTAACTACTGCATTCACTATATTTGATAAAAGTCCCCAAACTAATATACTAAATATTTTGATCACATGGGGCTTTGCAATATTTTAAAATACATTACAATACACAGCTAAAACCATGATGTTTGAGGTCTAGATTCTTTCAGAACTGACAGCATCTTGAATATTAATTTTGAATAACAAAATAGGTAACTTCATTTTACCCTCTTTTAAGTACTAAAAAAAGTGAGGCAGCAAACCTGAGTTTTATGCCCATCTCTTCCTCTCCAATTAACCCCGCTGAACAAAATTAACCTTTACAAAGTATGGAAGTATCAAGTAACATTGTTGTTGCTGCTTTAATTTATGTTTCTGTAGAATGTAGTATGTGAAATGTTCCTTATACTTTGGGGGAGAAGAAAAAATATCACAACAGAAATATTCTACAACAGCAAAACATTCTAGAAACACAATCATTAAGAGACATGAGTGAACATATTTTCCATATTTTAAAAAGGAAATGAAGGTATCACTTTAAAAAATATGTTCTGCTCCCCTGCAAAGACACTAAACACATTCATAACACTTCCCCCTATACAACTTCATTGTGCAAGTTAAAATATATTTTTCTTTATTCTGTTTAAGACCTGTAAACAAGACTGAAACACAACATTACTAATGGAAAATGAAATCCAATGCAAAATTAAGTTGTTTGGTTACTGCTCTAGTTAATATTACTAGAAATTGGATCTCCCCCCACTAGTTATATTCTAACAACTGGGATGATTGGCCACCTTAGAAGCCTCTTTGGAGTCCAAAAAATAGGGTAATTTTAAAAAATAAATAAACAGATTTTAAAAATAAACAACATCTGTATTAAAACTCATTGTTTGACTAATTTCTGCTTCCCAATGGACTTACAACATTTATGTTTGAGGGATAAATTTAACCTTACAATCATTCACTTGATTAATAACTTCTGATTTAATCAGCTGGTCTACTCTAATAGGTACTGTACAAACAATTCCTTAATCTTTTTGCAACTAAATATTATAAGGAACCTTCACAGT
This sequence comes from Urosaurus nigricauda, assembly GCA_034509955.1. NCBI lineage: Eukaryota > Metazoa > Chordata > Lepidosauria > Squamata > Phrynosomatidae > Urosaurus > Urosaurus nigricauda. The sequence goes on along the minus strand of JAOEGL010000004.1, from coordinate 225,279,926 downwards.
TAAGCAGTTTCTATCCTCCTAACTGTGCCTATTGCGTGAAAGTAAGGAAATTAGGTCAGGTCAGTTAGCAAACAGGAAGTTTTGGCAGTATAGCCTCAATAATTTTATTGGAACTATTTCATGTGCTCAAATAAAGCAGCAAGAATAAATGAATCAATCAGCAAATTCATTGTAGCTTCATCATCTAATATTAATGAGAGATTCCTTCAAAAATTATAATCAGCTCTCAATGTTTGAAAGAAAATTTGAATTACAACCCAAATATGTGGCCATAAAAGAGTTAACTTCATCTTTCATCTATTTTGTTGTCCCTATGAAAGCATGATATTCCATTAATGTTATGATGAAAGGGGTAAGAAGTGGCTGTAACTGCAATTCATTCTTGGAACTTGAAGTCACAGCAACCCAGTAAGAGTTAAATCCAGAATGCTAGGAGAATGGGGCTGTTTTTCCCCCTGCAGCCCTCTGTATTACCCCCTCCCACCTACCCCCCAAAAACCCTGCTCTGCAGAGATTTCTCTGCCTCAATCACAGATTTTGATGGGATGTGAGATGGTTCAGGGAAAAGAGGGAACTGATCCACTCCCACCTCTGCTGACAGAAGCAAATTATTCAGCTGGAGTTTAATTAGCTTTTTTTTAAGTTCATAAAAATGAATGTTCTTTGCCCCATATCAACCTGCATCAGCCTGGAACCATTCAGACATTAGGATACAACACTCTTACCCAGCATTGCCCATAGTCAGGGATTATGAGAATTGTATGTCAGCCTGCATGTCCATGCATATGTATATAAGCAACATAGAATCATATTAAGATATCTTACCTTAACAGAATATAAAGATACTTAGGATAATACTGACAGAAGATTCCAATTCTAGCTTTTTAAATGAAATCACACTATATCTCTAAGGGTTTCACATTATAACATGTAAAACAAAAATAGTTGTTTTGCAACTTTAGCATGCCCTAGAATTCTTTACAAACCCTTCTGAGTACTACACTAATCACAAAGAGAACCAAATATTCATTTTTCAAGAATTCAACACTCACCAGAACTATAGCTGTAGTCCTTATGCTGAGGAATCTGAATTGTGAAGGCTAACAGATCTGGAGCGAGGAGAGACTCTGGTTTTCTGCTTTCATTAAGCCATTTGCTGCTATGTAAGTCTCTAGTATCAGATGGTCCTTGAATTAAAGGAATCAATTTCTCCTTCCCACCATCACCTAAATGCATGATTGAAACGTGATTCAATGAATAGGTGCCCAGGAGAATTGACAGAACACTGATGAACAATATAAATATCATGTAGTAAAGAAACAGCATATCCTGTTCTATTAATTGTAACATCAAATAATCCTAAAATGTTAATTTATAGAAATTAAAATGTATTAAATAATTTGTACTACTGTACATATGTTAAAGGACAACAATACTTAACCTGCAAATTTTAACATTAAAAAAATTGAAATACACAAATAATCTTGTAAACATCTGAAGCACATTCACATATGTTCAAAATCTATTTTTCAGAGCTGAACTGCATTAAACCAATGTACAATGCGCCCTACCCTTACAAGGGGGATCTGTTCTGGAACCCCCCCCCCCAGGGGAAATACTGTGTAAGCTGGAGCCCCACTGAAAACAATGGGGCTTGTGCCTGTAGTGCAGTGCAATGCAGTGCATGTGCCATTGTCTCTTCCAGTGTGTGGCTTTCAGCATAAGCTGAAAGCCGCATATGATACAGGCACACTGTACTATGGATTAATCTTATATTGGGCACAATAATGTGCAAATCTTGGCATTACTAGAATTACAGAGAGTGTAAAGTGAAAGGCAGTCTCTCTGGGTTTACTCTCACAAATAATTAATCAAAGCTGCTTCTGTATACTTAATGGAGCTGCTGTATACAATGATCCAATGATGTCCCAGTGACAAACCACTAGTGCAATGGGGCATTTGTCCTTGCGCCTTCCCTTGCAGCCCTCCATACCACTCCAAAAACTGGTTCAGAAGGATTCTCAACCCTCCTAAACAGTTATGAAAATGTGTCAGGAGTTGCAGAGCAGAGGAAGCCATCATCCCTCCTGGTTCTGTTGATACAAGCAATCCTGTTAATACAACACTCCACTGGATTCTGTCCAGTGATTTATAATGTAGCATTATTTGCTACGACTGCAAATAATGTTACTTTATAAGACGCTGGCCGGGATCCAGTGGGATGTTCTGCTAAGAGGATTGCTTATGTCCACAGAATCAGAAGAGGTGATTCTTTCACAGCCCTGTAATTCCTGATGCATCCTCAGAACCTGCCTTTGAAACTTGAGAAACGCTCTGATGCAGTTTTGGGATATTCTTTAATATATTTTCAGTGAATTCATTAAGGTAGCAACAAACCATATTTTTGTAGATTTATCTGGATATTTTTAACACTATAAATCAATTTTCTTGCTTGGCAATAAAAAAAATATTGAAATCAACCTTCAGTCATCTCCTTTTTCCCAAAGTGGCTTTGTCATTTTGTTATCTTTCTGCTGTGTGGTGTGGCTTTCCTTCTGGTAGCAATTAGAGTACTGACCTCATTTACAGAGACCGTAGGGAGAAATCAGAAGCAGAACCTTTTTGTGCAAAGGCAGAAAATCTACCTAAGAAATAACTTATAGCAGGTGGCACACCTGCAAACAGCAATATTGTTTTCTCCTTTTGATAGAAAACATTTAGATCGCCAAAGTATTTTTCTTCTAATATTATATAAAAGGGTCTTCATAGATATTAAATAATAATTGTAAGCCGCTCTGATAGCCTTTAGGGCTGAAGAGCGGGGTATTAATAATAATAATAATAATAATAATAATAATAATAATAATAGATAAAATTAATTCTAAGGCAGCTATGCTATTTGTCCAGGAACTGTTAATCATCTGCTTATTAAGACTTGTTATGCCAAGATGAATAAATAAAACTCTTGTTCCCATCTATGCACTACTGGATGCAAATGCATAATTGGAAGTGGGAGACAAAAACTGTTTCACAGTACAGAATCCATTTTATTTTGGATAAATTTATAATTCAGTGAAATTTAACTACTTTAAGATACAAAACAATTTGACTGCAGTTAAATCACTTCATAGTGCACTTGATCTCCTGAAGCATGTTTCAAGAATAGTTCCATTGAATAGTCTTGAATAAGTTTTTAAGCTTAGCTTTTATGGAAATTTTCTAACCAAGGTGCCCTCCAGATGTTTTTTCACCAACTCCTACAAGCACTAGCAAGCATGAAAAATGGTCAGGAATGCTGGGAATTGTAGTCCAAAACAACCCGGGGGCACAGCTTAGTGAATGCTCCTTCACAAAGATGCAACGTTCAGTTTTTACTTCCATATTCAGAGCCACATCTATAAGTAACTTGATTCTGACATTTGTAGATCTGGAAGATTTGTAATGACCAAAACACCTCAATAGCATTTTTTTTTTTACTATTGACGATGCAATACTACATCATCCTATCCTGTTTCTAAAAACAAAAATAAAAATACCTCTGATTCATAGGAACAATGAATAAATTCTTGTTTCAGTAACTCTCCTTGTAAAAAGCAAGGCCAATTCTCCTACACAGGCCGTAAACTTTTACATGGTCCAGCTGCACATACCTGGAGCTTTGGCACAAATTTTTATTGATCCCATGGTCCCAGAGGCACATTTGACCAATGATGTGCTGCAGTACTTCAATTCAACATTCTGGATTGAGCCCTCAAGAGTTGGCAGGGGATTCTTAGATTTCACACCTAATAAAAGAAAACTGCAAATATACTAGCCTGCTGAATTTAAATATTTTTATATTCTTTCACCAAGGCATTTAAATTTAATTATACTTTAATTATCTACTTTAGATAGTCTTATACTATTCCACTTAGACTCTAAGGTGAATCTGTTTGTATGCTTTTACTTACTTACACACCTATATGACATCTATGCATATATATTTACTACATATAAACTTATGTAAACAAAACGGTATATATGAACATAAAATGTTGCATTAAATTAATTAGCAAGTCATTTTTATATATACATACAACTTTACTTATGTTACACAATACAGGAACCATACTTCTCTTGCTATATTTCATCCTGCAGTTTCAGGACATTAACATGAGTAAAAATGGGCTTTGATTATACTTAACCTAACCATCAATTCAGTAGCAAAATAAAAATTAAACATATGCACCTGAGCTGCACTGCAAGTAAATGCACTTGCTCTCCTTTTATCAAAATCAAAGTTCACACTCTGCCTTAAGTCAAAAGGGAAAATAAATCTGGTGGTTCCTCCCTCCACTCAGAGACTACCAGACAGTTTGGCACAACTCAGTGCCTACTAGTGGCCATTTCAGAAGAGAAACCTAGGCGTATAACAATGGGGATGTAATAGGTTAGGAGAGCAGAACTTTGACACAGTTGCATTTGCTGTAGCCATTCCTATTATTTCGAAAACTATAACACTGAGGAAAATTACACGTATTCACAGTATTTGAAAAAAATAATTTGGTCACCTGAAAATGAGCAGAAAGGAGATCTGGTATCACCTTTGAGACTAACTGAAAGAAATAAGCTGGTAGCATGAGCTTACATAGACTTGACCCTATTTCCTCAAATTGATGAAAGTTCATGCTACCAGCTTCTTTCTTGCAGTTAGTCTCAAAGGTGCTACAAGATCCCTTTGTATCCTGATTTTCCAGACTAGCAAGGCTATGTCTTAGACATATGTCTATGTTTAAATTTAAAACCTCAGTGACTGCCTCCCCTGCTTATATAGAAGTGAGAATTCAAAATAGAAACTGATCATGTTTGAAATTAAGCTCTTTCTTTCATTTTAATATGGATTTGATTCCTGGTCTCCCAGAGTCCTACACTCAAATTAGTATATCATGCTGGCTCTCAATCTGCATATAATTTTACAGGGTGAATAATAGTGGAGAATGGTGAAGGGTTTGGAACCCTGAAATGGTGAAGGACTAAAATGGTGAATGGTCTGGAAACCATGCCCTATGAGGAACGACTTAGGGAGCTGGGGATTTTTAGCCTGGAGAAGAGAAGGTTAAGAGGTGATATGATAGCCCTCTTTAAGTATCTGAAGGGATGTCACATTGAGGAGGGAGCAAGCTTGTTTTCTGCTGCTGCAGAGAACAGGAGCCAGAACAATGGATGCAAGCTACAGGAAAAGAGATTCCACCTCAACATTAGGAGGAACTTCCTGACAGTAAGGACTGTTCGACAGTGGAACACACTCCCTTGGAGTGTGGTAGAGTCTCCTTCCTAGAGTAAACAGAGGCTGGATAGCCTTCTGTTGGGGATGGTTTAATTGGGAGTTCCTGCATGGCAGGGGGTTGGACTGGATGGCCCTTGTGGTCTCTTCCAACTCTATAATTCTATGATTCTATGGACTGCTCAATTTGTAGCCAAAAAATCAGAAGTAGTACTGAATTAGTAACAGTGTCAAAATAACACTGAAAAAAAATTCAAATTCTGTAAAATTCCATTAATATTTACTGTTTACTGGTAAAAGTTCCCCATTGACAAGGTTTTCAAGTCATGTGTGACCATAGGGGGCAGTGCTCATGTTCATTACTAAGCCAGAGCCAGCATTGTCAGAGACTACTCTGTAAACATGTGGCCAGCATGATTGCACAGAATGCTCTTTACCTTCCCACTGAAGGGGTACCTATTTATCTACTTGCATTTGCATACTTTCTAACTGCTAGGTTGACAGAAGCAGGGACTAGTGATGGGAGCTCACCCCATCATGCTGCACCTGGGCCTCAAACTGCCAACCTGCCGATCTTGCAATCAACAGAGTCAGCATCTTAACCACTTGAGCCACCACATCCTGGTGAACTGAATGCAAAATTGGTGAGAATCAATAAGAGAGAGGTGAAAGAAAACAAACAGACCAGTATAAATGAGTCATCAGTGCATTAATTTATAAGACACACTGTCCACCTAATCTTCCTCCTTTATTCCCCACACCAAGTATGCTTGATATTTGGACTTTATAAGTATCTTCTGAAGTAATTCCAGAAGCAATGTATTCACTAGGATAAATTACTTTACTTAATGGTTTTCTACCATAAATTGCAGAATGGTTATTTCAAGACATACTCATCAACCTGTACAGTCAGCTCTCTGTTCGGCGGACTTCCCATCTGCAGATTCAGATGCCATTACGGACAGCCCCTGTTGTCCCATGGTGGCGAATGCACACAGCCACACCACCATTAAGTTTTCTTGTCCCCAATGGCAGCACAGTCACGTACATGCACTGCCACAGGAGAATGGGGGATGTCCCAATGGTGGCATGGCCGCATGCACACGCTGCCATTGGGTACAATGCAAGCTTGAGCATTTGGCTCACTGGGAGGAGGAAGTAGAAAACCTTTCTATATAGCTGCTTGAAGAGGCATTCTGGGACATCCCTTGCCAAGGGAAGCCTGGTGATTCTCTGTGTCCATTTGGATTGGGTAAGAGCTTAAAATTTAAAAGTGGGAGCCATTTCCTTTGGCTCACTGGGAGGCGGAAGTAGAAAACCTCATTCTATACAACTGCTTGCAGAGGCACGCGCCTAATGGCACGCAGATTTTTCTTTCCTAATTCATTTTTATTTTTTTTCTAGTGAAGGAAAGGTGTGAATACAGAGGTGAAGGTAACCTAGGCACAGTGTTAGAAGGCAAATTATTCAATTTTAACTATTGTCTGTTCACTTTCCCCTTCAGGGGTTCTGGATATTCAGAGGAAGTGCCTCTGGAAGGAGCTAGAAGCCAGGAGCTCTCTAGGTAACTATAGGCCCAGTTGACTGAGCTTACTAACAGCCACACAGGGTTTCTTTACGCTGGTGTTTAACAGGAGAAGCCCACAGTCTTGTTTCAGTGCCTCCTTAAGACTTCTCACTATGGTACCTGAGGGACCTGCTGCAGTCACCTGCAACACTTGTGGGATGTTTGTCTTCTTGCCTACAGATGTGGGGAACTTCACCTGCACCAAGTGCAAGTTGGTAGCCCTCTTAGAAGAGAGAGTTCGGCAGTTGGAGGCCCAGGTATCTGCACTTCAGCATCACAGAGAGCAGGAGGTTCTCCTGAACAGAATGGACCAGACGGTCTTGGACAGGAAACACACAGAGAAAGTTGCTGGGGAAGAAGAGGTCACTTCACACACAACAGAAATAGATGGTTGGAGGAATGTCACACAGAGAGTAAGGAAACCACGGTTCGTTCTGTGAGCTTGCAGCTACAGAATCGCTTTGAATCTCTCTCCGTTATCAGAGATGATTAGGAAAAGCAGCAAGGTCAGACATCAAGGACAGAGCAGGGGAGCCTGAGAATAGCACCAAAGGGAACAGCCACTGCTAAGCCTCGGAGAGGCGCATGGTGGTAGTGGGGGACTCCTTGCTGAGGGGTACTGAAGCAGTGGTTTGTGGGCCTGACAAGATGTTTTGGGAGGTGTGTTGCCAAACTGGTAATTATATCAGAAAAAGAGATCAGATTTGTCTGGCAGGACTTGTTTCTCTGAAACCCATGTCGGCTTTTTGTGATTATGGCATTGCAAAACAAACAAACAAACAGCTTCATTTATATACCGCTTAGACACTCCTTAAGGGTATGAAGCGGTATATAAATGAAGCTGTTTGTTTGTTTGTTTTGCAATGCCATAATCACAAAAAGCCAACATGGGTTTCAGAGAAACAAGTCCTGCCAGACAAATCTGATCTCTTTTTCTGATATAATTACCAGTTTGGTAGATGAATGGAATGCTGTGGATATAGTATATCTTGATTTCAGTAAGGCCTTTGACAAGGTTCCCCATGACATTCTTGCAAATAAGCTTGTAAAATGTGGGCTAGGCAAGGTAACTGTTACATTGATTTGTAACTGGCCTGAATAGACTAGAAAGCTGGGCCAAAGCTAACAAAATGAAATTCAACACAGAGAAATGTAAGGTTCTGCACTGAGGGAGGAAAAATGAAATGCACAGATACAGGATGGTGGATACCTGGCTGAATGAGACCACATATGAAAAGGATCTAGGAGTCCAAGTAGACCATATAAAGACATCCAAGAACAGCTTCAACAGAAAGGCCTTATCCTGTTCCTTCTTAGAGAAGCTAATAATAATAATAATAATAATAATAATAATAAAAATAATAATAATAATAATAATAATAAAATTTATTTGTATTTCCCGTCTTTCCATCTGATCTGATAGAAGCTAGAGGTGAAGTAACCAGAAATGGGGGGGAGGGGGGCGGCGCTCCAGACATTAAATCCAGAATTGGTTCACATTGATTTAGTTTTTGGTATTAGGCCAATTTGAACATCACAGAATGAGTTTAAGCAAGCCTCAGGTACACACACACACACACACACACCTCTCCTCCAACAGCCACAAAGAGACCAGAAGCCTTCATTTTGGATATTTATTTCTCACATAATATCTGAACCCTAAACTCTGGTTAATCTTACTTGTAGCTTTTTGAAACAAGCCAGCTTCATAGACCACATTGAGAAGTCTGATTGTTTCAAGCAAACCATAGTTAATATTAATCTTCTCTTGGATTTGGATTAAATGAAATGTTACAATTTTGTTTATGTCCTCCCCCATGATTTGCTATGGCTCATTTCTATAAACAAACCTAGGTAACACATATGGGGGATGTGGAGGAGATATTCCCCACCTACAAAATATAATAAAAGATTTGTTCTTTACAACACTGGTAAAACCACCCTGTAGTACACACTCAGATCATACTCTATACTAACTATACTAACACTGTGGTTCAGCAATTTTAGTCCTAAATATCTATTTCCTAGTACTGATTAAACTAGACATTGAAGAATGTTGTCCCAATAGAATATTATTTCTTTTATGGCTATGGAACATTTATTAATGCAACTTGTATGAATAAGCAGGAGTTTGTTTTTTTAAAAAAATACACACCATGGCATTGTCAGAAACAGAACCTTCCTACTGTGATTTCAGCTTCAAATAATTTGGAAAATGCTCTAATTCCCTGAGATCTGGTTAGGATTTCCCTCACCTATTCTCTGCTTTCCATTCTCAGCTCTCAGCTCCTTCATTTCAGGTCAGTCAACTGTCCTATTTACACTATATAACTCTATGAAAATGACCATATCATGGATAAAATAAGCCAGAGAGAAAGGCCTCAAGAACTAGTTTACCTATCCCCAGATTCAAGTAGAGTGTTTCCAGGAAAATGAGCAGCGCACAATTTCATCTCTCATTTCAAATTCCTCAATTGTAATTAACAATCCCTTATCTCTAGTTAATGTTCTTCCCTGCCAGTTAAAACTGTCCTAAAATGCTGCGTTCTTTACACTAGGACAGTGGTCCTCAGTGGAGCAGGACCCCTGAGGGGCTGTGAGAGTAGCTCAAGGGGGGCACAAGACTTGGAGTATCTGAATCCTCACTCCATTTCTCTTCTCACCTTTTGTGTGTGTGGGTCTGTGTGTAAAATTTACACATGTGTTGAGTTAAATATTGAATTTTCTTAAATAAAAGCTGTTGACACATGGAATTTATTGAAACTATACAAATATATTAGTGTAATACCACTTGTCATGGCTCTGTCCTACAGGATTCTGGAATTTGTAGTTTGGCAAGGTCTTAAGATTCCATAGAAGGTATCCATGACCACTAAATTGGTATCGAACTGTAGTGTAGATACAGTCCTGGTTGGTGAAATCAACTTTAAACTTGTGAATTTTAAATGATGAATTTTGAATGTGGATTATTTTAATGTGTATATCTTGTCCTTTTAAATTGTATTTAAATTGTATTTTAAATTGTTGTTGTTCTCTATCTCTCCATGGGGAGAGGCAAGTGATAAGCAATTCTTCTTCTAATTGTTATTATTAAATATATAGAATACTGGGGCAAAAAAAATTCTTAAAAGCATTCCTATCAAAGGGGTCAAACACCTCCCTAAACCAGACACACAATGATGTATCTGTGGCCTGATTCACAAGATGGAGGAGACAGTAAACCAATTATTGCACTTTGTGGACAAATGGAGCCACTGCCATTTTGTTATCAGAGCATCTCCAGAGCCCTCCAACACGGGCCTTGCCTGGAAGCATGCACACAAAGGGCTCCGCTGAAGCAGTGTAAATCTTGCAAGTACAATTTCACCAACAATATACTTACACTCTCCTCCAAGAAAAAGTAAATGAAGAATGTTAAGACAAGCAGTAGAAAGGAGGAGAACAGACAGAAATAACAGTGAGCTTCTGGAATGACATGTTTTTACAGGGTCAGGCATTTATTTATTTCTAAATTCAATCCAAACGTAATTGCAGATTCACCATTTGTATCATGGACGCACAACTGTGGAAATCTAGGGGGATACATAAGCCTCCAAGAGACCTGGGGGGGGGGGGGAAGGTGCATCTCCTACTGCAAAATACACCCCAAAAGTTGTTTGCCTCAACCCCCCCCCCAACATCCTTCTAGGGGTTATTAAATAAATAAATAGGAGGCATTTTGTGCCATGTTTTTAGACTTTCTTTGGCCGTTTTAGGCCCAGCAGAGACTTTTTTTTCCAAAACAGGAAGTTTTCCTTCCCTGATTTATATGTCTACTGAATTAAAACCAACCAAGAAAAAGGCACCACAATCTATCTACCTTCAATTGCAATTTAATCTCTTAAATTCAGTCTGTAGGTTATTATCCTTGGAATGAAAACCAATCTAATGTATCTGTAGAGTGCTTTCAAAAATGCTTTCAGATTTTTTTTTACAGTATCAATAATTCACATTATTTCAATCTTTCCCTAAAAAGCTCTCTTCCCACATTCATGTCTCTCTTCTTTGCATCACTTCCAGCCTGCATTTTTAAGCGCACACACTCCCTTCCTATATACATGTTTAACCAAAAGCCAATCTGATTCCCTTCATTATTCCATCACAGGCACGGATCTTAAATAATGCTAAGAAATCACAGTTGGCAATAAATGCAAAAACCACCTAAAATGATTCTATTTATTTCTATCAGATCCAAGACCTATCCACCTGCAGGAAACTATCCAGAAAACTCTACAACAGCAGTATTGCAGAAGTTTTGACTTAACTGTCCAAAATAACAGTTCCTTCCACCAAAAAGATATTAACCTTTAATCCCTGAAAACATTAAACAAATGTTTGTGGGATCATTTTTAGCCTCTTTATCTGATCAGGCCACTGGAAGTTGAGTCATGCCTATACAAACCAGTCATTTCATCAGCAGTTTTATATTTCTTTAAAGCCCCATATAAAAAGCACCTGCTTAACGTGAGTAATGGAGTTTTATATTCATTGCACTTAGGAACAGCGTATGTAAACTATTCCGTTTTCCTCCCTTGTGGAATATATTTCAGCTTATGTTGCACAGCACATTACCAATGTGTACAAAGACTCTCTGATCAGCAATTTGGACTGCAGACAGCAACCTGTATGAGTGCATTTTTCCCCTGTAAATATGGTATTCACTTGATTTACCAAGACAAATTGAAACCATTCTTCATTAGTTGATGATCTCACCTTTGTGAATATATGTAATGCAAAGTGTTTAGGCAGAGGTCACACAGTACATCTTATCATATGAGTGAATATAAACTATTCATCAGCAACATTAGCTTCCATAAGAAATGCTACTTAAATGATAACGTTCCAAAGTTAAGCAAAAAATCCCCAAATTTTTTATTTTTGCTCAGCAGATTATTTTGCTTATAATAGCTTCTTAATTGTCAAAAGCTTTTAAAATATTTTTGCTCTACTGTAACCTATGAATATTAGTGGCTTTGTGAGTTACGATCATCTGCATATCCTGGTAAGAAAAAGCCCTATGTGAATGCCAATTCTATACTTTTCAACAGAGTGCAAACCTTTTTTCTTTCATCTTATCTCCAGTTTCTGTTTAGATTTATTACATTCATTGTTTTCAATTTTAACAAATCACCTAATGGCAGAAAGAAAAATATGTCAACCTTGGAATTATTTGCAGTTGTAGAAATCCCTTTTGTCTGGCTCATGCAAGGTCTGCAATCTGTTTAAAACACAGATTGTCTGTCTTTTGTCTGACAGCCACCAAGCTACACAAATTACTTTCTGCCTGTTCACCTGTTTGCAGCTGCATCTGTAAGCTAAGAATTCTGAGGCTTGACTCAAGCAAGCACTTGTGGATTGATGACATATGCTGCTGATAAACCAAGCAATTTGAAGAAATTATAGGCCAGCATTATTGAAAGACATCTGTGCATGAGCCAAGAACTACAAGCCTTCAACTGGATACATGCAACCTGTTGTGGCGGTGATACTGTTTGAAGTAAAAACCTTTTCAGAAGTGCTGAAGCTGTCACAAGGAAAAAGTCCATCTTTGCAACATGATTTCTCACAGGAGGTCCAATATTGTCCTGTAAGAGCCATTTATTACCTATGCTAAATGCAAAGAAAATTATATACATCCTACAAGTACACACAGTAAAATAGAGTCCGATCTATTAGGATAATTAATCAAGCAAGCTGTGTATAAATTATACTGAGAGTATAATAACACATTTTAACACATTTTGACCCATGAAAGCTATATTTTGATGCACATATTATTCTATCAATTGTTCGCTGTTGATCTGTACTCTCCTTTTATGGCATAACCCAGTTTAATTTTTTTATTATTATTAATAAAAAAATTATTAATAAAAAATATTATTATTAATTTTTAATAAAGATGTTTTGTATTCTTTTGGTGCAGAAAATAACACCCATTACATTTAGCATTGCCTACCAACTGGACTTTATTTCACAAGTTTGGGATCTAACCTCTGTCTTCACTCTTTTAAGGCTGAGAGAACCTCAAGACATCCACCAAACACAGTAATAATTTTAATAAATATACCAATAGATAGCAAAAATATGATCAAATGATGTCTATTTCACAAGCAGGCCCATTAGAATATCTGATAAAGCAAATAATATTTTCTACAACTTATCAAAAAAAGACAATCTTATCCAAAGGAGCTGTCTATGCTTGGGTCCAAGAAATACCCAGACACACACACAACCTGGGGGCTATGCTAGAGTTTTGGTCCATTCTCTAAAACGCAAGAGTTCCTTTCCAAAGAACATCAACACAGTAATTTAGCCAGATGATTTATAATAAACAGTACACATGAATGTGGAGCTCACAGAATGAAAGCACATAGCTCATTTGGACCAACATCTGATCTCATACATTCATATTTTGATCATAGTTATAAAGGTTTGCTACACTCCTAATCCAATTACTGTAGTTTACTGCTATGAATGAATGACTAGTTAAACTACTTTCCTTTTCAGAGTTATGAAGTAAGCATATAATAACTATTAAATCTAAACTGGGACATGCATGGTCATAGCTCAAACCCTCAAAGCCCTCCGCTGGAATTATAACTAAAAAGGAACTGAGGATCCGTTCCCACTGTGATTTACATTGATTTGCTGATTACTTTATTTGTGCCACATTCCCACTGGAAATGGTTTCAGATGTGATCGTTCTGTCTTGTTTTGAAGCAAGACAAATGTAAAAAACAATGGCTCTTTCCTGATAATAGCTTTTTGGTGGTTCCTTTGAAAAGAAACAAGCGTGTTCAGCAAGTGGGAATGACGGACCTGAATCGCATCAAACTGGAGGGGAGGGATTACTGGGGAAGTGGGTTGATACAGGGGTATAACCCATCCCTCTCCCATCCTACATTCCAACCTTCGGCCTAGGAGGAATTCCAAAACGTCTCTGTTCTGCAGACCATGGTTTGAATCCCCACTGAACTATGGAAACCCACTGGGTGGCCTTGAGCAATAACCCAGACAAGTCCCAAAAGGGAGGGAAAGAGGGAGACTTTTGCCAGAGAAGGGCGGCTGAGGCAGGGCCGGTGATTTACAGATTCCTCTTCCCTTCAGGGGTCCCGGCTGCCACCTTTTCTGGGCCTCCAGTCTCTCAGCCCCCAGAGGACAGCAGCTGCAAAGCCTCTTCTGAAGAAACTGGCCAATAATAATAATAATAATAATGAAGAAGGAGGAGGAGGAGGAGGAGGAGGAGGAGGAGGAGGAGGAGGAAATTTATTTCTATGTCCCTCCTTTCCTTCAGATCTAGGCAGGATTACAACATATTAAATATACACAGGGGCTTTCTAGACCGCCCAAAAGGGGTGGTGTGTACTCGCCCCTTCAAGCGGCGAGATGAGGCTGAGGCTGCCGCACGGGCGGCCCCGAGGCCTCATCCTGCCGCCTTTGGAGGCCGCGGGGAACCGGCAAACTGCTGGTTCTCCGCGGCCTCCAAGCGGGGTGCAGCAGGCGCTCTGGGCGCCTGCTGCACCCCGCTTCCCTCGGCAGGGCTGAAGGGAGAAAGGGGGCGCCGCCGCGGCCCCTTTCTCCCTGGGTCTTTGCCTCGGCCATTTAAAGGCCGCGGCAAAGACCCGATGCAAAAAAAAGAGCTCCGTTTTGGAGCTCTTTTTTGTGCCGCGGAAGGGGTGCAATTGGCACCCTCTCGCGGCGCAAAAGCGTCAAAATGTGTGCAGCATATCTAAACACTGCACACGTGATAACGCTCTTCCGGTGCGTCCGTATGGACGCCGCCATCTTAAAATGGCAGCGTCCATGCACTTTAGGCTTAGGGAGGGTGTAGACGCTACACCCTCTCTAACCCTAAAGGTGGGCTTTTTAGCCCTTTTCGCACCTCTTTTTGCCCGTCTAGATCGGGCCATTGTACGACATCAATAATCCTATGCAAAATATAAACCTAATCTATTAACATCAAATTAAGTACATACAATACAATATCAATAAAACATCTCATAATATCATCTAGTACATTAACATCAAATTGAACATATATCAATGAAGCAATCCACAGTACAAACATAGTACATGAAAACTCCCTCAGCTTCCTCTCCACCAGGAATGTTGAGCATGGCCCCCCATTTGATCCTGGAGCCCCCAGACTGCCTGCCCACTGCATCTCCACCGTTGCCGAAGGCTTGGTTCCCCTGAGAGGCTATGGCTGAGCCTCCGCTGGCTGGAGATCCAGAG
Organism: Urosaurus nigricauda; assembly: GCA_034509955.1. Lineage (NCBI taxonomy): Eukaryota > Metazoa > Chordata > Lepidosauria > Squamata > Phrynosomatidae > Urosaurus > Urosaurus nigricauda. The sequence continues at coordinate 225,264,822 of JAOEGL010000004.1, read as the reverse complement.
GAGGAGGAGTGACCTTCTGGCCAGGCTTCCCCACGGTGGGTAGGTGGGGGTGGGGAGCCCCAAAATCTCTGGGAGGTGGCAGTGGTGGGAGCATAATTGCACTGGAATAAAAGACACCTGGGGAGGAGGAGAAAGGCAGGAGGTGGAGGAAATTGAGCCATACAAACCACTGGATGACCTTGGGCAAGTCCCACTCTTTCAACCTCTGAGGATGGCAATGGCAAAGCCTCCTCTGAGGAAACAGGCCAAGAAAACTCCCTCAGCTTCCTCTCCACCAGAGACGTTGGGGATCGTCCCCACCTGCCCAATCCTGGAGCCCCCGGACTGCCTGTTCCCCAGGAGGCTTTTGAGCTCTGGAGCCCTGGGAAGCAGCCCAGGTTGGTACCAATGACACATACATGTGTGTCATATGATTGACATATAAAAAAAAAGACTGGCTAGTGTAAATGACAAGCGTGTCAAAAAAGACATGAATGTAAGGAATTCTTGAAATTATTCACTTCCATAGTGGGAACTAGATAATGGCCTTAAATCAGATCAGCAACCCGGTGTCAATACGATTTGCAAACCGGTTTAAATGTAAGTGAGAATGGGCCCTTAGACAAAATGGGGTCTCAAACCTACATTCTTAGGAATAAAATACAAGAATGAAGAGGACGCATGACACATGATCACAAGTCAATGACATCTAACTATGGTTGACCTGTTTAAGGTGATCAGTAATTACAGGTCATTTGTAGATTGAAGGTTATTTCCCCCATATTCTCACTAACTCTTACACAACTGCCTTACACACCACATCTTATTTTTATTCTGTTTTCTTCTTGGCACTTGACAGAGGTAGAAGGAAACACAGGAGTCCCAATTCCAGGTGTATATATAGTGGAAGGAAAGGAATTTGTAAGAGGACAAACAGTAGATAGGGAAAAAAGTCAATCAAGCCTTCCTGCCTTTTGAGTCACCACTCCAACATTTCCTTCCCAGGTACTTTTCCCTCAGCAAGGCTATTAGATTAGTTTATTATTCAGGTAGAGAATGTAGTTCTATGATGAACTGTGAAGCTGAAGCTGGAATAAGGGTGTGTCAGTTTCCATGCCTCTTTGCACATCACAGACTTGCACAGATCGAGAATCTAGTGCTGTCAGAATATCTTGCCCTAGCCTCAATATATTAATCAGTCAAAGAACAAATTATACTAGATTTGTCTGCTCTTCAGACTTTGTTCCCTCCTTGTTCTGATTCTTACTCCCCAGTTCCTACATCTGCTTCTCATGCAAAGAACAGGCTGAAACTTTGACTTTTGATTTGGTTTTCCTATCTTTAGCAGGCTCCTAACTTTTATTTTCCTTGATTATTATTTCAGGAAATTCCTGTGTTCCCTTACATTGCTCACCAGAACCCTTGTCTTCCACAGGAATTCGCTCAACTTCCAACTTGTAATTGTTCCACTGAAGCCAGAATTTGCTTTGACTGGATTATAATCCCTAAAATATTTTCAAATGTCCAAAACACACTGCAGAAATAATCCAGTTTGAAACTGCTTTGACTGTCCTAGCTCAATGTTAGGGGGTTCTGGGAACTGCAGTTTCATAAGACATTTAGTCTTCCCTGTCAGAGAGCTCTGGTGCCACAATAAACTACAAATCCCAGGATTCCTTAGCATTGAGCCAGGGCAGTTAAAGTAGTCTCAAACTGGATTATTTCTGCACTGTGTTTTGGACATGGATTATTTCTGCACTGGGTTTCCACATAAAAAGAGTTATGTGGAGTCGAAGGCTTTCATGGCCGGCATCCATAATTTTTTGAGGAGCTTTCGGGCTATGTGGCCATGTTCTAGAAGAGTTCCTTTCTGACATTTCACCAGCATCTGTGGCTGGCATCTTCAGAGAATGATAGTCTGGAAATGGGGAGCCCTATGAGCCCTGTGACAGCAAACTTTTACATGGAGAACTTTGAAAAACGAGCCCTGGAAACAGCACCGAAAAAGCCCACAATATGGTTCCAATATGTGGATGACACTTTCATCATTTGGAGCCATGAAGAAGAAGATCTGGCTGTATTTCTGAACCATTTGAACAACATCCACCCTAACATCCAATTCACAATGGAAAAAGGAAAGGAGGGAACGCTACCAAACCAACGCTTGGGCCACACAGTATACAGAAAACCTACAAATATGGACAGATACCTGCACAAGAACTCCAACCATGACCCAGGACAAAAAAGAAGCACAATAAAAACACTGGTATACCAGGCAAAACAGATCTGTGAACCCACTTCTTGGAAGATGAATTGAAACACCTGAACCGGGCTCTACAGGCCAATGGTTACTCCAGCGCAGACATTTTCAGTGCTTCCAGGCCCAGAAAAACCCAGAAGACTCAAGACAAGCAACCACCCAAAGGGAAGATATTTTTACCATACATCAAAGGAGTCACACACAGAATAGGGAAAGTGGTGAAGAAACATAGCCTTCAAATGGTTTACAAACCGATGAAGAAAATCCAGCAAATGCTTCGCTCAGTCAAGGACAAGAGAGACCCTCTCACATCCACAGGAGTCTACCGCATTCCATGCAGCTGCGGACAGGTCTACATAGGAACCACCAAATGCAGTATGCAAACAAGAATCAAGGAACATGAAAGACACTGCAGACTGGGTCAACCGAAAAATCAGCAGTAGCAGAACATGCTATAAACTATCCTGGGCATAAAATGCTGTTTGAAAGCACTAAAATTCTGGACCATGCCAACAACTACCATGTCAGAATGCACAGGGAAGCCATTGAAATGCATAAACACCTGGACAATTTCAACAGGAAAGTTTACCCTGAGGGCTTGGCTACCAGTCCTGAAGAACAGCAAGATCAAGACTCAACCTATGCAAATGAGAAACAGCCTAATGCCAGGGGATTCCCAGCAGATAATGAGCACTAATTAGCAGACATTAATCCCGAGGACTGCCATTAGCAACAGAACAATACATTTGCAAATTACCCCTTCCTTCCCAGGGCCACACAGGATATATATATATACAGTCCTTTTCCAGGCTATCATTCTCTGAAGATGCCAGCCACAGATGCTGGCAAAACGTCAGAAAGGAACTCTTCTAGAACATGGCCACATAGCCCGAAAGCTCCACAAAAAAATATAAAAAGAGTTATATTTAAGAGGTAGGATTCCTCTCCACCACTCATTTAACAAGTTACCTGATATACTTTATCTACTTTATTCTCATGTGCAGCAATCATATTTCTAACAGGTTGTTAACATCCACAGAAGCTCAACTAATATGTAGTACTTCAACACTTACTTCTTTTTATGTATACATTCAAAAAGGGTGTCATGTTTTATTCTCTGGAAAATAATGCACATTCAAAAGTTTGATTAACTAAAATACATGCTAAGCATTTACATGGTGTTTGACTGGTTTTATACATTTCAGTCTGTTACAAATTATACTCCTGAAAACAGGAAGGCAAAGCTTTCAAGCTAAGTAGCAATATACATTTGGCTTTCACATTTCAGAGCCCATAAAATGGATTCAACACAGAGATGAAGTGACCTACAGGAAAAAAGGGTCTGTAATATAGTGGATATGCATACAATAAATCAAATCCTTATCATGATTTGCACCTAATAACTATACACCATTAATAATAAAACTTTGTAAGAAACTGGAGTATAATATTCATCTAAATAAATGCAAATTACATTTGTTCTTATTTTTTCTAACATTCTAAGTTTTCTCACATTCTGAGTTAAAGTTTTTAAAAACTTCAGCTTTTATTTTAAAAGTCGCTTAAATCGTGAGAACATTCTTACATGCCACTTCATAATTCTGACACCAAGTATGTATAAAAAGATTAGGCTTTATTTGGTATAAAAATCAGTTGGCAGTTTTACATCTGTGCAATGCAACATAAATACCCCAGCTGGCATCCCAAGCTCACACACATATGGGCTTCAAAAACAGAAACTTCCTTATTTGCAGCACTGCCAGGGTAATTTTGTATATCGTGCATACTACAGCTATTTGTCAGGCGGCCCTGCAGGTGTGCACTGCACATAAACACACAGCTGTAGCCAGGCAAGCCAAGTGTTCCATCAAACGCATAAAGGGAAACCTCAGCAGCTGGATTAATCATCCCTCCAACAGGTCCAGAGAGAACAATATGGGTTAGTATTTTTGGAAAAGCATGGATGGCAAATTTATGATTATGCTAGCCTTCCGAAATAACTGCTGGATTGTGTCATTTTTATGCAATGTCTACTTATTAAAGATTTTGTCTGAATGCTGGAAAAAGGGTGAATATTTTTTAGTTTCAAATATAAACAATAAGGTAGTTTATATATAAAATAGTTTATTATGTGCAAAATGTTAAAAGGATTTCATGCTAGTTGTTGATTTTTTACAGATGTTACCACTATTTGCATTGGCATTAGCAGGCACAAATCACCAAAATCAGTAAAAATTAGTGTACTGTGTAACGTCCTATTGGTTATATATATTTTGTCATAATCATGTGGCATTTTCATCTTTGTTCACTATAAGGTCAACTGATTTACTCAAGAGGCTTGTGCAGTTTTTGTGAACACTGCACAAAACAAATATTTAAGAGTTCCAAACTTGACAGAGAATTAGAAAGAAAGTCGCCTCCTGTAAAATCTCACATTTGTATAATAGACTTATGCAAATTTTAATATCTCTGAATCAGACTTGAATTACAAAACTATCTAAATATTTCCATTTTCCCAGGCCAAAAATTAAAGACCCAATTTAAGAGTCAGCAGTTGAGTCAATTATTTTATCCCAAACTAGTGGAATATAGTTTTCATATGCTATGAAAAGAAGGGGTGCTAAGTCAGAACAATGAGGTAGGAGGAGGTCCCTGCTTCCTCGCAAATGACTACACAGCATTCTTTCATAATATAACATATATTTATTTTGGTCAATGACCAGAGCACTCTTTCATCTTCACTTACTGCACTGAGATAATACAGGGAGACACAGGACTGGGCTATGAGGAATTTATCAAGAAACATTTCTCATTAGAAATGTTTAGACATTAATAATATTATTAAATATTAATAAAAAATAAATGCCTGGTATCATTTAGTAGACAAGTAAAATAAAGTTTGCAAAAACTGAATATGGCAATCTAACACTGAAAGTGCCTAAAACTGGGGGAGCAGCTGTAGAGATCATCTTCTGCTCAGAAATACACAGAGGACTGAAACATTGGAAACATCACTTTCACTTACAAATAAAGGTAACAAGCAATCCTGTTACAGAACCACCATAGTATTACTTCTCACATTTTAGGTAATTCTGTTCTGCTTTGATCAGACCTTTAAAACATTTCATTTTAAAAGATATGCAATTAATGTACACTCAATAGACAGGATATTTAAATCAGTATATTTCTTTGATACATGTCCCTGAGAAACTGTGATACCCTCTTATTTGTGCTTCCTGTTTCTTTTTGAAAATGACACAAAGGCACAAAAAATCTATTTGTTGTGTTTTTTCTAACTGTATCAATGATAAAAACACCTACAAATAAACCATACTCATAAAACACTTACAAATAAAATGTGCAGGCTCAACAAACCAAAGAGGAACAAAGTAACTTGAGACTATCCTCTAACAGTCCAACAATATTCTAGATTGTGTCTGTAATACCTTGACATCTGGACGGTGCACAGGCAGACCATATTAAACTTTTCCTTAAAATAAAAAGATATCACACCACCACTACAAAATGTACCCAGCCAAAATTCAGCATCCAGTCCAGTGGGAGGGTACTGGGGTAGGTGACAATAAAAATAAATGCCTCACATCATTTAATAGGCAACAACTAAAATAAAATTTGCAAAACCTGAATATGGCAATCTAATATTGAAACCTGGAAGTTACCCCGGAACTTCCAACCTAATTGATATTCATTATTAGCTGAAAAAATTAGAAACAGGGTATTTAAAGGATTAATGGCAAAACAAAGTCTTTGCATGTATCAAAACAGAAATAGATGGCAGCAGTACACCTGCACACTTATGCTATTGGAGAAGCTTAAAGCTCAGGGGATTGCAAATAGAGAGCTTGCCACTTTCTGCAGGTGAAATGGATACTTAGAATGGTATAAAAGACAACCAAAGGTACAACAGGAAAGGTGTACAACAGAGCCATATGGCTTGCTAGGAGCAGGATAGGCCAAAATGACTATCAGCCTCATGCTCCAACAGCATCCCTACTGAATGGCTAAGGAATGATATGTTTGGGTTGCCCAAGAGTGGGAAATCCTCTAAGCTTAGGGGTGTAGCTGATAGTGTTCTCCATTCTGTATCATTTCCCCCTTTTCTACTCCTTCACTGAGTGTGCTGAGAATGGTGCCCTTTGCATTGCCTCTTTGCAGCAAACATAAATGAATTATTTAATTAATTGGACAAGGAACAAGAAATGTTAATCAGACCAAAGACAAGAAATGTCAAAAAGAACTCCATGCCATTGTGTGAGAAGAGACAATTCAGAAACAGCTCCATGATGCCAGCAAGTAGGACAGTAATAGACTGAATGGTGGAAATGGGGAAGCCAATTTCTGCTGTCTATGACTGTGCAGAGAAACACTGTAAGCATTTTAAAATATGGCTTAGCTTTTGCCTTGATTCTTTTACTACATGGGTCTGGGAAACATTATAATTAAATCTCTCTCTAGTCACCATAACCATAATTACTATAAACAAAGTTGAAATGAAAGCTAAAGTCATAGAAGTTTGCAGACTGAAAACTAATGTTCATCAGCACAGCTGGAGAAACAATCTCAAAATATAAGAGGCTCCAGACCTCTCACATGCTTCACAAATATGGATACTTCCCCTCTACACACAACTTCTCTTTTATTTCTCCATTTTAAAAAAAATAGGCTTTTTATAGGGTGATTGTAATAGAATACCATGATCACTGCTGATTGCTCTTGCAAACAGACCTTTCTAATCCATATGCTCTCTACCTCAACAAATGCATTTTAATGCTACTTCATAAAAAATATTGCTTCACAGTCTGAAGACAATGAGTCAAGATTTTGGAAATTCCATTCACTTAATTATATCAGCAAGTGCACTACATGTAAGATTTTTCATTAAAAGCAAAAGCCTTGAGAACTATTTTCCAGACTTTAGTTAATGTTGCTCTGACACATTTCGTCAATGAAAAAGGATGAAAAACAGTAGTGCTTTGAAGCAATAGCCAGTAAATGCCACTGTGGTTTACCAAGAGTGGGATGCACAACATATTAGACCACAGTTAATGGAATTAAGGCATGTCTTAAGTTAGCAAAATGTGTGCTCTGTTACTTGTTTGGAACCAACACAACTGCTTAATCTTTAAGAACTTCTTCGCCTCCAGTAAATACTATCTCTTCCATCTCTTCATAATTAAGTCAGTAGACAATCACTGTTTTGAGTTTGTATTATTTTAATGCAAAGGAACAATAAAAATATAATCTTTTTTAAAACACAGACTTCATGGATCTGCCTTAAATGGATTCATAGATAGGGAAGCAAGATCAGCAAGATAAAAATGAGATAAAACAAATAATTTTATTAAGATCTGCTTAACACAGGGGAAGCTGGTACAAAAGTCTCCATTCACACTATGTTCTATCAGCACATTGTCTACAGTTGTCTGATGTCAGAGATATCATTATCTTAAATGTACATGTTAATAAGATACCTGCTGCTATAGATTACATACAGATTTTCATTTTTATATTCTGGAGCCTTTTTTTTAACCTTTAAATCTTATCCATTATTGTGTATTGTATTTGGAATGCATACTTCTACCACTTATCTATTCAATCTGTAGGTTCTATCTAAGAGACAGAAATGAATGTTGAAGATTTACTTAAAATAACAGCATCATTATGATTTATATGACTGGTTAGACAGCTCAAATGAACACATTGAAATTAAAGTGGGGATAGCACACTGAATTTGGTTTTATATAATTATAGTCCCATAAAATTCACTTAGATTTGAGGTCTGGGTGCATACATAATGATAATAATAACAAGCCAGTGATTTGGGGAATTCTCAGGTGACATTCACAGACTCATGCCAGTCCCAGTACAATAGGCTGGCAATTTCCTGGCAAGTGTCCGGGGGGGGGGGGGGGGGGGGAAAGCAATGGTAGCTTATGGCAACAAATGTGGTACTGATCCCTGCACACTGGGAGGTGGATTTGCTGGTCCTCCACAAGAGATAGCTTGAGATGCACCAATGTAACGAAGAAGTCACGAGGCTCTAAGACGATAAACCAAAAATGATTACATAGAGGCTATGCTGAACAGTGTCTTCTACTCCCAAGTATAGGCAAAGGGTAGTCCTGGGTGTAGAAGTAAATCTAATTGTGTGACATACAGTTGATTCAAAAGGATTTCTGACTCTCAATTGTTTAATAATATCATCCAACAAAATAAAAAGAATGCCTGTGTGACAATCACCTGTGTGACAATAATTGTATTCTTGTGTGGCAGAATCATAAGCCTCTTTGATTTGTTACTTTAAACAAATTATCAGACTCAGAATTTTTTTATTTTCATTTTGTTGTCTTTTGCCCTAAGCTCCTGTAGTTGGATCCCTGAAGTCTAGTAAAAAACAAAGAAAATCCCATAAGCTTGAAGACCAACCATCCACGCTCTATTGCTACATGTTTATAGTTTTCTAAATGTCCATAATACTCAATAGATATGACTGTTTGAGATCATTTCATGGGCTTGTTAATGGTTCAAAATTTCAAATTTATTGTACAACTGCATAAGAATAATTCATTTTTCTCAAGTTAAACTTGATGACTACAATTCTATATCTCATTAGTTTTCTGAGACTGATCAATACACTCAGCTGCAACATATAATATTTTAAATATACTGTTTTGCAGGAAGGAGATGCTAGTCCTACATTCCAAGGAAAACTTGACAGACTATATTTCAAATGGAGAGTGAATTTGGATCCAGTTTGTTCTAGTTACAAGCAAAGATAAAGGAGAAGTGGAAGTGTGTCAAAAATCAATCAACACTGGAACTTTCAGTGCAATTTATCTATGACTATATATGGCAATATCTCTCCCAACAAAAACAACAGAGACATGTGAAGATGGAAGAGATCATTACCCTTAAAAAGTAACATTAATATCTCTATTAGCAGAGGTGTTGAATTACATGGGTCTTTAACAGAAGCTGTACTACATTCCAACTGAAAATGCAGCTCAGATCCCACACCCTTATATCCATAATTGTTTTCATATGCCTAGTATGCATTAATACAGTATTATCTTCAAAATAAGAAGCAGACATTCTTTTACAAATTAATTCAATATTGAAATGCATCACACTATGATTTTACCCACATTTCTCTCAGGGACACTTGCAATGCAACCACTACATACAGAACTTGTAATATTACTGCCAAGGTCTCCATTCTGTCTGGCAGCAAAAGGCCTGAAATTTCAATGGTGCACAGCTAGTATATACATTTACCAATATAGAGCATGCAAATATGCCTTTTTTTAAGAACTAGAGACCATCTGAGTAAGCCCAACCACATACAAATTCTTAAAATAAAGTAAAAATACTAAGCAAAGGAGGCACTTCTTAACTCCCATTAAGCTCTCTGGTGAATTTACAATAGAATCCAGGTTTATTATAACTCAGGCAGTGGCGATAACATAAGACTGGTAACATAGGAAATATGCTAAAGAACAAACTGAAGTATGAACATTATTCACTGAAAAGTGGGGTTTCTATTTAAACCTTCAGTTAAAATCTTAATTGAGCAAGGATTTTAGTTTTCTTTATTTAGTAAATACATGTATACACCAAAAACAAAAACAAAACAGCTTCATTTATATACCGCTTCATACCCTTAAGGAGTGTCTAAGCGGTTTACAATTGTAAGCTATTTGCCCCCCAACAATCTGGGTACTCATTTTAGCGACCTCGGAAGGATGCAAGCCTGAGTCAAGCTTCAGCCCTTTGCTGGTCTTGAACTCGCCACCTTCTGGTTTTGAGTGAGTGGCTGCAGTACAGGCATTTAACCACTGCGCCACCACTTAATATATTTAAATGTTTACTTCCTAGCAGACATCTATGACTTGCATAATCCATTTTATGTCTGTTTCCTGTGTACTCAACTCCAAATACAAAATACAATGTGAATACATTGTTGACCCACCATGAAATGAGACCAGACACAGCAGCAGTTGGATCAAACAAGAGCCATTTTATTGACTCATGACCTCTTTAAACTGTTTAAGGCCTGGGAATAAGCAAACTGACAAAAACAATACAACCCTTACAGCAACTCAAGAACACTGAAGGTGCAAGAAGAGGATGCCTCCCCAGCTATCCCTTGAGCAAAGCACCAGACCCCGAGGGCAATCCAAAGATATTGGTTGATATCTCGGACAGTCATATTTAGTAAGCCAAACCTGAAGTGCTCCCTCCCAAAGTCCATGACTTTGTGACAAAAAGTCAATCCAAGATCAGCCCCCAGGGCAGTCTCCTTCCACCACCACCCGGTTTCATGCCTGGTGGAAGCAGTTCCAGAGACCAGCCCTCCACCACAATGGGCTGTATGCCAATTTAATATCTCTTCCCCCCACTACCTTCAAAAAGGAAGTCTATTTAAGATGTGCATCTCCTTCACATTCTGGTTTCTGGAATTGCTTGGGGCACAAGAAAGGCGCTTGAGACCGAGGAGTAGTGGAAAGAGCTGCAAGGCAACCATTGCAAGTATGTGTATGAGTATGACCCTCCCTTCTCTGTTGTCAGAAAGAGAGAGAGAGTCTGTTCCAGCAGGAGCCACACAGCCCCACAGCTCAGCATTACTAATAAGGAGTCAGTTGGGAGCATCTTGGGTCACCTGGCAGAGGCCATTCTGTTAAGCAGGGTGGAACACCATTTTTCCCATATCCCAGGGGCTGCCATCTTAGGCCACCTGGTGGGGTCATTTTCATCCAGCCTGGGAATTGCCATTTTAGGCCATCTGACAGCCCCCCCCCCTTCATCCAATTGGGCTAAAGTGCATTGGTGCATTATAAAGTAAAGACATTATTATGTGATTAGTAAGCATAGAGGCATTCAGTGAAGGACATTTAATTAAGTTTAACCCTTTTTGTTCAGCAAATGCATTAGAGGTATTGAACAATGTTAATTCATTTCTGTTGGATATATATATATATATATATATATATTCATTAAAACTTTACAGGAAGAGGGGAGTACTTTAATTTGATTAAACATTATTTCAGCATCCTGTTCATAGAAGCATAGAGCTGGAAGAGATCACAAGGGCCACCCAGTCCAACCCCCCTGCCATGCAGAAAATCACAACCAAAGCATCCCTGACAGAAGGCCATCCAGCCTCTGCGTAAAGATGTCCAAAGAAGAAGGCTCCACCGCCGAACAGGCCTTACTGTCAGGACGTTCTTCCTAATGTTAAGGTGGAATTTCTTTTCTTGTAGCTCACATCCATTGTTCTGTGTTCTAGTCTCTGGAGAAGCAGAAAACAAGCTTGCTCCATCCACAATGTGACACCTCTTCAAATACTTGAACAGGGTTATCATGTCACCCCTTAAAAGGCCTTGCCTGCAAGCAAGAAGAGCCCTCCCCCCATTCACCATCTTGAGGGAGAGAAAGGCAAGCCAGAGCTCCAACAGGCCTTGCCTGAAGGGAAGAAGAGCCCTCCCTCCAGTCCATCTGCCTTGGTCCAGGCCTCCGAGGGAGAGAAGATCTGCTGGACTTTGCCCCTTCCCCACCACCTTTCCCTTCTCCTTTTGTGTCGTGTCTTTTTAGATTGTAAGCCTGAGGGCAGGGAAATGTCTAATTAACAAATTGTAAGCCACTCTGATAGCCTTGGCTGAAGAGCGGGGTATAAATAAAAATTATTATTATTATTATTATTATTATTATTATTAACCGTCTCTTCTCCAGGCTAAACATACCCAGCTCCCTACGTCTTTCCTCATAAAGCACAGTTTCCAGACCCTTCACCCTTTTGGTGGCCCTCCTTTGAACATGCTCCAGCTTGTCAACATCCTTTTTGAATTGTGATGCCCAGAACTGGACACAGTTTAATTTGTTTAATTTGCACTGTTTCATTTGCATCATTATAAACTGCCTCAGGATCACATACAGGTGAACTGCAACCTTAAGTAATGCTTGGGTTCTTAGGAGGGAGCACATATGTACCATATTTTCCAGAGTATAAGATGACTTTTTAACGCTTTTAAAAATCTTCTCAAGGTCGGGGGTCGTTTTATATGCCAGGTTAAGCGTGGCCTGCTCCCGCCTTTCCAGGCCTCCAAGTATCAGGGTCCTTCTTGGGGTCCCTTCAGGGCTGCCTCGTCTATATAGGACACAAAAATTTAGGGGCATCAGGGAGGTGAGCAGAGCCAGGCGACAGCTGCCTTCAAAGGGCGCCAGGTGTGAGGTGGGCCCACAACAAACTCCAACTCCCAGAATTCCATAGCCTAGAGCCAGAAAAGAGTGAAAGTGGTGCCAAACTTCTTCCTCTTCTCCTTCTTCCTCCTCCTCCTATTTTTATCTTCTTTCTCCTATTCTCCTTCTTCTTCCTCCTCCTTCTTCTCTTATTTTCTTCCTCTTCTTCCTCCTCCTCCTCTTCCCCTCTTCCTCCTTCTCCTGAGTCCTGTTCTTCTTCCTCCTTCTTTCTCCTCAACCCTTCCACCTCTTCTTCTTCTGTTGTTGTTGTTATTGTTGTGTGCCTCCAGCTCCTTTGCAACTTATGGCAACCCTGCAGAGTTTCCTTGGCAAGTTTCTTCAGAGGAGGGATTGCCTTTACCTTCCCCTGAGAGGCTGAGAGTGTGGCTTGCTGCCCAAAGTCACCCATTGGGTTTGCATGGCCGAGCTGGGATTTGAACCCTGGTCTCTCATTGTCCTATACTCAGACCATTACACCAAGCTGGACTTTCCACTGAACTTAAAGGTACAGTACTCAGTTGTTATTTATTGTTTTGTACCTTCAAGTTGTTTTCCACCTTATGGTGACCCCAAAACAAACCTATCCTGGGGTTTGCTTGGCAAGATTTGACCAGAGGAGATTTGCCATGGCTTTCCGTTGAGGAGGCTGAGAGAGTGTGACTTGCTTGAGGTCACCTAATAGGCAGGGAATTGAATCCTGGTGTCCAGAGTCCCAGTCTAACACACAAACCACACAAAGCTACATCCCAACCTCCTATCCAGGAAGAATGTCAAAATGTCCTCCATTTTGAGCATAACTGAGAAACATCAATTTATATTGTTCATTTATTTCTTGAACATCCTACATTTTGTCCTACATTTGCCCTACACTTTGAGGGGCTATGGGTGTGTGTGTGTGCCAAAATATTTCTCACCTAGGGTGGCCAAATACCTAGAGTTGGACCTGGGTCCCTTCCTACTCTATGATTCTCTGATTCCTCCTCTCCTCCCCCCTGCGCCATGGCTGCCTGTGAAAGAGACCACTGAATTTTTTTACATTTTTATTTTGGTATGTGTTGGAAGAGGGGTAGTCTTATATGGCGAGTATATCCCAAATTCTATATTTTAACTGGAAAAGTTGGGGTCATCTTATACACCCAGTCGTCTTATATGCGGAAAATACGGTAGTTAAATCTCTGAGAACATTTTGTAAATGGAACCAACAGTTGAGATTATCACACTAGGGTTAACTCCAGAACCATCCCATAAATATCCCATTATTGTCAATGGGATAATCGTGGGATGGTTCTGCAATTGACCCTAGTGTGATAATCTCAAGTGTGGTCATTGCACTGTGAGTTCCACTGAACAATGGGCACCAGAGTTCAATGGGACCTACTGCTCAACCAGAATTAGAAGGACTGTTTCTGTAATTATGACATCTAAAAGTTATAAATCACAGTCTTTGAATCAGGATCTCAGCCATAGAGTATTTTGTATGAAATCACAGAAGTCATTACCTCTGACTATTCATATTCATTTTCAAATGATCTGCCTTAAACATAAAAAGTAGGGGAGACCAACAAATTGGTAGTGCAAGCCTCTATATTTTAGTCAGAGGCAAGTCTCAGTAAGTTGAATGAGACTTTACTATATGTAAATGTTCAAAGAACTGCATACTTTGAGGCCAAGACAGCAATATTTACTCTATGTATTTGTTTTGAGGCCAGATATTATCAGTGAGTATCATAGAATGCACCAAGAGATTGTTCTTTGAATGTTTCAATAGCAGTGAATCAGGCAGTTCTTTTAAATGGCACCAGATCTTTATTATCACTAATGCATAAGACAAAAGAACTCCCAAAAAAGAGTATGCAATCTATCACAGACACTTTTTCAAACTCTGCAAGCTAAACAAATCAGCACTGTGTCTTGTTATTTTTAAAATAACCAACCAGATCCATACATTTAAGAACATACTGCAGAAAGAAAAGTGATGAGAAGATGATGGAAACAATGGAAAACAGTTGCTGCTGTTCCACCCAGTGAGCACACAGTATATGGACAATATAAATATTCGAGCATTTGAAATAAAGATTAACTCTGCCATAGGAAGTAAAACTCTCTGGAGAAATTAAAAGTGGGAATCAAACAAAGGGGGGAAATCTTTTTGGCTCAACACCTGAAAAACAGCCTACACTATGAGTTACCAAAGGCGGGGGGGGGGGGCTCAGAGCCTCAAAAGCCGCATTATGAGAGGCCTAGCCATAGAGGATCATCAGTGGTTGTTGTAGGCTGATTAAGAGCTCAGGGAATTGCATTACCTAAATAAATACACTTTATTTACATTAATTACAAATCTGTGCTGCATACCAAGTATTACAAAGAACTCTTGTGTGCATTTTGTGTACTGTAAAATACTATATTAAGTGTATGGAATCACAACTCTAACCATAGCCCACCCTAGCCCAGTTAAAAACCATTTTATTTTGTTTTACCAAGAGCAACAAACACAAGAAAATTAAATCTTCTATTTGTTTATTCCCAGGCACAAAATAGACAATATAGATAGATCTGAAAAGTGCCTGGAAAACAAACCATGGTAGGAGTCATGTATCATTGGCTGAGCTTTTCAAGGGAAAGCAAGTTATAAACGCAGTACATACTTCAGAAGACACTGAAATACTAGCTCTGGTGAACCCTCTTTAATTCAAATGAATGTGATAAATACAGAACAGGAACCAAGATCTCAATGCTCATAATGGCTTGAATGCTTCAACACTCAAACATTACATATAGAAAGTAATTACAGCTATACAAGACAAGCTGCAAAACTGATTAAACCAAGCAAAAATCATATTTCAGAACCATGGCATAAAAATAAATAGGTAATAAGTCTAAAAAATTAGGAATAAGTAAGCCTGTTGCATTTACATACATCAGGAAACATCCAGTAAAATGTACGTATATATGCCTGAAATAACATGTAGTGAAATGATTGAAATAATATGTAGTGAGAGAAGACATACATTGTGCTGTGAAAAACATACCTATGAGTATGTTCACATGACATGAAAAGCCACAGATCAAGCAGCTGGTGCAAACTGCTTGGTTATTCTTGCTCTTCATGGGAATAAGTAAACAAAGCAGAAAGATTTGATATTGTATTGTATTGATTTATTTCAAAGGTGGACAAAGTGGGACCTGAGGGCTGCATGTGGCTCCTTAAAGCCACTTTTGTGATTCCCAAAGGGCTGCAACTTTCTTCTGTGGGAATAGCCTGGTCACACCATGGGGGTACAAAAGCCCATCCCTAAGACCCCAAAATAACTAATAGTGCCCTCGAGATGCTTTCAGGGGCACTACTAGTTAGCAACAGAGGAGCAGTTCTCTGTGGTCCTGCATGAGGGAAATGCAGCCTTCAATCTGTGGTAGTTACTCACACCTTGTTTATAGTGCTATCTAGCAGTGGGCAGAGAAAGATGCCAAGAACAAATTGTTTCTTTGGTGTTCAGAGAAGGAACAAACCAGAGAAGGAAAATACTTACCCAACAATAGAATGAAGCTCTGGGATTTATTCAGACAGTCTCACATAAACAGCAGCACTCAAGCAATGCACACTAGCATACTGCATATCACAAAACCAGGGTTCCCACACATCCAGGTTTAGGATCCACAGTGGAACATAACACAGGGATAAAAGGTAATGTATACATTAACAAGCCTTTCTTTTAGATAACATCTGAAACAAAACATGACAATAATTTCCTAGGATTTTCTCTACAAACTCATGGGATAATTTTGCTTTCTGAATATAAGGATTAACTGTCTTGACACATCTGCCAATAATATAATTCTGGAGTTGAGGTAGAAAACTGGTGCCCTTCAGATATTTTGGCATATAACTTCTATATTCTTTGTCCATGCTGGTTATGGTTTATTGGAGTCATAGTCCAAAACACCTGGAGCACATCAGGTTGCCTCCTATACTGAAATACAAGAACAGGCATCAGGCATAATGAAAAAAAAATACTATGAGAGAACCACACTTTGTAAAAACTTTCAATTATAGTTCACATATTCCTACTGTGCTTCCCCAAAGAGGGAGATTAGCTGAGAGCAAATTAAGAAGAAGCTCTTACAGTATAATAAGAGCTATCTTCTCTACCTTTTCTCCACTATGTTATTACTAGTACAGTTCCACAGTATCTTCCTACAGTAAACCTGTAGAACAAAATACCAAATCTCAAAATTTCATCTAATTTAAGTGTTTTCAACAAGATTATTCCACTATGCATTATCTTCCAATGCTAACATATTATTCTAGAAAAGTGAGTTATTCATTTTTAAAAATTGATAACTTAAATGAGCAAACTCCTCACCCATTCACGCAGATTCCAAAACAGTGAATTCAGGTAACCAGCTTCAGTATCATAAAAACTCTTAAAGAGTAAAAGGGCTATTTAATAAAAAACAAAATAGAAATGCTTCCATATGTTTTATAAAGTACTCTTTTACCCTTCAAATGAACACATTCAGATTTAGTATCTGGCTTTGTTTCAGAGAAAACCCATCTGCATATTACATTGCTTACAGGCACATCTCAGTCATGCAACAGCTATGTGACAGCTCATATATCAAATATAAACTATACTCAAGGCCACACAACCTTACATACCCAAAGTCTTCCATTCTGTCTAAAGTAATCCTGAGAGAGCTCTTATTGCACCTCCATGCTGATGTCACATTACTTTTGTTGGGAAACAGTCACACAACTTAAATATCAAACAGTTCCTAACACAGATGAAAACAATCTCCAAGACAGGCCTGTTGTGTACATAAATCTTAGAAAGACAGCTCTTTTCTGTGAAACAGGTGCTGAAGTGTACAAAATACCATTAAAGAACCCTTAGCAACATGGGTTCAGGAATAAACTTGTATTTTGATAATAAGAGCATGGATATTCTGAGGTGTAACAGATCTTGTTATTCAATTCCTATGGTTTAACTGTAAGAACCAGCTTTACTTGTGTCACCATTAAAAGCCCCTTGTTGCCAAATACAAAAGGGGCCAAGCAGTGGATATACAGGTAGAGCTAGGAAAAATCATATTTCGTGTGCAAAATAAAGCCATGTGAGTGGTCCCACCCACAAGTAACCATCTGCCCTCAATACCATTTCAGACTTCCTGGAGAAAGAATTGGAACGGTTGTTTTATAACTCAAAATATTAAATAATAATAATAATAATAATAATAATAATAATTTATATCCCACTCCTTTGAGAGCAATTGGGGCGGCTAACAATAATAAAAATACAATACATAATACATCAAATTTACTTCCCTCCCCCCCTTAAAAATTATTACTGGTAAATCAATTATAAATCTAAAAATCCCAGCTGAGGATTTCCACTGCCCTGTCCTGGATTCGTCCCTTCTCACTTGCTGCCCCTCACTCCTTGAACCTTCTTCCCCCACATGCACACCTCATCACTTCCCTAACCAGGTTCAAAACTGAGTTAAAGACTATATTATTTAGGGAAGCATTCCCAGGACTGTGCCATCTGCCCCAGGATGCCTCCTTTTAACTTTGTATTAAGAAGCCGTGCCCTCCCTCCAGTCCATCTGCCTTGGTCCTGGCCCCAGAGGGAGACAAGAACCACTGGACCTCACCCCTTTTCCCATCACCTTCCCCTCTTCCTTTTGTGTTGTCTCTTTTAGACTGTAAGTCTGAGGGCAGGGATCCGTCTAATTTAAGATTGTATGTACAGCACTGTGTAAATTTACAGCGCTATATAAATAAAGGTTAATAAAACCAACAATTTAAAACAACAATAGATATCACATTACGACAGTAACAATAAAACTATGGCAGCGATATAATTCAATTTCACGGGGAAAAAATATTAGGGACTATCCTAATGAAGAAGTTCCTGAGGCTGGAATTATCTATACTGAAAAGGCCTGCCGAAGAGATCTGTCTTGACAGCTTTTTAAAAGCTGTCTAGAGATGTCAATTGACGGATCTCGTCCGGCAAGCTGTTCCACAATCTGGGGGCGATGACAGAAAAAGCCCTCTGGGAGGTAGCCGACAGCCTAGATTTTTGAGGCTGTAGCAAGTTCCTCCCCCAAAGGGCAGAGTGCACAGGGAGAATTTAGGGGAGAAGGCGGTCCCTGAGACAGTTTTGGCCAAAGCCATTTAGGGCTTTAAAGGTGATAACCTACACCTTGTACTGGGCCCGGAAACTAATAGGCAGCCAGTGGAGGGACCTCAATACCGGAGTAATGTGGTCTCTCCTCGATGTTCCAAACACTACTCTGGCTGCCATGTTCTGTACTAACTGCAATTTCCAGGCCAAGCATGAGGGTAGCCCCACATAGAGCGTATTACAGAAATCAAGACATGAGGTTATCAGCACGTGGACAACAGTCTCGAGATCCCTTACTTCCAGAAAAGGGCGCAGTTGGCGTAACAGGCGCTCCTGATTGTCGCATTTACCTGATTCGCCATCAGGAGCAACGAGTCAAGGAGCACTCCCAGACTGCGAACACAGTCACTGGAGGAGAGTGTGACCCATCCAGGACTGGAGGCTGCAAGCGGATTCTTGGTTTCGGGGCCACTATCGTGAGCACCTCCGTCTTGTCCAGATTCAGTTTTAATCTGTTTTTCCTCATCCAGCCCATTACTGCCCAAAGACATTCATTGGAATTCGAGGCTGACAAATGAGACACGAGAAATAGATTTGGGTGTCATCAGTGTACTGATAACACCCAGCCCCATAACTCTGAATGATCTCACCCAGTGGCTTCATATAGATGTTAAATAACATTGGGGACAGGATTGCACCTTGTGGGATGCCACAGGTGAGTTCTCTTTTACTCGAATAACTGTCCCCAAGAAGCACCCTGTGGGACCTGCCCGAGAGGAAGGACTGGAGCCACTGTAATGCAGTGCCTCCAATACCTAACCCCCTGAGGCAGTCCAAGAGGATGCCACAATCTATCATGTTGAAAGCTGCTGAGAGGTCTAGGAGCACCAACAGGGTCACACTACCCCTGTCGATGCTCAGATGAAGATTGTCGCTCAAGGCAACTATGGCAGTCTCAACCCTAAAGCCTGTCCTGAAGCCAGTTTGAAATGGGTCTAGATAATCCGTTTCCTCAAAGACAACTTGGAGTTGAAGAGCAACCGCCCTCTCGATCACCTTGCTCAAGAATGGTAGTAAAGAGACTGGCCTGTAATTATTCATATCCAAGGGGTCCAGGGAAGGTTTTTTCAGAAGTGGCCTAACAGCCGCTTCCTTCAAGCATGATGGAATATGACCATCCCTGAAGGATGTGTTGATGATGTCCATGAGGAACTTCATCAGTGCATCCTCCCCCCCCCCCCCCGGATGGCCAGCCATGATAGGCAAGGGTCGAGAGGGCAAGTTGTTTTCCTCACTCTACCAAGGAGCTTGTCCACATCATCGGTACTCACAGATTGGAACTGATCCAGAATAACTTCATCGACAGAGTCACTGGAAACCTCGTTTATGGTTTCTGTTAAAAGACTGGCTAAGTCGCCTCTTATCTGAGATATTTTATCCGCAATGTGGTTGTTAAACACGTCGCAGCAGGCCGTTGTCGGGTTAAGTTAAGTACTTAGGCTGGCACAGACAAGAATTCATCCTCATTAAAAAGCTGCCCTACAGAGCAAACACTCAAAAAAGAATCAGGAATGTATAAACATTTCAAGAACAGAGCAGTAACATGTATAGTTGAGGGTTCCTTTTCAGACAGAGAGAGAGACGAAAAAGTGTGGGGCCTCAAGACCTATTGTTGTCTGTGGACATGTGACGTGCACATGACAACACGCCACCACTGAAGTTAATAGGGCAAGACCATCCACGGATGTTCCAATCTATGGATGGCTAAAACTGTTGATATGACAGGCCGAATGTGCATGATACATTCGTTATTATTATTATTATTATTATTATTAACCTTTATTTATATAGAACTGTAAATTTACACAGTGCTGTACGTACAGCCTGAAGTCTGGGACTATACAATGTCACTCACAAATTATTAAAAAATTATATATATATATATATATATATATATGCTGTTTAAAAAAACCTCTCAAATAAACCAAATAATATAATCAAATAAATAAAACCATACATCATCATCATCATCATCATCATCATTAACCTTTGTTTATATACCGGCAGCGCTGTAAACTTACACAGTGCTGTACAAACAATCTTTTAATTAGGTTTCCTGCCCGCCGGCTTACAATCTAAAAAGACATGACACAAAAGGAGAAGGGAATGGTGGTGGGAAAGGGGATGAGGTCCAGTGGTTCTTCTCAACCTCTAGGGCCTCGACCAAGGTAGATGGATTGGAGGGAAGCTTGGGTTCTTAATGCATAGTTAAGTTTACAGTTAAGTTTATATCCATAAAGTTTACAGTAAAAAGAATGAAAGTCCTGTGGCTGAAAATATTTATTTGGCTGAAAATAGTGGTGGACTGTCATTGACAGAAACCAGCCAACTTCATACTCCGCATCAAGTTTTTCAGTAAGGTCATTTGTCTTCTGAAGGAAGACAAATTATACTATTTCAGACTGAATTCATTTTTGACCTTCAAAAAGACTGGTGCATTTCACGAGACTGGAAGTCTCCCCACAGGACTTTTGTTCTTTTTATTGTATACATGATGGATTGTTTTATTTATTTGATTATATTATTTGGTTTATTTGAGAGTTTTTTTAAATAACACATATACGTATATATATATATATATATATATAGGCATATTAATTTTTATGGACTGAGTGACATTTTATAACCCCTAGCTTCAGCTCTTGTTTAGACTGTAAGCCTGAAGGCAGGGAACTGTCAAATTAACAATTTGTAAGCCCATATGAGAGCCTTTATAGCTGAAGAGCAAGGTTTAAATACTTCTTTTTTAATATATATAACTTCTTTATTAAGTTTTCCAATAGACAATAGTACAGAATGACTTGACAGACAAATCGACATCTCACAACCTGAAAAACATAATACACAAAATACATAACATACAAAATACTTACGAAATATAATAAAACATAAAAATAATGCCACAGTATCTTCCTACTATTTAAAATATTTTCTTTAAACATTAACCTTGTTTGTTTTATCTCTTATTTCTGCTTAATGTTCACCTTACACTATAATTAAATGATATCTAAATGGTCCTTAAATTCTGTACATATCTATGCTTAGCCCATACAATTTACACACATCAAGTAAATAAAAGTTTATAGTTTACAGACGTGGCTAGTTCTTCCACTCTTTGCTTTAATTTGCTTCTGTCTGGTGAATTTACCTTCAAAAATAATGGGGCTTGCTGCTTATCAAAATAGGGTCCCGTGCAAGCGAAGATAAGAAATAAAATAAAAGTAAAATATATAGGGGACTCTTTCCTTTCCTCTTAGCAGACCCCCTTTTTTGATATTTACTTGCTTAATTTCCTCTCATCGGCTCTATTCTTACTGTTTTAAGGTTGCTCCCTGGAGATATCTTCTTCCATTCTGTATTTTAAATAGTTCTTCCACACATGTTAGATTTTAATGTTAGCTTATTTTAAAAAGTTGGTGGCAGTCTTCTCACATTTCGGTGGCTTCTCATCTACCACGCGGCTTTGCTCCTGACTCCCTCTTCTCCATTGCTCTTCTGAGGTTTCTTGGGGGAGTACCCCCAAGTTCCCCAGCTGAGTTGAATGCAGGAATTGAGTCTGTGGGAGCTCCTTTGTCCAACCTATGCCAGGGTTGGGATTTAGTTGGACTTTACTGTGGGAAATCGTGGGAAATGTATGGCGTTCTCCAAAAGCCTCTTGGAGATCCATCCGTCAGGCTGCCGTTCCCAACCAGAAGTCCACAAGCCATGAAGAGCAGGGTATAAATACTTCAAAGGAGCCCTGGTGGCGAGATGGTTAAATGCCTGTACTGCAGCCAGTCATTCAAAACCATAAGGTTACGAGTTCAAGACCAGCAAAAGGGCTCAAGCTCGACTCAGGCTTGCATCCTTGGTCGCTAAAATGAGTACCCAGATTGTTGGGGGCAAGTAGCTTACAGTTGTAAACCGCTTAGATACTCCTTAGGTGGTATGGAGAGGTATATAAATGAAGCTGTTTGTTTGTTTCAGAGTGGCAACTGAAAAAATCCTGTAAAAAGCCATTTCCTTATATTCAGCAAAGACCACTTCCAGGTGTAGAAGCAGTTACGAACTATAAAATAAGCTGTCTCCTTGCATGTGAACCACCATTGTGTCAAGTACTATTAAAACTATGCATGACTAGGAAAGGTTTTGTATAAAAGATAACAGAAGTAAAGTGTATATTCCAGAATAGCCCAGAAGGCAACAAATGCCATCCATTGCAACACCAAAGAAACTGATGGGACCTATCGCATTTTTTCTTCTACCATAAAGTGCTAATACATGCATTTCAGCAATCTCAAATTTTAACCAGCCATTCTTTCCCAGCAGAACTACATATTTACAGTGTCTGGCTAGAAAAATCTTAGTGACCAACTAATTCAATGTGATAAATCTTTCAGACAGCAGAAGTTTTTTTAAAAATCAAAATGTAGAACATGTGTGGCATAGTGGTAGTGTTGGAGACCAGGGTTTGATTCCTTGCTGGCTCATGAAACCTACTGGATGAACCTGGGCAAGTCGCATGCTCTCAGTCCTCGGGGAAGGCAAATGGCACACCTCCTCAGAACAAATCTTGCCCAAAGAACCCCATGGCACACAACAAGAACCTTTCAGTTAGCTGAGAGTGTTTTTTTTAAAAAAAATCAAATTGTAGAACATACAATATACAAATGTAGACTGAGATTAATACCCATAATCTCCGGGTACCAAATTTCTGAGGCCCAAATGCCGGGGGTGACACAATGAGAGGTTAGGGTACATTTAAGAGAAATTTCTGGAGAAGCATTCTAACTTAGTATTATTTTCTGCACCAAAGTAAAATGGCTCTGCTTGCTCAGGCTTTTTGAGATGATCTGAAATTTTAAAATTCAATTAAACTTGCAAACTAATTTGCTCCAGATTTTTTAAATTTTTAAGTATTATTATTATATTTTATTAATTTTAATTATTTATTTCTAGATTATTTTATTTCTAGTTTGTATGCACCAGTTTAATTTTTATAGTGGTATACTGTCTTTTAGTCATGCTGTCCAAGAATTTCCTTTGGCAATACACTAAGAAACAATGCACTAAGACTGAAAATAAATAAATTAGTCTTCCAAGGCTGTCACACTGCTCATAGAAAATGGTCTTAGGTTCTTTAGGATTTTCTGATATACAACAGAATTCAGGACTCTGGGGAAGAATCCTGCATACTGGATATGAGGATAATAAGACAGAACACACTTACTCCTCTTATATGCCTTCTGACTTTGATAATAGATACACAGCTGCTGTGCACTGTGGCCAAAGCGTTAACTTCCAGTTCTTAACCCTGAAGTAGTCAATGATCCGCTTACCACACAGGTTCCTGCACACATACTAACAGTAGGAACTGGGGAAATAATGAAACACATAAGTGGACTTGGAAATGAACAGATAATGTTTCAAGGTTAGACAGAGGAAGTTTAATATCTTGGGACACTGCAGCATGTCCAGCAGAGAACTGTTGCTCAAGCATTAGAAAGCAGGAGGGAAGGTGGTCATATAAGTCAGTGGAATCATCCAGCATTCTTTTCTCCACAAGCAGAAGGAGAAGAATTTCAGTTCAGTGTGCTTCATAAAGTGCTCAGTAAGGGCAATCTGACTATTCAGCACTGAAGCTAACAAACAGCTATGAAAGGGGATGGTGATTTTTTTGCCCCTGCCCTCTTACAATTCAACCTGCTCAGTATTTAGGCACAAAATAACTCCTCAACTTAGAATGGAAAAAGGTGACAGGTAATGAAAGCCCAGGATTAAATAATGGGGGAAGGAGCAAAACAGCTGAGTCAGTATTTCTTTGAAGCTCTTTCTGCTGCCAAAACTCAGAACAGCAATGCTTTGAAGCTATCTCAGCTGTCAGCATCTATCTTGGCTCAAGACTATAGTATGTATTTCTTGCACAGATTTGCAAGAAAGTTGTGCTTGGCTGCCATTTTCTTGTTGCAGCCAACTTAAATCCACTGTGGGATTTTCAACTCTCGTGTACTGTCTTATATTAGAAAATCTGAATATTTTCACCTGACTGTTCTATGACATTTATGTCCTGGGAATCTAATTAGACACTAAGACATACAAGAACAGGATATTTACAGTTGTATTACCAGAAAAAAAGGCAAACCAAATAAAAAGCATCTACTGAATGGTTCAATGAAGAAGCTTTGCTCCCAAAAACTATTTATTTTATCCTTTTAAGTGTTAGACATGCCTTTATTTTGCATAAATGTTAATAAGGTTTTTTTTGAAGTCTGGGTTTTTAAAAAAATAACATTATTTAAATAAATTTAATTGCATTCAAAATCAGATCTGAGTAGCCTTACGATTCTTCTTTTCATAAAGCACCACATTTCTTTCTGAAACTAACTTGTGAAGTGTTGTAACTCTCTACAGGAAATGTAACTAACTACAGGAAATACCAATCCTGAAAATTACTCAGAATTGTTTTTCAGAGACTGAGAATCTCAGAAGACTGAATCTACCGAATCTCTCCAAGGCATCCCTAATGATTGATCACTACATTGCTTACAACCTTAGCCAGTTATAAACTATCTGCTTCCGAATGCTTCTGAATGCAAAAAAACTGCCAAATGCTGCTTTATGAAAGCTAACAATTACAGTTTCTCTGGAATGATATGCTAGGCTCGTGGAAGCAATATGCATATAAGACCGTGCACCAGAATTGAGCATAGAAGCCTGTATGCACAACAATCTACAAAAGAAAAGGAAAATGTTTACACTGAGCAAGGTTCTTGTATCTACGCTATGCCACAATCAAGCAGTTACTCACAAAAGCACAGATTGCATGTTGTTTAAAATCAAACCTGTACTGTTCAAAATAAGCAGCAGTTTTGGCTGTATTATGTGGAACACACATTCCAAGCCAGTACATTGGAAGGAAATGATTAAAGCTCAACAACTTACATTACAACTGAACTCAGAAATGCTTTTTTTTTTTTTAAAAAAAAAAGAGAGAGAGAGAATGAGGGAAAGAGCAGATTTCAAACAGGGGCATTAGAACAGCAAATCACTATATTTCAATCTTTTTCCTAAGTGGTTAAAGAACTATGCAGTGACTCCAACCCCCTTTTTATATGCACACCTGGGAAGAATTCTGAATCCTGTTACTTTCCTCAGCATTACCCTGATGTGGTTTTGACCAGATGTTTAAATGTTACAACATGTACATTTTCTTCTCTTCTTCCAAGGCAAAAGGAAAATAAGAGGAATATTTGACTTCACTCCACAAGAGACCTATTTAATAGTTTGGCGGTTATGTAAGTAAAGGTAGCTTGGCTAAGTCAATGTTGACGACATACAGAACGACATGATCCTAATGAGTTGGAAAATATTGGCTCTCCTGAGATTTAACCAGATGCTACTGCATTGAGAAAGCTACTGTATTATTGAATTTCATTTTTATGAGGTAAAATTTATTATTCAACCATTAAGGTATCCCACATGAAGTCTTGCATAAAATAGTTTTGCAGTTACTTTCTGGAAAGTAGATTTTATTTTAACTTTAATACATCATTTACATGAGGGATTCAAATGCCTATTTGATCACCTTAAGCAGAGAAATTTAAGGTCTGCAAGCAATTTTCCTAAAAATACCAGATTAATGGAACTGGACTGTCAACAAAATTATGAACTACCTGAGCAGGACAAGAAAAATGCAGTAGCAAGTTCCAGTTTCCACAGAAAACCAAAGCCACATGCAACTGCATCTATGTTCTCCTGGCATATCGATGTGGCTACAGCCAAACACTTTTTTAAAAAATCTTATGAAAATTCCAAAGCAAAAGGTAACATTTACTGATATTTCTTCATTAATAATATTGCCCATTAAAGATGTACACTCATCTATTACCTTTTAGGTATACATGTAATATTGTTTCAGCATAAACCTAAGAACAGTGAAGTAGGATTATGATAAAGTTACTTGAAAACATGACCATCATGCAAGTATCAAAGAGCTAGATTTGGTTGCTACGTTACTCATTAATAAATAAATTTTGTTGCTGTATAATATGTGATACAAATCTTTTTGCCAAGGTTGTCTCCAAAGTATACACATATTCTTTTTAGTAAATTATTCTGGTACAACAACAACAACAATAATAATAGCCTGCTGAAGGCCACATAAACTCAGGGCCTTCAAGTTACCTATTGACGTATGTTGACTCCATGAATGTTGGAGGGCTTTCTTGGGGAAGAAATACATTGCTAAAGAATAATGTACTAATGAATAGTTGTAACAGTAACCATGTCTTTTTAAAAACTTTAATTTTTATTTATTTCAGAAAATATACATCCTAATGTCAAAAAGGCATTCCCATGACTTTCATGAGTCTTTTTTTCCAAGTAAGAGTATTAGAGATTATACCTTTTTTTAAAAAAAAATATCTTTGGCTCAAAATACACATACAAAATAGTCACTTTGGGGGTGTGGCATTTACATGACACACACTCCCAAAGCGGCCAGAAGCCACTCTGAGGCTGTGCCAAACCAGGAAAAGGCAGCCCATTTGGAACTGCAGCAGTGGCCTGTTTTGGAAGAGGGCCATGCAGTCGCTGTGGTCCCAGCATGATCGAAGCTGAAGTGGCCAGAAGCCGCTCCTCCTAGGACATGTGCTTTGGCCTTTTGTCACAAGATCATTTTTAACATTTCTTAGTAAGCTGCTTCAGACAGGTTAATAAGAATAATTTCAGAGTCTACTTTTGTTTATTTGGCAAAAATGTTCCAAGGCAGCAGGATTAACTCCCTAAAATCTCTTTTCCTGTATTTAGCATCCATTGCTCCATATCCTCTGGAGCAACAGAAAGCAAACTTGCTCCAGCCTCAGTATGACATCCCTTCAAATATTCAAATAGGGCGATCATATCACCTAGCTCCCTAAGTCACTTTTCACAGGGCATGGTTTCCAGAACTTGCACCATTTTAGTCGCCTTTCTCTTGACACGCTTTCACCACATTACGTTCTGTTGCATGTAATGCATTATATAGTCATTATATTCCAGTATATGGCATCTTAAAGAGCCAGTGTGGTATAGTGATTTCAACGTTAGTCTATGACTCTGGAAACTAGGGTTAAAATCCCTGTTCAGCCATAGAAATCCCATGGGTGACCTTGAGCAAGACACATTCTCTCACCTCAGACGAGGGCAACAGCAACTCATTCCCGAACAAACCTTACCAAGACAAACCCATGATAGGTTCACCTCAGCGCCGTCTTAAGTTGGAAATGACTTGAACACAACAACAATATGGCAAGTCAGATGTTACACTTCCATAAGACCTCAGTCTTTATCTCTGCATGTTTCGGGGGGAGGGGGGTCTGTCTTAGCCCTTTATTCATTAAGAATGCTATCTCTTCTGTTGAGGAAGTAAATATTTCTTAATCAAGCATCCAAAGGGTTAGCATCCTTGGGCACTATTAAATCTAACAACATCCACTGCATGACTGTAGGCATCCATAATGGGCTCCATTGCAATCAGAATGGGAAATGTATCTATTTTATCATAGCCTACATGTTTTTCTTACCAGTAGTACCTATTTGCATGTTTATCAGGAACAGCAAGGTTTGAAAGCTATGTTGTAGCCTTCTCTTCATATGGTGTGAAAACAGTCTGATTACTCTTGGCTTCTTCTATTCTTTCCATAGTCCCTGCCCAGCCTATCAGCTGTCCTATCTGATTCATTCAAAATGAAGGCACTGATAGTGGTTCACATATGTCTACAACCTGCTCCCCCAATGAGATTATTAGAAATAATATAAAGAAACCCAAGTACTACTAGATCTTGATTTCTGGTTGCCTTTCATCAGATCACCTCAGCTATTGCACCTGCTAGGAGTGCGCTATTGGTCAAATTTGCTTTGGTCTCAATATTCATAGAAATGCAGACAGTCTCATCTCTTCTTTCACATTTGAGTAAGTGTTCTAACCGGAATTAACCTGTTGTTTTGTTCCCAGTAACACAGACACACACACATTTTAATGCATATAGCTTTCGGCATTTTATCTTATACAGTGGTCCCCCGCCTTACGAATCCCCTGGGTTACGAAAACCCCGGGATCCGAAGGCGACGGGACCGCCATTGTATCCCCTGGGATCCAAAAGATCCCCCGGGATACGAAGAAAAAAAGCGGAAAAAAAGCCGCGCGGCCCCTTTAAATGGCTGCGTGGTCCGTCCGCGAAAGCGGTCCCCCGGATAACGAAAGCTTCCGGGTTACGAAGGTAATCCCGGAACAGATTACCTTTGTAACCCGGGGGACCAGTGTACACTCATCCCTCCATATTTGCGGCTTCAATATTTGCGGCTTTGATTATTCATGGATTTGATTAATATGTTCTCTCTAGGAATATCAAGGTACTGCAGCACAACTCTATGGTCAACTTTAACCAAAAATTGCACTGAAGGACCCAAAGATTCCAAGAGAGAACACTCCATTAGGCATTTGTAGCTCCTCCAGTGCAATTCTATGGTCAATGTCTGGCAGATGTTGACTACAGAGTTGCAGTGGAGGACCTACAGATTTATAGAGAGGTGTTCTCTCAGGCAAAAACATAGTGTTTTTTGTTATTTGCGGTTTTTCCATATTCACGGGGGTCTTGTGCCCCTAATTCTAGCAAATATGGAGAGACAAATATTGAGGGACTTTATACCTTATACACTATAGGTTCTTCTCAGTACCATATATACATACATACATACATTTCCAGGCCTCAAAGCTGACAACCATATCTGCCCAGCCTAGAACAAGGGGAGCACTGTGGCTGTAAGAGAGAGGGATTAAGGGAGAAGGAGGATTGAGTGATCAGAGAGGCACTGTGCAAGAATCAAGTAAGAGACTCATTACAAAAGCACAATGTGAGATGTGTAACGGAGTAGGAGAGATAGCTGAGTGAGCGTGGTGCAAAAGAAGCATGTGAGGGGTGCACCACAACGATACATGGTGAGGGAAGGAAGAGAAAAGGAAAAATGGGAGTACAAGCAGTAGTGCATAAAAAGCAGGTAAGGGGCTCATTAAGATGGAACAAGTTGAAGCAAGGAAGAAGCAGGAGAGATGTGAAAGACGCAAACATTGGTGCACAAGAAGCAAGTGAGGGGTAGACTATGACAATGCAAGATGAGGCAAGAGAGAGAGTAGTAGAGATGGGAGAGTGAGCAGCAGCATGCAGGAAACAAGCGAGGGAACATGATGACAGTATGAAGACAAGGGAAGATGTAGAAGAGATGGGAAAGTGAGCAGGATTTATAAAAGGGATATTAGCAATGCTGTGGAGCCAATAGGATCTTCTTCAAGACAGCCTGTGAAGTTGCAGGTATCTCTCCCTGACAGTCTGAGGCTTTTAGTACCCCTTGGATTAACCACCTCTACTTGATTTTATCAGCCAAGATGTGCAAGGGTCAAGCTTACTTATGTTAGAACAGATTAATTCAAGTGACTTGTCTACATCATCAGGCCACAGCACACCATAACATATCTGTGGTATTATGTTCTGTGGAAATACAAGCAACTTTTCCCCAAATTTAGTGCCAACTAAATTTACCATTGTAGGTAATCATGGTTTCCATTCATACACTCTCTTAGCTTAATCCCATCAGGCTCCCACAGCTCAGAATAACTCTGCTCGGTGACATGTCAGGGACAAGCTGGCACAACAAAACATTTTTACTGAGTTCATTGCCACATAGTCATAATGAAGAATCTTCAATAATGTTTATCTGTACTTTCTCCATGATGTGGACCGCCTCCACCCTAGCTATTTTCCAGGTTATTTCATTGTCTGAAGATTTTCTGTTAACCAAGGGGAAGTACAGTCTCTGTAGCACTGGAATGGGAGCTCAGGACCACTCTATGCTGAATCTAAGGCAATAATGAAATGACAGCCCTGTTAACTAGAATATTCCCTAGAGCCCACAAGAATCTTCAAGGTTCCATAAATCTCCGGGGAAGGACCACCTTCTTTGGTTCCACCCATGAAAAACTAAATATTATGAGGATTAGTTCTGACCATGGCAATGGAAATGTTGCAAATCCCCACCCCACCGCACCCCAACAAGATTAGCCAATATCCATTAAGCGAGCCATTGTGTATCCTGACACATGAGTGTGGCGAACTCTCAGTCTGTCAGTCACCCACAACCTATTTTCAACTGTGGCAGCCCTATGAGACTTTTAATCCCACCACTGCCACCAAAATATTATGTGGTGATCCCCTTATCTTTCACCACTCAGTCTCTCTAAGATTACACAATACCTCTGTATCTCTTAGATTAGGTAGTGTGGTTTGATTCACATGGAGGCCAAGTTGTATTTCAAACACTAATAAAAGTTTATTTATAAAATTCAAAAAGTAAACTGTAACGTAGACTTAAAGTTGTTAATTGTCTTGTTGCTTAGTTACAAAAGGTTCTTTTAAAATATTAATATCAATACAGCCACTCAGGCAATCTTATCTCCAAAATCTTTCTTTAAACCACTGTTCTGAGCCTCTCTCTGCTGGACTCCCCAAGCCTATCCAGTCCCTCTCTGGACTCTTAAGGCCCCTCTGTGGTCTCCAACCACCATCAAAATGTTCCCTCAGGAACCCTAAGAGCACACCCTCCCTTTGATATGACTCTTTCCCTCAAAAACCCAAAAATAAAACCCCCTTTTCACTCTCTGCAAGGCCCTTTTATAGCCCTGCCCAGCTGGCTTCTCATTGGCTGGTCTCATGTTGCTCTGTGATTTGCTGATAGAGCAGCCTGTTCACTACAATGAGTCAGGCCAACTAAGTAGCAAGAAAACAATGTTTTCATAGCTGGTTTTGTTAAAATAGTCTCAGAATAAATAGTTTCTAAAGAGGCGTATTAAGGATGTTTCAGTAGATACCCATTTGGCATTTCAGTTAGTCATGGAAAATTAATGCAAGGAAGCTAGAAGAATGGAGCTATGATCCAAGAGTTATAAAAGGGAGTTAAGTATACACTCCTGTGAAGCTTTTTAAAGACACACCTTCACCTCATTTTCAGTTTCACTAGAAAATCATCCATGAACTCCATTGTCATCTACTCTCCTA
Source organism: Urosaurus nigricauda (assembly GCA_034509955.1). Taxonomy (NCBI): domain Eukaryota; kingdom Metazoa; phylum Chordata; class Lepidosauria; order Squamata; family Phrynosomatidae; genus Urosaurus; species Urosaurus nigricauda. The sequence goes on along the minus strand of JAOEGL010000004.1, from coordinate 225,233,071 downwards.
TTTGCAACTAAGTAGGTTTAGGCTTAGTCTACAGTCGTGCAGCTCTCTACATACTGTTGGAACGCAAACTCTGGCATTCCTCATCACTGGCTATGTTGGCCAGGGCTGACGGGACTTGCACTGAGACAACACTGGAAGGATGCATGATTCCCATTCCTGGTGTAGAGGCCAAAATTACATTAAACCCACATCAGTATGTTTTATTTGTACATATTAATTATATCAGGTTATTACATTAGGATACAATTGTAATGGGGGGGATCTGTCATAAATACATTTGGAAATTCTTGACAGAAATAATGCCTAATGGTTTGACGTACTCTGGATTATAACCATAAAAACTCAAATATATGAAATATTTCTTTTCCAGTTTAAGCATCCCTAAAAGTTGGATGATAGAATATGAAGTTTTGTTTATAATCACTTACTAAAACCAAAAAATATCATGCTTGGGCAAGTCTATCAGTTTATCAAACTACAGTATTGGCTAAAACAATATGTAGCATTTACCTGGTAACTGGAAGACCTCATTCACTAAAGCTTCATTCACAACTGGTGAACTAACATTTCCAATATAAACCCAACTCTGCCAAATGGTTTGCATTAGAAAAGTTTGGGCCCTTGTTGCTTGAATTGTGAGATTTGGAAGCTCAAATATGCATTCTTTCACTGCAACATTAGACCACTTGGACCTGGGAAATAAGAACAAAACAAAGAATTATTCATGGAAGTGGAAAGACGTAAAAAGCTCAGTAGGTCTAAGTAAAATTACATAAACTGTAATCTCAGTTTTGACATAATTGATTTGTAATTATAAACACAAGTTAATGTTGCTGTTCTATTAAAGCTTTAATACTCAGGGTCAGTTTATTCCTATTTTTCCTCCATTTAAAGGCTTTTAATATGTTCCCAAAATAAATCAAACCTTATTAATAGAATGCCACCAAATTTGACAGAACACAATTTTTATCATTTGTACAGACACAATCTACAACTGGAGTGGGCAACTATGGAAGGCTGAGGAGCTGTATTGGTACCTTAGGAGACCTTGCACTCACCATACCCACCTTCACAAAAGATCCTAAGTTCTTTTGCCCCCAAATGACCTTGAGGGCATAGGGGACATTTTCCACAATGTTTTTTTTACCATGTTTTGTGGCGGCAACAGCCTGTTGGCAAAGGAGGAGGTGATGGTGGTAGCAGAGGAAGAGGCAGACGAAGAGGAGGAGACGAGAGTAGCTTCAGCCCCAGCCCCACTACTACAATGATTTCCACCAGTATGACTCTTGCCACCAGTGTGGCAATAGAGATCTTTTAGGAGCTCCAGTCCTTGCCTATCCCAGAGGGGATGCTGATACAGTCCTAGAGGAACTGGGTGATATTGGTAAATTCCATGAGAACAGAAGGACTGCTTTGGAAGAAAGTTTCAAGGAACAGGAAAAAAAACAAGAAGCAATGCCTCTCTATATAGAAAGGAGCAAGGGGAGAGAAGTAACTGCCGTGATGGAGGCAGAAGAATCCATAATTGCTTCCTGCAATGTATGTGTAGTATTTGTCTTCTTGCCAGAAAACAGCATGAACTACACCTGCAGCAAGTGCAAACTGGTAGCTCTCTTGGAAGAGAAGGTCAGTGCACTACAGCTACATGTTATGTCTCTCCAATGCATCAGAGAACAGGAGGACTTCTTGGATAGAACACAGGAAGAACTGAACATACAAAACCAACAGGAAGAAACTGCCAATGAAAATGAAGACAATCAGGAAACACCCTGGAGGACAATCACACTCAGGAGGATACAATACTGAAGGGATTCAGAACCTCTCCAGCTAAGCAATTGCTCCCTACAACTTCAGGAAGATAGCAGCAACGAGGATGCTCAAACAGAAAACTGGAACAAAAGATACCGCATGCCAAGGAAGAGGTCAAAGTAATGACCAACCACAAGAAGAAGAAAAGAAAGGTGCTGATGGTTGGGGACTCATTGCTCAGGAGTATAGGGACACCTGTGTGCCAGCCTGACAAGATTAATCAGGAAGTGATTAATCAGGAAGCACTATATTCCTGGGGCACATATCTAGGATATTACTGACAACTTGCCTAAAATCATCAAGAACACAGATTAGTACTCCTTTCTCCTTATTTGTGTGGGAATCAACATGGCCCAAGAACACCTCTGAGTAGATCATCTCTGACTATGAAGCTTTGGACAGGAAGCCGAAGGGCTCTGAGGCACAGGTGGTATTCTCATCAGTCTGCCAGTGAAGACTAGAGGACTACAATGGGACAGAAGGCACTAAAAATGAATGACTGGCTATGTAGATGGTGTAGGCAGGAGAGGTTTCTGTCTGGGACCATAATCTTCACTTCTTAGGCTACAGATAGGCTGCACTTCAGAAAGAACGGGAAGAATATATTTGATAGCAGAATGCCAGGTCTGATCAACAGAGCTTTAAACCAAATCATTGGGGTATTGGAAACGACAGCTCACACATCAGTCCAAAGGAAAGTGCTAAATACAAGGATGTGAATTCTAGAAGAGGGAGAGAAGGGGATCCCCACAGAGAAACTGGCACTAAATTAATAGGTAAGAACAAGCTTCAAATATCTATCCACCAACACTGAGAGTTTGGGAAACAAAAAAGATGAGCATGAAGTCCTAGTGCAGGAAGGTAAATATGACACTCTCATGATTAGATTATTTCAACTGATGAGTACAATCTATTTAGAATAACCGATGGGGGAGTACAACATTAGTTGCACAGAAATCCATGAGTGTGCTCAGATTAGATCACTTGAAAGCACTTGGATAAAAATTAATAGAGAAATAAATAAATGCAGCATTGTGATAGGAATTTACCACAGGCCACCAAACCAATAAGAGGGGATGGCTTATGCTTTTCAGGAACAAATCTCAGAAATCACAAGATGCAAGGATTAGTAGTTATGGGAGACTTCAATTTCCCTGATATCTGTTAACTCAGTAACCTTAGAAGGAACTTCTTGTCAGTAAGAGTGGTTCAACAATGGAACCAATTGCCTAGAGAAGTGGTGGGGTCTCCTTCTCTGGACATCTTGAAAAAGAAATTGGGCAGCTACCTGCTGGGGAAGCTTTAGCAAGAGATCCCACACTGAACAGGGGTTTTGACTAGATAGCCCATGAAGTCCATTGCACCTCTGTGATTCTATGACTCTATGAATCTATAGATAAGCCTTATTAAGTGCATTTTAAACTGCAATCAAAGTGCTAATTATATATTGTTACTACTGGGCAAGAAAAACTGTACACTGATCATAATCAATGTACTTTGTACCTTTAGTGCAACATGAAATACAAATACTGTAGGAACATGTGCTGTTTTGAATGAAATAGCTTTTCATTTATTGAAAACTACAATTAATTCATGAAAAGAATGCAAAAGAAGAAAGGTAAGGTCACAAATTAAGCACTGGCGTAATACCCACAATGAATCTCCAAACTGCCAAGAACTACGAGGGGGTATCCAAAAGTTTTAATGATCACTTTTTAAAAAAATTGACAGAAAGTGTGTTTTGATTTGTAGTTATTAACTTATCTCTATGTAGTCACTATCTAGATTTATACATTTTTCCCAACGTATCTTGACCCTCCAAATACCTGATATTGTAGAAGCCTGCAGATTGCGCCTGATGAGGATTTTACACTTTAGTCACTTCTGGCAGAGCCAGTCACAAAAATGAAGGATGCAATGAGCTGATTTTCTCAGCAACGTGCACTTAGGAACCAATGATGACACTGATAAAATTTCATCAATATGCCATAATAACTTCCAAGGGATAATTATTACTTTACGATACCCTCTCGTAAGGCGCAATCTGCAAACTTCTACAATATCAGGCATTTGGAGGGTCAAGATACGCTGGGAAAAAATTATAAATCTAGATAGTGACTACATAGAGATAAGTTAACTCATATTTCACAATACACTACTAATAAAAATGTCAACATTATTTTCCTTGCTCCCTCTGCAAAAAAAAACCTACTCAGTTTCAGAAGGACTTCATTTTGGTATCAACTCCCTGCATGAGTCCTTGTATTTCCAGCAACTTTAAAACCAATGTAAAAATGTATCACTAGACACAAAACATACTGCAGAAATAATCCAGTTTGAGACCACTTTAACTGCAATGGCTCAGTGCTAGGGAATCCTGGGAATTGTAGTTTATTGTAGCATCAGAGCTCTCTGACAGAGAAGTCTAAATGTCTCCCAGAATTCCCTAGTATTGAGCCAGGGCAGTTAAATCAGTCTCACACTGGATTATTTCAGCAGTGTGTTTTGGGAAAAAAGACTAGTACACAAATATAATAGAAAGATATTAAATAAAACCTCCCCCTCCCCGTGATAAGATTATGACAAGGATGCAAAAGTATGTAGGTTTTGATATGTGTAGCAATAATAACTATCTCTAATACCAAATCTGTGAATAACTTCATTTTAAAACAAGTCTCTGGTGTGATGTCAAATACTGCTACTGTACTGAACTACAGTGACTTTTAAACTTACAGCTTCCACATAAAAAGTTCCCTGATGACTAGTAACACTATATTAAATAAAACCTTTTTTTAAACAATATGCAAATTTTAAAACTTACTGTAGATTTTAATACTTCCTGTGGGACAAAGATACTGATTTTAAGTGAATGGGGAGAATTTAAAGAAAATATTACGTATTCAAAGGCAGGATGGACATGCACGCATGCGCACACATGCACACACACACACACACACATATCCTAGTACATTCTACTGTACCAAATGGCCAACCAATGTTTGTGAAAGGAAATTTGAAATATAAAGGATACCATCGGAAGACTTTCCAATATCAAGGGTAACATATACTATCATGAAACAGGATGTGTAGCATGTAGAGCAGATCTTCCACATCTTCATCTCTTATAGTTCTGTGATTCATTAAATACTTTTGTGTTAGCGTTAAATAATAAAATTCTTTAAAATGTTTAAGCTCCCTCTTTTTAAGTCTTTGCCCTTTAAAAATATGCATTTTACATATGACCATTTAGCAGAACAGATTAAAAAACTATCACTCCATTATTATTCTCTAGGGAGACATAAACCTTATATAGCTAAAGGCTTCTGCCACTCATTAAAGCCAAAGCTGGAACAATTCCAGTACAAATGTAAAGAAGGGACAAGCAATGTTCATTATGCTATGGTATGGAGTTTGTTTATTTTTTTTAAAGAAAAAATTCTGTACTCATTTGAATTCTTTACTTTGAGGTAATTTCACTTAAAGTCTTAAGATAAATCTGATGTATTAGTAAGCTAATTAAAATTACTGTTCTTCAACAAAAACATGATTTGGCCCTCCAAGTAGCTGGTTTCAGGTAACCAAGCCACGCAAGCCTACAGATCTGCTATGAAATATTACCAATGTGTATCCTTAGAAAAACCAACTCATTCCTTTAAAATCAACACCTCCTAGTGATTGAAAGAACATTGCAATGAACAGCTGGCTCTACAGGTTTATATAGAGTCCCAAAATGTAAGACCGGAACTTGCCAAGTATTTCCAAAAATTATTTTTTTTATTACTCATATCCTGTACAGTAAAATAAGATTAGTTCATTTTTTCCAACACAAGACCTGCTACTAGAACCTGGTAACTACTTCTAGGAGGGGGGATGAGAAAAAGCCTGGATACATCTACAGTAGCTGGCACCTACACAAAGTTCTTCTAAGTGAATTTCATCATATTTAAGCTATTTCAAGGAAAAGAAGAGACACTTGCTGTATTCGAACAGTATTATTTGTCACTGAATTACACCCCAAAAGTAATTATTTTGCACCAACCACATTCCAATCACAAACCACTGCATCAATTTCCCTTCCATTGTTCTTTCCTACCCCTAAAGCAGAATTAATTCAGTTCCTAGATCTCTCTCCTTAATCTGTAGAATAAAAAAGAGGGAGAGAAAAAATGACTCTCCAAATGGTATGTCTTGTCTATGTAACCAGATGTTTTAAATTTATTTTATGCAGAAAGATAATAGCACATTATTCTGTTTATTACTACTTTGTTGTATAGGAGCGTTCAGGCAATAGCACAGAACGTGGCATAAGATTCTCTCTTCAAATCAATAAGCCCATTTTACCTCCTAAAACCTGTCAAAACTACACATATTCATCTGAAAATTATAAAATCTCCAAGAAGAATGAAATGAGAGGAATTTTGAAAAAGATCTATAATCATTTTTGCATGCAAAAACACCAAGAAAATTCACAACAAAGAAACAAAGTCAACAGCCTAAAAATTACGTCAGACTCCTTCAGGGGAACAAAGGGGGAAAGATACAGGAGTATTCCATTTTAGAAATGTTGGTCAAAGTTGGAATTAGAGAACAAAATTAATAGAGGACTGGACAGTGACCATGGAACCTCTCATCATCAAAACTTCCAAACTAGAAGAGACCACTAATTAAGCTTTACAACTGAGCATCATAAACAATATAAAAAATCAAGCATTACAATGAAAAATAGGGAATCTTCAAAACAAAATTCTTAAATGTAGAAAAATGAAGTCAAGAGTACAACCTTAGAATGAAGGGGATTCCAGAAAATGATACAGAGCAACACAGCATAGATTATCCTCTCTGTTCAAACAAACGAAACCCTTACTTCCAGATAACCCCACTCAATTTTGAATGAATTCACAGGGTGACAGGTCCTAAATTTCAGAAGCCTAACATCTATAGAGATATCTCTGTGCACTTTGGGGAACAATCCAAGTGATGAAAACCTTGCATAGCCATCTTGTAGTGGAGTTTAAATGAGCAAAGCCGTTGGTCTTTTAAGATGTCACCCAAAGTACACTTACCAAATGAAAGGAATTTAGAGCAACTACATGCATAATGTGAAGAAAGGTATTAAATACCTGAGAGATAGCCATTTAAACTACTATTCCAACATGCCGGGGAAACTGATTGTCATTACTTTCATGCCTTAGATCTCACTTTGGGAGAAAGGCAGGATGTAAGTGCAATAATTAATTAAATAAATAATACTGATATTTGTGAATCAATCAATATTCCACTTCCTAGAAAATATGACGACACAGATATGGGAAACGAGAAGATAAAATCTGGATGGAAAAAAGAAACAATAAATCTGTTTCCAGGAATCTTGATCCTTTTATAACACAGGAACACATAATAAATACTGCTGTTTTGGAAGTAATGCATCATTCTCAGTGATATCCCACTATTTTTATTTTTATTTCCATAGCAGTAATCCCCTAATCTGGAGTTCTGGGAAACCAGGGTTCGAATTCTCCAGTCAGCCCTGGAAAACCATTGGGGTGACCTTAGGCAAGTCACACTCTCCCAGCATCATAGGGAGGCAAAGACAAGCCCCCTCTAAAAAAATCTTGCCAAGAAAACCGCATGATAGGTTTGCCTTATCGTCATCATAAACTGGAAACAACTAGAAGGCACACAACAACCAAGGCATACAAACCAGTGTCAACTTTATGGGGAGAGGTGTCTATAAATGTGATAAATTAGATAATTGGCATCTTTGCTATTAAGAGAAAGAAATGAATAATTTCATTCAGAGAAGTGGGATGCTATATTTTTCCATGGAAAAATTATGCACCCCATGTATACACACATATGGATAGATAGATATCCCCTCATTATTGTCTGGGCTGCAGTAATACAATCAATTATGTTAGACAGGCTAAATACAGGATATGAAGTTCTATTTAATCATCTGAGGAAACATGAATCGACAAACCCTAGTGCTCAGAAGAATAGTTAATAAATAAAAAGAAACTTAGTAGTGAATTTCACAAAATCTCTTGCTTCCCAATTAGTCACGAGTATACGTATGAATTGTGATAAGCTGTCCGTGCCCATAGACTCAACACATCCTTTTGTGAAATAAAATGTTCAATTAGTTGTATTGAAACAGCTTTTTCTCATTCCAGTATGGAACTGTACAAAGAGTGAGTGAGGAAGCAAGTGGTGTTGAAAGCAATATGGGTCTATCTTGGGAAAGTTATAACTATTGATTTAAGATATATCAAGTTATAGTAGTCATCATAAAAGGGATCTTTAAAAAAATGTTTGCTGAGGTGTGGTCATCTTTTGTTAAAAGTAAGGGAAGTACATTCTACTGTATTCTCTTTACATTATTACAAATATCCAAATTAAAAAATTCCCACATTAAGTTTTGAATGTGCCTCAGTATAATACTTAAACCAAAAGAGCTAATCAGATAACATTATTTAGAGCACTGGGAAATTTTCCATTCTACTTTTTCCAAAAACCCACATCACACATTTTGATGCATCTAGATAACCAGAATCATCATCAAAAAGAATAAAACATGACAACAATGCATAATAAAGACAGAAAACATATACTTAGGTGAAAAATTATTGTAACTCTGATCTTTTTGCAAGTCCAAGAAAATATGTTCAAGTCTACATGGAAAAACAAAAACCTGGAATCTGAGGATAGGGAAATAATGTGTCTTTTCTGGGCATTAGCCCAGCAACAGCCAGCAGAGGATGACTATTCACTGAGCTAAAATTTGTGAATGAATGGAAGGAACAACAAGGGCATGTTCCTTCCATTCAGCATACCAGACCTTAAGCAAAATAACTGAAGATCAGTTAAATTCAAATTGAAAGTTCTTCTGGACTTCAGAAGTTTCCAGGATTTGTATTAAATGTTTTCAGGATTTGTATAAAATATTTAAATGTTAATGCCTCCAGAATTTACTTGTATTTATACATGGTGCAAAGGAATACAATGTATAAGTTACATCTAAAAACCTGTACTAAGTTTCACTTAAGCAATAATTAATAGAATTTGACTCATCTTTCCCCTTAAATCAGCAACTTATATATGGAATTATTTGTGGGAAATGACTAATTACTTAAACGAACATTAGGAATAATAATTCAGTCTTGATAATGACATAGGTATGCAAAAGTATTTTCAAGACTAAGCAGACAATGCTCCTGTTCTGATGTACCTAATTGAGATATCCTCAGAATATGGAACATCTACATATAGAAAGAGCAGTTTGTCTAATGTTAAATTTCACTGATGTTTTGATCAAAGTCAATTTTAGCAACACTGGTGGCTTATAATATATACCTATCCCAGGTTTATACACATTTCACCTGCTGTACAGAAAGCCAACTACATAAAAATGGAAAAATACAGCTCAAGGCTGTAGAAGTTACAATGTGCATCAGCACCTTGGGAATACAGTCCAGTATAACTGGAGCTGTACAGGATTTGGTATGAAGCAATATGATGGGTATCAAATCTAATTCTCAAATGATGTAACTGTCAAGAACCTACACTGTATCTCTAGATAAGTGCAGTCAAAGAGACTTCATTGCCTCAATGAAAATCATACTCTTACTCAATGACAGTTGCAAAAAACAGAGAGCTTTTCAGTAAATATTCTCACTCCACCAAGGATTACTAGGTTTTTGTTTTAATCTGTCCAGGATTATTGGGGAAATACAGTTTCCACTACCCACATTAAAAGTAAGATGAAACTGAGAGATCCCTCAACCTTATTTATGACCTCCACAAATACGTCATCTTCACGCTGCTCCAATTCTGCACTTAATAGTGTGAAGAGAGGCAAAGAGTGAAAAGCCATTATGGAACAGTTCTTAAACTAATCCCATAGTACCTTCATATTAGGATATTTTATGCATGTAATTCAACTGGCAAGCAATCAAATATACAAACAGTTTTGTGGCAACATTTAATGGTTGCTTGTTTCATTTGTATCTAACTCCTCAACAACTTGGTTTCCCTATTTGTCTCTTATGATTTGCCTTTTCAAAATCAGAAAATCAAGCCTTCAAAAACTTATTTGAAAGCAGAATTTTCAATAGTATTAAATGTGGTGATCAATAAGCTACTATTTTCTTTGTAACAATATTATAAACATTAAGGTTATTTGCTGTTCGGAAATATTCAAAATATTATGGTACTTTGAACCAAGTTGAAAAAAGCACATCAAAATACTATTTTCTGCAGCTGATTTCAAATATTTTGTTAACTGTCCAACTAATTATGCTACTTCATCTAAATCAATGAAGAATGTTACCCAAGTTTGTCAAATTCAGTTTGAAAAGTGCAAATATTACTGTAATACCACATACTGGATGTATATTGTTTGGAATTATTTTTAAAGAAGAAAAATGAAAGCTATTTTATAGATTTATGTCAGAAATAAAGTTGAGATTTTCACTCCTAATTCAAAACATACTACCTAGGGGATTCCATAACAGTTCATAAAATGTCTTTGTTTTTAAAAACTAGGGCCTGTTGTGTATATAGAACATATGTATCATCAGATGTGTGTATTTCAAGCAACTCTGGAATGTGAAATCTCAAAATCCAAATAAAGCAGGTGGTATAATTTTGAAAAAAGTTTAATGACATTACCAGGTTATTCTCCCAGACTAGTTCCCACTCACTGCATGACTTCAATGATACTCTCAATCCACATGCTGATTTCGATTTAGATCAAGTGCTATTTGATGTATTTCATCTGGAGTTTTATTCACTTCATACTACACTTCATTTAACAATGTGGCTGCAGTATTCATTTATTTCTACTTCATTATCCTCAAATTATTATTTTTTAGTTCATATCGTTAGCCTAAATTAATTTTAACAGACACATACACACACATAAATATATACATGTGCCTCTAAAGAAAACAAAGCTAAACTAAGTTATTTAATCAAGCCCAATTATTGCACTGGCCTGCAAAGGAAGGGGTAATCATAAAAGAAATAATATTTTCCTTCCAATCAAAAGCATCTGTTAGCTTAGTTATGTTTCACCTTATTGTGCCTTACACTCTAGTTTCAAAATACAACACACATATTTTTAGCAACCATTCAATAAGACCTAAGTGAGTAGAAATGAGTATAAACACACAAGTTTGCATTTATCCTTCCATATTATTTAAGACTTACAAGGACATTCAATTTGTTTACACAGCATTCTGAAATTTATTTATTTAGTAAAACAGAACTCCATCGTAAGAAAAATACATAGAGATATTGATGTATCCCTATGTATCACAATAACAAAGTTATAGTTGCATACCCTATGTATCCAATAACAAAGTTATTGCTTCTGGGGTTAAGATGTAAGGATAACACCTTGAATTACTCAGAAGGTAGTTTTCGTTTTCACTCACACACACACACACACACACAAACACACATCATTATTCTAAGCTTAAAATCTAAATAGATGCACTGAAATACTAGGAGGAGTTGAAAGCAATTCATGCAATTAATTAACTGTTCCTTCATGAAGTACCAATGAACAGATGACTAAGAAAAATTAAATGGCTATCACCTGGTGGTGTATTAATTAGAATACTGTATGTGCTTCTTAATTGTCCAAATGTAAATAAAGCAGATTTTTCTAACTTGCTAAAACACCATAAAGAAACATATTACTAAAAATATTCTGTTGTACTTGAATCTGTGTGAATAAAGATCAACAAAACATACATAGAATAGAACTAGAAAATTCCAAGAGCCATGCAAAACAGCAAGAAAATGAGGTACATCAAAGACTACATTGGATTTATGAAAAAGATGCCAAAGTACTGCTGGTATCTAAATTAAAAGAGCATTTACAAATGTTCTGAATAAAGAACACACATCTCTAGATTATTTATCATTCTGCTGCAGTTGATGTCAGACCTCATTAAGGGATACTGATTTAAGTAAGAAAAAAAAATTCAACACATGAATCACTATCAGTCCATAAGTTGTAGTATTCATTTCAAAAAGAATAGAAACAAGCAATACAATGCATTACCAGCAAACAATATTTAGTTTAAAATTCTAAAATGAAAAATGACTTGCTTCCTAGCAAAGAGAACCTTAATAATATGACCAGAGACTGGAATGTTTACAGCATGATAAAGCAGAATAACAATATGCAATGGTTCCTTAGTATTTGTTGGGGTTTGGTTCCAGGTTCCATTCCCCCATAGATACCAAAATCCATGGGTGTTCATTATATACGATGGCATAGTAAAATCTTGTCCCTTACGGCAAAATCAAGGTTTGCACTTGGGTTTTTTAGTTTTTAAAAATATTTTCAAGCCATGGATGGTTGAATCCATTAAAGCAGAATCAATGGGTATGGAGGGCTGTCTATATACTGCTGAATTCTGGAGTACTTTGTGTCCATACATGTAAGGGCATACATACATACATTTGCCTCCCTGCCACATACACACAGATGTATACATTTAGCATAATAATACATACAATTAATTGATAATGTTTATTATATACTCATAGATATTGTATTTTGCAGTACTGAAGACTTCACACTCACCAGCATTTAGGAAGTTTAAGCATTTTGCCATAAAAAGCAGTACTCAGTGGGGGAACAATTGGAGCTGGTGAACTGTAAGATCCATTAACATCCAGTGAGGAGAGCCCTGCCTGAAAACCAAATATCTGAAACAAACCCAAAATATCAAGTTGTAGTGGAGCACAAAATACAAGAACTGATATTGTATATCATTTTAATTTTTAAAAACATATTACTTTACCTAGATTTTAGAAAATATAAGTTAGGAAGTAAAATAAAGTCCAAATTTATTACTCAAAAGAGAGCATAAATTTAAACTACTGACTCAAAACATCAAATAAATTCAAATTTAATGAGGTCATATGACTCTGTGATATCAGCAAGTTATTGGTGTAACAGTACTCTGAAAAGTAATAGCTGTCTATGGATTAATAAATAGGTGGCTTTTAAAAATAATTTTAAAAAATTACCTTAAGATAGCAATGTGCATAACAATAGTGCAGTAAGTTATCAGATGGTTGGTTAAGGCTGCTAACAGTTTGCACAAGCTGTTCAGCATACATTGGCACAGAGTGTTCTAGGACGACTTTGTCCACAAACATTTGGATGCAAGGCAGTGGTCGTAAAGGCTGAAGATTTGCAGTATTTAAGAAGCTGCTTGAACTCTTGGGAAATACAATGGGAAAAATATGTAAGACAATTTGATTATAATATCTGGGATATGTCACATTTAAGTCAAACATTTCCAAGTTTACATTTTTTAAAATGATGCCTGTATGTTATATATACAAATATATTTATATGCTAACCTATAAGAAATAAACACATCAATTCAAATAGGTGTCTATGTTTAAATTCCAAATATATAATTAATTACAAACAAACTTAAAATACCTTTTGACCCATGATTATAGGCAACAAATGGCCCAGCAAGTTGAATTCAGCCATAGGAACAGTAACAGTGCATTTCAGGATTGTGAAGTTTGTGATTCGAGTTGGAATATATTCTTCCAAAGCTGCTATTTCATCTGAATTTAGCACAGTTTTAGCTCCATCTACAAAATCTGTAATATTGTTACTCAAAGTTAGCATTATGACAAAAATAAATGTCTATTCTGTTCTCTACCAAACCTCTCTATTTTACGTGGCTCATTCTATTTTCCTGCAAATTTATAATCCCTGAAACATTTACACTGTATGGAGAGAAAAATCTTCCTTAATTTTATATACTGTATTTGCCATAATTTATTTCACCATAGCATCAATCCTAATTTTAATTTTATCTCTTCATCTTGTAACTAAGCCAAAGTATGTCTAAATGAAAAAAATCAAACATTCTCCCTGGTTCTATTGAACCATATTCTTATACACATATAAATACACCTATGTAGATCAACCAGATCCCAACAACTGTGCAATGGATGCCATGGCCTTGAGCTTACCCATTGTTCAATGGTCAATTAGCTCCTCACCCACTAATATAATGAAAGAGAGGTGTATGTGTGCAAATGCCCAACAATGGACTGCATTTGGGAATCACACTTTTGAAACCTCTGAGAAAGTACAACAGCCTGGACAATGATTTTAACACTGCATAGTGTCTAAACATGATTCCAGCCTTTCATTCCCTTTCCTTGATTGTCTTTCTAGTATTTATTTTTAGACTGTAAGCTCTTGACCTCCCAGTCTATTAAAGCAATATGAGATTATTTATATAGTGCAAATAATGTAAGTATCCCTTTGGAATACGGACCTGGAAATACTTCTAGGATCTTAAATACATAACTGCTGTGATACCATATTTTTCTTTATCTTCTTTGAAGTCACTACAATAAGTTCCTTAAACAGACACTATTCTGGGAACTTATCGCACTCACCTTGGTCCCCAATCTGGGCACGGGCAGGGGATGCGCAGGGATGCGTGTTGCCGAGGGAGAATATATTTTATCGCACATTGTACTGTCCTCAGGCCAGCCCCAGGCTATCACCCAGGCCGGTCCCAATCAGGGCTCAGGCGTGTTGATTTTGTAGGATGGAAGCTTTCCAGCGGAGCAAAATCATGTGCCTGAGCCCTGATTGGGACCAGCCTGGCACTGGGTGATAGCATGGGACCAACCTGAGGACAGGGCGATGTGCGATAAAATCCGTTCTCCCTTGGCAATATGCGTCATCGCACATCCCCTGCCTATGCCCAGATCGAGGACCAAAGTGAGTGTGATAAGCTTCCTGATCAGGCAGTTGTACTGCAGCACTTCTGAACTATTGCATCTGAGTTCTTCTTACAACCAACACAAAAAGGACCCAATTAAATTCAAACTTTCATACAATTTTTATATATCCTTTTTATCTGCTGTCAACATTGTCTCACTGAAACCAATTTACATTATATGTTTTAAAAAATGCAAGAAGTAACAGATAACATACCTAGTTTAGACTTGCTATATGGCTCATATTCATGTTCTAAAGCACAAACAACCATTTTCATGATTCTGTGCACTGCACTGCTATCAAGGCAAAGACTGAGAGGGCCTACAATAAGGCTTTTTGAAGACATCTCTTGAATATTGCCAAAGTCTTCAGTCTTCACTGAAGTCACATCTGGCTGATTTCCAGACACTGAAATACAATGAAGGTTTTTGCACACAGTTAATATGCTCCAGGATAATACTAGGGGAAAAGATTGTTTTGTTTACATTATCACAAATTAGCTGGAAATATTATATTTAGACAGCAATTATAAAGAATAGAATGCTATATAAGTATTAACGAATGTAACTACATTACTATGTAATAAAACTGTACACTTTAGAGATCAAAGCATAGATGTCATAAGAAATGTCCAATTAGATCTCCTGAACTACCACTTCTCTTTTATTGAGTGAATGCATTGGGAGGTGCATCAGTGGCATGGAATGGAATGGTACCTAAATAAATTGTCCCTCTAAATTTCCCATAAACTCCATCAGGAAAATATGTTCTATATTGCACCTCCTCTTCAGGTTAAGAGCAGCTTCAAATTACAATTTAAATTATGAAACATGTATTTCTGAGACTGTTGAACTATAATATAATGAGATGACCTTACTCACTAGAAAAGGCAATAATGCTTGATAAGTTACAAGGCAGTGGAAAAAGAGGAAGACTATATTCCAGAAGGATGGACTCAATCAAGCAAACCACAGTCCTGAGCAGGGTTGTTGATGACAAGGTGATTTGGAAGTATCTCATCATGGGGGTGCCATAAATTAAGCTGGCATAATGGCAGTTAGCAACAAGCTGTTGGCCTACACAAACTGGCAACCCTCCACCCCCAATGTACATTTTAGCAAAAGAAAAAAAATGTTGGAAGATTGAATTCACAGGGCAATGGAGATGGCAATTCATGCTGAAGAAGCTCCATCAGCAAATCTGCAAGTTGGGAATTCCCCAAACCAAACCATTTCCTCACCTCCATCGCCAGACTCCCTACCAGCCATGACTCTGCACTAGATGGTTTCTCATTACTAAGAGAATGCAGAGGCTACATAGAAAGAGAAACAGCATTCTTCTGAATCCAGTGAAAAAGGTTCTTCCATCAGCCAATATACACTTCCGGATCTTAGCTGATATTTCTCCAACATAAACTAATGTATACAAGATCATCATTTCTATTAATTTTTATGGGGAGTTTCATTTTCCTTTTTACCCTCCATAACTGATTGGAGAAAATGCCACGTGATGAATGGCAGTACTGAGGTGACATTTAAAATAATGACTTTAAGTTCAATGCTCATGCTTTATGCTTCTCTCAAAATCAGCCCCCAAAAAACAAATTGTGCACACACAGACACTGCATATTTTCCCAATTACATGGTGGATACAAGTGAAAAAGTCTGTAGCAGTGCCTCAACTGTGGAACTCCATACCCAAGGAAGTTAGGTTAGTCCCATTTCTTTTAAACTTTCAGTGGGCAGCCAAAACTGCTTTTCTGTATGGCATTAAATGTTTGAAATTATTGCTTCAAAACTAGTATTTAGGATTGTTTTTTCTGCTTTTAGCAGTTTCTAAAAGATATGTTAAGATGTATATAAATGTTTTTATCTTTGTGTTGTTTTAATTGGTCTTTATTTATTCATCACCTCAGAAGCCCTTGTGGGCTGGAAGGTGATACAGAAATACTTTAAACAACCTATAGTTAACCTGAATGTTTAAATGATCACTTTATGAAAGTATTATTCTGAGTTCATTGTACCTTTGCTTGGAAATTTTTGAAAATCTCAGAAGAACAGAAAAAATGAAGCTAAATGGTGATCTTATATATGCCAATAAAAACCCAAATAACTAAATGCATTCATTTGGCATAAGGTACTGCTTCTGTAAAAGAGAACTAAAAAGCCTTAGGGAAGAAAGTACAGATGGTGTTAAAACTCAACACAAAATATATCCTTTGCAAAATGAGGTATCATACAAACTAACAAAAGCAGCCCAGTTGCAGAACAGAGTTAATTGAAAAGATGTCAGGTTTTACAGTTCAGTCAAAAGCTCAATGGAACTCCCAAAGCAATGAAAAGTGTCTGGAGAAAGGAAAGGACAGGTTGCTTACCTGTAACGGTATTTCTTCGAGTGGTCATCTGCGCCTGCGCAGTCAAATTCGCAACTCTCTGGAATTACTGGGCAAAGTAGAGCTTGCAACTTTTTGCAACTTTTTGATGGTAGCTCCGCCCCTCCTCTATATAAGCCCAGTTCCCTCTCTTTTCCCCCAGTTCCAAAATTTTTCCGCCACAAGCGACAGAGGAGCAGAACCAATCATGAGAAAGACACTGAGGGGAGGAAGGGCGGGATTGTATGTATTCGCAGATGACCACTCAAAGAAATACCGTTACAGGTAAACAACCTGTCCTTCTTCTTCGTGGTCTCTGCGAATCATACAAATGGGTTAGACTGACAAGCTTAGGTCAGCGGCGGAGGGAGTGTCATGACAACAGTTATAGGATAAAGCAAATAACATTTATTGGTTAACAACAATAAAAATTGTCAAATTGATCCAGCACTGACTTGAGTTTCTCATTTGTCATATAGAAACCATATGCATGAGTAACATACTCATAAATTTAAGTAATATCCACATAACATACTCATTAAACTGAGTAATATAACAAAATTATTGGGAGAGTAACTCTCGAACCCGAACATAAAAGTGCAACCGTATACCACAGGTATGCAATCAACCAGACAGTGTAAGAACAGGGCCGAAGGCCAAAACACCTTTAGTAGTGCAATAACATTGTAAACAGTGTTCGATCAAGAAATAATGTTTTGATAGATCAACCCATATGTCAAACATAGCAGTGAGCATCTGGTACACAAGTTAGTGGATAGCAGATAGTAACACTGCCCTGCCAAAGGCTGCCTCAGTCCTTGCTCTGGTGTCCAACCTTTAATGTTTGATAAAAGTCATAGGTTGGGACCAGACAGCAGCCTTACAGATATCCTGCAGTGGGACCCCAGTCAGAAATTCAGAGGATGTTGCTACCGCCCTAGTTGCATGTGCTCTGATCCTAGCAGGGAGAGTTCTACCCGACAGTTCATAGCAGAGGTGGATGGTACCGGCCACCCATTTAGAAAACCTCTGAGCAGTCACAGGTAGTCCCTTCTTTGGCTCTGAATAGCACTGGAACAGTCTGCCAGAGCAGCTCGAACCCAAAGTCCTGTCCAAATAGAAGCCCAAGGCCCTCTGAATGTCCAAGGAGTGCAAATGACGCTCGGTTTCGGTGGTCGGGTTCGCGGTCAGGGTCAGGAGCACAATGTCCTGGCACATATGGAAAGCAGAGACTACCTTAGGCAAAAAGGTAATTTCGGTACGGAGGACAACATTATCCTTATGGAACCTACCAAGCCGGGGCCGGTACCGAGACTGGCGGGTGAAGGTTGTTAAAGCCCTTCAAGAACCCCTTCACCAGAGGGTCCTTGAAGAAGGAAAGTTTCCCTTCAAACTGAAAATGGGAACAAACAGCAGACAAATAACACTTGATGGAATTAAGGCAGAGCCCGGATTCCACCAGAGTCATCATGAACTCCAGCACCGTCGGTGTCAATACCCTGGTTGGAAAAAGGCCTCTCAAAGCCAGGAAGCGAAGAAACCTCTGCCATTTGCAGGAGTAGGACCTCTTGGTCACCAGCTTCTGGGCCGCCAGGATCACATGCCTCACCTACGCTGGAAGGTTAGCTAAGGCCGAAGTCTCCACGCCACCAACAGCAGGTCCTCAATGTCCGGATGCCAAACTCGACCCTCCTGGAGAGTGAGAAGATCGGGTCTCGGTTCGATCCTCAGGAATTGGTTCCGAGACAGGTGAAGGAGGGACGGAAACCACGGTTGCCTGGGCCACCAAGGGGTGATTAGGATGGCATCCACTTGGTTCCTCAACATCTTGGAGACGACCCTCGTAATGAGTGGGAACGGAGGGAAGTCGTACAGTAATTCCCCCCGTCCAGCTGTGGAGGAAGGCATCCCCCAGGGAGCGACGGGTCCAGTCCTGGGAACAGAACTGGGTGCAGTGAGAGTTGATCTCTCAGGCAAACAGGTTGATCCAAGGAGTGCCCCATCTGAGGAACAGATCTGCCACCATCTCTGGGTGCAGAGTCCACTCGAGCTGGTCAGCTAGGACGTTTTCTTCTCCAGGGAGATAAACTGCCTGGAGGACAATGTCCCTCGGTATGCACCAGTGCCAGATAGGAAGAGTTATCTCCAGTAAGGTTGGAGACCTGGTGCCTCCTTGCTTGTTTATGTAGTACATGATGGTGGTGTTGTCCATCAGGAGCTGTACTACCTTGCCAAGAAGCTTGGGTTCGAAGGCCTTCAGGGCTTTCTCCACAGCTAGCATTTCCAGGGCGTTGATGTGGACGTCTTGATGACATAGCTGCCATTTGTCCCTTATGGTGAGGCCCAGTGTGTGGGCTCCCCAACCATCCAAGGATGCGTCCGTGGTGGGGATGACCTGCGGCTCTCGAGGCACAAAGGGCATACCGGCGCAGACATTCCGGGAGTCTATCCACCAGGAGAGGGACCGAGGGACTGGACTCAGTACCATGAGCCACTTGTCTGGAGGGTTGGCCATCAGGTAGAAGACCGACAGGAACCAGGACTGCAGGGGTCGAAAACGGAGTCTTGACCACAGAGTCACAAAGGTTGTCGAGGCCATGTGTCTGAGTGCTACCAGGACCTCTCGAGCTTGAACCCTTCTGTTGGAGAGATAATGCCAGACGGCGCTGGAGAGGGACTGGAAACGGTCCTCTGGCAGGCATGCGACATAGGCGTCGAAGTCAAGGATGGTCTCAATGAACTTGAACCTAGTGACTGGGGTCAAGTGGGACTTCTCGAGATTTAGTACCAATCCAAGAGACTGCAGGAGGAAGACAGCGAAGGAAATGTCCTGAACCAACTCTTCTGAGTCTGCAGCGAAGAGCCAGTCATCTAGGTAGGGGAAGACTCTTGACGCCCACCGATGGAGATAGGGAACCACGGGAGCCATGCACTTGGTGAAGACCCTCGGTGCAGTGGCCAGGCCAAAGGGCAGGACATTGTAGTGGTATATGTCCGTATCGATGGCAAAGGAGTGGAACCTTCAGTGCTTCTCCTGGATGGCCACTTCGAAGCAAGCATCCTTCAGGTCTATCATGGCAAACCACAGGCCCTGATATAACAGAGGCAAGATGGAAGCAAGAGTTACCATCCGGAACTTCTTGTATGCTAGGAAGGTGTTGAGCCAATATGGGACGGAGGCCTCCATCCGGCTTCGGTACCGTGAAGTACCAGGAGAAGAATGCCCAGGGAATCTGGGAAGAGTCAAGTGGGGAAATTGCCCCTTTTTGGAGGAGAGTGCGTACCTCGTCAAGAAAGGTGGTTGGGGGGGGGGTAGAAACAACAGCTCTGGTGGGCAGGAGCTCTTCGAACTCGAGGGCATATCCTTTGGAAATGATGGTCAAAGCCCAAGAGTCGGTGGTGATTTGGGCCCAGATGTTGTGGAAAGGCCTTAACAAGTCCAAAAAGAAGGGGCAAGCAACAGAGGCAATGGAGTACGCAGGTACACTTCATTGCCCCTTCTTACCCGGCTCAGAGTCAGACTTACTGGAGAAGGGCCTCTGGTACCGGGACTGGTATCCGCCTGCCCAATGAAGACGACGACTGAGGAGAGAACTTGTGTCTGGTGTCCTGGCGATGGTACTGCCTCTCCTGCGCGAAAGGCCTCTGGCCCTGAACAAAAGAAGACCTCTGGCCCCCAAATCATCTCCAAGAGGCCTGCTGCGATGCGGACATACCGTGTTTCCTAGCAGCTGACTTCATCCCGTACTTGAAGTTCAGCCGCTCATCGGTGTCCTTGGCAAACAGGCCCTCATCATCAAAGGGCATGTCTTCTATGGAAGCCTTCGCGTGTGGTGTCAAATCCGAAGAGAGCAGCCAGGCATGTCTTCGGAGGGCAATCGCAGACGCCATGGACTTCGCCGAACAATCAGCAGGGTGCCTGGCCGAGATGATCAGCAGTCCAGCCACTGCATGGGCCTCGTCTCTCAGTTGGTTGGCAGCCGGGCTCTTGTCTTGAGGGAGGTCAGCCAGCCACTGCATGGGTTTCATCTCTCAGTTGGTTGGCAGCAGGGCTCTTGTCTTGAGGGAGGTCAGCCAGCAAGGGGGACATCCTCTCCATGAGGTACTGGATGTAGGCCCCCATGCAGGCTTTGTAGTTTGAGACCCAGAGCCCCAAGGCCAAAGCCTCAAAGGACTTCTTGGCCAGCCCGTCCACCTTCTTAGACTCACGGTCAGAGGGAGAGGAAGAAGTCTTCGGGGTGAAGGACTTCTGAGATCCCTCCACAATGGCAGAGTTCTGTGGCAGGTGGGAATGGAGCCAAGAAGCCGACGAGGGGGCAATCTTATAGAGGACATCAATCTTTCTGGAGGTCGAGAAAATCGATGCCGGTTTCTGCCAAGACCTCCTCGCTGTTTTTCAAGCTGGACGGAGAGTATGCCATCAGGGTGGCAGCATCACCTCTGTGGGCTTCATCCTCCCAGGTAGGAATGGTCACCCTCACCTCTCCTGAGACCATGGCCGACACATCTAGAGGACACCAGCGTCTGCCCCAAGGTCTTTCAAGAGTCGAAGGGTCGACGGCCACAAAATACTTCCCTGTCTCACTGTCGTAAAAATACTCTGGCTCATCTTCTGATCCAGCAATTGAAGTAGGGGACCTCTGTGACCTCTGGCTCCGCTGGGGGGAGTGTTGGGCAGGCATGAGGCTGGGACGGACAGTGGAAAGGCCGGATGTGAAGAGGCTGGGCCTGAGGAGACACTTCCCTCCGTACGGAGGCAGTCGGTACAGAGGCCGGCCTCTTGGTGGCGGAAGTCTGCTTCGGAGTCGAAGCACGTGGCAGCTCAGATCCCACGTCGGAGTCAGGGCAGGCTTTTTTCCGGAGGAATTCACCCTCAGAGGAATGCTTTCTCCGGAGGGATTCACCCTTGGTGGAATGCTTCCTCTTGGCAGAGGCTTTGGAGCTGACCTCCCTCGTAGAGGAAGAGCAGTCTGCTGAGCCCTGGGAAGGAACTTTTGCCTTCGTACCCCGATTCTCATCCCTGTGGTCCTTGCCCAACCTGGGCTTGTCCTTTCCCTCCTTCCTGGAAGACTTGGACTTTTCACCTGCCTTCTTGGCCGATTTCTCGGCAGGGTGAGCCTCTGTCTCCCGAGGGGATTTGGAGGTAGGACCGGCACAGGAACCAGAAGTTGTCTTTCCCTCAGACTCATGAGACATTGAGGAGGATGAGACCGGTGTCTTGGAGATCGAGACTAGAGTGGTGGTCGATGGAAGAATCTCCTGCGGGGCCAAAGCTCAGTCCAGAAGATACGATTTCAGGTGGGAAGCACTGTTCTTCCTTGCCTGTGGAGTCAGGGACCTGCAAAGGGCACAGCTCTGGGTGTCGTGAGCTTTGCCCAAACAGATCAGGCACTTGGTGTGGGGGTCCATGTGAGGGACCTTGGCCCCACAAACAGTACAGTGCTTGAAAGGAGCCGGAGACATCAAGTCCAAAAAATACAGTCCAAATTTGAGGTCAACAAGCCGAGCAGTCAGAACAGGAGCTGAGTCAAAGAGAAGAGAGTTTGGTCAAATAGCAAGCCAAAAATCCAAAAACCGAAGACAATCTCAGTGATTCCAACACTGTTCCTTTCAAGTAGCCTACACGGCGGGGAAAATAGGAACTGGGGAAAAAGAGCAGGAACTAGGCTTGTATAGAGGAGGGGCGGAGCTACTGCCAAAAAGTTGCAAAAAGTTGCAAAAAGTTGCAAGCTCTACTTTGCCCAGTGATTCCAGAGAGTTCCAAATTCGACTGCGAAGGCGCAGTACAACCCATTTGTATGATTCGCAAAGACCACAAAGAAGAAAGGAGAATACTTCTATCCAACAAAATCAATGTCAACAACCTGCACTCTGAAGAGATCGTTATGCTACTGTTTCAGATTTCAGATTTTTAACTTGCTATCTAAGTAAGCTCAGATCATCCATACTTTCTATGTCAACTATGTGCAGCTCAGTGTGTGAGAGAAAGGGAGGGAGAAAGGGAGGGGAGGAAGGAGAGGGAGCAGCTATTTTAACCAAGGTCAAAGTTAACGTATTGGGTTTGCAAAACTAAAGCCAAGGAAGATGTGGCATAGTTAAGAATCCAGTTCGCAATCTGGCCCCCTAAAACCCACCTTAAAACAAGACAGTTTCCCCACCAAAATAATTCTACGTCATTTGAAAGCAGGACGTTGGAATGTGACACATCCAGCCTCCTCCCACCAGCAAGCTTTAGGTGCAACAGGAGTGGCAGAAATTCCTGTGGTCCTATCATAACTGCTTGACATAATGCTTGCAGGAAGGGGCTGGATGTATCTTGCATTAGCACCCTGCTTACCAGTGCCATGGAACTTCTTCAGTTGGTTCATCTGTCTGGTTTTTCTGTTAGATTTTCGGTGGCATTTGCAATCATGGCAATGAAGTAACAATCATAAATATAAGTAATAGGCAAAACAGACTGGCAGCTTCATGGGCAACATGGGAGCATGGCCTTCAGATGATATGCGCCCTGATGCTGTCCCCAAGCCAGTGCCATACTGCCTGCCTGACCAGACGGCAGGCAGTCGCTGCTGATGCAAAAAAGTGCCTTTTTTCTGGCACAAAAGGGAGCATTTTGTGGAAAAAATGGATCGGGGGCCACGACATGCACGCAAAGGGGTGTCAAGCCACCCCTATACAGCTGTCTGTTTTGGCCCTAAGTGTAGCTTACAACATTGTAAATACTGAACAGGATGCAAGTCTAAGGTTTTGAAAGAGAGGTTGGCAATCACCTCTCAGGAGTGCTTCAGCTGTGTATTTTTGCAAGCTAGAGGGTTGGTTCTTTCCATCTTTATGATAGTGTGATCCAGTACACATGAGAATAAATCCCACCAAACACAGTGAAACTTGCTTCTGAGTACACATAGATAAGACTGCATTGTAAGTATCAGTCAGAACTTCCTATTCTCTAGGAAGGTGCAGCAGAATGGTATGAAAATTGCTCGTATACAGTATTCTGATGTTATCTCAATTTAGTTCTTTGTACATTATGTGTTTTCAATTAACCAACACAAAGATTTCTTTAAGGTAATTATACTGAACAACATTGTTGTTCCTCTAGCTTATTCAGTTTGGAGTAGGAATGGCTACTCAAAATACTCAGGCTGCTATCCAATGCAAACTTTCCAAGGAGTAAGTGTCACTGACCAAAATTATTTTTTATTTTTCCAAAGTAAGACCCAAATTAAAGGGTTCAAATTACCCAAGGAGGGATAGGATTTTGACTAAACACAAGAAAGAAGTTCTAACAATATGAACTATTTAACAGTTAACAGTAGATAACACATCATAGAATACTAGATTCTTCTTCTTTAGGCATTCTTATGTAAAGGCTGGATGGCCACCTTTCATTGATACTGTAGCTACTGATTTCTTACATCAGCAGGACTTCAGACTAGCAGACCTTTGAGATCCTTTCCAAATTTATGATTCCAAGTCACCCTTCAAGTAAAAGGGCACAGGATTAAGTTTTTACTCTTACATTTTTACATTCTAACTCTCGTCTCTTTCAAAGGTTCAGGGTGAAGTGCACAGCCTTCCTTCTTGCTCATTACCAAAATTGTCCTCACAATAATTGCTATGCTGAGTGTGGATTTCAACTCAGTTCTGTAGATTTAAAATTCCTTTTACATCAAGCTACACAACAAAATCTATCACACTTTACAAATGTAATCTTTTATATGGAAAATTCAGAATAAGATAGGGAGTGGGTGGGTGGCCAAACCAAACCTTTTAAAAGTTTCAGCAAATCAGTCCACATTCCAAATTAGGCTTTTAAAAGGTAAATCTGAGGACAATCGGTCAAGGACCATCCAGTGCCTCTGAAGAAGCCTTTGTTTCTGTTATTCAGAGAGAAAGCAAACAAGGAAATGAAGTACGTACCTTTGCCACTGGTGCTGTCCATTGTATACAGATAATCCATGTAGAAAGCCCCAAACCTCTGCATTCCTGTTATCTCTGTGTACATCTCCTACCAACAAAGCAAAGTACATACAACTAATGTTCTGTTAAGAAAGAATCTTGAGATTACAACTCAATGTTAGCAGAGCTATACCTAAGTGCAAGAGATATATGATTGTTTGGGTTTGTGCATGAATACATGGTAAAACTTATCAAAACAAAGGACAGAGGTTAGTCAAAGAAATCATCCTTCAGATAGTAAATGCAATATCTATAGCCAGGTACACAAAGGACATTTATAATGCTTCTAGATGTTCTGTGCGCTTTTTACCAACAGGAGCTAGTTAATTAGTGTCTCAATATGACCTCTTACTTCCTAGTAAACCAGCCGACAAATGCAAACTTACAAAGGCAACACCTGTAGCTTATGAAACCTTTTAGGAAATACATTTAGAAAACAGATTATTGAGACTCATTAGGAATCTGTTTATGTCCTGTTTATTAAGCAATAAACCACAGATTCTAATAATGCCATTAGACTTAAAGGATAATGTTAGATAAGAAAATGTATAAATACTACCAATAAATAAGACTGCTGCTTTAACAAGATGAGTTTATTGGGCTTTTAACTAGAAATATGGGACTCTCAGTCCCTCTTATCCTACTCTGCAGCCAACAGGAACCTCATCATATAAAAAGACAATTCTCACAATGGGAGCAGGAAAACAAGTGGTATTCCACAACGATTTGCTCTAAGATCAGCACATTTTAACTTGTTCAGAAATGATGTCGTGTTAGGAATGAACAATGGTTCAGAAATGATGTGGTGTTAGGAATGAATGAATGAATGAATGAATGGTCAAAGCTACTAATTACAGCAAATTCTTCAGAATGGTGAAAGCCTGTGAAGAGGCCCAAAAGGATCTCTTCCAAACTGGATGAACAAAATGACTTTGTAAATAGGTTTCAAATAAAGGTTCAGTGTAAGCTAATGTAACTGTTCCGAAATTTAACAACAGTAACTATATCCAGAGTCATGATGACTAAGCAGAACATTGTATTCCTTCACAATACTCAGGGTTCTCCTGAGGACTGCTGATACGAAGTATTTCTTCATTTATGAAACTCACTTCCACAAGAGGTCAACACTGTAACCTGTTTAAATAGCTATGAAAAGGAACTCGACAAGTTTGTAGAGAATAAGGCTATTTAGTCAAGATGACTACATGGAACTTATACATTCAGCGGTAGGACACAATTAAACTACCAGTCGCTGGGAAGCCATAAGGAATGAAAACTATGGCTTGCATGAAATCTTTGTGGGAAGCAGTATGTTAGACTAAATTCACATTTGATCCTGTTCTGCAGATCTCATGTTTTAAAAAAAAGACACACCAGTTTCAAATCACAGCCCAGACCAATGTGTAACAGACTGAGGGTTTAAAAGAAGTGTAATATTTAGCATGTTTTACATGGAAGTTTGTAATCTGACACTCATATGTACCGATCTAGTTCAAAACAGCCTCTATTCTAATCATACTTTTAATTTTATGTTTGGAAAGAGATAAACAAGTGGAACAACAAATTATTAAGTGCAAAGGGTACATGTATAGAAGAAATGTAAACAGTGGGCCCTCTATATCTATGTGTGTTGGTTCCCTTGTGTATAGCAAAACCATGGATGCTCATGTCAGTATTTAACATTTAAATCACCTGGGCAACAAGATCCAGGCATCAGAAAGGTATTTTTCCTGACCTGTTTCCCACCTTCCTGTCACCAAGGCTCTGCAAGAATTCTTTCCTGACTCTGTTTCCCACCTTCTCAACCTTCCCATCACAAAGTCTCTGCCAGATTTTAAACCCCTTTGCTACCCATCCACCTCAGAGAATGGCAGAAGGAGTTGGGCAAGAAGGTGTATTGGCAGGGAAAGGGTTTAAATTCTGTCAGAGGCTTCCTTCTGTGAAGGTGGGAAAAACATGAGGCAGGAGTGTAAATTCTTGCAGCGGCTTCCTTGTGAGAAAGTGGGAATGCAGGAGTCTAAATCCTGGCAGAGGCTTCCTTGTGAGAAAGTGGGGAAAGGAGTGAGGCAGGGGTTTAAATTTTTGCAGTGGCTTTGTAATATGAAGGTAGGAAAGAGAGTGAGGAAGAGGTTTAAGTTCTGAATGTGGCTTTGTGGTCAGATTTACTTCTGTGGGGGAAGGAGGGATTGGCTTGCCTGGGTCTTGTGGCAGCAGCCTCTGCTGTTGCCCTGGGGTCATTTTTCAACCTGGTCATCACAGGTTAAAAAAAAAAATAATTAAATGTTTCTTCATTTCAATCTGTGGTTGCTCTGTGCTCAAATACACAGATATCAAACCCAAGGATACCAGGGGGCCTACCATATCTTCAAAATACCTGAAAGTGTCAGCTGAGAAAGGATCAGAACACTGCTTTTGAATGTTTTAAAGAGAAATATATCTAGTTTATTACATCTGAGGGAGGAGGTATGTGTTTTATACTCTTGATATAAAGCCCTACCTGAATGCAAAAATGGATAGCATGACTAGCCCTTATGACTGTTTTAAAGTTATCATACTGGCATCTGGTCCTTCCTATTATAGAGTACATTGGCCAAAGGTAGCTAGTGAGCTACACGATTAAGGATTTGAACCTTCAATCTCCACTGCAGCTGAACATTATATTCATTGCTCAAGACTGGCTCTTTTATCTATCTACTCCTTAAAATTCTATTTCATCTTAGATGAAGCACCAAAGTGACTCACATAGTCATTCATTTCCCCTTACATACAAAGAAGACTACAGATTAAATTAGTTATGGCCTCTGAGCATTAAAGAAAAGTGAAAATAAACTCAACCAGTCCACTGTGGCATCACTCTAATTCACTCTTTTAACTCCAAACATTAACATGAAGTTATTAAATGACAAAGTATTATATAGGAAAAGTAGATAATAATTAATTCATAATCACACCTACTGAACATAGAAGACGGGAAAATTAGCCATAGGATGTAAAGACTGAACTAACAAAATCAAGTAAGAGGGGGAAGGGAGAAAAAGACCTTATGAGCAGCTCCATCCAAAATGAATTCAGCACGAACTCCATTATTTTCAGGACTTCTGTAATCAAATAGTGAGTTGGTAAGATATGTCATCCCTTTTGTGCTCAAATTTTCTCCACAATGGAAAAAGTAGGCCTCCTTTTATAATAAAAATAAAAATCGTAGTTAGTTTGAGTTTAAAAATATAAACAAATTCTGTTCCATGTACTTTATGGCAATTGTTAAGGCCAGGATCTTGCAGGGCACTATGCTAGTACAACTGTCAATTATGGCAGTGGATAAATCTTCGATAGGCTTACATATCTCCAGTCCCCCAGTGGAACAACAATATGCTTCATTCCTGGACTAGTGCTTAAATACATCTCTCCCCCCAGCCCTGGACTCACTATTTCTTTAATCTTCACAATAGGGGCGCAGTACAAGGTGTTGGTTTTAACCCTTAAAGCCCTACATGGCTCGGGTCCATCCTATCTCAGGGACTGCCTTTTCCCATATGAGCTGCCTCGCATGCTCCAGTGCTCTGGGAGGAATCTGCTACAGCCTATGAAGACCAGGCTGTCACAGACCTCTCAGAGGGCTTTCTCTGCCATCGCTCCCAGACTGTGGAATGACCTGCCAGATGAGATGCGTCTTATTATCGCCCTGAACGGCTTTTAAAAAGCCACCAAGACGCATGTCTTCCGGCAGGCCTTTCCGGACAGTGGCTAACCTTCCCTGGTATCCATGACATCTATCCAGCCTCCCCAGCCACATCAGACATCATCTTGAGATACATTGTATTGTTTTTGTTTTTACTGTTGCTGTTTTAACTTTGTGCTAGTTTAATCTTATTTTAAGGGGTGGGAGGAGGGATTGGGATGTAACATTTTAAATTGTACTTGTTTTTAAATTGTTGTACCCCGTCCCGATTGCTTGCTCAGGGGGCGGATTATAAAATTATTATTATTATTATTATTATTATTATTATTCTGAAGTTATGTGAGTAGACATTTACATTCTGCCAGCTTTCAACATGTTCCAGCCAAAGATTCAAAGTGATTTCAATTTACTCCGAGACAATGTATTTCACAACAGAACAATGTGTCAACTGAAACCCTGATAATTAAGAAGATAACAAGGAATGCTATCATGCTTCGCCAGGTTCTTTATTCCTGGTGTTTTGCATATTTGAGGCTGTTTTGATCTACAGCTGTACCAAATTTTCATAACGAAATAGCTAAGCTGCATCCAGGTTACAGAGCAGGTTACAGAGACCATACAATGCCCCTGTTGAAACAGTTCCAGTGGCCACCAGTTTGTTTCCAGGCACAATTCAAAGTGCTGGTTATCATCTATAATGACTCAGGTCCAGCCTATTTGGCAGACCATATCTCCCTGTATGAGCCAGTCCAAGAGGCCCTTCTCTTATTTCCACAAGCATCACAAGCACAGTTGGTGGGGACATGAGAGAGAGCCTTCTCGGTGGGTTCCCCTAGACTCTGCAACTCCCTTCCCAGGGAGGCCAGATTAGCCCCCTCTGTGTTGTTCTTCTGTTGGATGGCTAAGACATTTTTACTTAGACATGCTTTTAAAACAGAAAGTCTTTAAAGAATGGGGTGGAGTTTTTTTACTGTTTTAATTGTACTCTTTTTAAGCATGTTTATCTTTATAAATTAATTTTTAAACTGCATTTGATTCTTTTAATCAGTGATGTGTTTTGATACTATAATACTTTAATTCTATTTTAATGCTCACTTTTGTACAATTTTAATTGTATTGTTCTTTTAAACTGTAAGCCACTGAGTCCCAGTTCTGGGGGAAAGCAGGATGATAGTAACTATTATTATCATTATTATTGAAATGAGAAATAAGCTTTCAAAGGATGAAAAGCTGTCCTTATACCTATCATTGAACCTTTTATGTATTTTTTTACATAAAGGTAGCATACAGTGCTTTTATCTTTATTCTTACAGGCAACTCCAGACAATGAAAATGTCATGTCTTAAATAAGATTTGTCTTCATGCTTACCTCAAAGAAAACAAATGTTGACAATATTTTCAACTCAATCTGAGGATGGGAAATTGCAAAAACACTGTTGCATACACAAGAATGTTTCCCCATTATGTCACATTGACCTAAAGGTCATATATAATAAGTAGCAGCCACAGGAGTATAACTAAATCCTTAGCCAAATGACATTTAAAAACTAGATAATATTAAGCATAAAGCAATAAGCATTCATAAATATAGTATTTTTATATTTTTATTTTTATTTTTAAATCTGAGCTGGATACACTACATTTGTACCACTTAAAGTGACATTTTTCCACTGTTAGTTTTGTGGATTAAACAAATTTCTACAAATTTGCTCTACTCTATTATCAAGACTAGGATCCAAAGAGCAACTGGGAGTTATGTTCTTTCCTTTCAAATTCTGGATGTCATGGCATAACTAAATTAAATTTAAAACTCCCTCCAATTTCAAAGATAATTTTTCATGCAGCGCTACACATTCTTGTTTCAAAGACATGAGTTAAACACATGGTTCTTTATTTCCTAGTCAGTATCTTTTAAACAGTTCTAAAATATTATCCAGTCACAACTATCCTAACTCCAAGCCAGTAAAATAATTTTGTACTTACTGAATCACTTCGGTTCATATTCTCTTCAAAATCTTTAATCCCCATAATACTTTTAAGACAAAGAGCATGGCAACCAACAAAGCCTATTTGGCAATCAAAGAAAGGTTCGCCACGCATGAGGACCTAAGGGAATAAATTTAACATGCTGAGAAACATTGTGTCAATGTGAACAATTTTGGGAAGGGCTAATATTCAAATTTCAGAATTGTTCTTTCCTATCTAAAGTTAAAATGGATAGTTGCACAGATGAACATATATGTAGCATTACTACAGCTTACTATGATTAAGTGAATCAACAGAAGAATAGCTGTAATGTAGACCAGATCTGAGAATTCAATACTTAATGCTTACATTAGTATAACTAGAATCCCCAAAAAGGACTTACTCAGCTTACTATAATATCCAATAAAGGCCTAAATATCCTTAAGGCACCAGATTCCATATGATAGGTAGGTAGATAGTACATCTTAGAAGCTAGGGTGATGTAGGCTGCATTTCAGAGGGAGAAAACTGGCAAAACTACCTCTGAGTTTTCCTTGCCTAAGAAAACTCTCTGAAATTCAGGGATCACCATAAGTCAGAAGGAAACTTGAAGGCACTTGTACAATATTCAGTAACAGGGGAATATGAAATCATTATTGTATCTGCCAGTGCAAAATAATGAATGGCAGTTATAAGGAACATTATTTTCAAAATAATGAAAAATATTCATGCCAAGACCCAAGACATTTACTATAAACTAATATATGTACATAAGTAATGGAAAATTACCTCAACTGTAGTTCCTTCTTGTTCCCAGCATATTATTTCTTTGGATTTTACTTTTTGTGGACTGTAATAACTACTTTCAGCTTGCATTTCAGTGAGCTGTGTAACAATATGATTAAGGTTTACCATTAGTCAACATTAGTATTAAATACGTATAAGCTATCATTATTGCACAGAAAAGATGACAACAAATTAAATTTTACTATCGATGAATATGATTGGGCAGGAAACAGGTGTGCTAGAACAGCTGTAGCACATTATCCAAACTGGAGAATAATAACCTGGAGTTGAATATAGCAATTTAATCTATGTATTGGCACAATTTAAAAAGCTAAAATTTTAGTTTTTCAGTTACACAAACAATCAAAGGAAAAGATATATGAACAGATGCACAGGTGTCACACAGTTTATGAACTTGACTGAATATTTTTCTGTTTATTATTACAGCACAGGAAATAATTCACACGATGGATGTATCAAAGCAAATCTTGTGAACTTCATTAATAAATAAACACTAGTTTTTTGTGTAGGCTCTGGTCAAAATACATAAAACAACAAGAAGAGATTAACACTGTACATTTCAGTTTAACATAACTGAATAAGGGAAGAATGATGACATTTAAAATGTTAAGCTTCTGCAGTTTTTAGGCTTTTGTGCTCTGACATCTTCAACTGCCAAAATAATTCCTTCTAAACTTTCTTATAAAATTCCTAGAAACTCTCATTACTTAGTTATTTCCAACTGTGTGTACACATGGTTGCTGTTTTCAAGCAAAATTCTGTAAGGCAAATGCTCAACTTAAACAAGTTTTAAAAAAGCTGTTCTTCAGCTGTATGCAATTATTGTAGAGGAAAAGCAATTAATTGATTAAAAGAACTCAAACACTGCAAGAACAATTTTCGACATTATTAGGAAAATGCTACGTTTAATTTGGCATGATTTTTTTAGCTGGAATGGTATCAGCTATTCAAAATGCTAATGCAGAAACCTGACCTTATTTTTGACCAAAATATGAACCACAAATTAATTCCATACATTCTTAGCATTCAAGCAGAACAATGAATTCTAATGTTTTCCTTCTCAGTGCCACCATAATTCTCTTACACATGGCAATTTATAGTGTAAAGATATAATGTTCAAGACATTCGGATGTAGTACAATTATTTTAATATATGATGCTAAATACATAAGAAATATTAAACACAAAGTAAGCTTAAGGAGTCTGGTTACTTCTCACAATGTACACTACCATATCTAGTTGGGATAATACTTGAAAGTTGTAATGGTCACTGCATTCTATTCTGGGTTCTCATTAAACCAGCATTTCAACAAGTTAGTGTCTTTTTCTTTAGAATTTTTGCAGATTTATCCTACAAGTTAGTGAAAAAAGTGACTTGGGGAATAATAAACCATGATATTACAAAGGCTGGAAGATGGGGAAATATAGACAATTTAAGGAATAAAGTGAGATGAAATCATGGCCAGGACCATGTTAGGGTGCTATGCTAATGTGAACATAGCTGAACAAGCAATTATACTTTCTTAGAGTTTGAATAAAGGCAGTTTCTAGTAAATCAATATACACACAGATCTCTGTCTCACTTCTGATTACAAGGTGAGGAACTAACTAAACAATATGCAATGGAAATATATTCAGGGATAGCCATGTTGGCCATGTAGCAAAATGCAACATCCAAAATCCAGATAAAAATAGTTATACCTTTATTTGACCAAATAAAATGCACAAAACACATCATACAAACTGTCAACTGGCTTATTCATCAGGTAAAGATGTTTAAAATTATACAGAAGAAAAGTGACTATGGGGCGAAACAAACAGGCACAAAGGAGTGGTTTAGAACTGTCCCTTTTAGCCTGGATTGGGGCCAGGGCAAACAGATGTCCAGCCCCAATCCAGCCAGATTCCACCCAATAGAGGAACGGGTAAGATCCACTACTTTTTGGGTGGAAAAAAGCCGCACCTTCTTCCAAAGAGCTGGCTTTTCCCCTGTAAGAGCTGGCTCTGGAGCAAATGGCGTATAAACACCATGGTCCCAGGTGGGAGAGAGCTGGCATATAATGGCCAGGCTGGCTTCTGTCTGGCTTAGAGGAACGGCACCCCAAAGCCTGCTCCAAGCTGGCCAAAACGTCTGTTTCAGCACTAGATAGGTCTACATTTTGTCTTAGACGTTAATTCTGTTGTCAGTTGAGATGGTCTGGAGAGATCTTAATGAAGGCAAAGGCCACTCTCCTTCTTGACTAAGTGGGGCCTAGGGATAAAGGGAAGTAAAAGACAGGTACAGAGGGACCTTGGTATCCATGGACTTGCCATCTGCAGATTTGAGCATCTGCAGATGGCAAGCCCACATTGTCTCCAATGGTGGCGTGTGGCCACCACTGTGCCACCACTCAGTGCACCACCACCCAGTGTGCCACCACTGGGGACAACTGCACTGAAGTCCTCCCTTCCTCCCTCCCTCCCTAAAGCTTCTGCTCCAGGCTTGGCTTCGGGGGCGGTTCGGAGGTGGAGGCTGGAGTCCCATCAGCCAGAGAGGGCTGAGGCCTGGGTCTCAGAGCCCCTCCCCCCACTCCAGGCCGAACACCTGGGACGGACTCTTCAGGCTCCGAGACCCAAGCCCTGGCCCTGGCGCCAGCTCCCTCTGACTGAAGGGGCTCCAGACTGCACTTCCGAACTGCACCCGAAGTCAAGCTGAGGGCAGAAGGGGCAATGGGATTTGAACATCCACAGATTTTGGTATCAACTCAGTTAGCAACAGAAAACTAACTATCTTTGTTCACTACAACATTTCAAATAATGTGATTTTCTTCCTGTCAAGTTTTTGAAACTATCCATAAAAATCTCAAATACTGTAGCCCTGATGATATGTCTTTACATAAGATTCTCATCTCATTCCTGGGCCCATAGCTGCTTTTCCAAGTTTTAGTCACCTTCTTATTTCTTAACTGAAGCCTCCATTTTGATTAATGACTGAGCCAAGATAGAGGCATGATGTTAGAATCCCACTTGGTGATGCAAACTCACAGGGTGACCTTGGGCAAATCACATTCTGTCAGCCACAGAGGAAGACAGAGGCAATTCACTCCAGAACAAATCTTGTCAGGTACACCCTGTGATAGGGTTGCCTTAGGGTCACCAAAACTTGGAAATGACTTGAAGGCACACAACAACTAATTTTTTCCCTAGTTTTACTTAAATAAGTATTTTTTAAAATATCTTGTCATTCTTTAAAGGCGCTCAAGATGATTCTCAAAATTCCCCTGCCCATTTGATACTCAAAATATAAGGCAGAATATAAAAGACAGTAATTGACCCAAGGTAATTCAGGCCAGGAACAACAGTTGGAACACTATACTTCATTCACTTTTTAAAATTCATTCTCTTTTTCATTTTTTTTATTCTAAAAATATTAATTTTTAAAATTGAAATAAAAGGGGATTTACATGTGAGTAGATATAAATAGGATCACACTGTTTAAAAGGTCTTACATGTGTTTTACAGCTATCTATACAATATATCACTATTGTTCCAGCCCTGGGGAAAGAAAGGTAAAATACGAGGGGTATCATAAAGTTTTAATTATCACCTTTTTAAAAAACTGACAGAAAGTTTGTTTTGATTTATAGTTGTTAACATATCTCTATGTAGTCACCATCCAGATTTACAAATTTTCCTCAACGTTTCTTGACCCTCCAAATATCATTATTGTAGAAGTCTGCAGATTATGCCTGACAAGGATTTTACACTTTAATCACTTCTGACAGAGCAAGTCACAGAAATAAAGGACACAATGAGTTGATTTTCTCAGCAACGTGCACTAAGGGACCAATGATGACACTGACAAAATTTCATCAATATGCCATAATAACTTCCAGGTGATAATTATTACTTTACAATACCCCCTCGTAAGGTGTAATCTGCAGACTTCTACAATATCAGGTATTTTGGAGGTTCAAGATACGCTGAGAAAAATGTATAAATCTAGATAGTGACTACATAGAGATAAGTTAACAACTACAAATCAAAACAAACTTTCTGTCAATTTTTTTTAAAAAAAGGTGATCATTAAAACCTTATGATACTCCTTCATATGTTTGAAATGTAATGTTTACCTTGAAAGTGATAGTGGCCTTTGTACAGTAAAATCCTATAGAAACAATAGGATCCTTAACTATTGGTAATTTCTGCTGATTAATTGTTATTCCATCATCTGTGCCAACATAATACCCTTCTTCTTCATCGTTACCCACAATAGCAGGTACAAAAGACCAGGCCCATGACACCCATCCCTGTTGTTGATCATCATCTTGCTGAGCATAAGATTCTGGAGAAATGTACTGCATATCTTTGCCTGCTTCATCTTCTGAACCTTTAAAAATAAAGAAGCAAGAACAACATAATTATTCAGCTTATAATGCAACATTAGTCACAAACAAAGAAACAAAATCAGTGTACATATACAACCTCTGTGTTAAGATACAGCACTTGAAGTCTGAGCATAGTTAGCAATTAGTATCAGATCATGTGTATACAGATATACAGTCGGCCCTCCAAATTCACCAGGGTTAGGGGAACAAGATCCCCATGAATGTGGAAAATAACACAAGCCCACCTCCTCCCATGCCAGGGATAGCTATAGTCAGTTTTCCCTGGCATAGGAGGAAAGGCCAGGGGAGCCTGTGTGTGACCCCTATCCATGGGAGAAAGAGGTGGGCAGGGCTCAGGCTCAGATTGCAAATAATTGAATTCATGAATCCCAAGTCTGTGAATGTGAAGGGCTGACCGTATAGAGAAGTGAGCATTACTGGCATTTTGAGTATGATTTTTTTAGTGACATGGTGGCATAACTTAGGCAACCATAAACAGATCATTTTAATTCCATTCTTACTGTATAGCACACTGAGAACAATTTAGATATAGGTATATTAAGGTCTTCTCAAGGGTTTTGTTTTTTTTAATACAGTCCACTCTCCCTATTGGCGCACTTCCCATCCGCGGATTTCAGCATGACTGTGACCATACCACCATGCTGGTGGATCTGGGGGGGGGGGGGTGGATCCCCCTGTGGATACCGAGGGCCCACTGCATTTTAGGTGATGAGAATGAAGTCTAACTTTTATCAGCTGGGCAAGTCACTGTTTACTTTCTAGTCTATCTTCAAAGATGTACTACTAGCAACAGAAATAGAACATTAATATCCCTATTCAGATTCTGTAACCCATACATCTATATTACAGAGGCCTTCTAGTTGCATCAGCTACTCTAGACTGTTTAGCTATGACTTTATCCAAGAAGTACATGCCATGAGTTGCTTCAGGAATACAAGGAAAGGAGAAAGTGATTTGCCACTGATTTTGCTTCCCTGTGGAAATTAGATGTGTGTTTGATAGGTGGTCATGGATTAGTTAACATTAAAATGTTAATATGCTAATTTATAGTGCATTCAGATATCATTTTTAAACAGGGTCATTTATCTGAGGGAGATTTTATGAGTAAATTAACTAAAGTAAACATCCATCTCAATTACAAACTTGTTTTGAAACCAGTGGTTTTTATCTACCCCGTAACTGCACACTCTTCATCTAAAAATCATTTTAAAAGTGGTTTGGGAATCTCTAAAGAAAAGAAATGTAAACAAGTAAGATACAAAAGCAAAGAAAAAGTCAAAGAAGGACTGGTGTTTCAAATGGAAAATCTGCATGCAAAATTCTCTGGACCTGACCATGGCCTTTTTGTAAAAAAAAAAAAAAAGTGTCAAAAGAAATGTATATTTGAAATAATCTGTTTCTGCATCAAGGACTGCTGAATAAAAGATGAGCTACAACAGCTGAGTCATTGACAATTTTCTGACCATGAAAAGGTCTTCACTGAACACAGTTGTCAGCATAATGAAAGACTACAGAATTAAGTCAGCACTATATTACAAGACACCCTATTTAAACAATTCATTTGGGAGTGGAAACTATACTCTTCAGCATCATGAAATACACTGCTGTCACTATTCACATAATGATCTTTAACTATTCATATTAAACCCTCTTCAGAAGAGAGATTACATAAAAACTGCTGTGTTCTCAGTACCATTTTAAAAATAGACAAAATCTGTAACAGGACTTCCTATGCTTTTAGAGTAGATGAAAAGGAAATATAAACAAGTAAGATACAAAAATAAAGGGTGGATGAGACTCCAGTATTAAAACAATAGTTAAATCCATGTTTTAGAAATACTTAGTACCTAATAAAAATTTTGGTATCATTCATCATGACACAGATCTTAAGTTTAGGCATTCAGCTTTTACATGTCTCTTAACAAAGCTGGTCCATAGACTGGCAGCATTACCAGCGGTCTTAACACAAGGATTAACTGTTCCCGAACAATTTCAAATATATGATTGCCAAATAAACCTCCTTCAACAGCAGAAATGTATTTCTGTTCTGACTTCTCAGGTGCTGACAAATGTCAGTGGCAGGAAAACATTACATTTCATTTATTCCAGCTTTTCCCTATGCATGTGCTATCAGATCAACGCCTTAAGAAACCTCAGTGTGTTATAGGACCAACAATTTGTAGAAGACTTGAGACAGAACAGCTTGAGGAATTCTAAATGAAAATTTCCTTCAATATAGTTCCAATATATTTGTTTTTAATCTCACTGAAGGTTAGAAAATACAAAAATTTAAACAAGAATACCTCAACACTGAAATTTTAAGGACTGGATGGGCATTTTGTTCTTGAGTCAGTCAGTAATATCATTCAAAATATTATCTGAGTTAGAATGCACTTTCTCTCTTTAGCGATTTTGTAAAAGTCTGTTTGGCCTGAACAAAATAAAACTGATGGGACAAGAAATTGCTTTGGACAGTGACTTATTTGCATTTGAACCAGCATAAACACAAATCATAGATGTCACAAGCACCAGATGAGAGTAGGAGCTGAGGTTTTGCAGAGTAAGGGTTAACTCCTTTGCACAGCATTCACCACATTCCTTAAATATTTAAACAAAGAACCACTGCAGGCACAGGTAAAATTCAGGTATTAAAATAAGATGGTTTATTTTGACTAAGCAAGCATGCTGATGCACAATGTTTGGTCATTTTTATTGGCTCTTTCTGCAAGTAAGAAGACTAGATAGAGTTCTCTCATCCATGATTTATTTAATGTAGTGTGCAAATTAGGAATGCTAGCATCTCTCTACACTTTCATAGTTTACTAGTCTTACAGCTGAGAAGTTACTGAGTCTGAGTATAAAGTGAGATGATTTTAGGATTGCAGTCAAGACTTAAAGTAAATATAGCTAGGCAAGTTTGGGAAAAAGAGATAGATCAAGGGCTTTCAGCATCCCAAACATACCTCACCATCACCCTTCCACCAGAACCTTAGCTTTCTGAGCAAATATGTTAAGACTATGCAGAAATTCTGGTTGAATTCACTATACAACTCTAGGGGCCTTCCTCATTCATCTTTATTCCCAACTTCTTTTTACTTCTGTATCTTCCAGCTTTTTGTCCAGGTTACCTATGGGATTGTCTTCTCCTATATAATCTGTCCCATACATTCAGGTCCCGAAGAGGACATTTACTTCAGTCAGCCAAGACTAAGCTGGCAACTGTGAATCAGAATTTTTTTTTTCTAGCCGCCCCCAAACTGTGGAATGACCTTGCAGAAGAGATTCGACAGCTGAATATGCTGTCTGATCTTAAAACAGCATTAGAGTCTAATATTCTCTGGCAGGCCTATCCAGATGGTTTTCAAATTATGACTTTTAAATTATGAATTTATTGTTTTGAACATGTATATTTTTAACTGATGTTATACTCTTTGGTGTTATGATTATGTATTTTTAATTAGTGTTTGTGTTTTGAACTGTGTTATATGTGTCTTGTTGCTACATTTTAATTTGTTGTTCCCTGCTTTGATACACAGGGAGAGGTGAGTAAGAAATAATAAATAATAGTAATTTATTTTTTATTATTATTAGCAGCAGCAGCATCAAGTTTGACAAGGTAAATTTTCTCATTTGTAATAAAAAGTGATAAACTATAACATTTTCCTTTGGTATTCAAGTATTAAATGACATAGGCCCTCACCTTTCTTTGACTGATGCTGACAAGGAGAAATTGCAAATTTTACATTTAAAAAAGTAAATGACTCCTGCAATAATAAATGCTTTCATTTGTAAAGCAACTACAAACATTACACACACACGGAATATTGTTATCAACTCAAACTAGCTGATGATCTCACAAATACAGTAGGGTTTACAGTGATTATTTTTGATTCCTAAGAATGGCATACTTATTGTTACCATGTCAGACAAGCCATAAAAAGTCCATTACCTGATGGCTTTTTAAAGTAATTCAAAATATGTCTTATCTCCCAGAAGCATTGTTGGATCTTTGACATCCTCTATAATTGAAACCCAAATAAGGCTGGTAATTTTTGCCGCTTACATTTTTCTAGTTGGTCAATACAAATTTTAGTTTTTTTCCCCAAAGACAGGTTATGACAAAATAAGAATAATTCCCAAACCTTTCCAATCAGGTCTAGTTCATTGTACATGAAATTGAACCATACAGGAGTACCTTCAAAAGAGTCAAGTGATCAACCCTAGTTTTTGTGCTGTCAGCCGAGCAGAGAAATTGCCTTCTGAGGTTTGGGGCACATATTTTCCCTAGTCCTGCTGCAGCCATTTAAACAGAGAACAGTAAAAATCTAGTTATTATTCCTTTCCACAAGTACCATGGCCAATAACTTTTAGAATTATTGCAGCATTATTAATATGATGTTCTGGTTAACACATTAACAGCAACCTATTAAACTATCTGGGTCATCTTATAGCACCAAATTACACTAGAGGAGGAAGATGTTGGACTAGGCAATAAATATATAAATTAAATGGAAGATATAGACTGCCTTTAAAAAGCACAGTAAGATATTAATCCACACTACACTAAACTAATCAAGAAAAATAAAGAATGTTTCACCATACTGGAAAAAGGTGGATTTCGATCTTAGAAATCTAATTTACAGAAAACATTTAATAACAATAATAAAATCCCATGACTAAGTATCTCTCATTTTCAGTAAATGATAACAGATTGTGGAAGATCCTAGGACTAACCATTTTTGTTACTTTTCAGATATTTGTATAACACTAATGAGGTGTTTAAAGTAATGAAAAATGTATATTGACCTACACAATCAGCTTTTCAATAAAACAAGTTAATATGACTGTGTGTGTGTGCACGTGCATGTGCATGTGTGCTTTCAAGTCATTTCTGACTTATGGAGACCCTAAGGCAAACCTATCAAGGGATTTTCTTGGCCAGATTTGTTCAGAATTTTGCCTTTCCCTTTCCCTTTCCCTGAGGCTGAAAGCATGCCCAAGGTCATCCAGTGGGTTTCATGATTGAGCTGAGAATTGAATCCTGGTCTCCAGAGCCACAGTCCAACTCTGTGCTATTATTAGAGTTACAGTCCAGCCACTATGCTATTATTAGCTGCAAATAAAAGATAAAAATGAAATGTGGTTTGCCTTAGTAATCTTACAGATAGCTTCAGCATGATTACAATGGAATCATTACCCCCGTTATATGAACTCTAAGACGATGTTTTACAATCCCTGCAGATATATCTTTAAACAGACTTAAGTCCACTTCAAAAATTACCAAACAACCATTGTAAAGACCAGTTTTCCATTTGTACCATAATTTCTTTTGATGCTTCAGGGAGGATAAATGGGTACAGTTTTTATTACCTGAGATGTTCCCTAAAACATCCTTAGTGTGACAAATGAGGTCTTCATTTTCCCCATCTTTCAAATTGCCTATTTCTCCATAGTACAGAGATATCCCAAGTTGCATTATACGAATAAACATAGGAAGTTGTTGATCAGTAATGGATAGTTTCAGACTTTCAACTAATGTATGAATCTGTAAATACAATGAAACAGACAACAAATAAAGATCAGGATGTTTAAGGTGAAGCATACTCAATTACAGACTGAGTATCCTTTATCCAAAATGCTTGGGACAAGGAGAGCTCTGTGTTTTGGATTTCTTCAGATTCTGGAATACTTGTATTTGCATATACTGTACATAATGAGACAGAAAAGAGACTGAGGATTTGCGAAATGGCAGAAGGTGTTGATTCCCAACATTTCACATGTCCTTGCATCTCTCTCAAGCATCACAAATACAGTACAGATGCATACTATGCTCCTTGAGTTGTACCTCAGAAAGTTTTTTTTTTATGTCCACATTACTCCAATATTAAAATCACTCCACCACTTGCCAATTAGTTTTTGAGCAAGGTAAAATATGTTGGTTGTTACCTTTAAAGGCCTACATGGCTTGGGTCCAGATTACATATGGGATTGCCTTCTCCCACATAATCCAGCCTGTATACTCAAGTATTCTGGGGACATTTACTCCAGTCAACCAGAACTAGACTATTAACTATCACCCAGAGGACCTTTTTTTCCAGCTGCCCCCAAACTATGGAATGACCTGCTGGAAGAAATTCAATATCTAGATATGCTGTCTGAATTGAAAACTGCATTAAAGGCCAGCCTCTTCTAGCAGGCCTATTCAGATGATTTTTGATTTTTAAATTATGATATTTAAAATTATGAGTTTTAAAGAATGGATTGTTTTAATACGTATTGGTTTTATAGCTTCTTTAAACTGATGTCATGTGTTTTTAACTGGTTTATGTGTTTTCAACTGATGTCACATGTATTTTAACCCTATTATTTTCTATGGGGCTTGAGCATGCACTCTTTTCCCCATACGCGGGGGGGGGGGGTGTCCAGAATGGATCCCCCACATATGGGGAGGGCAGACTGTATTAAATACTGAGTTAGAAACTATCAGAAGAGATCTTCACCTCAATGTCCAGCAATTTTGCTATCTGCAATATGTGCTCTTCACACAGCCTTTGATTGTCTAATGGCAATACAGAGGTAGTGTTTTCAACCACTTGGTTCTTTGAAGATGTCAATCAAGACTGTGATTCAGGGGATGAGAAATCTAAATCATAATTGATGTCAGACAAGTCATATTTCTACTGAATTGTCACCTCTATATCCTGTAAACCGACATCCCAATTCTGCCTGCATAGCTGATTAGCGGGTTCGGTACCAGCTGTAGGGACCAGATCAAGAATAGCTGTATGCATTGCCATTGTGAACACTGGAACCAACATACACACTGGAAATTATAGAACTGTTGTGGAATTCCCGCCAAAAATGACACTTGAGTTGTAGTCTGTTACCAGCTCATCCGGTTGAGTGGGTGGAAGAGATGTTGGCACTCTATGGGAGGATATTACAGGAGTAATAATTGGCTAAGCTACCTGATAAAACTAGCTACAGCGGGTCTAGAAGGAACATCTCAGTCCAAAGCTTAGATACAGCAGCAGATTCACAGCAATGCCTCTACCTATTCCAAGAAGAGGATCTACTCTGATAGAAAGCATAGTAATAATGATGGTAGCATATTAATTGTGGCATGAAGAATGTGTAAAATACATCCTAACATAAGATGAAGAAAGCTGACTAGGTAATCTTCACTCTGGAGACCTAGGTCTGTAGGAAAGACACAAAGAGGAACAGCCAACAAAGTGGCCTCTATAGCTTTAATCTCGAGATGAATAGCATAGTGATGACTCCCTAAAATAAAGTATTTGCTACCCTACGAATATCACATTACTGCTTCTCATATTCCTTCTGGGTATACACAGAAAAGGTAAGGTTGATCTGATTAGGTGGTGGCGACTTATCAATTATTGCTCAAAACATGAATCCAGACACAATACTTTATTGAAGGCTATGCTTTAAAATCTTGCTGGCAGAACTCTGATCTTCTGTTCCCTATCTAAGTCCCTGCCCAGCTACATCTAATTTTTAAGACTGTACTTCCTGATGTGGCATGGTGCTGGATCAATATGCCCTCACCAATTCATTGAAAGAACATATTGGGTAGGAGGACAAAGGTCAAACTCTGACTTGCTCTCAGCTTGACTTTTCTTTGGCAGTTTATCTTTTGTAGGGGTGTCTAACAAGAGGGTGTCTTTTGGGCATTCTGCTCCCAGGGAGAGACGTTGCCTTCCCTGAGGCTAATGGGCGAAGACAGCTGTTGGTACAAGGACATCAGAACTGGAACTCTTCTAGACCAGATGGTCGTTTGACTATAGTATTGTGCAAGATGATCTTGCTACTGGAAACAAGCTGATGCCTGAAGCTGTCATAAGAACCTTAAGTACCTTAAGAAAGGTATTGGCACTGAACAAACTGATGAGGAGGCTCCCAAGTCATTTTCTGAAGCTGTCAGTCTAAATGATTCAATTGTGAAGGGACAACAACCCTATAAATACTGAAAGGTAATTCATATTAAACTTAGGAAGATTCAGTCCCGACTTTTTTTTAAAAAGGCTTTCTTATTGGCAATTCCGAGGCTAAAGAAATCATCTCTAAGGGAAGCTAGACTGGCACCTTGTTGGCTTTGCTTACTGGTAAAGATCTGTTTATTCAGATTGTCCTTTGGCTTGCTGCAGAAGAGCTTCCAGCTGGGTACGTTCTGTACTGTCTTTCATTGGTATGTTTCTAAGTGGTGTTACAGATTTTTTTAGGCTTTGGCTTATTTTATGTATTAAGAGAATTTGTTCTGTTTAATTATAAGCTGCCTTGAGTCCCAGACTTGTAAGAAAGCAAAATATAAAGTGAGTAAATAAAACAAATATGCACTGGATCTGGTTTAAAAGCAAGCAATTAAATTCAATTTTAATATGAACCCTCAACTGAAAAATATCTACGCCAAATTTTAATTTTAATTGCAAAACATGTTATATGCTCTCATTTTTAAAAACCTAAAGAGTACTTTGATGGGTATCTTTGACCACCTACAAAGAAAGATAAACAGGCAACCTATATATTATTCCATGTTTTCTGGCTACAATTTGTGGAAATCCATAATTCATTAAAACCATCTCTATAAGTACTGAAAAAAGGAAAGCATAGAATTCAACCACTGCACCAATTGACACTAGTGAAGACTGTGTCAATGTTTCCATTATATCAAAAGTTTATGATTTGACCATAAAAGATTCCTCTCTGTTAAAACTTGGCATAAAACCTGATAATCAAGTCCATGTCTGGATCTCATTCCTCATTTAAAATCAATCACAGGGCACATTTAACAGAGACAAGGACAAGATTTAACATTCTATTTACCGTATGTGCAATGGGCAGATATGGTCAAAGAAAAATGTCTTATGTAAGAGCTTATCTTAATCATGGGGCTTTCTAGATTGGCAAAAAGAAGTGTGTTCATGGCTGCATGAAACTCTAGCCTTTAGATGAGAAAGAGGGAAAGTATGCCATGAAAACGCTTTTTTTGCATTTTAGGGGAGAAGTGCCTTTAAAAAGGTGCTGGTTTTTCCAGCTTCTTTTTTAAAAACTGAAGAACAGCACAGCTCCATCTAAAGGCTGTGATGCAGCTGCTAAGCATTAAGGAAA
This sequence comes from Urosaurus nigricauda, assembly GCA_034509955.1. Lineage (NCBI taxonomy): Eukaryota > Metazoa > Chordata > Lepidosauria > Squamata > Phrynosomatidae > Urosaurus > Urosaurus nigricauda. The sequence continues at coordinate 225,188,178 of JAOEGL010000004.1, read as the reverse complement.
AGGCAACTTCATGTCATACTTTCCTGCCAATCTAGAAAGCCCCCATGATTCTATACAGTGGCCTATTTTTGTTTCAGAAGCTACTAAACACAAATTTCTTGAAATGACTGTCATCTCTTTTTAACATCTCCAGTGTTACTGAAATACAAATATACTTAATTTATAATCTGTAAGTATATAGACAATTTTATTTTAAAAAAGGAAGCAATTCTAAGGTTTTCTTGCAGTATAAACTAATATGTTCAGAACTATTCACCAAGCTGTTTAATACTTAGTTATTTAAGAGAGACACCAACCCTGAGAAGACCAGAAAGCTCAAATAAAGCTGAATTTCCCCCAAAAGAAATATTGATACTGTAAAGACTGTGATCCAGCAGCTCCATATAATAATTCTGGTTGTGGGTGAGAAGCAGTCTGAGGCTTGTTCTAGCTAGACAAACTGAAAATGAACTAAACTGAACAGCTTTTACTACCTAACAATTACTTGGTAGTCTACATTTAAGAGAAATGGCACTTTACTAGACAAATGTTTTGGTAAGTCAATACTTATATCAACCCCACTGATTCAGCCATGTACTGTAGTTGGAACTATCAACTGGACATAGCCTCTGTGCCTTGTTTGAGACTAACAACTGAATTCAGACCCATGTTTTATATCCAGAAGCTCAGAAATAAAAAATCCCTAAAGAACAGAAATTCTCTCTCTGATGACCACAATTACTAAGGATGTTAGGGTATAACATTGAATAATTATCCATGCATGAAATATAAAATGGATCTGGAAAGGTACTTACTTTAATAATAGATGGCATTTTAGAATTAAGATTATCATATGTGAAGTGTAGACGGGTTCTGAACGAACACTTATAAAGCAGTGGATCCTGATAAAATTCAATTTTACCACTAGCATTCCTCTTGTCTAGGCAAACAGTGCAGTCAGAGAAATTTATCACCTTCCTTAGTACCAAATCAGTTGCTTTGAAAAAAATAAAAATAAAAATACTACTGTTTAAATAAAGCAAATAGTAGACATATACTCATTTACTTTTCACACTGCTGAATAATTATCAGATACAAAATAAAAGGACCATACTATTTTAATACATGCCACAATGCTGTGTGAAACACTAGAAAAATTGCACTAGCAGTTTCATATACATATTGCTGCCTGGTATATTCAGTGTAAAAACTAAGTATAGAATCTGGAAGGTTAACACTTCCCTTTGCAGTGTCTCATATTCTAAGAATATATTCTAAGATGAAAATGTTTTTAATTGTTTTTTTTTAAATAGGTTACCTTATTTAATTGTTCTTAACTATTTTTTATTAAAATGACAGTTTATAGCTGTATTTTTATTTAGTCTGTTGAGAGACACATTAGTTCCCATCTCAGGAAAAAGGTGGGATATAGATAAAATAAATAAATAATAGCAGTAACTAGCTTCTAGGCAACAGATCAACCTGCACCTTCCTGATCAAGTTTTCATTCCTACAATTGCTCCTGAGCTAGATCTTTAAAAAAAAACCTAGTAAGTACCATCACTGAACGAGTCAAAGGATTACTTACCAGATATGTCCATGAATGCTCGATCCCAAAATTCATCCACTGTATAACATTCTGCTGAAGTGATATTGACTGAAAGAACAATATCATCCTCAACATATTTGAGGATGAGATTATTGATGACAATATTGACATTGTTTATAACACGCCAAATCAAGCTCTGCACATATCCTAAAAAGGAAATACAAATTTATCAATCCATTATTTAGGAGCATCATTTGCAAGTTGCCAGATACAAAAATGTGTTCGATAAATGTGCTAGTCTAGGAGACAGTGTTTTGCCAAAACAAAAACAAAGTTTTTTGGTACTGAGAAACCTAAATACAGGTTTTCTATATTCAGTAACCTGAATATAGTTTTTTCCTGTTTTCAGGGTAACCTGCACCAAAAGAATGAAGAACCTAAAAACCACTAAATAATCCACAAACCGAGAAATATGTTGCTAATTGATGTACATACTAAAGAAAGCTCTAGAAGCAGCAAGACCAATGTTACAATCCAAAGGCAGTATAAGTGGACATTAACAATTGCTGCCAGTGACCCTCAACTCATATTTCAAGACCAATCTCTCTTTAAGATAGTCATTTTATTTATTTATGTGAAACATTTATTTATCACTTTCGAGTTTACCCATGTCGCTGGGATAATACATAACAGATAAAAGTATTTAAAAACAGACTAAAATTGTTGTTGCTGTTGTTGTTGTTGTTTTAAAAATTACACCGGTTAAAACATTCAGAGTGTCTAATGACTGAAGGTAATACAAAATAATGAAGTCCTAGCAGCCTGCCAGAAGCTCAAAAGGGATGGAGCCAGCTTGACCTCTCTCAAGGGGATCTTCCACAGTCAAGGTGCCACTACAAAGAAAGCTATGTCACATTTACTCATCATCCCAGCCTCTCAGGGTAATGAGACAAGGGTAAGCAAGATCTCATAATTCAGGCAAAAGATACTTCAACCGGAGTCTCCTTCTTTAGAGGTCTTTAAACAGAGGCTGGATGGCCACCTGTCGGGGATACTTTCATTGGGAGTTCCTGCATGGCAGGGGGCTGGACTGGATGGCCCTTGTGGTCTCTTCCAACTCTATGATTCTATGATAATAAGGAGACCAGCTGTCTGTAGCCAAATAAAGTAACACTTTGGCTTAACCTCACGTTTGAGAAGTTTGTGTGAAAAAGGTCCTTATGATCATGTTCTTTCCTCATTTTCAAGCAACAAAAAGATGTGTATAGGCACAGATATCCTTCTACCACTTTCCTTTGACACAGCAGGCCAATGAAAAGATAAAGGTATATAAAAATAATGCCTTGGGCTTGCTAAATGACTTAGGGGTTATTTTGACCTACCTTGTTTCCCCGAAAATAAGACATCGCCAGAAAATAAGACCTAGTAGAGGTTTTGCTGAATTGCTAAATATAAGGCCTCTCCCGAAAGTAAGACCTAGCAAAGTTTTTGTATATAAATATATATACAGTATATAATAAAAGTTCATTTTTTCCAACAATAAGGTGAATCCTTCTTCATGGAAAAATAAGACATCCCCTGAAAATAAGACCTAGCGCATCTTTAGGAGCAAAAATTAATATAAGACACTGTCTTATTTTCGGGGAAACATGGTAAATGCTCAAACCACTGGCTTCCAAAACCTTGCATAATACAAGTTATACAATGAAACACATTCCACATTATGTTCAATTAAACAGCATACTGTCCAACCTGCAGAAGACAGCATGAGTTTGAGAGAGGACACATTTTATTATGCTGAAAGCAAAAGGAATAGTGCTTCTATTTCTGTTATTACATCTATTATTAAGTGCCAAAATATACAATTTATATAACAAACCACCTGGTGGTAAATCAGGGTCAGGGGTAGCCTGCTGAATTCTTCTTGGTTTCGCTGCTGTTTTTGTACTTTCTGAGGTACTACGATTTGTTGAACTGGAACCACAACTTTCATGGTCATCCTATAAAATGTAACACATTCATTCATAATCAGACATGAAAAATGCAAACAATGTAACAAATTGTAATCACCTGTGCCTTTTTAGTTTCTTGCCAATTGTCTGAATCAATTTTTAAAAACTACTAAAATTCTGCAACTCATATTACTGATTCTGCACACCCAGAAGGGATGATGGTTTGTGTGTTCCTAATCCACATTTCTGTCCCAGATATCTTCTGTATCTACTTGTTGAAATTTTATATATATATATATGTTTTAGCAATATCTGTATTTTCCTGTTAGTGTATTTTCCACTTCAATACCGTACATACTTAATCTAGATATAGTCATACCTGTTTTACAAATCTGCATTTCTAGAGTTGAAAAGAAGTTAGTCTTTATTGAAACATCAACGCACGCATATAATTGCAATGTGAAATTCATATAGAATATCCAAGGTAATGAAATCTATTCACCCACCATTAAGATTACAAATTTTCTAACTACAAAGATTATTCAGAAGCTTTTTTTAAAAAAACAATGACTAGTAACACTTTTGTAGAACAGTGTTTGGACTATTATTAGGAGGCACTTCAAGTGGCAATGACCTTACAAGAACTATGTTTCTTTATAGGCCTTTTTCTGTGAAAGGAAACTGTAGTCATACATATTTCTGTTCAGTGTTAACTCTGAAAACACACAATTAATTTTTGAAACACATGTGGCTGCTCCCAAGCCCAGAAATAAAACATGTTCATTAGAAGAGATGTGAAAAAGTTCCAAGTTAACTGCCAAAACTAGCATAATTATGAAAATATTTAACACTGGAACCAACTGAAATCACATACTGCATAGAGATTACACTGATGTCATGACAAACTTTCCAGCCAAATTGCACTAAAACTACTACAGTCTAATAAATCTAAGTCACACCATATGACAAACATTTTAAAGTTTAAAAAATGCAAATTATATTTTTCCATTTCAAAAGCCATTTTTATTAGGCTGAATTCTAATATAGGATTTCATAACAGATTCTCAGTAATTGTAGGAATTACTCCAAAAACTAAATTACAAATGTTAAGTGCTTAAATCTGAAAGAACTCAGATTTTTCTTTTAATTGGTTTACAATACAATTCTGTCATAATTCATTGTCCAATTTCCCTGTTATTAAGATACTATCATGACATAATACATTTAAAAATCTGAATATTCACCCCAACTAGGGTAAACCTATTGAATTAATACTATGTACATAAATGTTGACTTGCCAACTTCCTAACAATTGAGTTCATCTACTCTAGTTGAGATTTATATCTGCTAAAGTATGCTTCTTTTTTCTTTTTGTAGGGGGGACAATTTCAGTAGGTCCATTTATTTTGCCTCTGGGTGTCTCCACAAGCTGCACAGATTGCCAAAAATGCCAAAACTTGAGAAGAAAATGAAAGTGGTCCGTGTTGTTGTTGTATGACTTCAAGTTGTTTCCAACTTATGGAGACCCTAAGGCAAACCTACTGTGGGATTTTCTTGACAAATTTTTTCAGAAAAGGTTTGCCAATGCCATCCTCTGAAGCTGAGAGCGTTTGACTTGTCCAGGGTTTGTAGTTAATTCACCCCCTTTTAATGGAAAAGGAAACAATACAGGTTACTTTGGAAGATCACACAGCGCCAAGGGCATACTTTGGCCCCGTCTTGCGAAAGTATCCCCGGGTTATGAAATGGCCCTTTTCCTCCGAAGCCAGGCTTCGGAGGAGAAGGGACGGACTTTCGTTCCTTTTCCTCCGAAGCCAGGCTTCGGAGAAAAAGAGACAGCCCTTCGTCCCTTCTCCTCCGAAGCCAGGCTTCGGAGAAAAAGGGACAGCCCTTCGTCCCTTCTCCTCCGAAGCCAGGCTTCGGAGGAGAAGGGACAGCCAGGAGGCCTCCGCAGCTGAGGAGAAATCGGGCCTTCCTTTCCGCGGCTGAGGCGAAAGGAAGGCCCGATCTGCCGGATCGGGCCTTCCTTTCGCTAGGCGCGGAGGCCCAGCCTGGCTTCCCCAGCCAGGCTGGGCCTCCGTGGCTGACGCGAAAGGAAGGCCCGATCCGCCGGATCGGGCCTTCCTTTCTCCTCAGCCGCAGAGGCCAGCCTGGCTGGGGAAGCCAGGCTGGGCCTCCGCGCCTAACGAAAGGAAGGCCCGATCCGGCGGATCAGGCCTTCCTTTCTCCTCAGCCGCGGAGGCCCAGCCTGGCTGGGGAAGCCAGGCTGGGCCTCCACGCCTAACGAAAGGAAGGCCCAATCCGGCGGATCGAGCCTTCCTTTCTCCTCAGCTGCGGAGGCCCAGCCTGGCTGGGGAAGCCAGGCTGGGCCTCCGCGCCTAACGAAAGGAAGGCCCGATCCGGCGGATCGGGCCTTCCTTTCTCCTCAGCTGCGGAGGCCCAGCCTGGCTGGGGAAGGGAACCTTCCCTTCCCCAGCCAGGCTGGGCCTCCGCGGCTGACGAAAGGAAGGCCCGATCCGCCGGATCGGACCTTCCCTTCCCCAGCCAGGAGGCCCCCGCGGCTGACGAAAAGAAGGCCCGATCCGCCGGATCGGACCTTCCTTTCCTCAGCCAGGAGGCCCCCGCCAGGCCAGGCTTCGGCCAGGCCTCGGAACGGATTACCTATTTCCTATGGGAAATAGGCCCCAGGTTACGAAATTTTCGGCTTACGAAAAAGGTGCTGGAACGAATTAATTTCACAACCCGGGGAACCACTGTACCCAGAAACTCCAATCCATCAATAGTGGGTTGAACAGAGACAATGGCTTCCTGGAATATTAAACATATTGTAACACTGGCCTCACAAGGTCAGTCAGTTTATCATATCTCCATTCTGGTTTCCAGTCTGTACACATCACATTCCAAAACTCCCTCCACCATTTAGCTGCAATGCAGCAGCTAAAAAGGCCAATGCAATTTTAGGCTGCATCAATAGAAGTATAGTGTCTAGATCAAGGGAAGTAATAGTGCCACTCTATTCTGCTTTGGTCAGGCCCCACCTGGAATACTGTGTCGAGTTCTGGGTACCACAATTCAAAAAGAATGTGGAGAAACTGGAGCGGGTCCAAAGGAGGGCAACTAAGATGGTGAAGGGTCTGGAAACCATGCCCTATGAGGAATAACTTAGGGAGCTGGGGATGTTTAGCCTGGAGAAGAGAAGGTTAAGAGGTGATATGATAGCCCTGTTTAAATACTTGAAGGGATGTCACATTGAGGAGAGAGCAAGCTTGTTTTCTGCTGCTCCAGAGAACAGGACCCGGAACAATGGATGCAAGCTCCAGGAAAAGAGATTCCACCTCGACATTAGGAAGAACTTCCTGACAGTAAGGGCTGTTTGACAGTGGAACACACTCCCTCGGAGTGTGGTGGAGTCTCCTTCCATGGAGGTCTTTAAGCAGAGGCTGAATGGCCATCTGTCGGGTATGCTTTGATCGGGAGTTCCTGCATGGCCCTTGTGGTCTCTTCCAACTCTGCGATTCTATGATTCTATATAGTCATCCACTAACCCTGGCCTTAAGCAACATCTTTCCTCCTACTTTCCTTTGCCCCTCAAAGATCATAGTTAAAACTGAACATCATCATACCCATAAGTTTTGCATTTCTATGGTTATTCATATTTGAGTATAAAGGTCCTTGCTGGGCATCAGTTCACTTCACGCATGTGAGAAATTAGACCAAGTCAACAAAAGCTTATGCTATAACATCTTTCACCCTCTCAATCTCAAAGGTGCTACAAGATCCCTTTGTCTACCATTAAGAAAAGATGAAACAAAATGTAGTCAGCAAATGAGAAATGACAATATGTGGAGCTGAAATGATTTCAGATAAATCAAAAATGGGAAGGGTTTCTGAAAAGGATAAGAACTGAATTACAGAATTCAACTAAGTTCACTAATTATATGGAAAGCAGGGTCAACAGGACAGAGAAGATTTATATGTAATATGGGAAGAGAAGAAAGTGTGGGAAAGTGAAAATTTGGAAGCATCTCTTAATTTTCTCATATAATACCAAACTGAAGCAGCTCAGGGAATATTCAGTATCTACAGAGAAAAGAATGCAATGTTTCAAGTTAAAGCAAGCCATAGAATAAACATCCAACTATATTATATCATGACCTATTTTAGCAACAGTATATATACAAGGCAAAGTCGAACATTAACAACTGAGCAATTATTTTATCATTATATATTTTAACTTGTTCTAGTTAAAGAAGACAGGACCCAGCAGTGGGATTCCACGGGGAGAATGTTGGATCCAGAGGAACTCAAAGGAGATCCCTCCTTGCCATTCCAGACCCATTAATTTATCCCACAAACAGCCCTGGAGAATTGGTTTTGAAGTAACATAAAGAGCTACAGGCAAAATGGGAGTAAAAAGGAAGAAAGTTCCTTTGTGATCTACAAAATTTGTATTTAGTTAAGCATTCATTTCATATAGCAGCCTTTACACAGATGTACTCCTTCCATCTAAATGTTTGTTGAGAAGCCACAGTATTTAATATGGTTCACATAAAAAATCTGGAAATTTAATTTTTTCTAACACAATATTTAAAAAATACAAATTATACCTTAAAAACCATTAAACATCTGCTTGCAATGATGAACCTCATAGGGTAACTATAATGTTTTATTATGTGCATAGTAGCCTTTCTTGGATAAATGGGCACAAGATCATACAAATTTTCATGCTCCTTACGAACAGATAAGTATTATTAATGTTTTATTTTGACACCACAATACACTTCAACATATACGATTTAGAGAGCTCTTGTTGCAACCATATATATAGTGGACCCTTGTTATATGCTGGGGATGCTCAAGTCCCATTAAATATAATGACATAGCAAAATGGTGTCCCTTATATAAAATGGCAAATCAAGGTTTGATATTTGAAATGTATACTTTTTTTGAACATTTTCAAACTGTGGATGCTTGAATCCGTGTATAAAAAATCCGCGGATAAGAAGGGCCGATTGTATTAGTATTTTCTAGAAATACTGGATATATAGTGCCAGTTATAAGGTTAATGTTTGTGAAAAAACAGAAAATAAAAAATTGGTTTGTCCTTAACAAAGAGATTTTTTTTACAATGCAAGGTGAAAAAAGTGTATATAAAGATACAGAAAATGCTTTTATGAAAGCAAAAAAAATAAGCTGAACAGAAATCCAGGACAATAATCAATTAGTAGTAATTAACATCTAGAAATGAACTGAAAAGAAATGTACAGTGGCCCCTCAGTATCCACTCAAATTTGGAAAATGTATGGCTGCTTGTCCCATTATATACAGTAGTGTAGCAAAATGGTGTTCCTTACATAAAATGGCGAAATCAAGGTTTGCTTTTTAGAATGTCTTGTTATTGTTGAATATTTTAGTGGCTGGCTGAATCTGTGGATGCAGAATCCATGAATATAGATTCATCCCACTGAATAATAATAATTTTATTTATAGCCCACCCTTCTGAACTGGCAATCGGTGTGAGGTACAACATAGTTAAAAGCAGCACAAGTTAAAATACAACAATCCCATTCGCCTCACCCACCCCTTAAACCCACCACTGACAACACAGCATATCTATATCTGTATTAATATAGATACGCAGAAGTGAACTATTCAATGAGCACAATACATTTCATCCCGAAGGGCACTGTTGGTGGCAAAATATACAAATATTCTAGAAAGAAATAATCCCATCACTTACAAGAGATAGATCAAAATTGAGTTTTCCAGTTTGGTACCTTCAAAACAAGACATATACTGTACTGTGATTCACCTTATAAATAGTTATAAAACAGGAAAAAAACTGATACAGGGAAAGACAGAAACCCATTCAGCCTACAACATAGGCAAAAAAATTGTTTTTTGGGGGGGGGGGGGTTAAAAATGGAAATCCAGAAAGTGTTTGCTATATTATAAACCATTTTATACCAAAAATGGTTCGGGGGGGTGGGTGGGGTGGAACTCTTCCAAATATTTCAATTGGAAAAGATTCCAAGAGTCTTTTGCTACATTCCAAAAAGCTTATTCCTCATCAACAATTAGTGAAGGCCCATAGTTTGAACCTGCTGCCATGTAAATTAGTAAACTGCAAATTCTCACCCACCTTACCTCTGAAAGGAAATCAGTGAAGTTAAAGAGAAACCTATACTATAGCATTTAGTATTTCCATTTCTATACCACTTATCAGTGAACTCAGCACTCTCTAAGTGGTTTACTTGTTAAAATAAATTAAAAAGGAGGAGAGGGGGATGGAAAGCTGAGTCAACCTTGGAGCCCTGGGATTGAACACATAAGCTTGTGGCTGAAGTACTGATATTTAATTTTTTAAAAAAACATTGCGCCAAAGAATATATGAAAGACAGAGGAACCTTCTTTGCTAACTCAGACCAGGAACAGTGGGATGAGAGGTGAAATCATGCAGGATTTTTCACCAGCATTCAAGTGAGGTTTTTAGGTATCATAATGTCATAAAGCAATAATGGATGCAGATGTGCTTTGAACAATATACATTAAAGAGATACTACTCTTGCTGCACAATATGAAGTAGACTGCTATCCTGGGCATGTAGCAATAACTTTCCTTATCTAAAAATAATTTTCTCATCCAAAACAAAAACAAACAGCTTCATTTATATACCACTTCATACCATCTAAGCAGTGTGTAAGCGATTTACAACTCTAAGCTACTTGCCCCCAACAATCTGGGTACTCATTTTAGCGACCTTGGAAGGATGCAAGCCTGAGTCAAGCTTCAGCCCTTTTGCTGGTATTGAACTCCAAAAACCACACTAGAGTAGGAACAGAACAGTAAATAATTGATGCAACATAAAGCTACAGTATGATACATTTACTAAGATTACATTTAGATATTTCACATTGAAAACATACAACAGAGCCTTTTCCCCTCCCTGCTTCAGCCCTCTAAACCACCTAAAAAACAGCTCCTGGAGAACAGCTATTTTTGAGTGAAATTTTGGAATCAACCCCTTCTATGGTAGTTTCATTGGCAGAAGGAGATCCTTCAGCAGGAAAAGTCCTTTCTATTTTGGCCAAAACATTTTAAAAAATCACAAAATTGCACATTGTGGAAACACAAAACCATTCAAATTATTGGATGCAATATGTCCAACAAGCTCTACAAGTTTTAAAAACAATAGGCATTTCTAATTCAGATTCAGGTTTCCTATGCCTCTAGGTTGCCATAGACAGGAATGCCTCGATTGCGACAGAAAATTAATGGCATGTCTTTAGTTATGGTAGCCTTTTTTCTCCAAAAGAAAAACAAAAGTGTACAGTATTATAGTTAAAATATCCCTAAAGTAAAAACACTCCACAAGATTTAGCAATATAAGTACCAAGTAAAGAAAATTTCTGTAAGAATTGTTCTGGAGAATGATCTTGTATCAACAGATCATACATTAATACTATTTAAATGAAAGATGAAACTGAAGCATTTGCCAATCTTGGGAAGAGCAGGTGAAGACAATACACAATACAGTAACACATTCAAGTTGCAATAGAGATATTTATGCAAATTTTAAAAAATTTAAAATTTGAGTTAAAATTCTTGAATTAGGAGTTTTAATTAATGTCTGGAATTTTAATCTTATAACTGTTTAATTCTTTTTTAAGGGGGGATATTGTATATATGTTATTTTATCTGTTGTATGCTGCTTTGATTGTTTTTAGAAAAAGCGGGATAGAAATAAAAAGTTTTTTATTTATTGAATTATGCAATAGAGTATTGGCTATTAAATAATATATATTTCTTTATCAATAGGTTAGGACCAACATATTTTTTTCCTAATACTCTCCAAAAATGACTGGCTGAAAATGCAGTTAAGAATGTTGCTCTGTATTATCAGTTGTCTAAAATCCAAATGAGATAAACAGATGTGATAAATGAAACAGAAATAAAGCTCGATTGGTATCACTAATTTACAGCACATGTGATAAAACCTTAAAATCAGAGGTACAGACCTTCCAGAATTTAATGCCATGGGTGGGGGGAACCCATTTTTCTGGGAAGCTATACATTTTTAGAAAAATTGGAAAAATGTAATATTGGAATCCTTTACAGACTGAAAATCATTTTATTATTTCAGGATCATAAAATGTATTCTATAAATAATTACACAATTTTGTTTGGGATAAAATTATGTTTGGTATATTAAGTCAGAAAACTGTTTAATGTTTTGTTTTGTTTTGTTTTGTTTTAGGGTGGCTCTTTTTTCTTCCCTTTGGTTACAAATGGAGATACAGGTTTATAGAACCTTTTTGGTTTTACCACTTTATTAAGAGCACATTAAAAATGATTAAAAAACAGAAGAAACCATAAACATTAGTAAAATAGAGGGAATTTTTCCCCTCCTCTTTTCGTTTCACAGTGTCAAACATACATAAACCATTCATTCCAACAAGAAGGACAGGAATTGCAATGATTAGATAGTGTACATTGTTTTACTTTAAAGTCTTCCCATCCCCTTATTCATAATTCTGAAAGAAAATATTCCAAAATAATTTCTTTCAACAAAAAGATTTTTTTTCCTGAAGGGAAAGGCTTTGGGCAGGCAAGCCCCAGGAAAAAAACTTTTTTTTTTCAAATTTGTCTGGACCTTCCCTTCTCCATTTAAAAATACTAAAATAACCAAAAAATGGCCACACTGCAATCCTATATGTGTCTACTCAAAAGTAACCCTCGAGTTTACTTCCACAGCTGAAAGTGACTTAGTTCCACAACTAAATGTGCAGGACTGCAACCAAAGGGCAGAATCCTATGGCATCCTTTTGTGGATTCAGCTGATTTTGTGCCTACTGTGCACAGGGTTTTGGCATCTTGGAGACTACAGGATGGGAATAATTCCACTGATGTTAGATATCAATGTATACCATTGGATCTTGGCCCAAAAGTTTAAGATAATATTTTTAAATGGCTGCTTTTTGAAACTACATGAGGTCTGACAATTTTATGGCAGAAACATCCCTCACACACACACACACACAAATAAAAGCAGAAAAGTATAAATAAATTACGTATAAATTAATTTACAAGTTGAAATGCCTGTCAGCCAGAGAAGAGTAGCCTCTTTTTTTTCTTTTTTTTTTTTTTAAAAGGTTTTACAATTTAGCAAGGACAAGGAGCAAGGAGCTGGCTGAAAATACAGTGGAAAATGCAAATATTTTCCTTAGTGCTCTAGTATCTGCTCTTGATGTGATCCCCTCAATACAAGCAGTTGTGTCTCTGAAGAGTTGCAGGCTACTCAATTTTACAATGTGACTCATTATTCGTATGATCCTTGAGTTCACCAAAATAGTTTTGAAAGCAGCTCTCTGAGTGACAGCCAAACCAATGAGTATGAAAAGAACTCCCACAGGCATCTCATGGCAGCATTTCAGTCAACTGTATATGCAACACCATAAAGCTCAATTCTATCACTGAGAGTTGCCAGAAGTATAACGGTTTCATTGGCAGATCCCAAATTCAAAAGGCAGTAACAAAACTTAAATTATTCTCCCACACAACAAGTCACTGCCGTCACCATTTGAAAATTATCGACTTCCTTTACAGTAAAAAAAAAAAATCTGTATTTATTTATGTTCAACTTCTTAATGAACTGTATACTTCATGGCTATTCAAGGGATATGTTGAAAATGCAATTAGAAATAGGGAGTTGCCTTTCATGTTGACAAGGACATTTGACAGGACATATTGTATGGAAGACGGCATACATTATATTTTCTTATAAGATACAGTATGTCATTCTTGTTCTCAAATTAGTTGAATACTGAAGCTTTGCCTGCACCAAAGTTATCCATTTTGGAACAGCTTTACCAATAGATTGCTACATTTACATCCTGAAGCCCACATCCCATTAAGAAAGGAACATAAACCATGGTCAGATAAACAACTCGCCATTACAAAAACAGAATCTTCTTAGGGTCCTATTCAAGAGAGATTATGAGCCTAAGCAGGCAACAGATTGGTTTAGAGGGGTTTCCATTTTGAACATGAGGGCAGTTCAAAATTGTAAATAAGTTTCTGCAAACAGATTCTAAGCTTGGAGCTGATTAGTCTCGCTCTCTCGCTCTCTGTGTATATCTGTCTGTCTGTCTTCAAGTTGCCTGTCGACTTGTGGTGACCACATTAATTTCACAGGATTTTCTTAGGCAAGGAATACCCCAAGGTGGTTTTACCAGCTCCTGGTATTAATGGGTGGTGTCCCATCCAAGTACTAACCATAGCTGACCTCTCTTTGCTTCCAAGATCAGACAGGATCTAGCGCCTTCATAGTATTTAGGTCCTAAAGATTAGGTAGTAGAGATCAGTAAAGAATCTGGTATTCTGTTAATCAATATGCCAAAAGATTACCTGATACTAGCTAAACTTGGTCAAATGCACCCCTAAAGTTGTTTCTGAGTACCTTAACCATCCCCCAGCATGATAAAAATGGGGTAGCTAGATTTTTCTTAAATATTAAAACACCCCCAAAAACTAAAGTTTGTTTGTTTGTTTGTTTGTTTCCTTCTTAGTTTTAAAAAAGCAGGGTATGTGTACTGGAATCCCAGGTTCAACTTTATCTTTCATTCTCATTGTCAGTCATAAAGTCCAAGTGAAAATGTAGAGACCACATAAAAGGGATAGTACTCTGGCATTAGGCTGTATTAGATTGGATAGTACTCTGGCATTAGGCTGGATATCGGCTTAGACTGTGTCTTCTCATATCTGCTATAGTGTTAAAGTGAATTTAGATTCTTTGTCTGAAAAGTCTAAGATGACTCTTTTAAGTTTGAAATTTGGAAACAGGTGTTCCTTCCACTCAGAACGAGTTCCCATCAAATTCTTTTAAGATTCTAGGCCAAAGAGTTGGAAGGCTGTCAAGAAGACAACAACTACCCCAGACAGTAACTGGACATGTGTCTCTTTCACTAGTTAGAAGAAAGGAAGTTGAATTGTTCTAATTGAACAATGCAAACAGTAGATGCGTACATGGTTGCCAAATTACCATCAAGCCATCTGACCCACAAGGGTAATTGTACACTAGCCTATCCAGAGTACTGGAAAAGACTGTTTTTCAATCCTGGAACATTCCCACCAACCAGACATGTCAGAATTATTATGGTATCACCTAGGCACCTCTTTAGTTTTACACACTAGTTCCTGTTTTCCATACTATGGCTCTTACAAGATGCAGCCAGTTAGACTTTACTCCATCAAGTAGTCTAAGATTGCCATGGCATTTCTTTTCATTTTCTAGAGTTGACCAACTGTTCCTTTCTTCTTTTTCTTTGTTGGTGCATCTTGAGATCAGCCTCAGAGGCACTGAGTCCTTTGTACTGTTTGTTCTGAAATGTACTATGTTTCAGCTTGGGAAATAATTGTAGGTTTCTCTTTCTTTTTTGCTTGGACACTCCTGATATTCACTGTTGCTCTAAACTCTAAATTTAACCAGTGATTATGATGATTATGACTTATTTATATAGTGCCATTGACATTCAAGCCCTGTACAGAAAAGGGGGGGCACATACATCCCTTCCAGATGCATAAAATAGTTTTTAAGGGAGGGAGCATAAAGGATTCTCCAGCATTAGTCCTTGTGAACATTTCCCAGCACTATCAGTCTTCTGCTGTAAATGTCTAATCCATTTTTCAGGACCAGATTTCTGTTACTCTTGTCAAACCACCTTGCTTTCTTAATTACCTAAAGACATCCATGTTGCCCTGGACAACCAGAGACAAAGCTTCCACCACTGGCAAGGAGCCCAGAGATTCTGGTTCCCAAAGGGGAAGTGCTCTTGAAGTTGGAACAGTAACCTGTAAATTCTTTACTTCAGGGTTCCTTATAACTTCTGTATGAATTACAGAGTGCATTACAAATGCTGTACTAGCTGCTACTTTTAATACAATGATTAAAATTAAGCAGAGACTTTAGAATATTATTTGAAAGCTGCTACAGAAGGACTTGAGCCATGCCAACCACTTAGCCACGTGTTTGGTAATTCTTAGTCTTTGCATACTATCCCAATTCACTTTAAGGAGATGCTCTCTTCTCCATTTTAATTCTGTTTTTGAACCAATTATACTGGCTCCATAGTCCTATAAAAATTCCATATAGTTTCTCTATGTTCTTCACAGGAACTAACTGTGTAAAAACTACCTTTAGAGTGTTTTCCCTCTCTCATGTCCCCACCAGCTGTACTTGTGATAGTGAGGGGACTGAAAGAAGGGCCTCTCCTGATGATCTCAGGAAATGCTGGACCTGATCCCCTTCCACCATTCCCTTCTCCTTTTGTGTCGTGTCTTTTTTAGATTGTAAGCCAAGGCCAGGGAACCATCTAATTCAAATGATTGTATGTACAGTGCTGTATAAATTTACAGCACTATATAAATAAAGCATCATCATCATCATCATCATCATCATCATCATCATCATCATCTCAGAGCCAAGGCTAACTCATATAGTCTGCCAAACAACCTGGGCCTGTACCATATAGGAAATTATAGGTCATAACTAGAAGTCTGAATTGTGCCCAGAAACAAACTGGCAGCCACTGGAGCTGTTTCAACAGGGGCATTGTGTGGTCTCTGTAACTTGCCCCGGTTAACAGTATGGCTGCGACTCTTTGGATCAAATGAAGTTTCTGAACACTCTTTAAAGGCAGCCCCAAGTAGAGCATAGTACAGTAGTCCAAACAGGATGTAAGCAAGGTGTGTACCTCCGAGACCAGATCCAGCATCTCAAGGAACAGGCACAGTTGCTGCACAAATTTTAAATGTGCAAAATCACGCCTGGTCACTTTAGAGAACTGGGCATCCAGGGGGAACAGGGAATATAACCTCCTCTATCACAGCCTGGATCCCTATTCTCTGATTCCTCTGTCTTGTTTGGATTAAAAGTTTCAATTTGTTTGCCCTCATTTGTCCATTACTGTTAACAATCACTGGTTTAGGATCAGGACATCCTCTTTGGATTGAGGTGGAAAGGAGTAGTAGAGTAGTAGAAAGGAGTGCCTATTGATGGCACTGCACCACAAAACTCCAGATGACCTCTCCCAGCAGTTTCATGTATATACTGAATAGCACAGGGGACAAAATAGAACCCTGAGGAACCCTACAGGCCAATGGCCAGAGCATCAAGCAGGAGTTCCCTAGCACCACAATTTAGTTTTTCCCCTCCAGAAAGTAATGGAGCCACTGTAAAACAGCACCTCCAATCCTATGCTAGCGAGCCAGCCCAGAAGAATACCATGGTTGGTGGTACTGAAAACCACTAAGAGGTCCAACAGTACTAACAGGGACACACACCCCTGTCCAGTTCCCTGCGTAGGTCATCCACCAAGGTGACCAAGGCTGCCTCTGTTCCATAGCCAGGCCTGAAACCAGATTGAAATGGATTTAGAAAATCTGTTTTGTCCAGAAACTGCTGGAATTGGGAAACCATCGCACATTCCTATACCTTGCCCAAAAATGGTAAGTTGGACACTGGCTGATAATTATCCATTATAGTGGGATTTGGGGGTGGCTTTTTCAACAAAGGCCTCACAACTGTCTCCTTTAAGGAAGCTGGAACACTGCCTTGTTGTAGGGAGGCACTAACTACCCCTTTCACTTGAAGTCACATACACACACAAAAGACAAACCTATCATGCGGCTTGTTTGCAAGACTTGTTCAGAGAGAGTTTGTCTTTGCTATCCTCTGAGGCTGAGAGAATATGACTTGCCCAAGGTTATCCAGGGAATTTACTGCATCCCAAACAATATGGTACGCTGGCATGCCTAATTAGTTTTAGTGTATTTCGATTTGGAATGAAAACCAGATGGTAATGAATACTGGTCAGGAGCAGATCTGATGTTCTTAGTTGCAAATTAGTCCATTTCATCTGCCTCAACAATTACTTTGAGATTCAAAAGTTTTTCCCTTCACCCCAAAAATGTATTAAAAACAAAGGAAATGAAACCTATGTCTAACGTAGAAGTATCAAAGGGGAAAAGGGGGGAGTAGTAATGCTTTACAAATCACATGGTTCTAAAAACACCACAGGGCCTGCTGCTCCATATTGAATCCTGACACTACTGGTGGGAAAGAGTTCGTTTTCTAACATAGTGAATCATGAAGTCATTTCTTTTACTGTCCCCAAAATAGCTCACTTAGCACATAATGGTCTCTCTTTCTCTCTCAAAATTTGGTTTCAATTATATCATTAGAATGTTATGCACGGTGATGTGGGTCTCTGTTAGCTACCACAGCCTCAAAAAAGAATGTAAGGTTGTGGGGGGGAGGGGAGGATTGTTTTTGATTTATTGAGGACAAAGCAGTGGTTACAATAATTTCTGTGTGGCAAATAAAATACATTTATTAGCCCCATGAAAAGTCAATCCCATAATGTTTAAACAGCACAGAAAACACTATTAAGTTTGCTGGAATATTTTCCAGAGAAGTAGTATACTATATTTTACTTAACCTCAAATGAAAAATTCCTATTTTCTCTATTGTTTTTCTATATACCTAATATTTACTTGCATTCATTCTTAAATTTATTGGCGAAACTGGATCACAGAGAGGAAAATTCCAACTCTGTTGGATGTTTTATATCACTAGCCAGCAGTATTGAAAGCTCAGTAGCTAGGAGAAGCACTTAGCTACCACCAAAGCGCTCAGATTTCACCACAGGAATATAGGATAATATGGTATTTTCTCAGGAAATATGTTCTCACCCACTGGGGATGAAAACATAAATCATTCTAATTGTAACTGGTGGTGTAAAGATTCTAATGTGAAAAATGCCATGAGAGGAGTGAATGGAAGCCACAAGGATCCACCATCAATATGCGGATGACCCCCAACTCTATCATTCCTTTCCACACCAATGCAAGGAGGCTGTCTTGCTTCTAAACTGGTCTGTGATCTGTAATGGATTGGATGATGACAAACAAACTGAAACATAATCCAGACAAGACAGGGGTGCTCTTGGTCAGGCCGAAGGCAGATCATGGAATAGGGATTCAGTCTGTGTTAGATGGACTTATGCTCCTGCTGAAAACACAAGTTCACAGTTTGTACTCCTGGATTCAGCTTTGAACCTGGAGGCCCAAGTTTCTGCAGTGGCCAGAAGTGCTTTTGCACATTTACAGCCTGTGTGCCAAAGTGTCAGTTCCTTGAGAAGTCAGAATTGGCCACAGTGGTATACGAGGGGGTATCCAAAAGTTTTAATGATAAACTTGTTTTAAAAATTGACAGAAAGTTTGTTTTGATTTGTAGTTGTTAACTTATCTCTATGTAGTCACTATCTAGATTTATACATTTTTCCCAGCATATCTTGACCCTCCGAATACCTGGTACTGTAGGTCTGCAAATTGCGCCTGACGAGGATTTTACACTTTAGTCACTTCTGGCAGAGCCAGTCACAAAAATAAAGGACGTAATGAGTTGATTTTCTCAGCAATGTGCACTTTGGGACCAATGATGACACTGACAAAATGTCATCAATATGCCATAATAACTTCCAGGTGATAATTATTACTTCATGATACCTCCTCGTAAGGTGCAATCTGCAGACTTCTATGCTGGGAAAAATGTATAAATCTAGATAGTGATTACATAGAGATAAGGTAACAACTACAAATCAAAACAAACTTTCTGACAAATTGTTTTAAAGGTGATCATTAAAACTTTTGGATAGCCCTTCGTACCTCTTCTTTTTGAGCTCCGCTTCTCTACCATCCAGAGCCATCTTTACTTTCCTCCAATCCTTCACTATCCTCTCTTCATCCTCACTTCCAAATTCCCTCTCTACATCTACACAACTCCCCCTTTCTTCATTCCTTTCTCACTATAACATTTTCTTCTGCTACTACTACTTCTCTTTCTCATCTTCACTTAATCCCTTCCGCACGTCCTCACATACACAGACCTTCAAACACTTCCTTACATTTAACTACACAACACACTACCATATAGTGGTTTAATTCTCTTTTTAAGGGGGGCAGTGAGGGAAGGGATGGGATGTTTTAACTGATATTGTTTTAATCTTTCTGTTGTAACCGGCCCCGATTGCCTGTTCAGAAGGGCGAGCTAGAAATAAATTATTATCATCATCATCATCATCATCATCATCATCATCATCATCATCCACACCTTGGCTTCCACCCTTGCCTTTTTTGGTTCATTCTTCAAATAAAGGTGACTTCCTAATTTAACAGTTTTACTCAATCTTCATTTTTTTTTAATCTAAACCCTTTCTATTCCAGTTCTCCAGTTAATCTAAAATTTAGAATATGGATGTCTCTTTAAAAGTTGGATCAAGATACTAAAAAATAAGCTTGACATTGCTCTACTCAGTATGTGTTCTGTGCTTACCTTACTGGATTCCATACCAGCATTTAATAAAATTTAAGAGATTTTTTACAAACAAGATTCTGCAGTACAACAGTTCTTGCTTCCAGTGTCTTTCTCCTCTTTCCTCCCTAAAATCCCTTGCTTTGTTTTCTGCTTTATTTGTTGCAAGAATAAATTTAATTGAACAGCTTCTTTCCCTGTGTTACTTCATGTCCCTCATCCACATTACTGGAAACGTGAAATAAATGAAGATTTGAATTCCACTTTGTGGAATTCACATCTTCATTTATTTCATATGCTACAGTATATTCCTTTTACTCTGTAGATAATGACAAATTATTAGGAACCATGTTCCATCCAATATCTTCCAAACTGTTGCCAGTAGAGAAATCATTGGCAACTAGAGATGCATTTGTCAACAATTTCTTTACTACAGTTAAACAATTGAAAACTCTCAGCCCTAGAATAATTAGGTCATCAATCTCTATATTATGATTTAGGAAGAAATCCTGTAATGTACACTTTAAAATGAATTAATATTATAGATAATTCTCACTGCTTCTGCTAGAGCCATGTGTTAAAAACTGATACTATCACCACATGTAGGAAAGCCACATCCTCTTTGAAGAAAACCTCATATGCAGTACTTCACTTTTTCTTCTGCTGACCTGCACTAAGCCTCTACAAAACCTAAAGATCATTATTCAATCTGTTAATATTCCAAATAAACACAAACATAGGCAATCATGGTATGAACATAGGTTAGTTGCTATAAAGGGAAAATAAACAAAATGTAATTTTATTTATATTTATATAAAAATATAAAAATATAGTGGGCCCTTGGCAGCCACTGGGATTTGGTCCCAGGACCCATGTGGATATCAAAATCTGGGGATACTCAAGTCCCATTATATATAATGGAATAGTAAATTTATGCTTTATCTAAAATGGCAAAATTAGAATTTGCTTTTTGTAATTACACCCACACAAATATTTAAGCAGAGGCTGGATGGCCATCTATCAGGGATGCTTTGAGTTCCTGCATGGCAGGGGGTTGGACTGGATGGCCCTTGCTGTTTCTTCCAACTCTGTAATTCTAGAGAGAGAGAGAGAGAGACAGAGAGAGACAGACATATACACACACACATACTTCACCAAGCCATGGATAACTGAATTCGTACACATATAATCAATATAGAGGGTTGGCTATATACTGATACCTATCTTCAACAGCCGAAAGAGTAAAGCTTTAAAATTTTATATGTTACAATTAAAAATGAAATGGACTTTTCAGGATCCAAGAGAACTTGAACATACAGTATAGTGCCACATCTCTCCCTCAGTAGAATAGGTGTTTATGAGCAGCAATGACAAATAATTTTGTTGGTAGATTGGTGTAGTCCACAGATACAGGTACAGAAAATATGCTTCACACACCCAAGACTAGCACCAGTGAAATGTGGGCAGAAACAAGGGCTGTATTTTGCTTAGTACATTCTGTGAAGCACTATAGATGCCTACAACCTACATGAACAAAAAGAACAGCAACAAACACTGTGATGGTACAACGAGGTTCACTGGCACTAGGGAGTACTAATAAACAGCCACTGACAGTCTACCACTGCTTCTTTGCCACTCACTTTCTTCTTGTTTCATGCACCAATCCCTCATCCATTTGTCCTCATTTGTGACATTTGTCCTCATCCACTTACTTCCTCTGCTGTCTGCTGAGCAATCATCCTACCTTGCATTGACAGTAAACATTTCATGAGGTATTGAGGCTGAAGGATGAGAAAGATGAGATAGGTGTGGTTTACCCTCTCCTATCTCTTTAGGGACTTGGGTCCCATTATCAAATAATAATAATAATAATAATAATAATAATAATAATAATTTATTTTTATCCACCTCTCCAACAGGATCTAGGCAACTTACAACAGTTATAAAATACAATATAAAATACATCATATACTACCATGTTTCCCCGAAAATAAGGCATACCCATAAAATAAGCCATAGCAGGATTTCTAAGCATTTAGGCAATATAAGCCGTTCCCTGAAAATAAGTCATAGTGAAAGCCCATCATGGAACAGAAGGGGGCGGGAAGGGAGTGGAAAGATTGGGGCCAATGGTTTAAAGGAAATGGAGTTGTAAGAAATTTGGGATGGAATTCCAGGTTTGGAGAGTTATGACAATGTTCCAGAGGAAGACGGCTTAATTATATTTGAATAAATGTATATTATTGTACCATACTTAATAAAAATAAGACATCCCCTGCAAACAAGCCATAGTGTGTCTTCTTGTCTTATCTTTGGGGAAACACGGTATAAAAATACATCCCATTATCCCCTCCCTCCTCAAACAACACATAATAATTCCCCATAACAATAATAAAATACATTTCAGTCATTAAAACTGCCAGAGATGGACCACCTAGGTGTCCAACTTGTGATGGTGGTAAAAATCAGGCAGGCAGAGTTAATTATCAACACTTCAAATACATAGCCATGTTAGTCTGGAAAATCAGTATGCAAAGGGATCTTGTAGCTCCTTTGAGACTTAACTGAAAGAAGTACAGGTTGCTTACCTGTAACTGTGTTTCTTCGAGTGGTCATCTGTGCCCTCACACAATGGGGGGGGGGGGTGCGCCTGCGCAGAAGCTCCATTCGGAATGCTGAAAAGCTGAGCAGATTGGCGGGAGCCCCGCCCCTCCCATTCCCTGAGCATGCCCAATCCCGCCAATCTAGCTCCTCCTTCAGTTCAAGTCCGCCGCAAAAGGCAGGGACCTGACCGAGGGGAGGTAGGGCGGGATTTGTGTGAGGGCACAGATGACCACTCGAAGAAACACAGTTACAGGTAAGCAACCTGTACTTCTTCTTCGTGGTCTCTGTGCCTCACACAATAGGGTGACTGAAAAGCTTACCTATGGAGGTGGGAAGGTCACTGCAAGATCGATGAAAGAACAGCACGACCAAAACTGGCATCTCTCCGGGACCTGCAGTCCAGCCGGTAATGCTTCACAAACGTGGATGGTTGAGACCACGTGGCCGCCTTGCAAACCTCTGGCAGTGGAACACCTCTGAGGAAGGCAGCAGATGAAGCCGTAGCCCTGGTGGAATGGGCACGAACACCAACCGGGAGAGGGCGTTTAGCCAGTTCATAAGCTAAAGAAATGGTTTGAGCAATCCACTTTGCAAACCGTTGTGATGAAACTGGGTTGCCTTTCCTGGCACCACCATAACAAATAAACAGTTTATTGGTTAATCTGAACTCTTGAGAACGCTGAACATAAAAAGCCAACGCACGGCGAACATCCAGGGTGTGCATAGTCTTTTCCAGAGGTGAAGAAGGATCTGGATAAAAATTAGGAAGCACAATCTCCTGGGAAAGGTGAAACTGAGAAACCACTTTAGGGAGGAAGGAAATGTCCGGTCTGAGGACCACCTTGTCCCTATGAAAAGTCAAGTACGGCTCATCTGAGCGTAGGGCTGTCAGCTCAGAAGCACGTCTGGCTGAAGTTATGGCCACAAGAAAAGACACTTTGAGTGTCAGCAGTCTCAAAGAAGCAGAGCCCAAAGGCTCAAATGGAGGTCTCGTAAGCTGTGTAAGCACCAGAGAGAGAGACCAGGCCGGAGCCAGTGGTGGCAACGGTGGATAAAGGTGATGTAGTCCCTTGAAGAACCTCTTTAACGTGGGTGACGTGAAGAGGCGAGCTGATCGTGAGCCGGGTGGCTGGTTGGCTACAATAGCCGACAAGTAGACCTTGAGGGAAGAGAAGGCCAGGCCTTGATCCCTGAGGTGCAGCAGAAAATGCAAAGCAGTACTAAGGCTCACAGGTGAGGAAGGTTCAGACCTAGCCTCCGCGAAGGCACAGAAACGCTTCCACTTATATGCATAGGATCTCTTGGTGGAGTCCTTTCTCGAGGCAGACAGGACCCTGAGCAAGTCAGGAAACTCTATGGCTGGATCCTCCACGCCGTCATCCGTAGATTGACCAAGTCCGGGTGCAGGACCGCTCCATTGGAGTGGGACAACAGGTCTGGCCACTTCGGCAGGTGGAAGTATTGGCCCCTGGCCAAATGAAGAAGAGGAGTGAACCAGGGTTGTCTGGGCCAGAACGGAGTCAACAGTATGGCGTTGGACCGGTCCCTGGCCATCTTGGCCACCGTCCTGGAGATCAGAGGAAAGGGGGGAAATGCATACAGGAGGTCTCGACTCCAACTGCAAAGGAAGGCGTCCCCCAAGGATCCTCGTCCTTTGCCAGCTCTGGTGTAGAATGCCTGGCACTGGGCGTTCTCCGGTGTGGCAAACAGGTCCACTGAGGGAATTCCCCAACGAGACGTCAGGAGGTTGAAGGCTGGGCTCGACAGAGTCCATTCGTGCTGCAGCACCTTGTCCCTGCTGAGGGAGTCTGCCAGCACATTGTCCTTTCCTGCCAAGTGAATGGCCACTGGGTGAATGGATCGGTGGTGGCACCACGTCCACAGCTGCTGGGAGAGACGCAAGAGGACTGGAGAGTGAGTCCCTCCTTGCTTGTTGATGTACCAGACAGTGGTTGTGTTGTCTGATACTACCTGCACAACTCTGCGGAGGAGATGATTTTCGAATGCCCTGAAGGCTTTGATGACTGCCAACAGTTCCAAGGCATTTATGTGCAGTTCTGCCTCCTGTGTAGACCACTGTCCCTGCACACACAAGCCGTTGAGATGTGCGCCCCATCCTGACATGGACGCGTCTGTAGTGACCATCCTGGACGGTTCTGGCGTTTGGAAGGGCATCCCCTTGAGGATGTTGGAGGGAAACATCCACCACCTGAGAGAGTCTCTGACATGAGGTGGCAACAAGAGTCTCTTGGACGGATAGTCCCTCAAGTGATCGAAGGCAGCCAGGAACCAAGCTTGGAGAGGCCTGAGCCTGAGACGAGCCAGGTAGGTCACCGCTGTAGTTGAGGCCAGGTGGCCTAGCAGTCTCTGAATGTCCTTTGCCGACGGACGGTGAGAATGAAGGACAGACCGCAGCTGTTCCCAGAGGGCCTCCGCCCGTCTGGTGGGAAGGTAGGCTCGACCCATCACAGAGTCCAGGGACGTGCCTATATAGTCTATCACCCTCACAGGGTGGAGAATGGATTTTGGCAGGTTGACTTTGAGTCCCAAGTCTGCTAGCAGATCCAGAGTGTACTGGACGTCTTTGTACAGTTGTGTCTTGGAGGACGACACCAGAAGCCAGTCGTCGAGGTAAGGGAAAATCTTTATTCCTTGAAGACGAAGGTGAGAGATGACCATCGCCATGCACTTTGTGAACACTCGAGGAGCGGTAGAGAGGCCGAAAGGAAGAACGGTATATTGATAGAGATCTCCATCTATAGCGAAACGGAGATACTTCCAATGTTGAGGCCTGATGCTGATGTGGAAGTAAGCATCCTTTAGGTCTATGGATGCAAACCAGTCCCCTTGGTGCAGGAACGGCAAGATGGATTGGAGAGTCACCATCTTGAACTTGCGAATCGTGATGTATGAGTTGACGCCTCTCAGATCCAAGATGGGGCGGAGACCTCCTCCTCTTTTTGGAACTGTGAAGTACCTGGAGTAGAAGCCTTGGTGTTTGAAGCACGGTGGAACACGTTGAATGGCTCCTTTGTCGAGAAGGGAGGAAATCTCCTCCAGAAGAGGAGGAGAGGAGGGAGTGGAACAGAAAACGCCATTTGGTGGAATATTTGACAACTCTATGGCGTAGCCCAGGCGGATGATGGTAAGCACCCAGGAGTCCGTGGTGATCTTGGACCAGTTCTCGTAGAAATGGCGAAGTCTGGGGACTAAGGAAAGGGAGACTGGCAAACAAAAATTGGGTGTCGCCTCCAAGAGCCCGTCAAAAGTGCGACTTGGAGGAAGGCTTTCTAGAAGGCTGTTGCTGCTGACGCTGCTGACCTTGCCTTTGCTGTTGCTGCTGTTGTTGCTGCTGTTGAGGCTGTCTGTAAGGCCTCCTGTTGTAGGGCTGGGTCCTATAAGTGGAGGACGGAGCCGAACGAGAGCGGGTGAAACCAGGGTCGTATGGCCTTTGGCGCCAAACACGACTGGATGAGGGCTTGCTAGGTGTCAGCCCAAGCCTCTTCCCGTTCAGATGAGCCTTGGCCATGGTGTCCAGGGATTCGTCAGTCTTAGCAGCGAATAGACCTTCACCATCGAAAGGAAGATCTTCAATTTTGGACTTAGCCTCCTCGGAGAGAGAAGTAGACCTCAACCAGGCAAAATGGCGGAGTGCCACTGCACCGGCCATCACTTTCGCAGAACAGTCCACGACATGTCTAGCTGAGTGCACTTCCTGAGCAATGAGGGAGAGTGCCTCGGCATAGAATTCCTGAGCTGCCTCTTGTTGTGCCTGAGGCAGATAAGGAATGAAAGCAGCCACACGGTCCCACAAAAACTTCTGATAGCCGGCCATGCAACCTTGCATATTGGCGACCTTTGCTGCCAGCACCGCAGATGAGTAGAAACGTCGGCCAAAGATGTCCATCCTTCTGCCGTCTTTGTCCACGGGGGCAGAATGGGACTTGCCTGTAGACTTACAAGTAGATTCCACTACCAGAGAGTTGGGAGCTGGGTGGGTGAACAAGAATGGCGCCGTATCCGACTGTACCCGGTACAACGAGTCAAGCTTCTTAGAAGCGGGTGGCGTCGAGGCCGGCTTGGTCCAAGAGGCCACCATAATGTCCGAGAAAGAAGGCAAGAATGGAATGACCGCTGGTTGCTGGGGATGTACCACGAGGCCATCGATGGGGTCCCTAGGGGGCTGGGCCGTCTGCGCCGTCTGGAGGCCTACTGCCCTAGCCATCCTGTCGACGATTCCAGTAAAGAGATGGAGGTCTTCGACAGGCGAGCCCGGTGTTTGGTCCTCAACTTCCTCATTGGGAGAGGAAATGGCAGGCTGTGGGGAGTCAGGACGGTTGTCCGTCTCTCCCGTAGACTCCTCCGTAGACTGGGAGGCTGGCAACTGCGGATCCACATAGGGCTGTGTCGGCGCCGTACGGAAGGTCGACGTCAAGGCGTCCGCGTAGCTGATCGGAGCGGAGACTATCGACGTCGAAGTAGTAGCGGTAGCTGAGGCCGAGACGGTCATAATGGCGCTCGATTCCGGAGGTTTCGACACCGTAGCTGTCGAGGCCGGTGGAGGAGATATGGCTCTGTATTCGGTCCGGGACCGAGAGGGCGAGCGAGATCGAGATCGAGATCGTGAGAAGTCTCCGACGTGGAGGTCACGAACATGGTACCGATCCCGGTACGAAGGAGAGTAGGAGCGGTAGGACGGATGGCGCTCTCTCCAATATGATTCAGCCCGATGTCGCGCCAAAAAGGAGGCCGACGAGTGGGGCGAGTCGAAGTAGTGCTCCTCAAATGGCTCCGGAGACTTCCGGGGTGGAGGAGATGGGAACCGCAGCCTGTAAATACGCTCCGAAGAGGCTAGGATTTCCTTCGGTGGTACAGAGGTGGGAGCCGAAATCGGCAAGACAGTAGAGGCCGAGGTCGAGACCGTCCCCGTAGGGGCGAGGACCTGGGTGGATGCAGGCTGAAATGCGGGTTCCAAACTCTCCGGCGCCGAGTCTAGTACAGTGACCGGGGCCGGGAATGAGAGGTCAATGGCCGAAGGCTGTCTAAGAAAAGACATGGCCAGGTGTGCCTGGGCAGCCGCCGAGGCAACCGAAGTGAGAACCTCCTTATGCTTATGCTTTTTTGCTTTCGGCTTCTCCAGCTCGATGGGAGGAGGCCGCTTCTTGTGCTCCCTGTGTTGCCCTTCAGGGCGAGACATAGTAGTCGTGGCCGAGGCCGGCGTCGAGGAGGGTTCCGTCGGGGTCGAGGTCGACGTCGACGTCGAGGTCGGTTTTTTGATTTTCGGGATCCTCGGGAACTTAGAGATTGGAAGACGTCCTAAGGGGTCCGTGGACGGGTCCGAGGAGTGGGAGACCGAGAGGGCCTTCTCCCACAAGTGGGCCTTGAGCCGGTCTGCTCGTTGGCAGAGTGTGGCGGGATTAAAAGCCTTGCAATGCTTGCATTTCTCCGGAATGTGGGAACTGCCTAAGCAGAAAATGCACTTCGAGTGTCCATCCACAACCGGGATTTTACCGCCACAGTCGGAACATTTCTTGGCGGCCATAACAGGCCGATCCGGTCGCGAGGGGCCCGTCCGGGCCAAAACCCTCGAGTTCCGACAAAAAGGGGGCAGCTCAAGGAAAAAACGGGAGAAAACGAAAAAAGAACAAAAATAAAGTAAAATAAAGTAAAATAAAGAAAATAGACAGAGTCTAGCTACTCAGCTTCCGTCGCGATGAAGAGCACTCCGAAGGAGATGTTACTCTTGCGGCGGACGAAAGAGAACTGAAGGAGGAGCTAGATTGGCGGGATTGGGCATGCTCAGGGAATTGGAGGGGCGGGGCTCCCGCCAATCTGCTCAGCTTTTCAGCATTCCGAATGGAGCTTCTGCGCAGGCGCAACCCCCCCCCCTATTGTGTGAGGCACAGAGACCACGAAGAAGAAAGAAAGAAAATGGTAGCATGAGCTTTCATAGACTTGAGCCTACATTCTCAGATGCATTTGAGGAAGTAGGCTCAAGTCTATGAAAGGTCACGCTACCAGTTTTTTTTTCCTTTCAATTAAGTCTCAAAGGTGCTACAAGATTCTTTTGCATACTGATTAACTTTTCACTTAAGCATTCTTAAGTATTGAAATCTCATGGGAAAATGAGTCAGCTCTTTGGTAATCTTTTAAGCTATTTATTAGATGCAATTTGGTGGTGGTGTGTGTCTTCAAGTCATTTGAACCCTAAGCAACCCTAAGGCAAACCTATGGCAGAGGTTTCTTGGCAAGATTTAGTCAGAGTGAGTTTCCTTTTGCCTTCCTCTGAGGCTCAGAGAGTGTGACTTGTCCAAGGTCACCCAGGGGATTTCCATGGTTGAATAGGGATCCAAACACTGGTCTCCACAGTAGCAATCCAACACTGAAACCACTACACCATGCTGTCTCTCATTATATGCAGTCACACATATACCCAACATATACATTTTGCTCAGAGAGAAATATAAGATATGTCAATGTGTGGTTTCATCACAGTACATTACTTTGTATGTAAAGCTTCATGCATTCATTACAGGACAGGATATAGCACAAAATATGTTACACCTTCACAGTGACTAAACCTCTCTCTCTGCATTTCCTTAAAGAGACTTTAATACAGGTAGTTAACACATTGAGGAAAATAACCAACTTGAACTATATAACTTAGCCATTAAGAGTACCATCTCATCTGTTGAGAAACTATATATTTCTACACAAGTATCTATTAACATACAGACATCCAAGGGCTAATCTGTGTGAGCACTGTTAAATCTAATAGCATACATTGCATTCATAAGCCTCTCCACAGACATCCACAATAACCACAAAGAGATACAGAGAGACTGGCAGAGCAGTCTGATTTCAGCCTCCTCTTGGCTTCTTTCATTCTCTACCTAACCTCCGCTCAGCTATCAGCTGTTCTAGCAAAACAAAGATCCTCACAGTGCTTCACTTATGTTATCCAACCAAAACAGATCTTAGATATGACATCACTCCAGGTCTTGCTGGAGATAATATAAACAAACCATAGAGATGGATCTTGGCTTTTGGCTGCCTTCTACCAGATTACATCAGCCATTGCACCTGCTATGGGGTTTTTAGCAGCTAAATCTACTCAGATATCAATACTGCTAGAAATGCAAACATCATGATCTCTTTGTCCACATTTGAGTAGACATTCCACTTGACATTAGCCTGTCTCCTTGTTCCCAGGAACACACAAACTCTAATACACTTAGCTTCCTGCATTATCTCTTAGATTCTACATCTACATCATATTCTATAGATTCTACATCATATTCTGTATACATGTTTCCAGGCCTGACCTGTAACCCAGGGGATTGGGGAAACCTGTCACATGGCACAGAAGCCCACAAAAACCTAGAGCTAGCTGTGGCTCTATAGAAAATTTAAAGATATTGCTCTGTACCTTAAGATATTCCACTGCTTTTGAATTCTCTTCCTCTTCTGAGATCCACCAAAGTGATCCTCCTGTTTCCCTATGACACACCTGTTTGTTCTAAAGCCTGGATGCAGCCACTGAGAATGGCTTACACATATGCTATCCTGCCCTTTCCAGACCACTGGGCTTTCCATTTTAATACTTAACAGCCAAGCAGAAACATTAATATCAATACGTTCTTGTGTTCATGAGCTTCATTTGTGAAATGAACCATACAAGCTGAAGCACAGACTCTAGGATGCTTTCAGCACAATCGTCTACATATTTACTCAGTGTTCAAAAGGTTTAATTCTCTTGTAAATGAATTTAGGACTACAGGTTTAAATCCTACCGAAAGTCAATGAGATTTCAATAGAGGTTGTTTTAATAAGAACAACTAAATTTTAAAATTGTATTTAACCATCACTTTGACAGGTGAAAAATATGTGCATCAGGTCCTTTCAGCCCTTACTCTAATCTCTACATGATCCTTCACAGAGAGGATCAACACAGCATGAATTTGCTGCCCTCTGACCTGGGCTTCTTATTTAAGCACTCACATCAGCTTCTTTGCAACATGTTTTGCCCACAAAATGACATGGGACATGTTACACTGAGAAGAACAAAAAAGTGCCCCAACGGCAAAATATAATAGATTTGTTGAGGCAATTGCATCTCTATCGTAATTTCTTGTTCAAAAATGTATAGTGCAGGTAGTTGCAACATGATGACAGTGTCACCTGAAGAGTTTAAAATGCCTAGATTTTAGATGTAGCTCTGTTTGAATTCTACAACAAAGCATGGCTCTAGAATGCTACAATATCTAAGAAAGTGTGATATGTCCCTTACGAAAATTGTTATCCTTTCATCATAGAACAGCTATTTAAACAATGTACTAAGACATCTTCAAATAAAATGTATTATAACTGAGAGTGCTTCAGCCTTAAAAGTGGCTTAAAATGTTAAAATAAAATCTAACCAACATTTTAAAAGCAGGAAAGTTAAAACAGTAAGCACATTCCTTTATTGCAATTATATAGGAATAGATCAAGCCTGCATGAACTGATTGTAATGTACTAAATTTTAAGATTTCAGATTCCTACACAAAGTAACACACACTAATTAGAGCTCCAGTACATCTGCAACTACATCCCCATGACCCACCAAGACAGCTGCACTCTTATGGGACAATGACATTTACAAATTCCTGACAAATGCATGAGATCCGGAGCTAAAGCATTATCGGTTGAGGGGATCTAACTACAGAATGCACTCCCCTAGGAACTCAGGCACTTGGAATTCAAATAACTTTGGGACATATGGCAAACTCTTCTTTGATATAATTTTTCCGACAAGAGAAATAAATTTAAATTTTAGGAAAATTCTATACATTCTTTCCCAAGAGTTGTTTCCTACAAGGGAATACATACAATATTCAGTATGACCTACAAGCAAGAAACTATTTGGAAGTAAATTGCTTAAATAAATTGCAGGAAATAGTAGAACGATATGATGGTCTTGCACAGAACAACTGCATAAAGTTATGACTAAACAAGTGACAACAAAATTAATTGATCAAGTCAAGAAAAAGTATTCAGAACTTTTTTAAAATAACATTTTGCACTTTGCAACAACATATTAGGCTAAAAACTGAAGTTTAAATAAGCAAATAATTTCTAATTTTTGAATAATTCTTGGATGGCTGACTAAATCCTACAAGCTACTGTATATACTCATTCCAAGTCTAGAAATTTTAGTCAAAAAACTAATTCAAAAAAACTTAAGTCGACTTATCCACAGGTCACTGTACGTATGACTCTTATAAGTATGACTCAATGTAACTTTGACTCATGTAAAAAAGGAACCATTCCCTGCTGAAAGGCAAGAGTGTAATCTCTCACAGAACCACTGACTCCTTTCTGCTCTATCATCCATGACCATCCAGCCTTTAGTATGAGTGCAAACAGTTATGCTTGCTGGAATTTTGTAATTTCTTTGGCATGGTTTTCTTTTGTTTTATCCTTTAGATCCCTTGTTACATAACCCTAGGTTTTAACCTTGACTTATCCAAAGGTCATATGAAAATCCAAAATTTTGGTCCCCAAACCTGCCCTCGACCTATACAAGAGGTCGACTTATATTCCAGTATATAGGGTAATCAACAATCTCCCCAATTGAGGATTTTCTGATATTCTTAAAAACCACACTGTGGCAGGACAGTCAGCGGATTTCTACCTATTAACTCCACAAAAAGCATTCAGTAGAAAAAATGATACTAATGGCATAAAATTTATCAATAAGAAAAAACAAAGCATGACCAAGCAGTGGACCTAAGTGTGGTTAGCAATTTTGCCTAAATAGTGGGAAATTATCATTAGCCAAAGTTGGGGGGGGGGAGGTGTTGTTTGAGAGGAACAAATACAACAAGCCAAGCAGAACCTACATATCTTCTCACTTCTTGTCCTTGAATTTAAAAAAAATCTGCAGCATTATGTCTGGCCAAAAAAGCAGGAAACATCACTAATCCTTTTTAGACAAACTTGATTAAACTGCAGTAAACTTAAATTGTCATCTTACCATATTTAAACAGAAATAATATAACTTTAGAAAGGGGGGGGGATGAAGATTCTGTGAAGATTTTGCACTTTCCCCATAAACAGGGTAATTAAAGTGAAAAAACATACAAGCATGAGTAAAATATGATCAGAGTAGTAATGTTCTACTTTGTTTAATATCTACATTCAAACCAAAGTCAAACAGTAAGCCTGTATATGTCAAACTGTTCATGCTTTAAACACTGAGAAACTTAAAAGTGTTTTGAGGATTTTGCATAATATTGTATTTTGCTATATGGGCAGCATAACAATCCCCGGATATTTTAAAGACCTTCTACTTCCCTTCTTTCACAATGCTTTTTAAAAGATCAATTTTTTCTCTTCTTCAAACCAAATCAAATCAAACCAATTTCAGATTTTGCATGTAAAGACTGAATTCATAATTATACTTTGAATCATTTCTTACTTTTTGCTTAATGATGTTCAGTGCCTCTTACTAATTTGAAAAAACAGTTAAGCTCCTTGGAGTTACAAGATTCTAAACCTAATGTTCTATAAAATTTATTGCCAAGATTCTTTCATGCCATAGAATCTTCAGGGTTCCGGTTCTGCAAAACCTACAGTACATCATAAACTTAATGAACTTTCTATCTTCTTTAAACTGGTTTCTAACTGAATTGTGGATATTACCGTATCCATTTCTGTGTTCCCTTGATATTTGGTTTTAAAGATTATTATCACATTACTGCTTTTCAATATTTTTTCTAAAAAAAAAAAACATTCTCTAGATGGTTGACATGGTTTCATTATTCCATTGGATGTTTAAATTGTATTATTCCAGTAAACACATGCAATTTCTGAGTTTAATAAGGGGTTGTTTTTTTTTTTGCATTATTATTAAATAATCATTCACAAGTACCAGTCTTTTCTGGTTAGTCTTTTTTGCCACTCGTTTAGAGGCCTTCCGTGTGTAAGGGTATACTGCCCTATGTTTCCCCTTTAGCTGTCTCAAGTGAACATTTCTCTATGTAATAAACTATGAATTATTTAACTTAGACCATACCTTGAACTTAAACTGGTTTGAAACAGGTTTAAGATTTTACCTTGTCCTGAACATGAAAACAAGTTTCTCCATGTGGACAAAATGCAAATCTATGGTTCTTTGGGATTAACAGGTTTAATTGCCATACACTATGAAAGGAGAATGCCACCAGTTAAATGAAGGCAGATCTAAGTCTATGATATCCATGTCTATGATCTCTCGTAAGTGATTTCTGTTTCAATTTCAAAGTAAATCCATGGTAAGGCTAATTTGATCAAAATGACAAAGCACTGTGTCAAAATGACAGAGGACTGTGCTATATAATAAAGTGCTGGCTACCCTAATTACTGATCTCTTACCTCACATCTGCTGCTAGGGACAAGAGGAACTATGTGAACAGGCAGGCAATGTTAATAAGTCCAAGGTGTCAAAGAAAGTAAGAGCACCCAGAAAGTAGGACAAGAGTAGAAATCATATGGCCCTCCAGATGCTGGGAGGGATAATCATCAATGTTCCCCTGCATACACA
The DNA here is from genome assembly GCA_034509955.1 of Urosaurus nigricauda. Classification (NCBI taxonomy): domain Eukaryota; kingdom Metazoa; phylum Chordata; class Lepidosauria; order Squamata; family Phrynosomatidae; genus Urosaurus; species Urosaurus nigricauda. The sequence goes on along the minus strand of JAOEGL010000004.1, from coordinate 225,154,156 downwards.
AAAAAAACTACACGTTCTGAGCGGAAAGCTATCATTATCACCAAATTAAACAGAACTTTTAGCTCTGGGGATACTGTCAGGACAAGTTTTTAGCACCTACATAAAACGAAATGGAGTGGTGATAAAACCAAAAATGTTAGGGGAAAGTGAGCAAAATAATGTTGCCTCACTCAATATTATTCCAATAGTCTATTTTAATCTGTTGGGGACCTACAGTGTTAAAAAGCAAAACAAGTAATCTAACACCACATGCCCCGTGGTACCATATACCATTAATTCCCCAGAAAGTTCAGAGGAAGGCTTTTATAGTTTCAGGGCCTGAACCTCTTAATAAGAAAGAGAATGGACCTGATTCCCTGAACACTTTCTCTAAAGAACATAACATTTTGAAGGTTAGCTGCTGGGGTCAGGGACCACACACACAACATGGGTATGATTCTTCTCAGTTCAGCAGCTTTCCCCAGTCAAGCACAGAAAGTTCAACAGCCTATTCAAATAAAGCATGGAAAAGACAACACTATCCCTTTAAAGTTTTATTAGCCCGCTCAACTTAAATGCTTTGAGAAATCCTTTCTTAGATGGAAATGAGAATGGGGTTACCCTATTAGAGTTGAAGATGATCTCATCCTCTTCCACCCCAACAACTACAATCAGGATTACTGTACAAAAGTATTTTCCTTGTGTCCAATCTTAACATCTGGGCTATGGCAGGGATATAGGTGGCACCTAATCCACAACCAAGGACCATAAATAGCTTATGACTCCCAGCTGTATGCGACTTTAAAGGGAAAATTGCCACTCCCTTTTGCACCGACAAAAAGCTGGCTTTTCCTGCCCCGCCGTGGCTTTACAGAGCTTCTGATGCATACAGCGTGTAAACACCATGCCACTGGAGTGACCAGAAGCAGGCCCAAATCTGGCCATTTTCTGGGCATCTTGAGGTCATGCAGTGTTTAAACACCACATCCAGAAAGCCGGCGTTTGGAGCCGGTGTGTTTCGCCCCAAGTCTTCAAAAGATCATGCTATAACTTCTTTCACTCAGTCTCAAAGATGCTACGACATTCCTTTGCATACTGGGAAACAATAAATAACATGAAAGTAGAATTTGTGATATTATACATCCTTTCAACACAAAGAATGACATATGAATAACATGCATAAATCAGCTTTAATGAAAACCACTTAAGAGTATAAGATATATTTTAATATAAAAGACAAAGAAGATGCTTAACCAGATATCTGAAGCTTTTAAGGGCAGATGAGGAAAGGGGGAAGTTGGAAACTAGTAATCTAGGAGGAGTTATTTGTCATGAAATAAACTGAATTTATAACTTCCTAAATATATGCTTAGAAAAGGAAAAAGATTGCTTTCATTTACAATCTTATTATTACAAAGATAAATCCTATCATTGGCATGAATCCAAGAGTTACTCTCCAAGGGTGAACATACCATGGAATAATTTGTCCAAATGTCAGTTGCAATTTTCAAAACTCCTTTCTTGCTATAGATTCTTAAACATCTGTAACAAATACTTGTTTTGGGAGTGCTTTACATTTGTGACATTTGACCTTTTGCTGTATGTGCCACAAAATTCAAGTTTCAAATACCAGGCAAGCAGGAAATCTGATCATTCCAGCAGTAGCCATCTGCGTGGTCCAATATCAAATATTAGTTCTGGGTTGCACAAAGTCATGTGTTACAAATCTGTTTCTGCAGATTCTATAATTAGTTGTAATTTGCTGCATTTAAAATGTGTTTCTTATGGGACATCTGGTCTCAAAACTTTTACCTTAGCAAAGAAAAAAAATACTTCAGTTTTGGAAATCTTTTTAAATATATAAAGCATTGCATGGTGGGCATAACTAGAACCAGACTTCTTAAAACATGCACCGATTCTCATTATATTTAAATATTAAGTGACATGAAAATATGCCAAAAATTGAGTTACAAGTAACTAGACCTGAGAAATCTAATTACTAACCTTGATGCCATTAAAAAGATTAATATATTCTATATCATAGCTTGTGTTGTTTTTGGTTGCCCCACCAGGGCAATGAAGACTGGAAAAGTACAAACCAAGAAAAACCAAAATTGCCAGAACTGTCCACGTCTGAGCAATCATATACACTATTGCCTACCCTCACCTCCTCGTACACTAGATAATTTCTCATGTACTATCATGGCTATTGCATCCATATAGAAAGCAAAGGGATCTTGTAGCATCTTTGACACTAACTAAAAGAAAGAAGCTGGTAGCATGAGCTTTCGTAGACTTGAGCATATTTCCTCAGATGCAGGAGGTGGGAATGGACAATACAGGGACATAACGATATGAGCTGGTTGTGTGTGAGAATGCCAATTGAAATTAAAAACTTTCTGGGTATGGAGATGAGGAATAATCCAGTTTGCAACTGCTTTAACTCCCCCGACTCAATGCTAGGGAATTCTGGGAACTGTAGTTTTGTGAGATATTTAACATAATATGTCAGAAAGCTCTGATGCCACAATAAACTCCAATTCCCAGGATTGCCTACCACTGAGCCAGGACAGTCAAAGCAGTCTCAAACTGGATTATTTCTACAGTGTGTTTTGAACCAAGAAGACAAGTTCTATTTTAACTATAGTCATTGGGAGCCTAAGCCTAAGGAAAGATGTTGCTTAAAGCCAAGGAGAGTAGATAACCATATGAATGAGTATTGGAATGTAGTGCAGAAACCACAGTGGAAATCCATACAAGAAGAGTTTGCTTGGGTGGAGAAGCAAGCAGCACAGCAATCACTGGTGAATCTAAAGGAAAGTGTGGTGGGAGTGGCTTGGGGAAGAAAGGAAGACTTATTATTATTCCTGTTTTATTCATTTGTATTCTGACTTTCTCATAATAATGGGACTCTTTAGCTCCATTAAAGAAATAGTTTTGTACATGAATGCCTAAACCAAACTCAGATGTTACTCCTCTGTCCAGGGTTCCCTCCTTCATAATCAGTCATATATAATACACACACACACACAACCATTTTGCAAATGCACATACTCAAACATGTAGCTTGCTCATTCTGCCTACTTAGCAGAAGTTAGAACTTGAGACAATTCACAATTCCAGCAACCTGTTATTTGACAACTCCATCTCAACATTCCACCCATCCCTTGGGCACATCCAACCCTGTACTGACAGAAAAGTTAAGAGCCTGGGTTTACAATTACAGAAGAAAGATTGTAGAATTGTATACAGGGTGTACAATTGCAGGACAAAATCTCACATATGACAATTAGTTCAGGGACAACAAGAAAGGGAAGTTAAATCAGTTTAAATGCAGCAAAGTGCACTGGTATGAAAGAATACAACATTATAATATTAGAAATTAAAATTCAGTCCTACATCATTTGCCAGTACTCAACTACTGTACAAAAGCCATTCTCTCAGCTGGTAGAAAATAGAAAGAATTTTATTCTCAACATGAATCTGTTGCCTCATCAGAAGAAAAGTCCAGTAAAAATGAGTTAAGATGTCTTGGAGGAAAACTGATGTAATTTAAAAAAAAACTGAACTGACATCAACAAATTTGTGGCAGTACAAAAATATTCTCAGAAAATGTAAAAAAATAAATAAATCAGAAGGCCACTGGTAGCTTTTGACAGAACAGCCAGCTAAATCAAAAATTTCTGCAAAAAATATTCACACCTGCTCCCTTATTCAGATTTGCAAGTTCTGTTTTACCTGGACTCCATCTTTTAGCTTCAGGATGCATTCCATCGTATTGATTGTGATTACAACTGGCTCTGAACCAAGTTTTGTCCATGGTACGTGGATACGCAATTCATGAATATGTCCACTTAAAAATGTAAATGGTAATTTCAGCTCCTTGAAAACAAAAGTTACAGGAAATCACCAAGTTAGTTATGAAATAAAATAAATTGCTGAAACACCCACTTATAATGACCAATATGACCAACTTATAATGACCAATATGACCAACTTGTTTTCCTGTTAAAAACATTCCAGTCAAAAGGTAATTACTGTACTATGTCACATAGGTTTCCCACGCAGTTAAATAACTGGATGCTGCAAAGTCCATGATTTACAGAAAATATGAATTGCACAGTCAAAGTTCTCTGATGCATTTTTTTAAACAACTGGATCTTGGGCGAGAAAGAAAAATTAGGGGCCACAAATATCTCATACAGTTGCTGTGTATTAACTTGTGTTACAATATGTTGGTTCTGTATTTCAACTGCCACTACCAGGGCATGGTTAGATATTTGAGAAAATATCAGGAAGCTTTAAGAGAGTAGAAATAAGAAGAGATAAAAGTAAATGAACATAAAGCATAACTCCCTCTTGCACAGTAATTTCTATGGTCAATATGAAACAACTCACAATTATATACAAGAGCAAATTATTGCAATCTTTAGGTGTTTCGTCAACATTCATTGATAAAGTTGTATTTCATACACACACCCTACAGTCAAGTGCTGACATTTCATGCTTGCAGCTCAAGGGGGAAGGAAGTACAACTGTATTCTGTATTTCTAACTCATCAGTGACTAATAAAATCCTATTTCACTGAATAAAGATCAAACAGGGCTTTCAGAAAATCATTAGGCTGAAAAGTTTAACATAAACCTTCAGAAGAATTCTGATCCTGAGAGTATCTCCAAATACACAGCTGTATTTATCAAGGACAACCACAACACTTTTGAAAAATTTGTTGTGATCCAGTATTCCATCTGCAGTCTTTATATACATACACACACACACACACACACACACACAACTTTTTTTTGTTGACAAAATGAATTAGGGAGATAGGAGAGCATCATATATGTTTTGGAGATACAAGATCTTAGAGAAATGTGATTTTGATCTGTACGAGAAGTCGTGATCCAGCAAGTACATTATGAAACATAGGCGTCCATCTGTTCAAAAAGCTAAGTGTATAAATAGTACATATATGCATATACACACACACACGTACACAAGCTTTCCCCTAATTATAACACCATGAGAAAGGGACAATATTAGTGTCCATCTATACATAAAGATTAATACTATTTCTCTAGCTATGGTATAATTCGTTTATAAACCAGTATTTAAGAGATGTAGGGTTTAAAGGACTACCATGCTTGTGAAAACCAATGTTATATGAGAGATTCTAAAATGGAATAGAAGAAAAATCTAGTCCCATATTCATACCTTAATTCTTCCATATAAGGAAAAATAAAAGAACTCAGCTTCTTTCAAGGTCAAGAATGGCAGTGACAAAAACACAGCAGTGAATATCAAAGGCCCAAATCTAACGTTAGTCTTAGGACTAGGCCAATTAAAATGAATGAGTGCTTGGTCACAACAAACCTAAAACCCCACTGATGTCAAGGGGCTTACTCTAGGTAGAATTAACATTTCATTTAGTCCTAAACATTACTGAAAGTTTTTTTAATTGTGCTTTATGACAGGTACTTCTTTGTTTTGATAATACAGAATCTGCTTACTTTCAAGCAATATTAATACAGATATACATCAGTTAATGAAGCAAATCTGTTCCTAGACATTACTCCTTTGACATAAATTTTGGTACCAGAGGTAGAAATAACATTGATAGAACAGGGATAGATTTCTGCATCACAAAAAAGACTGCTGTTGAACATATTTTAGCCATCTTTTTATTCAAAACTAACAAGATGCACATGTAAAATTAAGCAACCATATCAGGAAAGCCTAAGTAAACCAAAACACTATGGACCTTCTAATTTTGAACCTCCTGTGGACCACCTGAAGGCTTCTTCCAAAAAGTATCCAGAGATTATTCTGACTTTCACCAGCCCCTGCTTTTGTCAAGCATGAAATGCCAGCACATGCCAAGATTTCCATCTTGGCATCCAGACTTACAGTTCAATGCTTTTTTGACATGTTGTAGGTACCGGGGGAGGCAAGCTAAATCTTTCTGTCTCTTGCATGCTCAGTAAAGGATTCTAGAAGCATCTGCTATTACTTTGCCTGTTGTAGGCAGGCAAACAGAAATAGAGTAGGATCGGCTGAAAAAGATCCCTTTCTTTCCCTCCTCAACCTTTATTGCATTGTTTACGGACTCAGACACACTGTTGCAACCCAGAAACTGAAAGTCTGTGTTTCACCAGGCATTCACCATCCTGCCAATGCTATTTTAAAAATTCTTCCAGATAGAGGACAAGAAGTAAAAGAGATGGTGCTGGGTGGGCAGAAAAAGGTTTTGTAAATAGTAGCTTCTTGTCAGAAACTTTGTTAATAGGATATGCCTGTATGAGGAAAGAGAACACATCAAAATATTGACTTCACATCAGCATCAAAACTGAAATCAGAGGACTGAACAGTAAATTGAACATCCATTGTGTGTTTGTTTGTGTTAACAAGAATAATACCCATAACACAGCATGTTATAGAAAAATAACATTATGAAGTTTGACTAACAGCCAAATCACCTTCCAATACTGTTGAGAAACAATTAGTAATCACAGTAAGAAGGGGTTTCCTCCAAAACAGAAAAAAGCTAAGATACTGGGTTTCATCATGTGCAAAGATTCAAGCACTCAGGCCATATTTTAACTCGGGGGGGGGGGGAGGAAAGGACTGAAGCATGGACCATGTACCCTAGGAACTATGTATACTAGTCCCTCCATTTTCATGGTTGATCCGGACCTCCCCCCAAAAAAAACAGAAAATCACCAGTATTCAAGGCATCCCATTTTGTCCCCCTCCGTTGGCCACCCACAAACAGGCGAGGGACACAGATTCGGTGTCCGCGAGAACGGAGAGGTGACTGTAGTTAACCTAGATCCCTACCAAACTCTTCCATCCTCTACAGCCTCACCCTTCCCAAATGAGGGTGAATGCAAAACTGGTTCAGTGTAAGTAGGAGTAGAGAATACCATCAAAATACTGGCTGTGTGTATTTTGTGTAGCTTCAAATACTTTCTTACTTATGGTGATCTTAAGGAAAACCTATCATGGGCTTTTCTTGGCAAGATTTGTTCAGACAGGATTTGCTATTGCCACCTCTGAGACATGGAAAGTGTGACTTGCCAATGGTCACATCGGGGGTTTCCATGGCTGAGCAGGGATTTAAACCCTGGTCTCCCAGAATCATGGTCCAACCCTCAAAACACTATTTCAAGCTAGCTCTTAAAACATATTCCCGCCCTCCAAAAAACAACAAAATTGGTCATAAACAAAAAAATGTAAATTTCTTCTGGTTTTAATGTTAGTCTCTCATCAGCCAATTTGGGGATGATGCAACAAAACTTTCCCCTGCGCTCTCCCTATGGTGCCCGTTCTTCTGTTTACTAAATCTAGAATTAATATTCTACTGGTCCTAAAAGCTAAATCAAAGATTCATATTTCAAACTGACCTGCACAAGAATGCCACATTTATTTTGCATATCATAATGAAGTTATTGATAAGCCTACTCAGGCAGCAACCAAGTCAACTGTATGTAATTCTGAGCAGATATGTATAGGATGGTACAGTTAACCACACATATGAAAACTGATTTCTTTTCAAAGCTTGGCAGATAAATAAAGGCACAGCTATTTGTCAAAGTGATAGGCAGAAATGTCCCCCAATATCATAGAATAAGCTTTACCTTTATCAATTGTATGTTTTTAATTATTTTTGTTATTTTAATTGTATGTTTTAAATTGGTTTTAATGTTATTAATAGTTTAATACCATTTCAGTGTCAACCTTTTGTATGCTTTGCATGTATGTTTTTGTATGTTCCTTGTGTATTGTATTTGTTTTAATTTGTAAGCCACCTTAAGCGCTGGTTCTGGGGAAATGGTGGATCCGATGACGACGACGACGACGACAAACATGAAGGATTATGCACAGAAAAATGCATTTTTCCTTTAAAGGCAAGCAAGTTACAACACACTGGTTTTGTTTCTTTAAAATATCTCAAAAGATTAGAAATGCATTCAGTTCGGCAAAGTATTTTAGAAACTCTGGCATTCATTCTGCTCATGTCACTTTAAAGCATTTATGCTAGAATGCAGAACATGTTCTTTGCAGAGCTGCCTCCTCCTCACCCCCTACACATCATATGGCAAGCCACTTCTGAAACAGAGCAGAGATTCAAAGTCATACTAATGACATAGCTCAGCTGGAACTCTTTGGAACCTGACTTAGGCATAGTTGTAATGACTATGAAATTTAATCAACAAAATAAGGCACAGATTTTCAGCTATTAACCCCTTTATTTCCATTTCAAATCAGACATCTTCCTCAAATTTTAATCCCATGGAATATGGTGTAAATATATAGAGAGAGAGTCATAGTAAGTGGATACAGATGCAGGAAAAGTATTCCCAGGCATGTTTTGTGTTTTAAAATAGTGCTTCTTAAGCTATTTGATATCATGGTCTGCTGGGTTCCTCACCATGTACCAGGTCTGTTTGTATGTTTGTGCCCACTGACTGGTTTTTTCCCCAGAAACTCACCAGGGACTGGCAGCCAATGTCTTCACAAATCATCACTTTGAGTAACACCGTTTTGAAGGACAAAAGACATTTTCTTGCAGGCTGAACCTATACACAGTTACTTAGAAATAATTTTCATTGTTCCATGGGGCTTTAGTGCACACAGAATTGCAGTGTCAGGCTGCATTTGCACAGCAGGATTAATGCAGTTTGACACTGATTTAGCTGTCATGACACCATGCTATGGAAACCTGGGATATGTGTTTTGTTGTGGCACCACAGCCCTCTGAAAGAGAAAGATAATTATCTTCAAGAATTCCACAGCATTGAGCCATGGTAATTAAAGCAATATCAAACTGCATTATTTCTGCAGTGCAGATGTGGCCTCAGTGGAGAAGAGAAAGGAAACAAAAACCAAGAGGGAAGACAGGGAAGGGGGAAAGCATGCCTCAGAAAGCACTGAAGAGGAAGAGAATAATCTGTTGGGATTGGGAACACATGCTCCCTCACAAAATTCTTCTTCATCAACATCATCATCATCATTACTACTTCTATTTCTACCCTGCCTCTTTCCCAGTTCGGAACACAAAGTGTGTTACAGGTTAAAAACACATCATTAAAAATTCACAAAACACAAAAGGTAAAACAAGATTAAACAATTAAAGTATATTAAAACCAGATTAAAATATATATTACACACATACACACCAGCACAACAATTAGTAGGATTCAGTATATCGGGGGTTTGAACTGGACCATGTTCTTCATCTCCTTGTTAGCCCACCTTCTTTACTGATTAATATTGACAGCAGCAAGAAGCGATACGGCACGCATGTCTGCAGTAGCTGTGGAGCTGGGTTTTCAAAATACATGCCCTTTCCTTGGATTGCAACCTGATAACTTTGCCACTCAGGAATCATCAAAGCATCAAGTGACTGGCTGAATTAGTTCAGTCATGTATGTACAGCAATCTTAAAACAAGGCTGCATTGTTTACATGCTATAGAATTCAGAAATGCAAGCTACATGGTCACCTCTATGGAAAAGCAGGTTTGTAGGGATAAATTTGGAACTATTAAGTGCTTAACCCTTTCCACTGCAAGCTGAAATTTGCTTACTCACAGTGCTTTGCCCCCCTTACAAGCTTTCAAATGTATTGTTCCTGCCCTGGGTGTCACCTGGTGTGGGGTGGAGCTTCTGGACAAGGGGGTGGTGCTTCAGATGGGGGCAGGGCTTTCTGGGGCAGCTTGCCCCTTCTCTGCTGCTGGCACCCCTGCCTTCCTTCCTTCCTCTCCCTCCGTAAAGCGGCTGCTGGCCAGACCTCCCACCACGGCAGTGGCTGGAGGCTCGTCTTCTCTGGAAGCACCAGTCACTGCACCCCTCGCTGGGGATCCAAGGACTCTACCCTGCCCCCATATTTTCCCACCATCACATGTGCACGGCGGTGAGAAGGAACTCTGGGGAGTGGTTAGGAGGGCTGTGCTCAGCTCTCTCTCTTGCTGCCACAGCACCATCTTTATCATCAGGAGAGCAGCACCACAGTAGCAGGGTCAGGAGGGCAGCGCTCTGTATTCTCTTTCACTGCCACTGCATCATTCTTATCATCAGGAGAGCAGTTCCACAGCAGCGGGGTCAGGAGGGGTGTGGAGGAGGCACCTGTTGGAATGGTCCTCACTGCCCCTACTGGGGGAGGGTCCAATCAGGTGTCACACACACACACACACACACACCCAAATCTGGGATGTCACCTGGTGTGGGCTGCACCACTACAGCCCCCTAGTGACACTACTGGGTGGAACAGCTAAAGGGGAAGAAAATGGATCTGCAGGAAGAAATCTGCAGGACTGGAGAAGTTTCTCTCTGTTCTAAATAATGAATGTCCAACTCTGGAAGTGTATCATGTGTTATTCTTCCCCACGATTCCTGCTTTGCTACTTTACACTTCTGCAGATTAGTCTGTAGATGCTGAAATATTACATTCATTCTTCCCAAGAAAAAAACAAGACAAGGAAATAAATAATTGCATCTTGTGTGCACGGGACATATTTTCTTTAGAGATTCTGAGAATGTACAGTGGAAAATGAATAAACTGCCTGGCAAAATAGTCTCCATCTAATAACCCCTACAGGCAGCTCTACTGTGAGGAATAAACAACACAAAACTTGATATATCTAGACAAATTGCCGCAGTAAAATCTACATTTTGTTTTAGAGGATTAAACATTCCTAATCTTTTTGTCTACAGGAATCGTTTATGTATCTGTATATAGGAAAAGAGATTCCACATAAACATGAAGGAGAATAATAATAATATTTATTTGTATCCTGACAATAACAGCTGTTCAAGAGTAGAACACACTCCCCCAAAGAGTGGTGGAGTAGCTGGTTGGCCATCTGTTGGAGTGCTTTCACTGTGTGTTCCTGCATGGCAAGGGATTGGACTGGATGGTCCTTGAGGTCTCTTCCAGCTCTATGATTCTATTCTATGACTCTATCTGTTTCATTTTCTAAAATAAAATCTGCATGACTTCAGCAAAGCCTTTGATTGCAAAGATCAAAAAAAGTTATGGATTGTTCTCCAAGAAATGGAAGTACAGTACCACTAACTTTGATTGTCCTGATGAGAAATCTGTACTTAGGACAAGGACAAAAGGCTGTCATCAGAATTCAATAAGGAAAAACAGAATGTTTCCTAATCAACAATGGGGTCAGGCAAAGCTGCATACTATCACCCTATTTATTCAATCCCATATACAGAAAATATCATATGCAGAGCAGGCTTAGACTCAGAGACAAGAGGAATGAAGATAAGAGGAAGGAACACTAACAATCTAAGTAGACAACACAGTACTAGCAGACCACCAAAAAGACCTGTAGCAATTACTGAAGAAAGTCAAGGAGGAAAGTGCCAGGGTAGACTTACTGTTGAACATTAAGAAAACAAAAATAGTGACCACAGGGGATCTAGAGGAATTCATCCTAGATAACAAGAAAATTGAAATAGTTAGAGTTCCCATACTATGGATAAAACATTGATCAGAATGGAGACTGCAGTCAGGAAATTAGAAAAAGACTGGGACTGTTAAGAGCAGGTATGAAAGAACTGGGCAAGATCCTAAACTGTAAATATATAAGTCTGAACACTGAAGTAAGGATATTCCAGGCCATCATGTGCCACATCACCATGTACAGATGTGAGAGTTGATAGTGAAGAAAGTCAACAGAAAGAAAACTTATTTGAGACGGGGTGCTGGAGGTGCTAAGGACACCACAAATGGCCAAGAAGATAAACAAATGGATTCTAGAACAGATCATGCCCAAACTCTCCCTGGAAGACAGGACAACTAGACTGAAGTTGTTGTGCTCCAGCCACATCATCAGAAGGTGTGAATTGTTGGAAACAACAATAATGCTAGGAAAAGTAAAGGGAATAGAAAGAGAGGGAGATCACATGCCAGATGGCTGGACTCAGAGAGGACACAGGCCTGAGCCTACAGGATTCAACCAGAGCAGTGGAGGACAGAGGGTTTTGGAGGTCTCATCCACAGGGTTGCCATGAGTTGAAGTCAACTGAAGGGCAATTAGCAACAGCAACAATCTGTACTACACCAGTTCTGACTTCCAACACTCCACAATAAAGAAATACACACACCTTTCAAACATATATATGTTTGAATATATATATATATATATATATATAATTTTGATTATTTGATTATTGATTATTGATTATTGATTGAACTTATATATATAAGTTTGAATATATATATATATATATATATATAAGCCCTCCATGGACTGGCCCCTCCTTACTCGTCTGAACTTCTTTCTCCTCACTCTCCTTCTCGTACCGTCCGTTCCGGTAGTTAGGGTCTCCTGTCCCAGCCAAGGATTTCCACTCCCCTGTCCCGGATTCGTCCTTTCTCACTTGCTGCCCCTCACTCCTGGAACCTTCTTCCCCTACATGCACGCCTCATCACTTCCCTAACCAGGTTCAAAACTGAGTTAAAGACTATATTGTTTAGAGAAGCTTTCCCAGATGTGTGACTTTGTCTGGCCTGTTTTAACTGTGCATTACGAAGCCGAGCCCTCCCTCTAGTCCATCTGCCTTGGTCCAGGCCTCAGAGGGAGAGAAGAATCACCAGACCTGATACCCTTCCCCATCACCTTTCCCTTCTCCTCTTGTGTCGTGTCTTTTAGATTGTAAGCCTGAGGGCAGGGAACCGTCTAATTACAAGTTTATATGTACAGCACTGTGTAAACCTACAGCGCTATATAAATAAAGGTTAATAATAATAATAATATATATGATTATCTACCTGACAATAGCAGTTAGAATGAATCAAAAAAATACATGTCCCCAAAGAAAGGCATCATCACAAATTCACATTATTCTGTTCCAAGCACGCTAGCCTTAATTGTGATAATGTTCACTGAGAGTAGTAAACCTATATTGAAATGTAATTTTATTTAATTAAAGGACAAAATAACAAGAATAACAACGCACCTGTTCAAGTACATCAAGCTTCAGTTCAAGTTTGCTAAGTACCACATCTCCTCCCCAGAGTGACAGCTGTAGATCAGAAGGTTTCAAGTTCTTAATGTAGCGATTCACATAGCTCATTAGGATAGGAGTCACATATGACTCCAGCATGGTGCCTTCGTTGACAGAACCTAAAAGAGACATATGTTATACCTTCTTAGCATGCACAATGCACAGTTTAAAACACACCGAATACTAATATTGACAAGGAATCTAAATCACAGCTGTTGAACAGCAACAGTCATACATGTTAACCTATAAGTCTAACAGTGTGATCATATATACAGTATGTCTATTGAGCCACCTCTCTTAGTTCTGTGATGATTTTTCCCAGGTAAACAGCTATAGCTCTATAGCCCAAACAGATGGGCGAAATAAGCCCACTTCTGGATGTCACTGGTACGTGGTGTTTAGACACCGCATGCTGCGACGATGCCAGGAAGCTGGCCTGAAGCCACCCAGCTGCCCAGACGTGGGTCGCTTCATGATGCTCTAGAAGTGCGGTGTTTACACACCACACGACGCTGGAGTGTCCTGAACTGGCAAACCAAAAAAGGAGTGGACCTCATCCGCTCCTTTTTTTGGCTGGGTTGAAGGCAGACCGGGGCTGTGGCACGCGCTTGCTGTGGCCCCCAATCCTTCTACAGAAGGGTCCGCCTCAAGCTGTACCTTCTTCACATTCGGTTTTCCCCCTAAATGCAAACTTTATCTATTTAATTGCTTCCGGGAAGAATGAACAAAACTACAATAGAATGGGTAACATTAAACTAGGGCTGCATCCACACTGGAGAAATAACCCGGTTTGGCACGGGTTTAACTGCCCTGGCTCAAGACTATGGAATTCTGGGAGTTGGAGTTTGTTGTGGGGTCCAGAGCGGAGCTTTGCTCCGCTCTGGGCCCCACAACAAACTCCAACTCCCAGAATTCCATAGCAAGTGAGTCAGACAACAAGTTAAAGCGCTGCCAAACCGGGTTATTTCTCCAGTGTGGATGCAGCCTTGGTTTATTCAAATATTGCTTTTAGAGGATTGAATTTCAGAGGATTGAATCTGCCATGGTCCCCTTCCAGTCTCCTTTTTGTGCCATGTCTTTTTAAGGGCAGGTTAATGTCTAATTAACTTTTTGTTAAGAGCCTGTAAGGCTTCTGAGAGCCTTTTGGCCTGAAGGCTGGGGAATTAATAAACACAGTACATAAACAGATTTAGTACTCTCAGCTCACTGTCTCAAAGCCCAGCCTGTCAAGGAGTGACCCCACAGTTATGCACCAGCTGTCAAACATGACCTGTACCTAAAAGCAATGGTCCCCCCCAAACCCTTGAAAGAGGTTTTGGACTACAACTCCCAGAAGCCTCAGCCGCGTTGGCCAATGGGGTAGGAATCATGGGAGTTGTAGTCCAAACTCCCTTAAAGGGCCACCGTTTTGTAACCCTTTCTGCCAAAGGGGGGCTGTAGCCTCCCCCACTCACCGACTCCAGCCGCCTCCCTCCTTCCTCACCGAGGCACAAGCCCAGAGAGGCTCCTCAGGGACCCGCCATCCTCAGGCAGGGAGCCCTGTTCTTTTTGAGACACTTCCGGGTTCTGTCCCAGGACTGGCGTCTCAGGATAAATATTCCGCCTCTTTGGCGTCGTCGGCGGCGTCGGATGTATTTGAAGGTGGCAACTTCCGGCGGGAGTGTTGTTAGAGCGGGAGGGGGAGAAGGGGGCGTGGCTAGGGAAAGGGGAGGAGCCAACGGCTGCAGTGAAGTGATTCTGAGATTCTGGGGCGTGGCTACGAGGAAGGGGGAGGAGCCAACGACTGCAGTTTGACTGGAGTGATTCTGAGGAGATTCTGGGGCGTGGCTACGGGGAAGGGGGAGGAGCCAACGGCGTCGACTCTGAGCCGTCTCCTCCCCATTCCCCGTAACCACGCCCCAGAATCTCCTCAGAATCACTTCACTGCGGCCGCTCCGCTCCGCTCTGGGCCCCACAACAAACTCCAACTCCCAGAATTCCATAGCCTTCAGCCAAGACACATAAAGCGGGGCCAAACCGGGTTATTCCTCCAGTGTGGATGGAGCCATTGAATACCAAAGTATTGTCCATGCCATCCTATTTCCCATTTCTTTGTTATGGATGTGAAAGCTAGTGGACAGTGAAGAAAGTGGATAGGAAGAACATTCTTTTCCCTTCCAAGAAACAAATACACCAAGAGCTCAAGGGGCAAGTCTTTGCAGTTGCTGCTCCTAGGAAAAAGGAACTTTTCACTGCGTCCGCACTGAATAAATAATCCAGTTTGGTACCGCTTTAACTGCCCTGGCTCAAGCCTATGGAATTCTGGGAATTGGAGTTTGTGGTGGGCCCAGAGTGGATTCCAGTTTGCAGGATTCCATAGCCTTGAGCCACAGCAGTTAAAGCGGTACCAAACCAGATTATTTCTCCAGTGTGATCCATCCTGTCCCCCTATGGAGTTTATCACATGGGAGGAATTTGTCTCAATTGCGAATGGAGCCAATTCACAATTACGTGAATTCTGTAGTTTAGCGAAATTACATGAAATCCGATTGCGTTCGGAATGCGTTCAGAATGACTTCCCATTTCCCGAAAATGACCCCCCCACACTGCCCGAAATTGCGTGAAATACTCTAATATTCAATTACGTGAAAAGCCATGATCACGTTCGGAATGACTTCCCATTGCCCGAAATTGCATGAGATACACTCATTCGCAATAACGTGAAACCCCATGATTGCGTTTGGATTGCCATTGCATTATACCCCCAAATTCCATCATATGATAATTGATAAACTCCAATTTGCAGTGAGGACAGGCTGCTGAGTAGACACATTTATCAAAGGTGAATACCAAATATGGTATTACTCAATTGGCTTCTCATAGTCAAATTGGAGGGCATTTTGGAATTTCTCCTGGACAGAAGGTTTAAAAGTAGGGGGGCATACATGGAAAAGAAGGACAACGTCATGCTAATAATAAAGTATAGCCTCTTGTATTGTGGTTTGATAAGTTACTCTCATTGACAAAATAATATAAAGTGGATACTATATACTCATGTATAAGTCTAGAAATTTAGGTCAAAAAATTGGCCCAAAAAAACTGAGTCGACTTATCCACAGGTCGATGGAAGTACTGTATCTTAACTCTTATTTAAAGAAGGATCCATCCCCTGCTGAAAAGCAATAGTATAATCTGTCCTGGAAGCACTGGCCCCCCTTTTACTCTCTCATCCATCCAGTTTTAAGAATAAGCACAAAGAGTTATGTCTGATGGACTTTTGGAAGTTATTTGACATCGTTTTGCTTTGCTTCATCCTTTAGATCCTTTCCTATATGCCCCTAAATTTTACCCTCGATTTATCCACGGGTCATAGCAAAATCCATAATTTTGCCCCCAAAATTAGCCATCGACTTATACATGAGGTCGACTTTTATACGGTAGTTATGACTGAGAAAATGCCTTCTGTTTCTTAATATTAAGACCAAATTTGTGACCAAATAACTAGCTATCGATAGTGAGTTCCTTCTGATATAAGGACATTTGGCAAGTTTCCAAAGCTCTTGAGTACTGCATCTTTTGGATGAGATACGTTTCATCTGAACACCTCATGAGTGAATACCTCAAAAACCAAGAAGCATCCATCAAAATGTTTCTTCCTTGTTACAATACATGATATACAAGTACAAGTACTAGATGTATTTATTTTTTAAAGAATTTCTCCATGATTTATTATAACCCCCAGGTGTCTTCAAAAGCGTAATCTTTTTTTCCCTCTCTCCAAAAAGTAAACTGTGAACTCACAAAGCGACAGCCTGGTTTGAATTATTTGAGTTCCCAAATTTAGACATTTAAGCAAAGATTTGAACTGCAAATGGGACTGGCCATTTTGAAGGTAACATTTGTTGTAGAATTACATATTCTATTTGTTTTAAATAGTTATGTTATGTTATTGCAGAATGAAACTTCAAAACAGTTTTTGTGAATCCATTTGTTTCTATAGAGTAAGAAATAAATGTGAGTAGTAGATCTTTACCAAAATACAGTGCTGTGTATGTGGTAATCTCAGATTTATGGTTGTTTTAAATTTCTTAAAATGTTGCTTTTGTGTAAACATTTCCTCTGAGACTGTTGTAAAAGTTCCTGGTCACATATAGCTTTGTATCTCAAAGCAAGGAAGAGGAGAGATGTTTCCAATGGTCACAAATTGGACTATTGTCACCAGAACTTTAACAGAAAGCTTATACTTGCTGACCAGCTTGTTACTTAACTTGAACAGTCTGAAACCAACTGTTGTTGTTGTTTGCACAAACCTTGATCAGCTTGTTGAGAATGTATGTCAAATCTTTCACATTGCAAGAACATTCTACTTACAGCTTGGAAGTAATGAATATAAGCAACACAAATCAAAGCAACCTGCAGTGTTTTGCTTTTCTTAGTAATGGGAGCATAAATATATTTAATGGCTAGAAAATTGTGGGTACCTTACAAATAATAACAGCAACAGCCCAGACGTTATGTGAAGTATACTAGTGAAATGGACCAAGTTCAAAATAAAAATTAAGACATGTCTCAAACCCTCATTCTTGTTTTCTTCATACCATTTATCCCAGGGATGGGCAATTGTGATGGGGCTAAAACTGATCCTATGCCTAAGCTAAAGCACTTTAAAATCAGCCACACCTAAGCAGTCAATCAGAAGTGACCCAAGGTTAGTTTCTGATTTAAATTCCTGTTTGGGGAGCAGCAGTTGACTTCTTGGGGTGAAATTTCACATCTAAAATTTACAAATTTGGGGTGTAGCAGCATTTGGGTATTATAGGGGCTTGGGGGCCACAAAAAGTAATTTGGAGCCATGTGCTATACTTTCAACATCTGCATTTGGGGGGAAAAAAGGTATTTGAAAAAAAAAACTCCTTGTAGATGGGGGTCAGCCTGCAGTCTCTGAAATGGGGGGAAGGCACAGGAGAGGGGGACATGGACTGATAGCGGAGGGTGACTAAAATGGTGAAGGGTATGGAAACCATGCCTTATGAGGAGAATCTTAGGGAGCTGGGCATATTTAACAATTAAGGCCCAGTGTGGACGGGCAAGAAGCAGTGTGCCAGCGCTGTTTCTATGGTTCTGGAGCTGTCAAGGCCAGCCAAGAGGTGGAATCGGAGGAGGAGGAGGAGGAGATGGCTCCTCAGGTGCAAGAGGAGTTGGAAGCTAGACCAGGTCCCAGTTCTGCCCTGCCAGACCCCAGCCCTGCTATTTCAGCCCCAGGAGTGGAGGCTCAGCCAGGCTCTAGCACTGTGGAGCTCCCTTCAGAGGCTCAGCAGCTGAGTGTGGCCCCTCAGGAAGAACCAAGCTTGAAGGTCCCTTCCTTTAAGGAAAGGAGAGCTGAGAGTGCTGATGTGGTTCGGTCCCGCAGGCTTGCAGAAAAGCTGCTGCTAAGGCACAGCTGGCAACAGGGAGGGGTCTCCTATTTAACCACCTGTGTGATGCCATCCCTTTGCCAGAACTTATTGCAAGATCCTTTCATATGATTGCGTGCTGGCTCCATGTCTCTTGAACTCTTGTTTGCCTTAACCTTATGACTTTGGAACGAACTGGACTACTGCTGACTTCTCCTTGCCCTGACCTCGGACCGTACTGATTTCTGTGACTTCTCCAATACTGACTCCGGCTTTGGCTTCTGGTTTACTCTTTTGGACAATAATAAGGTCTGAAGACTTTCTCTCAGCTGCAGAGCTAGTTCCTTGCTGAGCCTTCTTATCAGCATGAGTTTCTGTGTGCTGGCCGCAGTCCAGGACAGGAGCGCACAGCAAACGCATGCTCTAGAATCCTAGTCTGTATGGACAGCGGCATCACGGTGGCCTCCCGTCCACACAGGAGCTGCCATGATGATGCAGCACAGCTCCCGCACATCTGGGTGCCACCCTTGTGTCACTGATGCGCCACAGTGTGCCAATGGTGCACTGATGACATCGTCCACATGCAACCAAAATAACCTGGTTTTTAGGGGGGGGGGGGTTGGAGCAGAGGGACACAGTGCAGTTTGGCTGCTGCAGCATCTCTCCAGAGGAAAATTGGGCACCTCCAGCCTGCCCTTTCAGAAGAAGGCAAAGGCAAACCCTCTCTGAACAAATCTGGCCCAGAAAACGCTGCAATAGGTTCACCTTAAGTCAGAAGCGACTTGAAAGCACACAACAACAACAATTTGCAGGAAATGTTGGGAAGAGAACAAATCAGAAGAAAATTGTCAGATAGTTTCAACAATTATAATTTCTATAGATGGCTCTTTCTCCGAGTTATATTTATAAAATTTCATTAATCTTCATCAACTATGGAGATTATCAGATAGGGGGGGAAGCTGGAAGTAAAAGGCATACTCTCGACAAAGTTGTGCAATCACGCTGAAGATTTTCAGACACATTGCGCTTATCCAGGATCCAGGAATGCTCCAGCAACAAATCATTCACAGGGAAGTCCCAGGAATGGTTTGTTGCTGGAGTATTCCTGGTTCTTCTGGGGATAAGTCCTGGATAAGTGCCGCATCATCTGAAAATCTTCAGCGCAGTTGCACAATTATCCTGGGAGTATGCCTTTCTCTTCCTCGGCTCCCCCCCCCCCCCCCCGATAATCTTCTATGTATCATCTGAGGTCAGAAATCCTAAAAGACCAATATGACTGGAGACTGTGCATACACATTGAAGCTCTTTCTTCAGCAGCCCCACAATTCCCTACCCCAGATAAGTGGAAGTTGGGCCTTTTACCCTTATTGTCCACAACTCACTACAGCCCATAGCATGTATTACTGGAACAAGAATTCTTCTGTCTGTTCCACAACTTGGTCCATCAACCAAAGTCAGTATCTACCAAAACATCCTGTCAATAGCCTTGGAGAGTTCCTTTTTCAGGAGCACAGATGACTACTCATAACATTCCAAGGAAAATGATTAAAATCTAAACATGAAGCAGAGGAAGTCAGGAACAAGTGGGCAATGATTCATGAACCGTCACATGGGATAAGAATTTAAAGAACATCTTTATACAAAGTAATAACCACATGTGAACCAACAAGGGGGGAGCTAAATTCCTTTCTGCGGAACTCAGGAGTCAACTTTATAGTGGATTCAAGAGTCACACATAAATTGCAACAAAATATATTGAAGCAAAATGAACTCTGTAAAGCAGAAGGCAGATAGAAATTGGGACTGAAACCAAAACATTCTAGAGATAATCTTCAGAGAATAGTCATACACTCAAATTGACCTCCCTGTGGCCAGCTGCAATGAGAAATTAGATCTCTGTGTTTCCAGACATCGGGAGAAAGGAGAATAGAGAACAGATGTGTCTTTTTTTTCTTCTTCAATGGACTTGACATCCCAATGGTCTGCTCTCCTCCTACTCCTTTTTAATCAGGGCAGGAACCTCCTCCTTGCATACTATAACACAAATAATGGGAAAGAGTGTTTTTAATGTCATGAGCCACAATACGCTTGATTTTGTTGCTTTCCAGGAGGCAAATACATATCGTATATTTTGCGGAAACAATACCACCCACATTTCTCCAAAAACTCTTGAAAGAAAGCTTGGCGGTTGTGTTGGGTTTTTTGTATGTTTGTTTGTTTTTGGAGAAACATGGGTGCCATCAGCTATTTTACAAAAATAAAAAGAGATATGTAGGGTTGTATGTATCTCACGACAATGATACAGAACAGTTAGATTTAATCCCCACAGTAGTAATAATTCTGTTTCCATCTGCTTAATTGTACTCTTCTCATTGCAAGCCTTTTACAGTTCTTCAGAGCTTAGAAGGTTTCAGTAAGTGTTACCTTATTAGAAACATAAGTGATGGAGACCACAAGCAACTACTTAAGAAGTGTTTGCATTTTACTGGAGTATGGTTTCAGATTGATCCAATTAAGCATATGAAGATATTGATAGAAATATCTTTATAGCTGGTGGTAACAGTTATTTGCTACCTATTTTTATAATCTGATAATATATTAAGTATATATACTTAATATATTATCAGATTATAAAAATAGGTAGCAAATAAATGGTAGCAAAGTATATATACTTAATATATTATCAGATTATAAAAATAGGTAGCAAATAAATGGTAGCAAAGTATATATACTTAATATATTATCAGATTATAAAAATAGGTAGCAAATAAATGTTACCACCAGCTATAAAGATATTTCTATCAATATCTTTATATGCTTTTGTAAATGTATACATGAGAGCAATGCAGTCTTGCTTGCTTGAGTGTATTATTTTCTTTGCAGATTCACTGCATTACTTGAAGAGTTGCATGTATACGTTTCAATTCTTGCAGTTTCTTTCAAGTTGCTATAGTACTTATGTCCAAGTACTTCTTTACTGTTTCACTATAGATTAAAAGAACAGCATGTAGAAATGGAAATTATGTATTATGGTAATTATGGAATGATAGGCAAAAATCAGGAAAAGAAATAAAGAACCAGACTGAACTCTCATTCTAGTGATGAATTGTTTGGATGGTGGACACAAACGTCGACATTTAGAACGTCTAGTGCCTGGTGTGTTATCACTATTTTGGGGATGCTCAGGAAGGGTGGTATTACATTGTAGGCTGTGCAGGTACTATAGCTGGTACTATAGCCTAGCTGAGATCCTCACTGCTGAGAATCAGACTGAGAACAAGTCACAATAGGATGCTGGTGTCCTGAATACTTGAGATCCCCAAATCAAGACACAGAACGTGAAAGCAACATAACACCTAACCAAGTTCTAAATAACTAATGTATTTATCTATAGCATGTGTAGAATCATGATTTAAGCATGGCACAACAAATAAGAAAATTTCAAAATGACATATAGGGGCTTTCTAGATTGGCAGGAAAGTGTGACATGAAGTTGCCTTTTCCTTAATGCTTAGCAGCTGCACCACAACCTTTAGATGGAGCTGCGCTGTTCTGCAGTTTTTAAAAAAGAAGCTGGGAAAACCAGCACCTTTTAAAAGGCGCTTCTTCTCCCCTAAAATGTTAAAAAAAAAAAAAAGCGTTTTCATGGCACACTTTCCCTTTTTCTCATCTAAAGGCTAGAGTTTCATGCAGCCATGAACACACTTCTTTTTGCCAATCTAGAAAGCCCCATTGGTAACGAATTTAAAAATGATTGAGAAACCTGCCCTAATCTCACTGCATTCCTTTGTGTAACTAAAGATTAGACTCAAATTTCAAAGCATTCAAATTGTTCATCCTGTTCTATCTTTCACATTCTTAGTTACATCCTCAACCTCCATAAGTTTGAGAGGTAAATTTCTTTCCACCCCTTCCCCAGATGAGGTCCAAATTATCTCTGAAGTTCAAGGGTTTAATTTTTGCCCACTTCTGCCTTCATCTTTTTTTTTAAAAATCGTTTTCAGAGTTTATCTAAGGAGGCCATGACTGTTATAGCGGCATGGACACAGTTTGCCCAGAAATAGTTAACTAAGAAAGTGCCTCATCTGAAATATTGGGAAGAGGAGAACACAACCATTCATAAAGCTGTAAGAATGGAAAGGGAGTCTGGTCCAATCTGCTGCCCAGTGCCTGAAATCTAGAGCATAACTAATAAATGGATGCGAAGTCATTGCTTGAAGTGAGGGAGCCCACCATCCACTTAGGTAATTAATTCCATGGTTGAATAATCCTTTCTGTTTCTCCTAACGTTCAACCAAAAACTGCCAAATATAGTAGGGAATCTTTGGTAGGGACCCAAAACACACAAAGATTAAGGCTATGTAGAAACATACAAAGGTTAAGGATTGTCTAACGCCTGGGCGCAGATCCTAAGTAGTTGTGATTTATCCTATGCTTCACCCATGTGTTGCTACCACAGTGGTATGGCTCATCTTATTCACTGCTTCTGAAGATGAGAAGTGTAAATAGCACATCAAACAAAACGATGAACTGATCCAGCTGTGCTGTGTGCCTGTGTCCTCTTTTGTCAACCTCATGCCTAATATATCTCATAAAAACTAACAACCATGAAACACTTATGGAGTGTCAGAAGAGAAACACTGTAGTGTTGTTTTTAAAAATCCATGCATGTGCAACACAAACTTTTAAGTACTTGCTACTTACTTTTGGTTTTTCTGCTGCAGAGATAAATGCCAACCAGGAGAGGGAGCACAAGTCAGCTAAAAATCCTATTCAGATTTTGTTGCTGAGCTGACAGATGCAGCCATTTTGGCAACACAAGAAAGTACTGGGGGAAATTGGTCTATTTTTAAATGTAAAAGAAAGACATACTCAGGAAGAGTATCCATGTAGATAAGAAACACTGTAACAGAAATTATATTCAACTAGCAAGGGCAAACCTAAAACCATAGTTCTGGTGTTTTGAAACTCTGAGTGCTGTCCTGTGAGACTTTTCTAATTCACTCACCCTGCCATCGTCCTTAAATTTTATGTCAGGGAGAAGAAGAGTTCATTGTCTTCCTTCTGTGCTCTTGCAAATCTTCTGTGTCTATTTATTTATTTATATTCTTTCTACTAAGAAAGAGAGAGGCAGACTGAACTGTAGAGATGGCTAACAAACACCATTAAAAGCAAAGTAAGAGAAATAGGTCATTAAAATCAAATTAAGCAGAAAAAACACTAGGCTCATAGCTATAGCCAATATATTTAAAATCATCACAAGACAGTTGGCAAAAAAGACACTCACCTCATTCACTTCAAACAAGAGCTGAGCAACACGGTTGAAAGGAGATCATTTTGCTACTAGAAAACAAGAGAATGTCGGCACCTGCATGTCCATCAAGAAATCCTCAAAACATGATGATAAACTGAAGAATGTCTTTCCTGAAGTTTCCCAAGGTTACCATACCCTCCAAGAGTTCACAGATGAAAACGGGGGTGCATGCACCCAAACAACATCAGAGTGACATCAAGATAGCAAAAGTGATTTTTGAGGAAAAACACACAAAGTAGAAGAGGCTGCAGCCTTTTACTTTTGCTTGAGCCTACTGGGAAGAGGAAGATTCAGCCGCTTTCTCTATCCTCACTGAATTAACTGAATACAAACTACTTTTGCACTTTTAACTCATTTTACAGCCCTTCAAGTGAGCTGAGATTAATTAGGACTGTCCCTGCCAATTCATGAATTTTGGAGAGTATGGGTTTATAATTAAGTACATAGTCCTTTAGTTTTCCTACCCTTTCTTTCTTTCTTTCTTTCTTTTGCTCTCTTTCTGTTTTTTGCAGCATCGACAACAAAAATCTGTTAAGGAGGAAACATCATCCTCAACCTCATAATTTCTTAGCCCAAGGCTCAAGGCAGGGTACAACTTAGATTAAAATACAGTATACATTGGTTGAAACTCATAAACGTAGGATTAAGACAAGCATTACACATTAAAATCATCCAGGCATAAAATTTCAAATATACCAATTTAAAATTCAGAGTTTAAAACTGACTGGGTAGGTCTGTCAGAAGAGATAGGTCTTTAACATTGTTTTAAATTCAGAGAGTATATTTAGCTGTCACATTTATCCCGGCAGGTCATTCCACAGTCTCGGGGCGGTGGATGAAAAGCTTTTCTGGGTGACAGTTGCCAGTCTAGTCCTGCATAATGTATTTTGATTGGTAGTACGTGGGAGCTCTCAGACTGGAAACATGCTTTGTCAAATGCTACTGCCACTGTGAGCTTTTGAAAACACTTAATTCTAATTCTGAACCACAATTATGAGTGTCTTTATACTTGGGATTTAGATTTTGCTCATCACGCAAAAAAATAATTTGATGTCAGGTATATTGCTGTGCTCATATTATTCTTATATGGCCTGTGCATCTATGGGAGGACCCACCTTAGACTGTCAGTCTACTTGTCAGCTACCCATGGCTCACACATCATATCACAGCAACATTCAATTTCTTTCATAGGCTCATTGATAGCCAACATTCGGCAGAAAATGGCAATTTTAGAGTAAAGAACTGTACGATTGATATTGAGGAGGGTATTAGCTCTGTATCTATTGGACAGAATTTGTCAAGTGAGCAAAACATCTATATCTGTTTTGATCACTTTTCCATCCTTTTCTGTAGTTAGTGAATTCAGTTAATTTTAACACTGCAAGTTCTTTTAGCAACAAATTTCCCTTGTCTTTCCTGCTCATGAGAAGAGAATTCTTAAGTGAAGATCTGGATGTGGCATCTCATTTAATAGTTTCTTGTACAAATATTGATCCAATATGGTGAGGTGGTTTGAACACTGGACTATAACTCTGGAGACCCAAGTTTGAATCCCCACTTGGCCATGGAAATCCACTGGGTGATCTGGAGCAAGCCATACTATCTTAGCTTCAGAGAAAGGCAAAGGCAAACCCGCACTAAACAATTCTTGCCATGAAACCCCTGATAGGTTTGCTTTAGGGTTGTTGTAAGCTGAAATGACTTGAATGCATAGAACAACAAGAAGTACAAATATTATACTACTATGCTAGCATACAAATATTATACAGTATTATTTTGCTATTATATTGGTTAGTCCAGTAAAGAAATTGTGGCTAAAGCTAGTGTGCCATGTATTTTTGGAAGGATGTATTAACATGTACATTCCCAAATTCACTTTAAAATTGAAACAGGAGTCAGATCTTTTCCTGGTCACTACTATCCACCATTTGGAAAGACCCTGTCTTTCAATTGTAACTACATATACACATACTTTACACTTGAATATCCATACATTAGAGGCATCCTAATAAAAAAACAAAGAAACTTTTGCATAGAATGACCTACATGAAGAACTTACGGCATGTTTAAAAAGTTAATTTCCAATGCTTGTTATATAATTTGACACAGCAGAATTTATGAAAGTCCTTTGTCTAAATCCCCACATTTGTGTACTAAAGTAATTTAAATATGACAACACAGACACATAAACATTTCCCTAAATATTTAAATATGACAACACAGTCAAATAAATATTTTTCTAGTAAAGTTGTATCAACATAAAACCAAGAATAGTTTTGTACATATATGTAGTAAGCTGGTTAAAATGTTGGGTGATGCATAAATGTAACCCCTCTTACCTCTGTGTTATCTATCTTCTTTCTCACACACACACACAATTGAACATCAAATCTGTTTCTCTTAAGGTTTTAAAGAAAGGTGTTTTAAAAAATGTTAATTCAAACTTGCAATCTAGAGCATTGTTTGTGTAGAGCGAAAGCAGAGAAGCCTCTCTGACACCCCAACACTCTTCCGACATACTTTGTACCTTATTGGTTTAGTGTCAGTTATTGACCGCTTGGGAAAAATTCTAGTCATATCAGCACTAACAGCAATTCAATTTTATATAGCACCTTTCACATCAAAAACACATTGTAAAGTGTAATGCCATTATCTTGTTGATAAAAGACGAGGTTGTGCATGGAGATGAGAAGCAGCGTATTTGAAACTGGTGAGTTTATTTAAAAATAAAAAGCTTCCCTGAAGAAATATAGTTTAATGCCAACAGATATTAAATCTTTCAGAAACTTTTTTCTCTCAAAATGTTTTATTGTTATAACACTTCCTTTCAGCCATTTAATTTTTTCTAAAATACCAAAATCCTTTGAGCTCACTTTGGTTCTAATTGCAAACATAGTTAAAGTTTGTCCATCTATCTAATGTGTGGTTGTCATATTAAAACTGAGGCCAAAGCCTCCCTACTCACACCCCACTTACCACACAAGTGGTAAACAACGGTTACAAGTGCATTCTCCCCAGCGAGAAGGATACAAAAAATGTATTCATTAGTGTGAGATATAAAAATGTACGCTCACACTTCTGAAATGTATGGCTGCTCCGTTCACACTTTGTGCCAAAGGCAAACAAACATAATTCTAACTGGCAGCTGGACGACATTCCAAACAGCCACCACATTAATTCACTCACCTCAATCAGATTTCACATGCAACCTGCACAGCATGTTGCCAGGAAATCTGGCTATAAATCCTGGGTCCCCGTAGAAAACAAACTCCAAAAATATCCCTATACAATGCAATGTGGCAGCTGGGGAATTGCTCTCATTTAACACTGGTAGCAAGTAAGATGTCTGCTTGGCTTCACTGCTTCTGTTTTGGATCTGAAGTTACATTTCTGGTCATTAAAAAGTATATGTTTTCACAATATTTTCATAAATTATTTTTGCTTCATTATATGGCAGAGTGGAATGTCCTGAGACGGCACAGCTCTTTATTTTATTACAATTCTGGGCATATTGGGATATGGCCAACAGTACAAAGTAATGGCGGCATAATCTCTGTCTTCCACATCCCTTCTACCTGATTTTACCACCACGAGCCTGTCAAATTGATCCAAATTGTGGCAATATACTTCAAAGAGCACCAAGGTTTGACAAGAGTAGCAAGTGATGACTGAAAAGGGGATTTAAAGGCATTTTTTTCTCCTTAAGAACCAGTCTATGCACAGTGGGCTGCTTAGATTGCCTTATGATGGCACTGAACACGTATAAAGGAACAAGGGGAGGAAGACCTAGACGACACCGAATCCCAGAAATGTAAGCAAAGGTGATTGTTAGCCAGATACACAAACAAGCTTCAAGACAGGGGCTTTAGATCAAATTGATTAGAAACTATTGACAAAATCTACAAATGGGGGGACTCTATGAATGAGGTGTTACAACTGGAGATCGCCAATGATCTAATAATTCAATAACTGCAAATGGCCACTTTAGATCTCCAAAATAACGTGGTGGATTGGGAAAATCAAAGTTGGAAGAATAATTTAAGAATGAAAGGGGTCCCAGACAGGAGAAGGTGGAGCTGCTTGCCAAAATAATTGTTACTTGGCTAAATGACTTAAGCCTGGTTCTCCAGCTTTCAATTTCTGATTTTAAAGGAATCCACTAAATTGGTTCTTAGGAAGAATAAAAATGCTTTTAAATCCCCCTTTCAGCCGTCACCTGCTATTCTAGCACTAGATCTAAAAAACCTAGTGTATATATCACTGGATATATTGTTATAATTCCTAAGTTTCTTGGAAAATGTGCAAAAAATGTGAATCATGATTTTTTTTTTAAACTGGATTTTTTCAGTGCAAAAGTTTTGATTTTCCAAGATGTAACCCAGTGTACATTGGCAAAAGGGAGAGAGTTTAAACTGATCACTCCAAGCCTGAGAGATAAAGGTATCAAGTATGCCTGAAGATACACAATTAAGCTTCTGGTTACACACAAAGGAAGAATCCTGGTGGCAACAGAAATAAATCACAACTAGTTGAAATATGCAAAGCAATAAACATAGCGATTCTGAGAGATTTCGATGATAATACATTGAGACCAAGGGAGAAAAATAGATGACAAGATTTGAGAAAACTAGATGGAATTAAAAATGAAGGAATTGTACATGTTTTAGTGGAAAACAGGAGGAAGATTTTAGAATGAAACTACTATTTTGGATAATTTGTAGTGAGACAGAGGGAGAAATTGCCATCTTGTTTGCTCTCTACCACTGAGATGTTCTTAAATTCATTTGGGAAGTCTCCTTTAGTTAGATGAATGCTCTGAATTTGCATACTTATTTGCCTTGTTTAATCAGGTAGAAGGGGGAAGAATCAATCTACAGGATGTATTTTCCCATGAGATGAGGTCAGATGCTCAAAGTCTGATGGAATAACAGAGATTATATGCATGACAGGAATTATTTATCAATCAGAGATTTATTTTATGGATCAAAAGCTAAAACAAGAGTGTTACTGAAGAGGACATTATCCAATACCAAAAACACTTGGTTGGATTTGATAAGATTGAAATATATAGTGAATGACTGAATAAAAATTGGAGGGAACTCCAAAGCAATTATCAGAATTTGAGTTGATTTGTGTTATCCCCCAACTAGCAATGAGGGCTTTGTTTTCAAAATTTTATAATTTATTAGTTAAAGAAGGTTTAAAAAAGGTATGAATACAACTAAGATGCACTGGTAAACTGATATAAATTAATTATTCAATATGAGATTTCAATAAAATTGTGGACTAATCCACCATTTTGCTCCGTTTCTGCTAATATGAGGAAAAGTACTTAGAGGTGTCATTATGATCTCTCACCTCTTTCCTATTATGAAAAAGATATTCTACCTATTTGTTGGAAGGGATGTGGGAAACAAGGCACACTAATTCACATGTGGTTAGATTGCCCAAGGATGAAGGCATTTTAGGATATTGTGCTTAAACTTATTGAAAATATCACAAAAGAAAACATCATAATATGGAATTAATTTTATTTCCTTTTTTCTGGATAATAATACATTCCTACATAATAAATACATAATTTCACAACTTTTGTTTGTCACACATAAACAAATCACCCAAAATTGGAAATATGCAGAAGACTAGCACATTTAATCATAGTTCCATAGAGTTTTAGATTTGGCATTGTATAAGAAATTGACCATGAACATAAGGAATATCAAAGGAGAAACCAGGGAGGTGTTTTTTTTTTAATGGTTTCAATTTATTGACTATTTCACAAGAAAGGTGGACTTTGGGCAATTCTGTTACATCGCCAGAAATTTCCAAAGGGCCTGCTAATAGCAGAACATAACACTTGTCCTCTTATTGGAGCCTTTGATGACATTCTTAACTGACTAGACTTCAGCAGAATCTTAAAAATATGTTTGTGATATTCATGTGTTAGTCATTTGCTTTGTTTGTTCACAGGCTGTCATTCTTGATGCTTAGTTCTAAGATGTTTTCAATAAAAATGTTTTTCAAAAAAACAATGCTGGGCATATTTATGCTAATTGTTTGCTGACCTCATTATCTGATGATGTGATTACATCAGACCCGTGGTACAATGAGAAGCAAAAACTATATACAGCATGCAAAGATCAGCAGATGTCTATCTTAAGCCAAATGTGAACCTTATTATACCTTCAGTGCCAGTGGAAAATGATAAAGCATGTTATTAATGGCAGCAGAACCTCTTATTATCTAAGGACAGGTTCACTGAGAACTTTCATCCTACATTTGAGCCTGTTTCTTATCTACATGGGAGCATGTTTTGTCTTGGGATGGCATATTCTGCATGAATGTGGTCAATATCATTTCTTCTAATCACTGAAGATCAAAAGAAGTCTTGCCACCATTCTGAATGTAGCTACTGGATGCATCCAGCTTCTTCCCACTGCAGAGTTAACATTTTTTGTGCATGGGGTGTTTTGCATTAGGGAAATCCTACACTGAGCAGGTGTTTGGACTCAATAAACCAGGAGACCCCTTCCAACTGTGTGATTCTATGATCCTACTCGCTAAACTGTCTCCAGTTCAATTTTGTTGTACTATTGACTGCTAAGCAACATTTCTGGGTTTACCTGGTGAAAGGGTCTTTACAACGGTGCAGTTCTCTTTGAGATATTGCTTATCCAGTTCTTTGGGAAAGCTGGCTGTGTTTTCAAGAGCATTTTTGCTGTCTGATAACTATTGAAAGTGTAACTTCTTTAACAGGAGGTCAAATGTCTCACAGCACTTAATTTTACAAATTAATCTATTTCACCATAACCTGTTGATGTTAAAAAATCTAGCTAGGATCAATATGTGGGTTAATTTGATGAGACTTAATATATTTCATACCTTATATAAATAATTCACTAAGAGGAAGTAGCTGCAATTAAAAAACACTTCCTCCTTTTTATCAAGCAATATTCACTCCCCATTAATTTGAACAGGTATTTCCATGCTCAAAGAGGAAGCTGGAGAGTGAAGAAAGCTAATAAGGTTTGAAATCAATTCATCTGAAATATGGTGCTGGAGGAGAGTTCTATGGATAGCATGGGTGTCCAAATAGAAAAATAAATGGTTCCAGGAGCAAATAAAGCTTGAGCTCTTCCTCATTAAATAGAGATTGCAAAGGGATTTTGTATCACCTTTGAGACTACGGTCAAAAACACACTGCAGAAATAATCCAGTTTGTGACTGCTTTAACTGACCTGGCTCAGTGTTAGGGAATTTTGGAAAGTGCAGTTTTGTGAGACGTTTAGCCTTCTCTGTCAGAGAGCTCAGGTGTCACAATAAGCTACATTTCCCAGGATTCCCTAGCACTGAGCCAGGGGACTCTCAAACTGGATTATTTCTGCAGTTTTGGACCTGAGAGAAAGAAGTTGCTAACATAAACTTTCACAGACTAAGGTCCAAAACACACTGCATGGTCAAGCCCCACTTGTGAGGTTGCTCCAGTGTCAAGTGGCTCGTGGCCAAAGGCTTCAGCCTGCTCCCCTGCCACAGCTCTCTCCTCGTCCCTCTTTCTGTCCTGCTCCCTCTTTTTGTCCCAGAGACCTGTGTACTACCCACCCTCTGTCCCGTGTGCTTGTGTGTATGTGTGTGTTTGCGTGTGTGTGTGTGTTAAGAGATATTTGAAGTTCCCTCTCTCGTTATCAATCACTGGGGAGTGAATGGATGGGGGATTTCATCCAATGAAAGTGCAAGGTGGGTGATAGGACTGACAGCAAAACAAGAAAGGCTATTAATTAATAGGTTTATGCATGCCAAGATGTGGGGAAAGTGTATGGAAAAAGATGCCCTTTGGTACCGATTTGGATTTGGAGACATGAAATGTGTGACTATCAATACAATTTGAGGCTGGATTTTGATGAGTCAAGGAGGAATGTGATAAAAAACGGGATGAAATCTGTGCAAAGTATTACACAGAGGATCTGGATTATTTTTCTGGTATGGATCCAGCAACAATTAGACCAAATCATTACTTTTGCTAAATACTTAGTTTCTAAAGGTGCAGTTCCATGCTCATCGACTTCTTTGCAATCACTATGTATGTATTGATAAACTTCTAAAAGTAACTGTGGCCAAAATTTACTAATAGTTAATAAACGCAATTTATGGTGAGGGATTGGATGTGAACCATGGAAACAGATGTAGCAATACAAATATCAGACAATGACTAGTCTCATATTTGGACTTCTTCACCCATTAACTCTATATCTTCTCTTATCAAAGAATATGTGCTTCATCTTATCTATAAGTAGTATTTAATCCTATGAAACTGGCTAGAATTATAAAGGACCCCCAGTTTATTGGAGGGGTGGTGGCTTAAAGGTTACTTATAACTATATGTGGATTGATTGCCCTATTCTACAAGCTTTTTGGACTCCAATTTGTTAAAGACAACAAGAAATTACAGTACAAAGAAGTTACTTTTCCTCTGGTTGCTGCTCAAATTACCGTTGTGAAACATTTGAAACAAACTTAATCCCCATGGAAGATTGGTGGGGAAAAGTTTGAGATCCTTCTTATGGAAAAATGATCACACTGCATGAAAGTAATTAAATAACTTGTTAGTAGTGACACTTTTATCACATCTTGGTCTCCCTTTTATAGCCTACATCAGAAATAATGTTAATATCTTTCTTCTACCTATCAACACCCCTTCTGGAAGGTTGTTGTTTGGTGTGCTGATACCTCTGATGTCTTGCCTTAAGCATAAGCCTCTAATGTATTTTTCACTCTTATTGTAACCCACATATTTGATTTTCTGCTTTGACTATTGTCAATAAGTTTGTTAAATAAAAATATTCTTTTAAAAGAAAGATATTGCCTAAAGCCAAGATGAGTAGACTAATATGACTATGTTTTTAAATTAAGACTTTGGACATATTATGACAAGACAGGATTTATTAGAAAAGGTGATAATGCTTGGTAAAGGTGGGAGGATAGAGATAAAGAGGAAGACCACATTACAGGTGGATGGACTCAATCAAGAAAGCCATGGCTTTGAGTTTGCAAAATCTGAGCAGGGCTGTTAATGACAGAGTGGCTTGGATGTCTTTCATTCATGTGCTTGTCAAAAAACAAAGTAGACGTGGTGGGAGTTAACAATAAAAAAGAGGAAATAAAATTCTACACTGTCAAGCACAACATTCATTTTCTGTTGCTTTAGTTATCTATTCATTTAATTGCCTCCCATTTTATATTTCTGCAAAGCCCACTCCCCATCTCCCTGAACCATATTCTAGTTTTATGAAAAAGCTGCTGGTTTATATCACCGTCTAAATAAGATGACTTCAGTGCTGGAAACTGCAGCACCCTTAGAAGCAGCTCTTCATCCTTACCTCAAAGTACAGGGAACACATTGTGTGTTGTATCTTGTGGATAGAGCAACATAACATTGTGTTCATGTAATTTAAGGTAGATGAAGTACTTCATTGAAGTATTGAATGAAGATGTATTAGGAGTTATTTTTGAGGAAAAAAATACTTACAATATGATCTGTAGATTTAGCATTATGAGTTAGGTTAGAGGCAATTATTGTTAATTATTTTACAATCCTTTTAAATTGCTCTAAAATGCTTATCTCCCTTTACCATCACAACAAGAACCCTGTGGGGCAAGTTAGGGGGAAATACAGATGCAATCCAATGAGTTTTTCGGCAGGCAGAAGCTTGTACCTGAATGAGAAGGTCTCCAATATACAATGACAATCAGGAATGAATTAGTTTTGTTTGGCTCATCTTTTCATAACAACCTTTGATAAAATGTCCCTGTTGCTTCATAAACCCAAAGGAAAGAATCAGAGATTTTAAAAATTCAGAGGTGTGGTGAGAGAGGGATGCAGAAGAGATGCTCAGGT
Organism: Urosaurus nigricauda; assembly: GCA_034509955.1. NCBI lineage: Eukaryota > Metazoa > Chordata > Lepidosauria > Squamata > Phrynosomatidae > Urosaurus > Urosaurus nigricauda. Next base: position 225,120,575 of record JAOEGL010000004.1, on the reverse strand, counting down.
CATAAAAGTCTGGCTGTCAATCCATTTCTATTCATCTTCTTTGTGTGCTAAAATGGGTTGCCAGCTATTTTTTCCCCCAAGCAACTCCCTACCAGTTATGTGTCAAGCAGGTATAACATAATCCTCTCCTTGCTGGGAACAGCTGTGTTTATAGAACTTGGTCAGAGCAGATTATTAAGAATTTTGTTTGGTTCATTTTTGATTTAAAAAAAAAACATCCCAACATTCACAAATTACTTCATAAGCAATGGGAATTGAGATTTTTCTTTAACAAGTGAAGTTTAGAGAAAGTGAAAATGACCAATTTATCCATCCTTAGTCATAACACTTGCTGTACACAGTGCCTTTAGTGTCATATTGTCTAGATTTGATAGTCTGTTTTTTCTAACTGTTTTCTTAAAATCTAGACATTTTAGCTGATATTCAGAACTGTATAAGTTTTCTAGTTTATCTCTTCCTCATCATTCAGCATAAAAACTCTACAATAGTAACCTGAGAAAATCTTGCTTGATATATTTTTAAAGGTTCTTCATTCTCCTTAAACATTATTGGTTTGGAAAATACTAAAACAGATTAACAATTCTGGGAGGAGGTCAGCAAAGGAGACAGTAGTGTGCCTTTTAACATAGTAATTTGTTGATTTTAGCTACAATTTAAGCCTTTAGCACTCAACACTCAGGATGTCTGTATTCTGCTCCCAAACAGCTGGCTCTGCCTGTTCAGAATCCCAAAAGGCAATAAGGATGGGATCATTACCCACTGTAGCTTAACTTGACAGTAACCCTGAATTTCCTTCCATTCCCCTCTTCGTTTGAAACATTTCTCTGTTATGTGTTCTCAGCTGCTTATGTTTCATGTACAAATGGAGACAAATATTTGAAAAAGAATCAACAGCTCAAAGTCCTGATTCTACCCAGGGGAAGGGGGGGCGCGTTGGGATGTTTCTCAATAGAAGTAATATTCCTCTGATGGATTGCAAATTTAAAACATTGCACTGGGATTAAAAAAATCTGGTTGGATCTGACAAAAAAAAGATCGACAAAGCTGAACAATGTGAGAAAGCAAACCTACTGCACACAATTGTTACTTGGAAATCCATGTGATGTGGAAACAGTGAAGCAGAATTAATGCTTCCCTGATTCCATGGGGAATCTATGTGTGTGTGTGTGGGGGGGGGGCTACGTATTTCTATAAAATGACTGAAAAAAGGTGTGTGAATCAAAGTTCTAGTCCATATTACCAGTAGAATCAAGTCATAATGCTTTGCCTACTAGACAATACTGCTTCAGACTCAGCTTGGAAAATGAAATGGAAGATAAACACAACTTCTTCCCTATGGAATGGAGTCACGTATAAGACAGAAAGTTTAGCCGAACCTTTACCCTAATCCCAGGATTCCATAGTACTGAGTCATGGCAGTTAAAGCGGTGTCAAACCAGATTATTTTGGCAGTGCAGATGCAGCCTGAAATACAGTACTGAAAAAAGTCTCTGGGAAGGGTGGCCATTCCATAGACTTTCTTCTCTAACTAGACTGCATTTATAGATCAAACAATTCCGCTACTAACTAAACCACAATCTGAAAGATCCAGCTGGTTTTTTGTTTTTAAGTGTCCAGGTTTCTTATCTAACCACTGAATGAACTGCTGAAGTTGTTCTCATTTTCCATATTTTAAAAATAATTTAGGCATGGAAGTATAACTGTAGGTTATGCTATATATCCAAAGTATAACTTATATAGATCTTATTCTTAAAACTTTACATACTTATATTTTCAAAAAGTATACATAAGCTCCTGCATCAGAAATACATCTACTCCAAAATGTAGGATTTTCCATTAGTATTTTAAGAATGGAGAGCTAGTGTGGTGTAATGGTTTGAGCACTTGACTATGACTCTGGAGATCAGGGTTCAATTCCCCTCTCAGGCATGGAAACCCCCTGCGTGACCTTGGGTGAGTCACACATTCTTACCTCAGAAAACCCCGATACACTTGCCTTAGGGTCGCCATAAGTCAGAAATGATTTTAAGGCACATAACAACAACATTTTAAGAATTATGTTGTGGAGCGTATAAACTATAAGCTACTACTAAACAATAATTTTATGAGAAATACAGTCCAGCACTTTGACTGCATGCCGCAGTAGTAGGCTTTGCACACTGAGATGGAAAGGTCTCAGAGAACTCAGGGGGTTTCACTTCTGAGCAGACATGTATATGATTTCACTTTTACTTTGCAACTGGAATAGAATCAGAAAGCACTTACGTGGGGTTTAGGGCAGACATTGTGGTAGAGCTAAATTTGCTGAGTGATTTCATTTGGGATTTCATTTTCAGAATCTATACCATCAATCATATGACTCTGATTACATCCCTGGACTTCACCGGAATAAAGGGTGGAAGCTCAGGTCCTCAGGAAAGTCATCGTTTTGCCATATGTTACTGTAACCTGCCATTCATTTTAAAACATCTCATCAGCAAAGTGGAAACAGATTTTTCTTAACTAAGTGCTTTCAGTTAAATCTAAAAATACTGCCATTGTCAAAGGTTAAACTGTTGCCTGACTTGCTCTTGTAAGCATTAAGCAATCTATTTTCTGTGCTACAGAGGGACAGGAAAAGTGGACACAGTTTAAGCAAAAAAGAATGAAACGAAGAGAAGACATTTTGTTGTCTATGTTAAAGTGGAAGCGGAATAATGATACAACTGTTGGCATGACATGAAAAGAAGGACACATTATTTTTTATAAATTAAATACAGAGTTTTATGCTAGAAAACATTCATTGACACAATAGAACTTGGTGGTGGAAGTAGTTGTGTACCTTCAAGTCATTTCTGACTTATGGTGATCGCTGAACATATGATGGGGTTTTCTTGGCAAGATTTGTTCAGAGGGGATTTGCCATTGCCTTCCTCTTGGGCTGCGAAAGTGTAGCTTGCCCAAGATCACCCACTGGTTTCCATGAGTGCATGGAAATTTGAATCCTGGTCTCCCAGAGTCCTAGTCCAACACTCAAGTCACTACATATGTAGGTTCCCATCAATATGACTTTCTTTGCCTCTATACTTTTCCTAGAACCTTTCCCTTGCTTGGAATGCCAGACAAAACACTAACATCCAGTTCTGCACTAAGTTTCAACAATAAGGGCTCCCAGGACAGACTACCTTTAAAAGAAGTAACTAGGGAGAACACATACTAGAAAATTTAAGTTCTGCAACATCTCCCTTATGTTTCCTCCTCTTCTCTTTGGGTATATATGAATACAATGCCTCATCTGAATCATATTGCTATCCATACATCTTCCATATGTTTCTTCCTCTTCTCTTTGGCTATTTGTGAATACAGTGCCTCATCTGAATCATATTGCTACCCATACCCATTTAGTGAGAAACCAAGCCTCCTGAAATACAGGAAGACATTTATCTTTGCATGCAAGGAAGATCTTTGTTGGCAAATGCCAGGCACTCCAGCTATACCAACTGCTGGCCAAACCCTCATGAACACTTTTGGCTTGCTTGCAGAATCACAGTTTAAATATAGGTAATAGACCATCCTATATAGGCTGCAATCATGCATGGCTCAGCAAAGCATGGTAATTTAGTACTGTATACTGAACTATGCTACGCTGAGCCATTTAACACATACTGTAGAGCCACTAAGTTAATTGCTTGGAGGTCTGATGACTATAATAAAGGCTTTGTATTTATATTATTTGTAAAGCTCCTCACTCACAGCCATTCATGAGATTGCAGAACCATCTGGCTATGTCTTCCTCTGGCCAATGCTGAAACAATTATACCAGCATCTTCCAGAGACCTCAGCAGCTGATGTAATCATTTTGCCTCTGGCTTAGGGGAACACAACCAGATACTTCCACATTTCTCCCCTCTCTGCTCTCCTCCAAATACAAGTGGTTTTGGATGCGGGGTGGGTTTCCATAGCCCTGTGGTAGATCCAGGGGGATCTTTTGCTCACTAGAGGGAGAGGAAGGGAATACCAACCTCTGCAGTGACCAAAATTAAACACAGAGAGGCACAGAGGTCTGCATAGTAACAGGATGCCAGCCAGAGTATTCTACTACTTCCTCTTAAGAAGGAAGAGGTATTTTATACTTACCTCCCCTCCATGCACAAAAGGCTGAGACTAGAGCTTGAAATGAACTAGTTTTAAGTAAAATATTTATCTGCAATGACTTACTTTTCCAATAACATGAATGTAACCAAGTTTCAAAAGGAGTGCAATGAGAAAGAACTAAGCTCCTAAACTAGTGTGATAAGCATCTCTTTATTTTTAAGGACACTCCAGAACATTTTAGAGGCATTTGACAGGATTTTTCCAGGTTCTGTGCCATTCTTTTGCCAATCGTACCATTATGTTTTTGTTTTTTTTAAAGTGACAGTGGGAAGGACTGGATAAAAAGGTTGGTTGGCCTGTGAAGGTGCCATCCTGTTGGAACAGCCAATACAGTTGACACAGTTGTGCCTGAGAGTGCTTGGAGGCTCATGCTACCTTTCCTAATTTGGATTGGACCTTGGATTAAAATCAAGGACCTCCAGCATATAAACAGGAAATGTTCTACTACAACAGTATTCCTGCAACATCTGTGCTCCTCCAGCACTTTGGCTGATGGAGTACAATCTCAGTGGCTATGTGTTGTGTATAATGTGTAGAAACAGGGGCAGGGGAATACCCCTTCCTTATGACTCCATCTGCTCCTGTGTTTGTGGGCAGCATATGGATTCTGTCTCTGGCACATTCTATGATTAGGGGCCACCCGTGACATTTCCAGGCATGCTGTCGATATATCTGTAATTTTTATATTTTATTTTTGTGGAATGTTTTTACCTTCCTTTCCCAAGTTGAGCATAAAATCAGACAACCATAGAGTTGGAAGGAGCCTCACAGGCCGATTTTAACCCCCTGCATGTGTAGTCAGTTGCTGCAAAAATAACAGAGACTCTTGTGGCACTTTAAAGAGTCATCCAATTTATTTGGCATAGGTTTTTGTGGCCTACTATAGCCCACTTTTTCTGATATACAGAGTTGTATTCTCCTGGTGTAATGGCTGCATGTCACTGGCCTCAGCGTAACTAGAGAAGAGAACTACTTTGTACGTAACTCAGGTGAAGCCACTAGCCCATTTCATTTTAGAAATCAAACAAACATATGATCTGATAGTATTTAGATATAGTATCAATGCACATCCAATGCAGTGCAATGAAAAAAGATACCTAGCTGGAAACCTCTTGTTTTATGATTGGCTGATAACTATTCTACTACACAGGATCTGAGTGAAGACATCATTTTTTCAAAGGGGTGAGATTGCTGGAGCTTGACTAATAAGATAAGAATGGAAAATCTGTATAATATTTATTTACATATCAGTCAACAAACCAAGCTAAAGGGTGTAATACCACTCATCTGTGACTTGCTGTACTACAAAATATAGCAAGTCTATCAGCACCTGACCATGAGTTAGATTTGCTATGAATCAGTTCATAAATCAGTATACAAGGGGGTATCCTAAAGTTTTAATGATCACCTTTTAAAAATTTGATAGAAAGTTTGTTTTGATTTGCAGTTGTTAACTTTTTTCTATGTAGTCACCATCCAGATTTGCACATTTCCCCCAGCATTTCTTGACCCTCCGGATAGCTAATATTGTAGAAGTTTGCAGATTGCACCTTATGAGGGAGTATCGTAAAGTAATAATTATCACCCAGAAGTTATTATGGCATATTGATGAAATTTTGTCAGTGTTATCATTGGTCCCTAAGTGCACTTTGCTGAGAAAATCAGCTCATTGCATCCTTTGGTGACAGACTGCGCCAGAAGTGACTAAAGTGTAAAATCCTCGTCAGGTGCAATCTGCAGACTTCTACAATAACAGTATTCGGAGGGTCGGGAAACACTGGGGAAAATGTGTCAATCTGGATGGTGACTACATAGAGATAAATTAACAACTACAAATCAAGACAAACCTTTCGTCAAAATTTTTTAAAGGTGATCATTAAAACTTTAGGATAACCCCTTGTATTTCTCAAAAAGTAGTAGTAGTAGTTGTTGTTGTTGTTGTTTGTTATTGTTGCTAATTGTGCAACAAGAATGTCTGAGATGAAAGAAAAGAGTATAAAACCTAAGCATCCAGTCAGCAGCAGTATTCAGTCTGCTTTGGGGTAGCCCCGTTATTTAGCTTTTCTTATGAGAAATGTAGCTGTCTCAAACTATGTTTGCAAAAAGAAATTACAGTGGTTTTTTTCAAGCAAACCTCATTAAGTCAGCCAGAAGAATCAATAGTGATAAATTATCTCTCCCTTCTTAGGACATAAGACTGTGTTTATATGATAGAAAGTATCAAGAATTGTAAGTAGATCTGCCTGTCAATTGGCAAAATCTGGCAAATCTGGCTTAAACGTCCCTTCCCCCAAGAGAGGTGTAAGTGTTGAGTAAACTGTGAGAGCCTTCTTCACCTTTCTCATCCCAGTCAGTGAATTGCTGTGCATCTCACCACCTCTATTAAGTGATGGCATAAAGAGGGAAGCTCAGCAGGAGAGCAAGGTGTTTACATTTTATATATCTATGTAGTGATGCCATTATGGGTGTCTGTGTGTGTGTTTGTTTATGCCTAATAATTTTTATCTAATAATCAGCTGCATGTGGAAATGTTCGCTTCCCTATCAATTATTAGGTGAAACAGAGTCTAAAGAAAGATACTTTTCCTTTCAGCACAATTGGAACTCCAATTTAACAAAACATTGGCTAGTGTTTTACACTGATGTACCAACCAACTGGCTTTTCTGCCCTGATTTCTATTTCTTTTAAATCACTACTTCTGTCATCCAGTCAGAAGTCACCAGGTAAGTCTGTGGCTGTAGCAAGTGAATTTCCTGTTATCAGGTCCACTGTGGAGTATAAGCAATTAAATGCACTAATGATGTGGTAATGATGGCAGCATCTTTTTGTGGGGTATTCAGGCTATGTGGCTGTGTTCTGGAAGAGTTTATTCTTGAAACAGGAAAGGATATATGTGTGTGTATGTGTGTGTGTGTGTACATACATACACATCCCATTCACTCCCATGTCAGCATTCTCTGAAGATGCCAGCCACAGATGCTGGTGAAAGGTATTCCTGTTCTCTCTTGTTGTTGATATCTGGAGGTTCAGAAGGCTCAATTTTCTTGGTTGGTTTGTAGATTGTCCGGAGGTTGTGTTTCCTCACCAGTTTCCCTATTCTATCTGTGACTCCTTTGATGTATGGCAAAATACCTTCCCTTTGGATGGTTGTTTGTCTTCACTCCTATGGGCTTTTCTGGGTCTGGGAGCCCTTCTGATGTCTGAGCTGGAATAACCATTAGCTTGTAGAGCCAAGTCCAGGTGCTTCAATGCATCTTCCAGGAAGTGGGGTTCACAGATCCTTTCACAGATCCATCACAGCTCAGGAATAAACTCTTCCAGCATGGCCACACATCCTGAAAACCCAACAAAAAACTATGGATTCCAGCCATGAAACCCCTCAACTTCACATGAGAGCATCTGTTGACAGGGTAAGAAGGTAGAAGATGGGGCCTTTAAGATAATGTTGGACTGCAGCTTCCATAATTCTTCACGACTCACTGTGCTAACAAGGGCTGATAGGGCATTCAATAGTATCTGGAACCCCTAATGATCTCCAACCTTGGAACAGAGAATGTATTTCTCTTGTAGCTTTTGCCGATTGATTTATTCACTGTGTTCAATTGGGCAACTCTTCCCTTGTCATAGAATTGAATAATGTACCAAATTGCCATCTCTGGGGGATTTTCAATTTTTCTAAGCCTGCATGGCATAAGAAGCAAATAACCAAGCATAAATTACAATTGCACAGTACTTTCCCACAACAGAGGGAAAATGTACAAGCTGTCCATTATAGAGCATTATGTAAATGCTGAGATAATGGGGTGTGACATAATAGTATGGAGAATTATAAGACATCTCAAAATATTGATGATGTCAAATTAATTGATAAGTCAAATTGATTGATAAGTCAAATAAGGCCTGTATTCTACAAATGTATGCAAACCAAAAGGGCAAGATATCTGGTTTTTGTTCAATTTATAGCAGCTGCTTAACCAATACAAAGGTAAAGTACATATAATATATTACTGTAATACCATGAATGCATTAACATTAGATTAATGTTGTTTATATGGGTGTTTCTATTGCAACACAAGCAGTTTTTAAAGGCAAAATCATATTTGATTGACAGGTCCGTGGGGGTGGATAAGGATGAGTTCACAGCTGTCAACAATGCTGTTGTTTGGTATAAATGGAAGACATAGATTTCATTAACTTAGAAAAGTAAAGTGAAACTATTTATTTTTCAAGTAGAGAAGGCACTGAGACAACAAACACACAAAAGGGAAATGGGGCCAAAGGAGGCTAAAAAAAGAGGATATAAGTGACAGCTAGTGATTAATTACAGTTTTACAACCCTGTCTATAACTTGGGAGTGTAATTTACTTGCCTAATACATTTGTGCCTGTAACATGTGAGTATGATGAACATCCTTACTAAGAGAAAGGAGTACTTACTGTTGTGTCCTAAATGCTGTTCCAAAGTGATGAAAAGCTGAAGGTAAAGGATACTTAAGGTGTGTAAATACAGGTATAGAATGGCTGTGAATTTCAAGAGGCAACCAGGATGACTGATGAGGGAGAGAAATTATAAGTGCTTCTTAAGAAATGAGAAGCAAATGATCACACTGTCTGTACCCCACCCACTCTCTTTCTTTGTTTTCTTGCCGATATTGTTTGAATTTTAAAAAAATAAGGATTAAAGAGAAGAAAGACCTGATGCCATCCTATGCCACATATTTTTAAATTATACATTTCAGGAGTGCAGTGCAAACATGGCCAATTCATCTCCAGAACATTCTATAGATCAGATCAGAAAACAGAAACTAATGAAATGGATAGTCAAAGACAACACAAGCCGGACTGAGAAAAACAAGCTTTCATAGATGAAAAGGAAGCTCCTACATACATATATACATACCTTTCTTTCTTTCTCCCTCTCATGCCCAAGTAATTGGAGAATTTATCATCTTGACATCAAGTGAACCAGGCAAAGAGAAAGTTTCTTTTCACAGGCTACAGCCTATAAGAGTGCAGCATGCAAGAGCATGAAAGAGGGAGGAGAAAGACTCACCCTAACCGTCAGTTGTGCCAGGAGACTAAGAAATGGGGGGGGGGGTGTTGATGTTGGGGTGGCCTAACTCTTATTTTGTGAGATAAAACCTACAGTTCTTTTTTTCAAAATCTGACATGGAGAGATCACATTAAAGTGCACTGTGGACAGAGACCATGATGGGGCATCTTGAAAGGAGACTGTTTTGGGTCAGGAGAGTAAATGATTCAGAGTGTCCCAAAACATATGATGGGATGTAGAGATTTGGAAATTTATATATTTTTATTTATTTTATTTTTTGAATTTATACTCCACTTTTCTCCCAGGATGGGACACAAGGCAGTTACACTAACTTAAAACAAGATTCAGTTAAATTTTAATTTTACAAAAGGTAAATAAGAATTAAATAACAGTATTACATTCTAAAGGCACCAGATCATGACTGATCTTGGAAGCCAAGCAGAGTGAGCCCTGGTCAATACTTGGAGGGGAGGCTGTCAATGAGTGGCAGGTGGTATAGGCTATATTTCAGTCTACAAACCACCTCTGAGTATTCCTTGCTTGACAAAACCCTGTGAAATTCATGAGGTCACCAAAAGTCCTCAGGCAAATAAAAGGCACACACACACACACACACACACACTTTTTTTAAAAAGCATGTTTCCTTATTCTGGATTTTTATGTGTCTCTGTGTTGAAGAAAATACTGGAAACTGGGAAGAACATCTACCTCTCTAGAAGTAGCGGATGACAGGATATAACAGGCCAAATTCTACTGTTAGTCCTGAGTAGACACTTTGAGTCAATGTAATTTACCTGTGTATTAGGTCCCCATTGAACTATTGATTCATTGTATGTACTGTATTTATTATCTATCTAGCTACTTTTGTTGGGACTAACCAATATGATCCAAGAAATCAGACAATTTGATTATTGGAACAACAGTTAAATTTTAATTTTACCAAAGTTGTACAAGAATTAAACAAAATATTATATCCTAAAGGAATCGAATCCTGTCCAATCTTGGAAGCAAAGCAGGGTCACCCTGGATGGGAGACTGCAAATAAATACCAGGCCGTAGAGGAACACCTCTGAGTATTCCTTGCTTTAGAAAACCCTATGAAGTTCATGTGGTCACCTATAAGATGACAGGCAACCTGAAGGCACATACACATATTTGGGAAGCTTCAACAGAGAATGTAGGAGTTGTCTGGTGGGGGAGAATCCATAACAGACTATTGTGTTATTTTAAGGGGTGGGTCATACACATAAGGCTGTTTGTAAAATGTCTTTTTCTCAATTTATGATACATACCTACTGCTTATCAATCCAGCCTTCATTCCCATCATACAGTGGGGCTTTCTAGATTGGCAAAAAGAAGTGTGTTCATGGCTGCATGAAAGTCTAGCCTTTAGATGAGAAAAAGGGAAAGTGTGCCATGAAAACGCTTTTTTTGCATTTTAGGGGAGAAGAAGCGCCTTTAAAAAGGTACTGGTTTTCCCAGCTTCTTTTTTAAAAACTGCGGAACAGCGCAGCTCCATCTAAAGGCTGCGGTGCAGCTGCTAAGCATTAAGGAAAAGGCAACTTCATGCCACACTTTCCTGCCCATCTAGAAAGCCCCAGTGTAACTCTTTCATACTTGTTTGAAAATGTATGACAATGTAAAAAATTATACCTGTAGAAAAAAAGAAATAACAGCCTCAATGGATGACTAATAAAACTCTTCTAATTGTCAATGACAGAATGAAAGTAGAAATATGATAGAAATAGGGTGAGAATCCTGAATACAATTATTCAGCAACTTGTGCAGAGAGATACCAAGAACTGTTACATTAGCATTGCAAAGAAACAAAAGAAAGACAACAACAAGAGAAGAACAGGAGACTTCTCCCACAAGATCCAAAAAAATAAATAAATAAAAGAGAGTAAGGATGGCTGAAAGATCAACAGTAAATGCATTTTATGATCAGGACAAAATTAAGACAAAATGGATGCAATATATTGCAGAGATTAAAGGACCTCAGATTTTTTTTTCAAAGAAGAGCTTTCTGACAAAAAGCATTCAATTTAAGAAAGTGAACTGGAAGCTGCTCTCAAAATACTTGGAAGAAATAAATCATAAGGAACAGAAAGACAAGTGGATGATTGCTGATGATCCCCAAATCGATGCTCAAAACTTGAATAATCTATGATGCATAAAGATTCTAGATAAACATTTCCTCTGGAAGTGAACTCACACCCACCTGATCCAACCATGGTATTTCATACTGCAATAATAAATTGAGCAGTAAAGTTTTTAATGTAGTAGATATGCAGGGATACCAGGATAAACACCTGTTGGTTACTTCTCACTATGTTTGCAGTACAAACAGTAAAGAAAGGAGTTTACTGTTCGCATTGGCACTGAAGCATATATTACTGCTGCTTGAGAGGTAGGTGACAACACATGCAAAAGCTTAGTCTCCTGTTGTTAAGTATAACCTACAGTACCTAGATCATACCTTTTACCTTAGTTGGACAATCTGTTGGCAAACCCTTGGACACAATAGTAATGAATGGAGACCCTCTTACTTAAATGGGAATCAAAGAGCTTGTGGAAGTTTGGACAGGTAGAGAACGGGAGCTCGTCAAATAACCACCTCTGTGTTGACAAGGCATCTTATATATAAACATTGCTGAAAGAAGAACTTTTCCCTACCTGATATCCTCCAGATGTTTCAGATTTCAGCTCCCAACATTCCTGACTATTTACTATGCTGGCTGGGACTGATGGGCATCCAAAACATTTGGAGGGCATCACATAGGAAAATAATCAGAGAGAAAAAACAATGTTCTCCCCACCCCTTGCCAGGCCCTTATTCTTCTGAAGTCTGCATAATAGAAAGAAAAATACAGGTTGAGCTTTCCCAAGCACAAACCTGGTCCTGGAACCAAGGAACTAACAAGAGTTCCAGATGTTCAAGAGGGTTTTGTACTTCTATTTGCATGCATGCCAAATCTCTTGTGAGAAATTTCGAGAACACATTATGATAGAATATAGGAGTCTACAATTCCAAGGAGGAGAGAGTCAGTATCCCATTAGGCATAACAAAGTAAGCCCTTGAACACATGTGTAATAGCTCTTTGTGGTCATACATTGCAATCTTAATGCTACTGTATGTTCAGTCCATTTAATTTTCCTTCTTCTTTCACTTTTGGCTCGTAACTGATTTTGCCTCTCATTTCATCTGTTCTCTTTCACATTCTTTTTTTGTCTCTACCTCATTGGGACAGTGCAGAATGAACAGGTGAGCTATTCTTCTAAACAGTATGTTCTCTTTTGTTTAAAAAAAAAATGACCTAGCCATGTGGTCATTTGTTGCATCCTACTTGGTCTACTGTGACATGGGCTAGTCTTCACATAATTGCTGTGGATTTTCACACATTTGCATTGAAGTTCAATTACTTTCCTGCACAAATTTGCATCTATTCACCCTCCCTGTGACAAAAATGTGGACCCATGCAAATTCATGCGAAATGGGAGGATGGCCACATGATAATGCACACGAACTCACAGATACTCCAGTAAAAAATGTGATTCCTTTTTCTGCAGAGTTTGAGGAGTGCCTCCTCTGCCCATAAAAAGCCTGAATTCCTTTGAATCACATGTGGAGGAATCACATTCTACTCAAACAGAATGATGTGTATTTAAATTATGTAGATAAGTCCATGGTCTCTGTAGTTTGCCTTTCAAACTTATTTGGAAACTTTGACCAATTCTGAATACATGGGGGAGTATACATCTCCCCTGTTATGGCAGTTTCATTGACTACCAGGCTACTACTAGTCTACTCTCAGGCACAATTCAAACTATTGGTTATGGTCTATGAAGTGGTATCTGACTTGGACCCAAGCTATGCTATCTGAAAGACTGTTCTCCCGCATAAGTCTGTCCAAGGTTTGAGATCTTCAGTGAAAAGCTCCTTTGCCACCTACCAAAGCATGTTTTGTAGAAATGCAAGAAAATGTTTCCTAGTCTTCTTCTTTTTTAAAATCTGTTTTTACTTCATTTTATGTTTGGATTATATTTTATTTCTTTGCTTTTATCCATGTTCTGTCATTCTCCAAGAAATTCAATTCAGAATATGTGTGTGTTGTAGCATTATTACAGAATGGTAGCATATACATAATCATCTCACCTTCAAATAGCCTGGATAGAATTCACATTGTCTAGATTGCTTCAAATACACTTGCCCCAAGCCCAATATGTTGTGTTAATTAGCCATGAAAGTATATGTCATGCATTCAAAGATTCATGTTAATGTACCCTGGGAAAAATAAAGATAGCACCTTGAAGCTAAGTTGCTCATTGTAACTGTGCAATTCCCATTAACTGCAATTACAGATAATAGATTTCCAGCCCTTTATTCTTACTTATTTCATACCATCCAAGGGAGTTTACCTGGCACTTAGCGTGCGTACATATTACCAGTCCAGTACATAAATAGAAGATTTATCTCTTTACTTTCTGCTTTAAAACAAAGAGATGAGATTGAATAACGGCTCCAGTGTCAACGGAATCTCTTTTCTCAAGGTGCTATAAGCTTGTCCATGATGGACTGCAGATGTTAACAAAACTTGGAAGTGTTACTTTTTTGAAGTCCAAAAAAAGTCCAGAATGGCCAGTCTGGGAGCCATAGTCTAAAACTAACATTCCAAAGCTTTATATTTTACAAATAAGATCAACCACGAAGTGGCAATGAAGCTAAGAGGACAGCAAAAGGTTAATAGCAAAACAATGACTGTGGGTTGAGTCAAAAGAAATATAAAATGCAAGTATAACCTATAGAGAGGGGAGGAAACTTGCTTCTTAAATTAGGAGTGGGCAGATCTCAATATCCAAGAGTTACTGTTTTGTTTTATTGTGTTTTTCTAAAACCTTGAAGTCCACCAGCCAGTGCACTTTGCAAAACAGTTACTTGGGTGAATGGACACCTGATCAGCATTAAAGAACAAAATGACTGTACTCAGACCATAATTTGCAACCAGTGCTAAAAGCATGCTTATAAATGTCTTTGCCCATGGATCCACTTCAGATCTCTTTACCAGCATTCTTTTTCATCAGTCTAATTTAGGGGATGAGCCACTGTAGTTGTCCTGTTCGTTAGGCAATTGGGAATCAGAAATCCTTGGCAACCTACTGCAGATCACCTGGAATAGATCTCAATCTGCCTTCTCCCCATCCCTGACTTAAAGGAACCACACAACAGTAATTATCAATGAATGCCAAAAAGGAAAAAAAAAAAAGTAATGAATTCATTGTGTGACCACTCAAAAATATGTTGGACACATGACTTGAAAAGCACTATTTTAAAAGCAGCTGAAGACCTATCTTAGTTTTAAGAGTTATAAATCTAAGCAAAGAATGACTGAGAAGAAACCATCTAAATTTCTGTCCTAGCAATGTTCAAAATATAAATGCATTATTTATATGAAGTGCTATACCCCTATCTTAGACAGCCAGCATAGTGTTATGGTTTGAATGTTGGACTACAGTTCTAGGGATTCTCTGCTTAGCCATGGAAACCTACTGGGTGACCTTGGGCCAGTCACACTATTTGCCCCCAAAACCCCTCTGATAGGTTTGCCTTAGGGTTGCCATAAGTCAGTGACCTGAAGGCACACAACAACAATAATACCCCTGCCTTCCATGTATAGTCACCATAGTAAGTCATAAGCTTTCAGAGGAGTTTGTCACATGGGGAAAAATTGGAAGTTTAAAATGGTAAGAACCCATTATTAAATCACAATTGTGCAAATGGATTTCACATGCAAAGCACTGTTATCCCATGCAGAATCTGAGATCAGTCTGCACTTGTGCACAAATGCACGAATGGTTTTCACATGACAGGACCAAATATGCTTCCATCACGATAATGATAAAAGCACATGTATCCCAAAAAACCCGATCAAATGCATAAATGATTTTTACATGTAGACTGCGACAAATCTGTGTGTGTGTGTGTCCCTGCCTTCCCTCAGCAGCTGTTCCTTTAAAAGCCCTGGCTATGGGGGGAGGCTGAGGCAGGAGACAGAAATACAGAGGAAAGAGCGAGGGGGAACTCAGCCTTTTCTCTACCTTGCTCTATCTGTCCCCACCTTTGCCTCAGTAGATGTTTCTTTAAGAGCTCTGGCTCGGAAGGAAAGCTGAAGTGATCCCCAAACTGTCCCCTTTAAGGGATTTTGGACTTCAGCTCCCAGAAGCCTCAGCCATGTTGGCCAATAGCCTGGGATTCTGAAATCCAAAATCCCTTAAAAGGGAAAGTTTGGGGGGGAGAGAGAGAGAGAGAGAGAGAGAGAGAGAGAGAGGTGCACCAGGACTCAAGCTAGCATTATTTTACTTATTCCGTGGCACTGGAACTAACTCATTCCAAAGAACCATGGGAAATCTGGCAACAAACACAAAAACAAAGAGAATCTCATGAATAAACTGCAAGTAGCTTTCACACTATAGCAATTGTGCAAAACAAAACAACAACAACACTGAATTGAAATGGAAATGGATTTCCGATATTCTCTCCAAAATGCTTATTTCCTGGTTCATGTCATTCTCTTGTCAGATTCCAACTGGTTTGTGAGCAATGTCATGTGAAAACCATTTGCGCAATTGTGCCTAATACACTGGATAACTGCAGGTTCTGACCCTTTTAAACTTCCAATTTTTCCCATGTGATAAACTCCACAGATACTGTAGATAGATTTCAGTGGGTCTTCTTAAGGACAGCTCAGTCTTGTGCAACTCACTGTTAGCAGTTGCCATGAACCATATGCTTTCCTAGTGGGATCAATGGTATGTCCATTTCCTTAATAATTTATTGGCCCTCAAGGGAGCCACCAATTGCAGAGGATGTTGGCAAACAGAATAATGATCACTCTTATCTCTTTACTTGAAATCTGTAAAACTACATCAAGCTTGTGATAGATCCCTAAAACTGGCCCATAAAAAGTGAAAAGCTGCATTCTGTGGAACTGAATGGAAAAACTCCTACACCAAAATGAATAAAATGAAATTCACTGTTGACTTAATGTTTATCACCTCTGCTCCTCTCACTGGTTCTGAAGAAGAGCAGATTTACATGTTTTGTTTTGTTTTTAAAGAAAAGGATCTGGAGCAGTTGTGTGCTGCAAGCAGTCATTTTTCTTGCAGGAGAGTTTATTTTGGAATGTGGTTGGCAGGGTTTCTCTCTCTCTCTTTCCCTCTCTTAGACCCTGAAGGAGACATCTACATTCATTCAAAATAAAGAATCCCAGATCCTGGACTCCACAGAGAAGAAGATGTCAGAAAACACAGTGTGAAAGTGCAATTATGATGATTGAATTGCCTGAGGACAGTCCCTGTATGAACTGGATACATTCCACTGTTGCTAAACACTGTATAGTCTGTTCATGTTTTAAAGTGTTTGTTTTGCCGTGGGTATTGATAGTTTCTTACATATGGGACAAACACCCCTAAGATGCCATCATGCATCTGATAAGGCTTTGAGGCAACATATAGAAAAATCATACCTCTGTAATGGGTATTAGTACCAGGCTTTTATGAGCCTCAGGCTATCCTTACACCTATTCGGAAAGTGTCTTGTAGCATGTACGCACATGGGGGTGAGTGGGTTGATCACTTTCAGGTACCTTCATACACTATAGTACACAAAAAAGGAAGGAGCAGTGCTGGCACATGAAACTGAACACTCATCTCTACTTGCTTTTCTCAGGCATTCATTTCCATACTTCAGTCATTGCACTGAATTACTCAACTAGTAGTGTGGGAAGCTCTCTCATAAAGGCATGCCTTGAGAATCTGCAGCTCATAAAATATGATTTCAAAATAATTCCCGAAGAATTCAGGTTTCATTTGTTTCTGAGAGCAGACTGAGGAGACAATTGAAACACTGCCAGTATGTTTAAAAGACTTAGAAATGAGAAGGAGACAGAAGTGTTGAGGAACTCTCTCCATGACTGCACTTGAAATTATATAGGAATTTCTTTTAGTTTAATACAAGAAAAATAATGCCTGGTTAGCATGAATAAGGCACACGTGGAGCTGCCACTCTGCACTCATGAGTCTGACCAACATGTGATGATTTCCACAGGGTGCTCACTGGTTCCTCCCTGTTTGTGAAACCTTAGTAGAATCTACATAACAGCATTCATTCATTCATTCATTCATTCATTCATATTTTACCCCTCCTTTCTTCTGCCAAGGGACCAAGGCTTGCTTACAAAATTTAAAATAAAGGTCCAGCTTAAAAATGTACTATAACAAAAAGTTTAAAAACAAACACCAGTTCTGTTGAAAACACAAAGTTAAAATCAGTTTTTAAAAATACACTTATAACACAATTAGAAACTTATAGAGCATACCATTTTAAATAATATTCAGCCATATGATTATTATTATTAATAATAATTTTTGTTTGTATTTCCTGCTTCTCCCAAGGATCGAAGCTGGATTACATCATTAAAAATACAATACAATACAAAATATGGACTATAAAATGCTAACACTAAACATTCCTATTAGTTCCTTAAAATATAAAAGCAGCTATAATCAATCAAATGCCTGCTAAATAAAAAGGTTTTAACTTGCTGGTGAAAAAAGATCAGAGAAGGAGCTAACCAGACCTCCCGAGGGAAGGAGTTCTATTGACTAGGAGCAGCCACTAAGAAGGCATGCTCTCATGTTCTCACAAACTGTTGCCTGTGAAGCATATTCTGAGCCTCTCCTGAATCTGCTTCAGATTATTTTTATCAAGATCAGCCCCTGGCATGCCACACCAGTATTTTCAGTCCAACTCTGATCTGGTCTTGTGTGCCACACACATGTGTAAAATCAGAACAAGGGGGAATGCCAGTAGTGTGCATATGGGTCTCTCATTAGCATGAAATCTGGTATTGTCTTGGCTGCAAGAAACAAAATGAACTGCAGCTTTGGTATTTTTTTTTAAAACTCTGCCATGTGTGCTCATTTGCCCTTTTCCAGGAAATATTCTATTTATATTTGCAAATTCAAAGATCTTGTCAAATTGTTCATGTGTAATGCTTTATCTCTGTGTTATTTATGCATGCTGCTCTGCAGTATCCCTGCTTTACACAGTAAATCTTCTCAGAAATAAGCCTTAGTGACTTCAGTTTTACTCTTAGCTAAAGGCTCTCTCTCTCCAGCCCACTTTTTACTTTGGTGAGAGCATGGGTAGGTTTCTGGATTTTCTTTAGGCAGTCAAACAGTGTGAGGAAGACTGTTGAGCTTTCTTGGCCCTTGCTTACCCCTCAAACACTAGATATGGGAAGTGGCTGTGATGAAGACCTGTAGATCCTCATAATGTGTTTTAATGGGAGTCAGGCTTCAGGTCTGACTTACAGAAAGGAGCAACAATGGCGAAGGATTACCCCAAAGCTAGTCAGCCAACACTGCAACCCCCCTGCATTACCTCAAAGCGGCAACACATTTGTACCTCCCCCCCCCCCCCAATTTGTCCTTGCTGGGGAACACACCCATCTCCTCCTCAACTTAACTGAGGCAAATCCTATGGTGTACATGCTCCAGAACTGGAAAGGATGGGGGAAAGGTGGTTCCTTAAAAAAGAATAACAAAAATATCAGCATGCCTCTTTTTAGCCCTGTGGTACAGGATTGAAGCTGAGACTAAAGTGGGTGCAGACCACACATAAAAAGGACCCTCCAAAATCCTGGGTTACAAGCAAAAACAAGACAAAAAAATGAGAGCAGGAAAAAATGAGGATTTGATTTAGAAGTCAACAAAAATGACCTGTCAATAAGGGGCTAGAAACACCCCTTCCTTCCCTGAAATTTTAAGCATTATCACCTTGGTATCTGTTTGAGGGTTTGAGACTCTACACACAGTAGAATGAGATGGTAGAGTCCTGAGGCAGTAGAGTTGGTTATAACACTTTGTAATGCAATGTTGGGAGGCCATTTTGGCTATTCTTTTTCAATGCAGCCATTAGAGGGTTCCTTTAACCCATATCAACACATTCAAAAGAGAAATTCTAGGTGAACCTCTGGTATTTGGTCTCTATTTGTGGGATATCTGTTGCTATTCCCACCTCCAGCCCCACAGATAGGTATTTTTCAAAATACAATTCCCCATCTGTAACCTGAAGACTACAGTGTGAACCAGTGTGGTGTAGTGGTTTGAGCATTGGACAATCACTCTGGAGACTGGGGTTCAAATCCTGGCTCAGCCATGTAAACCCACTGGGTGACCTTGGGCAAGTCACACTCTCCTGGCCTCAGAGGATGGCAATGGCAAACTTCCTTTGAAGAAACTTGCCAAGAAAACCCCACAATAGGGTCGCCATAAGTGGAAAACCACTTGAAGACACACAGCAAGCATAAGATTGCTCATGATCCTCAAATCAAATCTTGTGATATAGTCACCTTAGGGTTACCATAAGTTGGAAATAAAGGTACACAACAACAAAAAGTCTGAAGACAGGACTCATCCATTTCATTTGAGTCTCGTGCCAAAACAGAAGTTTCTAATTAGCTTCTCCAAGGCTATAGACCTCCTTAGCAAAGGAGACTAGACCAGTGCTTCTCAGGCTATCTGATATGGAGAGGGAAAACAATTATTTTTTCCTAATTTCCAAGGAACTGGTACCATATTTCTTCCTACTGCCTACATTTCTATCTCTTTTTTTCCTGGGGTGTGAACCAGCTGCTGATCATTCATGGATGGGCACTGGACCAGCGACTGCCATTTCGAGTACCACTGGATTAGATTATCCCCGCCTGTGGTCCTTCTACTGGTCCTTCTCTTTTTTATTCAGACAGACCTTTGGTAACCAATTGGTTCATGAGGAAGATGCATTTAACTTATATTTTTTCATGCTTCCTGTTTTTTATTTAATTTTAGTAATATCTGGACTTGGTTTGTGTTTCTATTGGATTTTTATTCAGTCTTATTGTGAGCTATCATCAGTCCTGTTTTGCAGCAAAAGGCAGGATATAAAACCATCCAATAATAAATAAATAAAGCCTATAAAGCAGTCAGTATTATTGTTGCCATATTGTGGATGAAAAGTGAAAGAAAGCCCTTTGCCTAAGGCTACCAAGTGTTGGAAGCATTACATTTTTTGATGAAAACTCCCTTGGAGAGATTCTAGCAGTGCAAAAATATAGTGTCTGCAATATTCTGAAGCCAATTAATGAGATCCTGACAGGAACAGTGTTTTAAGAAATGGCCTTCTGTTCTGAAGTTTAGTCTTTTATCCACACTGCTCTGAGGATGCAATGTCCTTCCTATTTCAAGAATAAACTATGGAACAGGAAATATAGATTTTACACAGAACCAGAGATGAGAAGGGCCTAAATATCCTAAAAGCACCAGATCCAACCTGATCTTGAAAGTGAAGGAGGGTCAGCCCTGGTTAGCAGTTGGATAGCAGACCACCAGTGAATACCATGTGCTGTAGGGTGTATTTCAGAGGAAGCAACTGGCAAAACCACCTCTGTGTATTTCTTGTATAAGACGAAAACCCTATGAAATTCATTTGGTTGGCCAAACGTTGACAGACAATTTCATGGTGTACACACTCACACAGAGTGCTGAAATGGAAGTCAGACACTCTGAAGAACACAGTGCTATGGTGCAGCAAGGCAAGTCTGTCAGCAGCAAATTTTAAGTGTCACGCTTCACTGGACTCTTTCATACGAGGCTAAATTGGAAGTATAATTTAAGGTCAATTTGAATGCAATCATGGGTTTTACGTTATTGCGAATTAACTCTTCGCACGCAAATTCGGGCAAGAGGGAAGCCAATTCGAATGCAATCATGGGTTTTATGTTATTGCGAATTAAAGCTTCGCATGCAAATTCGGGCAGGAGGGGGTTATTTTCGGGTAATGGGAAGTAATTCCGAACGGAGCAGGGGTTCTTCCGAACGGAGCAGGGGTTCATGTAAATTCGCTAAACAAACGAATTTACATGAATCCGCATTGGCTCCATTCGAAGTTGAGAGAAATTCCTCCCGTTTGAAAGAGTAGACTGTCTAGAAGAGCTCTGCTCAGATATGTAGTTATGGGGAGGGGACAAAATGAAGGCATCATTTCCAAGTAAGACTTCTCCATCCAATTAAATTTTCCTTCAGACCACAAATTTCTCACACTGTAACAACTGAAAACTTTAATTGAGCATTTAGAAATATAGTTTAGGAAATATAGCTTAATAAAAAAGGCCAGGCAAAGTTACCAATGGAATGCGAACACAGCAAGTGTAAGGGTTCTAAGTATTTACGATTATCAATATCTCATTTAGCAATACTAAAAATATGGGAATGAAAATGTCACTGAGAAGGCTTATTAGCACCATAGTGCCAGCATGGCAAGTCTATCAGCAGCAAATTATTAAACATTCATTCTGATAAAACAAACAAACAAACAAACACCTTCCCCTGTAACAACACCAGTGATTCCACATGATGGTTTGTATCTTCTGTCTTGAAAGGGCTCCATCCCCAAACTTTACTAACTGGTCTGATGCATCATGTAAGGAGCTGGTGTCCTTATCTTCTCATTTGAACTCTTCTACATCTGACACACAGAAAACTATTACATACCCCAACACACAAGACATTGATTAGTCTTAAGCAGTTGTTGGCCTTCAGCAGTCATCTGGCAAGAGGGAGTCACTGGTTCTATGTCTGGACATAACCAACACATGGGCAAATCCAGTCTCTTCAGGACCCAGGAAAACTCCTAAAGAGAGCAGATGTTTTTTTCAGCCATGGTCAGTGCCAAGGGAGCCCTGACAGCTTGCCTGCAGATTATTGGGTAAAACAGCAATATACCATTCCTAAGCAGGTTTAAGGACATTCCAGTGTATTTTGGATAGCCTCCAGGTCTTCTCAGCTGAGGTCATGCAAAGGACTGAGAGAGGTCTTTGCTGATGAATGATTGAAATTATCCAGATTCTTCATGCAGCATGGTCAATGGCAGTGCTAACTGATAAGTTCTTGGAGTTACCATTCATTCATTCATTCATTCATTGGGTCTACTCTAGTTTGACCTCACAGCAGGATTAAGGCCCAAAGCAGCAGCATAACTATTCCAAAATTCTAAAATTAGTTTTAAAAGTTTAGTGGTGCAGTGGTTAAATGCCTGTACGGCAGCCACTCACTCACAAACCACAAGGTTGTGAGTTCAATACCAGCCAGGGGCTCCGGGTCAACTCAGCCTGACATCTTCTGTAGGTAACTAAAATGAGTACCCAGCTTGTTGGGGGCATTGAGCTTACACTTTGTAAACCACTTAGTACGCTGGTAAGCAGTATAAAAATGTACTTGTTATTGCTATTGCTAAAATCAGAACAGTAAATTCAGTTTCCAGTCCCAGTACAAGGTGTTGGTTATTACCTTTAAAGCCCTTAATGGCTTGGGTCCAAAATATCTTTGGAATCGCCTCCTTCTTTACAATCCACTCCGCACACTTAGGTCCTCTGGGAAAAATCTGCTACAATCAGTAAAAACCAGTTTATCAACAAATGCCCAGAGGACCTTTTTGGCTATTGCTCCCAGACTGTGGAATGGCCTGCCAGATGAGATCCATCATATAACCACCTTAGAGAGCTTTTAAAAAGCTGTTAAGATGGAGCTCTTCCGGCAGGCCTTTCCTGAATAGATGCCCGGCCACCAAAGAGAGAAAGAAATGGACTGATCCCATTTGCTGTTGCCTACCCCTTGTTGTTTTTTTCTTTTAATTGTTTAAATTGTCATTTTAACTTGTTTTAACTGTAAAATGTTTCATTGTATTTTAATGGGAGGGAAGGTTGGAGGATATGGTATGTATAATTTTAATGCTGTAAGCCATCCCTATTGCCTGAGTGCAGATGGGGCAGGATATAAATTATTATTATTATTATTATTATTATTAATTATTATTATTGTTGTTGTAATTTAAAACCCATTGCCTCCTTAATAGAGTCCATCCATCTACCATGTGGCCTTCCTCTCTTTCTGCTTCCCTTGCCTTTCTAAGCTTTATTGTTTTTCCAATGAGTCATCCCGTCTCACGATGTGTCCAAGGTACGACAGCCTCAGTTTAGTAATCTTGACTTTCAGGGAGATTTCCAGCTTGTTCTATTCTATTTATTTGTATATAGGGCTGTCCACGGAATTTTCAGCACTCTTCTCCAGAATCACATCTCAAATGAATTGACTTTCTTCCTATCCACTTTCTTAACTGTCCAGCTCTCGCATTCATACATAGTAACAGAGAATACAAATGGCCTGTACGATTCTACCTTTCATGCTCAATTGTATATTTTTGCTCTTCAGGATCTTCTCTTGTTCTTTCATAGCTGCCCTCCCGATTCTTAAGCTTCTTCTGTTTTCTTGACTGCAGTCCCTGTTGTGATCAATGTTTGATCCCAAGTATGAGAATTCTTTTACTGTTTCTATTTCCTCATTGCCTAGGTTCAATTTGTGTAGATTCTCCATGGTCATTATATGTGTCAGCACCATTACTTTAAAGTGGGCCTGGAAATGAAAAAGCACCAGTATAGTTGTGAGGTTGGAATTATGTGCTCCAAATTCTTTGCACCACAAACACATGGACAGCTGGCTTCTGTACTACCTGAGGCTTTTGAACTGTCTTCAAAGGTAACACCACATAGCGTCCTTCTATTGTAATATATACAATAAGTTCATTTGAGGAGCATTTTTGAAAATAAGTTATTATTATAACTTATTTTCAAAAATGCTCCTCAAATGAACTTATCTTTGTCTCCACTTGAATTAATCCAGTAGCTGACATCCAACAAGCATCAAAGCAATAACATATCTTTTATGTGTACATGCCTGCTTCTTAAATTTATGAGCTTCTTCCTTTTCCCGTGCCCTCACAAAAGGAGAAAAGTAAAGACCTTGCTAACATTACCTCTCTTTTGACATTATACCCTGTAGCTTCGTATCAGAAAGAAATAATGTATCTAAAGAATGGCTTGTTGAGAACTGTGAAAATTAGCACTTCTTTGAAATGTGCTAAGTCTAGTATTATGAGAGCATTCATAGAAAGTACTTCATGTCGGGGCTTCCCCCTCCATATATTTTCTCAAGACATATGTGTCTGCCAAATATCTGTGATGACACTTAATGTGATTTTGAAAAAAGGAAATATAGAATCAAACATAGAATTTCCTGTAACTGGTGGATATTCAATATAGCTTGGAAATGTTTTTTGTGGACTACAACTACCAGAATCCCCAAGTCATCATGGCCACTGGCTGGAAAATTCTAAGCTCCAAAAAGTAATATCTCTGAGTTCTGCGTATTGATTACTTACCCTGTTGAAATATGACCCTCAAAGTACAATTTCAAGATGATTTTTATGTTGTTGACAGAGAAAGTCTTTTCTCCCAAAAAGTGTGTGGAAGGAGGTCATTCAGGGGTATAGCTAGGGAAGGAGATGAGACCCTCTCAAACATGAATTCTGAACCCCAGGAAATCTTTCTTAAGTCCCTACATTTCTAGCATTTCAGAAAGTGAGATGTTGAAACATATTCACACCTGGAACTTTTCTATTTGCTACATTCACATTCCCTTGGTAACTTTGCCTGCACTTTTTATATGGATATCTACCATTTCTAAATGCTCACCTGAACATTTAAGCTATTGCTAGAATGCTAGAAATTTGGGAACTGAAAAAAATCATGTTGGGGCATAATTCTTACTTGCAGGGGACCATGTCCTTATTTTGATCCTTGTAGTTACATGCTTATACTTAGTTTCTCACTTAATTACAGAATTTCTAAATTGTACCCCTCCAAACAACAAATGCACATTTCTCAAAGTAGGCAAATTAAAATTTATGAATAGGTAAATTAAAAGTTTGGCTACTGTTAAAAGCTCTTTAAATAATGAAGCACATAGTGGGTTGGATCAAGACTTTTATTATTAATGGAGAATGATTGATGTCAATGGGATTTAAGTTTGTTATGACTAACGTAAATCCATTCCGCACATTAATTTCTGGGCCACTACCCTAAGGATGACTAACACAATCATCATACCGCAATGGATGAGAGAGCTAGATAGGACAAACTGAGCCATTGCTACCCTTATCTGCAAAAAGCATGCTGATTACAAGTGCAGGATTATTTCCCATCCTGAGGAAATAGGACGCAACCATCCCTTCACTGTCATCTGAACTCTTGAGTACAGAGAGCTATGTGCCAAAAGATTTACCTCCCTTTTCCTCAAAGTATGAGTTGCCAGGATGCACTATTTCAGTCTAATTACTGAGTAGTGCTAAATAGTGCTTTCCAGAAGTAACACAATTAATGAAATATTGTTCTGTTGCAGGAAAAAAACAACAAAGACCCTTGTGGCACTGTAAACATTAACAATTATTAATGAAGTGTTGACAGGATGTGGGTCTCTTGGAGTCATTTCTGCCTTCCCAACCAACAGGGGTTATCTGCTAGATTGTCGAAGGGTGAATTCCAGTTGATGATCATCAGTATTATCCTCCAGACTCTATGCTTCTCTGCATCCCAATTCAGCCAATAGCAACCATTGCCTCAACGTGTCTAAAATAATGCAATGCTGCCTGCTTTGCTGTTGTGTTTATGTATGTGTGTATGCTTATTTCATGTTTATAGGCCCCTCTTCAGCGTAAAGCCTAGGACAGCTGACATATCAAAATTATTAAATAACAAATACAATATAACTCCACTGTAAAGACTGGAGAAACCAATAAGACCCCATACAATTTTATCTCTCTACTCATAATTTGTTTAGACAGACAGCATAATAATTTAGAATAAATATGTGCTTTCAGATAAATGGAGAATAAATTCCTGATATAAACCAAGTGCAGATGCTCTCAGTTTAATAGCAGCTTGATTCCATTTTAACTGTCATGGCTTCATCCTATGAAATTTTGGGGTTTGTAGTTTGGTGAGGCTTTCTTAATGCAGAACTAAAAACCCCAGGATTCCATAGGATGGAACCAAGGCAGTTAAAGTGAAATCTCACTGATATAACTCTGTAGTGCAAAAGGGCTCTTAGTTTAAAGCAGTGTTTTCCAAGTTCTTCTGTGCTCCAAACCCCTTGTAAATGTTGGGTTAATGTTCACCCCCCCCCCCCAAAACTCATATCACATCTGAAGATGTAGAAGTCTATGTTCTAATTTTAAACCACAAATTGAACCACATAAAGTACTGTGGATGAACAAATCAAACTTTTAAAATAAGCTTTTAACTCAGTGCATAAAATGCCATTCCAAGTTGAGAAATTAGATTCAGAAAATTCAAATTCAGAAAAAGTTGTAACCTATTGTAAATTGTAAAATTCTCTCTTTTTTATTAAATAAAATGAGACTACACAACCACCTACTACCACTTCTCAAAGCACACTGGGAGCTGCTGAGTGACTCGTTGCTCATGACTCGTCGCTCAACAACACAAACCACTCTTTGTTGCACCCTCTGAAATTGCATCTTGCACCCCCTGAGGGTGCAGGCAACCCAGGATGGAAACCTCTGGTCTAAAGAGAAATATAAAACTTGGTTTAGAGAGAAATAAAAGTCTTGAAGACCAGTCTATATCTTCATTAATTGTAACATTTCAGGAAAACATGTAAAGTAGTGATTGTTGAATTTGAGACTATCCTTTGGACAGAGGTTACCTTTTGAAAATAGGTAGTTGTGGCCCTGTGGCTGCCATGCATGAAATAAGGCAAGAGAAACCATTCCTGATATTGTATCTTTCAGCGAATTTGGTAACATATGTCACCAATAAAGGGAAATGAAAGAGTAATGGATCATTCCAGTTTTTCCCCCAAAAGTGTTAATAAGGTTGCTATATCTAAAACTGGCAAGAGCTCATGTACCTTTAATGGTTGAGTAGACAAGAATTTCAATAGGAGTTGCTAGTCATGCAACCAGGTAACATGTAACTCTGGCTGAAATTCCCTTTTCTACACAGCCAGTAAAGGTACAGGAGCCTTCTCCAGTTTCTATTCTGGCAGCCCTAGTTGTGAAATATAATCCACAAATTCCTGATGGAAAGGGAGGAAGGAGGCAAAAGGCAAAACATTTTTCACCTCCTGGCCCAGTTGTTGCTGAGAGTTGTGCTTAAAGTCTCGTGTTATTATTCGGTCAGATCGAAAGGAAGCAAACTATTCCATGGAGAAAAGAAGGGGGGAAAGTGAGGTCCTGAAGAAATAACTCCTGCGTGTTGAAACATATGCATGTCACACCCCATTTGTCTTTCATATTTGAGAATAAAGCAGTCTGTCCTGCAGCAATTATCATACAACTTACTCTTTATTTTTAAAAATGCAAGAACTTTGGCACAAAGAACAAAATAAAATCAAACTGATGAAAAGCATTTATGTCATGGTTTAAATTAAGACCTTTGTAATGCAAGAATGACATCAGCAGGAAGCTTAGCTTAATGAAAGTAAGACAGTGTTTTGTAAAACCATACGTGGACAAATCCTCCTTGTGCACTTAGCTGGACAAGATGGAAAGGTGGACTTAAAGGACCAAAAATGATGAAAAAGTACTGACCTAGGACTTGATGAGGTATTAACAGAAATGGGCTTGAAAATGTGTTTGTGTGTAGCAGGGATGGGCAAATCTGTCTCTCACTTCTTCTCCATTTCCAATTTTCCCGGGCTTCAGTTTATTCTGTTATCTTTCCTCCTTGGCTTGCAATTTTTTTCTGTAAAGTCTGAATGGAAGCACATATTGTTTGTTGCATGCCATTTGTCTAATATCTGCATGTTTCCTACGTGTGTTTCTCCTAATGCTTAGATGCTTGTATGCAGTTTTGCCCAATGTACACATTTCTGTATGCCTTTTGCCTAGTATATGCATTTTGCAAACCATTTTTCCTTGTATAATTCCTTAATAAAAATTTCTGTGGCCACTCTCCTAAAATACATATTTCTGTATTCATTTTTATTTGAGTGGGGGGTGAGAGGCACTGCAAAAATTAAATAAATTGAGATTCTGCTTTTGTTCTAGTTTGTGTACACTTTTGGGATGTATATATTTGATAAATTTGTGTAATCTAATTTAAATGAACTAAAAAAATCTCTTGGGGGCAGCGGGTTGGCATCAGCAGGGTCTGGAGTAGTAACATGCCTTTATGAAGTTATAACTATTGTTGGATGTAGGGGGGATTTTTTTCTTCAATAAACATCTTGAACATTCTGCATTTTTAGCCTTTTCATTTATGATAGGTCATTGGTGCCACAGGTGTAATGAGAGCCTTCATAATCATTTCAAAAATGTTTCCTAAACAAAACTTCTGAAACATAATCAAGAGTGGTACATTTTCCAGAAAAAATCTATCTGTTTGAATGGGGGAAGCAGCCGTAAACACTTGCCATTGTGATTTTGTTGTAATGTCACAGCCGTACCTGTATGGTGCCATGTTTATCTATTATTGCTGACTTAATAATGAATTTGATGTCTGTGGATCTTAGGAGAATGGTTTTTAATATGAATTTTAAAGTTGTCTGGAGTAGCATAAAGAAAGTGGCACAAAAAAGAATGAATGGATAAAATTGTGGCAATTCAGATCTTTTCCTTAATGCTCTGTTAATTTATAGTATCTCCATTTTTACTGTAAGATTCTTTTTTTTAGATAAAGCAGCATTATCGCTTTTCTGCATGTGGGATGCATGCTTCTCTCCCACACCCAAAAAAGTAATCAAAATATATTCCACCTTAATCCTGAGAATATGAAAACTCTGCTCCAAACAAAGTGAAAGCAAATGAATGCATGTGTATTTTAATTTTTGATAACTCCTGGAGGTGATTTTAGTAGGACATGATTGGGCTACTATTGGAAATTAAGGAAAATTGGAAAATGCTTACATACATTTTCAATGGTGTCAAAGTTTTATTCAGAAAACACTGAAAAATTATGAAGAACTTTGCCTAAGGTCTCAGCAAGGCGGGGATTACACATCTTTGGAATGTAGTTGTTTATACTTCCACATGAACATAGCAAGAATGCCAAGAATGCATGGTTCCATTAATCATGCCTAATCAAAACTCAGTAACTTTTTAAGCATTTTAATTGCATAATTATTCCAATCACACTGTTTTCTTATTTTGATCTAGCTGAAGCACTCACCTTTCCCCACTTGACAGTCACACACTTTTTATTTGCTTTGACTTAAAACACTGGAAGTAAAAACAAAAAGCTGGAAGGGTGCCTAAAGACTAGTAGCAGTGAGGTTACTGCTGGGCTGTGTTGGGGGCAAAGGACTGGATGGGCCCTGGCATTGCTTGTGGGATGATGCAGATGTGAGCTGGATGTGTGTCATACATCATGAGCAAATGGCTCCTCTCTGTACATTTTTGTGGCATGCGGATGGACTTTGTTGGTTTTTCCATGAAAGTGGTGGGCATGTCTTGTGTATCTGCCATCTTCTGTGGACTTCCCTTCCAGGAGATTAGTGCAGAGGTGAGAAACTTCAGGCCCTAAGGCTAAATCAGGCCCTTCAAGGGTCCCAATCTGGGCTTCCCCAAACATCAATGTCTCCTCCCTAACACGATTACTGGGGTATTTCCCAGCTTTTGTACAGTTTGTCTCCCATTTTAAAAAGCTGAAATACCTTAGGACTTAGTTTCTGTCAATAAGAGCTTCCAGCTAAAACATGCTTGCAATTTATGCTAAAATACGCTTGTAACTGGAATACGCTGCCATCACCCCTCCTTCTCTAAAAGTACATTTGGCCTCCAAGCTGAAAGACATTCTTGACCCTTGAAGTGGGACTTGTGCACCCCTCCACATGTCTTTGGACTTCAGCTGCCAGAAACCTTGGCCAGCATACCCAGAGCCGAGGAATATTGGGATCTGAAGTCCCATGACTTCTGCACGGCTGCAATATTCTGGTTCAAGGAATATTGAATATAGTAGTGTCTCCCCAACCTGGCATAATTAAAGCGTATGATGACTCTGTTTGTAAATCAATAGTAATATTAGTTTATATCTCAGCTATAGTAGCTCTAGCAAATTAATGGAAATTTTGTAAGCCAAAATTTATTTCCGTTCTATAGATCCAATTAGTCTACTCTAGCTGAGACAAACACCCCATTCACATTACATTTTAAACTGGGCTCCAGACCTGTTTAAATTGGGGTCATTCACACTTGAGCCAGGTTTTCCTGACCTGAATTAGGAGGTCGTTCACACTTGTGCCGGGGTTTTCTGACCCAAATTAGAAGGTCGTTCACATTTTCACTGGGGTTTTCTGACCTGGATGGGGTGTGTGTGTGGTGCAAATCCCCCTTAACCCAGGGTTTTTTAAAATGGGATTTCTTGTGGTTTTTTAAAAAAAAATTGGGGGGGAGCTGCCAAAGGGAACTCAAAAGATGATCCCATTTGGAGCATCCCTCTGCCTCCGCTCTTCCTCTTCCTTCTCCTCCTCTCCCCTGCCGCCTTTGCTATACCTCCTCCTCCTCTCCCCCTGCATTCTCCACTCTTCCTCCCCTTCATCTTACCTCCTCCTCCTCCCCTCCTGCCAGGATCGAATCTCTCCATGGCATTTTATCCCCTTGCTAATGTGAATGAGATCATGGATAAAATGCCACAATCGTGGCAAATCAATGCCATGGAGAGATTGATTGTGGCAAATCAATGCCACGGAGAGATTCAATCATGGCAAATCATGGAAGTAACCCGGTTTCCACACTGGGTTATTTCTGAGTGTGAATGAGCCCAAACAACTGGATTTCAGTACACTTTGAATTATTATCTGTTTCTTAAATGGTGGCCTTCACTATGAAAATGTTTAAAACCAGCTCTCTAGACTAACAGGTTTTAGGTCACCTGTTGTTAAAAACACATTATATGGTCAATGTGGTTCTAACCATAACCTCAGCACATTCATATAAGTGTTTCCTTCAAATTTAATCACTCTCATCAGTAAAGTAGATCACATAGGTAAGTAGTGCAAGATGGATCCCATATTAAACTGTGCAGTCCTCCTGGAAGCAACATCTTGAGACAGTAATGATTAAGAAATTCCCACCAAACTGCTTTTTCTGGAACAGCAAAAGAAGGGGCCAAACCTCAGAAGTGTAAGAATAGCTGATGCTTTCTCTGATAGTCTTTTACAGGTAATAAAAACAGGACCTGTTGTATATCAAAATAACTTTAGACAGACTGACGTGAGTCTCAGTTGACTCATTTTCTCCACTCCAGTGAGGAAATGTTTTATTTGTATCATGGAAGTTCTACATATGAAACAGGCCAATAAAAATGAAACATGGAGGGCCAAACTACATATGATGGGCAGCTTTGTTGTTTTTTCCTCCTGTCATTTTTTTTTAATCTCCAAATAATGAAAAGCATTTGTAGGAATCTGAAATAAAGGCCAGCATGCCAGTGGAAGTGAGGAGTTGCTTAACTATTTCCTCTGCTATTTGCCCACTCCTACCAACCATTTTCATGGCTGTAAGAAAAATAAAAATATCAAACCTTCCTTCGTCATAGAGAGAATAATCTGGAACAGCTTATTTTGAATTTTCTAATGACAGAAAGGGAAACAACTGCCTCCAGAACAAGTCCTCTGCTTGAGAGGATGTCCTCCAATAATGCTTGTGTAGGTTCACTTTTACTTAGGTTGAAATTTAAGATACTTCTTTAAACAGCATGTAAGAAAACTGTGGAACTCATTGCCACAAGATGTAATGATGACCATCAAATTGGATTTTTTAAAAAG
Organism: Urosaurus nigricauda; assembly: GCA_034509955.1. Taxonomy (NCBI): domain Eukaryota; kingdom Metazoa; phylum Chordata; class Lepidosauria; order Squamata; family Phrynosomatidae; genus Urosaurus; species Urosaurus nigricauda. Next base: position 225,088,670 of record JAOEGL010000004.1, on the reverse strand, counting down.
AGATATAGATAAATTTAGGGAGATTAGCACCGGCAGAGTCTGGATTAGATGTTCCTTTTGTCTCAGCCAGCATGCCTCTTCGTTTGTTCAATATTTGAAAGGCTTGCTAGATTTTTGGAAAGTGCAATTAAATCCACCTATTAATATTTACCTCTATTATCTAAAAGATTTGTTATTCCCTGGAATCTAGGACTGCATTCATTAATCAAGCAATACATTTGCGTCTGAAAAGAAGTGATATATTTGAAGGATAGAAAGTGTTAGACATTGGGAGCCACTCAGAAGTATTCTTTCCTGAATGTGAGAGAGGAGAAATGCCTTTTCCATGATGGTATCTGCCACCTATAAGCAACTTACATTCATGCCTTTAAAGCAAATACCTGTAGTTTGCTTTTCTTCTACACAGGAGGCCTTTCTGAATAGGTGGGATATAAAACAGGAATGGTTAAGATACAGAGATCTGATTAAGGAAAACAGAGAAAAAGAAATAAGAATAAAAACTAAGGAAGAACTTGACGAAGAAGGATAAAAGGTGCAATGGTTTGGCTACTATCAAATTAAGTTGAAATTTAAAGAAGACTCAAAAAGGGAAGGATTCGAAACTAGACCAAAGGAGTTAGATAATATTATATGGGGCAGTGATAAAGGGAAGATTTCAAAACTGTACAAACTTTTGTTATCAAGGGATCTAGAGCAAGAAACGGTAACAGTGAACATTATAAAATGGGCCCAGGAAATAGGACATTCTATAGATATAGATGATTGGGGAAAATGCATGGAGAAAAATAAATAAATTCACAATATCCCAAGATCTAAAAGAAAATTGTCTAAAGGTTATGAACAGGTGGTATTACACTCCAGCAAGACTAGCAAAAATGAATAAATTAAGCAATAGTAAGTGCTGGAAATGCAAAAAGTTGAAAGACTCATATTATCACGTGTTGTGGTCCTGTTCCAAGATTAGAGTGTTCTGGCATAATATACACAAAGAAATACAAAAAAATCATACAATTAGACTACCCAATGTCTCCAGCATGACATCCTCTCTTGGTATAAAGGTGGGGAGAAAATATTGGAGAGTAATAACACATTTTGCTACTGCGACAAGGATACTGCTAGCTAAATATTGGAAAATAGACACAATTCCTAAAATAGAAAAATGGCTTCACAAATGTTGTGAACTGAAAGAGATGGACAAAATAACAACAAAGGTTTATAACAAATCAGACAAAAATGAAAGAAAAGAATGGTTACTCGGTTACTCTTTGACAATTATATATATAAGACATGGAATGTTATTATTTGAAATAAAGAACAAACATATCTATGAAAATATATAGTACCCAATGTGACAAAGCTATAGGACTTGTAAAAGATATAATCGGTATAGCAGCAATGGAAATTATTAGTTTAGATGCAGTCTAATAAGAAGAAGAACAACAACGTTTTCAAATTAAAGACGGGGATAGCACTACAGCGGACGCAAAAATATGCAAAAACATGTATTGTATAATAAGATTACATATCAGAAAAGTTATCTGGTTGAACTATGTATATATGTATATATTTTAATTTGAATAAAGATTAAATAAAAAATAAATAAAAGTAATTAGTTTGCTTTTTAAAATCCCACTGGAAATAGTTTTAAGTTGATTAACCTAACTCAAATATGGAGTCCCCTTGATCTGTTGGGCCAGATTTGGCTCACCCAAGTTCCTTCCCACTCACCGCTGCCCATCATCCTATTTGATGAGGGGTAAATTATTTCCCAGGCCTAAATACCCCCAAGATGCCAGATGCCCCCTGGTCTTTCAAGCTAAGCAGGGTCAGCCCTGGTTACTACTTGGATGACAAACCACCAAGGTATTCCAGATGCTATAGGCTCTCTTTCAGAGAAGCGCAGTAGCAAACCACCTCTGTGTATTCATTGCCTAGGAAAACCCTATGAAATTCATAAGCCAACAGGCAAACTGAAGACACACACACAAAGGTGTACATGCACACATGCACAATTTGCCCTGCAGAAATATAGAAGAATATCCCCCCCCCCCCCCAACCATGGTTCCCCTTCCCCATGCTGCCTTCAGGCTTTGGTTGCAATAGCACTTCTTAACAATTTTAATTGCAGCATGAAAGGGCAATTTAAGGGGTGAGGTATAGCTGGGGAGGGAAGAGCTAATACTCTGCTCTGCGCTGCTGCAAACCACCCCCTTGAAAATTGCCACCTTGCTTTTAAAAAGCCATACTCCAGCATAGGTGGCATCGCTGCGCCTGTGGGTATGGGATGACTGCTAAGGAGGGAAGAGCTAAGCCTCGCTTCCCCAAGGTTTAGATCTTCCCTTTGAGAAGGTCCCCCCCCCCCACCTGCTTCAATCAGGCTGTTTAATTGCCTCTCTTGAAGCCTCATTACTGAGCAGGTGGAGCATTGTCGGGATGAGACTCTGGGTTTTTGAGGGAGGCTGTATCCCAGGGGTCCCCTGGAGGTATCACAAGAGCAACAGATTCTAGCAGAGCTTCTTCTTCTTTGCCTTGTGGAGTGGGAGGCCTGGCCTTGGAGGCCTCCTGTCTGTGTCACACAGAGATGAGCCATCGCCGTGGGTCCTCTTTTAGTCTCACTGCATGACACAGCTTGAGTCTGCTTTAACTGCTACAGAATCATACAGTTGGAAAAGACCACAAGGGCCGTACAATCCAATCTCCTGCGATGCAGAAATACATAATCAAAGCGCTCCCAATGGATGGCCATCCAGCCTTCCTTTAAAGATCTCCAAAGGAGACTCCACTCCACTCCAAGGCAACATATTCCTCTGTCAAATAGCACTTACTATCAGGAAGTTCTTCCTAATGGTTAGGTGGAATCTATTTTCCTGTAGTTTGAATCCATTGCTCCATGTCCTCATCTCTGAAGCAGCAGAAAACAAGCTTCCTCTATCCTTAGTAGCCTCTTTGCCAGCCTAAACATACCCAGCTCCCTAAGCTACTCCTGAAAGGCCATGGTTTCCAGACCTTTCATCAGTTTAGTTGCCCTCCTCTGAACATGGTCCAGCTTGTCAACATCTCTCTTGAATGCCTTTTGGGAGTTGTAATTTTTGTGCTTAGAATTCTCTGCTTAGGAGAGCTCTGGTTCAGTTTCCTCAAATTTCTAGAGTTGCCAAGAGTGAGACAATTAAAACAAACAAACAACAACAACAACAACAACAAAACAGCTCACATCTAGAGCTCTCACATTTGCTGTGTTCACATTCCCTTGGTAACTTTATCAGCTTCTTTCTTTCCTTTAAATGCAAACACTCAACAGAAATATTAAGCTACTACAATGCTAGAAATGTAAGAAATGAAGGGAAAAAATCATTTGGGGCTGCAGAATTCTCATTTGGGGCAATGCCCTCATTCCCCTAGTGATTACTAGCAAAGTGTGTAAAAAGAAAATTACTGAGAGAAAAAAGATGAGGAGATGGCTGTGGGTATAATGACAATGTGGTTACCTGAACATTAGGACATTTGATCAAAGCTATGCAGCAGTTACAGATTGAAAAACAGTAGGTAAAAAGGTGAAAATGGAAGTACAGGGAAGGTTTCATTCATTGGCAGAAAACACCTGACAGAAGAAGCCCACCAGGTTTGACTGTGTAGCCCTCAGCTACCTCAAGACACATTGCTTTGAATGCACAGGCCCTGACATATCTGTTCTCCCTCAGGAATCATGCTGTATGAGTGCAAAGATTTCCGTGTAGAGACCACGCAACAAATACAATGAGGCTTTCAATTCATATATTAAGCTGAGGAGGGGGCATAACTCTGTGGTAGAGCAAATGCTTTGAATGTGCCTCCGGTTAAGAGGATTAGGTAGCAGGTGAAGAGGGAACGCCTGAAGCTCAGAGTAGACAGCAATGGAATGGTGGACAGCTTGACCTGGTATAACTATCTGTATATCTTTCACGGAGCTTGGAAATGTTACATTTGGGAATGACAACTCCCAGTGACAATGCGGGATAGGAGAATTCCGGGAGTTGTAATCCAAAAGATAACATTTCCAAGTTCTGAAGTATATACCATGATGGGATGGCTCTTTAATCGTATCAGAACAGAATTTAGCAGCCTGATCCTACAAATGTTTATTTTGAAAGTAAACTCCCACTAGCTTCATTTATGCTCACTCCCAAGTAAGTGATCACAGGACTGCAGCCAGAGAAGGGAGATTTGGCATCTAATGGTGGAGATACCAAATAAAATGGTTCTAGGGCCTTTTAAAGAGAGACCCTTTTTAAGGGAGGGGACATGGGGCATTTTTCTCAGGTTTCATATGATGGCATGGAGAGGGTCATGTTAATCCTAGCTTTCCTGCACTGTTGCCAATTCTTTTCTTTCAGATTCCCACTAACCATATAAACATAATGGAAAACAAGGCAGTGGACTGGGTCCCCATATGAACATTCTTTCCCAGACCTCCCAGTGTATTAAAAAGCCAAGTTGTTCTTTTTGTTAACATTTATTTATAGAGCACTGTAATGTTTGCACAGTGCTTTACATATTAAGGATAAAAAAAAGAATAAAAACCTGCCAAGCGGTATATAATCTAAAATCCACGTTGTAATAGAATGTAGAAAATATATATATATATGGAATTGTTTATTGTTAAAAATTTATATGTATGAAGTTAAGTTTCAATTAAAAATTTTTTTTTATAAAAAAGGGCTTGTATGATGAAATGGTTTTTGACCTGGCAACTGCTACAGATATGTTCTGGCCCTAAGACTGTGGATATCATGTTACTGCTGATCAAACACAAGGAAATTGGCATGGGCCGGCTTTCTTTATTCCACTTCTGAGTGGTGTATTTAAAAATCTTCTGGTCATATCCATAAATCTAGTTTGCAAAGAATTCTGCCCCAGCCTGCAGTGGTGCAGAGGTAAATAGTGAAGTGCAAATGCTCATCAATACAGTCTCCCAAAGAAGATCTCAAAATTGCATGCAGATGCAGCCTGTATCTGCATACCATTTCTAACAGTTTTCATCTCCACCATGCATTTTCTAAAGCTAATGGGCCTTAAATGCAGATTCAAGGCAAAGACAAACATATTTTCCATCACAACAATATACTGTTGCTAGGGAAATAAGTTTTCCAAGCATCTATGATGAGGATTGCAGTTAAATTCAAAATGGACAGGGCAGGTTGAAGGGAATGACAACTAATGTCAGCTAATGAAAAGGTCCCAGTGTTTAGAACCTTTGGCTGCACTACAGACGTAGTAATCACATGACTACCTTGGCTTATAGTGCACAGTGGTAATTGTGCTACAGGTAGTCATGTCATTCACTACTCATGAGAGTTTTAAGTATGTGGGCAAGTGATGCTGATATAGTGGTTAGCCAACATCTGGTCTAACCTGGTTGCAGATCCTCACTTAGCCATTAAGCAATTTGGGTGGCCTTGGGCAAGTGACTATTTCTCGGTTTCATACACTACACAGTAGTGCTGTGAGGACAAGATAGATTCACCCCATGTGCACCTCCCTGAGTTGTTTGGAAGAAACACAGACACAAATGTGACAAATAAATTATATGCTTTGGACCAGAGTTGGAATTTTACTTAACTTGCACAATAGTCAGTCTAAATCATTGCATAAGATGACTGAAACTGCTTAATACACATTCTGTTGACAAATTCACACACACTTCTACCCCAGCCTTCAAGCTGCAGGTAACACTAAAATATGTAGGATACAGCTGTTTGGCTTTGTTTAGAGTCAGACGTGTAATAATATGATAGACAGAAGCAATAGCATTCTCTCTTATCGGTGATCCATAGCTAATGGGTCACCAGGAGATTTAGAAACTGTACTACTCAATCCATGCCAAGAAGATACAGGGTTGACATGTATTATGGGCAACACACCTTGAAAACATCCTCCAATTCCCTCAGGCAGTAATCCCAGCCCTTTCATGAAGATGGTAATGACGCCAAAGGATGTCAGTTGACAATTCTGAGTGCTTCTGCCTTGCAAAGAACTGCACATTTTTAAAGAGAAAGCAAAATGTTTGGCTACCTTTTTCGGAAAAGTTGCCTTTTCACCTTGACATTGAAATGTTGAGAGTTTTCTCTCATTTAATTCAACAATTGTACTGCTGTATCATTGCCACTGCATGCGTTCATTGTCAAAAAGCATGAATCTCACTGGCTCATCTTAAACACTTGGATTTAACTGAGGTTTTCATGTATTATCTGATGGTGGATAAAGATACTGTGCTGGATCTAGACTTAGTCATATTTCTAACAGGTCAGAGTTGGGAAACTAAGGTAAACTAAGGGAATCTGGAACCATTTTTCCCACTGGAATTTGTTGCAGCCTCAATAAAAGAAACTTGTAAAATTTCATGTTTGAGAGAGAGATTAGAGCTATCCTCTGATTAACAGACCAATCTTGTTTAGTCAAGACACACAAGGCCCATTAGATTCTGTGGGATTTACTTTCAAGCTAATATGACCTTACCTGGAATATTGTGTCCAGTTCTGGGCACCATAATTCAAGAAGGATGTTGTTAAGCTAAAGCATACCCAGAGTAGGGTGACCAAAATGGTAAAAGGTTTGCAAACCATGCCCTATGGAGCTGGGTATGTTTAGCTTGGAGAAAACAAAGTTAAGAGGTGATGTGATAGCTATAGTAAGGAATTCCAAAAGAAAATCAACATGTGCTTTATAGACTATAGTGAAGCCTTTGACTGCATCAGTTATAAATAGCTATGGGATGCTCTTAAAAACATAGGAGTGCCAATGGAAGACTGCATATGCTAATGTACTGCATATGCTAATTTCTTAAAAATCCCAATTGTCAGTTTGTTTGTTTTTTTAGTAAGTACACCATTACAAAGGTAATATTGTACACTTGATAGATAATGTTCAGTAGTTCATGTTAATATATGCAGAGCATTAAAAAGTCTCTTTGTTGGACTGAAACTCCCAGAATCCCCTTGCCAATATGTTTTATGCCCTGAAGATAACACACATCTCCTTAAACAAATTTTTAAATCACCATCACTACCATCATATCCATCAATATATTATTATGTGTCAGTTTTTCAGCAATGGGGACTCCAAAATTTAAAAAACCATCCCTCAGGTATGTGTCCCTTTTTCATTCAATCAAGCATGTTTCAATTAACTTATCTAACCAATTAATCTGCTAAACATTGTAGCCATGGTAATGGAAAGCTTGTGTCTGCTGTTATCAATCTTCTATTAGGTAACTCCTGGTTTGCGTTTCAGATTTACATATTTTAAGAACACAAGTTAAAACCTGCTGGAATAAACTATGGATGTATTCCAGGGACTCAAATAAATTTCTTTTAAATTTCCCCACCAAGTATCTGAAATGATTGATTGAATTGCATATGACCATCTTGAATAGGTTATAGATTTAATGAAGCAGCAATGCTCACTCCAATTAGTTTCTTAAAAGAGAATAGGCAAAGAAACTTTAAGAATTGGTACCTGAGCATGATTTCTTTTCCTTCTGTCTTCACATCCATTTCTGCTTATCAAGTCTTTTACATTGTCTTACTAGTGTCTTACTAGTTGCTCTGTGTGAGCACTCCCCCCCCTTTTTTTTACTAGACAATTGAGTAAAAATTCTTTGAACAAATACTTAAGAAGTCATATTTTATTTGTCTGAAAACTGGGAGATAACTGGCAGATTACCTGCTGTCATGCCTTAGGCCAGCAGTGGGCAATCTTTGGCCATTGGACTAATTCCAGAAGTTCTCTACAAGTAACCAGTTGACTGAAGACCCAACAAAACTGACCTAACAACTGAGGGGAGGAAAGAAAGCGTGTGTGTGTGTGTGTGTGTGTGTGAAGAAAACTAGTTGCCACACCAGCTTTTTGCTCTGCCTCATCCCTGCTGACTTCAGCCCCATCCCCAAATAGTATGCAACCACACCAGATTTCCCTTGAGCACACCAACACCATGGAAGTGACTGGTAAAAAATGGGCAATTTAGTAATGTTCTTTGCAGAGTTTTTTTCAAGTTTCACACCATTCTGGCCTCTATTGTCCATCCCCCCCCCCTTCAATAACAATAATGAAAGTAAGAATGATTAATATAATGAGATTCTTTTTAAAATGGGAATAAACTACCCTTTAGAGGATACTACAGTGGGTTCACTCATACACTGTTGTTAGTTGCCACCAAGCTAGGTTTAACATGGGTTAGATTTATGGAGACCCTGTAAATGAGAGACCTTCAAGTCACTGTTATCATCAGTCCTGCTCAGGTCTTGCAAACTCAGGTCTATCCACCTTTTAGCCTTCCTCTTTTCCTACTGCCATCCACTTTATCAAGTATTATCATCTTTTCCAAAAAAAAAAAAAAAATCACAATAAACGTAATATGTACTACTTTTAAGAAGCAACGTTTCAAGCTCTAACCCTGAGGGAATGTGACCATTCTCAGGTAGGAAGGTCCTTCATCCCCACCCTATGAAGAGAAAAGTGTGTCTTCACTCCAGAACTCACCTGAATCAAGGTTAGGTAGACGGAATGCTAGAGATAAATCTTAGTAGTATACATAACAGTTCATCCCAATCAAGAAGTAAAGGGCTGAGGAAGACACCCCCTTTGTCCAGTATTTGCCAACTAGTCTCATGAAGATAGTTATGTTTTTCTTAGACCCCCTGTGCAGAGAGAAATTCTCTTGGAATGAGATGAAATACAGTATGTCTCCAGTCTGTTCTGCCCAGTGCTGAGACATTCGTTGATAAAGACTGGGAAAGTGGCCAGAGAGTGGGGGTTTCCGGGAGTTGTAGTCCAAAAATATAACTTCCCCCAGCTCTGCTTCTTCAACACTTGATCTCTAGAGCTAGACTAGAGGGGGAAAGGGAGAGAACAGAAGTTTCCATCTGGCAGCAAGAAGATGCAAGTCGCTTCCACTGCCAGCAACAAGCAGCCTGTGGGCTGGCCCTCATCCATTGACCAGAGACTGGAAACCACGGCTTTAGCAAATGCATGTCATTTATTTTGCCCACAGTGGTGAGAGTAGATCTAAAGTGACACAGACAACATGCTGAGTTTAAGCTATCAAACTAATAGCTGCATGTTCATAATTTATGCTAGGTATGCACAACCTGCAGCCCAGAAGCCCCCCAAGTCCATAAAATGCATTCCTCTCTCCCAATGTCTGGATCCCCATTACTGCTGAATTCCCATCCCTGCCAATTTGCCACCAGTTTTATACAGACCATTCTAAATAAAGAATAAATATTTCAGAATTATCTTTTAAAGTGATTTGTTGTGTTAATCATCCCAACACCTTTAAAATGTAATTGTAAAAATGTAATTGTTGTTGTTGTATCTATTTATATCTCAATTTCCCCCCAAAAGTGGGACTCAAAAGCAGCATTACATGTGGCCCTGAGAGCTATTTTAGACCACTGGGTTGGCATAAGAGAGTTTGATCCACAAAAGTGTTATGAACTGAAAGGGGAAAACAACTTCACTTTGCCAGATTATCATGGTGCACTCAGAATTTGCTATGTATTATTATGTGCCATCAAGTTGACTTTGATTTATGGTAACCCTATAAACAAGTTTGCCTCCAGGAGCCCAGGGTCTAATCTGCAATGCAGAAATAAGGCATTTTGACAATTTTAAACTGCCACGGTTCAGTTTAGTCATTTTATTGTTTTGTGAAATGTTAAGCTTTCTCTGTCAAATAGCTCTGGTGCCATAGCAAACTACAAATGCCAGGATTCCATAGCACTGAGCCATGACAGTTAAAGTGGTGTCAAAATGCATTATTTCTGCAGTGCAGATCAGAACCGTCATTAATAGCTCTGTTCAGGCCAGTCCAGCTCAGGGCTGTGGCTTTACTAACTCAATCTACCTGAAATATGGTCTCCCTCTTTTCCTACTGCCTTCAGCTTTACTCGGCATTATTGTCTTTTCCAGTGAGTCATGTCCTATCATGATGTGTCCCAAAGAATTATCACCACCATTTAGTCATTTTGGCTTCAAGTGAGAATTTGGGCTTGATTTGCTCCAGTTCCCATTTATTTGTCTTTTTGACAGTTCACACGATCCGATTACCTGCATTAAGTTTACCAATGGATCTGGGATCTGTGAAGCGAGAAAACTGTAGGCATCAACTAGAGACCTTACATGTTTTTAAAAACCTCATAATTTTGTTTTGTGCTTAACAGCACTGACATTTCTCAAAAGAACCCTTGTTTCACTCAAGAGAAATACTCCACTGAAACACTGAAATGAGAATAAAAATACAGTGCCTCAAAAAGAATAAAAACAGCATTTTAAAAATACATATTTTCAAATTGAATAAATTAAATAACTTTAATAACTAATAAATAGAAATAACTAATAAAAAATATCTGTTACTCATATGTTTGCAATCGCAGAAAGGGAACAAACACTATAATGAAGAAAGTGGCAACAATGTAGATGATGAAAATGAACAACATAAACCTTATAATTCTAAACTTTGCCATTAAATGTCCCATAGACCATGTACTCAAAGGTCACAGTAGCCAAATGACTGTTGATCAGGGAATCTTTCGTGGGTTTTTTTTAATTACTTTTTTGTTGGTCATTATGAAGGCAGAGGATGACTTTATTCCAATCAAAAGGTATTTATAATAAGACTTCACACTGGAATATATGTGGTCAGAAAACAGCGCCTCTAAGCATGTCCAGAATATACTTCCTATTGTCACTGAGTAATCATAGCTCATCCCAGGTTATTTGGGGTTAAGCTTCTAAAGTGAAGTGGCATCCCAACAGAGTCAGCCCAAAATACTTTGACATCAGAGGCAGAAAATCCAACTCTTCTCTCATACAGTAAAAATGTAAGATTTAATTAAAGAACTGACAGCTTGGTTCTTTTTAATTGTGCCCCAAATGATCAACTGCATGAAGAGGCCTGCCTCACTTGCTTAATCACAGATTCGAGCCCCAGCACCTTTCTGGTTTAAATCAACTTTGCTGTTGCTGTTGCTGTTGTGAGCCTTCAAGTCATTTCTGACTTAAGACAACCCTAAGGCAAACCTATCACAGGGTTGTCTGAGAGTGTGTGACTTGTCCAAGATCATGGTGGGTATCATGGCTAAGCAGGGAACTGAACCCTGGTGTCCAGGATTGTTGTCCAACACTCAAACCATGACACCTCAACTACTGGTAATAACTGTGGTAGGAACAAGTTTTTATGGTGTTTGAAACTCATACTTCCTAATTTGATACTTCCTGATCCATACTTCAGGTGTAATTCCAGAGAAAAGTGTAATACTTTTTGTTTTGGCTGCCCGTCTTTTCCACTTTACAATACTACTGATGAAGGAACTTACCTGGTAAAGATGGTTATGTAATTTCTGTGTTTGGATCACCAAAGAAAAGCCTCTTGGGTTTTATATTTTGTCTGGGCTTTAACAATAATAGCATCTATTTTCACTTGAGACTGGCTTAGTTCCTCTTTGCCCCAGACTATTTTATTACTCCAAGGCCCTAAGACAAAACCGTGTGATCCTCAGGAGTTTGGACAGCGCCTCTCAGCATTCCTCAAGCCCATCTTTGCTACTAAGGAGTAGTGAGAATTGCAGTACAATACCTTCTTCTGGGTTGCATGATTTCCACTCTTGCTCCATGATAACTTAAAATTCAATGTGCTGCAACAACAGTTTCCGTTGGTTCTTAATTTGTTGGTCTTTTAGGATGCTAAAAGGTCCAAAATTGCTCCTTCCCTTCTAATTAACAGCAGCCTCCTCTCACAGGCCAGTCTTGTGATCTCTGGAAAAGTGGTGATACCATGCATTCTGCTTGACTGCCCCCCACCTTTCAGGAGATGGAACAATAAGACACATTATTCTCCAATTGCTCTGTATTTTTCAAGTAGCAGTATTTTGGAAAAACTACTTGTTTGAGATGGCAGCTTTCACAATCCTCAAGCCAGTATGGTCAGTAGCCACACTGGCTAGGGGATTCTGGAAGCTGTAGTCCGAAAAGCAACTCCCTCCAGCTTGGATCACTGGCTCTTATCTCTTGGTGAACCTTGGTCTTCTAAAGGTTGTTGGATTACTGTTGCCAGCATCTCTGACACTGGACGTGTTGGCTGGGTCTGATAGGAGTTGGAGTCCAACAGCCATTGGAACAAAGCAAATTCCCCATCCTTGATTAGGCTAATTTCCCTCTGGGATTCTCTTGTTTCTACTTTTCTAAAATGAACTATCACCACCTTATTAAATTTAGAAGGGGAATTTGTTGGATGCTTGTGATCAGAGCAGTGAGTGGCCACAGTTTCCTCTTTTTTATTGAAATTTATTTTTGTAGTTTTTCTTATTAGCTGCCGAGAATGGTGCTGCTGCAGCCGCTACAAAGAGCAACTTTGATACATTTTAATGGCTTGTTTGTTTTAAGGAGAAAGTCAAGCTGGCTCACCATCATTGTAAAAACTTTTTTTAAAAAAAATTCTCCTTCCTATAACCCTTTCTTCAGTTCCTGGAGCTTGAATTGTTTTTGTTTTTCTTGTGTACTTTCAGGTCGTTTCCAATTTATGGCAGCCCTCAGGCGAACCTATCAAGGGGTTTTCTTGGCAAGTTTCTTCTGAGGGAGATTGCCATAGCCATTTTCTGAGGCTGAGAGCATGTGACTTGCCCAAAGTCACCCAGTAGATTTACGTGGCTGCTCTGGGATCTGAACCCTGGTCTCCAGAGTCATAGTCCAATGCTCAAACCACTACACCAAACTACCCAAATGAATTTCAGTTAGGTCCTCCTTGCCTTGCTGTATTCCAGAGATGTTGAAAGAATGCTCTGCTATGGATCGTCTTCTTTAACTTGACCTTGGAAACATTACTTTTTGGACTGTTAAATCCCTCAGTCCCTCCAGTAGCATTGTTATTACCATGCTGGCCAAGAGATTCTGAAAACTGTTGCCCAAAAATGTTCTGTCCAAAATAATGTAATTTGAAAAATGCAGCACTATTTGAGAGGGAAAAATGGTAATGTTTTGAAGCTCCTAGCTGTGGCTGAAAATCAGGACAGGGTTTATAGAGGGGCTATATTTTAATATCATGGCAAAATGCTACTGCAGAATTCTTAAACACAAACTACCCACTCTGTGCCTCATAGAAATGTTGCTTCCAGCTGCCTGAATATTTTTAGCCAGGGCTTATGCATTGTCTTATATCAGTTTCACTTGTTTAGGTCAGTGTTACAAATGTAAACCCTGCAAACATGTTGTTATAAACAGAACAAACAGCAAAACTACGCAGAAAGATGGCTCCATTCCACTCAAGTAATTCTGCTTTTCAAATGTAGAAATCTGTTCTGAGTCCTGTTAGGAAACACAGTAAGAAGCCCCAGAGCCCCCTTTTTTTGTATCATTATACACAGTAACTTCTAAAATGTAGATGGTACCTAAAGATGAATATACTAAGAGAAGGCACACACAAAAAGAAGATAGAATATTAATTACTGCCGTTTGGAAGAGATTTCAGTCGCTGTTCACAGCATGGCTTAAAGTCTGAATACATTCAAGGTTACGTTGACCTACAGAATTATATTGTGAGCATACTTGCTGCAGTTAAAAAATCTCAGATATATAGCTTCTGAGGAAGGAGCATATGTGGTCAGAAGTATTGAATGCCAAATTTGTTTCCTATTGGCCAGGTCCAACCAAAACCATGAAGAGTAAAGGCTCTGTAGGTCAACTTAACCTTGAATGTACTCAGACTTTAAGCCTTGCTGTGAATGGCTACTGAAATCTCTTCCACTCCCAAATGACAGTAATGAATATTCCATTTTCTTTTTGCGTGTGGCTTGTCTTGGTAAATTGATCTTTGGGTACCATCTACATTTTAGAGGTTACTATGTATAATGAAACAAAAGAAAGGGGCTGCTAGGCTTCTTATTGTGTTTCCTAACAGTACTCAGAACAGATTTCTACATTTCAAAAGCAGAATTACTTAAATGGAATGGAGCCATCTTTCTGCGTAGTTTGCTGTTTGATCTGTTTATAACAACATGTTTGCGAGGCTTACATTTGTAACACTGACCTTTATAAATCTCTACAATACTGGGAACAGCCATCACCTATAGCATGCCTAGGATGACATCTGTATTACCTTGATGTAATAAATATATTTTAATTTAAAAAAATGTATTGGATGGCAAGGCCTGCATTGAAGGGGCTGTTTATGGTTTTGAAAGTGTTGAAATAGGAAGTGTCAAACATACTATTTACACCTATAAAATGGGATTGTATCAAACATAGGCACCAGTTGTAATACCATTTGCAGGGACCCCTGTTACAAGAATGTATTTATGTGAACCAGCCAGTGCTCACTGTGTAGTCAGTGTATGACCATTTGAATTTGAAACTCCAAACTGAAATAATGGGGCAGGACAGACAGGTGGCTCTGTGCCGCCTGTTTCTGCCCTACAACTGTGCTGCAGCATTTGCATGCTGCAGCACAAATGCACTGTCCAAAAGGAGCTGCTCTAGCTGCCTCATTTTTTAAGGCATCATAAGGGCTGCAATGCAGCCCCATAACGACTCTTCTGCCCAGAGGCGTGTGGGTGCTGAGATGCAGCCCTATAATGGCCCTTTTGCCCAGAAGCGTGTGGGTGCTGGACCGCAGCCTTGTGACATAAGGGTGCCAATATTAGGGCTTGGCACATATGGATGCTGCGCCTTATCGAGCACTAATATTGGTGCAAACGGCCCGTCTGTACTGGGTCTATATGACTATTCGAATTAATCTGAGCCAGGGCTCTAAAACCAATGCAGTTGGCCCTCCACATTTGCAGCTTTGAATTTTGCAGATTTGAATATTTGTTATCTCTAGGAATCTCTAGGTCTTCCAGTGTAATTCTGCTGGACGTTGACCATAGAGTTGTGCTGGAGAACCTAGAGGTTGCTAGAGAAAACACTTCTATAGGCATTTGTAGGTCCTCTAGCGGGATTCTACGATCAACACTTGGCAGATGCTGGCCATAGAGTTGCACTGGAGGACCTGGAAATTCCTAGAAATGTGTTATTTTAAGTAAAAAGAATAATGTTTTGCTTTGTTTTTTATTTGTACTTTTCCCACATTCACAGGGGTCTCCCCTAACCACAGCGCATGAAAAGGGAACACCAAATTTTTTCCACCCGATGGCAGGGTTCAACTCTGGAGCAACACAATAAAGAATAATTCGAAGACATACCATGTTAGTCAGGAAAAATCAGTGTGCAAAAGCATCTGGTAGCACCACTCAGACGAAAGATGGAGACATCTGAACACAGGTGGATAGCTCTTCCTTCATTATTGAACAACACCTTTTTGATTCCCAGCCATTGTGACCAATGGCCATGCTGACTGAACAAGGCTGGGAGTTGTAGTCCAAGGTAGTAACATTTCTGGGCTCTTGAGGTCTTCCTTGCCCTCACATATTTTTGAAGGCAGGCCATTCAAGGAGTAAAGAGGCTCTTGTAAGCATGCTTCCAATCATTATTTATTAGGAATGCCTTGGACAGGGTGAATAGATGTCCTAACCGCAAAAGAGGACAAGGCACCACAGAAAGTAGGGCATGGAAGGAAAATGTAGGACATTATAAAATAAAAGCTGCAAACACACACATATAAGTTCAGGTTTCTCAGCCACGTCCAAAATGGAGGACATTTTTGAAATTCTTCCAGGACAGAAGCGTAAAATGTATGTCATGTCCTGGAACAGGAGGATGTCTGGTTACCCTGGCCTCAGACTACCATGGTGCGCCACCTTTTCTCCCACTGGTTGTTGTTTTGTGCCTTCAAGATCTTTCCAAATTACTGTATGGTGACCCTAAAGTGAACTTATCACAGGGATTTCTTGGCTAGTGTCTTTGGAGGGGTGTGTGTGCCATGGCCCCCCTCTGAGGCTGAGACAGTAGGACCTGGCCAAAGTTACCTTCCCTCCACCTATAGCAAGCATGGAAGGGCTTCTTCTCCCTCACCTGCTTCCCAATTAAAACAGGTGGGAAGCCAACCAGGGAGCACTTGGCAGGCATTTGCCCAGTGAGCTGCCACCATTTCTTCAGCTGCTGGACTTCATGCCCCTTCCCTTCCTCTCTTTCTCTTTCATGTCGACTTTCTTAACACCTCTTGCTTTTTACTCTGTTACCTACAGAGTAGCAGCAGGCCAAACTGAGAGGCCGCTTGAGGTGGGTCACCAGCACAAAATGGCACCTTAGTCCCAATCACCTGCAAGGTGTATAGCACCAAAAGCCACACACTGAGGCAGAAAATGTCAAAAATAAAGTCAAAATCCAAGGATAATAAATTAAGCAGCCATTCAGGACCCCTTCTTGACCCTGGGAGCTGGGGAAGTTACTCCCAGGATCAAGAAGGGATTCTAAGTGGTTCCAGGAGTTGGTTATTGTTGTTGTTGTTATTGTGTGCCCTCAAGTCCTTTCTGACTTATAACAACCCTTAAACGAATCTATCATGGTGTTTACTTAGTAAGGTTTGTTCAGAGGAGGTTGGCCATTGCCTTCCCTGAGGCAGAGAGAGTGTGACTTGTCCAAGGTGGTGGTCCATAAAAATGTAATTTTCCTCAGCTCCTAGTTTCAAGAAGTGGTTCTAGGAGTTGTTGTTGGTGGTTGTTGTGTGCCTTCAAGTCCTTGCCTGACATATGGCGACCCCACGGCAACACTACCATGGGGTTTTCGTGGCAAGATTTGTTCAGAGGAGGTTGGCTGTTGGCTTCTCAGAGAGTGTGACTTGTTACTTGACCAAGGTGGTGGTCCACAAAAAAAGAAAGGGAAAAAAAAGAGTAACTTTCCCCAGGTCTGCTCCACATTTCTTGGCCCTGGGTAGCCTATCGGGCATGACTGAAGCCCACCCAGGTTGACCAGATGTCCTAACCTCAAAGGAGGACAAAGCACTGGAAAATTTAAGACATTCAAGAATAATGAGGAGCATTATTAAATTAAAAAAATATTTTATTATTTATTTTATTTTATTTTATTTTTATCCCGCCTTTCTACCAAGTTGTGACCCAAGGCGGCTCACAACATATGAGCTAAAAACACGCATATAAATGTAGATTCACGCTTCTTAATGATGCTTAAAATGGAGAACATTTTGAAATTCCTCCGGGACAGAAGGTTCAAATGTAGGACAGGTCCTAGAAAAGGAGACATCACCCTGAGCCCACCACCATCGCCAGGAGTTGTTGGTCACACCTGGTCAATAGGCCTTGGCATTTTGAGGGCTTTGGCGTGGTTGCTAACTAAGGCCACTTCCCCTCAGAGTGCCTTCCTCAAACTGGGCAGAGAAAGGCAGATACCAAAGCCTGACAGAAATAACCCAGGCTGACACTGCTATCACTGCCATGGCTACATGCTATGGAATTCTGGGAACTGCAGTTTGTTGTGGCACCAGAGAAAACTAAATGTCTCCCTAAGCTATTATTCCCAGCACCCCATAGCATGGAGCTATAGCAGTTAAAGCAGTGTCAAACTGCATTAAGGTCGCATCCCCACTGCAGAAATAATCTAGTTTGACACTATTTTCACTGCCATGGCTCCATGCTATGGGAATGGTTGCTTGTTGTGGCACAAGAGCTCTCTGACAGAAAAGGCTGTGTCACAAAACTATTATTCCCAGAATTTCATAGCATGAAGCCAAGACAGTGAAAACTGAGGCAAACTACATTAATTAGGTTGCATCCCCACTGCAGAAATAATCTAGTTTGACACCGCTTTCACTGCCATGGCTCATAGCTATGGAATTCTGGGAACTGCAGTTGGTTGTGGCACCAGAGCTCTCTGACAGAGAGGGCCAAATGTCTCACAGAGGTATCCTTCCCAGAATTCCAGAGCATGGAGCCACAACAATGAAAACCAAACTGCATTAAAGTTGTATCCCCACTGAAGAAGTTTGGCATGACTTGAGCTGCCCTGGCCCAATCTTATGGAATTTGGGGAACTGCAGTTTGTTGTGACAGAAAAGGCCAAATCTCCCAAAACTACCATTGGAATCTCACAGCACTCAGCCAGGGCAATGCAAGGGGTGTCAAACTGGATTATTTCTGCAGTGTGGATGCAGCCGGTGGTGAAAGGGCACCTAAGGTTGACCCTTCTGGCTCGGCTAGGAGTGCCAGGCCTGTCGCCGCCACCTTGGCTGTGTAGCTCCGCTCTGGGCCCCACAACAAACTACAATTCCCAAAATTTCACAGCATTGAGCCATGGCAATTAAACCGGTTTATTTCTCCAGTGTGAAGACAGCCCTTGGTGCTTGTTTGTGAGCCTCCCAAGGAGGGCTGCATCATCTTGGGCTGTATAAAGTCCCTGTCTTCGACCTCTTGAACTGCCGCCTCTGTTCAAAGTCTAAGCAAAGAGGAGGAGGAGGCTATCTCAGGCAATCTTTAGGGAAGAGCTGATGATTGCTCCTGGGGCCTGATTGCCAATAAGTTACTAATAAATGGCATGAGGGTTTAGGGAGGATTTTGAGCCATTTCCAAGCCCCCTTCCTCGGTTTGTTTTTCTTTTAAGTCATTGTATGTGGAATCTGGGGCAGGGTAAAGTGGGAAGGTGAAAGGATCCATAAAGATGCCAAAAGTTTAAGGGGGGAAAGTATCTTATGCTTCAGCATCAATCCCCTGTGTGGCTGAAAACTGATCCCCCCTTTCCCACTCCTAACCTAGGAGCAAGTCCTGCTAAATTCAAGAGGGCTTGCTTTGAGGACACAGACGTGGCTGTGGGCTTCCCAAATACAAAGGCATGTGTGTGTTGTGGGCCTTGAAGTCCTTTCCGACTTATGGCAACCCTATGGCATTCTCAGCTTAAAAAGAGAAGGTTGGGTTTTTGGGAGGTTTTTACAGTTTTCCCACTTTCACATGTGTCTTGCATCTCTAAACCCAGTGAATGTGGAGGGCCCACATAAGAAATACATAATACAAAAGAATGTTGTTGTGTGCTTTCAAGTCATTTTTTTACTAATGGCAACCCTAAGGCAAACCTATCATAAAGTTTCTTGGCATGGTTTGTCCAGAGGAGTTTTGCCATTGCCTTCCCCTGAGGCTGAGAGCGTGTGACTTGCCGAAGGTCACTGTGGGTTTCATGGCTGAGCTGGGAATCAAACCCTGGACTGTTGGCTTTTAAAGGACAATTTGGCTCTGGATAAAATCCTAGTGAACTCAGGGGAACTGAGTAAACATGCCTAGATGCAGCCTTTTCTTCAGAAGTTAAGTGCCACTGGGTTCAGTGGGTTTTATACTTACAGGTATAAATAGGCCTATTAAGGAGTAAGTCCCATTGAACTGGACTGATTTCTGAGCAATCATGGGTTGGGGTGGTTCTTGCGTGCCTTCAAGTCGTTTCTGGTTCATGGTGACCTTATCATGGGGTTTTCTTGGCAAGATTTGTTCAGAGATTTGCCGTTGCCTTCCCCTGAGGCTGAGAGTATGTGACTTGCCCAAGCTCACCCAGTGGGTTTCATGGCTGAGCTGGGAATCAATCCCTGGTCTCCAGAGTCCAGAGTCTCTAACACTCAATCCATTTCACCATCATGCTGGCTCTCCAAGGCATGGATACGATTGGACTAATGCTAAATGCACTTGCTAGTTACTGGGAGGTTCAAAATGTCACTGTGCAATGACACAGGCAAGGAATTTTATGGACATTATCTTCCTTTTCTAACTTTCCATGTGCTCCCATAGTTTTTTCTTTTTAAAGAAAGAAAGAAAGGTCCGTAAAGGAAGGCAAAAGGCAATAGTTGCACAATGTATTTTGAAGAGTCAAGCTAGGAGTCTTTAGAAGCACTAAGGTCCAGCTCATCTTAACATCTGAGTAAACATACCAAGGATTTCACCATTAAACACTAGCACATATAGGTTCTTTTTACAAACATACAAATAGTTTTTAAAAATCAGAACGCTTTCTCACGGAAAGAAAAATAAAAACATAGAAATACAATTACCGGTAGCTTAAATAACTAGACTTCAGTTCTCTTGACTATTAATTTACAGAAAGGGGAAAGAATTAAATAAATTAAATAAAGAATTGCATAAGCCAAGTATGAGAAGTTTTGGTTGGGGAAAATGTTTATTTTGAAATACATTTTGAAAAACAATAGTTTCACTCCCAGATTTGCTGGTTTTACCAATGTGCATTTGGTAAGATGATAGGAAGCAACCACATGATACCACAGTTTCTTCTGTACAAAGCTCGAAAATGAGCCGCGCTCGTATTATCTACAAGGAATCGGCCTGTGCTCTCGGTGTAGGGAGAAGGCTTGGGACCGATGTTCCTCTGCCCACCTCAGTCTCACAGAGGATTTGGCTGGAGTCAGGGGGACAGGGAGAATTGGGCCCCTGCATATATATTTGCCTGCCTGTGTGCAGACATCAAGGTTTTCCTACAGTTCAAGTCCTTGAGCCAGAGTTAGCTCCCTGTGGAGGTTCTCGGCTGTTCTAGAAGTCCTGCCGCGGGGTGTGAGTTAGACTGTGCCTCCGCAGATCACAGTTTCGCCTGAACACTTTGCCGCACTGCTCACAGTTGTAGGGCTTGATGTCTGTATGGGTGAGAAGGTGAGTTTTCAGGTTACTTCTTTGATTAAAGGTTCTTCCACATGTGGGGCATTTGTGTGGAGATTCCTGTTCAGATTTGAAGCAAGCAAAGGATTAAACCCTGTTACAAACTACCTAGATTACTGAGTTTTCAAAGTTTACTCATTATCCCCCCTCCCCAATTTTTTTGGCCTCATTACATTGTACAAGAACAACACCACAACAGCGGAGGGGGGAATAAACCATTGCAATCCTAAGAATATACTGAGAAGAAACTTCAATGGAAATCTTCTTCCCTGAAAACCAGTGGTTTCTGCATGAAGTTGCAATTCTGTGTACACGAAAATTGGCAGAAAACACTTTAGACAGCAATAGATTTTACTTTTGTAAATGCATGTGCACTTATAGTTTGATCCTATGGAAGCTGACCCTATGGACTTCAGTGGAGTTTACACCCTGGTAAATATGCACAGGATGCAGATACAGAATCCTGGACAGGTATCCTCAGATATTTGCTGTCAAATCATGCATAGTTATTGGGAAGTAAGTGCTATCCAGATGTGATAATAATAAATTGTGACTGAAGCATAATGACCTGAATTCAAATCCTTTCTCATTCAGAATGTTTACTGGGCATCTTTCTGTCAGTCACTTATCTCTTTAGCTAACCATCGAATTGGAGCCTTAGGTTGAAGGCAAGTTTTACCGAGCTCAGCAAATGCATTTGAGATCCAGGTGCAGGTCACGTTATCTGCAGTAGGATACTTTACAGGCTGATTGTATGAATATTTAGTCGGATGTCAGTCCAACTGAATTCTCTAGGATATACTCCCTGGTAAGTGTGCTTAAGATTACAGACTTAACTACATGGATATACCTTCCTGCCTGTCAAGGTCAGTTCTTCTCACTTCATCACATTTCCCCATCTCTAGGATCTACAGAAAAATGTCTCTTGCTAATCCACCCAGCTTCCCAGGGATACTTGCTTCAGCTCTATCAGCAAAAAGCTTTCCATAAAGCAAGGCTTTTTAACCTAAGCTTTTCAAACAGCGTGTGCATCTCATGTAGCCATTTGTACGTTGCTTTGGAAGTGCCACGCAAGTCTTAAATACAGCCTAACTCAATACATTCAAGCAGATTTGCTCACAAATAACTGTGCACAGGACTGTAGGTTTAGACAATTTGTTTAAACTTATTAGTTTAATTTATATGCCAGTAAAAAAAAATGCAATAAGTGGCTCTGAACAATGGAAAGAAGAGTCTCTCTCTTTGTTCTCCAAATATTGAAATGTGAAACAATCACCCATTGAACATATGTCGCTATTCATTACTTATCCAACTATATTTCAACAATATACCCATTTAGTTTAAAGAAGTGGAAAGGAATTAAGATCAAAATAAATGGTTAAACGTGATATGATTTAACCTTACCTGCATGTGTAAAGTTTTATGAACTGCTAGAGTCCTGGACTGGCAAAATCCTTTCCCACATTCCTGACATTTGAATGGTTTCTCTTTGGAATGGATATACCTGGAAGCCAATAGAGGCAGTTTGGAATCAGTATCTGTAGACATAGCAAAAAGCAACAACAACCAGCTGCTTCTAGGTAGTTCAAAACAGGTACTGCAAAACTTCAAAAACAATATTACTCTAAGCCACCTCTCCCTTTTTCTTCCTGCAGTTTTCAAATGCATGACAGTAATACTTCTCAGTGTTTCATTGCCCTTTTCAGATACCAAATGAAGGATCGAATCAGGATCGAATGAGCGTTCAAATGGGAACGATATGTTATAATCCGATTCCCGAAAACCAATAAACCGGTCTATGAGCCAGTGGGCATGGCCCCCTAAAGACACATTACTAGGAAATAAGCTTCACTGCAAGGAGTGGAACTTACTTCACAGTTGAAATATGTAGGCTTGATCTACAAACGTGTAATCCTATGGCGGTACTCCTATGGCAGTAAGCACAACTGAACAGAGTGAAAATTACTTCCAAAGTGAACATGCAAATAATACGAGCCTTCCTCTAGTTAACATCAGAAGGAATTTTGCCATTATCAATCCAACAAGACTGGGTGCAAAGATTCGTTTTTGTTTTAGTGGGAATAGAAGAGACCAAAAGAAGGGGTTATATGTACAGATTGGTAAACCAGAACACTGCAAAGATCTAAAATCCACAAGCGGCGATACCATTTTTGGACTAACTCCAAAGCACTGTAAATATCTGTCTCTGGTGCATACATGAGAGAAATGAACAACCATCCTATTAGCATGAGGAAATACTCCTTTGTTTTCTCCCTGCTCCCACCTTTTCCCACTTTGATCCAAATTTGCCAAGTAATAAATCTACTGAAGTTATCTGCTATTTCCTAACTGGATTTCTAACAAGTAGATTTCCAGAGACAGATACGTAGACATGTAGATAAGGAGAGCTAGCTTAGTGTGGTGGTTTGACTGTTTGGACTAAGACTCTGGGAGGCCAGGGTTCACATCCCTGCTCAGCTATGGAAACTCACTGGGTGACTTTGGGCAGACCATATTTCCCTGCGCCTAAAAGGAAGACAGTAGCAAACCTCCTCTGAATAAATCTTGGCCAAGAAAACCCTGACACGTTGCCACAGGTTAAGTGGACTTGAAGGCACAGGAGAATAGATTTCTAGTACACGGGTAAAGAAAAGCTTTGTGGCCATCACCAAGCTTTTAAGGGTACTTACAAAGCTACACACACACACACTAAAAAAGTACAGAAAACTTTTTAAGAATGGCCCCAAGAAGCACCTGTGGAGAAATTGGAAAGCTGGGCTGCAGATTCTAAATTCAGATATAAGTTTTAGCCAAGTCAAGGGATTACATGTAAGTTCAAATAAGGAACCCCCCCCCCCACAGCCCAGAGACAAGGCCCTCCCTGTCTTCATTTGGACCTATTGTAATGGAAGGGAAGCAGCATCAAAGCCAGGCATCTTGCCTTCATATCACTGACTCTTCTGCACACAGACCAAACTATGACACCACCAAGTTAAATTTCCTACTCTTTTAGAAATAAACTCAAATAGGATTCATCAATTGTTGTTGCTGCTATGTGCCTTCAAGTCATTTCCGAAACCCTATCATGGGGGTTTTGCCATTGCCTTCCTCTGAGGTTCGGATTCATCAACAGTGTGGACAGTACCACCTAACACTGGAGCACCAAGTACTTTCCTCTCTCCCCCACAGCCTTACAACAACCTTGCATAGTAGGCCAACATTATTATCCCTTATTGCACAGGGCTGGAGAGAAGAGAAATGGGTCAAATGGTCAAACGGAGGAAACTGCAGGGTGACAAGGCAGCCACAGAGCCACCACAACATTTGCCAAACATGTTTGGGACTTTGGACAAATCTTGCCAAGAAAACCCTGTAATAGGGTTGCCATAAATCTGAATGTTGGACTCTAGGTTTGAGGGTTGGACTCTAGATCTGAGGGTTGGACTGCGACTCTGGAGAACAGGAACTGAGGAAACTGCAGGGTGACAACTCTGCCTCAGAACTGCCAAAACATTCCCCAGACAAGTTATTTGGGACTACACTTTCCAAACGGCCAGCCAATATGCTGGTCAGGTGCTTGCTGTGAGATTTGGGAAGGCAGAGAGAGTCAGCGTGGTGGCTCTCAACACTCAGTGCTAGGTTTGAATGTTGGATTGCGACTCTGGAAACCAGGGTTTGATTCCCAGCTTGGCCATGGAAACCCACTGGGTGACCTTTGTCAAGTCACACTCTCTCAGCCTCAGGGGCAGGCAATGGCCAACCTTCTCTGAACCAATCTTGCCAAGAAAAACCCATGATATAGGGTTGCCTTTGGGTCACTGTGAGTTGGAAAGGATTTGAAGGCACAGAACAGCAACAACAAAGTCTAAAAAAGTGACTCTTCCTAGCTCTGATGAGTTTCTTTCTGAGGAAATGTAGCCTGCGCAGAAAAGGGGATGGCTAGGAGGTGCCTCCAATTCTGCAGTTGTTGTGGTCCAAGAAAAGCAACTTTCCCCAGCTCCCAGTGTCAAGAAAGGGTTCTAAATTGTTCCAGGAGTTTGTTGCTGTTGTTATGTGCCTTCAAGTCCTTTGCTGACTTATGGCAAACCTACCACAGAGTTTTCTTGGCAAGATTTGTTCAGAGGAGATTGACCATTGCCTTTCCCTGAGGCTGAGAGCATGGAACTTAACTAGACTAAGGTGATGGTGCACAAAGGAAAGCCCCTTTCCCCAACTCAGCCCCACATTTCCAGACTGGAAATGGTCTAGTGAGCATGACTGAAGCCCACCACCCAAGGCGCAGTGGCATCACTAGGGGGGCAGGGGTGTGGACAGCACATTTTCATTTTGGCAGAAACAGGCTGTGGCATTCACCTGCATCCCATTAAAATGCTGAAGAGACAGTGGGAGTGAGGTGAGGCTCAATGGGAGGAGAAAGGAGAGGCCCCAGATTTTTTTTAAATTAAAATTTCAAATTTCCAATAATTTTTTTAATTATTTTAAAATATTTCTCTTTTAAAGCATCACATTTTACTAGATTTTCACTTGAGGCACGTGCAATTTTTCTATGTAAATACATAGAATTTTAATTCTTTGTGGGGTTTTCGGGCTATGTGGCCATGTTCTAGAAGAGTTTCTTCCTGACGTTTTGCAATCTGTGGCTGGCGTCTTCAGAAGACGCCAGCCACAGATGCTGGCAAAACATCAGGAAGAAACTCTTCTAGAACATGGCCACATAGCCCGAAAAACCCACAAAGAACTATGGATGCCGGCCATGAAAGCCTTCAACTTCACATAATTTTAATTGTGCTAGTGGAGAACCAGTGGGGCTTTCTAGATTGGCAGGAAAGTGTGACATGAAGTTGCCTTTTCCTTAATGCTTAGCAGCTGCACCACAGCCTTTAGATGGAGCTGCGCTGTTCCGCAGTTTTTAAAAAAGAAGCTGGGAAAACCAGCACCTTTTTAAAGGCGCTTCTTCTCCCCTAAAACGCAAAAAAAAGCATTTTCATGGCACACTTTCCCTTTTTCTCATCTAAAGGCTAGAGTTTCATGCAGCCATGAACACACTTCTTTTTGCCAATCTAGAAAGCCCAAGTGTGGTGGTTTGAGCATTGGACTAAGACTCTGGAGATCAGGGTTCAATTCCCAGCTCAGACATGGAAACCCACTAGTTGAATTTGGGCAAATCACACTCTCTCAGCCTTGGTGGACGGCAACAGCCAATCCCCTCTGGAGAAATTTGCCAAGAAAACCCTGCTTTAGGGTTGCCATATGTTGGAAATGACTTGAAGGCACACAACAGCAACAAGACGTTTACATCACAACTATTGCCATGACATTCAGTGCTATAGAGAAATTACAATTTATGAGTAGAATTAGTGCAAAAGCACATAGAGAGATCTGGTAGCACCTTTGAGGCTAACTGAAAGAAAGAAGTTGGCAGCATGAGCTTCCGTAGACAGGTCCTCTGAACCTTTGCCTCCGCACATCTGAGGAAGTAGACTCAAGCTAAGGAATGCTCATGCTACTAAGGGATCCTCTACTCCTTACACCTGAGGAAGCAGATTTAAATCTATGAAAGTTCATGACACTCACTTCTTTTGGGGACCACTGAAGTTAGTCCCAAAGGCGCTACAAGATCTCTCTATGTATTCATTCTACAGACTAACACAGATATGTCTTTGATTAGTACACTAGTCTCTCCATGTGTGCTGAGGTTAGGGGCACAGGACCTCCACGTGCACTGAGGTTAGGGGCACATTCCATGAATGTGGAAAAAACCACAAATAACAAAGACACTATGTTTTTACCTGAGAGAAAACCTCTCTATGAATTGCTAGGCCCTCCAGTGCAACTCTGTGGTCAACATCTGCCGGTCATTGACTACAGAATTGCTCTGGAAGAGCTACAAAGGCCTAATGAAGTGTTCTTTCTAAGGATCTGTATGTCCTTCAGTGCAACTTTTGGTTCAAGTAGACCACAGAGTTGCACTGGGGGACCTTGAGATTGTGAAGTCGAAGGCTTTCATAGCCGGGCATCCATAGATTTTTGTGGGTTTTTTGCATGCCTAGTTTTTTGTGGGTTTTTCGGGCTACGAGGCCGTGTTCTAAAAGACGTCAGGGATAAACTCTTCTAGAACACGGCCTCATAGCCTGGGGAAAACAACCACACACACAAAAAAAGACCTAGAGATTCTGAGAGGGAACGTATTAATGAAAACCATGAACTATCAAAGCCACAAAAGTCAAAGTGCAAATGTGGAGGGACAAGTGTACAACTGTGGTGTGGGACAGGAGGAGAGCAGTTGTGGGGAGGTGACCCTTGAGTTGGGTGACCCCCAATCCTAGGGAAAGCCACCCATCCACCCACCCCTCTTGGCCTGCTCCCCCTTTCTGGGCCTGGGGTCCTGACCTGTGGTCTCGGAGGTGGTCCTGCCTCCGGAAGGCCTTGTGGCAGATGTCGCAGGTGTAGGGCCGCTCGTCGGTGTGGGTCCTCTCGTGGATGAGGAGGTTGTAGGACTTGGTGAAGTGCCTCCCGCAGAACTTGCAGATGAACTCCTTCTTGGTCTTGGAGGGGAGCCGACCCCGGGGTGCCTTGCGCTCAGGGCTCAGCTTGCCCAGGGGCCCTCCGACCAGCTTGCCCAGCTCACCCGGGGAGGCCCCCGCACCCTGGGGTGCCTTCGGTGGATCCTCCTGGGTGGCGGCCAGGGCCAGGTTGGCAAAGTCAAAGCGGGGCCGCTCCTTGCGCAGCGCTGGCAGGACGTGGGCAATGGCGGCCGCCTGCTTCGGGTGGAACAGGTGGGTGGCAGCAAAGGGCAGCGCCGGGAAGGGGAACCGCTCCACCAGGCCCTGGGCCGACCCCACTCCAGTGCCGCCTGAGGCTGCGGCGGCTGCGGCGTAGCATCCCAGCGTCCAGTGGTTCATGTGCATGGTGTGGACGGCACTGAGGCCATAGAGGCCCTGCAAGGGGTCCACCGTGGCCGGGAAAGTGTTGACCGCCTGCAGGAAGGAGTAGTTGGTCAGCTGCAAGGAGGGGTGCACCGGGATGGGTGCCGGCAGGGCTTTGCTCCCCATCCTCTGCCTCCGGGGGCTTCGCGAGCCAATCCTAAGAGAGAAATAGGGGGGAAATAAGGCAAGAAGGGATGGGGAGGAAAGGAGGAGTCAGCTGTTTTTATTTTTAAGGCTGTGTTTACAAGTTAAGATACATAGATAACAAATATTAAAAGAAATGACAGTACTTGCACAATGGTTCAATGCCTGTACTGCAGCCAGTCGCTCATAAGCCACAAGGTTGCGAGTTCAATACCAACCAGGGGCTCAGGGTCGACTCAGCCTGGCATCCTTCCAAGGTGGCTAAAATGAGTACCCAGCTTGTTGGGGGCAGTTGGATTACACATTGTAAACTGCTTAAGGAGTGCTTAAGTGCACTGATAAGCGGCATAGAAATGTACTTACTATTGCTACTGCCACAGGAGAATACTTGACCATAGGGAATCATTGGGGAATACTTGCCCATAGGGAAACATAGGGGCAAACTTGACAATACGGAATCATAAGGGAATACTTGACCATAGGGAAACATTGGGGAATACTTGTCTATAGGAAATCATAGGAGAAATCTTGCCCATAGGGAAACATAGGGAGACATGGGGGAATACTTGCCCATGGGGAAATATTGAATACTTGCCCAATGTTTTCCTATGAGCAAGTATGCTTTGCTGTCCTTTGCTTTAGTACATCCCGATAAGAAACAAACAACTTCAAACATAGGTTTTCTGTGGATTTTTCGGGCTATGAGGCCATGTTCTAGAAGAGTTTATTCCTGACGTTCGTTTCAGCAACTGTGGCTGGCAATGCTGTGAAGAGCCTTCACAGGACTTCACAATGCAAACATATATGTACAACACACACAAACACGTCTACCATTCATCCCTTGCCCTCACCCACATAATACACTCCCTACTACAGACACACAGACTAACCATAAAACAACAACAGATACAGGGATAGCCTCAAGTTTCTGATAGGAAACTATCTTCCCAGTTGAAATTTTACTTTCATTTCATCCCATTTCTTCTCTCGGCACTGAGGTTGCATCCTCACTGGAGAAATAACCCGGTTTGGCACCGCTTTAAGTCCTCTGGCTGAAGGCTATGGGATTCTGGGAGTTGGAGTATGTTGTGGGGTCCAGAGCGGAGCTTTGCTCCGCTCTGGACCCCACAACATACTCCAACTCCCAGAATCCCATAGCCTTCAGCCAGGGAACTTAAAGCGGTGCCAAACCGGGTTATTTCTCCAGTGAGGATGAGAAGGCTCTCAATGTCTCCCAAAACTACAGTTCTCACAATTCCCTAGCACTGAGCCAAGGCGGTTAAAGCGGTCTCAAACTGGATTATTTCTGCGGTGTGTTTTGGACCTCGATGCTATGGAATTCTGGGAGCTGTCGTTTGTTGTGGCCCCAGAGCTCTCTGTGTAAAAAAAAAAAACTAATCCTCAGAATCCTACAGCGGTTAAAGCGGTTTCAAACTGCATTATTTCTGCAGTTCTGAATCCTTGTGACTGAAGGAAAGAACGAGAAAGTCAGTACTGTAGATAATATAGATAGATAGATAGATGATAGATAGATAGATGATAGATAGATAGATAGATAGATAGATATCCCCAGGAAAGGCTGCTTCTCCTGCTTCTCCTTCTTTCCAAAATATATATATATTGATTTCTGTAGCCTTTCCTGGCTACGCAGGGAGACTCATTTCGGAGCCACACTGCAGAAATAATCCAGTTTCAGACCTGATTCAGTGCAAGGGACATTTAACCTTCCTTGTCAGAGAGCTCTGGGGCCACAACAAACTACAATTCTTTAACCAATTCTTAAACCACACTACAGTTCTTTAACCCCATTCAATTCCTGCGTCTTAGTCCTGCTGAAAAGGGAAAGGGTTTTAGGAAAGACTGGGATCTTTAGGTTTCCTTGGAAAGAAAATCCCCTTTAAAGCCGGCCCGGATTGACCTCCGAAGGTTTCAGCGCTGGGTTCGAATCCTGGTTCTAGACAATCCACTGCGAAAGTCACACTCTTTCGGCCTTAACGTTTTAATAACTATTGTAATCCCCACCCGACAAAAGGCGGAATAGAAATAAATCCTATTATTATTATTGTTAAAGGCTGGCAATAGCAAACTTCCTCTGAAGAAACGTGGCCCCAAACAAAAACAACCCATGATAGGGTCGCTATGATTATTATTATTATTATTATTATTATCATTACTATTATTATTATTTAGCTTTACTTATAGAGTGCTGTACCTACAATCAGTTGAAAATAAAATAGAAAAGAATAGAATGAGCCTGCCTAGCCTATAAAAAGTATTTTAACATAATACACTTTAATACATATTAACATTAAATGGCAAAACAGAGCAGGTCGCAAACAACAAAAACGAGCCTACAATAGTCACAACAACAACAACAACAGAGAACCTCAAGCTTGGTAAAATTTTACTTTTTAAGGACTTGCTCGGAGTTTTCTTTCCCTTTTCTTTCCAGAGAAGCCCAGCAGCTACTAAGGAAAGGAAAGTCGGCACCTGAAAAAGCAGGAAACCTTTTGCAAACCTGGCTTTCTATAGGAGCAGATCTCGGCTGTTCCTTGAGCCTTCTTTGCAGGGTTGTTGTTTTGCCCCCTCCTCCCTCTTTTCAGCCTCGATCCATTTCATCAAGAGAAATGAAAGAGAGCAAAGCAAGTCTCCTAAATCCTCCAAAAACCTTCCCCAACCCAGCTTTGCAAGGCGACAGGTCCTACAACAGTCCCTTTCCCAACTCACCGCAAACCGATCATAGGGGTTTTCTTGGCCAGATTTGTTGACAGGAGGAGCTTGGTCCTGGCCTGCCCCTGAGGCTGAGAGAGTGTGACTTGCCCAAGGTCCCCTGGTGGCTTTCGCAGCCAAGCTGGCGGCAACCCAGCCCTGTTCCCCAGAGTCGCAAACCTACAGTCCAGCATTCAGACTTATGGAGACCCCGTCTCAGGGGTTTTTCTTGGCAAGATTGGCTCCAGAGGAGGTTGGCCATCGCCCTGAGGCTGAGAGAATGTGACTTGACTGAGGCTGAGAGCATGGGACTTAACTTGAGAGCATGGGACTTTAGTTGCCACCCGGCAGTTTCGGCTTTTCTGTTTCCTTGGCTTTTTTCTTACCCTCTCTCTCCCTTTTGAAAGGAGGGCCGGTGGGGAAAGTGATACTAACAAGGGGGTGTGTTACACACACACACACACACACATATATATACATATACACACACATACACATGCACACGCACGCAGGCATATATATACACACATATAATTACACATACACGCACACGCACACACACACATACACACACACATATATATATATACACACACATATATACACAAACACATATATACACACATATATTCACACATACACACACATATACACATATATACACACATATATGCACAAACATATATACACACATATATACACATATATATGCGCGCACACACACACACAGACGTTGTCGGGTGCCTTCAAAAAGTCGTTCCCGATTTCTGGCGGCCGGAAGGCCTTTGAGAGTGGGCTTTTCTGGGCCCGGTTTGTTCCCAGGAGCTTGCCCTGGTTTCCCCCTGAGGCTGAGAGTGTGTGACTTGCCCCCTTTCCCTCCCCTGAAAGTAAAACCAAACGTCGCCTTAAAAAGAGGAGCAAACCATCCCGATGTATTTCTCCATGCCTTTGTGCCGCGCCTCCGATTCACTTTTGACTTACATGTATATATGTACGTGTATATATGTGTGTGTGCGTGTATAGGTAAATATATACATACACACACACACAAGTACATATACATATATATGTACGCACACACACACATATATATAAAAGAGGCACTTAATTCCAATGAAAGTGGCTGAGACAGTTCAAGGCGGTCGCACCTGTTTGTCCCTTTCATTGCAAAAAAAAGGCCTTCAGATGCCTCACACCCAAATAGATGATAGGTGGCTTGAGATACACACACACACAACACACACACACATCCCCAGCCATCTTTCATCTCTCTCTCTCTATATATATATATATATGTATATATCTCCTGAGCCACCTTTTATTTTACATAGAGATATATCCCAAGCCACATCTCATATACTCTCTCTCTCTTATACATATTCCAAGGCATCTTTCATATACACACAAATATATATCCTGAGCCTCCGTACACACACACACACATATTTCTCAAGCCACCTCTCATATAATATATATCTATATATCTATATATGTCCTGAGGAACCTTGTATATACAGTCTATGTCTCCCGACCAGCTTCCATCTATCTGTCTTTGCTCTGTGAAAAAGAGGAGGCTTTCTATCTGTTTTGTTGTGTTTTATATTTTTAGTTTCCAAATCAATTTTCGGAATTCAACCCATTCGGCCCAAACGTATCAACTCCAGCTGCAGGCGTCCGCGCTGCAGAAATTAAACCGGTTCGACACCGCTTTAAATCAGTGCTGCGGGATTCTGGGAATTGTAGCTCGCCCTGGGACAACGAGCTACAGTTCCCAGCATCCCACAGTATTGAGTGAAAGCAGTTAAGGCGGTGTCGAGCCGGATTATTCCCGCAGTGTGGATGCAAACTCCAACGCTCCTTTGCCTTTTACAATCAACACTGGAGAAATAACCCGGTTTGGCAGCGCTTTAACTCGTTGCCTGACTCATTCGCTATGGAATTCTGGGAGTTGGAGTTTGTTGTGGGGCCCAGAGCGGAGCGGAGCTCCGCTCTGGGCCCCACAACAAACTCCAACTCCCAGAATTCCATAGCAAGTGAGTCAGACAACAAGTTAAAGCGCTGCCAAACCGGGTTATTTCTCCAGTGTGTTCTGTTTGTAGGTGGATGGCTGTCTTATTTGACGGAATCGATTTGGATATATATATTTTTCACTTTTCTTGGAAACATTAATATATATTAGAACACACACACACAAATATATTATTAAAGATTTGTATGCAGAAGTCCATTATTTGTTTTTGTATATAGAACAGACAGAGAGAGAGACAGATTTCTCAATAATGTATATGTACTATATATATGGATAGATAAATAATTTTCTGAATACACAAACATATATATGGACTTCCCGTGTGTGTATATATGTGTGCGTATAAACAATATACTGTATATATACATATATATATATATATATATATAGGAGTTCCCATATATGTGTGTGTATGTGTATATAATGACTTTACATATATATTTGTGTGTATATGTATGTGTGTGTGTATATATATATATATATATACATACACTTCCCGTGTGTGTGTGTGTGTGTGTGTACTTCTCATATATGTGTGCGTATATACAGTGTGTGTGTGTGTGTGTGTATATTACTTCCCATATATTTTTGTGTGTTATGTATGTATGTGTGTGTGTATAATCACTTTACATATATATTTGTGTGTGTTTATATATGGACTTCCCGTGTGTTTGTGTGTGTGTGTATAAAAGGATTTTCCATATATGTGTGTGCATGTGTTTGTTAGTGTGTGCGTATATATATATATATATATATATAAAAAGGACCTCCCATATATATTTGTGTGCGTATATATTGATATGTTGTGTGTGTAAAAAGACTTCTTCAAGAAGATCCAGAAGTATTAGGCGCTGCTTCTTCGCAGGAAAAATAAAAATAAAAACAAATCCTGCCTTGTCTTTCATATCCCTTGCTTTTGCCTCGCTCTGAGGCTGAGAGAGTGTGACCCGGGGCGGCTTTCCTGCAGCTCAAACCACGGGCCAAGCCGGCTCTCTCAACTCTTTTCTATTAACGGTGAATCAATGATTTATATTTTCCGAAAAGAATTGGGATAAGTATCAGTTTTAAGGCTAAAAAGTCGTTCCGACTGGGAGTAATTACCCAACAGATTTGTTTCCAAGTGGAGGAATTACAGGATTAGTTAGTCCACCGTTGGAAAAGAGAACTCTGTAGTCACTTGGGGCAGAAATTTAGTCGTTAGATGGAAGTTACATTGGCGTTACAGGTAATTTAGGTGGAAACGTTGGGATTTTAGCAACTTTTAGAAACTTCGCTTCTTCAAGGAAAGCCTATAGTACTTAGAAAGCGGATCTAAGTTTATTCAACTACAATTTATTCTTGACTCCACTTTTTAAAAATACACAAGTCTCCTTAAAAGAAAACAAAAACCAACCCGAAACGACATGTTTTGTAATAGAAATTGTAAACAGTCACATATATTCGTTCCGGATTAACGATTTTAAATCGTCTCCGAAGCTATACAGCGCTCCACGAAATCAAACCGGAAAGAAAATGCATCTGAAACGATATATATATTGTTTATACTAAACAAGATATATATATATTGTTATATATTGTTATTAATGTATATATTAAACAAGATATATATATATTGTTATATATATATTGTTATTAATGTATATATTAAACAAGATATATATATATTGTTTATATACGGCTTTTCATATAGATATGGAAATATCAGGATCGAAAAACGCATCTTACACAACACACACACACACATATATATATGGTTTATGTCTGGATTTTCATATCTATATGTATATATGTATATGGAATTACCGGTATCAGAAAAATACATCTTAAATTATATATATATATATTTATATATATATATATATATAATTTAAGATGTATTTTTATGTATTTTTATGTATTTTATATTAAGATGTATATATAGTTTATATACGGATTTTCATATCTGTATCTGTGGAAATATCGGGATCGAAAATGCATCTTAAACAATATATTTATTGTTTATATACGGATTCCATATCTATATCTATATATAAGGAAATATCAGCAAATGCATCTTATATATATATATATATATATATATTGTTTATATACGGATTTTCATAGCTATATCTATATCTATATATGGAAATATCAGAAAGTGCATCTTAACCAATATATATATCGTTTATATACGTATTTTCATATATATATATATATATATATATATATCAGAAAATGCATCTTAAATTTTATATAGATAGATAGATAGATTATATACGTATTTTCATATCTATCTATCTATCTGTGGAAATATCAGGATAGAAAGTCCATCTTACACAATATATATATTGTTTATATACGGGTTTTCATACACACACACACATATAAAAATCCATAAAAACAAACAACATATATGTGTGTATGTCCGCTCCGCTCTGGGCCCCACAACAAACTACAATTCCCAGAATTTCACAGCATTGAGCCATGGCACTTAAACCGGTTTATTTCTCCAGTGTGAACACAGCCTTAGAACCAAAGCCCCTCCAGCTTCTGTTTCCAAAACCTCCCAAGAAGGCCAGTCCCTTCCAATCCTAGGCAGAAGCCTTCCTACTCCAGGGTTACGCAGCCCTTACTCCCAGGAAGCCCTTCCTCTGAGGTGGAGCCGGGATCGCTTTCCCTGGAGTTCGGACCCGGGGCTGCTGCGGGACTCTCCTTTCCGCGTTTCTTTCCCGCAAAAGGAAAGAGGAGCTTTACTCCGCATTACTTCCAAAGGAAAGAGGAAGGACTTCCAATACTTCAAGAGAAAAAGGAGTTTCGCTCCGTATTCCTTTCAAGGCAGTGAGGAGCTCGACTCCGAGGAAAGAGGAGGCTTCACTCCACATTTCAAAGCAAAGGGGAGTTTTACTCCTTATTTCTTCTAAAGAAAAGAGGAGCTTCACTCCACATTTCAAAGAAAAGAGGAGCTTCACTCCATATTTCAAAGCGAAGAGGAGCTTTACTTCACATTTCAAAGCAAAGGGGAGTTTTACTTCATATTTCAAAAGAAAAGAGGAGCTTTACTCCACATTTCAAAGCAAAGGGGAGGTTTACTCCCTATTTCTTCTAAAGAGGAGCTTTACTCCACATTTCAAAGCAAAGATGAGCTTTGCTCCCTATTTCCTCTAAAGGAAAGAGGAGCTTTACTCCACATTTCCAAGGAGCTTCCTTCCTTCCTTCCTTCCTTCCAGGGAAATGTTGAGGAGTAACTCTCTCTTTCCTGTCGGATGGGTTTCTCAAGTGGATCCCCTTTTTGTCCTTTTCGGAGTGACTCCGGATCTGCTTTTCGAGGGCCGCAGAGCCCTGGACAGAAGGCGAAGCGAGAGAGAGAGAGAGCCGGGAAGGCAGCCGCCGTCTCTCTGCGCCGCCAACAAGATCTCTCCCGACAGATACGGATCCAAACCGAAAGTAAGGAAAGCTGCGTCCACACTGGAGGAATAACCCGGTCTGGCCCCGCTTTAACTCTTTTCGGGCTCATGGAATTCTGGGAGTTGGGTTTTTGGTATCCGTGGTGACCTAAATCCGTGGATGTGCAAGCCCCATTAAAATAACACAAACGGCGGCGCGGCAAAAGAGTCTCCCTGTTGTTGTTGTTGTTGTTGTTGTTGCTGCTGTTGTTGTTGTTGTGGGCCCTTCAAGTCGGTTCCGACCTGAAGGAGAAGCTATCCTTGGGTTTTCTGGGCAAGGTGTGGGTTCAGAGGCTGAGAGAGTGTGACTTGCTCAAGGTCACCCATTGGGTTTTCCAAAAGAAGTCGCAGGTACGAAATGATCAAATCAAGATTCTCTCTCTTTCTAATATTATTATATATTAATTATATATATATATATATATATAATAATAATTTGAATATTTTATATATATTTTTATATATGAATATGTGGTGGTCCCCCACCCCATCCATGCGGAGAATATTTTATATATATATATATATATATATGTATTTTCAAGCCCTGGATGGTTGAAGGGCAGAAAAATCATTGGATCCCGAAAACCCATCTGGATCGGATTTATCTCCCGGTCCTTTTGGAGGACCTGTCCTCCATCCCCCCCCTCCCTTTCTGCCCTGAAGGAATCCGAATTGAGGATGCGAAACACGCGTTTCCATTGCTATGATGAGAAACCTGCTCCGGGCTTTCCTTTTTGCTCCTGCCCTCCCTCCTTTTCTCTCTCTCTCTCTCTCTCTCTCTCTCTCTCAACCGTCCTACATTTCGCCTCCTTTGAAAGGAGGACGCCTTATTTATATAATAATAATAACATTATTTTTATTATTAATTATTATTGTTATTTAAAAGCGGTGAGTTTTAAGCGACTGCGGTGGATCTTTCCGCCTCGAAACGGGCAAGGAATACAAAGGCTGTGTTCACACTGGAGAAATAAACCGGTTTAATTGCCATGGCTCAATGCTGTGAAATTCTGGGAATTGTAGTTTGTTGTGGGGCCCAGAGCGGAGCTCCGCTCCGCTCTGGACCCCCACAACAAACTACAATTCCCAGAATTTCACAGCATTGAGCCATGGCAATTAAACCGGTTTATTTCTCCAGTGTGAACACAGCCATAGTCTTCCTGTTAGCATCCTGACCCTGCCATGCAGGAATGCTCCATCCAAGCCACCCCTCCAGGTCCTCCTTTCCCAAGACAGGTCCTCCATTCCCCACCTTTGCTGTCCAGGAAGGTATGTAATATTCTCATTACTAATA
Organism: Urosaurus nigricauda; assembly: GCA_034509955.1. Lineage (NCBI taxonomy): Eukaryota > Metazoa > Chordata > Lepidosauria > Squamata > Phrynosomatidae > Urosaurus > Urosaurus nigricauda. Next base: position 225,051,588 of record JAOEGL010000004.1, on the reverse strand, counting down.
TATATTATATCATTACACACATACACACACACACAATAGTATCATTATTTATCTATATCTATATAATGTCGTTGTAAATATATATGATATCATTATCAATATATATATAATATCACTACCCATATATAATCAGTATTCATATATGTTATATAATCAATGTACTGTATGTAAACTATCAATATATATCCTTATTCTTGTGTGTGTGCGCTATCGTTAACATCAATATATATCATGTCCTTATCTATGTACTGTATATATAAGAAATATCATTATCGTTATCAATATAATATCATTATACATATATATATATTTATATGTATAATTATCAATATATGTTATATCCTTATCTTTATATATGTGTGTGTGTGTGTATATATATGTGTGTGTGTGTGTGTGTGTGTGTGAGTGTGTGTGCGTGTATATATATATATAAATATATATAATTTCATTATCATTATCAGTATAATCATTATCAATATATATTATATTCTTATCCTTATATGTGTGTTTATATATATATATATAATATCATTATCATTACCCAATTATATAATTATCATTATCACTATATATTTTATCCTTATATGTGTGTGTGTGTGTGTGTATATATATAAATATATCATACATTATATCATTATCCATATATATAATCATTATCAATATATATATATATATATATAGAGAGAGAGAGAGAGATAATATATGCTATTATCAATATATGTTATATCCTTATGTGTGTGTATATATATATATATATCATTATACAGTATATCATTATCCATATATATATAATCGTTATAATATATGCTATTATCAATATACATTATATCATTATATATACAGTATATATATATATATATATATAAAATTATCATTATCAATATATATTATATCCTTACATGAGTGTGTGTGTGTATATATATATATATATATAATCATTATACATTATATCATTATCCATACATATATCATTATCAGTATATATATGAGATATGTATTGATAATAGTCTATATTATATCACAGTATATATATATATATATATATATACTGATAATGATATATATATATATATGTATATATATATATGGATAATGAGATAATTATTGATAATAGTCTATATTATATCACTATATTTATCTCATTATCCATATATATATATATATCATTATCAGTATATATATATATATATATATATACTGTGATATAATATAGACTATTATCAATACATATCTCATTATCCATATATATATATATATATATAATCTCATTATCCACATCTATTCTATCCTTATCATCCTCATCATCCTCATGATCATTGCTGCCAAGGCTCCCAAATAAATGCCTTACCTCCCTCTGCCCTTTTCCCTCTTCCTCTTCCTCTTCCTCCTCAGCAGGATCGCTGCCTTCTCCGGAGCATTAGATCCAGGGTGGGAGGGAGCCCAGAGAGGTGAGCCTGAAAAGCCCTCAGCCCTTCTTCTCTTCGGGAAGCTTTCCTGGGCTGCTGGGGCTGAATAGCTGGAGTCCTTTGCTGCTGCTGCTGTCGTTGCTGCCAGTGGCCTCTTTGCTTCTGCGAGTGGAGCCTCTGAAGAATGAACCTCCCCTTTAGGCTCCCTTCCCATTTCACCAGCTTCGCTTCCCCGCCCTCCAAGCCGCAGCGATTCGAATCTTCACGGCTTGAGCGTTCTAACCCCGCCCAGCGCGGGTTCCCCGCGCTGGGCGGGGTTAGAACGCTCAAGCCGTGAAGATTCGAATCGCTGCGGCTTGGAGGGCGGAGGGAAGCGTGTCTCAACGTTCTAACCCCGCCCACGTCCTTGCCCCTCTGTTTACTCCTGTGTTTGGGTAGCAACTTGGATTTAAAGGGACAGCGCCCTATTTCCCTCCAGTCCACTTCTCCTCTCCTTTGGCCAAAATCTTTTTTCTTTCCCCCAGAGGAGTTTTTGCTTTTTTGGCCTTCCCTCTGAGGCTGAGAGAGTGTGACTCACCCACCGGGTTGTCCATGGCCTAGTTCATGGCCTCTAGAGGCTTAGTCCAAACTAAATCTTTAGTCCCAATTTAGTCCCAACTAAATCTTAGTCCCAACTAAATCTTAGACCCAGTTTATCCCAACTAAATCTTAGTCCCAATTTAGTCCCAACTAAATCTTAGTCCCAACTAAATCTTAGACCCAGTTTATCCCAACTAAATCTTAGTCCCAACTAAATCTTAGTCCCAACTAAATCTTAGACCCAGTTTATCCCAACTAAATCTTAGTCCCAACTAAATCTTAGTCCCAACTAAATCTTAGACCCAGTTTATCCCAACTAAATCTTAGTCCCAATTTAGTCCCAACTAAATCTTAGTCCCAACTAAATCTTAGTCCCAACTAAATCTTAGACCCAGTTTATCCCAACTAAATCTTAGTCCCAATTTAGTCCCAACTAAATCTTAGTCCCAACTAAGTCTTAGTCCCAATTTAGTCCCAAGTCTTAGTCCCAAATTATCCCAACTAAGTCTTAGTCCCAATTTATCCCAACTAAATCTTAGTCCCAACTAAGTCTTAGGCCCAATTTATCCCAACTAAGCCTTAGTCCCAAACTAAATCTTAGTCCCAGTTTAGTCCAAACTAAATCTTAGTCCCAGTTTAGTCCAAACTAAATCTTAGTCCCAACTAAGTCTTACTCACAACTAAGTCTTAGTCCCAATTTAATCCCAACTAAGTTTTAGGCCCAATTTATCCCAACTAAACCTTAGTCCCAAACTAAATCTTAGTCCCAGTTTAGTCCAAACTAAATCTTAGTCCCAGTTTAGTCCAAACTAGATCTTAGTCCCAACTAAGTCTTACTCACAACTAAGTCTTAGTCCCAATTTAATCCCAACTAAATTTTAGTCCCAAATTAGTTCCAACTAAGTCATAGTCCCAACTTAGTTCCAGTTTAGTCCCAACTAAGTCAAACCTATATTGCGTTGTTGTTTTTTTTTCCCTTGGCAAGTTTTGCGGCCTTCCCTCTGAGGCTGAGAGAGTGTGACTTGCCCAGAGCAAACCATCCGCAACAACAACAATAATAATATTAATCCAATTTGTCACCGCTTTAACTGCCCTGGCCCAGTGCTGTGGAATCCTGGGAAATGTAATTTTATTATTCTGACAGAGGAGGCTCAATATCTCCCAAAAACCACAGCTCCCAGAAATCCCCTAGCATTGGTTGCCAGGGCGGGTAAAGCGGTGTCAAACCGGTTTATTTACCCAGTACCTGGCTTGCAATCCAATAATCTGATCCATTGTTAAATAATCAATCAATCAATCAATGAATTGATATAGGAACCCATTGGACAAACAGGTCTCCTTCTTTCCTTCTTTGACGCCTCATTTCCACAAAATCCCTCTAATAAAAATTGATTTTTTCTTTTAAAGATAAAAGGGTTTTACAGGTGAAGCGGTGTCAAACCCGATCCTTGATCATCTTGATCATTGCTTTCTCTTTAAAAAATAAAATTGTATTATTATTATTATTATTATTATTATTAATATTAAACTTTACTGTTTTTACACCTCCAAGGTTTGGCTTCGCTGTCCTCCCTTTTTCCCCAGGACGCGTCCTCCATGTCCTCCTGTCCAAGAGGAATCCCCAAATGCCTTCCCTTCGAAGCAGGAAGAAAAGGCAAAATTCCTATAAATATAGTCTCCAAGGTGCTCTTTGCATTGCTTCTACAGACTAACACGGCTATGTCTTTGCTTTTCTATGGGGGTGCTTTCAGCTTTTCTTTGGGCATGTCCTCCAAAATGTCCACTTTCTTTCCAGGAGGAATCTCCAAAGGTCATCCAAAAAGAAAAAAGACTGGATTTCTTTTTATTTCTTGTTTTGAGCCTTGTTCTTTTCAATTGGAAATCCCCTGCATTATTATTATTATTATTTTTCCTTTTCCTTGGGATCATCGTGTCCTCCATTTTGCGGTGCCTCGTCCTCCTTTGCAGTGAGAACATCTCTTCATTTTGGACACCAAGGTGGGAAAAAAAGGAGATTTTTAAAAGATTACCTAAAAAAACTAAAGAGTTTTTTATTCTAAGAAATTAAAAGGAGGAGGAGGTTTCTGGAAAGTAGGACAAATAAAAAGGAGGAAAAGGGGATGGAAAGGGTGGCTATAATCTGGGATTGGCCATTCCAAGGAGAGGAAGAGACGGCCAGGGGAAGTCACACTCTCTCAGCCTCATGGCAAACCCGCCTCTGAAGAAACTCCGAGAAAAAACCATAAAATAAGGTCGGCTGAGGGCCGCCGCGAGTCGGAAACGACTGGGAGGCACACAACAAGAACCACAACCACAACCACAACGAACCCAAAAAAGAGGGACAAGCAAAGTTGCCAAGGGAAAGTGAACCCAGCCGGCAGAAAATAAAACAAAATAAAAATCTATGCATCTGAGGGAGTAGACTCGAGTCTAGGAAAGCTCATGCTTTCCTCCTTTCTTCTTTTCTTCCTTCCTACTTTCCTTCCTTTCTTTTTTCTTTCCTTCCTTTTATCTACTTTCCTTCCTTCCTTCCTTCCTTCCTTTCATTCTTCTTTCTTTCCTTCCTTCCCTTCTTCCCTTTTTACTTTCCTTCCTCCTTTCCTTCCTTTCATTCTTCCTACTTTCTTTCCTTACTTCCTTTCTTTTTCGTCTTTCTTCTTTTCTTCCTTCCTTTCTTCTTTCCTTCCACTCAGGTCCAAAACACACCGCTGAAATAATCCAGTTTGAAACCGTTTGAGCCCTCCTGGCTCAGTGCTAGCAAATCCTGGGAATTATAGTTTATTGTCGCACCAGAGCTCTCCGACAGAGAAGGTTAAACGTCCCACAAAACTATCGTTCCCAGGATTCCTTAGTACTGAGCCAGGGCAGTTCAAGCGGCCTCAAACTGGATTATTCCTGCAATGCAGATGCCACCCAAGTCAGGCTGAACATCCCCCCAAAAAAAGTCTGAATCGGAGGCAACTCCCATTGAAAAAAAGCCTTGCAGTGGCAACCCGACTTTACACCGAATTAAGTCCCACGGTTCGGCTTAGAGAACTGGATTCTGTAGGAGATATTTCAGAGAGCTCTGGTGCCACAATAAACTATAATTCCCAGGGTTTCCTAGCTCTGAGCCAGGGCAGTTCAAGCGGTCTCAAAGTGGATTATTTCCGCAGTGTGTTTTGGAGCCTTGGCTCCTGCAAAACCGATCGCAGGAGGAAAAAAAAGGAGAGGATCGGAGCGAAAGGACAAATAAATGATCAATAATGGCCTTTTAAGTGTCTTTATTTTTATAGGAGGCAAGGGATCCAGCGAGGAAACCCTCCTCTCTGCCTGGCTTCGGAGTTTTTGCAAAAGGAGGGCTTTCCTTTCCATTTTCTCTTTCCCTTTCAGAAGCCCTTTTCTCCTCCTTTTCAACCTGATCCTTAAAATCAAAGGACTCCCGGGGCTCAGCGGGATCCTGGTGGTTGCCAAAACCATTTAGAAATTCAAATAAAACCCAGTTTCCCAAGCTTTCCTTGCACATTTTCCCCCCAGCCCCGTGTTTTTGGATTCCCAAAACAAAGCGACTAAAAACCCACTAAATCCCGGCAGGGGCCGAATCAGTTCTTTCCCTGGAAGAAATCCGCAAACGATGCAAGCCTTGGCCGGTGCGGCTTTGTAGTTATTTCCACCGTTAATTTGGGTGGGATTACATTATCGTTACTGTTAGGATTACAGGAAACCTCTCCAGGGACTAGAGCTCTCTTGGACATCGGAGGAAAGTCCAGCAAGATCCAAAATCCACAAAATCCATTTGTCGGGCCAAGGGGAATGCACCCAAATTATAATATACGGAATAATAACAGTATTGTCGTTACATTATGCAGGATAATATTATCGTTACTGTTATAACTACAGGAGACATCTCCAAGGATTATAGCTGCGTTGGCCAAATAAACAAAGTATAGTAAGATCCAAAATCCACAAAGCAGGGATAGCTTTAGGAGACCAACCCAAATGCGCAAAATACAGAATAATACAGTTATTATCGTTACTTCTATAATTAGAGGAAACCTATCCAGGGCCATATAAAAAGTACAAGAACATCCAAAATATACCAATCAGGGGTACCTTTATGGGACCAACCCAAATGCACACAATTAACAAAATGCAAGAAAATATTATCGTTACTATTGTAACTATAGGAAACATCTCCAGGGATGATAGTTGTGTTGTCCATATAATTAAAGTACAAGAACACCCCAAATCCACCAAACAGGGATCCCTTTTTGTACCAAAAGGCACAAAATACAATATACAGGATAATGCGGCATTATCGTTACTATTATAACGACAGGGTAGTTGTAGTTATAATTACAGGAAGCATCCCCAGGGATAGTCGTGTTGGTCATAGAAGCAAAGTAGAAAAACACACCCCAAATCCTTTAAACAGGGATACCTTTATGGGGACAACCCAAAGGAACAAATTACAATACGCAAGATAATATTATCGTTGCTGTTATAGTTACAGGAAACATATCCAGGGAATATGGGCATATAAGGAAAGTACAATCACACCCAAAATCCCCCAAATAGGGATCCCTTTATTGGACCAATTGAAATATAGACAAAAAAAATCAATATGGAGGAGAACATTATCCTTGTGCAACCAAAATGCATAAATAACAATATGCGGGATAATATTTTTGTTACTATTAAAATTACAGGTCGCACCTCCAGGGATTATATCAGTGTTGGCCCTATAAGCGAAGTGCAATCACACCCCCAAATCCCCCAAAGAGGGATCCCTTTATGGGGCCAACCCAAATGCACCAAATACATGTCGCAAGCTTTGCGAAGCAAAGCTTGCGACATGTATTTGGTGCATTTGGGTTGGCCCCATAAAGGGATCCCTCTTTGGGGGATTTGGAAGTGTGATTGTTCCCCCCAAAGGGTTTGCCTCCTTCCCAAAGCCTCCTTTCCTTTCTGACCCTATTTCCGATCCTACTATTTTGCAAAACCCACGGGCCGCGTTTGAATGCCGACAATCCCAAGAAATAATATTAAAACGCTCACCGATCCTCTTTCGCTTTCCATGCAAACTCTTTTATAGTTTTTGGGACTCCGGATTGACTCCGGAGTAAAGCTGTTGTTGTTGTGGTTCGAGCCCTGGACTCTCCAAAACACACCGCAGAAATGATCTGTTTTGATCCTTTTAACTCAATCCTCAGCCCCTGGTTGGGTCACAGTCTCTCAGCCTCAGAGGGCAAATCATGCCCAGATAGCCCCAAATGTTAGGGGTGGCTTTTAGGGTCGCCACGACTTGAAGGCACACAACAACAACAACAACAACAACAACAACAAATAGGAGTCGGGATCAAAGAAAGGATGCCTTTTCTGCACCACTTTGGAAATGTAGTACAGTAGTTTCAAACCCAGAGTTTGTTTGTCATCCACACTGGAGAAATAACCCCGGTTTGGCACCGCTTTAAATGTCTGGGCTCAAAGCTATGGAATTCTGGGAGTTGGAGTATGTTGTGCGGCCCAGAGCGGAGGTTAAATGTATCGCAAAGCTACAATTCCCAGGATTCCCTAGCATTGAGCCAGGGCACTTAAAAACGGTCTCAAACTGGATTATTTCCGCAGTGTGTTTTGGATCTTGAGTCTCCTTCTTCCGATCCATGGAGGGAAGGGTCCCTTGGAATTAATCCACTGCAGAATGAAAGCAGTTTGACACCGCTTTGAAGAGTCATGGCTCTGTCCTATGGAATCCTGGGATTTGTAGTTTGTTGGGGGGCGCCCAACCTTTCAGACAGAGAAGGCTAAATATCTCGTTGTGGTGATGATGGTTGTGTGTTTTTAAGTCGTTTCTGGCTTATGGCAACCCTAAAAGGCGACCCTATCCTATGGGTCAAGTTTCTTCAGAGGGGTTTTTGCCATGGCCATAATCTGAGGCTGAGAGAGTGTGACTTCCCCAAGGCCACCTAGTGGGTTTCCATGGGCAGAATCTCAGCCCAAAGTTCAAACCACCGCGCCAGGATCCTTTTAAACATGCGGCAAAACTACAAATCTCTGAAACCCATAGCGCCGAGCCACGGCAGGGAAAGCGGTGTCAAACTGCATTCATTCTGCAGTGTAGATGCAGCCTCCGAATTGCATGAATAATCCAGGATGAAAGACGTGCACCTGATCCGGTTGTTCCTCTTCCTGAAGCTGCAAGTTCACACACGTTGCGATGATCCCTGTTGTTGTTTAGCGCTTATCTAGTTTCTACACAACACACCCAGAACTGATGATCACAGGCGGAGAGGAAGGGACTGCTCCCAAACCAGGGAGACCGGGTGTCCTCCTTTTCCAGGACATGTCCTACATTCCCACCTTCTCTCCAGGAGGAATGTCAAAAGGTCCTCCAATCTGAACATGACTAAAATTTACATTTATCTGAGAACTTTTGGCCTTCATTTTTGTCATGTCCGACATTAACCCGCCTTGTCTGTCCAGGAGGAATTCCCCAATGTCCTCCATTTTGAGCAGGACTAAGAAGCATGGACTTACATTTCTAGGAGAGTTTTGAGCTTTCCATTTGGTCATGCCCTACATTTTTCCCCCTCAAATGTCTCGCATGTCTCACATTTTGTGGTGCTTTGTCCTCCTTTGTGGTTATGACATAGAAACATAGCCCTGCTCAGGCCATCCAGACTCATACAATCATAGAATCATAGAGTTGGAAGAGACCACAAGGGCCACCCAGTCCAACCCCATTCTGCCATGCAGGAACTCCCAATCAAAGCATCCCTGACAGATGGCCATCCAGCCTCTGCTTAAAGACCTCCAAGGAAGAGGCGAATGTAATATCGGAACCATTGGCAATAATCTTTGAGAACTCCTGGAGAACAGGAGAAGTCCCAGCAGACTGGAGGAGGGCAAACGTTGTGCCCATCTTCAAAAAGGGGAAAAAAGAGGATCCCAACAATTATCGTCCAGTTAGTCTGACATCAATTCCAGGAAAGATTCTAGAGCAGATCATTAAGCAGAGAGTCTGTGAACATTTAGAGGCCAATGCCATAATCACAAAAAGCCAACATGGGTTTCAGAGAAACAAGTCTTGCCAGACAAATCTGATCTCTTTTTTTGATAAAATTACCAGTTTGGTAGATGAAGGGAATGCTGTGGATATAGTATATCTTGATTTCAGTAAGGCCTTTGACAAGGTTCCCCATGACATTCTTGCAAACAAGCTCGTAAAATGTGGGCTAGACAAGGTAACCATTACATGGATTTGTAACTGGTTGACTGACCGAACTCAAAGGGTGCTCAACAATGGCTCCCTTTCATCCTGGAAAGAAGTGACCAGTGGGGTCCCACAGGGTTCTGTCCTGGGCCCAGTGCTATTCAATATCTTTATTAATGACTTGGATGACAGAATTGGGGGCATACTTATCAAATTTGCAGATGACACCAAATTAGGAGGAGTAGCCAATACTCCAGAAGACAGGATTGAAATTCAGAATGACCTGAATAGACTAGAAAGCTGGGCCAACGCTAACAAAATGAAATTCAATGCGGAGAAATGTAAGGTTCTGCACCTAGGGAGGAAAAATGAAATGCACAGATATAGGATGGGGGACATCTGGCTGAATGAAACTATGTGTGAAAGGGATCTAGGAGTCCAAGTAGACCATAAGTTGAACATGAGTCAGCAGTGTGATGCAGCAGCTAAAAAGGCCAATGCTATTTTAGGTTGCATCAATAGAAGTATAGTGTCTAGATCAAAGGAAGTAATAGTGCCTCTCTATTCTGCTTTGGTGAGGCCCCACCTGGAATACTGTGTCCAGTTCTGGGCACCACAATTCAAAAAGGATGTGGAGAAACTGGAGCGGGTCCAAAGGAGGGCAACTAAGATGGTGAAGGGTCTGGAAACCTTGCCCTATGAGGAACGCCTTAGGGAACTGGGGATGTTTAGCCTGGAGAAGAGAAGGTTAAGAGGTGATATGATAGCCCTGTTCAAATATTTGAAGGGATGTCATATTGAGGAGGGAGCAGGCTTGTTTTCTGCTGCTCCAGAGACCAGAACGCGGAGCAATGGATGCAAGCTGCAGGAAAAGAGATTCCACCTCAACATTAGGAGGAACTTCCTGACAGTAAGGGCTGTTCGGAGTGTGGTGGAGTCTCCTTCCTTAGGGGTCTTTAAGCAGAGGCTGGATAGCCATCTGTCGGGGATGCTTTGACTGGGAGTTCCTGCATGGCAGGGGGTTGGACTGGATGGCCCTTGTGGTCTCTTCCAACTCTATGATTCTATGATTCTATGATTCTATGAGACTCCACTACGCTCCGAGGGAGTGTGTTCCCCTGTCGAACAGCCCTTACTGTCAGGAAGTTCTTCCTAATGTTGAGGTGGAATCTCTTTTCCTGCAGTTTGCATCCATTGTTTCGCGTCCTAGTCTCTGCAGCAGCAGAAAACAAGCTTGCTCCCTCCTCAATATGACATCCCTTCAAATATTTGAACAGGGCTATCATATCACCTCTTAACCTTCTCTTCTCCAGGCTAAACATCCCCAGTTCCCTGAGGCGTTCCTCATAGGGCATGGTTTCCAGACCCTTCACCATCTTAGTTGCCCTACTTTGGACCCACTCCAGTTTCTCCACATCCTTTTTTTATTGTGGTGCCCAGAACTGGACACAGTATTCCAGGTGGGGCCTGACCAAAGCAGAATAGAGTGGCACTATTACTTCCCTAGATCTAGACGCTATACTTCTATTGATGCAGCCTAGAATTGCATTGGCCTTTTTAGCTGCTGCATCGCACTGTTGGCTCATGTTCAACTTATGGTCTACTTGGACTCCTAGACCCCTTTCACATGTACTCTTGACCTCTGGTCACCTTCATCCGGCCTTCATAAATTTGTGGATTTGGGATGTTCTTGTACTTTGCTACATGGTTACTACCCTTGGATTTGAATAAATTACTGAGATGGATCTGTCATTACGGGATGTCACTCAACCAGGAGATAGAAATGAGAAAAAAAATAAAAGGGAAAAAGGAAAAGGGGAAAGTTTCCTCCTCCCTCTGCACTTGTCCTTTTTCTGGCTTCAGTTGCCTGTCCTGAGACGATGCACTGAGATCAGGGTGACCAGCTGTCCTCCTTTCCCAGGACACGTCCTACATTTCAGCCTTCTGTCCAGGAGGAATTCCACAATGAGTGCTTTTGGCTTTTTTGTTTGGCCATGTCCTACATTTCAGCCTTTTCTATCCAGGAGGGAATTCCTCAATGTCCTCCATTTTGAGCAGGACTAAGAGGCATTAATTTACATTTATATGGGTGCATTTGGCCTTTATTTTTGTCATGTCCTACATTTCAGCCTTTTCTGTCCATGAGGGAATTCCCCAATGCCCTCCATTTTGAGCAGGACTAAGAAGCATGGGTGGACATTTAACTGTTTATATGGTCATGAATCGTGTCCTCCATTTCCCTGGCATGTCCTCTATTGGGCTTGGCCCTGTCCTCCTTTGCAGTGAGGACACCTGGCCACTTTGGCTGAGATGCAAAAAAGAAGGTCCTGGAAGCAGAGCCAGCTTCTGGAAACGAAGTGCTCCGGCGCCCCCTGGAGGCCTCTGCCTGCATTGCTGGCAGAGAGGCTCTGGCTCTGGCCAAAGCACCAAGGCAGCAGCAGGTGCCCTGAGCAGGTGTCCTCCTTTAATTGGACACGTCCTACATTCCAACCTTCTACCCAGGAGGATTTCTAGAGAGAGAGTTTAGGGCTGAGCTTGGATTAGAGAAGGTTAAGAGGTGATATGAGAGCCCTGTTTAAGGATTTGAAAGGAGGGAGCAAGCTTGTTTTCTGCTGCTCCAGAGAATAGGATCCAGAGCAATGGATGCAAGCTGCAGGGAAAGGAGATTCCACCTCAACATTAGGAGGAACTTCCTGACAGTAAGGGCTGTTTGCCTCCTTGGAGAGTGATGGAGTCTCCTTCTTTGGAGGTCTTTAAGCAGAGGCTGGGTGGCCATCTCTTGGGGATGCTTTGATTGGGAGTTCCTGCATGGCAGGATGGGGTTGGGTAAGATTGGATGGCCCTTGGGGTCTCTTCTATGAATCTATGAGTCTGGGTGACCTGAGCAGGGATGTTGAGGATTGTGTGACTCGGGTCCAGAACACACTGTAGAAATAATCCGGTTTGAGACCGCTTTAACTGCCCTGGCTTAATGTTAAGGGATTCTTTCCATTTAGCCTTCTTTGTCAGAGAGCCCTGGTGCTACAATAACCTACAGTCCCCAGGATTCCCTAGCATTGAACCAGGGCAGTTAAAGCGGTCTCAAACTGGATTATTTCTGCAGTGCGTTTTGGACCTTAGAGGTCTCTCATAGGGTCGCCATGGACCGAAGTTTTAGCAACAACAAATGTTTGATAAGAAATACACCTGGACTAGTAAGAAGCCTACAGAGCTGTAGTGGCTTGAGCATTGGACGATGACTTTGGAGACCAAGGTTTGAATCCCATCAAAAACCCACTGAGTGAATTTGGGAAAGTCACACTCTCTCAGCCTCAGTCTTGCCAAGAAAACCTTGGGAGGGTCGCCATAAGGTGGAAACGACTGGAAGGTGCCAGAACCACAGAAATAAGAAGTCCATCTTGACTTTCGTACCTTCATTAAACTTATTTATTTGTATGCCGCCTTTCTCCCAGGAAGGGACCCAAGGCGGTTTAAAAGATTTAAAAAAAAATCTCAAAAACTTCACAGTACAAATTTTAAAAGATGGGATTTTTCTGGGATAAAAAACACAATTTTTGGTTACATTAAGTCTTAAAGTCCCATTTGCTTAGTGCAGTTGCCTCTGTTTGCATCCATCCCAATAACGGAGCAGTGCCTTCCTTACCTTTTCGCACCTAGTGCCACACCACTAAGTAATCCGGATCGGATGCGGAACACCCCGTTAATCCGGATTATTGCTTGGTTTGCAGTTGTGTTGCTCCATACATCTTCCGGACTCAGATTAATGCTCAAGAAGGGACCAGACTGCAGTGTTGTTTTGTTCCTTTAATTGAATTTATTGAGTTTTCAAAACAGCAATAACATTTTTAAAGAAAAGAATAATAATCTTTGGACCTTTTCCCAGAAGCATGAGAAACAATTTTAGGTTTATTCCTATTGGGAAAGGAAGAAAAGGAAAAGAGTGTGTGTTTGTGTGGATGGTTTATTTTGCCCTGGATTGTTAATCCGAATCGAATCGAGTTTAGCATCCCTTTCCAGCACTACATCTTTTTCTCCCCCCGTTTAAAAAACTCAAAAGAAATTATTGGATTCAATCCACACACTCTAAATTTTATGATGTTTGGCCATTCGGATATTGGCTGCATCCACACTGCGGAAATAATCCGGTTGGACACCGCTTTTTTAACTGCCATGGTGCCATTTTATGGGCCCCTGGGACACCAAACTACACATCCCAGGATTCCACAGCATTGAGCCATGGCAGCTAAAGCGGTGCCGAACCGGATTATTTCTGCAGTGTGGAGGCAGCGCTTCAAGGAAAGTCAGTCATAACTTTTCCGACACGTGTCGGGACTGCGCTTTAACTTGTTGTCTGACTCATTTGCTATGGAATTCTGGGAGTTGGAGTTTGTTGTGGGGTCCAGAGCGGAGCTCCGCTCCGCTCTGGGCCCCACAACAAACTCCAACTCCCAGAATTCCATAGCCTTGAGCCAGAGAAGAGTTAAAGCGGGGCCAAACCGGGTTATTTCTCCAGTGTAGATATTGCCATAATATATAGATATTATTACCTAGAGTCCAGGGAGGCTCCATCCATCCATCCATTCATTTATTTCCTTTATTAAATTAAATTAAGGGCTGTACTTACAATACAATTAAAATACGGAGGACCAATGAAAGGAAATAATGCGACTTTTTAATCTGGCCAGTTTTCCCATTGAAAGCAAAACTTGCGACCATCCATTCAAAGGTGCATAGAAGGACAGATCTTGGAATTGTCGGGTTTTCCATTAAAAGAAAGCAATCGCAACGAAATGTTGGCTGGAAGGCAGGATCTCTTTTAAGGTCTGAAACACACTGCGGAAATAATCCAGTTCGAGACCGCTTTAACTGCCCTGGCTCAGTTCTAGGGAGTCCTGGGAATTATAGTTCATTGTGGCACCAGAGCTCTCAGACACTAAAGGCTAACAAAACTACAGTTCTTAGAATCCCTTAGCATTGAGCCATGGCAGTTAAAGCGGTCTCAAACTGGGTTATTTCTGCAGTGTGTTTAGGATCTTCTTTTCCTCACATTTCTCCATCACGACTAAGGGCTGCATCCACAAATCCTGTTTGACACCACTTGAACTGCCATGGCTCATTGTTGGGAAATGCTGGGGATTTGTAGTTTGCTGGGGGCACCAGTGGTGCAAAAGCAAACTGCAATTCCCAGAATCCCATAATACTGAGATATGGGAGTTCAAGTGGTGTCTTTGATTGTGGATGTGGCCCTTAGAGCATTTGGGGAATCACTCCATTCACCCAGACAAGGCAAGGAAAAGCTTGAGATACAGATTTCAATAAAAGTCTGGGTAGCCTTTTTAAAGATTTTTCAATGCCTTGGCTCAGTCATTAATCAGATTTGATTTTATTTATATCCTGCCTTTCTTCTATAATGGGATTCGTTGCATTTTTGCAGTCAAGAAATTGGAAGAAGACTTGGAAGGAAAACTGTGAAGGTACTAGAGAAGATCTTCAAGAGTAAAAACATACCATACCAAAAAGGTGTCAATCTGGATTATTATTTCTGCAGTGTGTTTTGGGTCTCAGTGATCAAGTGACCATTACAGTGGTGCTCCCAACAAACTACAATCCCCAGAATTCCCTAGCATTGACCCAGGGCAGTTAAAATGGTGTCAAACCAGGTTATTTCTGCAGTGTGGATGCAGCTAAGGTGAACGGGAAGCTTCTAACTAATCCACTATTTGTGGCTGAAGCAGCAAGAAAAAGGAAATATATATATATATATATATATATATATATGACTAGAGTAATTTCAATGCATTTGCTTGAGGCACTGAGGAGGAAAGAGCCTGGAATAACTTCAAATGTGTATTTTTGACTCTCTGGGTTTTAAAAGTCCCTTGGGAATATCCTGATGTTCTGACTACAAAGGAGGACAAAGCCCTGCAAAATGTAGGACAATCAAGAAAAAATGGAGGGCACGACCAAAGAAAACGCACCTGGAAACTTAAATGCCTGCTTTTTAGTCATGCTCAAAATGGAGGGCACTTGGGAATTCTTCCTGGACAGAAGGTTGGACTGGATGGCATGTCCTGGAAAAGGAGGACTTCCTTCAAAGAGTGATGCCACAATGGACCTATAGAAAAGAGAGGCACAGACAATAGTGTGAGAGGTTTGAAATTCTTGGCAATGAATTGTTTCATGGAGGGAGTTCTTCTGTTGCATGCAGACATAGGAAAAGCATCCACACAGGGATGTTTCAGCAATTAGGTCTTGGCAATGATGGACTGGAAGACATCCCTAAACTCAGCAGGGAACTTTTTGTTCTGCCTCAAAGGTTGCTCTGGGGATCCTTAAGTCCATCTCTGTTGACTCTTTGAAGTCAACTGAGGAGTTTATCACACAGAAGGAATTTCTCCCAATTTCAAATTGAGCCAATTCAAATTTACATGAATTCTAATTGCATTCGGAATGCGTTCAGAATGACTTCCCGTTTCCTGAAAATGACCCCCATTGCCTGAAATTGCATGAGATACTCTTATATGCATTAACGTAAAACCTATGATTGCATTCGGAATGACTTCCCTTTTGCCCGAAATTGTGCGAGATACACTCATACGCAATTACGTGAAACCCCATGATTGCGTTCGGATTGCCATTGGATTATAGCCCCAAATTTTGTGTATGATAAACTCCAGTGTCTGGAAATGAAGCTTCATCAAGGATCTCAATTGTAGGACCCCTGTGAAACTGTAAAACTTAAAATTAAAAAACAAAACTTTTTTTTTAAACCTGAGAGAACACCTATCTAGGAATTTGTAGGTCCTCCAGTGCTATTCTGTGGTCAATCTCCACTGGTTTACTTTAGGAATCTCTAGGTCCCCCGTCAAGACTCTGTGGTCAACTTCCAGCAAAGTCATGCTGGAGGACTGAGAGATTCCTAGAGAGAACAATCCACGAATAAGCAAATCCATAAACAAGCAAATCCACAGAAGTCAGAGCTGCAAATGTGGAGAGCTTACTGTATGTATATACCATTTGGGACCATTTTCTCTATTTAAGTGATGCTCATAGCATGGGAAAATTGCATTGTGGACTATAACCCTCCAGCCCAAATTTCTGGGAGTTGTAGTCCAATTAAGCAACTTTCCTAGGCTTTGTTAGTTTTGTTGTTGTTGTTGTTGTTGTTGTTGTGTGCCTTCAAGTTGTTTCCAACTTCGGAGGAACGTATCATGGGGTTTTCTTGGCAAGATTTGTTCAGAGGATGTTTGTCATTGCCTTCCCCTGAGGCTGAGAGAGTGTGACTAGCCCAAGGTAGCCCAGTGAGCTTACTGGGCCAAGCAAATCCTGGTCTTTGATAGTAGTAGTGCGTATTTTGCACACAGCCTCTAGTTATGTTTTTCCTACTCTGTAATCACTAAATACCCTAAAGGCATCGGGTCCTGCTGCTTCTTGGAAGCTCAACAGGGGTAGCTCTGGTTAGGACTTGGATGGCAGACTGTTGATGAATACCAGAGTGCTGTAGGCTATATTTCGGAGGAAGGAACTGGCAAAACCACCTCTGAGTATTCCTTGCCTAAGAAAACCCTACGAAATTCATGACAGGCAACTAGAAGGTACACACACACATATACACACATACACACACACACACAGACAGACACAATAAGGGCAAATGACAAAGTGTGCTGTGATGTTTTAGTAAAAGTACAAACAATAATCCCAAAATCAAAATAATAATAAAAACTAGAGCCATTTCCAGTGCCTTTTTGCCTTCTGAAATTTCTTCTGCTGAAATGAACATTTTGAGTAACTCTTGTTTATATAGATTGATTATAGAGGAGCTTCCTGGGTACCAGTTTACTCTTCAAGTCTACGAAAGCTTATGCTACAAACATCTTTTGCAAAGTTAGTGTCAAAAGGTGCTATAAGATTCTTTCACATACTATCGTTTAACATGGAGCAACCCAAACTTTTTTGTTAGATCTTGACTGACCATTTAAATTCATTCCTTATGTTGTACAGTACTGTGGAATAGGACTGGCTTTAAAATGGGATATGAACTCAGGTTGCCCTATCTACCATGGCTCTTTTTAAACAGTTTCAGTGGGAAATAGCCACACTTAACCTTAAAAAAGACAGAAGTTGATTTTTGGACAACAGTCCCAGACTCCTTTGTCTTTCTGGCTGGGAATTTTGTGAACCCCCCTCCAAAATTATTTTTTTTAAAATCTGAGACATTGTGATGTGGCAGCTAAAAAGGGCAATGAGATTCTAGGCTGCATCAATAGAAGTATAGCGTCTAGATCAAAGGAAATAATAGTGCCACTCTATTCTGCTTTGGTCAGGCCCCACCTGGAATACTGTGTCCAGTTTTGGGCACCACAATTCAAAAAGGATGTGGAGAAACTGGAGCGGGTCCAAAGGAGGGTGACTAAAATGGTGAAGGGCCACCCTAAGCCATGCCCTGTGAGGAGTGACTTAGGGAGCTGGGGATGTTTAGCCTGGAGAAGAGAAAAGTAAGAGGTGATATGATAGCCCTGTTTAAGTATTTGAACAGGTGTCTAGATCAAAGGAAGTGATAGTACCACTCTATTCTGCTTTGGTCTGCACTAGTGTGTCCATTTCTGGGTACCACAATTCAAGAAGGATGCTGAGAAGTTGAAGCATGTCCAGAGAAGGGCAACCAAAATGGTGAATGGTCTCGAAACCATGCCCCATGAGGAGAGATTTAAGGTCTGTTATGCCTGGGGAAGAGAAGGTTAAGAGGTGATATGATAGCCCTGTTTAAGTATTTGAAGGGATGTCATATTGAGGATGGAGCAAGCTTGTTTTCTGCTGCTCCAGAGACTAGGACGTGGAGCAATGCATTCAAACTACAGGAAAAGAGATTCCACCTCAACATTAGGTGGAAAAGGAAACTCTAAAAAAGCAAGAGCTTCCTGACAGCAAGAGTTGTTTGACAGTGGAGCACATTTCGTAGGAGTGTAATGGAGTCTCCTTCTTTGGAGTTTTTTAAACAGAGGCTGGATGGCCATCTGTTGGGAGTGCTTTCATTGTGTGTTTTTGCCTGGCAGGGGGTTGGACTGGATAGGCCTTTGTGGTCTCTTCCAACTCTTATGATTCTACGTGAAAAGGTGTGGCATCAATGAGGGACTCTGAGAAAACTCTTGCACAGGTCAAGAGCCTGTGCCCCAATAGAAAGAGCACCAGGTTTTTGCTTCCATCTAATTCATATGTTGCAACTGTTCTGCAGAGATAATTTTCACTCACTTTTTAAAACAGCCACACAATAGAACTCTTTTTGGACACAGCTTTCTAGCACATGTGCCCTTCATGTGCGTTGAGCCAAAACTGTGTGTGTGATAATCACACATGACAATCAACGCATGGTTTGCACACTTTCCCCTAGATGGTAATGTTTGCCATGTTGAAAATTTATAAGGTGTGAAGTAAACCTAACTTCGGTACTTAAAAGAGTCTTATGATCTTCTGGGAAAAGAAAAAAATATATATATAACCAGTGGCTAACATATGTACTTGCTTTTAGCACTTGGAGTGTATTGGCTGGGAAGGAAATGCATGCATCCTCTCTACCCACTGTGAGGGATGAATGGTTGCTTTTTCTAGGGAAAAGGAAACTTTGAGAAAGGGGAGTTGCAATAGAGGATGTGCTTTCTCTACCCCTTTCCAAACAATTGTTTAAGATCTCTCTCTCCCCTACCAAGCATGATTTATAATAATAAGCCACTGTTTAGGATCCCAGATTATGAGAGCCCTTTATTTTTTTAAAAAAGAAGAAAAAAATGATTATTTATTTTAGGGGGGATTGCTCTGGGCCCTTCCTGGCTTGACATTGCTTAATGCCACAGTATGTCTACATCCCATTGCCCCCATCTTTTATTTCTGAGTTTTCCTGCCTTGTTTCCCTCATGCCTTGTTTCAGGCAAGCTACTTACATTGGTCTTCCAGAGTCCTAGTCCAGCATTCAGTCTATTGTATCACATTGGACTCTTTCATACGAGGCTAAATTGGAAGTATAATTTAAGGTCAATTCGAATGCAATCATGGGTTTTACGTTATTGCGAATTAACTCTTCGCACGCAAATTCGGGCAAGAGGGAAGCCAATTCGAATGCAATCATGGGTTTTACATTATTGCGAATTAAAGCTTCACATGCAAATTCGGGCAGGAGGGGGTTATTTTCGGGTAATGGGAAGTAATTCCGAACGGAGCAGGGGTTCTTCCGAATGGAGCAGGGGTTCATGTAAACTCGCTAAACTAGCGAAATTCCATGAATCTGCATTGGCTCCATTCGGAGTTGGGAGAAATTCCTCCCGTTTGAAAGAGTTCATTGGCTCTTCACATTAGCAGTAATGTCATGGGTCGTCACAGTAGTTGTCTAGGAAAAATATTAATTCTCAATGCTATGGTTTGACTTTGGACTTGGGGGGGGGGCACTTCTTTAGATGGTGATACATATTTCCTCATTTAATGCAAATTGTGGTAAGATAGCTTGGCTGTCTCTCTCTCTCTGCTCATTTTGCTAAGTTGTCCATTTCTATGTCTGAGTCTTACCTCAATTGTACCACTGTGTTTTGAACTCCTCTTCAATATACAGATCAAGTTTTACCATTAGGCAGAATATTGGGAAGTGGCAGTAAGGAATTGCCATCTGGACTGTTTTCACGCCTTGAAAGCTAAAGTATTGCCTTCTGGTATGGTGGAAAAAACTAACCCATTGCCATTGATGAAGAAAGATTAATCTGCCAGTTAAATTTTGTACACAAAATAGGAAATAGGCAACAGGCTCCATCTTGTTCTTAACCTTAGTTCTGGACAAGATGGAAACTCACTGGGATATTTCTGGTGGTCCTAATAAAGATGATTCCCTACGGTGCTACTCTTGGAACAGCTCTGGCAGGGCAATAATTTCTTCTAAACCTTTGACCCAACAGTAGTACTGATAGGACTGATATAAAGCTGATGTAGTCCAAGAACATTGTGTGCTTTCTAAAGTGAAACTGAGGGTTCCTGTTAATGTGTTTCTTCTGAATATAAAAAAGAGAAGGATGTATAAATGAATATATATTCTGGTCCATTGGTTGTTGTTGTTGTTGTTGTGTGCCTTCAAGTCATTTCTGACGTATGGCGACCCTGTGGCAAACCTATCATTGGGTTTTCTTGGCAAGATTTGTTGAGAGGAGGTTTGCCCTTGCCGTCCCCTGAGGCTGGGAGAGTGTGACTTGACCAAGGTCACCCAGTGCTTTTCATGACTGAGCTGGGAATCAAATACTAGTCTCCAGAGCCATAGTCCAATGCTACACTGGCTCCTAGGAGCTTATCACACCAGACCAATTTGGGTTGAATCTGAAGTGACCTTGGAACTGATTTCTGTGAATTCGGTTGTTACTGAATTCACTGAATTCTGGGGTGACTTTGGATTGACTTTGGATTGGCTTTGGAATGGCTTCATAAAATAGGACGTTATCACACGGGAAGGATTTCCCTCAATTTTGAAAGAAATGAAAGTGGGGGCAGTTTGTAATTGAGTGAATTCGCTAGTTCAGCAAATTTACATGACTGCGTATTGACGTTGCATCGCGTTCGGAACTGCCCAAAATTGCCTCTCACTGCACGAAATTGCTTGTGATAGTTTCTCATGCAGTAAAACGTGAAACCCCATGATTGCATTTGGAAGGACTTCCCATTGCCCTAAAATGTGTGTGATCATATTTCACGCAATGATGCGAAACCCCATGATTGCGTTCAGATTGCCATTGGATTATACTTCCAATTCCTGTCATATGATAAACTCAATAGGTGTTTATTAGATGATGGAAATTGGAAGTATAATCCAATGGCAATCTGAACGCAATCATGGGGTTCACGTTATTGCGTATTAGAGTATCTCACGCAGTTTCGGGCAATGGGAAGTCATTCTGATCACGTTCTAAACGCAATTAGAATTCACGTAAATTTGCTAAACTAGCGAATTTATGTGAATTCGAATTGGCTCCATTCAAAATAAAGAGAAATTCCTCCCGTCTAATAAACTCCATAGTAACAGCATTCACATGTGATAATTCAATGCACATTCACTGAATTCTGGGGTGATTTTGGATTGACTTTGGAATGGCTTCATAGTAACAGCATTCACATGTGATAATTCAATGCGCATTCATGTGAATTCACTTGGATGAATGCAGAGTGACTCGGGATTGGGGCTGCAAAAACCCTTGTCTGATAAGGGCCCTATACAATTTGTTTATGCAACATGTGGCAAAATACCGCAGTGATCTCAGTTGTCATAACATAGCTGTGCTCAGGGTTAGCCCTAACCAAAAGGTAGACACAGACTTCCACTTCAGGCAAATGTCATTTCTTCTTTTTACATTTCTGCTGCTAGCAGGAGAAGAGGAATTTCTGTCTCAGTGGTCAAAATAATTTATCTGGCTTTTCCTATTATGCATCTTCGTTTTGACTGGGTAGTAAGGTGCCATTTGCTATGTTGGCTGACTCTGAGGATGATAACAAAATCTCTAACATTCACGTGTACTGTAGTGTACTGCATTCCTTTATGTATACTCTGTCATTTCTCCAAAGCTGGGGATCAAGGCAGTTTTCAAGATTAAAACAAAATATAAGTAAGAAGACAAATAGCAGAAACATACAAAAGGTTATGTTTAAGATGGCATTTAATCATCTATAGAATTAAAACCATTAATATAACATTAAAAGCAAAGGATAAAATTAGTACAGCTCATTAAGAAAAGTTATTTTCTTGTAAAATGGTTAGTTCTCCAAAGCCTGTTGGAATAAAAAGGCCTTCACCTGCTGACAAAAGGACAGTTTTACCCTTAAGTGTGTTAATTCACCAGAATGTCATTGCTTATCATAAAAATAACAAATGAACAGAATTATTACAGCATTGTGATGTTTTGATATCTCTCTCACTCTTTCAGTCTTTGCTCTTGTCACCATTAGCTCTACTGCTAAAGAACAGACCAAAATCATCTGCAAAAATGGTACAGGAATAAACATGCAGAAGAAAACAGAAATCCCATCAAGTTGTTTATTTGTTGTCAGTAGGCTTTACTAGCTACCAACACCAACATCAGTCACAACTTGATGGTGACCAGCAGTTTTTCCAATAAGTCTCGTTTTGAAGTAAGCAGTCTGTTTGCAGTCCCACTGGACTCTAGACATTTGCCAGGGAATATTATAGCAAATAGCAAAACTGTACATGCAAATTGTCGCAGCAATTATTAACTTTACCTTGTCTTCTCTTTGTTTTCCCTTGGGCCCCTTAGTTACATCTGGTGTCTCAATGTGAGTAAGATGACCAAGGCTGATAAGGGAACAGAATGGTGCTTTGCATGCTTCCCCCCCCCCCCCCCCCCTTTTGGTTTGGGATTGGAAAACCTCGCCAAGGCTATTGGCTGATTTATGCGGTGTATTCTATTCAAAAGAACAAGGTTATCTAACACTATACTTCTAATCCTCATCACCTCCAACCCAGACTGTGTCAAATTTCCATCTCTTATTCTTGCAGCTGCAGGTTTTTGACACTAATGTTCAATGCCAGGGGTGAAATGGATGGATGAGTATCAACACTTCGATCCGGAATTCCTTAAATATAATATTTTATTTCATAGGGAGAAAAGCCCCTACATTCTGTCATCTAGGAGCCAGGTTAGTGGTTCGGACATTGGACTATGACTCTAGAGACCAGGGTTCGAGTCCCTGCTCAGCCACAGGGTGACCTTGAACAAGTAACACACTCTCAGCTTCAGAGGATGGCAAAGGCAAACCCCTCTAAACAAATCTTGCCAAGAAACTTTGTATTAGATTTGCCATAGGGTTGCCATAAGTCGGAAAAGAAGGCACACGACAACAACAATTTTCATCTAACTCATTTGTGCATGCAATAAAGAAAATAACTTCAAAGAGAACATTTCAAGCAAAGCATCCACAGCTAGGATGTATTAAATATTCTCTCTCTCTCTGGCTTTTCTTTGCTAACGAAGATTCAGGAAGGACTCATCTCATGCTTTCTACAAGCACGTTGATGACTAAAAAGGCTGATCCAAGATAAACAAGTCCGGTTACAGAAAACACAGCAGAAAGTCTCCTTGGGTGATGTTTCCACATTGTGGTTCTTTCTGCATTGTCGTTTCTCTCAAAGAGGCTGCAGCATTGTGGATAGTGTGTCTCCATGCCTCCCGATGTGAGGCCAGGGCAGACCATTGTTGGTGATCCATTTGGCTGAGCTTGAGGTGTTGTTTCAGGGAGTCCTTGTATCTCTTCTTTGGGGCGCCTGTCTTACACTGACCCGTGGCGAGTTCACCGTAGAGTACTATTTTGGGGAGGCGGTGGTCCTTCATCCTAGAAACATGCCCCACCCAGCTCAGCTGCATTCTCAAGGACAGCAACATTTGTCATGTAGTCAGTTCAGTGTATATTTAGGATTGTATGTATACAGTGCTGATGAAAGCATTCGAGGAGTTGTAGATGTTGGCAATAGATGATCCAGTTATCTATCCAGTTAGATATTCAAGTTGAGACCAACACTTTTGCCATTTCTTCTCCCATACACATCAATTACAAACACACTGATCTGTATATTACTTAGCACTCCCTCCCTATTATTATTAATTCCTTCTTCCTGAATTAGTTATATGCATGAACCCAGCCATTAAAAAGAGCCCTGATAGATCGTTTGACCAAAGACCTAATCACGGTACAACCATCGTCACTGTTTTAATAACAGTATGGATCATTTACTGTGATGCTAGCATTTCATTTTGAAGCTTGGTTGAAACGATTGCTGATCATTTACAAAGCCCTGGTAGTGTGTGTATGTATGTATGTATTTATTTTTATTTCTATCTCATTGTTTTCCTGGCATGAGACCCAAGATGGCTTAATTCCAATATATGTGAAGAATGATTATCAGTATGATTTTCTGGCAATTTAACTATTGCTGTGATCTTCAGATCCTTCCTTTCAGATTAAATGAGTACAGGCAGACTATTTTCAACAGTGCTTGGGAAATGGAGAAACAATTATGCAATCCACTGAGGTCCTCAGCGGCTGATGCCATCATTTCACCTCTGACATAGCCAGATGCTTCTGCGAGCCTACAATGGGTGTGTATTGGTTGCTGAAGAGAGAGAGAAAGGGAATATCATCCTCCACAGCAATGAAAAATAGACATGTGTGAGTGCAAGGTTAAGTACAAACTCACTAACATTTCACAGATGAAAACTGGGATACATGGGGCCAAGCAACATTACAGTGTGGTGAAAATGGCAAAAGTTATTAATGAGGAAGAACATATAACTAACAGTTTGCCAGCTCTAGTTTCCAGGTAGGCTGTATACTGCAATTCAGAGTTTTGTGAGACATGAATGTTTTTGAGCTGCACGCTGTCAAGGACACCAACTACATTAGGAATCACTGTTGCCTACCAACTATCCAAGACATTCTAATATATAAGAAATCCATGGCAGATAATTGCTTTCGTGTCTCACTTTGATGATTATCCTGAGGTGCTCCAACAGGGAATTTCTACTAACTCTAGGCTATGTTTCTGAGGAAGGAATGGGCAAAACCACCTCTGAATATTCCTTGCCTAAGAAAACCTTATCAACTTTATGGGAGTGCCATAAGTCAACAGGTGACTTGAGGGCACACACAAGTTGTGCCCAATATTGGAAGACAAGATCTTCAGCATCCAGTTTATTTACGGACATAATATTTATAACCAACAAGATCAAAGAAGTTCATTTCTGAAATGAGCTTCCAAGGTTATTTTGTATTTGGAAGGAGTGTTGGAACCCTTCCCTCCATGTTAAATTTTGAATAGCAAGGCAGTTTCCTTTTTTTCCAGATAAACTGTTGTGCTGCACTTATGGTTTTCTCCCTAGCTCTACTACTACTACTACTACTACTACTACTAACTATTTGTTTCACAGGTTGCTTGCTGCACTGCTGAGTAGCACATATAAGAACAGCAGGTCCAACATTGATACTTCATTGGATACATGGAACTTTTGGCACACTGGATAAGTGTTAAATTTAATATGTTATTTGGTCTATTGTTTTATATGAGAACCAGAGTGGTGTAGTGATTTGAGCATTGGACTATGATTCTGGAGACCAGGGTTCAAATTCTTGCTCTGCCATGGAAATCCACTCATTGACTTTGAACAGGCTACACTCTCTCAGCCTCAGAGGAAGGCAAAGGCAAGCCCTCTCTTAACAAATCTTACCAAAAAAACCTGGCGATCGGTTGTCATGAATCGGAAATGGCTTGAAGGTACACAAACAACCTTGTTTTTTAGATACAGACACAGACATGTACACATAGGATTTAAATTGTGATTGTGTTTGCGATATTGATTTATGATTGGTAACATAAAACCCAGGAGATGGGCAGAATGTTGTCCTTTCATTTGGGCAGCCAAATGTTTTGTGCCTTCCCTGAAGATTGGGGAGAAGTGCAGTGAGAGAAATCACTGCTGCTTCTTTCTTTCCTCTGAGTTTGACCTGAGGACAGGAAAACGGGAGGAAACAGGAAAGCTGGTTTTACACTTGACATTGAAAAGTGAAATAGAAATGACAGCAACAGATTATGTATACTATGTAGAATAGTTAAGATGCTTTGAGTGTATATAAATATATATAGAGAGGGTGACAGCTTTAGAAAGATCCGTGTTGAGATAAGAAACTTGTTGAGCTTGCTTGCTTGAGCTTGCTTTCTTTGGAATGTGCTTACTGTGCCTACTGATAAGCAATTTATGGACGGTCCATCCCTTCAGCAGACTGCGCCTTAACCCTATCAGTGAAAACACCAGCTAATGGGTGGGATATTGAGGCATCTACACATTCCCTGCCTACCAGACATTTTTAAGCCAATCTGTCTCAGATAGATAAGGTTTTATATGGTAGAATTCAAAGATCTAGCCCTCTTAGTTTGTAGAATCAGCATGTAGAGAGATCTTGTAGCACCTTTGAGACTAACTGAAAGAAAGAAGTTGGCAGCATGAGGTTTCATAGACTTCAGTCTACTTTCTCAGATGCATCATCTGAGGAAGTAGACTGAAGTTTATGAAACCTCATGCTGCCAACTTCTTTCTTTCAGTTAGTCTCAAAGGTTTTATATGGTATAAAAGCTTTGTTTGTTTGGCATGCTGGATCTGCCATTTTTTCATTGTTGCTTTAAAACAAAGTTGTTTTAAAATAAAATGTGTTGTTGCTTTAAAATAAAATTTCTTCGCTTCTGAAGAAGCGGTGTCCACCTCTCTTCTCATGCCAGGAGGTAAAATCCCAACATATGCTAGTAACCAGGTAATGATTACTCTGTCATTTTATCTTGTCAAAAAAACCTCTTTTATACTCCAACACACCTGACCACTGCTGAAAACTCATGAACAAGACCAGGAGTTAAAAAAAAAAGAGAGAGAGAAACACCTTTGGTTATATATTTTTGTGGTACAAATAAGTATACTTACTCAGAGTTAACTACTACTTTCATTGATAACTGTATCTGTGCTTCAAATGCCAAATATTTATTGTGGTGTTATAATTGGATAAGAAGAAAGAAAAAAAAAAACCGCACCCCAGGCAAATTTCTGGTGTCATCTAAAAACAGCAGCATGTCAGTTTATTATATATTTACTTCCAGGAAAGATGTTTGTGAAATTTTCTGCCTCAGGTACCAAAATAACTTAACTGGTCTAGGCAATGATAAACCTTGACTGGGAAGGCTAGGCAAAGTGGTACCAGGTTTTCAAAACAGCAATAAGTGACAGTCGAAATTCATGACAACCAGGGGATAACAACCAGGAGATATTAAGAAGTGTATCTTCCCCCTAAATACCAAATGAATGTGTTTATTTCAGTTAACAAAACCATGCTTGCTGTTGTTAACTGCCCTTGAGTTGTCCTCTACCCATAGTAACCCTGTGGATGAGACATCTCCAGTTCTCCCTGTGATATCCTCAGCAGCTCTGCTCAGTTCCCACATTCAGACCTGTGACCTTCCTGATTAAGTCTAACTATCTGGTATGTGGTTTAATTCTCTTTCTTCTGCCTTCTGCCTAAACTAGCATTACTGTCTTTTCTAATGATTCACGCCTTCTCATGATATGGCCACAGTACAACAGCCTCAATTTAGTCATCTTGGCTTCCAGAGAGAATTCAGGCTTGATGTGTTTAAGAACCCATTTGTTTGTCTTCTTGGCCACTCACTTTATCCTGAGCACTCTTCTCCAGTACCACATCTCAGATTAGTTGATTTTGTTGGCTTTCTTCACTGTCCACGGCTTGGATGATCCTCACTTCAGTGTTCAGAGTTATATCTTTACACTTTAGGATCTTGTCCAGTTCTCTCATAGCTACTCTTCCCCATTGTGGTTCTGGGTAGCACAGTTCAAGAAGATTGTTGATAAGTCGGAGCATGTCCAGAGGAGGATAACCAAAATGGTGAAAGTTCCACAAACCATTCACTATGAGGAACGACTTAGGGAACTGGGTACGTTTAGCCTGGAGAAGAGAGTGTTAAGAGGTGATACAAGAGTCCTTTTTAAATAATTGAAAGGATGTCATGCTGAAGATGGAGCAAGCTTGTTTTCTGCAGCTTCAAAGACTAGGACACGGAGCAATGGATTCAAACTTGAGGAAAAGAGATTCCACCTCAACATTGGAGGAACTTCCTGACAGTAAGGGATGAGATGGCTTAGTGGTTAAGATGCCAATTCTGACGATCGGCAGGCTAGCAGTTTGCGGCCCAAGTGCTGCATGATGGGGTGAGCTCCTCTCACTAGTCCCAGCTTGTGCCAACCTACCAGTTTGAAAATATGCAAATGCAAGTAGATAAATAGGTATCACTTCTGTAGGAAGGGCAGTGCTGGCCATGACCACTGGATTTATCTTCTTCGTACAACGCTGGCTATTCGGCTTAGTAATGAAGATAAGCACTGCCCCTTACAGTCAGTTCGACTAGACAGACATCCATGTCAAAGGACTACCTTGAATACACTCCCTCGGAGAACAGTGAAATCTCCTTCTTTAGAGGTTTTTAAACAGAGGCTAGATGGCCATCTCTTGGGGGTGCTTCAATTATGGTTTTTTAAAAATTTATTATTATCTATTTATCTGGAGTACCATATACTAAACTATAAGCCAGCCTCATGTATAAGTCAAGGGCAAGTTTTGGGGGCCAAAATGATGGATTTTTATATGACCTGTTGATAAGTTGAGGGTAAAACTTAGGGACATATAACAAAGGATGTAAAGGACGAAGCAAAGAAAAATCATGCCAAAGAATGAATAATAATAATAAATTTTATTTATAACCCGCCCCTCTGAACAAGCAATCGGGGCAGGGTACAGTAAATATAAAAACAAAGTACAGTCAAAATTATTCCAACCCAATCCCAACCTCCCACCCCTTAAAAAAGAATTAAATTCAGGCAAAATTAAAACAACGTAGAAAATTCTGTCAGGTATAACTGTGCTCATTCTAAAGGCTGGATGGACGAGAGAACAGAGGGGATCCATGCTTCTTTTTGGTGCTCCCAGGATGGACTAAGCTCTTGCCTTTTACCACTCTGTTCAGAGAAAGGGGATGGCTCCTTTTTTATAAATATAAAAAGTTAAAGTACAGTACTTATGTTGACTTGTGGATAAGTCAACCCAGGTTTTTTTTATTAAAATTTCTAGAAGTATACACGAATATATACAGTATTTATACCCTGCTCTTCAGCTACAAAGAAATGGCTTACAAATTGTTAATGAGGCAGTTCCCTGCCCTCAGGCTTACAATCTAAAAAGAGGAGATGCAAAAGGAGAAGGGAATGGCAGTGGGAAGGGGATCAAGTCTAGCAGTTCTTCTCTCCCTCTGAGGCCCTTGCAAATAATGGAAGATGGACTGGAGGGAGGGCCCTTCTTATCTTACTCTGAGCTAGGACTGATGGAGCTGAGTTGGACTGGATGGCCTTTAAGGTCTCTTCCAACTTTATGATTCTATTGCTTTCTTCACTGTCCAGCTCTCACATCCGTACAGGATGATGGGAGAAACAGTGGCTTGGATGACCCTCACTTTAGTGTTCTTTACACTTCAGTATCTTGTCCAGTTTTCTCATTCATACTCCTCCCTAGTCTTCCTAATTTCCTAATTTCAAGACTGCAGTCTCTCTTCTGGTCGACATTTGACCTAGCCATGCATTTCTCTGTAAAATTAACATATTGTCAACATAAATTAATTACATGATGCACACGTATCTGTTCTTACGAGGGGCCTGTCACTGAAAATACAGGAGTTTTGGCATCTCATTCAGCCTATATTGTTGTTGTTGTTTGTAAAGGACCAGCTTGGGATGCTGTTTCATTTTAAATGTTTTATACTGTTTTATCTTTTTAAAATGTATTTTATTTTCTAACAACTGTCTATTTTAACATTGTAATAATTTAATCCCTTTTTATTACACCTCTTTTCTATGTTTTTAATTGTATTGTTCTTTTAATGATGTGAAGCCGCCTTGAGTCCCAGAGCGGGATACAAATAATAATAATAATAATAATAATAATAATAATAATAATTTTTATAGCATCATAAGTTTACATGGCGCTTTACAGAAAAATCAGTTCAAAACATTAAATCTTGCCAGAGGTGTACAATGTAAGGAATAATAAAATATACAACTAAACAGTAATTATAAACAAATTATGCAGGTAAAGCACATTGCTATAAAAGCAACTAATGCATGTAATCAAATATAAAATTATAAAAACACTATTAAAATAAAGTTCCAAACGCTTTAGAAAAGAAGAAAGCCTTTAATTCAGATTTAAAACTAACTTGAAAAGAGGCTATTATTATGATCATCAAAATTTTATTAATTTATATTCCTTTCTTCAAATATAGGGACTCAGGGCAGGAAAAAGCAAATTTAAAACACAATTTTTTTTAAAAAACAAAAGCATCAAAATTTATAAATATATAAAAAAAATTTTAAAAATGTAAAAAATAAAATTAACTAAAATTTAATTAAATTTAAATTTAAAATTAAATTAAAATTAAATTAAAATTTATTTAAAAAGTTCTGCATGTAAAATGTGTTAAAAACTACACAAAAAACTCTGTACAAAAAAGATAGCCTTTAGGGCTGAAGAGCTGGGTATAAATACTATAAATAAATACAATAAAATAAATAAAAGCTTTGCAACTCTCAGATTGGGTACGAATAGGGACTTTCTCCCTACTCTGCCTCAGGCAGCACAGTATGAGGGGGCGTCTCTGAGCTTTAAAACCTTACTATTATTATAAAGCTGCCTTGACTAGAAAACTACATTTCCCAGCATGCCTCCTTCCCTACACAGGGACTTGATTGGCGCCGTGATGACGTCACCGGCCCTCCGCCAATGACGTCACCCCTTCCTTGCAGAGCCATTGAGCCGCTTAGTCCTTTTTTTTTTTTTAAACCGGGCCTGAAGGAAGGCACTTTCTCTTCCGCTTTCTGGCGTTTCCCTGACTGACATTCGGGAGAACCAATGGTGGTTGAGCACCCACCCGTTCCGGCCAATAAGAAAGCGGCGGGTGGGCTTTTTTTTCCTCCAGGGGCGGGGGGCGTCTTAAAGGGCCAGCGGCGGAACAAAGTTGCGAGGAGAGTTGGGTGAAAGGGGAATATTATATATTTTCAGGGCGATATTTCTATCTCTGTAGTTGCCTTGGAAGATGGAGCAGGCGGCGCCTAAAAGGTAATAGAAGGGTCCTCCTGCTTCTATTCCCAGAACCAGAGGCTGAGGCTTTATTCTGGGGAAGAGGGAGGAGGAGGAGGCCTGGCTAGGCCTCAAGCCTTGGGGAGCCACACTGCAGAAACAATCCAGTTTCAGAGTGGTTTAACCCAGTGCTGTGGAATCCTGGGAACTGTAGTCCTTGTGGGGCATTTAGGTCCAAGAGACACTAATAATCCAGTTTGAGAGTGCTTTATTTAATTCAGTGCTCTGGAATCCTGGGAACTGTAGTCTATGTGGGACATTTAGGTCCAGAACCACACTGAAGAAACAATCCAGTTTGAGAGTGGTTTAACTCATTGCTATGGAATCCTGGGAATTGTAGTCTTTGGGAGACATTTAAGTCCAAGAAACACTGCAGGAATAATCCAGTTTGAGAGTGCTTTAATTCAGTGCTGTGGAATCCTGGGAATTATTGTAGTTTATTATGGCACCAGAGCGCTCTCTCTCTCTGACAGAGAAGGCTAGATGTCTCACAAAACTACATTTCCCAGGATTCCATAGCACTGAGCCAAGGCAGTTAAAGCAGGTCTCGAACTGCATCATTTCTGCAGTGTTTTCTGCTATATCTTATTGTTCGAATGTTAAGATGTATTAATATGTATTACGTTTAATTATATGTATTATGTTTAATTATGTTCATAGAATGTATGACATAGGCATGTTTATTTATTTAATAATAATAATAATAATAAATAATGATAATAAAAGTTTATTTATACCCCGCCTCTACGAAGGATCGAGGCGGCTTACATCACTAAAACATACAACTTATTATTAATTATTATTATTAAGTTTTTTTATATAGCGCTGTAAATTTATATAGCGCTGTACATACAATCAGTTAGAACAGACGGTTATGTTATATTATATATAATAACATAACATAATAAAATGGAACAACCTCCTCTCACAACAAATCCACATAATTACAATAAAGCAAACTTTTAATTGATTGTATTTACAGCGCCGTGTGAATTTACAACACTTTTTGTAAATAAAGCATAATAATAATAATAGTAATAATGACAATAATGTGGACTGGACCTTGGTCAGGTAAGCAAACCCATGCCTCTCTGCCCAAAATGTTGTTCTTAAAATCAATGTTGTGATGCCCTTGTTGTTGTTGTTGTTTGCCTTCAGGTTGTTTGTTTCTGATTCACGGAGGCCTTAAGATGAACCTGTTATGGAGTTTTCTTGACAAGATTTGTTCAGAGGAGGTTTGCCATTGCCTTCCCCTGAGGCTGAAAGACTTCGCACAACAAGACACTACACTTTTACAGCACTGCTGTTCTGCTTTTAACTGCCTCCTGTGGCATTCTGGGATTTGTAGTTTACTGAGCCAGAGAGGTGTAGAGGCTTGAGGACTGGCCTAAGGCTCTGGTGAACAAGGTTCGAATCCTAGTTCGCCTATGTAAACCCACTGAGGCTGCATCCATATTGGAGAAGTAACCTGGTTTGGCACCGCTTTTCAGCAGCCTGTCTCAAGGCTATGGAATTCTGGGAGTTGGAGTTTGTTGTGGGCCCAGAGCGGATGCTCCGGGCCCACAACAAACTCCCAACTCCCAGAATTCCATAGCCTTGAGACAGGATGCTGAAAAGCGGTGCCAAACCAGGTTACTTCTCCCGAGTGGACGCAGCCTAGGTGACCTTGGGCAAGTCACACTCTCTCAGCCTCAGAGAATGTCACTGAAAATCTCCCTCTGAAGAAACTTGCTAAGAAAGCCCTGCGACAGGGTCCCCTGAAGTTGGAAATGACTGGAAGACACACAACAACGATAACAACAAGAAGCTTAGTGAAGCCTAAGAGAGTTCTAAACGTCCCTCCCTAAACTGCAAATCCCAGAATTCCACAGGAGGCAGCTAAATTGGAATAGTGACGCTATAACAGGTGTAGCGCGGTATTGTGTGACTTGCTAGTGTTGTTGTTGTTGTTAACTGCTCTTGAGTTGACTTTGACTCATGACGATCCTGTAGATGAGAAATTTCTAAACCTCCCTGTCCTCCACTTCTCTCCTCAGGTCCTATAAATTCTTACCTGTGGGGTCTAAGAGCTCTCTGGCTGAGAATTTGGAATGCCCTCCCCAAACTGCAAATCCCAGGATGCAACAGGAGGCAGGTGGCGCAGTGGTTAAATGCCTGTACTGCAGCCACTCACTCACAAACCATGAGGTTGCGAGTTCAATACCAGCCAGGGCTCAAGCTTGACTCAGGCTTGCATCCTTCCGAGGTCGCTAAAATGGATACCCAGCTTGTTGGGGGCAATTAGTTTACAGTTTTAAACCACTTAAAGACTGCTTATTTCAGTATGAAGTGGTATATAAATGAAGCTGCAATTGCTGTTGCTGTTTCTGTGACTTGCTAGCCCAGTGTTGTTGACTGCCTTTGAGTCAATCTCAAAGCATGGTGACCCTGTGGATGAGACATCTTCAAGCCCCACTGTCCTCCACTGCTCTGCTTTGGTCCTGCAAATTCAGGCCCATGACCTCCCTGACTGAGTCCAGCCATCTGGCACATGGACTGCCTCTATTTCTACTACATTCTACCTTTCCTAGCGTTATTGATTTTTCTGTCATGCCTTCTCATGGTGTGTCCAAACTGTGGGGCCAGTCACACTTAGGTTTTTTGCATGGAGAGATTCGCTTCTGTGAATCGATTCAAAATCGGTTCACCTTTCCCACTACGTTTTAAGGCAGTGGATGTTTCTGTGGCATTTAAATCTGGTCTGAAGTTCCCATTTGCCACTGTTCCTGATTAAAATGGAGGTGCCTCCATTTTCTGAACAGTGGCTGCGCGATCCAAATTGATCTGATAGCTTAGTTATACTATCGGAGATGCGGATCATTGTGGTTCTAAAAAAGAGAACTGGTAAGGGATCGGGTGCCAAATGCACTAAATGCACCTGCAGGTTCCCCCCTGCAAACTTTACCCAGTAGAATTGGTGCAAGTCTGAACTACAGGGAAATTATTATTATTATTATTATTAACCTTTATTTATATAGCGCTGTAGGTTTACACAGTGCTGTACATATAAACTTATAATTAGACGGTTCCCTGCCCTCAGGCTTACAATCTAAAAGACACGACACAAAAGGAGAAGGGAAAGGTGATGGGGAAGGGTATCAGGTCCGGTGGTTCTTCTCTCCCTCTGAGGCCTGGACCAAGGCAGATGGATTAGAGGGAGGGCTCGGCTTCATAATGCATAGTTAAAACAGGGCAGACAAAGTCACACATCTGGGAACGCTTCTCTAAACAATATAGTCTTTAACTCAGTTTTGAAACTGGTTAGAGAAGTGATGAGGTGCGCATGTAGAGGAAGAAGGTTCCAGAAGTGAGGGGCAGCAAGTGAGAAAGGATGAATCCAGGACAGGGCAGTGGAAATCCTCGGCTGGGACAGGAGACCTTGACTACCAGGTTATTTCAAACTGGATTATTTTGTAGTGTGAATGGGGCCTGTGACAGCCTCAGTTTTGTCATCTTGGCTTCCAGGGAGAGCTCAGTCTTCATCTGTACTAGAATGTATTTGTTTGTCTTTTGGTATCCTCAGCACTCTTCTTCAGCACCGCATCTCAAATGACTTTATTTTATTCCTGTCTGTTTTCTTCATAGTCTAGCTCTCACATCCATATACGGTGGCAGGGAACATGATGGCTTGGACTATCCTCACTTTGGTGTTCAAAATTCTACCTTTGCACTTTAGGATCATTCTTCCATAGCTAGTCTAGAAGCTACACCCTAATTGTCATAATGGAAATCTGTTGCTAAAAGTGCTCTCAGTAGAGTGGCCCTCTGCTCCTTCCAGCCTTACTGATCCCACGAAGAGCCAAAACTGTCCTGGGTGTGTAAATACACCCCACATATTTGTACATGTGTGTTGCACACAGCCCTGCTTTCATCCTCTTTTCCATGTGAGAAAACTGGATTCCTTATGGACCTAACTCTTTTTAAATAAATCATCCTCCACATCATACCCTTACCCCAACCTCACATTCCCACTTCCATCCACTTTATGTCTTCAGAATCGCTACCATCCCCTGGCTTTGTGTGTGTGAACACTAATGTGGCTAGATGATGCTCATTCATACAGGCATAAAGTGAGGATAGTGAAATCTTCCCACTTGCCATTCTCCATTTTTCTTGGTTGAGCTATAACAGTGCGGTTGGAGGATATTAAACATAACAACACCACATTTGGTTAATTTATTGATGCTCTCTTAGCCTGTACTACTACTTAAGCCCCACTGAGAGTTAGAGACCTCCCACACAGTCCCATCTGTGATGCACATAAGAATGGGACAGAAAGTAATCTTTCCAGCAT
Source organism: Urosaurus nigricauda (assembly GCA_034509955.1). Taxonomy (NCBI): domain Eukaryota; kingdom Metazoa; phylum Chordata; class Lepidosauria; order Squamata; family Phrynosomatidae; genus Urosaurus; species Urosaurus nigricauda. Next base: position 225,016,310 of record JAOEGL010000004.1, on the reverse strand, counting down.
ACGTACCACCCATTTTAGACCTCCCTGCTGGTTCTTCCCAAGGGGGTAGGAGAATGCATTTCCCTGAATTTCCTTCACTAGTTTTCTTGAAGGAGACCTACTGAGACATTTCACCTCTGGTCACTTGAAGGGGTATGGGAACCTCTCTTTATCACAGTTATTTTTCAAAGTACATGTATAAAGTGGATGTACATTCTGGTTTTTATTAAAGCATGGTTAAGGTCGGATTATATTGCTAACTTTCATTTATGCTTTTACAATTGTTGTAGAAGAAATCAGCTCTGTTGTGGCAGAATAAACCTGTAAATGATGGGATTAAAAATTTTTTTTTGAGAACACACTGTAGTTCTTCAGTAGATTATAGAAGATGAACATCACATTTGTTGAACTGTACCCTAATTGTCTTTGTGCTTATCCTTAGGGTGGGACAGATAACACTGATGTATTTTAAGGTGCCGTGTTTTTCATTTGACTGTTGCTGAAACATATTTGCAGTATGAGACCAAATGCTAAATCTGGGGTGTGTACGTGGGTACATCATCTATTAAGTACCCTGCTTTCTCTAGTCCTTATAAAACAGGTGAAATAGTTGAGAGATTTTGACATGGAGGTGCTTCTTCACTGGGATTTACTCAGGTTTTGTATGCCCCCCATGTATTGGTTTGCAAACAGAATAAACAGTAAATGAAATGTGAGGCCAGGTTTCATGCAAGGTACCGTATGTTGTCAGCATAACAACAGATAACTACATGTTTTTGTTTTTAGCATGTCTACATGCTGTATAAGAAATCTGGGAATTTTTTTCTGAAGGAGTGCCTATAGCCTTTTGCCCTAAAACTGGGCATTTCTTCTGCAGAAATTGAAAAATAATTTTTCAATGAAGAGCTAAGGAATATTAGTTAATTACATTCTATTGCCTTTGAATACTTTGGATTTTGTTTAAGGTTAAGTTCTTTACATTGCAAATGGATGCAGGGTGAAACAAAACACAAATTTTAATTAAATTAGCCAAGTTAGATATGTTCTTGTAGAACTGTAATTTTAAGTCAGTTACACAACTTAGTGGTAGAGAAGAGAATAATTGTTGGACAACAAAAATTAGTCTACAGACAAATGAGTTCTATCTTAGCCTACTCTCTGACAAAATTTTCCAGATGGTGACTTGCTTTGTCTGGAAGAGTGTTTGACCACATGAGTCTCTACCTGTTGTTGTTGTTGTTGTTGTTGTTGTTGTGTGCCTTCAAGTAATTTCTGACTTCTAACAACCTTGAGGCAGAGCTGTCACAATCTTGGCAAATTTTATTCAGAGGTTTGGCATGGCTTTCCACTAAGGATAAGAGAGTGGGTTTCCATGGTTGAGCAGGGGTTTGAACCCTGGTTTCCTTACACTACACTGGCTCTAATCCTCCCCCTAAAGTCTGAAGCAACCCAATAAATTCATAGGTTTGCCCTCTTAGTCTTCATAGAAGACTCTACATACAGTGTAAAACTATCTAATGCAGTCTTATACCAGGTCTGTGTATCCAAGGGCGGGAATCATATGACCCTCCAGACACTATCAGACTGCAGCTCCCCACATTCATAACTATTTACTGTCTTGGCTAGGGTTACTGGAACTTGCAGTCCAGCAACATCTGGAGGGCTATATGATATTCACCCTGTCCCAGCCCAGTATTGTGTCTTGTGACTTTCCTGGTTTCTGATCTCATTGTCTTCCCCATGTTTGCTACCTTTTCTTTTCAACTGGCAACTGGCAATGCAGGAATTGAATTGCAAGACACACAGATTCGTCCCTCTACATTTACAGCTTTGACTTTCGTGGATTTAATTATTCATGGATTTCTGTGGTCGTTATTTTCCTTTCCTTTATGTCCAGCATTAAGCCTACCTTTGGACTTTCTTTTTGACCTTGTTCAATAATTGTTCCATGTTTGTGATGTTTTCTGCTAGTAGTATGGTGTCATCTGCATATCTTAGATTGTTGATATTCCTTCCTCCTATCTTTACTCCTTCTCTTTCTGAGTCTCTGTATGATATTTTCATTTTTGTTTGATATTTTCTGCACACTGTAAATTGAACAAGTAGAGTGATAGAATACAGACTTGCCTGAGCCCTTTGGCAATTGGGAACCATTCTGTTTCTTTGTATTCTAGTCTAACCATAGCCTCTTGTCCTGAGTACAGATTTCTTATCAGGACTATTGGGTGTAGTGGATTGATATTGGATATCAATGAAGATAAATATATTACTATTAAAATTGGATTTCCAAATTGGATTTCCAATTCAATCTAATATATTACTATTAAAAATATTTTTTAAAAAGAATTGGCTTTCCAATATCATGATATCATGATATTGGATATCATGAAGATAAAGAGGAGAGTATTTTCATGTTCAATACTAAAAAACCTAATACTAATAATTGGTATGTTGTAATGGACTGAAAATGGAAAGAATATTTCCAAACCCAGGTGCAAATTCTAGCCCAGCAGTAGACAAGCAACTTCTCCAGATGATTTAAACTACAAATCATAATCATAATCACTCAGTGTAGGTTTACAAAGAGTTTGATTCAGTCTAAGTTAAGCATGTTTAGTTCCACTAAAGTTAGGGGGACTTAAATTAGTCATGTAATTGTCCTGCCATTTTCGCTGGAACTATAGTGCAATTATGTTAGTCTGGAGCCAACCAAAAGAGAACAACAGCAAATTTAAAACACCTTAAGACAGTTCATAGATACAGGCATCTGAAGAAAGTACAGGTTGAGCACCCCTAATCTGGAAATCTGAAAACCTCCAGAAATCAAAATGCTTTGAGTATATCATGTCATATCAACATGATACTTTGAGGCTTTGATTCTGGGATATTTTGGAGGGTCTAGGATGAGTAATCATGGCCAATTCATTGTGGCTGGTTTGGCACAGATGGTTGATGGTGGCCATTTCAGTGTGGCTGATTGAGTACAGCTGTTTTAGCACCAATTGGAGCAGATGAATCAATGCTGATCTTTCAGCATGACAGTTTAAATAAGTAGTTGTTTCAGCACTGCTCTACCACCAAGCCCATTTCAACAGGGGCATTGGTGTGGCTGAAGATGATCATATGAAATAAAGTGAATGGGGAGAGTGAAAGGGGATGAGTGGAGAAGATGGTCAGATGAAAGGGAGTGAGTGGGGAAAGCCATTAGATGGTAGTGGGTGAGCGGGGAAGACAATCAGATGAAAGGTGATGAGTGTGGAAAACTGATATCGGCCACTCAGATGGTTGTGTTGAAATGGGCTTGGTGTTAGAGTGGCTCTGAAACAGTTGCTTGTTTAAATTGCTGTAGTGACAAAGCAGCATTGAATTGTTTGCTGTGACTGGCGCTGAAACAGCCACCATGCTGAATGAGCAGTATTGAATCAACCGCGCTGCTCTGATCGGTCATGCTAACATGGCCATGATCAACTGGTTATTCTAAATCAGCCACATCGAATTGGTATTTGTAAATCTTCCATGCTGAAGCAGTGGCGATCAACGGCTGCAATGAATTGTCCCATTCTGCTCCAGCCTCGGATCTGTCTGGAGCCTTACACATGCAGTACAGGTACATACTACGTTACTTATGTTTCAAAATCCCCCAGAATTCCAGCTCCAGAGCACTTCTGGTTCCAAGTGTTTCAGATAAGGGGTATTCAACCTGTATAATACTAAAATGTTTTTTGTCTTGCACTGATCAGCAGTGCAGTTAGGCTTGCTTTATTACAAGTAAAATATAAATAGAAATTCCGAAAGTACTAAATTCTGCAACTAAATAAAAAGATTCCATATGTGTGCAACGGACTTGTAGAACATCAGTGTAGAGTACAATTTTAGGAAAGGCATTGATGCAGAAATTGAGTATAAACATACTCAACACATCTATTATTTAAGATGGCTTACAATCAGTTTTAAATTGCATGAGATTTCCCCTTTGTTAACTTAACTTATTTTTAATAATATAAAAGAGAATCGTGTTTCAAGCCAGTAAGCGTGGTCTGAATATAATATAATATAATATAATAGCATTGGTAAATGAAGTTGGATGATAAAAATAACCACTTTAATTTGTGGTAGAGTTGTAAGCACTGAGAGCAGCAAATGGCATTTAAATTTTGAGTGCACCCCTTTTTTCAAAATACTTTTTTCAGTAGTATCATAATTGTTATTTCAGACTAAAACATGTGAATTAGTAACTGCCAAGATTTTTCATAGTTCATTTTTCCTTTCCCGCAAAACCTATATAAAGTTGGTTGTTACCATTTTTCTTTATTTAGGCTTCTTTAAACATGAGAACTGCCTACAATTTCCATATATATTCTCTTCTATTCTTATGTTTTTAAATTAAGGAAGCTGTTTGTTTTTACATGTGGTTATAAATATTCAAGTATTCATAAGCAATTTGTTCCCTTGTAGAGTAGTTGTTTTAACTCTGGGTTTTTTGGGTTGGTTAGCACTTTTGGGGATGCCACTTTTAATTTAAAATGAATTGGGCCTGATAAATGTCTGCAACAAATCATTGTTAACAAGTAAAGAGACAACAGAGCAATTAATGGAAATTTCCTGGGTTCATTTTGAAATGAAATGCTTTTGTATTTAATATTCACTTTGGCATGTAGGATATGTTAAGAACGCCTGTCTTGGTTAGCATATTTTGAGATTCATTATACCATAGTACATTATGTGGTGAAGGAGATTCAAGAGACTGAATGTATGAAACAATTTGTTTTTTAAAAAATAATTTGGCAAATATAACTATGTGGGAATGGATTGTAGGAAGAGGTACAGTGTAGAATTGAAATGTACCTAGAACGGTATATTTTTGGCAAGCCAGAGATCTGTAAGCTTTGTAAGGATAAAGAGATGTATAAATACAACAGTGTGTATTATTGGACAAGGCTTTCTCTATCTCTGTATTTCCATATGGATTGACTTTTAAGCTTTGTAATTTACTGATAATAATCACCTTGAGCAAAAATGCTTGTCTGAGTTTGCAAGTTCCTAAAAAATTTGAGATGAGATGTCAGTGGCTGCTGTTTGTTGGATCATGTAGACACAGTGGCACAGTGCTGCACAGTCCTTGTGGTGTGGTGCTTCTCCAGTAACTATAAGAGGCATATAAATCATCTTCATCTTCTCATGAAGCAGAAGAGGAACTGAGGCTTTGGAACAGCGTCTTCTCAATTCAACACTCTCTGTGGCAAATGGAGGATTTTGACCTAAATACCCATATCATGCTCAGTAGTGACTTAACATATTGCTTTTATTCTTTTAAAGTCAACGTGGATGCAATTTATTACCACAATGTATGAACAATGTGCACTTGTTTGTAAAGTGCTTGCATTGTACAGGCATGGTCACTAAGGACTTGGGATTTATTTTTTGCTTTTCCCATTCCAATGAGCGTAACATTTCCAACAATACAGTATGTGTTTAAGAAGCTGGACTGTGCCCATTATTGTCTATTCTAACAGTTGGTGGTTGTCTAGTAGACTTTCCTATCAGCTGTTATCTGATCCTTTTAACAGGAGATGGCAGGAATGGAACGTGGGACTTTCTACCAGTGCGGTATAGTTGGCCTGAGACTTGGAAGATCCAAGTTCTAGTTCCCACTGAGCCACGAATTTCATGACCAGTTCTTGGGCTGGTCACTTTCTCTCAGGCTGATATATGTCACAAAGATGAGAATAAAGTGAGGAGGAGGAGAGCCAAGTATATCACCTTGAGCTTTACAAGGAAAAATGACTCTACTTTTTTTTCCCTGTTCGGCCACATTAGCCTTTAATTTTCTGTTAAAACCAGTTTATCATTCACATGGCTGGCTTGAACTGCACCATTTATCCTTTCAAGAATTGCAGATGTTATATGCAAAGACTAGAATCTAGAACTGCGAGTGATAAGAAAATATATTAATATATAGTATTTTGTGAATTTTTATGCTAGCAGGAGACTTTTGGCCCAAACAGACAGGCCAAAATAAAGCTGTTTCGGGTCACTTTGGAGGTAGGCTGTTTAAATGATGTATGTGTCCTAAGAGACCAGAAACCGTGCCAAAGCCACACTCTAGTCCTAAGGACTGGAGCGCAGCTTCTGGCCTCTTAAGATTCATGTGTCATTTAAACAGCCTACCTCCAAAGTGACCCGAAGCAGCTTTATTTTGGCCTGTCTGTTTGGGCCCTTTTGTCAGCACAGAGCCAAGGTGCATTGGGAATTGTGTATTTGTATGGAGAACCTTAGAAAATAAGGTATAGGCTATAATTGTAAACAGTAGAAGATGACCGAAAAATCTTGAAAAAGAGCTTGCATGAATAGAGGAACTTTTTGTGTATTTGGAGTAATGTTTCCTTGGATTGGAAATGACATACCATGAGTGGTAGAAGCTTTCTGATATAAAAAAGTACCTTTGGATCCAGACTGGGTGCAGGACAAATGCTGTAAGGAGGGAGAATGGACATTGCTTCACTAGTATGGATTAGTTGTACTGTATGTGCTTGCATAAGGAAAACCACGCCATTTATCTTATTGCATCACTGGAGTAAAATGAACTTGTCTCATGATGGTCTAATCCAAGCTCATGTTATCTATTGGTGTGTGCATCAGTTCATCTTCGTGCACACCACATCTGTCAGACAGCTGTATGATGGTGCTTCCCCTGAGAAGTTGCATGTGGGGGAGAATCTTCCTTCTGTCATTCCATAATGAACCTTTAGCAAAACAGAATATGTGCCTGTCATTCTCACTGGGCTGAATAGAAGAAACATAGAGATGCAAGAGACCTCAAGGACCGCCAGGTTCAACCCCTTGCCATGTACAATGAAAGCACTCCTGATAAATAGCCATCCAGCCTGTCAGACTGCTCCCTGGTTTGTTGGTCTTGCTGCTAAATAACAGGCCAGTCCACAATAAAACAATTATCGTCCATGACCTGGTTGTGTATGAAAGGGGCTGACCTGGTGTCTGCCCCTGATTTGTTTTCTTAGATATTCAGTTCAGCATCAGCCTAGATTGGGAGGCTGGGGAGGAGGAGCTGCCATCATCCATGAGGATTCACTGAACAATATATTTCCTCCAAGAATATGAATAAATAATCTGAATTGCCAGCCTGAATAGCCAATGTCAAGTTACTTTTCTTCTTGGTCTTTCAGCAAAGAAACTGTATTTTAGGTTTCATTTAGTCTAATGAGGTAGATTAGACTGGTTGTCCTTTAGCTAAATTGCACTCTCTAGTTCATAAATACAATATTTTAGCCATTGCACTAGTGAAAATATTCTTAAAAAAAAAAGAATTTAAGTAGGTCTGAAATTCAGAATGGAAGTTCATCTGTTGCCCTTTATTGCAGATAGACTACTGGTATTTATTTCTTGGCTTAACATTTTCAGAGGATGGTGCTGGGGGACTGTTGTTCAGCCTTTTGGCCATAAATCTGTGGGGTTCCACAGGGTCTGTAGACTTGGTGATCAGCGCTGTCCCCTATGTGTTTCAACATCTATATGAAGTTGCTTGGAGATGTCATATGGAGCTTTGGTGTATGCTGATGATACCCAATGCCATTCCTTCTTTGCAACTGATGCCAAGGAAACTGTGATAGTACTGAATTGTCTGGATGCAGTAAAGGTGATACAGGTGAATAGACTGAGACTTAAATGCCAATCTGGGATTGGGACCACACACTGTTCTGGATGGGGTTGCTCTCCCTCTGAAATATCAGGCTTCTAGCTTGTGGGTGCTCTTGGACCTGGCACTGCTTCTGGAAAGTCAGGCTGCTGCGGTGATCAGGAGTGCCTTTGCCCATCTTTGGCTGGTGCACCAGCTATTGAGGAAGTGAGACATGGCCATAGTGGTAGTTACCTGTCAATTAAACTACTGTAATGTGCTCTATATGGGGTTGCCCTTGAAAAGTGTTTGGAAGCTGCAGTTAGTGCAAAATGCAGTCAGCCAGACTGGTCTCGGATATGCAGTTTAGAGACCATATAATACCAGTCCTTCAAGAATTGCACTTGATTCCAGTTTGCTTCCGAGCACAATTCAAGATGCTGGTATAGACCTATAAAGTTCTAAATAACCTGTGGTCCAGATACCTGAAAGACAACCTCCTTCCATATGAGCCTGCCAGAAATTTGACATTGTCAGAGGAGGGCCCTGTTGTGTGAAGGTAGGTTGGTGGGTACATGTAACAGGGCTTTCTCTATAGCAGCACTTTGACTGTGGAATTCCCTACCCAAGGAGGTTAGACTGGGCCCATCTCTTTTAAGCTTCTGTCTGGAAGTCAAAACAGTTCTGTTCTGTATTGCATTCAGTGTTTGATGTTACTGGTTTAACTGTTTCAGAATTGGATTTTATGATTGATTCTAGGATTTCTTTTAGGAGTTTTTAAAGAGTATTTTAATGTACTTAAATGTTTTTATCTTCATATTGCTTTTTATTTGTTCATTGCCTTGGGGTTCCTTGTGGGCTGGGTAGCAAATATTTAGCCTTCTTAGGTACCACCATACATTGGGAGAGGAATAATTTATTCCAAATCAGTTACAAATGATATCTCTGAATATGTTCTTTCCAAATGGTGACTGAAAAAGCTGGCACACATCTGTTGGTTTTTTGATTACATTCTTGCAGCCTAGGAAAATAAACATTATTATGTATTTAAGGAGAAATCCTTGAACCTAAAGGGAAAATTATAGCTTGTGTAACCAGTGGTGACCAAGGGAGCTACTTGGCCAGTGTGGTACTTTTTCAAGCTATTATTTTCTGACAAACCCTTTTATCTCACTACAGTACTATAATGGTTTATTTCTGTGTTGGTAAGACTTGTCGTCAAAGCTGCCTTTTTTCTGTAAAAACCAGACTATAATGTATTCTTAGGATGGCATGGTCTCCCTTACACAGAAATTGATTTTGTTTTCTGATGGCTTTTCGTTTTGCTCGGGTTAATAATTTTACACAATAATCCTTTTTCTTCTGGGTCTAGAAGTAAAACAAGATGATGACTTCTGTTATGGAGTTATTAAAAAAAACAGTACAGTAGCAGTAGTCATCTTTATGGTATATCATGGTCCTTCACTCTTAAATCTAGATTGACAATAAGAGCACATATCATGCAAGAAAGCATCATATAATTGGTTTGCATAGGTGTGCTGCGAGAGCTTAGTGTTAAGCAATAACATTTAAAATTTTAAGCATCCTTGCAAACGTGTATATGTATGTGCCTTCAACTCACCTGTTGACTTGTGGCATATCTGTTTTTAAAAACCTATCCTTCTATACTTAATTTAGTCATTTGAAGGACTTAGGCTTCAAACAGTCCAAAAGAAGTGGTTTCAGGCTGCTTTGGGGGCGTGGCATTTAGATAACACATTCCCCCAAAGTCTCCGGAAACCATGCTGCAGCCGCTCTAAGGGGGTTAAAGCTGGACTAAAAAGAAGCCTAATTTTTCTGCTCCTTCCTGGAAGGTGCACACTTTGATCTTGTATATAAACTCACCAACGTCAGAGTGGTTCTGAAGAAGCAATCTATCCTTGCACCTGCATATAAACGCACCAGTTCAGGTGCACATTTAAAAAGGACAGAGCCAACATACTCAAGCGGTGAGGGTAGCAATGGAAAGAAAGTGTGTCACCTCTAATGGGAATGTCAATACAACATGCACAAACCAGACAGTCCAAGAGGGGGCATGGGGTGAAGGGGGGCGAAAGGGGCCATGATCGTACCTTGCTAGTGTCTTATGGGCAAAGCTCTACTCCGATGCCCTGTTCTTGTGGTACCCAGCTGTGCCATCATTACATGCACACTCCAGCTGCCTTGGGAGTAGGTGGTGCAGTCAGTGGGGGCTTGCCCCACTCTTGGAAAAAACAGTTTCGGGCTGCTTTTTCCTGCCCATCTGCTTGACCCCTAAAGTAAGTCATATAGTTGCATACAGTATAAGCCATTGATTTGAACACATGAGCAGAGTATATTTGTTTTGGCCCTTCCTACACAATAAATGAATTTGCATTTAATCACATCTTCCTGCCTACCTGCAACTGAGAAAAGGCCTCAAACAGCAAATTCCAGAATCCAGAAGTGATTAGATAGTCACTTCCAGTTTTGGGGAAATGAGCAGGGAGTCCAGAAGGGGGAAATGTAGTCATTTATGATTTAAGTAATGAATGACTTCAAGGAAAAAGAAAAAAAAAACCCTCACTTCACCAGCCCCTTCCATTATTCAACATTAGGGATGTCTGGTTGTCTCAAGGTGATTATGGGGATGGGGCAACCAGGCAAGTGTTTATAAGGTTTGAAAAATAAGATGTTCATAACTATATATTGAGTTATCCTAGTGGAAAACTTTTGTTTACTGGAATGCTTTGTTTTTCAACTTACATTCTTTTCTGGATAAGTACTGTTACTCACTTACAATGTTGTTGCTTTACTGATGCTAGTGGAATTAAACCTCCATTATTGTTGCTGTTGTTAATTACCATCGAGTTGCCTTTGACTGACGGTGGCCCTATGAAAATGAGACAAACATCTGTAAGAGATCCTGATTTGTTTGTTCTGTCCTTAACCCAAGGATACTTAGTACAAATATATTAGATGAAAACTACAGAAGAAATCACATGTATCCATTTCAGGTCAGTTTAAATTACTAATGGTTGAATATTTTATCTTTTTTATTATTAGCAAGCTAAAAAAGCTAAGTGAAGACAGCTTAACTAAGCAGCCTGAAGAAGTCTTTGATGTCTTGGAGAAGCTTGGTGAAGGGTATGTACAACTCTGCCTATCTAGGGAAAATTGGGTAATTGGGAAGACTCCAGTGAAATCTCACAAAAACAGTGAGAAGAATAACAACATGATCTTGAGTTGGAAGATGATTTGCCTTTTGGGCTACGTCTCATATACCCACAACTGAGTTATCTAAGAAGATCTTGGTGCTGTGAAGAATGTTACAAGTTTCACACATGTATGTAACAAAGTCCTCATGTTTTTGTTGTGGGCCTTAAGTCTTTTCCTACTTATGGCAACCCTAAGGCAATCCTATTATGGGGTTTTCTTGGTAAGATTTTTTTAGAAGGGGTTTGCCATTGTCTGTTTCTGGCACTCAGAGAGTGTTACTTGTCCAGGGTCACCCAGTGGGTTACTGTGGCTGAGTGGGGATTCAAACCTTGGTTTTCAGAGTTGTAGTCCAGTGTTCAAACCATTGAATCATAGAATCGTAGAGTTGGAAGAGACCACAAGGGCCATCCAGTCCAACCCCCTGCCATGCAGGAACTCCCAATCAAACCATCCCCAAAGATGGCCATCCAGCCTCTGTTTAAAGACCTCTAAGGAAGGAGACTCCACTACACTCAAAGGGAATGTGTTCCACTGTTGAATAGCCATTACTGTTCCTCCTTATGTTGAGGTGGAATCTCTTTTCCTGCAGTTTGAATCCATTGTTCTGCGTTCTAGTCTCTGGAGCAGCAGAAAACAAGCTTGCTCCCTCCTCAATATGACATCCCTTCAAATATTTAAACAGGGCTATCATATCACCTCTTAACTTTCTCTTCTCCAGGCTAAACATACCCAGTTCCCTAAGTCACTCCTCATAGGGCATGGCTTCCAGACCCTTCACCATCATAGTTGCCCTCCTTTGGGCAAGCTCAGGTCATTTTGAATTTTGATCCTGTCCTCTGGGGTAAAAGCTACTCCCTCCTAGTTTAGTGTCATCTGCAAATATGATAAGTATGCTCCCAATTCTGTTATCCAAGTCATTGATAAAGATATTGAATAGCACTGGGCCCAGGACAGAACCCTGTGGCACCCCACTTGTCACTTCTCTCCAGGATGAAAAGCACCCAAAGGGTGCTCCATTGCTGAGCACCCTTTGGGTACAGTACCATGCTGGCTCTCATGGTTACTTTACGAAAAACACCACTGTTAGGGGTTGAGTGGAAGAGGAGCTAGTTAACTTATCCCATGCCAGCTATTTTTATTGCTCACATTATTTCTTCTCCCCATCTGAGTTGCTTTTTTCTTTGCAAGATTATAACCAAGTGTCGTGTCTTTGAGGTCAAGGTCATATTTAATTAAGGTTGAATGTGTCCTAGTGGAAGTCTCTTGCACTCCCAATTAACTAAGGACTTTTTTGCACCATCCAGTGCAATCACATGGCTGGGTGTCAATCACATGGCTGGGTGCATGGTTGTGACCTCTGACTAAATGACTTGCACCATTGGTGGCGGCGCCAGGGAGCTCAGCAGGATGCATGTGAAGACAGCCACTTGCTGTCACTGGAGTGCTCTGGATTTTTCTGTAAAATCTGGAGCAAAAGGTGCATTTTAAAAATCCATTTCAGGCAGAGATAGGTTAGATTTGGTGCAAAAATGTCCTTCCCTTTTGAAGACAGTCAGTGCTCAAGTTGGGGATTTGCCCTTGCATTGTGTATACAGGTCGCAGTGAGGGTGGTGGGAAACCTTTTTTTTTTTTTTTTTTTTTTTTGTCTGTGTGGACATGCCTTTCAGCTTCTCATAGAACAAGGAATTGTATTGCTTCCTACAAGTTTTTAGTGAACCTGGCTTTACTAACTACGTTTTCCTATATAATGCCACTTCCATGTAAGATAACATTATGCATGTCATGTTATGTGAGCACATTAATTGACGGAAAACAAATATTCATCACATAGAAGGCAAAGCTACAAGTATTTTCGTCTTCATGAATGCAGTTCTTGAATTCTGATGAGAAACATTCACTCAAATCCAACAAATGAGCATTACTGTTATTGTGAAATACTGTCTGACTTTGCTCAGTGTTGTGCAAATGCATCTGATGAAGTAGACCGAAGCCCATGTTGCCAACTTCTTTCTTTCCGTTAGTCTCAAAGGTGCTACAAGATCTCTTTACAGACTAATTTGCATAGTGTTGTGCAGTGATTAAGTCAGGCCTATCTTGTAGCTAGACAGTGCCCTAAACACAGGGAGTGTTACTGAGATTCTTCTTAGTACACATTACTTTCATTCTATAGACTCTCTGATTTTTTTTATATGAAATGGTAAGAATTTACAAGTGTTCGATTCCCACTGTTGCATTTTTTTTTTAAAAAGCCCTACATTATTTCCCCATTCCAATTGCTTTCCCTTTTGTAGATTACCACTTCTGTGTTATAAATTAGAAGGAAATATGTCTTTCACTACAGATGTGGTCAATAAGTGGTGAGGAAATACACTGGATTCTGGATACTTCTAGTAGAGACATGATACTAAATATTAAATATTTGAAGGGATGTCATATTGAGGAGGGAGCAAGCTTCTTTTCTGCTGCTCCAGAGACTAAGACCCGGAACAACGGATGCAAGCTACAGGAAAAGAGATTCCACCTCAACATTAGGAGAAACTTCCTGGCAATAAGGGCTGTTTGACAGTGGAACACATTCCCTCGGAGAGTGGTGGAGTCTCCTTCTTTGGAGGTTTTTAAGCAGAGGCTGGGTGGCCATCTGTCGGGGATGCTTTGATTGGGAGTTCCTGCATGGCAGGGGGTTGGACTGGATGGCCCTTGTGGTCTCTTCCAACTCCATGATTCTATGCTATCAGTCACATTTCATGGTATTGTAACAAAAACCTGAGCGTAAGTGAGAAATGTGATTATTATATAAAGTGGTGTGATTGATGGTTTATGAATATATGTAGTATGTAATTGAAATACTGAATTACTATTCTTATCTCTTCTAGGTCTTATGGCAGTGTATTTAAAGCCATTCATAAAGAATCAGGGCAAGTAGTGGCAATTAAGCAAGTCCCTGTTGAATCAGATCTACAGGAAATAATTAAAGAAATTTCTATAATGCAACAATGTGACAGGTATGGATTATATGTAGTTTGAGAACTCTGCCATCATGAAAAAAAGGTTAAACACCTTTATCTGATAATATCAATTTTAATCAGTTAAATATAAACTAAGGTTGAAAGTCTCTTTAAAATTTTGACTGGTTGATGATTGAAAAGGTAAAAGCCTTCCTCTTTGCTTGGTTGTTGGCTATAAAAAGTAGATGGTTGAGCGGAAGGATAGGAATGATGAAGGGAATGGAATGGAAGCATACTCTCTGAAATCTGTCTCTGGAGTGTTTACATGGCCTGGTGCTTTTTCATGTGAGAACCAGGTCAACTCGTTTCATGTCACACCTTCATCATAAGTATTATACTATATATCTGTTACAGTTACAGAGGTTAGTGATGAAGTAAATATTGAAATTACTACTGTTGGAAGTGTGTGTGTGTTGTTAAAAAAACTGTTGCCCTTTGGAAGCTGGTATATGGGATGGCTAACATCAAGTTCTAGTCCCTCTTTTTAGCCAATTTTAGTCCCTCTATAGTGTTCCACAGCACTTCACTTATGGTCCTCATTACATGAGCAGTGACCCCCTGTGTTTGTGGTTTTGAAGATTGAATTGAATAGATTAATGTTTGTGGCAGATGAATTTCCTTAGACTAAAAACAGGAATATGGCTGAGCTGAGAGGATATTCTTGTTCAAATGTTTATCATCTGATTCAAACAAATGTTTATACCTTGCCTTATCTCATCAGCTGGGAGCAGATCATTTGTTTATTTAATTAGAATATACATAATGTTTGCCTTTCACCTGCCTTGGTTTGGGAGGATGAGAGAACTAAGGTGTCAAAATGCAGAAATTCCTTTAGATCACAGCAGTTACTCATTGTGTGTGTAAAAGAGAAGAATGAATGCAACAGGAAGTTTTATAGGTGTTCTTCGAATTTACATGTAATAAAGAGTTGGAGATGGTGAAGTACAAGGGATTAAGTGGGGGTTTTTTTAGTGCCAAAGGTTGACAGTAATGGATAGATGTTGAACAAAGATATGGGTGTGCCCTTAGTAAACTATTGGAGAATCACTCCCTTGTAAAATATTTGTGGACAGAAAAACTCCCTTTCTTCTGAGGCTTGTTTTATATCAGTCAGGATCTTTATGGACAAGCTACAAATGCCACAAAACACAGAGTAATTAAAGTAAGACTAACAGAATCCAAATCAGAGGATTACAAGAATGCTACTTGGCTCTAAATATTGCAATATTGTATATACTTCGGCAGGCTTCTAATCTTTCTTTTTATTGCAGATCGTTAATCTTTAGTGTAAAGTCTTCAGAATTTGTTATGGAGATTGACCCAAAATATTGTAACCTAGTAATAACACAATTGTAAGGGGCAAAGTTCAAATTCAACCATATCTATCTGATAAGTGTAAAATGAATTTTATGATACATTTATTCAGTATGTGATGGATGCTCATTGAACAGTTCTTGTTATGTGCTATTGATGTTGATATGCTGTAGTGGTAGTCGCAATTGTGCTTAACTCAGTAGTGGGAGATAAAGCTTAGCATGAAACTCTGGATGGAGAGAGAGTTCCCTGATTTAGGGAGAAAATAAATCTTTAACCTTAAATGACTTTAGAACCTTGGTGTCATTATTCTATACTTTGTTTCTTTGCTTTAAACATATAATCACTGAGATACAATTGACTGATTATAAATTTGTTTTGAGAGGTTAAATAGTGTGTAACAGCATTCTGTCTCATCCTGTTTCCCTTGTCATTGCATTGCATTTATATTGTGTAGTTTGTATAACACCATGTTTAATTCTCCCTCCTATCCTCCAGAAGATATAAATTATCTTAAAATTAAAAACCTATGTAGCTTGAGGAGTTAATGAAGTATTTTTTTTGGTAGAAATGATCCTGGACAGTGCTGTTGATTTTGGAAATTGATGTCCTTTTTTTTTTTTAGTCCTTATGTCGTCAAGTATTATGGCAGCTACTTTAAGAACACAGACCTATGGATTGTTATGGAGTACTGTGGAGCGGGTTCAGTCTCAGACATAATTAGATTACGGAATAAAACAGTAAGTTTTTATTTTTTCACAAAATATTATTCATGGGGAGGGGGTGTTCTCCACATTTGTTGTAGCAAAATGTTTATAAAGGCCCACCTCTCACATGTTAAGCGTTTTTAACTGAAGTTTGCATTTTCCAGAGGAAAAAAAAGTATTGACATGTGTTCCAGTTATCTCTTGATTTCAGCCAAATTAAGTCATGCTTGACTTTCCCTTATGACTGCACCTAACAGGTTTCTGTTATAGTTAGAAATAGTTCTGTTTCATCTGCTCTATAGATAACTTGGGTGCTAAGTGTTCATGCACTTAAAAAAAAGATAAACACTGCCATAGAGGCAGGGAGTACAGATACTTCAGCTGATGCTCAGCAGGAGGATTCTGGCCATTCTGCCAAGCAGTTGCTGCAGTAGCACCAGTCCTCTCTGCTTCTCCTTCCTGCAGGCAAAAAGACAGGAAGCTTGAAAACGGAGAAGAGGTAGAATTGTCACAAACCTTCCAGGATAATTCCTGTATGCCTCTGCAACTTCAGATTTGGAAAGAAATCTTTTTTACTTAGTGTATTCACCAGGGAGACTGCTGTGTATAATTGCTGAAGCCTGAATTTTCTTTGTGACTTTGACTACTTTCTTGTAGATCAAAAAGCTGCAGAGAGAAGCTTCCTTTGTGTCTCATTTTCTTGCATGTACAGAACACAACATTATAGCAAGAGTGGGACTAAATGTAATGTCAGAGAAATTCATGGGGTGGGGAAATTATTTTGCTAAAGGAAAAGTGGTAGGACCAAAATATCATCTTATTTTAAATTAAAGCTTTTAGAGCCAGTAACTAAGCTGTAAGAAAGGCATCCATCCTTGGAGGGGCATATGAAAGCTTAGAAATCACCAGTCAGTGATGTCATGAAGAAAGCTGTCATCTGGAGAATCCCAGAAGGCTGGACCTATGGTCTAAGGTCCCATGGTCTAAGATTTTAGAAGAGATGTTGTTGTTGTTGTTGTGTGCTTTCAGGTCATTTCCAACTTATGATGATCCTAAGGTGAACCTATCATGGAGTTTTCTTTGCAAGATTTATTCAGAGGGTTTTTTTTTTGCCTTTGCCTTCCTCTGTGGGTGAGAGCCCAAGGTCAGCCATCCATGGCTGAGTGGCATTTGAACCCTGGTCTGCACAGTTGTAGCCCACTGCTCAAACCACTATACCATGCTGTCTGCCTGTTAATTAGATGAAGTTAGTTAAAGTTAGAGGAAAGAACATTTTTATATTCCCTTTGAGACAGTCTTGTCATTTGAGAAGGCTTGTTGGGAACCATGATGTACATCACACTTGGTGAAATTTTTATAGAGTCTTCATGTGCATATCCTCTGTGGCCGGTGTAGAAACAGAGAATGCTAGTTTTTTTTAGCAAGTTAAAGAAAAGGAGAGAAAATACTACAGTTGTCCCCCCTTATCCATGGATTTTTTTATCCACAGATTTGAGCATACATGGCTTGAAAATATTCCCCAAAAGTATAAATGCCAAATAGCAAACATTGATTTTTCCATTTTATATATGGAACACCATTTTGTTGTGCCATTATATTTAATAGAACTTGAGCATACATGGATTTTGTTATCCATGGAGGGTCCTGGAACCAAACCTCAGCGGATAACAAGGGCCCACTGTATATATATTGTATGTAAGTCAGTCTCGTTTATAAGTCAAGGGCAGGTTTTTGAGCCAAAATTACAGATCTTGATATGACCCATGGGTATGTTGAGGATAAAAGTTAGGGGCATGTAACAAAGGATGTAAAGGATGAAGCAAAGGAAAACATTGTCAAAGAACTTAGAAAATACCAGCAGACATAACTCTTTGTGCTCACCCTAAAGGTTTGATGGAGGAGGAGAACTACAGTAAATTGCGGTTGTGCAATGTGTGGAGGAGGTGAGCAAGTACAAGTGGAGCTAAGAAAATGTACATATGTCAAAACAGATGAAAACATAAATAATAATAATAATAATCTTTATTTCTAGCCCGCTCCTCTGTGAGTACAATCGGAGCGGGGTACAACAAGATTAAAACATACAAATTAAAACACTTCATTGACCCATTCCCAGCCACCCACCCCTTAAAAATAAATTAAATTAGCAATAATTTAAAATCAACAACATTAAAAACATGATTCATCCTCCATAGTTCTTACATTGAGGAAAAGATAACACCAGGCAAGGGGTCAATTTATAGGTCCCATTCGGAGCTGGGATCTAAGAGGTGTCAGGGAAGGCCTGCCGGAAGAGATGCGTCTTCAGAGCTTTTTTAAAGCAATCAAGAGATGTTATAAGGCGCATCTCATCCGGCAGACCATTCCAAAGTTTGGGAGCGGTCGCGGAAAAAGTCCTCTGGGAGGTCTGCGACAGCCTAGTTTTCACCGGCTGTAGCAGGTTCCTCCCAGAGGATCGGAGTGTGCGGGGGGGTTCATACGGGGAGAGGCGGTCCCTGAGATAAGGTGGACCCAAGCCATGTAGGGCTTTAAAGGTTAAAACCAACACCTTGTACTGCGCCCGGAAACTAATTGGCAGCCAGTGGAGAGCCTTGAGCACCGGTGTTATGTGCTCTCTCCTTGATGTTCCAGTTACAAGCCTGGCTGCCATATTTTGGACCAGTTGAAGTTTCCGGGTTAAGCACAAGGGTAGCCCCATGTAGAGCGCATTACAGAAATCCAGGCGTGAGGTTACCAGAGCATGTACCACAGTTTCCAGGTCCCTCATGTCCAGGAAAGGGCGCAGCTGGCGTATCAGCCGAAGCTGATAACAGGCACTCCTGACCGTCGCATTCACCTGACAGGTCATGTGGAGCGACGAATCTAGGAGTACCCCCAGACTGCGAACACAGTCCTTAGAGGAGAGTGTGACTCCATCCAGGACTGGAGACTGTATTCCCAAGCCTGGTTTTGGGCCTGTGACTGTTAGTACCTCCGTTTTGTCTGGATTCAGTTTCAATTTGTTTTCCCTCATCCAATCCATTACCGCCGCAAGACAGTCATTAAGAGGAGAGACGCCATCTGAAGTCTGTGCTGACGATCTGGACATGGAGAGGTATATCTGAGTGTCATCAGCGTACTGAAGACACTGAGCTCCATGCCTCCGAATGACCTCACCCAGCGGCTTCATATAAATGTTAAATAGCATCGGGGACAGGATGGCACCCTGAGGGACGCCACAATTAAGCTCAATTTTGGAAGAGCAACTGTCCCCGAGCCTCACCCTTTGGGATCTGCCAGAGAGGAAGGACCGGAACCACTGAAGAGCGGTGCCCCCGATCCCTACCTCCCTCAGCCGATCCAAAAGGATGGAGTGATCTATAGTGTCAAAAGCTGCGGAGAGATCCAAGAGCACCAACAGGGTCACACTACCCCTGTCAATGCTCAAGCGGAGGTCGTCAGCCAGTGCAACCATGGCGGTCTCAACTCCATGTCCTGCCCTGAAGCCGGTTTGAAATGGATTGAGATAATCGGTTTCATCCAAGACAGCTTGGAGTTGGGAGGCGACTGCTCTCTCGATCACCTTGCTCAGAAATGGGAGCAAGGACACTGGTCTGTAGTTGTTCCTGTCCAGGGGATCAAGGGAAGGTTTCTTCAGGAGAGGCTTGACAGCCGCCTCCTTCAGACACGATGGGACCGTGCCCTCCCTGAGGGATGCATTGATCACATCCCGAAGGAATGTTCTCAATGAATCCCCTCCCTGGACGACCAGCCAAGATGGACATGGATCGAGGGAGCATGTCGTCTTCCGAGTACTGCCAAGGAGCTTGTCCACGTCATCGGTACTCACCGATTGAAACTCATCCAGTAAACTGACAGCAACGGAGTTGCTGGACACCTCGCCAATGGATTCTGACAAAACATTGGCGTCCAAGTCGTCTCTTATCCGAGAGATTTTATCTGCAAAGTAGGTGTTAAACGCGTCACAGCAGGCTGTCGTCGGGTCAAGTAGGGAGTTCGGCGCAGGAGGAACCTGCGTCAGTTCCCCCACCACCCTGAACAGCTTTGCTGAACGGGACTCTGCAGACACAATGCGTGCAGAGTAGAAGAGTCTCCGCGCTGCACGCAAAGCCTCCCAATAGGCGCGAAGATGCTGCCTATGGCGAGTTCTGTCGGACATGAGGCGAGTTTTCCGCCACTTGCGCTCTAGTCGTCGTCCAACCCGCTTCATCTCTCTGAGTTCGTCTGTGAACCAGGGTTTACGATTGGGAGCGGGTTGGAGAGGACGCTCAGGGGCGATCGCGTCGATAGCCTTGGGAAGATCGGTGTTCCAAGTATTCACCAAGGTTTCGACTGGATCACCGGCGTTACCAACCATTAATCCCTCTAAGGCCTTCTGGAAACCAATTGGATCCATTAGCCTTCGAGGGCGGACCATTCTAATGGGTCCACCACCCCCGGGGGGACGGAAAGTGGCTTTCAGTTCCATCTTGATCAGGAAGTGATCCGTCCATGACAGTGCGGAGGTTTTGGT
Organism: Urosaurus nigricauda; assembly: GCA_034509955.1. Lineage (NCBI taxonomy): Eukaryota > Metazoa > Chordata > Lepidosauria > Squamata > Phrynosomatidae > Urosaurus > Urosaurus nigricauda. The sequence continues at coordinate 224,995,943 of JAOEGL010000004.1, read as the reverse complement.
TATCTCCGCCCACGGATGCTCCTGTTCCGTACTAAAAATCCCATCGAGTGTGTGACCTGCACAATGGGTGGGCCCGTTGACCAATTGGGATAGGTTCATGGCTGTCATGGATTCCATGAACTCCCGAGCTGCTCCAGATAGATCAGAAGGGCTGGTCTCCAGAGGGATGTTGAAGTCACCCAAGACCAGAAGTCTGGGGGACTCCAACAGCAACTCAGAGACCAGCTGAGTCAGCTCAGTCAGGGAGTCTGTTAGGCAACGGGGTGGCCGGTAAACCAACAGAATCCCCAAGCTGTCCCTGGTCTTCAGGCTAAGGTACATACACTCGATGTGGACTGTTTTCCGGACAGGTTTCCTGATCAGAGTTAGGTTGGTCTTATGGACTATGGCCACACCGCCCCCCCGCCCACTTTCCCTTATCCGCTCGCTGACCGTGTAACCCGCTGGGAGAGCCTGTGCCCATGTAGCAGCACTGGCATCTCCCAGCCAGGTCTCGGTAAAGCATGCCAGGTCGGCCTGCTCATCCACAAGAAGGTCATGGATGATGTGGGTCTTACCTTTGGCCGACCTGACATTGCAAAGGAGCAGATTAAGGGATTGTGGAACGGTTGGTACGCTCTCCACATTATCCTGGGAAACAGAGTGGACTGAAGAAGGGATAGATACCAAACATCGATCCCTTCTTCTTTTGTAACATGTCTCCACTCTGTTACCGCCGTACCTTCCCTGCCCCCACACTACCTCAATACCCGCCCCCCGGCTATACCCAGCTCCATTATCTGATGATAAAGATAAGTAATCCAGTCAAAATTCCTATCCCACAGTGTGTAGATGGTGTCAAGCAAACCATAAATGGGTGTTGACTGCTGTCTTATCTAAATGGAACCCTTTGCTGTAGCATTGGTACAAGGACTAAAAAGCAGAGACATATGTTGCTGCTAGAGTTAGTAGTCAATAATTAGTCCTCATGGCCGCCATTGCCATATGCTATCAAGGGGGGGAGGAAGATTTGAGAGAGCCCTGGTGACTTCTCACGCAGCCCGCACAGCGCTGTTGCTGAGGGGAGGGTGGCTGAGATGGAGTCTTTGTAGGCCCAAGATGGTCCGGCCTATTCACTCCCGCTGCTCCGTCGCACCGTGCCAACCAGGGAGAACACTGGAGCGTTCAGAGGCCTGATGGTGGGGCTTTTCCTTCCTCCTCCCGCCGCTCGAGCAGCCTTAAAGGGCTAGATGTCTTGGCCTCTCACACCTCTATGCCGCAAATGCTGCTGGTGGAGGAGGATGGCTTCTGGGCCTCTTAAAGGGCTGGATGTTCTGGCCTCTCTCACTTCTCTGCTGCAACTGCTGCTGATGGAGGAGGATGGCTTCTGGGCCTCTTAAAGGGCTGGATGTTCTGGCCTCTCACACCTCTCTGCTGCAACTGCTGCTGATGGAGGAGGATGGCTTCTGGGCCTCTTAAAGGGCTGGATGTTCTGGCCTGTCTCTCCTCTCTGCTGCAACTGCTGCTGGTGGAGGAGGATGGCTTCTGGGCAAAGAAAATTGTGACTACGGGGCTAAACTGACAGACAAAAAGAGGTGCTTTCAGACTGGCTTGAAGGTGTGGCATTTAGATGACACATGCCTTGAAGCCAGCAGGAAAATGCCCTCTAGGTGCCTTATGTAGAGAAAAGCTGTTTCAAAAAGAAGCAGCTTTTTCCACTTCTTCCTGGCTTGAAGCCATGTCATGTAGTCATGACATGAACACTCCAGCTGCCTTGGGAGCCAGCGGTGCGTGTTTCAATGTGGCTTTAGAAAAGGCAGCTTCAAGCCACTTTTTCTGCCAATCTCTTTCACCCCCAAGTTAGCAGCGATTATAGCCTTCAACTTTGCCTGATTTTAAGCCAGAAAAGTTGACAAATGTACACAAATTCCTTATTCAAATACTTCAAAACCCTGTTCCTCTAGGCCAATGGTTCTCAGCCTTCCTAATGCTGCAATCTTTTAATACAGTTCCTCCTGTTGTGGTGGCCCCCAACCATAAAATTATTTTCTTGGTTCCTAAGACCATCAGAAATATGTGTTTTCCGATGGTATTGGGCAATCCCTGTGAAAGAGTCGTTTGACTTTCAAAGGGGTCGCAACCCACAGGTTGAGAACTGCTGCTCTAGGTGCACCTTTGAGGGAAAATGCCAAAGAGCTACCACCTTCACGTATAAGTCAAGAGCAGATTTTGAGGCCAAAATTATGGATTTTGATGTGACCCATGGATAAGTTGAGAGTAAAACTTAGGGGCATGTAACAAAGGATGTGAAGGAGGAAGCAAAGGAAAATGATGCCAAAGCTCTTACAAAATTCCTGCAGGCATAACTGTTTGTGCTCATACTAAAGACTGGAAGGATGAGAGAATACAGTGGGGTCAGTGCTTCCAGGACAATTTACACTTTTGCCTTTCACCAGGGAATGGTTCTTTTTTTGATGAGTTAAAGTATAGTACTTCCATTGACCTGTGGATAAGTCAACTCAGGTTTTTTGAGTCAATTTTTTGACTGAAATTTCTAGAGTTACAGATAAATAAATAAATAAATAAATAAAATCTTTATTTATATTTCCCACTTCTCCCCATGCATCAAGGTGGGAGTACAGCATATAAAAACAATAATACAATATACACTTAAAACATTAATTAAACATTCAATCCTAAGAAACCAGTTTGGGAATGTCGCTGCCAATCCAATGTTTGAGTCATCTGGGAGGCTGGAATATTCCTTAGGGTCGACAATGGTGGGTCAAATGGGTAGGCCCGCTGGAAGAGAACTAGCTTACGTGCCTTCTTGAACGCATCTAGAGTGTTAATAAGACGGATCTCTTCTGGAAGGCCATTCCAGAGTCTGGGGGCAGCAGTGTGGTGAAGGATCTATCAGAGGTTGATTTCAGCCTTGTGTTTGAATATTCAAATTAGATGATTATATACAATACATGTTGCAAGCGTTCAAAGCTCCACTTAGTTCTTCATCAGGCAAAGATATCAACAATCATACAGGAGAAAAACAAATGATATTAGTCACAAGCTTAATTTAAAGCAGGAACAGATTAAAATTCTTGGGAAAATAAGAAGATAATTGTCTTGCATTAAAATGACATCGCAGTATCCACCAGCTTCCTTAAGAAGGTTTTAAATTGTGGTTAGTTACCTATGGAGATTTATAAACTTCAGATACTCTGTTCCAAACTGCAAATGGTTAAAGTGAGCCCTTTGAATTGGTTGTTGAATGTGACCAAAGTATGTACACCCACAACTAAAAGGATACAAGCCCTGAAGAGTCTGTAAACTTAATCCTATTTTAATGAATTCAGAAGATGAGGAGAACTGTGTCTATAACCAATAGTATACAATACAGGGTTTGGGCATGCTTTTCATGTTGCATTTGTTTAGGCCCATTGTCCATAGTATATTCTTTATGGGTGGTACCTTTGTTCCTGTTTGAAGCTTGTTGACTTCTATGGGATCTTGTGCAGCCATAAAGAGGTCAAAGCCATGTGGATTAGATTGCAGGAGTGGAACCTTGATGGGGTTTTGCTTTCTGTATTTGTAAAACATTTTGTGTAACCTTTGCATGCTATATAAATAATAATAATAAGGCAGTTTGTGTTGTATTTTCTTAGTCATTCAGTTTGTTTACAGAAGTATAGAGAGAGTGTGTGTATGTGTAGACAGAAGTAAAATGGTTGGTTATTTATGCTTTCTCATAGCTTACAGAAGATGAAATTGCAACCATTCTTAAATCTACGCTAAAAGGACTTGAATATTTGCACTTTATGAGAAAAATACACAGAGATATAAAGGCTGGAAACATCCTCTTAAACACCGAAGGACATGCCAAATTAGCTGACTTTGGAGTAGCTGGGCAGTTAACTGTAAGTATAAAGGATATTTGAACTGAATTTTAAAAGTAAAAGCATTACTGTGTACTCTACATGAGGCTTCTACATTACAGTAGTCTCCCTCTATCTGTGAGGGATATGTTCCAAGACACTCTCAGTGGTTGCGTGAAACTGTGGATAGTACAATTCCTATACCAGTAATGTTTTTGGACCCTGATGGACCATAGATAACTGAAACTGCAGAGAGCAAAACTGCAGATAAGGAGAGACTGGCCCTGTACAGACCGCCAGGATGTGACGTCCTGGCGGCGATACAAGGGCTCAATAGGTCTGGGCATCCAAACACGCCCAGCCCTAACAACATCACAGCTGCGATGGACTGCCCACACAGCAGACGTCGCAGCTGCACAGTTGCACCACAGCATTCAGTCTGCTCTAAGCGGAAGCAGAGATGCCGCAAAAAGGAGCTACTCAAGGCAGCTCCTTTTTTACTGTGCAGCATTGCCGCTGCGTTTGGTTGCTGCAGCGACACTGAGCAGTAAAAAGGGGTGGCGCTTCATCACCCATCTGTACAGCCCCTATGTCATGCTTTTGGACCATGACTGACTGTGGGTAACTGAAAGCGTGGAATGCAGAATTGCAAATAAGTCGGGACTACTGTATTTGGTGTTCGCAAGCTGCTACACCCACCAAAGCCTGTTCAGCATTCTTTCTGGTTGTGTGTATGTCCTGATGAATCATCTTATGAACCATGCCCTGCAGTTTAACACAAAAGGCTGGGGATGGTGTTGATAGATACAGAGGAATAGCCCAGAAGTCCAATGTGAGACAGCCTCCTCAGATCATTACAGTAGGTGTGGGCAGTAAGCAGGATGAGTTTTAATAATATAACTAATTGGCCTCCCTTACAAACAGTTCTTCAGCATGGGAGGTGTACTTGACTATCATCAGTCAGGTATAAATACACTAAGTGCACAGATATAGGATGGGGGACACCTGGCTGAATAAGACAACATGTGAAGGGATCTAGGAGTCCAAGTGACCACAAGTTGAACATGAGTCAACAGTGTGATGCAGCAGCTAAAAAGGCCAATGCAATTTTAGGTTGCATCAATAGAAGTATAGTGTCTAGATCAAGGGAAGTAATAGTGCCACTCTATTCTGCTTTGGTCAGGCCCCACCTGGAATACTGTGTCCAGGTCTGGGCACCACAATTCAAAAAAGATGTGGAGAAACTGGAGCGTGTCCAAAGGAGGATGACTAAAATGGTGAAGGGTCTGGAAACCTTGCCCTATGAGGAACGCATTAGGGAGCTGGGGATGTTTAGCCTGGAGAAGAGAAGGTTAAGAGGTGATATGATCGCCCTGTTTAAATACTTGAAGGGATGTCACATTGAGGAGGGAGCAAGCTTGTTTTCTGCTGCTCCAGAGAACAGGACTCGGAACAATGAATGCAAACTGCAGGAAAAAAGATTCCACCTGAACATTAGGAAGAACTTCCTGACAGTAAGGGCTGTTCGACAGTGGAACACACTCCCTCGGAGGGTGGTGGAGTCTCCTTCCTTGGAGGTTTTTAAGCAGAGGCTGGATGGCCATCTGTCAGGGATGCTTTGATTGGGAGTTCCTGCACGGCAGGAGGTTGGACTGGATGGCCCTTGTGGCAAGGAAATCCATGGTTCTGACTGAGAGCCTCATGAAACATTTTCTTTTGGAATAGAGACCAGAAATACTTTTTCAGCTGCAAGCCTTTACACACAGCAGGTTTGTGCCTTTTGTGTGACTAGTGTCCCCCTCATATATATGCTTGTATATTAAGTGCATTCAAAAACACCTGTAGCATGCTTACACTGTAATTTTAGAATTACATTGAACATATGTACAAGTAAAAAACAAACAAACATAAGTTTGAGTGATCTTGTAATTTTAGGGTTTGGAGTATTATATTTATTTAAGAAAGAGACTTGGCCTGCTAAATATCGGAGAAGATTGTATAAAGCATTGTCTTACATGTAATACTTTAGAATTTTTTTTTACTGAAATTTGTCAGGGCCTAGTGGTATTAAGTACTATGTAGATCCACTGTACCAGATGTGATACTAACAAATGGAAAAGGGAGAATGTGTGAGAATATTTTAAGATACATTAAGCTTTTAAACCTTGTAATTACAGGATACAATGGCAAAACGCAATACTGTCATAGGCACCCCATTTTGGATGGCTCCAGAGGTAATACAAGAAATTGGCTATAACTGTGTGGCAGATATTTGGTCACTTGGTATTACGTCAATAGAGATGGCAGAAGGAAAGCCACCATATGCTGATATACATCCAATGAGGGTAAGAAACCTGTATTGTTACTTCATTATTAACTCTTCTTGCTCTCTATGTTATTACCGTTTTGGAAAGTAGAATTATTAGGCTGGTCCAGACATAAAGCAAAGTCAAAGTTTAACCTTACAAAAACAAATTGAGGCTCATATTAGGCTGGTCCAGACATAAAGCAAAGTCAAAGTTTAACCTTACAAAAACAAATTGAGGCTCATATTCTTCCTATGGGAAGCAATTTGGAAGCTTTTGTTTTGATTTTTGATTAACTGTCTTGCCACGTTGTCTAAATTAAAATAAACTGTGTTTAATTTTAACTATGACTGTTGAAACATACAGTCAAGCCCTAGTTTATTAATCAGGCTTGCTTCCATTAGCTATAGTTAAAATTAACCATAGTTTGGTGGAGGGATGAAGGGATGGGATTATAAAGTTGTTTATTTTCAGTTTTTGTTTGTTCATTGTGTTTATGTTTATATGTCAAAATTTGGAATAAGATTATTTTACTAAAAAAGATTAACCTTCGTTTATAATTCAGGCAACACATTATACTGTGATTAATATAAAATGGAAAAAAGAAGTTTCTAGTGTTCTTCTCATAGTTGTGTCAGAAATGGAAAGGGGAATGGACACGCAGAACACAGAAGAATATTTTTAACCACTGAAAGTTGTTCTGTTTGGATTTACAATTTGATATTCAATTGCTATTTTGATCTGATATTTAATAACTGTTCTTCAGGTTGTATTTCAGCATGATGGCTGGTTTAGTATTCTTCTTTAGCTTTATTCTAATTTTTTAATAGAACAGGATCAAAATTCAAAATGACCTGAATAACTAGAAAGCTGGGCCAAAGCTAACAAAATAAAATTCAACACAGAGAAATGTAAGGTACTGCACGTAGGGTGAAAAAATGAAGTGCACAGATATAAGATGGGGGACACCTGGCTGAACGAGACTACATGCGAAAGACATCTAGGAGTCCAAAGAGACCACAAGTTGAACATGAGTCAACAGTGCGATATGACAGCTAAAAAGGCCAATGCAATTTTATGCTACATCAATAGAAGTATAGTGTCTAGATCAAGGGATGTTAATAGTGTCCCTCTATTCTGCTTTGGTTAGGCCCCACCTGGAATACTGTGTCCAGTTCTGGGCACGACAATTCAAAAAGAATGTTAAGAAACTTGAGCGTGCCCAAAGGAGGCCAACTGAATTGGTGAAGGAACGACTAAGTGAGCTGGGGATGTTTAGCCTGGAGAAGAGAAGGTTAAGAGGTGATGTGCTAGCCCTGCTTAAAGATTTGAAGGGATGTCAAATTGAGGAGGGAGCAAGCTTGTTTTCTGCTGCTCCAGAGAACAGGACCAGGAACAATGGGTGCAAGCTACAAAGAGATTCCATGTCAACATTAGGGGGAACTTGATGACAGTAAGGGCTGTTCGACAGTGGAACACACTTCTTCGGAGTGTGGTGGAGCCTCCTTCCTTGGAGGTCTTTAAGCAGAGGCTGGATGGCCATCTGTCAGGTATGTTTTGATTGAGAGTTCCTGCATGGCAGGGGGTTGGACTGGATGGCCCTTGTGGTCTCTTTCAACTCTATGATTCTATGATTCTATGGTCTGTGCCACAATCTACTCCTGGTCTTGTTTTTGCAGAGAGAATAGAGCTTCTCCATTTTCTGCTTCCAATTATGTAGTCTATTTGATTTCTATATTAGCTATCAGGTGATGTCCATGTTTACAGTTACTACTTGGGTTGCTTGAAGAAAGTGTTTGTGATGATGAACAAACTGTTGGCCTCACAAAATTTAGTCAAGTCATTCTCCTGCTTTATTTCTTGATCCTAGACCATGTTTTCCTCCAGTCTTTGGTTCTGCTCTGTTTCCTACTGTTGCATTCCAATCGCCTGTGATTAGTAAGAAGACTTGTTTGGTGTTTGGACAGTTTCCTCCTCAGATTCCTCCCTCCTCTTCTCCAGCATAGAATCTTGCAATTTCTTCTTCTTCTGGCTTTGTAACTGGAGCATGAACTTGAATTAAGGTTATATTTATTAGTTTTTCCCTGAAGTCTTACTGATAAAATTCAGTCAGACTTTGCCTTAAAAGTATATCCTTTGACTGCTTTTGTTACATCTCTCTTCACTGTTAATGCCACATCATTTCTTCTTAGATTTCCATTTCCTGAGTAAAACAGTGTGTAATTATCTGACTCAGAATGTCCCATTCCTGTCCATTTTAGCTTGTTCTTCCCAAGTATTGCAATGTTTATACATTCCATTTCTTGTTTTATTATGTCTACTTTCCCCTGATTCATGCTTCTCACATTCCATGTTCCTATAATATGTATTGTGCAGCTCCAGACTTTCCTTTCACCTCTGAGTAGGTCAACAGCTAAACATCCTTTGGCTAGAGCACAGTTTTATTCTCTGAATGATTATTTAAAAGTAAAATACCTTGGTTTTTCCATCATGGATTGGGAGTAACAGTTGAGAGGGCTGACATAAAGAACCTTTGAAGCCATATCTTCCTCACAGGTCAGAGGTTTTCCATCCCTGCTGTAGTGGGTTAATGTAGTTAGGCTTGAAGCTTTAATTATGTTTATAGAAATGAAATGCAAAAGCTATTTTGAGGATAAGATTAGGGGTGAAAAGTGAATCAAATGCCATTCATGACTTTATTGATCCTAAAGACATATGTAACCTATGAACTTAAGAACATCTAGATCAAACTGAAGATCTGTCCGCAGAGCTTGGAAATGTTACTTTTTTGGACTGCAGCTTCCTTTTTTGGACCTCAACTTCTTTCCAGCTCCGTTCTTGCTGTCTGTGTGCGAGAGTTGTATTCCAAAAGTAATCATTTCCTAGCTCTGTATCCTTATTCCATCATTCTGTTTGCACGGTGGCCAAGCAGATGCCTTCAAACTACGGTACTTTCAGTTCCTACAAGCATAATGAACGAAGATAATTTAGTTAACAACTATTTTTTTTTAAAAAAATGATATCATCCTCATTACATCTGGGATAACTTTGACATAATTCCTTGTAAGTTTCATTAGGTAATGAAAGATATGAGCAAAATTATCAGGGAAGATTTTTTAAAAATATGACCATTGACTGTGTTTTAAAGGGTTGGTGTGTTAACTTGACACACTGTGATTCTTTTAAAACTCCTTGTAATCAAATGTATTATATCAAAGGGAAAAATCATTTTTAAAATAATAATTCTGGTTTACACAGAACACATGTTCTTGTTAATAATTTATGTTCTGGCCTTTAAAAGCTTGTATGCAGTTAATACTCTTTTGAACATTTGATATTGCACAGCTCTTCTTAATTTTTATTAGTAAGTTGTTACAGTGGTTAAGAAGAAATACACAGATTTCAGTTGTGATAGTTTCCCCTGTGTTATATGATCCAACTTCACAAGATTCTTGGACATATGTAGATGCTTTTCTATTTTGTTTTAGTTAAGACATTCAATTGGTATAGGCAAGCATGAAAGCTTGGGCAAACTTTCATTGCTTTTTCTGGATCTTGCTTAGATTCTGTGGTATTTATGTAAAACACTGTTTTGTTACTTGAGAATGCATGCTGAAGTTATTCTGTATGCTATTTTGCTGTAGGCTGGTTGGCGCTGCCACAAAGGTAATGCATTGCCAGTAGGCCATTTCCTTGTCAATTGCGTTTACAATCTAATAGAGATATTACATGACTTCTTAAACAAGTGTTTTGGCAGAGGCGGAAATGGTAGATTCCATGCAAACAAGCATAGCTTCCTCTTCCTAACCACACACTAGCTACTCAAAGAGTTGTACCAAATCATCACATGGAGGCAAAGGTCTTTCAGGCTGAAATACTGCAATAAAAGTATTTAGACTTAAATATGTGGGGATATATATCAGATATTAATGAAAAAAACAACACGCTTGTTGTGGTTCTAAAGGTGGTGACAATCAGCAGTGCAGTAGGCTTATTAGTATATTTGGAATCTGTGGAGTATGCCTGGGGCTTCTTTCCACCGTTGATCTAATGTTACCACTAGCCATAGGAATGTCAGATGTAAAGGCCACCTGCTTTGCTGGCATCAGTTAATATTCTTTTTAGATGTTAAAGCCTTTCAACCTTCTGTGGCAGGAAGTCTCAAAGGGAAAAGATTTGAGATGGTGTTGGTAAAAGATTGGCATCGCTATAGAAGTGCCTCATAGTCCCCTTTCATATATCAGGAGGTTTAGTAAAACAAAGGAAGCTATAATGGGAACATTGTAGAAATCATTTCTGTTCCAGTATTGTGGCATGAGCTCCAAGTAGTGGGAGTCTGGTTGTCCCCAAATTAACATCTTTCCTCTTGGATCAATATTACCATGGCCCAATAAATGAAGTAAAGGATGTAGGGAGTTCAGAGCAGAGTGACAAATAACTGTATCCATCTGTATTCATGTCTAGCATTAAGCAGGACATTTTCAGTACAGTGACATACACTTCTATTTGTAGTTGTTGTTGCTGTGTGCCTTCAAGTTATCTTTGACTTGAGGTTACCCTTAGCTGGTTCTATCATGGGGTTTTCTTGGCAGAATTTATTCAGAGGGTGTTTGCCTTTTTCTTCCTCTGAGAGAGTGTGACTTGCCCAAGGTCACCCAGTGGGTTTCCATGGCTGAGCAGGGGTTTGAACCCCAATCTCTCAGAGTCATAGTCCAGCGCTCAAACTACTACACTGTGCCGGCCCCGCTATTTTACTACTAAAATGGACTAACATTGGGGAGCAGGAAAGAGAAGGGGAGGAAGTGTGGGACAGTTTGGAGTCAAAGGCTTTCATGGCCGGCATCCATAGTTTTTTGTGGGGCTTTCGGGCTATGTGTCCATGTTCTAGAAGAGTTCCTTTTTGACGTTTTGCCAGCATCTGTGGCTGCCAACTTCAGAGAATGTTGATGCCAGCCACAGATGCTGGCGAAACGTCAGAAAGGAACTCTTCTAGAACATGGCCACATAGCCTGAAAGCCCCACAAAAAAAACAGTGGGACAGTTGTTTCTGAAGAAATCCATATAACCTCTGGCCTGGCTTTCATCAGTTATTTTCTTTTCTTTTTCATGGTCTTTTTCATGGTATCTTATGCCTGTGTAGAGCCATGTATGGAAGATCCCAGAGCTGTCTAGTTGTTGGTGGGAACCCTGCCCTTTGGATGCACAGCAGAAGTCATTCCTGCTCATTTCTTTTGTGTTCTTTGAAGGGTTCACATCTCATTAGTGTTTTTTTCTAGTATTCAATAGTGTTTTTCTATTTTCATGCTTCCTTCTTCTTTGTTCTCTTTTTCTGTTTTTTTAAAGAAACCTCTTTTCTTCCCTGTTCTTTTTCTCTCTCCCTCACAGACATAATGCCTGCAAGGCCCACATTTTTCCTTCCATATGTCTTGAAGGCATTTTAAAGAACTGCAAGTTCTGTTGGGGTAACATTTCAGCATCTGATGCTCACTCCCAGTGTTTTTTAGCCTGGGTAAAGGACATATTGTTCAGTTTTGCATGGCATAAGGTTTGTGAAATAGGCTTTCCCAACTTAAACACCATCTTTGGGAAAAGTGTCTTTGGGTGGCAGATGTTGCAACCCAGAACTGTCCCCTTCATTCACCTTCAGCATCACTCAAAAGTGTCTGCATTGGCACCCACTCAGACAGCGTCTACTGAATTAACTTTTGATCCAGCTACTGATCTGATCACAGCATTAGTACTAATGAACATTCTAATGGAAGATTCGGCTGTACCCTCATTGGTCTGTACACTTCCTTTTAATGTGAAGCAGGGATGTGATCGCCTGCAGTCTCCTCTGATCCCAGGTAGATCTGTACTTGTACGACCCAAGCCTTGAAAGTTCCATAAAAGGATTGCCTCTGACTTAGGGATTGTTCCAAAGAAAAGAGGAAGTGAGATAAGGGAAAGGACAAGGCAGAAGTGTCCCAACTGACAAATTTACTAGATCATCTGCATGCAACAATTACCACTGCATCCTCTCTTACCAAATAATAATCAGTAGTGACAAAGCTGCTAAATGCTCCTGCCCCTACCTTCAGCCAATACATCACTCTTCTTATGAGAACTTCATCAATCTGAGCCAATGCTATGGTATCAGCACTCTGCCAGTTCAATCTGATCTCTCAAAGACCTTGGAGGGCATCAATCCATCTTGCCCTCAGTCCAAAGGCTGGGTGGAACCTTTGATCTGACCATGTGGTGACTCTGATCCAGTCTGCTGTGGATCTCCAGACAATTCTTGATCCCTGATGCATTGCTCTCAGTGACAGTTGATTTAAGTCTCCCCACCTCCAGTATTGACTTGCCAGTTACATTGTGCATCACTGGTTCAACCAAACTAGACCTGTCCCGACGTTGCACGTAGTCACAAGATAGTAATTTCTACGTTGCACGTAGTCACAAGATAGTAATTTCAGTGTATACATGCACACTTTGACTTTTGCAGCCATGTTGTTTGCTGAGAAATAAGACAGGGAATTAATTTGTGCTTTCTCTAACCTCAAGTCTATTAGGAGGGCAAATAATGCTATAAAGGCCTCTGAAGTCCAGCTGGAACCTGACCCTGGGATAAGTTAGCTTTCCCTCCTTTATCCTTTAGATTACACCCATGTAAGCTTTCCAAGAAGACTTCAGCCCTGGTGGCACTCCAAGAAAGCATTGCCAGCCTTTTGTATACACAAGCTAGCATTGCAAATTTGTCCCCCGTCCCCCCAATGTATGCTATTTTGTCTTGGGAGAGGCTAGTAATGCAAAATCTTGAAAACTTTTCCAGCATTTGTCTTTATTGTGTTCTGTGCTGAAGTTTTTGGTAACGGACATGTGGACATCATATGTTCCACAAAACACCGTAGGAAGCCAATTTGAAATGTTTCCATTTGCCTTAAGTCCAATCATGATATTTATTTTTCCATGGCACTTACCCAGATTATCCATACCTCCTGCTTAGCTTGTGTCACTGCCACCATGGACTAATCTGCTTGTGATCACCAGTTTCTTTCCAATGTATCTTATAAGCAACCGCCTTTCTGCAAAGAGTTTTTGATGCTGTTTACATTGTCATATAACCTTAGTCTAGATTGGGTGCTCTGCAGGAAACTGGTATCCATATAAACAGAAAAGTGAAGAAAACTTTGGTTTTAACATTATTAGCTGTTGAATGTAGCCCACCCCCCCCCCCCTTTTATTTGCACCTGAGACAACACTTGGGAATGGTATAGTTTCCAACATTTACAAGATAAGTAATCATATTGTTTATTATCCAAAATTAAGAGAGGTCCAAAACACACTGCAGAAATAATCCAGTTTGAGACCATTTAAACTGCCTGGCTCAGTGCTGGGGAATCCTGGAAACTGTAGTTCATTGTGGCACCAGAGCTCTCTCTGACAAAAAAAGTCTAAGTGATTCACAAAACTACAGTTCCCAGAATTCTCTAGCACTGAGTCAGGGCAATTAAAGTGGCCTCAAACTGGATTATTTCGGCAGTGTGTTTTGAAGATATGTCTTGCCTTTTCTTAAAGACAACTACACCTCTGTACAGACCTTCCTTAATATTGTTGATCTGTTGTTGATCTGCACTGATTTTTCTACAAGAATTGTTTCGAAGCATTTATACCTGAGTAGTCTTTGTTTTTGGGTTATTTTATTCAAAATTATATTCTATTTTTCAGGCTAGAAAGGCTCTCGAAACAATTTGTATCTAAATAGTTCAAAATGCAGACAAAAATCTGTAGGAATCAAAGCTTAGTGGGAATCTTTTCTTTGTGTGTGTATAAATTGATTTTTTTAAAAAGTGTTGCTTGCTTCTTAATTTACTGTGAAAAGCCACAGTGTTCGTGGCAGTAGAAATGCTACAGGGGTTTCCTTTTTAGGAACCAGAGAATTAAATGAGGAATATGGGAATTGTTCAGCATAGCATCTTTGGGGGAAAACATCCCAGTTTGTACTGGTGTTGATTTTTATCTTGTTTTACTACTTTTTTGGCTTAGATTTTTAATAGAGGATTTATATATTGATGTGATGCAACTATGAGTGGATGTATAACTGAATAAGTTGTGAGGTCTTATCAAACTTCGAATACATCATTACCAAAACAATATTTTTTGTTAATAATGAATACATTGTTAAATACTGTGTTGCATCCCAGAAATATGATAGCTGGAAAAACACAAAATGGACCACAGAGAGTGTCGAGGATACCGTGGACAGCCAGAAAAACAAATGGGTTCTTGACCAGATCAAGCTTGAACTCTTCCTGGAAGCAAAGATGATGAAACTGTGGTTGTCATACTTTGGCCACATCATGATAAGGCATGACTCACTAGAAAAGACAATAATGCTAGGGAAGGTAGAAAACAACAGAAAGAGAGGAAGACCACATGCCAGATGGATAAACTTAATCAGGAACTCATGGGCCTGAATTTGCAGGACAAAAGCAAAGCAGTGGAGGATGGGGGGTCTTGGAGATGTCTCATCCAAAGGGTCGCCATAAGTCAGGGCTGACTCAAGAGCACTTAACAACAACAACAACAACAACAACAATGGATACTATCTGACCAGCAGGAGAACACATTAAATTATTGAGTAGAAATAAAAAGAGAATGAAAACAATGCACTGAAGAACTATATAAAAGAGATGAAATGATGACAGGATTCAAGGAAGAACAATTTGAAGATGAACCTCTAATTTTAGAAAGTGAAGTGGAAGCTGTATTCAGAGCATTTGGGATAAATAAATCACCAGGAAGAGATGGCATATCAATAGAGCTGCTTCAGGCTACAGATAAAATCTATTCTAGTTCTAACTAAAATCTGTCAACAAATATGAAAAATAAAACAATGGCCCACAGATTGGAAATGTTCAATATATATTCCAGTGCTCAAGAAAGGGGACACCAGAGATTGTATAGCCTCATAACCATTGCATTAATTTTCTTTGGAAGCAAAGTGATGTTCCAAATTCTATAGCAACAGCTTTTTCCATGTATGGAGTAAGAAATGGCAGGTGTTCAAGTTGGTTCAGGAAAGGAAGAGTCACTAGGGATCATATTGCAAATATACATTGGATAATGGAGTGTACTCAAGAATTTAAGAAGAAAATCAATCTGTGCTTTATGGATTAAAGCAAAGCCTTAGGTTGTGTAGATCATGAAAAACAATGGATTACTTTCTTTTTAAAATTCTATTAAATATATAAAAAACATACAAAAACACATATCAAATACCAATTACACAATTCCCATACATACAATATGTTACATAATTTCCATGAATTCAGGCATCTATTATTCCTATTACATTTCTTGTTTTGGTCAATTAGCAGTGATGGCCATCTATATCACATCTTCATTCCCTAAATTTCCAACTACTTCTAACATTTCCTCTTATGCAACATTTCCTATCTATCCTTTCCCCCTTCCTCTTCCCCCTTCTTTCTCATTGTCCACCATCTCCATCTGAACTTCTTAACTATCAACCTCCTACCATCTTACCATCTAATCACATACTCTGACCCGCAATCACTTGCTCAGACCCTCTATTTTCAAACATTCTTACTTATCATTCTTCATCACTCACTTTACTTCCTTTCCATCTTCTGCCGATTTATCATTCCCCTTATTACTCTCCACTGTTATCAAGTTAGTGTCGATCTCACCTGATTTATTTATCATATTTACAGTCATCTTTATTTGAGACTCTGTCTTTCCGTATAGCTTATCATTCTACAACTATTATTCGTCCTTTCTTCCTATATTTTCCCATTTTACTTGTCTGAAGTTTATATAATCTCATCACAACTTCTCTAGATTACTTTCAAAGAAATGAGTGTGCCACAACACTTGATTGTCTTGGTTCATAACCTGTGTTCAGGACAAGAGGCTACCATATGGAGACTACAGAGAAATGGAATGGTTTGCAATTGTCAAGGTGGTCAGACAAGGTCAAACAATCTGTTTAAATTTTATGCTGAACATATCATATGTAAACAAGATTAGACTTGAAGGAAGTAGGCATGAAAATTGGAGGAAGGAACATCAATAACTTAAGACATGCAGATGACATCATAGTAGAAGCAGAAAATGGCGAAGACTTGGAACATGAAGGAAGAAATGAAGGAAGAAAGTGCAACGGCAGGTTTACAGTCTAATAATTTTAATTTTAAATTAAATGACGAAGACACTTTGGCTCATTCATTAGTCAGAATGGAGTCTGAAGTCAAGAAATCAGAAGAAGACTAGGACTTGGAAGAGCAGCTATGAAGGAACTAGACATGAACCTGAAGTGTAAAGACAGATATCTGAACACTAAAGTTAGGATTGCCCATGCTATTATATTCCTAATTTCTGTGTATGGTTGTGAAAACTGGACAATGTAGAAAGCTGATAGGAAGAAAATCAGCTCATTTGAAATGTGGTTCTACATAAGAGTTCTGCTAAACTAGCGTGGACTGCTAAAAAGACAAATAAATGGGCCCTAGAACAAATCAAGCCTGAGTTCTCCCTAGAAGCTAAGATGACTAAACTGAGACTGTTGTACTTTGGTCATATGAGAAGCTATGACTCACTATAAAAGAGAACAATGCTTAGTAAGGTAAAAGACAGTAGGAAAAGAGGATGGCTGTATTCCAGATGGGTACACTCAATCATGGAAGCCATGAACCTGAGTTTGTAAGACCTGAATAGGTTTGTTGATGATGGAGTGACTTAGAAAGATGATGGAGTTGCCATAAGTCGAAGTTGACTTGATCACAGCAACAATAATTTTGAAGACAGAGAGTCAGTGTGGTGTAGTGGTTTTAGTATAAGAATAGGACTCATTCAAGTGTATTTTTTAATTACAAAATCAAATAAAATTATTTTAAATATTTTATGTAACTGGCTGCACAAGAAGGAAAACGTCTTGGAAATGTGTAATGAAGTAGCAGAAGGAAAGAATATATGGAATTTGGACTGTTACTCAAGTCTAATTGAAACTTAAATAGAAAACATTTATTTCAAACTTCCAAATGAGGATTTAATTAAAGTGAAATTAGCTCATCTTTTTTAGTTTTATCCTTGAATAGGAAATTTGAAACATACTTGACTTGATGGTTGGCTTTCTCTGACTTTGATTAATCACTTTCAAAGTAAGCAGAAGATCAGAACAATAATTTCATAATTACACGCCAGTGAGCTAACTTGAAACCTTAACTAAAATAACTGTAAAGGAAGTATGATGATGGTTTGTTTCATGTGATGGCTGTATATTTTTCTTATATAATTCAAATACTTAAAGTGCTAATCTGGGGGGAAAAAGCTGTTCCATAGTTCTTTTCATTTATTTTCAGGATGTTTTAATAGGAAAATGCTTGAATTGGGAATATTGATTTCAAAGGCACAATAGCAATAGTTAGGAGTTTATTCAACCTCCAGTGATGTCAATAGAAGAATCCTTTGGTTTTCTGTATACATTGGATTAGGACCTATAACTTTTAAGCTTTGTTGAAGATACATTTGATGGAACAGTTATTATAGTTTAATTGTTCTGCAAGTCTTGCTTATATGGGGCAATGTGCTAGCTTGCTTTTCCCAAAAGAAAAGTTGTAAATAGAACTGTGAACTAGCTGAAAGAATTTAAAATTACCACAGAATGTAATTGGAGTTGATGTGATAGAGTGAAATCTTATTATTATTATTATTATTATTAACATTTATTTAGATAGCGCTGTAAATGTACACAGGCCTGTACATACAATCTTATATTTAGACACTTCCGTGCCCTTAGGCTTACAGTCTAAAAGAGAAAACACAAAAGGAGAAGGAAAAGGTGGTGGGAAAGGGGATGAGGTCCAGTGGTTCTTCTCTTCCTCTGGGGCCTGGACCAAGGCAGATGGACTGGAGGGAGGGCTTGGCCTTGGGGGTAAAGCAAATCTATTATGCAACATGTTGATTGGCGAAATACCAGACCTGGCCAGATCAGGACCTCCTGCCACTATATGATCTTCCATTCAGTAATTTCTGAGGTACAGTTTTTTTGTTTTTGATACAGTGTGAATTGTCAGGACTGTAATAGATGTCTTTGCCTATCTACTTGTACCATCAAGCTAAGTTGCAAATACTGAAATCTTATGAACTTCCAATGATAAAGAAAACAAGGCCAGGCTGGGATTGGGGGCTGACCACAGAAGGAAGAAGTACATCACACAAAGCAGAAACTTTGGAATTTGCTGCTGAAAGGTATAGATATGGTTGGCAACTTGTATGGCTTTAAAAGAGGATTGAATAAATTCATGGATGAGGCAGCTATCAGTAACTACTAGTCAGGATGTCTGTATATCATCTCCACTGTTGGGGGAAATTTGCACCTATAATATCAGTTGGTGGGAAGGGTGCAACTAAACTCATGTTCTGATTCCCATAGGTAACTGATTAGTCACTGTGTGAACAAAATGTTGGAGTAGCTAGCTCTGTAGACTGATTCAACATGTTCTAAAAGGACAAAAGCGTATGATTTTTGTACATTGCTGCTAACAGACTGTTTCTGCTTGTATTTTAAAATTCTCTCTCCTTGTGTGACTGAAGCCTTTGCAAAACAAACATAACACTGCTTTCATATTGGCCTCCCCACCTCTTTTTGAAGCACAGAATATTTTTAATGGTACTTATTTAGCATTTAGTCATTACATAAAGATATGTGCCACTAGCCCTCATGAAGAAAATTGCCAAGGGTTTGCTTTAGGGTCACCATTAGTCAAAAATGACTTGAAGGTACACAACAACAACAACAACAACAACAACAACAACCATATTGTATATACTTGACTATAAATTGTCCTCATGTATAAGCTGAGTCCAAGTTTGGGGGGCAACATTTTGTCTTTTGATATAATAAGTCGAGGGTAAAATTTAGGGGCATGTAACGAAGGATGTAAAGGATGAAGCAAAGGAAAATGATGCCAAAGACTGTAAAGGCTGGATGGATGAGACGGCAACTATGATAAATGGCGCCTGTACAATGGAAGAAGGAATGAGATCGGCCACAGGTGGGAATAAGAACACACACATATGGCAAAAAGGATGAGAAGGCAAAACAAACAAAATGGCAGCTATGGCCTGAAATAGACGGGCCGAAAGGAGCAGCTTCTGGTTGCTTCGGGGCATAGCGTGCAGATGATGCATGCCCCTGATGTGGCTGGAAGCTGCTCTGAGGTCTCCTAAGGTGGCTTGAATTCGCTAGCAAAAGGAGTGGTGAAAATCCACTCCTTGCTGACTGCTCATCGCAGTGGTGGCCTGTTTTGAGAGTAGGCCCTCCTATTGCCATGATCCCTGGCCAATCAAGGGTTGATCACAGCTGGAGCGGCCAGAGGTTATTCTTAGCCACTGATCTGCTTTGACTCATTGTTAGCAGAAATTACAGCCTTTAAATTTAATGTGACAACTTTGCCTGTTTCTAATACAGAAAAGCTGACAAATATACACAAATGTCTTATTTAAACCCTTCAAAGCCTGATTTCTCTCAGCGTTCATTTTGGGGGGGGGGGGGGAATAGCACAAAATACTCACTGCCACTACCATTTTCCCACCCATGCATTCAAAAAGACCAGAAGCAGTGCCATGGCAGAGAGACTAGAAGGGGTTGGTGTTTCTTTTTGGTTCTCGTGGGTGGGCTAAGATCTTACCTTTGGTCACTCTACTCAGAGAAGGAGATGGTTCTTTTTCTTTTCTTTTCTTTTTTGTTAAAGGTACAGTACTTACATTGAGCCATGGGTAAGTCGACTCAGGCTTTTTGGGTCAGTTTTTTGACTAAAATTTCTAGTCAAACTATACAACTAAGTTTGTAGATCAGCCCTGAGTTCATCTTGCTGTTTGTTTTCTCCATGGAAGAATATGAGATTAGACTCTAAGCTTGAATTCATTCACTCTTATTATCTCCCCCTTCATCTTCTCTTCTCCCTCCCCCCTCTCTCATACTCACACACACAGCTACACAGCACCCTTTTATCTGTGTGCTCTCAATTACTGTTCATTAATTCCAAATTGTCCAGGTGCTCCTTTTATATGAGCTCAGTTGAACACCGTGGAACTTGATTGTTAGCAGATACACAGCAATCATTTCTTTGATGAGTATAATAAAAACAAAGGACATTGACACTAATATTGACTCTTCAGTATTTCTTTAAACATTTATATGAGGTATACGGTTCTATCAGCTAAATGTTGACATATTTTCTGTTGGAATTACTGATTTATTTGGCAAAAAGTATACAAAATGTAGGTTAGCAAGCATCTATGTTGGTAGCATGTTTTAAAATGCATCAGTAAATCTACTTAGTTTGGGCTTAAGTTGATTCTCAAAGTTTTAATTATAAAAGTTTAAAAAATCCTATAGTCTTAAAAAAGTTGAGCTGCTATCTTGCTGTTTGCTTTAAAAAATCCAAAAGAATTATTGACTTTGATGAAAGCTTACACTTATTTAGACTCAGAGTACCTTAAAATGTATGTTTAGAATAATCTATGAAAATCTGTACACATGTAAGCACATATTTAGCGCATATTGAACAACAGTATAGTACTAAGGTAAGTTTTCATAGTTATGATGCATATTTAATATAACATCCTTATTTGTAAAGAAGAGGTGCCAATCAATTTAAATTTGTTGCAGCTAGAATTTGATGGTCTAAGGATAACTTATAATTCATTGCTTGTTATGAAATAGTCAAATTTGTAGTAGTATCAGTTAAGGAGTTTATGGAAACTTGGTTTAGGATTGTTTAAAAGAGCACAAATCTTTAATTTGAATTTGATGGCACCTGGTTTCATTTTTGTTCCCTCAGCAACACCGCTGGTACTAAAAGTTACCAGTAGACCACCCTGGTTTAAGCAAAGAATGAAATCACTATGGCCTTTTCTTTTTAGCCCTTTAGTTTGCTGACTAAATATTTAAACAGAGGTATAACACATCTGTTATAGTTTGTGGCATAGCTGTAGAGCAAGACTTTGTGGTTCATAATTTACAATTTTTAAAGAGAAATTCCAGATTAATCTTAAAATTGTCTTCATGTTTATCACTCGGAATGGAGAAACCCAAACTTCAATTTACATATTACAAGGAAAGAGGCAAGAATGCATACTTTAAAACCTGAACATCATTTTTCCTGAGTAGATCTAAAAGTTCATATTTTTAGCTTGCATTGTCTATTTTTAACACTGCATGAATCCAAGGTTGTTTCCAGATGTGAGTTAGTTTTCATTATTGAGGTTCCCATGGGAAAAAGAGAGAGCCAACACAAATGTTACCTCCAGATTTTTGCTCTTTTGCCTATTCGATAATGTCAGTAAGTTTACAGTGACTATGAGCATTGGTTAAAATGTTTAAAGATGTATAAAGAATTTTAAGCATTATGAGTTTTTAGTTTTTTGTGGGGTGGTATGTTAGAAAAAACAAGGGCAGGGGAGGACAATAAAATCTGGAAACCTTTGGCTGCCATTCCATGTTCATTCAACTATGGGTGAGAAACTAGCAAAATGAAAATACCATACTGTCTTGAAGGCCGCGTTGATTTTGTGTGTGCTGGTGGCCAAAATAAAATTGGGTAGAGAGTTTTTAAAATAATAATAATAATAATAATTAAATAATATCAAAATTATCCTTTCAAAATAATAGTCATGGGTGAACTGGTGTTGTGTGTAGCACATGGTGATGTTTGTTTGTTTTTTCCCTTTAAGAATAATAGTTAACTGCTGATATAATTTGCTGCTTTCTCAAATCAGCCAAGTTCTGCTTGAATTCCATCATGTGAAAAAAAAAAACTTGCTTCTTTTGGCTCTGGACCATTTCTTGCTCTCCAATTTTATCTCAGCCCACTCTGGTTGTATTAAGAAACAAACTGTTCCAGACATGATGTTGGTCTAGAGACGTTTAGGCATCATTATGCCCCTATAGCATACTGGCTGAAAACATAGTGTAGATTTTCATGATGTGCTCAGAAATGCTCAGAATCAGTAAGAGCAGTTAGTTGGGGGGGAGGGAGAGTATTAGTGGTCCCTTTCTAACATGCCATAGAATAATGTGCCTTGTAACACTCCTTGTTCTCAGTGTGGTCATCCAGAAGTTGATGGGTCTCAAGTGATGCTCCTTTCAGGCTCTGGCCATGTCTGTGTGGTACAATGGGTGCAAAGATGCGCTTGGTAAGACCTTTGTGTTCAGAAAGTCATCCTCAAATGATCCATAATAATTCACAATAACCAAGCTTGTGAATTATTTGCACAGCATGCTTTGATGTGTGGTGACTCCCTCTAGCATTTACTCGTGAGGAGCTAACCCTAACCAGGCATTCATACCAATAGGATATTCTATTCTGTGAAACATTTTAGAATATAGTACAACACCTGTATCTGTGGAACCAGTAATTGTGGTTTCACTTACTCGTGTCTGGGGGAAAAGGTCTTTCTAGGCATCTGGAGGTCTTCCAACATGACTTTAAGGTCAACTTCTGCCAGAAATATAGCCTTCACTGTTAACTGTGGCTTCACTTATGTATGGTAACAATGGGAACAGATCCCTGCGGATACGGGGTTCGTATTGTATGTAAGAAAAATACATCATTTGAATCCAAGACATTGTCAAATCCTTCAAGTCAGTGCTCAAAATAATCAATGTAGGATTAAATGAAAAAAGAATGCACCTCTAATTAACTTTTGGACAGTTACAAATTCTACCTTTGATTATAAATGACTGGATTGAGCCCAAATGAACCACTGGGCCAGACATGATGCTAGAGTATATTGAACAATTTCCTGGAAATTTGGCTGGTCACTTCTGGGGCAGCATACTTTTTGGCACACGTTTAATTCCTTATTTACAAGTTTTGCCAAATGTCATCAAACACCAAGTAAGGTCCATTTGTGTGTTCTTCAGAAGGATGAATGTTAGCAGAGAGAGAGGGAGGGAGGGAATAGAAAAATGGGGTCTAAGGGTTTTTAAATTATCAATTGTTTTTTGAGCAGCTATTTCAAATCTAAATATAATGATCTGGAGCTAGTGAACAACTTTCATTAGCTAGGTTAATTCAGGTATATCATTTGCATCTATTACAGAAGCTAGCTGGTATCCCTAGGTCTCTTAAGACAAATTTTTTTTTTTTTGCCTAGAAAAAGCAATTATGATGCTCTTTTTGAATTCACAGCACATACATTGGTATAAAAGGAATACATTAAGAAAAATATCTTGCTGGTATTGTAGCTACTTCGAACTTGTAATACCAAGAATAGGCTTTAAGCTTCTTAAAAGCAACTAGCAGGTTATTGCTGCTCCACTTTAAATAAACGAGTGGCATAGTAGTTTGTTTTGTTTATTTAAAAAAACATATTTTTACTTAATTTAAAGTGGTATTACTTTAATAATATAATAAAAATATATTTATATCCCATCCCTCTACAAGATGCAATCGGGGCAGCTATGCAGTCGGGGCGGCTTTTCCTTTGACATGGCTATGGAGAAAGTAGGAAATATTAAAACTGGAATGGTAGCTTTGTGGGCCTCTAGGCAATGTTGGATTGAGTCCCAGCACCTCCAAATGGTTTAGCTAATCATGAGGAATGCTGGGAGCTGCAGTCCCAACACCCAGAAGCATTGCCTTGCCCATCTAAGGTTATTAATCAGAAAAAAGCATTTTTAATTCTTTCAAACCAGTTATCACATCATTGCGTTGTGTAATAAGTCTGCTGAAGAATTGGTTCAATACTCTGGTTTGTCAGTGTTTTGTAAATTTCTTCAATATTTAGCATCATAATCAATTACATAGTTCCATTATAGAAACAACAACAAAAATAATTAAGCTATTTTAACCAATTTTAATGCATTTTGTGTTGAGTCTAGTTGACCATTGAATTTATTTTAAAACTCTAGCATATAAACAAGGTGTTAGATGGTAACTGAATTTCCTGGTCTTTTAACAATTTTTTAATGTATCAACTCTCTTGTTGAATGTTTCCTAACATAATATATGGAGCCTGTTTTTCTCCTGATTTTATGCATCTCTTTGGATCTTCAGGATTCTTTTAAGCATTTAATGCTTCGATGGCAGTTGTAGTTTCCCGTTGGGGATTATCAAATAAAGATGATAATCAATAAAAATAATTTGGTATAGAAAGTAATATGTTGACTTACTTTGCCTTTGAATTTTGGCCAGAAATGGTTTAGATTATAACACCCAGTGCTTTGCCTAAGGGCCTGTGATTCTGTAACTTTTTTCAGATGCATCAACTATGCATTGCCTAATTTGTTATGAAAGTGAAAAAAAAGTTGTTCAATAATTCTAGCTAAATTGTGCTGCTAACATATGTTTCTGATGAAGTATTGGTAATGTGATCAGAGTTTGAAAGAATTGTGTGATTGCTTCGGTTTAAAATAACCATTCCAATGACAGTCAACCAATGATAGCCGTTCCTTCCTTTTTTCCTTGAAGATCATTTAGAAGATATTATTAAGTCCAAATGGCAGAGTACTGAAATTCAACTAGCAGAATTGTAAAATGAGTGCTTCTTGAATTTAGCATTAAGATTAAATATAATTTTCTTAATTTATAATTTAATATAATTTTACTGACCCATTTAAGCACATCCTGTTTTTTTCTTCCAAAGATGCAAATTCACGTGGTGGGTGGCTCTAGATAAATATCCTTTTTCTCTGTGTTATATTACACAAGGATGATAATGAGCCCATGATCTCCTGTTGTAGATGGTTTCATTGTGACTCAGAATCTGGTTTTTCTAACATTTTGCTATTCCTCTTTCATACTAGTTTCATCCAACAGTCCAGCATTCTCCTAATTTCTTTCTTCTCAAATATTAAAATATTGGGACTGCAGTTCCAAACTTTGGACTGCAGTTCTCATCAGCCCTAGTTAGTATAGTCTTGGGAATGGTGGGAGTTTGACAACAGCAGGAGGGTTACAAGTTGTCCATCTCAGGTGTAAAATGTTTCAAATTATTCTTTCAATTGCTGCATTGTCAACTTAAATTGTTGAAAGGTTGTGCAAGGAGAATTGCCTTTCCCTTATTTTCCACATATGGACAAACCATCATTTTCTGAAGGAATCCTCCTTACCTTTTATAAGCTTCTCAAATTGTTGAGTAATTATACTGATATCTTTTTAGGCTTTATAATATTCTTCCTAATTCCTTCCTGTTTTTCCTAGCTGAAGCTCTTTTATCTTGATTTTATATAACCCAATAAAAATTTGGTGAATCAATCCAAAGATCCATCTTTTTTATGTTTATTTATGCCAATAAAGAATAACAACAAATAAATACTCTTCAGCTCCGTGGGTTCTTGGGTGAGGCATATTGTCAAGAACAATTTCAGTCTCTTTAAGGCCTGGTTATGGGATGGCTTTGGTCACCTTGGTGATGACCTACACAGGGAACTGGACAGGAAGAATGTGCCCGTGTTGGTTCTACTGGATCTTTAAATGGCTTTCAGTACCATTGACCATGTTATCACTGACCATGTTATGAGCCCATTAGAGCAGAGGTTCTCAGTCTTTGATCCTTCAGCTGTTTTGCACTTCAAGACCCAGAATCCTTTGCCAATGATGAGGGAATCTGGGAGATGAAATCAAAAACTTCAGGAGGACCAGAGGTTGAGAACCACTGTTCTAGAAAGACCCATCTCTTTGCCTCACCACCTTTTTCTACCAAAGAGCTCTTGACACCATGATGATTTACATTTTCATGGACAGAAGTCTGTTTCCACAGAAGTTTATAGCATAATGAATGTTCATCTTTTAATGATACCACAAGTTTTGTTGTGTTCATTGCATAAGATTGAGTCACACACTCCCCTGAAATTGTTTGTTTTAATTGCAAAGATAAACCATAATTGAATGATTCTGAGAGTGAATTGTGATCAGACTGAGATAAAATCTTCTGACATTTTTTTCTTTTTAGTTTATAGCAGGTGTGGAATAATGTATGCTTTGTTGTAGGAATAGTGTCAGATGAAGAAGGAGCACCTCTTTCTCTTGCACTATTTACCTGATTTAGATTGCTCCTCTAAAGCTGTATTCATACCTTTGAAAAGAAAGAAATGCTGTTCAACTCTATGATTCTATGATTCTATAAAATGCCATGACCGTTCTCTTAGAAGACACAATTAGAGATTAATCCAAATGAGAAAAACAACTTCTAAGGAAGGTAAAGAAATTTAAAGACAAACTGTAAGTGCATATGTTAAGTTTTAAAGTGACAATACATCGGTTTATATCATTAAAGGATGTTGTGTTGGAAAGATACTGGAGCAGTGGCATTAATTTCATTTGAGACTATAAACTTGAGTATCACCTTCCACCCATGGAACTCAAGGATGCTAGTAAAACAACTGCATATTTAATATAATAGTGTTTTGAATTGGCCTGAAAGTACAAATGTTATTGAAGAAGAGCAGATTTTAGACTACAACTGTCTTTAATAGTCACTAAATCTGCACCTCTGTGCTTTTCCTCTTCTGTCAGGAGTAATTTCAGATTAATAGGCTTGAAACTTAAGTAGCCATTTGAAGTGTAAATTGTATTATTTCTCTCCCAGAGGTACCAACTATTCATTTCTATGATAGGCTGCAGAAAATAAAATATTGTGTATAGCTGCTGTCTTGCCTGTCAGTTGATTAAGTGGTTTAAGTATAATTGGCAGTTTCAAATTGAGATAACCCAATGCAGAAATATTAGTTACAAACTCTGCTGCTTTGGTGTTAACTAGTGCAGTGGTGTTCTTTAGCCACTGTATGACCTACCCAATGGCAATCAGAATCCTTACTTTTTCAAAGCTAATTGTTCCATGTTTAGTTTACTAAACATCATCTGGATTCAGTAAAAAGCAAATGACCTGCACTGAATTAGTGTAATTGTAACACAAACAAAATATCACATAGTTTCGGGCTCATACAGGAAAGGAGAAAGTTGGGAAAACTTCCCTATTTGTTAAATTAAACATGAAGATATAAAACAGGTTTAGCCATCTAATTTACCGGTTATGTACTTTTAAAAATATTAAGTTTGAATTTTAAGTATTGTGTTGTCATGTTCAGAAAATAACTGTCTCAGGCTGAAAATTTATTGTGAAACTGTAAGCTTCTGTTAAGCTTGGACATAAATTTGCAATTTTAGAATAGTCAGCTGTTGTTTTGTGCCATCATATATCAAAAATGAAAAGAGAATGCTGGTATATAAGGATCAGTGGTGAACTGATTTGAATCTCATCTTCACCAGAAATCTGAGCATCCTCTCTCAGCCTCAATCTTCCATGTATCATACACCTCTATACATCTTTCTGATTTTTTTCAGGGTTTGTTTTTAAATACCAGAGCTAACAGCTCCTGATCTTCAGGGATCTCAGTCTACAGAATCTCATTCTACATGACTTCATAAAAGCTTGTGTGGATATCTGCCATGATGAGTAATTTTAATGTGATATTGGTTTGTTGTCTGACTTTCCTCAAAACTTATCCCAAAATGTGTATTACCTCTTAGCTATAAGGCTTATTAGCTTCTGTTTTTTTAAAAATATGTTGGGGTTAGACCCCAAACTTATGTTAAAACAGTGATGATTTTTAAGTAGTGTGTGAGCATCTGGAGGTTTGTGCTGATGAGGAATGCACAGCAGGCAAGCAGTTAAAAAGTAGGTTGAAGGGAAAATAGGTTCAGTCCTCAGCACTGTATATTCAATTATCATTCACATTGAGGAAAGTGGTAAATATAGAAATTCCAAGGGAAGGTAACTTGTATCAGTACTGAAAATGACCTTTGAGAATTATTTCCTCAGAGGTCCTTAAGTTTCTCTTTGCAATCATGAAAACAACAACAGCATCCTCTTTTTAGAAAATAGAGAATCATAGCCTTTGGGATACATATATCAAGTACATAGTAATAATGCTAAATATTGAATAGGCAGCAGATCCTGTCTAATCTAGGAAGCTAAATAGAGTTAGCTCTGTTTAGTACTTGGATGGGAGACTGTCAAGGAATATCAGGTGCTGTAGGCTATATTTCACAGGAAGGAACTGGCAAAACCACTTCTGAGTATTTCTTGCTTAAGAAAACCCTATAAAATTCATGGGGATGCCTTAATTCAACATACAAGTTGCCTTGCCTAAAGTCAACGTACAACCTGAAGGCGCATACACACAGTAACATGCAATCTGTGGATCCTACATGCACTTTCACCTTATAGCATTTCTGCTCAATCATTCACTTCTATTACTAGGGGCCCATTCCCATTTACAAAATAATCCAGTTCGAAACTGGATTATTTTGAAAGCGAATTCTCTCTCGTTTACTCCACTTTTACTCCGCTTTGTCGTTCACATTAAGGGGAGAAAAGGGAGAAAACGGCCACAGAGAGAATGGATAGAGGAGGAGGAGGAAAGGAAAGGGGAAAAAAACCTTCCCTCTTTCTCTCTTTTCTCCTCCATCCTCCCCCTCCTCTCTTTCCCTCCTTCCCTCCCTCCACTGGCATACCTGGCAGGGGGCTGGTGGTGCAGCAGCAGCAGCAGTCCCTTCCTCTGGTCTTCCTCCTCCTTCTCCTCCTCCTCCTCCTCCTCTCCTCTCCTCTCCCTCCCTCCACTGGCCTACCTGGTAGGGGGCTGGTGGTCTTCTCCTCCAGTCTTCCTCCTCCTCCTTCATGCTGGACCTTCCTCCGCTGCCAGCCCAGCCTCCTTCTCCAAGATCTCTGCCCCGCTAGGCCTCCTTAGAAGGAGGCCTGGGCAGAAGGAGGGAGGCAGGCAGGCAGCATGGAGGACGCAGGGCCACAGGACTGGAGGACTGGAGAACGCGTGTCCCTGTCTCTATGGTGTGCATGCCTGCATCCTTCTAAACGGACACATGTCCTCCAGGCCGGAACAGAGATCTGTCAGGGACAACAATCAAACATAATGGCCAACAGGCCTCACCAGCATGTAACAGATCCGTAAAGGATAAAGTAATTATAAGCGACATAATAATTAACATAATAGTCAGTACGGCCACAACACACTATATCACCATCCCAAGTAGTTTGAGTCTGGTCTGATTCTAAAGAGGTTCAATACATAACTGATACTCTTCAAACTGAATTTCTTTGAAGGTACTGTGTTTGAAAAGTGTTTTCAGGAAGTCACCTTTATTCGCTTGACCTCTTGAAGTGCTATGACAATATGTGTACAGAACTGTAGAATAATCTTGTAGCTATAGATAAGATGGTTATCATTTGGTAACCCATCTTTGCTCTTAAACACATGACAATTGTTTCTTATCTTTTCCTCCTTCTGTGTCACTTATTATTGCACCAGCCTAGGTACCTCAGACTTTGCATTAGATAATATCCAAAGGTCATATTTTTAAGAGTGTATGCAGTTTATGGGTATGCATTATGGATAGCTGAACTAGTGCAGCAAGTTATAAAAACAAAGTTCATGGAGAATTTTATCCATTTCTTCAGCAAAGGTTTAAATGGAATAGCTTTGAGACTATGGCCCAAAACACATTGCAGAAATAATCCAGTTTGAGACCACTATAACTGCCTTGGATCAATGCTTGTATTCTGGGAACTGTAGTTTTGTGAGACATTTAGCCCTCTCTGTCAGAGAGCTCTGGTGCCCCAATAAATTACAATTCTCAGGATTCCCTAGCACTGAGCCAGGGCAGTTAAAACGATCTCAAACTGGATTATTTCTGCAGTGTGTTTTGGACCAGAGTTGATAAAAAAATTCTGATGAATGTCCTTTTATCATTTTATATCAGTGTTCTGAAAGTTGCCACTTAAAAGCTATTGTCATTGTTAACTGCCCTTGAATCAGCCTTCACTTTTGTCAACCCTGTGGATGAGACGTCTCCAAGCCCCATTATACTCCACTGCAGTGCTTAGGTCCTGTAAATTCAGGACCATGACCTCCCTGATTGACTCTGTCCATCTGACGTGTGGTCTTTCCTCCCTTCTACTGCCATCTACTTTTCTTAGTATTATTGTCTTTTCCAGTGATTCATGCCTTCTCATGATGGGGCCAAAGTACAACAGCCTCAGTTTGATCATCTTGGCCTGATTTGTTCAAGGACCCACTTGTTTGTCTTTTTGGCCATTCACGGTATCCTCAGCACTCTTCTCCAGGACCACATCTCAAACAAGTTTCTTTTCTTTCTGTTGGCTTTCTTCACTGCCCACCTCTCACGTCTGTACATGATGATGGGGAAGACAATGGCCTGGATGATTCTAACTTTAGCACTTAGTTATTTATCTTTACACTTCAGGATCTTGTCTAGTTCTTTCATTGCTGCCTTCCCATTCCTAGTCATCTTCTTATTTCTTGACTGCAGTCTCTGTTTTGATCAGTGTTTGATTCAAGATGGAAAGTCTTCAACTATTTCAATTTTTTCATTATATAGGTTAAACTTATGTAGCGCCTCTGTGGTTGTATATTATTATTAAATGTTCCACATTAAGCTTGCCTTTGCACTTTCTTCTTTGACCTTCCTTAGTAATTGTTCCAAGTCTATCATGTTTTCTTCTAGAAGTATGGTGTTATCTGCATACCTTAGCTTATTTACCTTTCTTCCTCCTATCTTCACTCTTCCCTCTTTTGAGTCCAAACCTCCTCTTCATGTAATGTTGAACAAGGTAGAGTAGGTTGACAGAATAAAGCCATACCTGACCTCTTTGCCAACTGGGAGTCATTTTGTCTCTCCACATTCTATTCTGACTGTAGCCTCATGTCCTAACTACAGATTTCCCATCAGGACTATCCAATGTAGTGACACCCTCATTCTTTTAAGAGTGTTCCATAGCTTTTCATGATCTGTGCAGTCAAAGGCTTTGATATAGTCTATAAAACACATGCTGATTTTCTTCTGGAATTCTTTGGTTCGCTTCATCCTGTATTTGCAATGTGGTCCCTACTGCCTCTTCCTTTTCTCAACCTTGCTTGTACCTCTAGGATTTCTCTCTCCATGTGTGATTGGAGTCTGCTATAGAATTTTGAGCATAATTTTATTTGCATGAGAAATTAAAGCTATGACCCTGTAGTTGCTGCAGTCCTTTGTGTCTCCTTTTGTGTGGAATGGGATGTAAATTGTTTCCAATCTGTTGGCCACTTTTTTGTTTTTCATATTTGTTGACATATTTTAGTTATCATGAGAGTTTATTCTGTCTGTGCGGATAGCAGCTGTTCTTTTGGAATATAATCTCTTCCTGGTGACTTGTTCTTCCCAATATCTCTTATTGGGGCTTCCACCTTGCTCTCTAGGATTTGGGGTTCATCTTCTTATGATTATTAATTCTATGTGTCGTTCATTTTTTTCTCTTTTATATAACTCTTCCGTTTATTGCTTGTATCATCTTTTTATTTCTTCTTGATCTTGTAGTAGATCTCTTTTCTGATCTTAGAGCATCCCTGTTCATGGTTTGAACTTTCCTTTGAGTTCCTGGATCTTAGAAGAGGTTGTTCCTATTAAAAGCTATTATCCTAAGGAAAACCTATTTTCTGTTACTGATTTGTAGGGGGTTTTTTTTGGTATATCTATTATAAGGAACACGTACTAATTTGGTATCTATGCACCAAGGTCTCTGACATTGTACGGTAGGAGGATGCCATTTTCCCCTTATAAGCATTTCTTAGAGATTGGGTACAATGAAAAATCCTCAGTTTATTTTAGTGACTTTTCCTAAGCGATCATTGGCAATTGTTCAATTTAATAAAACATGATTATTAGTCCATAAGGAAGCAAAGAAATATTTTTTAAGGACTGCTTTGGCTAGTCTTCTTTTAAATATAGACAAATATATTTTCTGCTTCTCACTCTTCTGTATTTGGTTTTATCTGATGTAGAAATAAAATATCCTAATCTGTTGGAAATCTGGTATGATTTATCTGTTTCATTATTTTCAATTACATACTTTTCATTGATCCATTATCTATTTGCTCTGTTTAACAACAAAATAGATGTTTTAACATAGAAAACTTTTAAAGATAATATTGGCATGTTTCAAAAGCTAGTAAAATCTTTATGTTTTTTCTGTCGTCACCACTACTGTCGCTAGCAACCTATCACAATTTTGGTTTTGAAGAAAGCTTGTTGAGCTATTGTATATTATATTCATATTCTTTGTGGAGGTACACAGAAATAGCAATTAAAATGGTAAACAGAAGTGAATACCTAAAAAAAGGGGCTTGACAGACTGCCTGGGAAAGGTGGGCTGCAGCCATCCCTCGTTTCTGTGCAGATGTGCAGCAGCATCCACATGCTACTGCACAGATGCACACTAAAAAAGGAGCTGTTCTAGGCAGCTCCTTTTTTGCACCGTCATAAGGCCTGCAATGCAGCCCTATGATGCTGCTTCTGTGTAGAGGTGTCTGTACGCTGCTGTGCAGCTGTGATGCCCCTGTGTGGGAGGTGCTGCTCAATAGCTGTGCCACCTGCACATACTAGGGCTGGGGAATGTGTGGTTGGTGTGCGCTTCCGAATCCTACTATCACTGTCAGGATGCTGCATCCTGGCAGTTTGTACCAGCCCCCCAAATATCCAACTATAGTAGTCTAGTTACATGTTGCTAATAATAATAATAATAATAATAATAATAATAATACAGTTTATTTAAATTCTGCATTTTCACAAGGAATCAAAGTGGATTACCACAGCAGTATAAAGATAAAACATGGTACAGTTAAAATTACAATAAAAAACAACAATCTCCTCTCCCAACCCCCCCCAATCTAAATCAATCCATCTAAAATCTGAACAGCCAATTAAATATATATATTTTTATTTTGCAGCTATTCTGAAAATAACCTTCTCTCTCTTTTCCGTTGTAAATATATTGAAATGGATTTTTTAAAAAAGCTCTACCTTTCAAGGCTTTGAATCTAAAGAGCTTCCAGAATTCTCTCCGGTAGCTTCAGCTGATTCTGGAGAAAGGCAGCATATAAATAAAATAAATACACAATAAAATAAACAAATGTTTTTATTTGCAGTAGCACCAAGATGAAAGAGACCATGGGTCAAGCAGTGTGAAGGAAAAAAAAACTGCAGTGTTTTCCTATCCTTCACCTTATCTGGTGAAGCCATTTGGTTATATGAAGCCAATGAGTTGAATTACCTGATAGGTGCTATTGTAACCTATAGTCTAGGGTGTGCCTTTGTGTCATGTTCCTCACAGGGCTAGCAGCCTAGCAATGGGATTTGTTTTTATCTAGCAAGTTGTTTGCCTTCTGTAGCAAACTGAATTGCATGTATCAAACATTTAACTGTAACAGATGTATACTGTAATTATTTCACATGGCCAATTATTTAGCCACAAGTCAGCAGTTTTTATTATGGTTCTGAGCTGCTGTAGAGCTGATTCCCAAACAACCTTGTAAAAGTGAAATAAAACTGAAGGCCTTGCAACATGCTCTAATGATCTTGTATATGGTGGCTTATATAGTAAAGTTTATAGTGAGTCAGTATGTCATAGATCAGTGATAATTACTATTTAGACTTTCATCTCATTCTTTGTTAATGACACTATGTAAATTTTCCTCCAGTTAATCTCATCTTGGGAGAAAGATGGGATATAAGCAAACAGACACAAACAAACAAACAAACAAACTTGATTTGTTATCAGTTTTCTATGAAGTTAATAATAGTGTCTCTGAACATGGAAAATATTAGAATATTTAAACAGACTTTGGAAAAGACTATGACATGCATGGCTTAGAAAATAAAGGGATTTGACCTTTGCTGGATGGTGTCACATTTTCTGTGAAATCTCAGATTCATAGCTTGGGTGTGCTCCTTGTCTGGGATCTGAGCATGGATACCTACATTTTGGCTGTGTCTAGGAGTGCATTTCCACAGTTAAAACTTGTTTGCCAGCTGTGCCTATTCCTTGACAAGTCAATTCTGGCTACAGTGACACATGCCTTGATTGCATCCTGTTTGTATTACTGTAATGTGCTTTACCTGGGGCTGCTTTGGGAAAATGTTCAGAAACTTCAGTGGGTTCAACATGCTGCAGCCAGGCTGTTGACCAGGGCTGAGCACAGAGATAGCAATAGCAATAGCAAGAACATTTCTATACTGCTTATCAGTGAACTAGCACTCTCTAAGCAGTTTACAGTGTGTAAGCCAATTGCCCCTAACAAGCTGGGTACTCTTTTTAGCAACCTATGAAAATAAGGAAGGCCGAGTGGACCTTAGAACCCTCTTCTAGGATTGAACTTACAATGTTGCGGCTGCAGTACCAGTATTTAACCATTGTGCCACTAGGGCTCCATGTGACTCCCCTGTTGAAACAGGGGCTACTTGTTAATTTCCTGTTCAGTTTGAGCCGGTAAGTACTGATGACGTGGACAAGCTCCTTAGTAGTTTGAGAAAGACGACTTGATCTCTTGACTCTTGCCCAACCTGGTTGGCTCTCCAGGGGAGTGATACAATTAAGCTGATGCTACCAAATGTAATCAATGCATCCGTCAGGGATGGTACCCTGCCTTCTTGTCTTAAGGAGGCAGTGGTCAGACCACTCTTTAAAAAGCCCTTTCTAGACCCCCTGGATTGAAATAACTATAGGCCAGTCTCCTTGTTACCATTCTTGAGCAAGGTGATCAAGAGGGTGGTTGCCAATCAACTACAAGCAGTCTTGGAGGAAACCCATTTTCTGGACCCATTTCAAACTGGATTCAGGACGGGATATGGAGTGGAGACTGCCATGGTCGCCTTAGTCGATGATTCTTGAGCAAGAATCTCTGTCAGGGCATCGACAGGGGATGTGTGACCCTGTTGGTGCTCTTGGACCTCTCAGCGGCCTTTGATACCATAGACCGTGGTATCCTTCTAGAATGCCTGAGAGAGTTGGATATCGCATTACAGTGATTCCAGGCCTACCTCTTAGGTAGGTTCCAGATGGTGTCGCTTGGGGACAGTTATTCGGCCAAGAGGGAGCTCAAATCTGGCATTCCTCAAGGTGCAATTCTGTCCCCAATGCTATTTAACACTGCATCAGTCTGAGACATAGAGAAATATATTTGGGTGTCATCAGTGTACTGATAACACCCCTCCTCATGTCTCCAGATGATCTCACCCAGCTCCTTCATGTAAATGTTAAATAGTATTGACGACAGAATTGCACCTTGAGGGACACCTGATTTGAGCTCCCTCTTGGCTGAATAACTGTCCCCAAGCGACACTATCTGGAACCTACCCGAGAGGTAGGACCAGAATCGCTGCTGTGCAGTGCTGCCGATTCCCAACTCTCTCAGGCGTTCCAGAAGGATACCATGGTCTATGGTATAGAAGACCGCTGAGATGTCCAAGAGCACCAACAGGGTCACACTTCTCCTGTCAATACACAGATGGAGATCATTGACTAAGGTGACCATGACAGTCTCAACTCCGTATCCTGCTCTGAATCCGGTTTGAAAATCCGGTTTGGGTCCTATGCTGGGAGAAAGGTGGGATATAAATACAATAAAATACAATAGTAAACCTTTAGAGTTACAGTTCCTAAAAGGAACTGCAGCCAGCATGCCAAGAGAGTATCCTGGCTGGGGAGTTATGGATATTGTACTGTAAAAAGTAACTTAGATTCTTACCTATGAAACAGTGATGGCTGATTTTTCTTTTTGGAAAAAAAAAGCATAGTATAATTACAGCATCACAGTTTTACAGTTTCTGAGAGATCTTTTCACAGCTGTTAAACACTGGGGCTCAAAAACTGTAGTACACACAATGCTGAAGTCTATTTGACATTGCTGGTTTGGTGCATCATGTTTGGTTATGTGTGTGCATGTGATATTTTTGAATGCACACCCATGATGCATGTTCTGTTGATGCACTAAATTAGTACTTTTGAGTGATAATTAGAGTAAATCTTTATCTCTGATGGGTTAGTTTAAAACATGCTGGATTTCTTTGTTTTGTTTTTTACATTGAGGAATAAAAAATATGCACCCTACAGTCTCCGATGGCAGAATCAAATCACACCACTTCAGCCACCTGCTTCTTCACATTAACAACCTAATATGAAAGCTGCTATACAGGAATTCCTTCTCACACGCTTGAAATAACTTGAGAACCTCTGGGATACTTTGGAAGGAGCTAGGTTGAAGCTTCTTCCACCACAGCATTGCTCTTGTTTCTGTAATGAGTAACATTAGTATGAGAGCGAGCCCTCTGTTATTTTCTTATTTTATATTGGAAGGAGTCCTATGACAGACAGATGGTGCTTCATTGGTTGTGGGATCTAAAGGAGAGAGCACCAGCCTGTTACCTAATTATGCTTAATATGTTATCTACAGTATTCTTGCCTGCTCCAATTAACCTGTCAGAGTTTGTTTGTTTTTATGGTGTAAATGTTTGATTACATTAGCAGATTCAGAAAACTCGATTAATATAATTCATTTTAAAATAGGTAAGTGGCCCAGAACATTATAGAGTTGATTACCCAACTCACTTTATTGTATAAAATGGAAATATGACACATACGTTAATATGATGAATTCTTATGTACTTAGCTAGAAAGTGCTTTCACTTCTTGGCTAAGAAATTGTGAAAGTCAAAAAGATCTCTTGAGACTGATTAGGAGTAATAGATAAATGACAGTGCTATAGAAATGGTGAATGATGTGCACAACGAGGCACAATTTAAATGAAAGAAATAGTAATGGGAAATAGCTTTGATAGCAGATGGAATTGCTTTCTTTATCTTGTTGCTGCTGGAAATTCTAGAATACCTAATCTTGTCTTTAAAAATAAGGAAGAAAAGGTTGTTTTTAATGTGCTGAAAAGGTGAATTTTTATGGACTTTTTTATCTTTTGAAAATTACAGGCTATTTTTATGATTCCTACAAACCCCCCTCCGACATTCCGGAAGCCAGAGCTTTGGTCTGATGAATTTACTGATTTTGTGAAAAAATGTTTGGTGAAGAATCCTGAGCAGAGAGCTACTGCAACACAACTTTTGCAGGTCAGTAATCAGCTGGTTTTATTCAAGAACGTGTGTGTCAGGAGGAAGCTTAAATTTAGGCTCCATGAGGGAGCATAACGAGGCTTGAAATTATTATTATTATTATTATTATTATTATTATTATTATTATTATTAATGTTTATTTATAACCCGCTCCTCTAATGGAATACTCGGAGCGGGGTACAGCAGATTAAAAAAAAATACAAGGATAAAACAACAGTCAAATCCCTTCCCAACCTCCCCCCCTTAAGACTATATCTGCCTTTCTTCTGATAAGGGAAGTGAAGGCAACTGACAACATAATTAAAAAAACAGAGACACTTAAGAACTCATTAAGTTATAATAATGAAATATAGTTAAGTGGATTACAGTGCGCCGTTGGTATCCATGGGGGGTTGGTTCCAGGACCTGCTATGTATACCAGAATTTGTGGATGCTCAAATCCCATTTTATACAGTAGGGTAGTAAAATGGTGTCTCTTATATAAAAAGGCAAAATAAAAGTTTTCTTATTTGGATTTAAAAAAATACTTTTAAATATTTGGCTTTGGATGGTTGAATCTGTGGGTGCAGAATCTGTGAATACAGAGGGCTGTCTGTATCATATTAAAAAATGATTTTAAAACAATTTCAAAACTCATTGGGGGAAAAGAAAAGTGTAGCAGTCCCCTTAAAAGCCCTTTCCTCTGTAGCCAGGCAGTTCTCAAAAGCCTGCATGAATGAAAATACATTTGTTTGCTCAAAACGAAAGAGCCCATCTTGGCCTCCCCTGGTTGAGTAGTAGTAGTAGTATTTTGGATCAAGTGTCCCCCATGTAAGTCTACTGCCCCATATGTCTGCCTTGAGTTATCTTGTTCTCAGGTTCATTGTCAGAAGATGATAGACAAGCCTGCAGAGCATCTACAAAGCTTGTTCCCATTTTCTTGTTGAACTACTTGTATTTAGGGAAGACAAGGACAATCTGTCTGGTAAATGACTAGGTCCCGCAGAGATGTGGATCTGAGGGAACTTTTCCATTTGCCCAATTTTCTCAAATATCTTTGATACTCAAGCTGTTGTTGGTTTTAAACATATTTGTATTTGAAATGCCACTTTTCCCTCTTTCATTCTTCCTGATCCTGAAATGAAATTGGTAAATGATTTCTAGCAGCTGGCAAATTTGGATATGACCTTTTAAATCATGCTATTGTGTTTTCCTCCTACTTGTCCCTCCCTTCTTCTTGTCCTCTTTTTATTGTTCTTTGAATGCCAAATTGGATTCAGAGCTTAGATATATTTTTCCAGGTAGCTAGTTATGATACATTAATGTCATTTTCTAGTAACTAAAGTATAAGTAATTTATTTTACTATTTTTAAAAACTTCCCTTCCTATAAGATCTGAAGTTAGCATACAAAAAAAGTTTAAACAATGTAAGTTTTAAACAGTAAAAATAGACAGTCTAACAGTTTTAAAAGTTTTTAAAAATAAATCCTTTTAAAAACTATGTGCATGTACAGATTTGTAGAAATCATTAGACCCCAAGCACTAATAAAAAGTCATGTTTTAAATTGGCATTGGAATGAAGCCAGTGTTGGTACCAATCATATATCTTAGTATGATTGTAACTTATTTGCAAATAACACTTTCTGTGGTGTAACTGTAATATTTGAAGTTACTTTTATGGTTAAGAGGACATGGCTTCACTCAGTGGTAAATGTCACATTGTTTAAGTCCTGACTCATCTGTGCCTTGTGCTCATGATCTGTTGCAGGTATTGTGATATGATGAGGAGAATATGTTTTGTATCACAGTACCATGGCTGATAGCATTCAGATGTTTTTTTAAAGGAAATAACTAAAAAGTATGAATAGACAGAGTATTC
Organism: Urosaurus nigricauda; assembly: GCA_034509955.1. Taxonomy (NCBI): domain Eukaryota; kingdom Metazoa; phylum Chordata; class Lepidosauria; order Squamata; family Phrynosomatidae; genus Urosaurus; species Urosaurus nigricauda. The sequence goes on along the minus strand of JAOEGL010000004.1, from coordinate 224,956,942 downwards.
ATTATTAATTGTTTTTCTGCAGAATAAGATGTTTCCAGATGCTGAAGAAGCCCTTGAGAGAACAATAGAGCAACAGCAAAGATTCTTTGTAGTTCACACAAATTTTGGGGGTGGGAATTTCCATGGATTTTTTTACCACAGAAAACATGTTTCTTGTGCAGGATATATGTACGTGCTGTACAAAAAACACAGCTCCCTGCACAAAAAAAATGTTTTTTTTGTGCACAGAAAACACATATGTGTGCACAGAATAATTCCCTGGAGTGTCTTCTGTGTACAAAAGTTCCACATTTTTTGTTCAGGATACAGTGTTTTCTGTATAGTACACACACATATCCTGCACGAGAAATATGTGAATACTTCTAGAGACTGTATGGAAATTTTTAATTTCTCCAGCAGTGGGGAGAATGTTTGTCTCTGCAAACAGTTGTAACTATACATAGAACCAACTACTTTATTGGGATTAGGTTGAAACCATTAACTAAGAAATTGTTTGTTAACAATAACCTTCCAATTTCTGTTTGAATAAAGCACAAGAATCTTACATGCTTGCTTTTATTGCTAAACTTCCAGCTTTACAATTTTTCTAAATTCTCTTTTAGTACTTGCAGCATAATTTTTGTTATCAAATCCTCACTTGATAGTGAAAAATCTGTCCCCACACAAATTAACAGAAGAATACCACCTGTTTTGCATTTTAGGTGGGGCTGGGTGAATGCTCAAGTGCTGTAGTATAGAGTGGTAAATAAAAAAGGGTATTTGAATAGCACAGGAAGGAGCTGAGCATAACCTTGCTACTGTTTAAATTTTCCCTTCTTCATTAATGACATTACAGGCAGTGATGATACCCATTCAGCTCTATTCCACATGTCGATTGCAACAGCAATGGATATCTGATTTTGGAAATGCAAGCTGGAGATTATAAATTGATTGGAAGAATGCATTATCTCTGCAAGAAAAGTAGTCTTGAGGCCATGTTGGAATAAATTTATGGGCCATGTTGGAATAAACAAATTTTTTTTCTTAATGATTTACATGCACTAAAAGAGGATGATACATTCTTATCACAAAAAGTGTGTTATCCTCCTGAGGAAAAATGCCAAACTGCTATATTGTTGTAATTCCTAATTAGGCTCTTTTGAAGAGTCACTATTTCTTTCATTATCCAGAAACTTGACTATTAAGGGGATGCTAGAGGCAAAAGCACAATGTACAACTCTCCTTAAAATATTTTAATTTATTTTTATTTGTTTTAAATATTTTAGGTCATCTAAGGATGACATTCTCTCAGATTGTTTTCCAGCTAGTTTTAAAGCAGTGGGAAAACATTAGCAAAATGGATAGGATTTTCTGAAAACATGTGTTCTAACTACCTCCAAATTTGCAGTGGTGACAACCTGGTGGCAGAATTTATCTTCAAAAAAGAATCTAATCTATATTTAAATAGGTGGTGATGAATATGATAACTATAATTAAATAGCCTCTGCCTATCTCAAGGCTTTTTATTTGAACTTAATTTATATTGGGTCTTGCCACTGACTCAGGTCATGTTAAAATACAGGGTTTTTTGAAGCTGTAGTGGCTGCTCTGCGTATGCCTTCTAATTTGCATTGTCAGATTGTTAAGATGAATTAAATGGTATAACTGAATGCATTCAGAAGTTTGTTTTCTCATGTCAAGCTATCTTTGCATTGTTTATTTATCACCTAATTCGCATTTCCTTTGGCAATTACCTCTTTAACTGTAATTCTGTTGTATTTTGTAGTGAGATTCCTCTCATGGTTGCTATTTACCTAAACAAACAAAAAGGAAAATCCTATTTTGTTGCAAACCATTTAAACAGATCATATGTTTTCGTATTTCAGATTTAATTGCTGTCCAAAGGGAAATGCTGTTTCATGCAGTGGTCTGTGAAGTTGATTGACATGTTGTTTTAACATGTTATATCTATTCATAATACTGTATATGTACGGATTGTGTGTAGGGTTCCTTTTTGTTTAACTGTGTGGGTTTATTTTCTAGCATCCTTTTATTAAGAATGCCAAACCAGTCTCAATTCTAAGAGATCTGATTACTGAAGCTATGGAAATTAAGGCTAAAAGGCATGAAGAGCAGCAGAGGGAACTTGAAGAAGAGGATGAAAACTCGGTATGTTAGAATTATTTTGACAGTTACAAAAGCTTCATATTTAAGCTACACATTTAAGTGATTTCGCCTGATCAAAAGAGTTGCCTACGCCTCAGTTTTTTTGGATTTCATTCTTGGCAAGTGCCATGCATAACATCTAGTGTAAAAAAAAGTTTGTATAAATGGTTTAGAAGGGGTGTGTTCATATACTCAATGGAGGCGTTACAATACTCCCTTATAATCCAGAAAATTTAAAGTTTCTATGGGAATATCTTCTAAGGAAACAATTTGAGCAGAAGAAAGGGTGCTAATGTCCTTCCTCTCAATCATGTTTACTGTTGTTGTGCATGTCTGCATTTTTCACATATCAAGTAATAAATGTATGATTAACCTTACTGTCTGTTTTCAGAATGGGCTGAAGGAATTTGATTTATAAATCAGAGTATAAGTTTCAGTTACCTCAGTATTGTTTGCTGTGACTGAAAGTAGCTCTTGAAGGTTTTAAACAGATGAGTCCTATCCGGTGATATCCAGGAATACACTTGAAATATTTTGCATTTAAAAGACTTTGGTGCTTTGAGCTATGGTTTGGAAGAGAAATTCCTCAGATACATTAATGTTAGAATTTTCTTTTGATGCAGCTTTATTATACAGCAAGAGCTGAAGGTCTGCTTTGTAGTTGGAACATAGTTTGACAGGTTAAAAAAACACATTTTATTGTGCAGTGTGAAATAACATTACTGTAATGTAGTGTAATGTAGACTGAAGGCTGTATTCTTTCACCCTATTTAATCTGTATGCTCATAACATATGAAAGGCAGGACTCAAAGGAGAGGGAGGCATGAAAATTGGAGGAAGGAACATCAACAGTTTATGATATGCAGATGACACCATAATACAAGCAGAAAATATCAGAGATATGGAAAGATTATTGAAGAAGGTCAAGGAAGAAAGTGCAAAAGGAGGATCACAGCTGAACATCAAGAAAGCAAAAATTATGACCACAGATGAGCTACATAATTTTAAAGCAGACGATGAAGAGATTGAAATAGTTCAAGATTTTCCATAGTTGGGCTCAATCATCAATCAGGATGGAATCTTCAGTCAAGAAATTAGAAGACTAGGACTTAGAAGGACAGCTATAAAGGAACCAGAAAAGATCCTGAAGTGTATCAAAATTAGGATTGGTATTTCAATGTATGGCTGTGGGAGCTGGATAGTGAAGAAAGCTGATAGGAAGAAGATCAACTCATTTTTGATGTGGTGCTGGAGAAGAGTTTTGAGAATACCATGGAGTGCTAAAAATACAAAGAAATGGGTGCTAGAGCAGATCAGGCATGAACTCTCCCTGGAAGGAAAGATGACTAAACTGAGGTTGTCATATCTTGGTCATATCGTGAGACTTGGAAGTCTCTCATTCATAGGGTCATGATGGGTCAAAGTTGACTTGAAGGCAGTTAACAAGAAAAGACTAAAGTTGTGTAGAATCATCTGGAAAGTTGATATTTAAAAATGCACAAAAGTGTACACCTGTTTCTTGGAACATAAGCTATAAATGTACCAATTGTGCATATGTACTGCAGAATACATTGTCTTCCACCATAGATTGAATCCGGGAATCAATTTAGTAGTCTGCAATTACAGTCTGAATCCTTCCTTCGTAGTGGAATGTTATCATAATTGTGTTTATCTGTACTGGGAGCAAACAAAACCAACTGTTGTGAGACAGTGGAATGGAGACATTGTAATTTTGTTGCTTCTTGTTTTGATGAGGCAAACCCTATTTTTATATCAACTAAAAAAAGAAAAAAATCCAAACAGGAGCAGTTTTCTTTTAAATTATTCAGTCCTTTAAGGAGACACCTTAATTTAAGAGTAAACTCCAGGGGAAGAACTTTTCAGCTTTACAAGACCAAAATACAAAGGTGCTTGAGATCACAAATGTATTTCTAAGAAAAGCAATCACAGACAAAGACTATGTTATATTGTACATAATTTTAGCTGTTCTAAGATGATTACTTCTTTTTCACCTGTATGCTCTTGTTTGCTTAACCCCCCCCCCCCAGCTATTGTAAAGCACCCTTTATAGGACTCTTCAAAGGACATGATTGGGAATTTTAAATATATAACTTTGCCCAATTTAGAAAAAGATTGAGTAGTTGTCTTATGTCTATTTAATTATAGGATCAATCTGTGTTTTTGTGCTGTGTTTGGTAATTAAATAATCTACCAGATGTCTCTCAATATTAGTTGCATACTTGCTGTTTTACTTATTGTTTGATTACTTGAACTGTAATTTAAAGGCATCATTTTAACTGCTTCATCTATCATCAGAGAAAGACATTCTTCCCTATAACACTGATACTTGTATTACATTTTATGAAAGGTTAGTGTGACAGTGCGTCTCTTACTAGATACGCTAAAAAGGAACAGTTACAGGAACTAAATGTGGTTGCTGCAAAGCAGTTAAGATCTTATTAGATCACATCTTACTTCAAAAAAGCAGTGATTCAAAGGAAAGGCTTGGAAATTTCATACTAATTTTGAGTGTGTTGATAATCGGCTTTGTAAGATAAAATGGACTTGTCTGTTTTCTGTTTGAGGTTTATTAGAGGAAAATGGCCTGTGGTAATTATTTCAAAATACAGTATGTCTTCAAAAGCTCAAATGGACACCTGTAGCCTGGCCAACTCTCATAAACAAGTAGCAGTGTCTACCTTGTCTGAAAGCTATGCAAAATATGATAGGAAATAATACTTTTGAAATTAAGTTTAGGCATGTTACAGGAATAGCTTGTCTGAAGAGAATGTATTCTGACAAATTGACATGTTTTGATAGGTGCTGAGGTAATTTTACAGATTTTTTTAATTAAGTAAAAAGTGCAAGCTGAGTGCTCTACAGAAGGTTAATCCTAATATCAAAGTTTAAATGTTAGTTTAAGCATTACGAAACATGACCAATCTCTTCTTTTACGCATTTTTGAAGTGTGATGCAAATTTGATTCTGAGGTCAGGCAGCTGTATTATGGAAACGTAAAGTAACTCGTTGCCTGGCAGCCCCCAAAAAACATGTCCAAATATTTACTTCTATGAATCTTTTAAAAGAAATGAACTAATAATAAACCTTTACTATATTTTTGCTTTACATATAAGTTCCTTTAATGCTTTTTTAAAGCATACTGTGGAATAAATCCAAATAATGAACATTGTTATATACTATTTGACAAAACAAAGGGTATAGTTATCTCATCTGTGTCAAATGCATCTTTCCCTGCTACTGATTCCTAAAATTTAATTTCGTTGATATGTCTGAAGAAATAGTTTGTACTGTTTCTTAATTTAAAATAGCTAGAGTTAAGTAGTTAGGGCTGTTCGGGGAAAAAATCATTCTTCTGTTGCAACCATTGTATATGTGCCATCATATTTTTACTGTCTTTCTCAAAATATGGAAGATAATAAACTCTTTTTTTTTAGTCCCAGGGCTGTGTGAAGCACACAAAAATGGTGGATTATTTATGCTGCCCACCTGTTGCTTAAAATAGTGTTTTCCACATATATTTGTGGAAAACAATGAAACTTGCCTTTTTGTTGGTAGATGACACTCTCTGACTTTTATTCCAATACCTTATAATTTTATTTATATAATTTGTCTCAGCTTCTAATGATTTATTAAATAATTGACACCCCCCCCCCCCGACTTCTTGGCAGGAACAAACAAGATTTGCAGTATTTAAACATTGAGAAATACCCATTTTTGATAGTCTGTGATAAAACATATATGAGAGCTGGATAATGAAGAAAATGGACATTCATGGCCTTTGCTTTACTCAGAATCAGTTGGACACAAATATTTTTGAAAAGATATGTGTTGCTCAGATGGCTGATATTTGGGTCCTGCTAGTGTCTGTAGAGGAGGTACCATGGTGTAGGAGTTTGAGTGTTGGCCTGTGACTTTGGAGACTAGGGTTTGAATCCCCATTTGGTCATGGAAACCCACTGGGTGACCTTAGGCAAGTCACATATTCTCAATCTCAGAAAACTCTGTGATAGGTTCATTTTAGGGTCACCATAAGTTGGAAAGGACTTGAAAGCACACAACAACAAGTGTCAATAGATACATTTTTCCCATTTCTTCACTTGGCACCATTGGGGCTTTCTAGATTAGCAGGAAAGTGTGACATGAAGTTGCCTTTCCTTAAAGGCTTGCAGCCTTCAGATGGAGCTGCGCTGTTCCACAGTTTTTAAAAAAGAAGCTGGGAAAACCAGCACCTTTTTAAAGGCGCTTCTTCTCCCCTAAAACGCAAAAAAAAAAAAAAAAAGCGTTTTCATGGCACACTTTCCCTTTTTCTCATCTAAAGGCTAGAGTTTCATGCAACCATGAACACACTTCTTTTTGCCAATCTAGATCAGGCCATCGTATCTTAGGCATTCAAATAACTACTAATATATAGTTTTTGGAATACAGGTCCCCCCTCCCCCCAAAGACAGTGATAAAGTGTTTATTGTATAAAGTACTAAATTTTGTTTCTATGTTGTCTTAAAATCAAGGCTTCCATTTTACTTAATTGTCTTTGGTGCCCTCTAGTGCTCCTCTGTATATAGACAAAGAATGGTTAACATTGCTGCTAGGTTACAAAATGGATTTCAGGTTCATTATTGTGTCTCTATATGTGTGTGTGCCTTCAAACCGCCCATAAATTTCATAGATAAGGAATACTCAGATGTGGTTTTGCCAGTTGCTTTATGTTAACTATATATAAAGGGGAAGATACCATACATCTTGTTAAACTCAGTTGTCATGTATTTTATACCATCTAGGATATGTAAAAATTGTTTACTTACTGTGAAAGTCTTCAGATAATTGTGAAGGAGGTTTCTGTCTGTTGAATAATAATAATAATAATAATACATTTTATTTATACCCCGCTCTTCAGCCAAAGCTATCAGAGCGGCTTACAATTTGTTAATTAGACAATTAAGTCCCCTCAAGATGGTGGTTGAAGGGAGGGCTCTTCTTGCTTCCAGCAGGAGGTGGTCTGCCTTTCTCTCCCCTCAAGATGGTGGTTGAAGGGAGGGCTCTTCTAAGAATTACTAAGGTACATTCATTTGGCAGAAATTTTTGATCCGTACAACACACTGCAGAAGAGGTAAAAGTATTATACATAAATAACAAATCTAAACTTCTTAAAATAGTTTCCTGGCCCTAAATTTATGCACTAAGCCCTAATCAAGAACACAGTTCAGATCTATTGAGGCTTTTCCAACAACAGCAAAAAATAATTTCCAGCATACTTTGATCAAAAGCATTAACCCTTAATTACCTTAGCAAAGTTACCATTGTTTTAAAGCAGAGATAAACACATTTTTGTGCCTCCCATGTCAATTGGGAGGGACACAGGTTGGACATGTATATGTTTAAAGTGCATATATGTGCACCTCACAAAACATGCACACACTGAGCCCACCTTGCATACATGACATTTCTCTTGAACCTTGGAAGCTAGCTGTCTGAGAGCTGCTGATTCCTGAAGCATATTCTGGGATTTAGGTCATTTGAGTAATGGTTTCTCAAATATTTTCTGGGATGCAAGTCCTTTGAGTGCTGGTTATTAGACTATCTTTGTACACAATGCATCTCAGATTATGCACAGTTTTACATACTGTATATACACATGCATAAGTCTAGAAATTTTGGTATGTGTTTGTAGAGCAAGGATGGGAAGCTTCTGACTTGCAGGCTGAATATAGTCCAGAAAACATCACATATGTGATACGAATCCAGAATACCAGCTTTCTTGCTACCTGAGGTCTTATTGGAATTTAAGGGATGTTTTCTCCTCCAACCTGTGATCTGCAATAAGACCTTTACAAAGCTGACATTGCTGCAATGTGTGGTACATGAACTTTGCTGGAGATGGAAGGGCAAACACTTTCTTTTCCTTCCCCCTCAATTATCACCTTAATCCAAAATTGACCCTTCTGCACTACATCTAGGCTTTTTTTCTTTTCTTTTTTTAAAAAAGAGTGCGCGTCTGAGGTTGTATGACTGGGTTGTTTTACAATGACATTAGAAGCTGTATGCCAGCAGCGGGTGGTCTTTTCCTCTTTGGGGCCATGACCCTGCCCACTAGCTGTCTTGCCAGATGTCATACGTTCTTCTGGAACCAATTCAGCCCTTCAGCCAAAAAAGTTTCCCCCATTTGTAAATGGTGCCATGTTAGAGATGCAGTGGAATTCCTTGTAAATGTTTCTTATGCTTTTGTTTTTAAATATTGGAATGGGCTAGAAATATTGGAGGAGAGATTAGCATGTTGGTACTGTAATGTGAACATACATTAACAGCCATGGTGTATCTTTGGTAGTCGGTGATGGAAGAATTGAGCCATATACAACCTGGCTGCTTTAGCACTATATGGGACTACTTACTGCCTTCTGGAGTAGGTTTTTGGGATACATGGAGGGCGTCAGGGAAGAGGGGAATTCAGGGAGGGTTTCAGGGAAGATGGGATTAAATGTACTGTTGGATTCCCTTGTTTCTGCCAAAACCACTAACAGTGGTTTTGGCAGAAACAAGGGAATCCAGCAGTACATTTAATCCCATTGATACAATTGCCTAGATGATACTATTGTCTTCCTTCTACTTCTCAGTTTCAGTCCCAGCCCAATGTGGGTATTCAGATTGAAAGATTGGGAGATCATTTTCACAAACAATGTGAGGAACATTGCCGCAGCATAGAGAGCCAGTGTGATGTAGCGATTTGAGTGTTGGACTGTGACTCTGGAGACCAGGGTTTGAATCCCTCCTTGACCATGGAAATGCATTGGGTGACCCTGGCAAGTCACACTTTCTCAGCCTCAGAGGGAACTATAGTGTCATAGGCAAAGGCAACCCCCCTCTGAACAAATCTTGCCAAGAAAACTCTGTGGTACGTTTGCCTTAGGGTTGCCATGAGTTGGAAATGAAGAAACACACCAGCAAATTATGCAGTACAAGTATGGTTCCACTGCAGTAATTTGGTTTAACAGCTTTTGAAGATTTGCTGGTGTGTAAGATTTACAGTTTTTGAAGGTTTACTTGTATATAAGTCAACCTAGTGAATGTCAATCTCATGCATGTGTCAAGAGACATATGGTGTCTAAAATCGTGTGAGAGTGACAGATCCATCAGAATTCTTGTAATCCTATGATTTTTATTACTGTTTTTCATTATGACTTACATTTATCTCTGTAAACATTACTGACTTAATTCTTTGTTTTTAAAGAAGCATCGGTAAATATGCCACAGTATTTTGCTTTTCCTTTGAGGAATAAGGGAGTGGTTTCATTGAATGGTACTGTCTGCTTGTGTTTTCTGCTTAGCTTACACTTCCCCAGAAGTGGTTGGCAAAAAACCTTTTCTCTCAAGATGAATTGGTTGTGTTTTGCCTCATATTTTCCTCATGTTTACGGCTTGCTGTATGTAGTACCATTTGCTATTCTCTGGAAAGTCAGGAAAATGGAAATCAGTCAGGGAAATTGGTCAAAACTCTGGGAAAGTTGAGGAAACTATGGTTAGTATATATTTATGTAATGGATTTATTGAGATGTTGCTGCAAGAGAAGAGTCAGCACCTGTAGCAATTGGAGTAGAGAAGCATGAGAATATAAATGTAACAATGTACACACATTCTATAATATAATTATATGTTATTGAAAATTTATTAGCTTATTAGTAATAGTATTACAGAATAAAATTAACCTGTATGCAACAATATTATTTTATTATGGGGAAAGTCACTGGATTTTAACTGAATCATCTAGGCATGTAAATCAACAGGAATCTTTTTCAATTGATTAGAAAAGATGAATATTTTGACAGCAGTCAATAAACTGGCTGGCTCACTTGGTATGTGTGTGCATGTGCATGTGCCTTCAGGTTGCCTGTCAACATATGATGAACCCCATGAATTTCATAGTGTTTTCTCAAGCAAGGAATACTTGGAGGTGGTTTTGCTAATTCCTTCCTCTGAAATACAGCGTACAGTGGGGTCTGTGAACAGTAGCTTTTGGTAGGGCTTCTTCCTATTTTAGATGAGAGATCTCCCAAACAACAAATTTTGTTTCTATAATGTCTTGGGTTTGTGGCTCAAAAGGGGGGGGGGGGAATGGGTGAATGCTGTGGTGTGTGGAGGTCCCAGGGGCTCTATAGAATCCCCCACCAACACTGTATGATTCCCTCTCCTGTTTTACAGGAAGCATACTTGACTGCATTTGGTAGGAGGGATGTGTGAAAATCAGTGCTGTGAATTGTCCAAAGCAGTGCAAAGCTGCTGTTGGATTTAGCCCATTGTATGAAAATAAAGGGTGCTGGAAAAGAGTGCTAAGGGTACCATGAACAGCCAAAAAAACAAACAAATGGGTCCCTGAACTGTCCCTGGAAGCCAAAATGATCAAATTCATGCTGTCGTACTTTGGCTATGTCATGAGAAGGCACAAATGATTAGAAAATATGAGACGGCCTGGAGCCGTAATAAATTCATTCAAATTCAATTAGAAAAGACAATAATGCTAGGAAAGGTAGGAGATAGTAGAAAGAGAGACAGACCTCTTGCCTGATGGATAGACTCAATCAGGGAGGTCATGGTCCTGAGTTTACAGGGCCTAAGGAGAGCAGTGGAGGAAAGAGAGATCTTGGAGATGTCAGGGTTGCCAGGAGGCAGGATCAACTTGAGGGCAGTTAACAGTTATTAATGAAAATCAGAGGGATACTTCTGTATCACTCTCAATAGATTAGAGGAAAAAAAATCTTCAAAATTATTATATAAAGAGCCAATACTATAATTTCTTAATCACAATTTGTTTTATTATCTACTATTCATCTAGTTATTTATCTACTAGTTGTAGATAAAAGGAAAGTTATTTTCTGTCACGGATATGAATGGATACAGCCAGTTCTAAGACTGCTCTCTCTTTCCTTTAGAAGAGTGGGAATATTTTCTCCATGATGAGGAACATGGTCCTTATTAATGGCATTTAGATTTTTTGTTAGCCATTGTAATATGTAAAGCTGTTTTTCTAAACAATATTAGGCTGGGAAAGTAAATTTGGCTGATCTTATTTCACCCTCAAAGGATTCTTTAAAATCAAAGAATTTGCTTTTTACTGAGGAACCCAAAATCAAACACTTAATTGGAAGCTTTTATACAATCAACAAGCAGTTCTTTTGCAGTTTCTCTGTTTCTTTTTGCGGGGTGTAGAATGTGCCCTTGTAAAAGGACTTGAGGCATAGAACAGCATGTTAGTCCTTAAATAGCTGGGATATTGTGCACATCCTCTAAATCTGACTTCAGAAAGAGTAGGATTTCCTAATAGTGTTTTCAAATATTTCTATTCCATATGGATTTTATGATTCATGAACTGGATTATCATCAGTTCTCTGTTTTACATTCCTGGCACATTACTGCCACTGATTGGAAAGGCTTTTGTATCCTTTGCTGGAATTAACTCTGTTCCACAGTCTCAAAGCATCTGCTCAGCAGATATTTTTCTACAAAGCATCAACAGGTTTCCTTCTTGCCCCCTTTATCATAGCTTAGCAAACCCTTTAAGTACATACAAATGAGAGGAGTTGGCTTTGCCAGCTGAGGTGGTTTTTGAAGTGATATTCAATGATCTCCTGGGTTCTTGTTCTGTAAGGGGAGAAACCATAGAGTGAGGCACATTCTTTCTATGCAGAAGGTTGCCGAATCAGTTCTTTTAATGTCTGTTTGAAATGATCTTGGGTAGTAGATCTGGGAAAGATCACTGCTTGAAGCCTTGGCAAACTACTATAGCCAAAGTAAACAGTACTAGGCCAGAGGGGCCAATCATATGACTTAGTGTAAGGCAGATCATCTGTTATGTTTCTGTGTTGGGCATTCTTCTTTTCATGGAATGCTATAGTTCTCATGTTTTTGCTAGCATTGCATAGGAATTGTGTGTTTAGTTGTTACGAGGGGAAATGCTCAGACATGAAGGATTATCTAGGTCAGGGTTGGGGAAACAGGTGATCTTCCATATGGTTGTTAGGACTTTAATTCCCCACTCTGATCTTGATACATAGCACAAGAAATTGTGGTTGGCAAACACAAAAAACAAACTAAAAACAACATATTTTACAACATACATTTTATAAGGACCTCAGTAAATTGGGGAAACTGCTAGGCTGCCCGAGGAATAAGATCTGCTGGAGGTACCATCCTCTTTTATCCCACCAGTGGGTGCATCATACTGTGTGAGGAGATGTGGGAGGGCCTTCTCAGCCCGGGGAACCTGATTAGAGTCCTGATTGGTGTTTGGTGTTGGTCTAATTTTGGTGCCAATTTAAAATGGAGCTTTTTACAAAAGCCTTTGGGGCCTAATACTATTATCCTGTGGGTACAGATACATGATTTTATACCGTTTTTATGTCAGCATTTAAAATTATGCAATATTTGGTATTTTCAGAATGTTTAAGTTATTTTTATGATTGTAAATTTTATTGTCTTGCATTTTAAATTGTTGTAATTGATTTTATTGTAAAGTGTCCAGAGCTCTTAAAACATAAGGCACCATAGAAACACATACATACAGTATATGCCACATATACTCAACTGTAAGTTGACCTCATGTGTAAATCGAGGGCAGATTTTGGGGCCAAAATTATAGTGATATGACTCATGGATAAGCTGAGAGTAAAACTTAGGGGTGTGTAACAAAGGATGCAAAGGATGAAGCAAAGGAAAATAGTGCAAGAAAACTTACAAAATTCCAGCAGGCATAACTGTTTATGCTCATACTAAAAGCTACATAAATGAGAGAATATAATATAAAGGCTCTTCCCCTCAATGGAGTGCTGAGAGGAACTGGACTTTGAAGGATTTGAATAAGACATTTGTGTGTTAGTTTTTCTTGGTTAAAATCAGGCAACATTATCAAATAAAATTTAAAAGATATAATCACTGCTTACGTAGTCAAAAGCCTTGCCTTTGTATATGTGTACATTTTCTTAGCCCACCTGTGCCTGGTCGCCTCTTGCACACATCTCACAGCTACCATTTACCATAGCTCCCTACTCATCCATCCACCCTTTACGGTGAGCACAAACAGTTTTGCAAGTTCTTTTACATTTGTTTCCTTTGCTTTGCCATTTACATCCTTTCTTACATGCCCTTTAGCCATGGTTTAATCCATAAATTTGACCCCAAAGATTGTCCTCAATTTCATATACACTCAGCCCGCCCCATATGCAGGCTTCCCATACGCGGACTTGAGGTCACGTGGATGGGAAACCCCATTTAGATGAATGGCACACATGCTGTGTTGCACACGAGAGTGCACCCCATTCATTTAAATGGGGCTTGAACATATGCAGAATTTACTTTACACGGGGGGGGGGGGGGAAGGTTGGGGTCCGGAACAGATCCCCTGCATAAAGCAAGACTCCATTGTATAATGTTTTTGTATGTGTATATATATCGTATATACTCAACTATAAGTCAACTTCATGTATAACTTAAAGTTGAGTATATATGGTACATGCATATATACATACATGTTGTTTTGTGCCTTCAAGTCATTTCTTACTTATGGTGACCCTAAGGTGAAACTATCACAGGCTTTTCTTGGCAAAATTCAGAATGGACTTGTCTTTGCCTTGCTGTGAGGCTGAAAGAGTGTGATTTCCCCAAGGGACAGTTGGGTGGCTGTGAAGAAGTTTGAATCTTGGTCTCCAGAGTTGTAGTCCAGCACGCAGATCACTACACAACACTGGCTGTCACATACATACTTTTTGCAAATATCAGATCAGCTGCTTTGTAACATATAAGCAAGCTAACTTATCCAGAAGCAATGAGCAAAATGCGCCAAGACAGATGCAATAAAGTAAAGTATGAAGTTAAAAAGGAAAAAAAAATCATAGTTGTGTTGGTAAGGAAGGAGAATAGGGGAAATAAGGAAGAATAGCAAGTCCTTAACATAACTTCAGTAAGCCATAAGTACAATATGGTAAATGAGAAATGTTATCTCAGAGCACATGTTTCATTGCATTATAATTAACTGTGACAGAAAACTAAAAAAAGAAAAAGTGTAGAAGATACCAAATTTGTCATTCGAGGTTCTTAAGCTGTCAAGGTCAATGTGCTTTTGGAAATTTAAATTCCTTGTTTAATTGTTGCTTTGCAGGACGAAGATGAATTGGATTCCCATACCATGGTAAAGACAGGCTCAGAGAGTGCCGGCACAATGAGGGCTACAAGTACAATGAGTGAGAGTGCTCAAACAATGATTGAGCACAATAGTACAATGTTGGAATCAGACTTGGGGACCATGGTGATAAACAGTGATGATGATGAAGAAGATGAAGATGAAGATGGAACTATGAAAAGTATGTTTCATTCTCCTTTCTGTTTAAAACATTTTACAGATTCTTCTCTGTACTGCATAAGTTATCAGTAAACACACACTTGAAACCAGTTATGGTGTGGATTCTGTAAAAGAATGTATAAGTTAACGTAATGGGAAAAGAGGTGTTCTTATAGATGATGACTGCATTCCAGAGTTTGTGCAGATCTGTATACTTGAGCATTATTCTTTGTTTTCCCTGGCAGTAGTTCTCTGCTAACATGTTTGCATGAATGAACTTCAAAAAATAAATGCTCAACTAGGAAATATCATGAAAACATGGGTTTCTTCTGCAAGATGACTCAGGATTGCTAGATTGCTGTGTTCAGAATATTAGCTCTATAGACATTACATACTTCATGCTTTATTCAAGAAATTAATATATGTTTTTAAAGAGATTGCACTTTATTTAAGTTACTTATATGACATTTTAATGTTTCACAACTGGAAAAAATCTGTAGTATACCGTATATACTCGACTATAAGTCGACCTCATGTATAAGTCGAGGGCAAGTTTGCTATGACCCGTGGATAAGTCGAGGGTAATATTTAGGGGCATATAGGAAAGGATCTAAAGGATGAAGCAAAAGCAAAACAATGTCAAATAACTTCCAAAAGTCCATCAGACATAACTCTTAGTGCTTATTCTTAAGACTGGATGGATGAGAGAGTAAAGGGGGTCAGTGCTTCCAGGACAGATTATACTCTTTCTTTTCACCAGTTTCCTTCTTTCATGGTTCTTTCTTTTAAATAAGAGTTAAGATGCAGTACTTACATTGACCTGTGGATACGTCGACTCAGTTTTTTTTGGGTCAATTTTTTGACCTAAATTTCTAGACTTATACATGAGTATATACAGTAGATCTGATTGTTTTGTATGAAGGTCATTTTATATGCTACATAGATGGACTACATCATTTCAACAGGGAGCTATTTTCTGTTTTTTTTTTTTAAATGACAAGATTAAAAACTGTCTTCTTGAGAAGTACATTTTCATGGTTGTGATTGATCCAATTCTTGGTTGCAAGCCTTCTTTTTATCTTTTTTATGGGTTTAAATCCAACCCCTAGTACCAGTGAGAGTAGATCCATGGATTCAAGGGAACCTACATAAATATTGATCTTTCAGGTTGCCAGTAATTCACTGCATCTAATCTATCTGGGACTAGTAGTTGCATTTAGATGTTTTTGTTTTGACTGCTTGCTTTCTGTACACATTAATATCCGGTGCCTTCAAGTGTTTGTTACGGTTTCTTAAATCAGAGTGTTAAGTCAAAGCAATCTTTGGAATAGCCAAGGTGCTGGATGAAACCAGAGCTTCTTTCAGCACGCTCACCTTTTATGAACTGAATGAGTGCATTTTGCAAAATCCCTACTGCAAATAAGATAAAAATTAGTGTGATTAACTCAGTCATAATTTTAGGCTATATGTTCTCTAGAAATGCAGAATGACCATCTAATGATTGTCTTGCTATATGTCAAATGAATACATAGTTGACAAAATTGGTCCTGTACAGTCTACTGCTGGGATGAATTAAAACAGTTTTATATGCCATATTAAAGTCTAACAAGATCTAAACACTTTTCTGTATGTTACAAACACCCATGCTGTGACTTGTATAACAGGAGCTGGCAACTCAAGTCAGTGTTTTATTAATTTTATGGTGGTTATGTAGGAGAGACCAGAAATCTTTTTCTGCAAGTGAAAGAAAATAAATAGTTCTGTTGATGAGTGATGTCTCTGAGTGGTATGATTCAACCTATTAAACACTTAATATATATTTTAATTTGTCTTTGATGCTGAAATAGGTGTTTCCTGTATAACATTGTGCATAATGGCAAGTTTTATTGCCTGTTGCTTGAAGGGCTAGGCCCTAGCCCTTCAAGCAGTCAAATTGAACATATGTGGAAGGGTATATACTGTAAGGGAGGGTATATAAGACATAATGAATATACTTCTGTGCAAAGCAATTTAGGAGTACTGAGAACAAGAGTGCAAAAAAAAAAAATACTCTGGAGGGAAGCTCCTTACTATGGTGATAGATATAGCTTTCCAGTACATTCTGTCTCTGAAAGAAAAGCTTATTTCATTTCTTTTGATGTGTATTGAAAACTTGATGTGTAATGCAGATTGAGGACCCTTTCATCTTTCTACATTTGGTTTCCCAGATGCTCCCAGGTCCTTGCTGGCAACACAGAATTCAGTGTCACTGTAGAACACCATAGACCACGGCTGAGGAAATGTCTTGTTAAACTATCATAGGATCATAGAATCATAGATTTGAAAGAGACCACAAGCGCCATCCAGTCCAAATCCCTGCCACGTAGGAAGACACAATCAAAGAACTCCTAAGAGATGGCTATCCATCCTTTGTTTATAAGCTTCCAAAGAAGGTTATTTTTACCTTTGAAAGACCCAAAGGGAGCTATTTTTTAAAATCCTGATTAGTACATAAGGGGTATGTGTGTGTGTATATATGAATATGTGTGTAGGATTCTGTTACAGCTGGTGAGCTAGGTATTTAACCTTTCGCTCCCTGATTGCTGTAGTCTCATCGGAGCCAGTGGGAGGCTTTTTGAAAGCTAATTGCTATGCAAGAACAGAGATCTCTCTATGTGACTGAACGAATTAGTAGGTGTATAGACATATGTTATCTTTGAGAGTATGCATATTTTGGATGTGTGTGTGTGGGTAAGTGTGTCTATCAGATGCGGTGATGAAGCTCCTTTCACCACTGGCATGTAGCCCTCAGAAAGTTAGCCATGAGAAGCTGCAGCTAAATTTCTTCATCCATACATTTTCAGAGGGTTATGTATGTGATATTATGGTAGGAAGTCCTGCATCTGACTTAATGTACATTTATTGAAATGCATGGAACCTACATGGAATCACAGTGGGATTTCTTTTGGTGGTTTGAAAACAAAGTTTCTGTTAACATAGACAGAGCCCTTTTCTCAGTCAACATTGCATGGGAAGGCAATCTCTTGATGGTCTAATGCAGGAACGGGGAATCTTATTTTTGTGTTGGTAGGTTAGGAAAACCATAGCCCCCTCAACTGAGCCATATAAATAATAAATAAATAAATAAAACTTTTATTTATACCCCGCTTTTTGTGAGAACAATCAAAGTTGCATTAAGACAAAGGGTGTGATCACACCCCTGGCTATCTTTTGGTACCTGACTTTGTGACATAATCTTTTTCAGCCAAGAAAGCCTATGCACAGTTATTACATATGACTTAGGCACTTGCTGCAGAATAGCTCAGATATTCTGTGTGCTGTGGGAGGTGCTTTCACCTGTTATGTGCCTTTCCCCCATTGCTAAAGATACAGAGTGGCTGAGCCTTCCCTTTGTTATCTCTAAGAAGACAGTGGGGATCCTACCACTTTCTGTTCACTTTCCCATTTAGTGGATAAATAAAGTGGAAGAAAATAGCTGTTCTTTTCTCTGATCAGAGGTAATGGTGGATTTTCCATCCTTGTTGATACTTGCCTTCCTGACTGAGGCGGAGTGTGTTGTGCAGAGGAATGTCCCTTGCTCTAATGGGAGGACAGTCAAGAAGAGGGAAGGGCATTCCCTAATCTTCCAATGCAAGCTTGGGTCTGGTACTGAAGAACAGCTTCTCCTCCTCTGTTCTCATGCATTTGGTTTGGGCAGAGTTTTCCACCAGGGTACCTCATCCTTCTGTATATGTGTATGTGTGTGTGTATATACACACATACATACATATATATGTGGAACACACAAAAACATCTGGAAGAGGCTGAAAACAGTATCTTTTCTGTTACTACTTAGTCCTTGTACATTTCATTGCATATACTATCTGTGACTTCCCAGTGTTGCTTAGATTATAAATTCTTGACTAGGGATTGTCACTTCTTTGTTCAGAAATCAAACAAAATAATGTTAAAAGTAGCTAAAAGTTTTGTTGTAAAATGTACACCATGTTTAACTAGTTATTTAGCAGTTGTGTTATTACCGGTATATGGACCTCGTTTCTTACATACAGGATAGAGTTGCATACGTAGAGGTCCATTACAGCCTCTTTGTTGGGTACTCCTCTGCTTCAGGAATGGACCTATATCTGGTGGATCCCAGCCTTTGGGAAAATGGTTTTGTTCTGGATAAGTAAATATTGGATCTTTTTCTGTATGAAGAGCTAAGTGGCTTATCTCTTTAGTGCTTCCCATTTTGCTGCTTCCAATGTGTGGTGGTCTGATCTCTTCCACAAAATATGTTGTATCTGCAGTGACAAGCACAAATGAAAGTGTTGATCAATAACTGTGTTGTTTCTACAATATTCTGAATGCTGTGTATGTTAATTGTTGGCACTCTATTCCTACATTTTACTATGCCATTGTATTTAATGGGACTTGAGCATCCACAGGAGGAAAGGAGGAGAGTCCTAGATCCAAACCCCCAGTGGATACCAAGGGCCCACTGTATTTTAGCAATATGTAGATTCACCTTGAGAGTACTTTCCTAAATGTCCCCATGAATGTGGAATAGTATTGCCTGGTTCAGAAAGTGTTTTAGGCAACAAGGATGCAGAATGGAGACAAAAAATACAGTTCCCTCTTCCATACTTAAAAATTGTTTGAGTAAACAATCAGGCATGGAAATATAAGCTTTAAAGTATACCTGCTAGTCTCCTTTGGTTGTCAGGACCAGGGCTGGGGAGTAAGAATAAGGGGCAAAAGAGTAAGAGGTTTTTATAAGAGTAGGAGTAGGTATAAGGAGTAACAATATATATTTGTTACTCCTTATTTTTGTTATTATATTGTACATGCAAACACCAAAAAACAATTCTGTTATATTGCACTGGGGAAGGGACTGGGAGGCAAAGAGACACAGACACAAATACACACACACACACACACACACACACACACACCAGCTTTGCAAAACTACACACACACACACTCGCACTTTGCAAAGCAACCAGGGCTTTTCCCCAAGGCTGGAGAGTAGGAGTAAGGAGTAAGGAGTAAAGAAGTAAGAGGTTTTTGCAGGAGCAGGAATAGGAGTAACTCCCTCCAGTCCATCTGCCTTGGTCCAGGCCCCAGAGGGAGTGAAGGACCACTGGACCTCATCCCCTTTCCCTTCTCCTTTTGTGTTGTCTCTTTTAGACTGTAAGCCTGAGGGCAGGGAACCATTTAAATATAAGATTGTGTGTACAGCACTGTGCAAATTTACAGCTCTATCGAAATAAAAATTAATAAATAATAATAATAATAATAATAATAATAATAATTTTTAAAAAAACTTATTCTGGAGTACGACAAGAAGTAACTTCAAAATTACCACTACCCCTCAGCCCTGGTCAGGACACAGTATGGAGATGTTGTATTGGTCTGCAAACTTCAAGAAAATGGGAGATGCTGGAACCATACCTTAAGATATTCTTTTGTTCCCCTAATTCTGTCCTTTACCTTGGTTGTACAGTGCAAAACTGGAGTTTTGTGTGCCATGACAGGTAGGGGAAGCAATGAACAGGGGAGGGGTGTAATGTCATAAATGCAGTATCTTCTACCTTTTGTAGTTCTAAAGGTGCAGTGAGTATCCTTTGGGTTCTGATGTGGCAGAACAGTGGTCCATCCACAGTTTGTCTGTAGTAGTGACAAGCCAGAAGCCCCCCAGGAAGCTTACAAGGAGGCTATAGCTCCTCTGCATTGTTTGTCCTTGGCAAATTTTCTCTTAGCTATTTATGCAGGTTGCAGACAGGCAACCCAACATTTTGTACCAATTATAGTTCTTTTGGGTTCCAATCAACATGCGAAATGCAGTGACTCATAAATCTGTCGGGTTTCAAACCCTGTGGATTTTCTTCAGCTCAGTACTTCATCTGATTGTATATAGCATCTATATAGTAGTGTGGGAAAGCATTTTATTAATCATGTTGGTAGAGCTGCATTCTAGTGGAAACAAATGCAGGTCACAGGGGGAACATTTGGAAGTACTCAGAATCTGGTGGTCTTTGTAATATTCTGTAGACAGCAGGCCCCTACAAACAGGGACTTCATTTTGGCTCAGGCTTCTTGCAGCTTGCTTAAAGTGTATATATTGTCTGGTGGCGCATTTTTAAATGGCATTCTAGCAAGTCTCACAACTGCAAAAATAAATGTATTTGGACAGTAGAGGAATTTTCTTCCTCTCTTAGTAATGTGAAAATATTTGACATCTTTAATAAACTTTGCTAACATTAGATTTTGTATATATGTTGTTCATATCCTCCAAATTTTCCTGTTCAAGGACAAAATAAGTAACATTAACAAGTTCTTTTTTCTTATTTATAGGCACCCATACTTGGAGGCCCCTGGGCTGTGTGACCAAAAAAAAAAAAAAAAAGTAAAAACATACTTTTTTTCCTCAACGAAAAGGGATTTGTTCCCAAATAAAGCTGAGATTTGGAACAGAACAAAGCTTGTCATTCAGCCCTAACATTTAATATACAATCTAGCAATAAATAGCATTGTGTTTTCTTGTCTTACACATTTTCAGGAGTGGGGTTATGTGTAGATAAACATTTGAAACTAAAGATATCAAAAGTTGGTGAGAAAGGGATGTACTATATTGAGAGGCAAAAATGGGCAGTGGGGTCCTTCAGTCGTGACTAAACACTTTGCCAGATTGCCCTTGATTTTCTGCAATTACATCTGACTTTAATTTGGAGGACTGCTGATCCTGTTACATCTTTTTCTGTTTTCAGTGTTGTCACAAAGTATGTTACAAAGTTTTCATTCTCTCTGCTACCAATTCTTAGGATTTGTTTTGGTGTTTCCCCAAAGTTGAAAATGGCTACTTCTGTATCCATTTTCTTCCCTTGTTTCCTCCTGTTGGCTACCTTTCATTTTTCAGGAGCATCAAAACAGAAATAGCGCAGAGCACAGATTCTGTTGCTTTCTGTAAATGTAAGAGAAAATGAAAACTGTTCCAGAGAATACAAATGAACATAGAATCTAACAGTCAAGATGTCTGTGCTAAGTTATTCAATTTTGTTGTCAAAGAATCTGTATGTTGACAGGCCTGAGTCCAGTAGATAATAAATTAATTTAAGCATTGGCCTTAAAAAGCAAATCTCCATAATGGGAGTACCGTAGTAAACTCACTCTGTGAATCAGGGCAGTGTTCAGTTCAACAAGGCTGTGTTTTAGGGAAGGATAGCAAATGAAGACAAAAGATAGCATCAGATGTACTGGAATCACAAAGCAGGAAGACAAATACAGTAGGATAGGTAAAAAAAGACAAGGAATCGATAGAAGGAATGTATTGTATTGTAAACATGTATAACTTCCATCGATGGCTTCAAGAAAGCCTTAAAGACGCATCTCTTCCAGCAGGCCTTCCCAGACACTAGTTAATACCCCCAGCTCCAAATCAGGGTATAGACCTCCCCAATCTCCGCCTGTGTACTCTTTCTCTACTAGAGCTAGAAATCCTTGTCTAAGCATTTTTGGCCTAACCCATTGCACATGTTTTTAATTGTATATGTTTTAATCTATAGTTTGATTAAATCCCTTTTTAAGGGGAGAGGTGGGGATGGATGGGAATATTTTAATCTGTTATGTTTTTAACTTCTGTTGTAATCCGCCCTGATTGCTTTGTTCAGAGGGGCGGACTAGAAAATTATTATTATTATTATTATTATTATTATTAATTATTATTATTATGTGGAATGGGTTAGTCCTTGTAGAGCTGCTGTGTGCACATTGGTAAAAAACTGAAGGAATCCTTCTTTCATTCTTTCCTATTCTTTGTATGCTGTTCTCTGGAGATCATACCAGAAGGGCAGGGGGAAATCTGTTCATTGTGCTGAAAATGGCTTTCCAAATAAGGTATCAAGTAGCATATAGCATAATTAAACTTTAAGGACTAAATCCAGTAGTTAGTTCCAACTAGAGTAGATCCGTTGAATCAATGAAACTTACATTAACTGTTGACTTACCAAATTTGTATTGATTCAGTGGGGTTACTCTAGGTGGAACTAACAATTGAATTTAATCCTAAAACTACATAGCTGACCATAGAAACATAAGGCTATTGATGCCGTCTAGTTGTCATGGCTATTATCTCAAGTATAGAATATCCTCCAGATATCCAGATTTGGCAGAAACAGTTCCAGTTAATCCTCCACCATCCAATTTTTTCCAGATACTTTTACAATATCCCAATTTCTGTCTCCTCCTCCCAGTTCCTCCCTTTGCCCTCAGTTTACTTCAGTTGCTGCAAATTGACTTCAAAGCACAAAAGTAGTCTGTTCTCAATTAACTCAGTTAAGGAGGGAAAAGAGAGGAAGAAGTAGAATCTTGCTTTTCCCAGTAGGCTCAGGCAAAGGTAATCTACTGCAGCTTCTCCTAGCTTGTTGGTTTTGACTCATTAATGACTTTTGCCATCTTTACCACACTATGATGTTGTTTGGCTACATGTTCCTGTTTTTTTCTGTGAAATGTTGGAGAGTAAAATTAATGCCAGTTGCAAGTGTGTGTGATGGTGGGTCATTGCCCTGATCCAGCAGGGCTCTTCTTATGTTGTTCTTATGTATTATGATATCTGGATTCTAATTTTGCTTTGGGTGACTCATTTGACTAGAAAGGCTCTTAATGCATTTGAATTTTAACCCAGTGCAGTCTATTCTGACTTGGAGGAGTTTCTCAGGATTTCAAGTAGAAATTCCCTTTTCCCCAGTTCACTGTTCTTTTTAACTAGAGCTGACATAGAGTGAATCCAGGAGTTTCTGCATGCAAAGCATGTACTCCACCTTGAACTATGGCTGTTCCCCCTATTCTTGGCAGAGTTCAAAACAAAGTTTTACACCTTGCAGGGAAACTAGCAATTCAATTTCAGTTTCTAGGCAGGGGCTCTTCATATCTCTCCTTTTGCTAACATTATGGTATTAGAGCTGTAAGTGTTGATCTTCAACTACAAAGAACAGCAACCGTAAAAGCATCTTTTGAATGCTTTTAGTGAAAATGTTTCTCTCACACTTTCTTCTAAAATTAGTAATAATCCAATTCTGGAATTGATTGTGCAATCTAGCAAGTTAGAGATTATCCTTTAATGTAAAACTTTACATTTTGTTAGCATCCAATCAAGTGATGTCAGTAAAATTCCATGTGTATTATTGTAGTAACAGAAATGAATATCAAGACGTTAGTGAAGCATGACTTTCCCTTCCTGTAGTAATGTTAGCTATTCTTAGCAAAGCTGTGTTCCAAATGGTCTTTAAATAGTTTGTAAGATTACCCCATAACATGTGTTGGACTAATTCATTTGCTGTTTCTTGTGAGCCTAGGGTTCTATCCTCCCATTCCACAAAACAGAATTGTCCTTAGAATCACTCTTTGGTTTTAAGGACTCTGCTGTTCAGTTTGACACATGAGTTGGAGTTTGTTTTTCTTTTAGTGGTAGTTTCTTAATGATTGGCTTGTCGAACTTAAGAAACATGAAAAAAACCCTCCATTCATTTATAAATTGCAATTATTTAATATGATGTAGTATGATTAATAATAAGGCTTTTGATAATTCTTATCAAATTATCCTATTACTGAAATATGGACTGTTACCTGACAGGCAGTCTTAAAAGGCTGGAAGTTATGAAACTATCAGGCCATACTGAAACACCTTGTATTATGTAAAATATAGAAACAATACTTATGAGTTAGAAATATTTTTGCAGTCTTCTAGAAGACTGGTTTCAACATTTCCTCCCTCATGTCACAATTCATTGTTAGGACTGTTTCTTTTGTAGGATTAGAATAGGCTGGTTGTGTTCTTAAATGTTATTATTATTTCTCTATCTATTTAAACAATGATACCTTTATTGGACCAATGGTAGTTTCATTTTGAACCTAAGAGGACTGAGATATTTTAACTGAAGTTTTAAAAAGCATCTTGTATAAATGACACCACATTCAAGATGACAAAATGAAGGAGTGGGTTCACAACCTTGTTTCTCTGTGTAGAGCATTTTATGCAATTTTATTCAAGTTATATGAGTGTGGGCAAAGAAACCTGCAGAATTTTACATATTGTTTTCAGAGTCTTCTTTATATAAAACAATGCCCATATGAAAAAATGGAAAGGTTACCATGAAAAGATGCTCCAGAATGCCTTTGTTTTGTTCTGATGTAGTCACTTCCATGTTTTTATATAGCCTTTGTTTTACACAAAGAAACTTGAGACATCAGTTAAATATATCACCAGGTTTTTTTTCTGGAGAAGCTTGATTTATATGATTTTGCACATTTTAATACTACAAATTATAAACTTTCCTTTATCGCTAGCTTTGTAAAGGAAAGCAAGACTTTCTCCAATGGCAGATAATTATCACAGTTTCAAACTGCTTTATCATTCTTTTTACTTGTGCAGTTCAGAGAACTGCAGGCCTATTTTAGTGTTGGGATTCTCGCAAAAAATCTCAAAAACCATAATTTTCAAAGAAGTAGCCATGTTTGTCTCTTGCAGCATAAAAAGGAAGAAGTGAGAGGCAGCAGGGGGGAAAAGGAATGTAGCAGCTTAAATACCAATTAGTTTTTAATTGTAAAACGTCCTTTTGTGGGTTTAAATGCATCTGAAGAAGCAGACTTTACAGCATAATTTAAATGTCTGTACAGCGTAATTTATATATTTTACTAGTTTTAAGTACCACTCTCTGATTTTCAAATTAGGAAATGCTACGTCACCACAGGCTCAACGACCATCATTTATGGATTACTTCGATAAACAAGATTCCAAGAATAAAAGCCATGAAAACTGCAATCAAAATATGCATGAATCTTATCACCTATCGAAGAATATCTTCCCTGATAACTGGAAAGTTCCTCAAGATGGTGACTTTGATTTTGTAAGTATTTCTGCACTGTTGCTGTCATGATGTGATTAAAGTTTTCTGTACTCTTGGTGTAATACAGTGATCCCGCAGTATCAGCGAGCTAGCTGTTCGTGGATTGGAGCTCCTGTGGATTGCCCCACCCCATATTAGTCAGTGGCGGTGTGTGCATGCAGCCAAGCCATATGGGTGTGTGCATGCATGTTGCCACACATTGACTAATATGGGCTTGGGTTCCTACCCTTTTTCTCATCCGCAGGCGTGGGCAGAACCCAGCCCCTGCGGATGAGAAAGGTGCACTGTATTTCTAAATAAGACAAGCATAAATGAACACTATGCAGGATTCTTAGCACTATGCAGGATTCTTAGCCCATCTCCTAAGAACATCTTGACATTCTCCCAGTGTGGAGTAGAGTGAGATTTTTAACTGTTGATGTTGCTTTTATTTTTTGTTTTGTTAGAAATAGTATTTCTCAAGCTAATTGCTAAATGAAGCCATAATTACCATGTTTTGCAAGAAGTGACCCATTCCCAGGGGCTTGTCTGAGTATTGTGCGTATCTTCCAAATTTAGTATACATGAACTTTGGAAAGAATGTGATATATTCATCACTACCACCACGCAATGTGCCCACATTGACACGTACTGCTGGAACTATAATACAAATGCAACATTGCTATAGTAGATCATTGCAGTCTGAACAACCCAAACATTTCATTAATACTAAAGTTATAACACTTTAAATTGCCCATAAAGCAGGCTGTATCAGTCATTATTCGGTTCATGTTGTGTATCTATAATGGATATAAGCCTGCTCCAGATAGGTCAACCCTTGCTACAACAGTCATACATTACTACGCAACCAGGAATCAATTTAATGCCAAGTTAAAGAAATAGCAAGCAGTATTCTTGCAGCCTGTGGCAGATGATCTCTGTCATGTGACACACTCTCTCTCCCTTTTGGGTAGTTCTTAAGGCTCCAAAAGAGGCAGGGAGAATACTGTTATAGTCTTTTCTCCTCTACTTTCCATGTTCCTTCTGCTTTTCAGTCTGGCTTTGTCCCCCAAACAAAGCTATTTGATCCAGAGGGGTTTCTGAGTAGAGTGGTATGTGTGTGCCATTTATTACACTTCTCCCTTCATTTGATTGAAAAGTTTGGAGGACCTTTGGCTGAGTGGGGGAAGTAGCGCTGGGCCTGTAGAAGAAAGGAGGAATTTGGAAAAGTTGTCTTGTCCTCTCCCTTTCCATTCACAAAAGGTTCTGCTGTCAAAGGCCTGGGTCAAGTTGTGTTTAACCAAGCGTCCAGAGCATAATATGTTATTTGCTAGCATCAGTAGTGACATCAGAACTACCAAGTACTTTAAAGAGGGATGTGAGATTAAATTAGTTAGTTAACTTTAAGCTAATGTGATTTAGTAGTGATTTATTAATGTCGTGAAGCTTAATTGTTTTTAAATGTTCATTTAGGGTATTTATGTAAAAAAATTATTAAACAGGAAACAGAATGGTTGATAATACCTTAATTTGGGATTAAGCTCACGTCACAGAAGAAAATATTACAGACATTTTTTGTTAATTCTTTTCTTTTTTCACTTTTCAGTTTGTCCTGTATAGGAGTAGATTGTAATTATTCATCTGAACATTATAGGCTGAAGAAAAAATATATATGTTTTCTTAAAAAGTGGTTGAATCGATGGTTGCATCTGTATTACAGAATTACTTAAGTTTGACATGGCTTCAACTGCCATGGCTCCATGCTATAGAATCTTGGGATTTGTAGTTTGTTGTGGCACCAGAGACTCCTGACAGAGAAAGCTAAATATTTCACAAAACTACAAATTCCATAATTCTATAGCATTGAGCCATGGCAGTTAAAGTGGTGTCAAATTGCATTAATTCTGCAATGCAGATGCCTAAATTCATTTCTTAGCACTGGAAAATGGTCTGCATATTCTTTGCTGAGGAGCTGACAGTTGCTGAAGAATAAATCACTGTGGAGCATGCATTTCATACTTTTGTAAAATTGACATTAATTTTTTAGATTGCTGATGTACAGTCCTTAAATAATTCATACTTACTATGAATAATGGATAATTTTCAGTGGTAAAGAACTGTGCTCTGTCCTTTTTTTGGATTTTTCCTTAATGGATATTTCATATTTAAAGATTTTATTAGTGAATGCATTCAGGAATGACTAATTTTTTGTGTTCTTAAAGAAATGGTCTAACAGTTGAAATTTCAACTTTAATTCATATCAGAAAGATTAGTTTTTAGCAAACTTTGGCCAAGGAAATGTGTGTGAGTTCATGAGGATAATACAGAGACTGAGCAGGAAAAAAGAAAACACAGGGGGGAAAATCTGAATGCTTTTACCTGCTTTTTAAGGTTGTAATTGGCTAGAATTGTGGTGATCTAGGTAGTTAGTTGTTCTTACAGTTACAATTTCGAGAAAGTATTTTCCTGTTTTTCAAAAGTAACTATACAGGTAGTTAGAATTATTTAAAAAATCTGCTGGTCTGTCCTGTCTCCTACCAAGCTGAGTATTAAACTTTGAGGTTATTCCCCCCCACAGCCATACCTCAAAGTTTTTGACAAAATTAAAGATAATCTATGATCTTTAAGACAACCCTTTTTATAGATTTTGAATATAATTGTATATTATCTACATGGCTATATTAGGTTGTCTTGAGATAGTTATTTCAAAGAGTAAAATGTTCTCAATTTTAGCTTTCTTCTCTCTCAGAATTAACTAAAATAAGTATTTCAGTTACTTCTAAAAATGAGTGCTTTGCATTTCTGTCTGTGGTACAATATACACTGGCCCCCTTTGTCACTAGGAGGATAGAACATTAGATTTGAAAATTAATTAGATAATATTAATAGTTAGGAATTGGAAAATTAGTTAATACTGTGAACACTAATAATTGAAATTATGTATTTGGTTGAGTTATTAATTAACTGGTTGTTTGAGACATTGGTGGTGGGCTGGACCATAGAATTAATAGAGAGTAGCAAAGAGGTTGGTGCTATTGGATATAGAGAAGCACGTTTTTGTTAATGACTCTTTCAAAGGAGCTCTTTTTGTCTGTTTAGATTTGCCTTTTTCAACTTCTTTCAACTTGTAATTTTAAAGTGGCCTTCTTACAACAAAGCCTACAATATAATTGTTTGCCTGGGAATGGTAGCTGCACAGTATGTCTTGGGACTGTCAGGTCGGAGAAGGCTGTCCCAAGGATGGTTTCTCATCCTCTTCAGTTCAGTTTGTTATTCATCTTATCTCTTCATTAATTTTATCTCCACCGATACTAACATTTCACTCAGGCTGCATCCGTACTGCAGAAATAATCTAGTTTGACACCACTTTAACTGTGGTGTCAATGCTATGGAATTCTGGGAACTGTAGTTTTGTGAAACATTTAGCCTTTGTCAGAGAGCTCTGGTGCCACAACAAGCTACAGTTCCCAGAGTTCCATAACAATTGAGCCATGGCAGTTTAAGTGGTGCAAACTGGATTATTTCTGCATTGTGGAACAGTCTCAGTCTACAAATACAAATACAAAGGAGTGATTTATTTCAGTTAAAAGCACAGATTTACTAGTATATCAGCAAATTGATAGCTTTAAAGATATGTTAGTGAATCATGAATAGAGAATTCTTAATCTATTTTTTTTGGAGAATTTCTGAGGATATGCAGAACATTTTTTCTACACAACTGAATCATTACATCCCCTCTGCCACTCCACTCTAAATCAGGACATGTGAGAAGTGGTAGAATACATGTTTTGCATGCAGGGATCACTCTGTGTGAATGAGATTACAAAGGGATTCATTGTAACTCATCCCAAATAATATCATACAAGGTAATGTATTGTACTGTGATATATAGTAGAATCCAGTCCAAATATGATCAGTAGAAAAGGGAAAGCTACTGAAGAGTGTTACAATGCATCTCTCCCCTAGAAAGACTCCAAACTTTTTCCTCCCGTACAAGCCAAATCTTTTTCAGATCTAAAAGACCTGATATTCTGAAAGTGTCCTGGCTGGTTGAGGGCCTTGGTTTCCACTGAAGCTAACAAATCACTCCAACCACAATCCATTCCAAGACCCAGCAAATCCATGGATTTCTTGTAGTGACGGATCTCCCAGAGGGCCACCATGCCCAGGTGACAACGGTGGGGCTTCTTCACCCCGCCAGTAGCTGAGGAGTGCTTCTGGGCAGCCTTGGGCACCAGCTGCTTCCATGGTGTCTTCCCACCCATGAACACGTAAGCCATCTGCTTGGTCTGGGCCATTTCTGAAGCTCAAGGAGAAATCCTTCCCAACTTTCTTCTTCTTCTTAGCCAAAATCTAACTATAGGATCATTTGATACAGTTTCTCTAATTTTTTAAAAAATATTTTTATTATTAGTTAAATGGTTCTTAACCTTTACTGTACCAGGGATTCCCTTGTTGCTGTGTACCCCCAAGATATAACACAAGATCTAAAGCCCTAAAGCCCATCAAATATTGTGCTTATTGTACATCTTGAATTAGGATGGCTGGGGTTACCTTTTGCTCTACATATCCGCCAACTGCAGAAGAATGAGGGAGGAAGGGTGGATGAGCAGAGGAGAAGCAGGAAGGGTGGGTCAGCCCCCTGGGAAGCAAAGCAGTGGTGGAACCCAGCTTGGGTCCTGGAGTCCTTCCCTCCCCTGAGCCCAATGCCTCCGCATGCACCCTGGGCACAGATGAAAGAGGCAGGGCGGGGGAGCAGGTAGTGGAAGAGGCAGCAAGCAAACTTCCCAGCACCTCGTGGATCCCTGAGAGGACATTGCTCCCCCTCAGGGGTCCGTGGTCCACCTGTTAAGAACTGCTGATAATTTTTTTCTCCTGATGCACCAGAATTTTTCTGCCTTGCTGAATATTTCAGAGGTAGAAGCCTCTGCTCTAACAAATTCTAATGAATTCTAACAACCTAATCCACTGAAACATATTTTAAACTTAAGAGTTAATTGGGGAATCTAGTGAGTTGGGAAAATAATTAGTGGGTTAATTTCAAGCTCTGTCACCTTCACTTTCCTAACCCCCCCTCCCCCCCCCCCCCCCCAATTAGTACTATCACCAGTAACTAACAACTATTGGGAAAGTATGTTTGGAAGTTTTTAAAAAGTTTCTTTCCATATCATGTAACTCAATTTCATCATAAAAAGAAAAAAAGGATGGGGAAAAATCCAGCGGCACTGTTAAGATGAACTGATTTGTCAGATACTTATCTTTAGTGTGTCCTTACCCAATGGGTAAACATGCTGTGGCATGCAGCATATATCCATCCCAAGTGGGAGTCCAGTATGACCATTGGGACCCCCCACTTGACCTCTCAAGTGCTCAGTACTCCAGAAATGTTTGGATGAAAAAGCACAGCCTCTTTGGAAGGGTTAAAATGCTGTTTTCAGGGATTCATGGATGTTGCTGTAGCCCCTTGTACTGTGGTGGAGCTGCAAATTGGGTACTGTGGGTCTTTGGGCTCCAGGGTAGGCCCACTAGATTAGGGGGAAGATTACATTTCAGATCTTTGACTTAGATTTCAGTGTATGCATTGTAGGTTTTTTCCGTTTTCGCATTGTACGTTGATATGTCATTTAAAAGTCTAAGTGTGCCCTGAGGAACAGCTTTAATACAATTACTGAATTTTTGCATTATTGCTTTAACAAATGGATCTGAGTGTTCATTTTAAAAAAGAGAAAGACTTTTCTCTATTGGCTAATAAAACAAGCATCAGTACTGGGGCTTGATTTAATGTAGAATGATAACTATTAAAAGCCTCATCACTGCTGATTGAAACAATTATCTAAATTGCATCTACGCATTAAGTGAAGTGCTTCTTTTTTCCCCTCTGGGGAGGATAACTAAGAAAAGTAGAAAAGGCAAATGTATTTTACATTGGTACCAAACGAAAGGTTTGTGTCTTTGCTAACCTGCTTCCAAACAGATCTGGCATCCAGATTGTTTAACATTAAACACAGAATATGTGGATCATGTTTTGCTGTTACATTATTCTTTTAGGCACATTTTTGGTGCCTTGATCATTTCTAAGCCATCTGTTAGTATAGGCATGATTCTTTAATATGTTCTCAGACAAACAAAAATGTTAAAGCATAATGACTGCAATTCTTAGTTTAAAATCAGAAGCAAAAGCCTCTGATCTCCTCACAGCTATATCAGAAGAAAGGGTAAGGTGGGGTGGAAAGCCATGTGAGCCTGAGGGTTTTGCACGTAACACTAACTTTGATTTAGCATTATACCATAATTTGGTGTTATATCCAAAAAGCCTGTGTTACCAGAAAGGAAAAGCTCAGAATAGAATAGCAATGATAATGTGTCAGTCCAATATAGAAAAAAACATTACTCTTGGTTTGAAGATTTCAAGCATCACCAAAAATATTTGGTAAGACACTTCTCTTTTCTTTTGTTTTTTAAAAAAGGGAATTTAATATCACTCATTTCTGCAGTCACCAGTAGTTCAGTAGGTCTACCGTAGTGAGGACTAACACCAGGATTTAGGCCAATGTGTTAAACTTCAACTCATTCCTTTCCTGACTTTTTTAAGCATGCCAGTACAGTGCCAAGATTGATCCAGAACAAACCCTTGGGATATGAAAAAACTAGAATGATTTTCATGTTCTTTTAATTCCGTTAGCAGAAGCAGTAGATTTAGGAAGGATTGTAGAAGCTCTGCTACATCTGTTTAAGTTACATAACAGGTTTATAATTTATGAATAGTTGGAGAAATATAATGAATAAAAGAAAATGGTTAGAATGACGAGATGAAGTAGCACAGTTATGTTTGTCCTTGTTACCTTGGTAACCAATTGTTCACATTAATACACTACATACGTATCTATAGTTTGGTAGTCACTGAAGTTTAGGGGTAGCTTTGAAATGTTTTTAACTGTGTTAAACTTGTGAGACTTTTTTTTCCCTACACATAGGCTGCAACTGCATAAATAATCCAGTTTGATACCAGTTTAACTGCCATGGTTCAGTGCTATGGAATTCTGGGATTTGCAGTTTGTTGTGGTACCAGAGCTCTCTGATAGCAAAAGCTAAATGTCTCAGAAAACTACAGTCTCCAGAATTCCATGACATTGAGCCATGGAAGTTAAACTGGTATCAGTCTGGATTATTTTTACAGTGTGGATGCAGCCTATGTGCAGAAAAAAACTTCTCAGAAGTCTCTGTTGAACCTGTGTCCTAGAGACAACAGCTGGTTTTACTGGCTGTGGCCACCTTAGCCATTTCTGAGAATGTAGAAACACACAAGTCAAGTACAAATACATTTCATTTTGGAAAATTTCTGTTTAATTTAAACTGACTTGGGGAGTGGGAACAAAAAAATTATTGGTAATGCCAGGAGCTCCCGGTAAATAAATAGGGATAAAGTAAATGTCATGTCGATCTTGAAAATAAAATCAGAAAACACAGCTAGAAAATCTGGGACTTCAAATGTTGTTTTGTTTTTTAATCCATCTGGATATATATTACCATACACACACACACACACACACACACACCACATTGGATCTGTTACATAAAGAGCAGGCCTTATATTTAATAAAACAAAACAAAAAATAATCCACACACCAAATTTTAATTCAAACATAAACTGGATCTGTTTACTTTCTCTCGTAAGCAAGGAGTTTCGAAATAGAAAAATGGTCTAACTATTATGGCTGCAGCTGCTCCTGCTTTAGACCTTATGTGGTTTGATAACAAAACCAAACAAAATCTGTATTGATGTAGTTTGACAAATACAACAGAGTGTCCTCAAATATCTAGCCCTAATCCATTGCTCCATGTGCAGGTTGCAAACTGGGGTGGCCATTTCAAGGACTGCAGTCCAACCTCCAGGGGAAAGCAAATATGGTGATGGCAAGAGCGATGGCAAGAGATGTCAAAAGATTTTGCTTCCCTTTGGGAAAAAAAATTAATAAAAGTGCTGGTTTGTTGGCAGCTTTAGCAGCAAGAGCAGTGTAAGTACTGCTACTACTCCTTGCTAAATTGGGGGGGGGGGGGGGGAACACAGTTGAGTTGTTGTTCCCCTTCCATTGTTGTTGTAACTTTACTCTGAAAAAGCACGGAATACTTTGCATCACTACAAAAACCAAGGTTTTGGCTTTTGTCTGAAATGCTTTATCCAAAATCTTCTTTTGAGCCCCAAATTGAGAAATAAGAAGACCAGCCTTTGGGAATTGATAGTACACAGAAAACGAAAACAAACGAACACTTCATGTTACATCCTAGTATATTAATTAGCTTTCCTGGACCTTGTATTGTCAAGTGTTAATCTATTCTTCTTATTCACTTATGAATATCCATGTTTATGGCATGGGAGGTAACACCTCACCTCATATTTCCCAATTCTTTTCTTTTCTTTTGTTGTTATTTTTTCTTGTGTGCCTGCAAGTCGTTTCCAACATATGGCGACTATAAGGTGAACCTATCATGGGGTTTTCTTGGCAAGTTTCTTCAGAGAGGGTTTTCCATTCCCATCCTCTAAATCTGAGAGAGTGTGACTTGCCCAAGATGACCCAGAAAGTTTTTCATGGCTGATCTGTGATTTGAACCCAGGTGTCAAGAGTCATATCCAGTTCTTAAACCACTACACTATTCTGGCTCTGTGTTATTACTATATGCCTTCAAGTCAACTGTGATTTATGGCAATCCTATGTAAGGATTTATTCAGAGGAGGATTGCCATTGCTTTCCTCTGATGTTGAGAGAGTGTGATTTGCCCATAATGACGGTTTTTATGTCCAAGTGGGGATTCAAACCCTGGCCTTCCAGAGTCATAGTCAAACACTCAAACTGCTAGACTACATTGGGCTTTAATAAAAGGAGATGAGGGGAAATTAAAATGTGTGTACCAAGAGACTAAAGAGGTTTGCAGATGATATTTGAAAAGTGATGGGAGAGAAAATGGATGGGAAGGAAGAGTGACAGATATGTAGGCATTTGCCTCTTTCTGCAATGTCTGTGAAACATAATGGAGTGCAGTACTTCTTTTCCACTGTTTCCAGCTGCTGCTATGGCAACAGTCCTCTGATGATCTTAAACGTGGTTAGTATAAAACTAGTGGGGGAAACTGTGGGTAGTTCTAAAAAATCTGACCTGTTTTCTATGATTTAGAGAGTTGTTGCCATGGGAACACCAGCAGAAGAGAACAGAATGCTAGTTTCAAGTTTTCAGTGTCTCTGCAGATTTAGGGAGGTTGCCACATTAACCGGCACTAGAAATGGGTATGTATTGCAGGGACTGTAACAGGAGAAATACATCGGCTCTGTCTGTCTATTCAAGTTGGGCTAAATATTGATCCACCATTTTCATGAGGCCATTTGCTCCCTATAGAAGATGTACAATTAATGGTGACTTCAAATGGAGGTGAACCTGAAGGACTTTGGGATGGGTATAAACTTGCTTTTTAAAATGATGTCTTCCCTGACAACAGCAAAAGCTTTAATGCCACTTGAACTACCAATATAGTTTGAGTGGCATTAAAGCTTTTGCATAGTTCAAGTGGCATTGAAGCTTTTATGTGTGGATGCTATTGCACAATGCACTTTGCTTGACCCCAGTGCAAAGTATAGGATGCACAATCACAAAGCATAATCACAATACAAAGCATAAGATGTACAACTAAAATGCAAAATATAAGATACACAGCCACAATGCATAATCACAATGCAAAGTACAGGATGCACAACCTCCCTGCACAATGTGCAACTTGCAAAAACAAGTCACAGATGAACATGCCATCTACCAATGTGGGTTGCCTTCAACAGCCCAGAAGCACTCGTTTTGAAAATTGGGAAGAATGTAAGTTTCATGTAGCAGCAAAGCCTGCCTGCCTGCGTCCTTCCCTTCCCCCTTCTCTTTCTTCTTCTTCTTCTTCTTGCTTGTTAAAAGTAGAAAAAAGGAAATACTCCATCTTCTTTGTAGAATGCTGTGCACACCTACAAAGTCTAAATTGGAGTGCTCTTGGTTTTTACCTCACAGTAAGGTAAGCTTTGCTCAGTGGCAGTTGCTAAATTTTTTCCATCCAGTAAATGCACATTCTCATCCTTATATGCTCAATAAGATTGAAAACTCCAGAGTCTAATGTAGTTGGTATTTTAACTGTAGTAATGCTGTGAGAATTCACACCATTGTGGCTTATTCCTGATGTTCCAGTGATAAAGAAGTCTCTCAGCGATCAGTCATCATGTTGTACCTCTGTTAATTTAAAAATATATTGCTTTGTCACTGAATTTTGAGATCCAGAATGGTTAAGAGTATGAAAAAAGTACTTACCGTAGCTTACAGTTGTAAACCGCTTAGACACTGCTTAGGTGGTATGAAGCAGTATATAAATGAAGCTGGTGAAAGAAGTGTGATGTCTTTATTTTAAAAGACAGTGGCAGCTTTAGCAATAGGAAAAAGTTCTTTATAATCATTCTACATTGTTTTAAAGAGAATTTATTGGGCTTTATGTTATGCTCATAGCTTCTTTTCTAATAGTTCTACTTTTGTAAAACCTTACGTCTGTACTTGGCTGGTAACTTGGAAAGCAGCTGCAGTGGTCTCAGATTTTAGGGGATTAGGAAAAATAAAATGGAAAAGGGAATGTATTCTACTCAACCTTCTCCACAGCTATGGGCCAAAGTTTCTCTAAGATTTGCTCCAAAACCAATCTGTAATCCTGAAAACAGTTCTCCTTATTTCACATGACAATAACTGTACATTGACTTTTTTGAGACACATGTGAAAAGTCTTCACCACAATCAAATAAACTATTCCTCCATCATTAACATTGATGTTGTAATTGTCCTCATCCTCATCTTTATCTTCATCTTCACCACCACATCAACAATTGGAAACTATTTTCTGTCTAGTTATTTTTCCTTCCTAGTAGTTATATGTATCGGAAGAGAAGAGTAACTGAAGTTAGGATGTCTAGTTCAGGCTGTCTGTTTAATTTCCTCTTTTAGTGAGCTATCAGTGCATAAGAAGAAGAAAATACATGCATAATACATATTTTCTGTAGATTTTAAGAAAGCTCAATTTTTTCCACTCAAGTTTTGATTTGATTGTAATCATCTATTGCTTTTCTTAGATTTTCTAAATGCTACCAGAAATATAGGTGAACAGCTTTTCTGTTAAAATATTCAGGGCCTAGCATTTAACATTTATTATTTTTAAAAGTTAGAGGTGTGATAAGGACAAAATATCCTTATGCAGATACTTTTATTGCCGTGGAATTTTCTAGGCTGTTCAGATTCAAGTTTACAGAATTAGATGGATGATGAGATTCAAGGGAAATGTGGGAGGAAGCCTGAAACAATCATTTGTGCAAGTCTTATTTCCAAATAGAAGATCAAAAGAAGGATAGACTTTAGAAGTTCAGGTACTAAATTGTGAGCTGCCTGATGACAGCCATTCTGTACCTACCTATACAAATATTGCCTTCTTACAGAAATTAATGAGGGCTGACTGTATGTCTGATTTCAGGAGGGGAAAAAGATTGAAGTTCCTAAATTTATTTGTGGATATACTGGGAAGGGGATCAGCTTCTATTTGCTGGGTGGTTAAAATGGATTCTGACTAGCCTCTTTCCCAGTATTTTTTTTTAATCTGATAAAGGTTCTTATTTAGCAAAACAGTTCAGGTATGATTGCTTCAATCTAATATCCCTTAGAGGACATACACTCTGGCAGTACTACACAAACCCCATGCAAAAATAACAACATTATACAACACATGGCAGTGATGCACAACTGTAGATGCAGAACTGCAATGCAGAACTGTAATGCAAACTATAGGATGCATAATGACAAAGTATAATCAAAGTACAAAGCATAAGATGTGCTACCAAAATGCAAAATCCTTCCTGACAACACCATCTGGCCTAGGAGGGAGTCCAAGGACAGGCCAAACTCCATCGGGCCTGGCCTCAAGTAGAAGAGCCCTCCTTCCTGACAACACCATCTGGCCTAGGAGGGAGTGAAAAGAGAGGCCTAGCAACACCATTGGGCCTGGTCTCAAGTTAAAGAGCCCTCCTTCCTGACAACACCATCAGGCCTAGGAGGGAGTGAAAGGACAGGCCAAACTCCATTGGGCCTGCCCTAGATCATGAAGCAGAGCCCTCCCTCCATGCCATCTGCCTTGGTCCAGGCCTCTGAGGGAGAGAAGAACTGCTGGACCTGCTCCCCTTCCTCACCACCATTCCTTTCTCCTTTTGTGTCGTGTCTTTTTAGATTGTAAGTCTGAGGGCATTAATTAAAAATAATAATTGTAAGCCGCTCTGTTAGCCTTTAGGGCTGAAGAGCGGGGTATAAATAAAAAAATATAGGACCCACACCCATAATTCATAATCACGGTGCAAAGTATAGGATGCACAATCTCGATGCAAAATATGCAAGTTGCAAAGACAAAGCACAGACAAACATGCCATCTGTGCACCTTTGCTTTTGTTGCGATCAGCTGAATACATCTATTACATAATGAGGACTTTTCATCCCCACATGTGGAGCATGACTTACATATGCATATACCTCTACATGAATTCTGTCCATTTGTTCTGTAACTGTTTTAACCTACTTGTTTGCAGTTGTTATATTCTATTTTTGTTTTTTGTTTGTTTGTTTAAAAAGACACCCTTAGTGCAGCAAAGCTGCTTCAGTAGACCATGGGCTTATTGCATATCAGCTTCCTAGCAAATGCAGGGAGTTAATGTAACATTGCAGCCTGGTGGCAGGCTAGCACAGTTTTTTTGTTGACATCTGTACAGTGCTTTGCAGCAGAGCAGTACTGATTCTTACTCTTTTGGTACCGTAAGAGGCACAAAACCTTCCCGATCTGATTATTATTTACAAACTGAGGAAACCAAACACACAAAAAGACCCACTATAGTAAGACACTTTCTAACCAGCCTGCATGTGTTACTTTAGAAATGCAGCCAGTGTGTACTGAAGGCATAAATTAACCCAGTACAAAACACTTAATGACAAACACAGTAAATTTGTCTGTGACAGCTTCAGTTGTAATGCTGAAAAGAATAAAAACTGTTATTAACGTGTGTGTGTGTGCACGTGCCTTCAAGCTGCCTATTGATTTATGGCAATCCCATAAATTTCACAGGGTTTTCCTACTCAGGTGGTTTTGCTACTTCCTTACTCTGAAATACAGTCCACAGCACCTGATATTCATTGATAGTCTCCCATCCAAGTACAAATCAGAGCTGACCATGTTTAGCTTCCAAGACCAGATGAGATCTGGTGCCTTTAGGGTATTTAGGCCAACTATTGTCATAAGGTTTCTCTAAAAAAGGAAAACAATTACACTGTTCATTTTTGTAGCAGACTGAAAAGATCTTATTTCATTGTCTGAAATAAGCAGTTCATTGTTTTTAATGGATTTGTCCATAGGCATTTAAAGAACTCATGCCAAATTTGTTAAACTGGAGAACTATTGAAAATTGCATGTTGTATAGATTTGAAATAACAGCTGCATCACAACTATATTCTTGCTTTCATATTTGAGATAAAGGATACAATTTTATCAAGTTACACTACAAGAGTTTTTCTTTCTGATCAGGTCACAGGCAATTTATTACTGAGCCATTGACTAAAATTTGATTCTTAGTATTTACAATAAAATAATATTTCCTAAGATTTTAATTCTTTAATAGAAACACAGTTTTGACAGCATCATACTTAGTGTGTCAGCATGTATAAATGACCTTAAATTCCCTAATCTTAAATGTACTTAAAGGCCTGTAGGTATTTTTATGCTGCACTTCATTGTTATGCTCTGTGACAGGTAATTGCCTACTATTAGTGTTGTTGTATAACCACTTGCCAAAAATATCACTTTCAAACCTGCCAAGCTGATTACTGTTTGAAAAGGACACTAATCAGATACTATTCAAAACAATAATTAAAATATCAATGACTTTTCCATTTTCTGTCACATTTAAATGCATTATATAAGCATACAGTTGCATTTAATTTTTAAAACATTTCCAAATTAGCTGCAGAGTCATAGATGTTTCAATTTGAATCTTATATATGATTTTATTTAAAAAGGAATGAATGATATTTTAATCTCAGGTTGATATGTAAGGCAAACTTCTCCCTCTGTTCTGGTAATGGAGAGTGGAAAAGAGCTGTGCCCCCACGTGTCAGAACTGCCCACTTCCCACAGTTAAGTAAATCAATCCTCTGTATTAAACAGCAAAACTTTAGTTCATCACCTGGAGAAGATAATAAGATGTCTACAGACAGAACTAACATTTTTTTAGCACAAGCATAAACCAGGCAGTGTCCCACCCTATAACTTTGTGGGCTTTTTCTTACTTTGCTCATAAAAATGCTATTGCCTTCTTCTAATTTGTCCACCACTTGATTGTGTGTTCCTGCATGGCAGGGAATCGGACTGGATGGCCCTTGAGGTCTCTTCTAACTCTATGATTCTAATGATGCTAATGATTCAACAAAATATAGCCTGTTTCCTGCCATCATTATTGTAAAGTAAAATTTGATATGACCTGTGATCTGGATTCAAGCACATTTGTCCTCAGTTGCCATCCAGCATTATTGCCTAGGAATTTTGTTTTCTTAAGATAGAATCATAGAGTTGAAGAGACCACAAGGGCCATCCAGTCCAACCCCCTGCCATGCAAGAACTCCCAATCAAAGCATCCCTGACAGATGGCCATCCAGCCTTTGCTTAAAGACCTCCAAGGAAGGAGACTCCACTACAGTCTGAGGGAGTGTGTTCCACTGTCGAACAGCCCTTACTGTCAGGAAGTTCCTCCAAATGTTGAGGTGGAATCTCTTTTCCTGCAGTTTGCATCCATTGTTCCACGTTCCTGTCTTTGGAGCAGCAGAAAACAAGCTAGCTCCCTCCTCAATATGACATCCCTTCAAATATTTAAACAGGGCTATGATATCACCTCTTAATCTTCTCTTCTTCAGGCTAAACATCCCCAGCTCCCTAAGGCGTTCCTCATAGGGTATGGTTTCCAGACCCTTCACCATCTTAGTTGCCCTCCTTTGGACACACTCCAGTTTCTCCACATCCTTTTTGAATTGTGGTGCCCAGAACTGGACAAAGTATTCCAGGTGTGGCCTGACCAAAGCAGAGTAGAGTGGCACTATTACTTCCCTGGATCTAGCCACTATACTTCTATTGATCCAGACTAAAATTGCATTGGCCTTTTTAGCTGCTGCATCACACTGTTGACTCCTGTTCAACTTATGGTCTAACTTGGATTCCTAGGTCTCTTTCACACTTAGTTTCATTCAGCCAGGTGTCCCCCATCCTATATCTGTGCATTTCATTTTTGCCCAGTACTATTCAGCATTTCATGTTGAATAGTACTGGGCCCAGGACAGAACCCTGTGGCACCCCACTGGTCACTTCTCTCCAGGATGAAAATGAACCATTGCTGAGCACCCTTTGGGTTCGGCCGGTCAACCAATTACAAATCCATTTAACAGTTGCCTTGTCTAGCCCACATTCTACAAGCTGGTTTGCAAGAATGTAATGGGAAACCTTGTCAAAGGCCTTA
This sequence comes from Urosaurus nigricauda, assembly GCA_034509955.1. NCBI lineage: Eukaryota > Metazoa > Chordata > Lepidosauria > Squamata > Phrynosomatidae > Urosaurus > Urosaurus nigricauda. Next base: position 224,916,004 of record JAOEGL010000004.1, on the reverse strand, counting down.
CTGAAATCAAGATATACTATATCCACAGCATTCCCTTCATCTATCAAGCTGGTAATTATATCAAAAAAAGAGATCAGATTTGTCTGGCATGACTTGTTACTCTGAAACCCATGTTGACTTTTTATGATTATGGAATTATCTTCTAGATATTCACAGACTCTCTGTTTAATGATCTGCTCCAGAATCTTTCCTGGAATTGATGTCAGACTAACTGGACGATAATTGTTGGGAACTTCTTTTTCCTCCTTTTTGAATAAGGGGACAACGTTTGCCCTCCTCCAGTCTGCTGGGACTTTTCCTATTCTCCAGGAGTTCTCAAAGATTATTACCTATGGCTCCGATATTCCATTTGCCAGTTCTTTTAATACCCTTGGATGTAGTTCATCTGGTGGTGGAGACTTATATTCATTTAGACTAACCAGGTATTCTTGTACTCTCTTTACTTATTCTGTGCTGAAGTTCCCCTATTCTGTCTTCTGCTCCATTATCCTCAGCTTGAGCACCCTTTGCCTTGAGAAGACTGAAGCAAAGGAGGTGTTGAGTAATTCTGCCTTTTCTCTGTCCTGTTAGCATTTTCCCATCTTCTACACACAGTGGCCCTAATGTTTCCGTCTTCTTCCTTTTGCTGCTTACATACCCAAAAAAGCCCTTTTTATTGTTCTTAACCTCTCTAGCAAGCCTGAGTTCATTCTGCACTTTAGCTTTTCTGACTTTACCCCTGCAAGTGCTTGCTATTTGTTTGAATTCCTCTTTGGTGATTTTCCCATTTTTCCATTTCTTATACATGTCCCATATAAGATTTTAAAAAAAAAAAACGCTAAAAACATGAGGCTCCTTTATATTAGGGGTGGGAATCTAATAACCCCCCAGATGCTGTTGGGCTATAATTCCCATCTGTCCTAGCCACCATAGCCAGTGGTGAGAGATGATGCGAGCCAACCATAAGTTGAAGAACATACGATTCCCACCCTTGCTTTCCATTGTATTGGACATATTTTAGATGGGTTGTAGTTCCATGGGGCTTTAATTTCCTGTATATGGACTCCTCCTCCTCCATGCCTCAGTTTTAACATGCAGAATTAAGTATTTCTCTGCAATCAACCGGAAGTGAAATTGTAGCAGATCTTTATTGCAAATTCTAGCAAATGTATGTACTGTAGTGCAATAATATTTTGAATTACTTATGAAAGTGTGAGACATACTGAAGTGAGGTAGCTATTAAGCTACTCATATTTATTCATGTATATTCTCCCTTAAGCAGTATAGTTCCATTGTCATAACATTACATGGATAACCCTTTATTTGCTTAATTTGTTTGTGTTTCTCATTGTGTAGGCTCCAGGTCCAAAATTTTCAGCAGGGATTTGATTTATTTGCTTTTGAATAGGGCTGTATACATTGTTGACATTACTCTTTGTTGTTTGTGCATTGAGCCAACAGCATTCTATTTCCAAAATAATTTTGGTTACCTCCTTTAAGATTTAATGTCTCTTAGGAGGACTGTATTTCCAAGAAAAGGGGTTTGGGTATGTTTGTATAAATGCGTATTTGTATAAGGGTCATATTTGCTAATACTGTTGTGTTTTTTTACCCCTAAAATTATTTTAAGAGGTCACCAAGGCTAATAAGCCATCAGTCTTATAGAATTTTGAACTTTACTTAGTATAAGCTTAATATTTATATATAGGGATATTGGAATCTAATGATTAGAATTAATAATGAAGAGTCTCTTGTAGTTTCAAAAAGTATATACAGATGTTTCTTAAATGTGGTAGATTTGTTGCTTTAAAAGCTGTGTGTATGAATAAGGAAAATTGCTCTTGCATGTCTTGGCAGTTTGTTAAAACCTGTGAACTTTTAAAACTAACTGATATTTTGATAGATTATGTTCAAGGTCACCTTTTTATTTAAATGATGTTTTGTTTGCTACAATTAAACCATGCCAGGTGTATTGGAAACAGAAGGCTTGGCTAATTCAGAGAAAAAGAGAACAAAATACAAGGTCATTATTCGTCTCTAGTGAGCTTCCAAATGAACATTCCACATGGAACTATTTATAATACATTTTGCATGGTTGAGGGTTGCTTGAAGTTGCTTTCCATGGCTTTAAATTAAAGAAAACTGTTCAGAGATTTTTTTACAAACTTACCTGTAAAACCTATATGTTTATCTTTATTCCTGACGTTAAATTGGGCAGTATGTAGTGTCCAGACAAGCAGCTGAATGAGGAATAAGTTCCATAGTATTGCCATAGTGTTGCATTTTAATATATTTTCAAGTGGGCAGCTGTGATCCCCACTATCTGCCTTAAGGTTCCTGTGTGCAAAGCAGACTTTGAAATCTTAGTTCATTCTACTGCAGTTACATGAATGAACCTGGTAAATATAAAATGGTTTTCAAATTGATATCGTTTGGTGTAATCTTGACATTCACATTACAGTGTAGTAAGTGCACCCTATGAAGTTTTGATCTACTGTAAATAACTTCAAGTTAAAAGTGTATTATTGCTACATTAATAACTGCTCTTGTGAGATGGGATCCTAGCACTAATGAACTGAACATCCATAGCACAGACCATACAGATATTTATTTCCAACCATCTATTTTCCTTGTCTTTTTGTAAGCTAATGTTTTTCTTTTCATCATTTTCCATGCATTTTTTTTTTTGGTTTCTTGTAAAACAAATACCTGTTGCTTAAAGTCTGTTTGAAATTGATGGCATTATTATTGAAATTATGGACTGCATGTTTTTCAGTTGCAGTCCATTGCGTGTGCAACAATAGCTCTCTATATTTGTTTTACCTGTCCTCTTCCTGATTATAACACTTTGTCAGGATAATTTATTTCTTTAAAAATTGTTTTAACTTTTCAAACTTCACCATGTAATAATAATCATGTTTTAACCCATGGCTTGCTAAATGGGTGCACTGTTTGTGCATTGGAGGGAACCCTACCTGCATTATGTGGTGCAGCCTTGAGTATGGCATGACTACACCGATCAGTCTGGTGACCAAACTGTGGCTTTTGACCAGTGCAGGACATTAATTTCACTGCATGGAAGGAGCAGATCCAGAAGGTGAATTCCTTTTTCCTGTCTGCTCCTTAAGGTATTTAAAAAGGGTGCCCATATGGATTTCCTCTTTTCTTGGCTTGTAGATGGAAACAAGGCACCAGTTGATGGGAGCAGGACAGAATTTTATCTAGCCGCTGATTGGGTCTTACATGGTAGAACTGCTGCCTTTCCCTCAGCAAAAGTTTTTTTTTCTTGTATGGATTTGGCTTTCCCATTAATACATGTCTCACCTTATACCCTTGTCAAAGGAGTGGGGGGTGGGGGGGGTGCTAGAGGCATTGGACAGATTCCATTTCAACATGTATAGCACCCCATTTCCAGATATAAGTGCTGTTCACTCTACAAACATGGGTGTGAGCAACAATCTCTTAAGTTAGCTCAGAGGGTGGGATCCTTGTTGCATGCTCAATATACAGGAGGGGATCATTTCAACCTTGTATACCTTTGTGAGCCTGTCACTTCTGACACTTCAGCTTTATCTAGTACTGTGCTGTGACTAATTTTACACAGGAGTTGACTTTCTGCTTATGACATCTTCACATCACGTCCTTATAAAGCTGCAGGTAAAAGTTGTGTTTAATTTGTTACAAATTGAAATATGAGGAGATATTCTCTAATATCATTGGGATGTGATATATCATATTTGAGGAGGCTAATTTTTTATAATATAATATATACAGCCACTCAACAATTCTGATTATAATGGCTAATGTCTCCAGTTTTGGTAACCTTTAATTATTTGAGATTTGATATCATTAATATTCCGAATCCATGAGTCGAATTCACACAGAGCCTCCGTAACTTGCTACCAGGTAAGAAATATATCATCTAAATATCTACAGAACAGTATTCCAGATGAAATGTATGTGTGTTTGTGAAATGTAAAATAAATTTGGAAAATACTGTTTTTTGTGGAAAGCATAATCTAATAGATAAGAAACATTGTAATTACTCCCCCCCCCCCAACAATTTACTCATTTTCAGTATGGATATAATTCAATATAGATACTGGCTATTTTTTTATTCACTTTTATTCACTTGTACTTTGAGTGTGTATTCCTTCATGGCAGAAGGTTGGACTGGATGGCCCTTGTGGTCTTTTCTAACTATGATTCTGTTATAGTGGAGTTGAAGTATTACACTGATAATGGATTAAAAGCACATTCATTTCCTTTGGGAACAGAAATGTATTGGCAATTTCTCTGTCTTATTAGGTGTTTCAGTTCATCAGCTCGTACTAGTAGTTTACTGCTGATGCTGTCAGAGGCCCAATGACATACCTTCCTCAATAGGGTTTCCAGCTAAACGGGATGGTTGGTTTTTGATCTGTAGGCCCGTTGACAAACATCCCTTTGTTTAGGCTACGAGTATGAATACGCGATTGGTTACTAAAATGTTTTGTGCAGAACTGTCTTTATTAGTACCAGGTCAGTATCTTCATTTCTTTTAAGGTTACAGCTTAAATTGCTCGTGCAAGTAAACTAAGAGTTGCTGGGTTGTTGAGATAGTACAGTGCTCTCCCTATTCTGTTTTTGCATGAGAAATATCAAAGTGTGTACTTCATGTGTATACTTTCTCCATAAATGTCTTTTCCCATAGCCATTTAAAGCTGAAGAAGCTGGAATGGACATTGTAGATCATGTAGTGACTTTTTCATTCATTCTTAACTATGAAACACTTTTCAAGTGAAGTGTGTACTTAGAAATCTCCATGTGTTCAGTGAAGCTTACTCCCTGGTAAGTATGCACCAGATAGATAGTATGCATCCTTTGTTATTTTTGGAGGGCTACAATCACCCTTTAAAAAGTATTTGTGTGTACCTGCTCACTCAGTACACATCAGGTTGATAGTTTCTGAGAAGACTGAATTATATGGTGGTCTGGGTAGTCCAGTTTTGTCTGAACACTTTGCTCAGTCTCCCCAGCCCACTTTTAGGGGGGAATCAAGTCCCATTCCCATTCTAGTGTCTGAGGAGATATCCATCCAACCGAGGATCCCACTGTAAGACAAAGGTGGGATATAACTTCAACCAACAGACAAATGCAGAGATCAGTCTCTGCTTAGAAATCTCCAACGAAGGAAAATCCAAATTCCAAGGCAGTCATCTAGTTATAGATGACTATATATGTGCATAGCTTAAACAAAGACTATATTGTATATTGCTATGTTATATGTAAACCCTTATATGTAAACCCTCCCCTTGGCCAGTAATTGTGTGTGTGTGTGTGTGTGTGTGTAGAAATGTGTTCTTAATTTGTTTTAAAGTAAGATTTCAATTAATTTTAATTCTGTTGTTATTTAATACTGCTTTAAATTTGATTTGTATGTTTTAACTATATGTATTTTAATGTATTCTATCATTTTGTAAGCTGCCTTGAGTTCTCACCTGGGATTAAAGAAGGATAGAAATAAAGGGATGTATGAATGTATATGAAAATTGCCTCCTACACCTGTTGGGGAGGTTTGCAGGCATTCTAGAAAAACATATTTAAAGGGCCTGGGGGACCACATGCAACCTTGAGGTACATACTTTTTTCACTACTGGTGTAGAGGCTTTACATTGGGATGGGTATTTGTGTGTGGGCTGCCCATAACCCTCCTTGAGTGCCCCCAAGCATGCCAAAATGCCCTCGATTTCTTTTCCAGAAACATGACTGAAAGTGACAGTGCATCACTGCCTTCTGCCATTTTGGAGTTGAAATGACAGGAAAAAGTGGTATTTCAGAGCAGGAAGAAATAACTTTCAAAGGAAGAGAGAAGTAGATGAATTATGATATATGCACAAGTTCCAATCCATTAAGAGGAGAATAAACAAAGACAATGGTTTCTTGCCCCCCTACACACACACACACACACACACACACACACACAGACAGAGGTTTATATTGTTTATTTATATTTATATTTATATAGAATCACAAGAGTTGGAAGAGACCACAAGGGCCATCCAGTCCAACTCCCTGCCATGCAAGAATTCATAATCAAAACACCCCTGACAGATGGCCATCCAGCTCCTGTTTAAAAACCTTAAAAGAAGGAGACTTTGCCACACTTCGAGGGACTGTGTTCCACTGTTGAACAGCTCTGACTGTCAGGCAGTCCCCTCCTAATGTTTAGCTGGAATCTTTTTTCCTGTAACTTGCATCCATTGTTCTGGATCCTGTTCTCTGGAAACAAACAGAAAACAAGTTTGCTCCATCCTCAATGTGACACCCCTTCAAATACTTAAACAGGGCTTAAACAGGTAAGAAAAGAACATCAGAACGTTTTTCTGTTTCAAGGCATTATACTTTGGGGTGAGCAGCCTTTATTGCTTTCCTGCCTCACTGGCCAGCTGCTTGGCAAACTTTTATCATGTTACATAGCTATTTGAAAGTTTAGGGCCAGGATCAAAATTTACATGTTTCTCTATTACACCCTATCCCATCCCCTAAACATGTAGTTTGTGATTAAATACATGTGATTTTCATACTTCTCCATCACTGCATCTGAAGTACTAGATGGAAACCCCCAAAAAACTCACACTGAAATAAATCAGTCAGTCATAAATGTGCTGCTAGATTCCTTCCTCCCCTATCTTCTTTGTGCTGAAACCGACTAACACTATTGTTTCTTTGAAAAGAAACAGTTGTTATCAAAGTAGAATATTAGTTATAAATCATTTCGCAGAAACCTGTCCAGAGATTTGGAGGCTTTTTTAACCACAGGACATATTGTGTTGCTACAGCTGTATGAACTGTGAATATATTTTTCCAGTCAGAGCAACAATCATGATTCCTTTTGGCAACTTCCTGATGCTGGTTTGAAGTTATTTTTTTCCTGGCTTTTCTTCTGACAGTGTTTGCATTAGTTTAAAATTTGGTACTGTTTTTTTTCCAAATCAGAAAAGGTGTATGGACTTCAGTCAGCATGTTGTACAAACTGATAATCTGTGACCTAAGAAGGTAATAAATGAGAGTATGAAAAAAGAGCTCAGAAGAAATTATCTCTCTTCCTTGAGAATCTTACCCTGAATTGATTATTTTCATTTCATTCCTGTTCTTACCCCCCCCCCCCCCCCCGCTTAAACTGTCCTCAGTGTAAAAGGTAGTCACACTCAGTTGTGTCTTCTGATAAATGCTGTGTTGGAGCAGCACAAGAAATACATATTGATTTCAGTTTCTCATTAAGGTTGGCAGACCGTCTGTTGTTTTCAAAGTGGCATGAATGTTAACACGCACACATACACATGTACACACGTCATGTTCATTTTTGTGTACAAATTAGTCTGGTTATATTTACCCAACTTCTGATTACTTGTTTATAACTGGGATTCTAGTTTAAATTTAGGGAGGAGAAATCCCTGTCAGTCTTTTGCCAGACTTTGGAGGAAATATTTGATATGATTAATGCTCTTACGATTATGCCGCATGAAATCAATTTTGTTCATTTTGTATTGTGCAAGCGTGACTACTTCTTATACCCTGGTTTGGAGCAGCTATGTTCTCTTTCTAATCCAAGACGATATATTCAGTGCTGCCATAGTTTTTCCTGGCAACATTAATCACATTGATGTTTGTAATTTGTAAACAAAAATTAGCATGTTTTGCTAAGAGAATTTCACGGTGTTCAAAGGTCATACCATCATTTTTACAGGCTTTTGAGTAGGGAGTTAGCTTACATTTGCCTCTTTACTGTTATCACATCTAAAAATAGAAAAGTCTTAAAGTGACAGGGGATTAATAGTACAGAGATTAATTTACTGCTCTTTAAATCTTGACTCCTGTGACCTGTTCATTCTGGTCTAAAAATCTCCTATTTTAACCTCTGAGGCTCTGTAAATCTTTTACCAAGGTTCTTGCTTTATTTCTCCCTTTTGTCACGTAGATGGATTCATCAATGTTGTCTCCTTTATGGAAAATAATGTCCTCACTGTATTCTTCATTTCTACATTTAAAGCTTTGAGTGTTTAATCTTTTCTTGTGTTGTTTTCTTAATGCTTGCTTAAATATGTTACCATGTTCTTAATATGGTTTGGTCTTCCTATCACTTTGAGAACATATTTTAAGACCAGTGGAGAGAGTGGTATGATCCTATAAGTGCATTAATAATAACAAACTGTGTTGGGCTGAGCCTTCTATTAGGCAGAGTGTGCCAATCAGCTTAAGATGTCAGACAACCATCCAAATGTTCTTCCTAGTTCCCTGATTTCCCCTCTCTTTGGAGATAGACTTATGTATTCCACCAACCTCTGGGTCCCCTAAACCATTGGTTCTTAAACTCTAGTCCTCTAGAGGTTGGGAACCTTAGTTTCCAGAGTTCCTGCTATTGGCCATATTGGCTGGGACTTCTGGGACCTGAAATTAAAAACATCTGAAGAACCGAAATTTGAGAACCACTGTCCTAAATTAGACTTATGCTTCAGGTGTGGTGGTGGGCACTATCTAGTCCCCAGTGGCTTCTGTATGTGGAATAAGAAGAGTGGGATACTATCTTGTCTTTCTTGTCCAAGTCTCTAAAGAGACATTAGGAAGAACCTCTTTACTGTAAGAACTATTTGGCAGTGGAATAGATTGCCATGGAGGGTGGTGTATTCTCTTTTTTTACAGGTCTTTAAAGAGAGGTTGAGTTGGAATCTTTTAGGAATTCTTTAGTTGTGCAGTCCTGCGTAGCAGGGGTTGGACTAAATGGTCCTTGCAGTTGCTAAGGTTCCATGATTCTAAATCTTTTCTATCAGATTTGATTGTGCATGCAAAAAGCAGGGCATAAATAAAAGTTTGTTTGTTTGTTTATTTATTTACTATAAATCCTGCTGCACTGTTATACTGTCTATGTGTAAACCTTGACCAAATACTTATATCCATACTCATACATCCCAGTCTCTGCTACATGCAATCAGCTCTCCATGCCCACAAATTCCTTATCCAACCATCCACAGCATGAAAATATTCTCTATCTATATATCTTATCTATCTTCCAAAAAATAAACTTTGATTTTGCCATTTTATATAAGGGATACCATTTTACTGTACCATTGGGACTTGAGCATCCATGCATTTACTGCTCTTCATCACCCAGTGGATACTAAGGGCTCACTGTAAAAGTGGTATGGGTGCTTGGGGTACAATTTTAAATTAGTTTGAAAGTTATACAGTGCAGGTAGGCAGTAATTAAAATCAGGTGTTAACTATGCGATATTAATCTTGAGCACAGGCACTATTTGTATCACATTGCTTACAATTCTGTGCATTAAATCAATTTATGCTACACTCTTGAACACTTGTTTAATTGAAAGCAGGGCAGTGTAAGTATTTATGCTGGGATTCACTGCATCACATTTAAGTTGGAATCAGAGAGTGCATTCCAAAAGATCTGCATCACCCAAGGGGCAGGTCTTTCATTCCATAGTCCCACCTGCAGTTTAAAGGATTGAATTCTGTGTCCTGGACTCTCTTCTTTTAAAGCAGTTTGTTGAATTGGCAGGCAACTGACCCAACAGGTAACCACATGCTCCAATCATACCAGCATTGATTCCCTTTGCAACTCCTCCGTCATACAGTTTCCTTGTGTAAACTGTCAAGGACTATCAGGTCCAGTAATTTCTTACTTCAAAAATCCAGGCTTCATTAGTGAAACTCAGAAAGCCTTTATTCAACAACTGGAGATACCCACCAGAGACAGTTGTTGTCAGAATTAACCAGCAAGCATTAGTAAAGCATAATTAAAGCAAAGACAATTTCAAATCATTGGCAGGCTGCCTTCTCATATGTTACAAAAGCAAAACATTTTTTACTTTACTTTCCCCTGCTCTTTTCTCCCTCTGCCAATGTTCCCAAGAGAGTGAACTGTTCTTCTCTCTGGGCAGTCTTAACTCCCTTCCATCTGCTTTGTTCACCACAAAGGAATGTGGTCAACAGTTTGGGGCAATTAACACCCCACTGTATAACCCATCACTTTCTACTGTATAGTATAAAGCATGAATACCAGTAAATATCAAGCAAATAAAGCTGCACCTTTCTAGGCTAACATTTCACAGCATGGGAGGCAAGATGAATGATTCAGCTGCTGACAATGACAGTCCTTCTCACACCTTAAATGGAGGTAGGAGAGGCTTGGAAATTTGGCTCAGAGAATGCCATGTTTCACTATAGGCTAGGATGAGCAACCGAGGGTAAGGAACCACATTAATCCCGCAGAAGCGCTTGGATCATAATTTACAAACAAACAAACAAACTTCATTTTGCTTCATAATGCTCCCAAATGCCCTCAAGGGATTGTGTGGGGCAGTTTGGTCACATTGTCCCCCCACCAACCATTTTATGCCAAGGAGCGGCCTTTTTTGCAACAGTTCCTATTCATTTCTTGTTGTCTAACTGAGGCCCCCAAATCATGGTGGAAATACCCCTAACCTTCCAGAACAGCTGCACACAGCACAAGAGCAATATTTTACCAGCCTTTGCTATTGGCCCTGGGTTAATTTCAGCCTGCTGGCTGTATGTAAATACTGCACATGGCTTTCTACTGCTTTTCATTTTGGAGGATTTAGCCTGTATGTGAGTTTTTTGGAAGTGAGATTTGTTTTCCTACCAACTTGTGGTAATGGTAACCTAACAGTTGTATAAAGAAACCATTCTATTCTATTCTTTACTCCTTGGTCGCCCTGTAACTAGATAAGACTCTTGTCTAAGACCCTGCAGAGATTCTACCAAAAAGGGTAGATAGTAATGAACTAGGTAGACCACTACTTTGAACATGCTAATTAAAAAGAGGAGGGAGAAGAGAGGCTTGCCCCACAACTCATGATAGTATTGAACATGTCCAAATTAGCACTTTTTCATATACATTGAACAATGAACAAGTAAATGGTGCTATATAAGTAGATAGGAATAGCTGCTAGGAATTTGCCATAAAAAATTCAAATACAATATAGGAAGCTCTTTGAAACACTGACTATAAAATGACTTTTACTTCATGAACAGTTTGAGATACATGGAATTTTGGAGGAATCTCTCAATGCTATTGAAAGAATGAATCTGAATTTTGTAAAATGCAGTATATCTCTTTCTATGGGCTTTTCTAGTACCATTTGTTTCGTCTTTTGGATTGTTACTGCCTTTTAGTTTAATTTTTTAAAACCACTTATTTTTGAACTAATTTGCTCTGTATGGGAATGGCTATTGTTTTGCTTTACCATTCCTATCAAAATGTTGTGCCAATGGCCACCCACTTTTTAATAAATGTAATAAAATTAAGAATGATCATTACATTGTAATAGATTTCACTTGTCTCAATGTTAATGTTAAATAGGCATAATTCAAAATTCTTGCATGGACAAGTTATATTTTAATTGATGCAGGCATATGTTAATTCTGTCTTTAACATACTACTGCCTCACTATATATATTTTCATTTTAGAACAGATTAATGCATTAAAGGTGTTTTGCTGGTAGGCAGGGATGTAATATTATCCTGCTTGCATGACTTGCATGCTTTTAAAAAAATCCAGCTGCAGGGTATTTTCTGAAAGGTCATTGGAAAGGTGAACAGCATAGATGAAATGATATCATTCTATGTTTACATTTATTATACAGTGCAGTAGTGGGGCAACCTGGAAAAACCACTTCACTTGGATTTCCTCATAACTTCCTAAGTCACTTGTTGGTTCATTCAGCTGGAGGGAATTGTAGAAAATCATTGCTGAACTAGCAATAGTCTTAACAATTCCTCTACTATGCTGCATGCCTTTTAACTATATGTATCATGCTACAGCAAGAGCAGTTATTATTAAGGATAAAAATACACTATTGAAGTTTGTAGAAGAAAGTAAGCAAGCATATAAAGAAACTGATTCTTGTCTTGGTTTTCAGTTGTTTTCTCTACCATAAGTATGGCTTTCCTTAGCAATGGTTGACTGGTTCCTGATTTATGCTAGTACAATCAAACATAAAAATCAGATGAAATAATTTTTGTTACTGTCCTTCTGTAATATCCTTTTTTTCAAAGGGAAAAATCCTTTCTTTTATCAATTGCTTCAAAATAAAACAAAATACAAAATACACAAAGGAATGATACCTTTACTGACCAGCCAAAATGTACAAAACACACAATGCAAACTTTGGAAGTTCCCACAGCTTCTTCATTAGGCACAAGATGTTTAAAAATCATACAAGAAGAAGAAAGAGTTACGGTGTTCAAGTCACAGGCCTGCATTTTGTATAGTTGTTGATTCTGCTGTAGTTCATCTGGTTTGGGGAGATCTTAATGCCGGCCAAGTCCATATCTATTTTGGCTATGTGGACACTGAGAAAGGACAATAGCATTTATGGTAAACTCCATTAGCAGCAGTAAAGTAACTCCCCTTGGGTTCCAGAGTATCTCCATCCCTTGAATCTCGGCAGTATTAAGTAACATACAACTGGTGGCTTCCCACTTGGCACTCATGGTTTGGCCAGTACAATGCGTCCTTGTTACCCACTGGGGTTTTGTTCCAGGACACCCCTCCCTTCCCCCCCCTTCCCTCCCCCCGGGTGTATAACAAAAATAGTGGATGCTCAAGTCCCATTAAATATAATGGCACAGTAAAATTTATAGTTTTTGGAATATTTTCAAGCCATGGACGCTTGAATCTGTGGAGTAAAAAAAACGTGGATAAGGAGGGCCGACTGTACTGAACTCTCAGTTGCTATTTCTGTTGGTTAATGGTGGATATTTGCTCATATTATGCCTTTTAGGATGTCCTCTTCAGGTCTTAAGTGGAAGTAAATTTGTGATGGAAATGTTTGAGCTTCCTGTTGAGGTCAGCAGGTGAAATACAGGATGAAAAACCTGTACCTTTAGTGATTACACACTAGAATTTCAGCAAGTATTGCTTGCAAAACAAAGCACACTGGCTGAAATTCCTGCTTCTACCAACTATTGCAACCCTGTCCCTTCTTTAACCTGCCATCCCTGCTTCATGTCACCATGTCATGTTACCTCTTGGCTGTTGTAAAGGTGGATTGGCAAGTGGTAACTATGATTTCATGAGGCATGACAGCTTCTGACAAACATCAGCATTAATCAGAATTAATTAGAATTAACATCACCTGTCAGCTTCTTCACAGTTCATTCTGTAGTACACATCTTTCTCCATACTTATTGCAGATGACCTGCAAGAGTTCTTTGCAGCAGCATGACGGCAGCATGGATCCAAATGGTGTGTTGCATGGGGCAGTTCACCTGTACACATTGCTTCAATTCTTTATGTTTCTTTTTAAGAAGATAAGAGGAATGGGATGGGATGGAACTGTGGCCTCATTCATGAATATAATCCAGGATGAATCTGGGTTAAATCCTTGGTGTTCACACTCACCCTGCATGCACTTGATGCACTTTGGGGGGGGGGGGAGCTACCAAAACCCCCACTTAACCCAGGATATTTGATACCTTTTTTTTTCAAGTTTTCCTGAAAGATCTCTATTGTTGCAGGTGTGAATAATCTTCTGAATCAATTTGGATTGCTCTGTATCATTCAAAGTAATAGAGGCGGCTTCACTTTAACCTGAAACAATGGCATGTGTGAATAATACAAGGGTTAAAATGCCTCGGAGAGGTTCACAAACCTAAAATGTAATAGGAACAAGATTCCCAATATGCATCAGCACGGAGCCCCTCATCTCCTCGGGGCAAAAAATGAGTGTGAATGCCCCCTGTAAACTTTCCTGTAGATTTAGTCAAGAGGAAGTTGTTACAGCCACTCCTAGCGTGTATATTTTTCATCATTAAAAACTTTTGCCATCTTAATCGTACTTTGATATTGCTTGGTCACATGTGTCCCATTTTTCATCTGTGAAATTTTGAAGGGTATAATCTTGTCAGGACAGTTGAAATACACCTCTGTCTTTGCATAGTGTGAAAGGGTCCCATGTCCATCTGTTTGTTCATCTAGTCCTTCATTATCCCTTAGTAATTTTCTGAGGTCTTGGGAAGAGTCTTGCATAAATAAATAACCTATCATTTTAGCTGTAGATGCCAGAGATTGAACATGGAAGTTTTCTCCCTATCAGTCATGTGCCATACAAATGATTAAGGCCCCCAACAAACCGGCCAAAATAAAGCTGCTTTGGGTCACTTTGGATATATGCTATTTAAATGACACACGCATCTTAAGAGGCCAGAAGGTGTGCCAAAGCTGCGCTCCAGTCCTTAGGATTGGAGAGTAGCTTTGGTGCGGCTTCCAGCCTCTTAGGATGCATGCGTCATTTAAACAGCACACTTCCTAAAGTGGCCCAAAACAGCTTTATTTTGGCCTGTCTGTTGGGCCCTAAATTCAAACATGGAAAGGAACTAGGTTGGCTGAGTTATGCATGGCAAAACAGTATTTGTATATTGATTTGTAATGTTAGCATTTTTTTTCTCCAGACAGGGATCTTCCTTTTTATATATATTGTTGTTTTTGCATGCCTTCAAGTCATTTCCAAATTACAGTTACCCTATCTTGGGGTTTCTGCGATTGAGGGAGTGTGACTCACCCAGGCTCACAGGGCCATGTGAGTTTACATGGCTGAGTGGGGAATCAAACCCTGATTTCCAGATTTGTAGTCTTAATGTTCAAACCACTACACCTCATTGGCTCTTTTATGTATTTCAAACACCCAATAATAATTGCTTGTGTCTGTTGGCCCCTATACCCTGCTGCACCTGCCTAACCCTTAGCTGCAGGTCTAAAATACATGTTATGAAATACAATTTAAATGTATACATGTCCAATATAGAAGACATTACTTTTTCCTTCCTTCACAAATTGTGGATTATAAAATCCTGCCTAGATGGTCTCAGCGCTTACCTTACTGGCAAATGCTCCAGTTGCATTCAGGTAATCCTGGGACCTCCTATTGTAGTTCTACAGAGCATCAAAGTGCAGTAGTTGTGGCAAAATTATGCAAATCTGGTATACTCTTGCTTTGGAGAGAAGTGATACTGATTCATGTTCAAAGGCTGTTTTTACATGTGACTGAGTGATTAAATCAGAAACCAATAAAACATAGTTGAAACAGAATAAAAGACATATAAAATACACAAAGGTACTGAAGGGAAGTTCTTACTTCCCAGTCCTTCTTAATTCATGTTGCCGATAGGAAGAATGATTAGTCAGGACCCACCATATAACACTGATCATGAAAGATCTTCATTGGCTGTCTATTCGCTTCCGGGGTCAGTATAAAGTGCTGGTCGTTACCTATAAAGCCCTAAATGGCTTAGGCCCAGAGTACCTAAAGGACCGTCTCTCCCCACACAATCCGCCCCGCACACTTAGATCAAGTGGGCACCATCTGCTGAATGTTCCAGAGGCTAGGCTATCAACAGCTGCCAAAAGAGCGTTTTCTATATCTGCCCCGAGCCTCTGGAACTCACTCCCCACCGAGCTCCGCCTGACTGCCTCCCTCCCTCAATTCAAAAAGGAATTGAAAACGTATTTATTCAATCAGGCTTATCCTTGATTGCCACCCTTCATACAATTTGCCCTCCTGTTAACCTGATGAAATATCACCACTGAATATAGTACCGAGATGATAATGTCTTTATTTGTTGCTATCTGTTATTTATTGTAATGTCTTAATTGTTAAAATGCTGTACACCGCCCTGATCGTAGGAAGGGCGGTATACAAATAAATATTATTATTATTATTATTATTATTATTATTACTAGCTAAACAGAACATCTTGCACTTTCAAGGGTCTCTTTTACATGAGGTTGTTGGTGTCAAAAATGCACAATAGCAGCATAGGCAAAAGTCAACAGCATCTTCTGAATCTCTGAGCCAGTCTGAAACAAGTCATTTCATAATCTAACTAAACACCACAGGACAGCCGTAGAAAAGCAGTGCAGATGAATTAACTCACTTGCAGAAGACCTAGATTGTGAGGGAAGACTCTGTGGTGAGTTTATGGGAAGCAAAATTTACCAAGAGGGACTGTGAGCAAGGGTGAGTAAGCCTCTTTGTTTATAGTGGCATTCAACAGGGAAAGATAGCACATAGCATTCTGCCAAAGGCTCTGTTCTCATAGCATTCTTTGTTTGTGTTCTTCAATTTATGTATTCTTATTTTTTATTTGTTTTCTTTTCTTCATCTCCAATGACACCAGTTACATGACTGTTCTCCTACCATCATCTGTACTGAGGATGACTGGTGAGGAAGGAATTTGCTTGTTTCTGGGTCTGAGTTGTACTGATCTGTCCTCGTATGTTACAAGAATCATATGCAATGCAGTTTCTCTGTCATAATGTCCCACTTCTGACTGCTTGAATGGTGCCCGTATTCTACACTTGGGATGTCTAGATAAAACTATAACTAAAATGAAGAGCAAGAATATTATTGGGGGCAGTTCCTTGCAGCACCTCCTCGCGTGCTGTACATATAGTCATCCCACCAAAAAGCACACGTTCTCCCTACATCATCTGTTTGTAAGCTCTCTTGTTTCTGCCCAGCATTTTTTCTCCAGATCTTAAGTATCTCCTGGTTCAATGTGTTCTTTCCTGTTATTTTACTGATGCAGTTCATTTCTTACTCTTTTATTTTCATAGACGAATGTCTTTTGTTTCTATAGCAGCCATAAATATCAGACTTCATCAGTTTTCAGGCCCTACTATCATTTTCAGACTGGTGAAAGATGCTTAGGCTTTGCCTTATTCTCTGTGAAATCTTAACAAAGATGCAGTCCAGAAAGGTGTATACCAACCTGAATTTTTCGCAAGAGTTTATTTTTCCGTGAAGGTGCTTCCAGTGCTCCAGAAGTGCCATTTAAAATCCCCCACACAGCAAATAGATTTGGAAATTTGGGAAGTGATACTACTGCATTAAAGTATTGTTGCCCCATGCAAAATTTAATATTGTGAAATACTTGGAATCAAGATAACCTGAGTTTTGGGTAGAACAGATATCTCTGAATGGTATTTGGGATGGAGGAAGATTGACTTTTTGTCTGTGGGTTTTGAGCTTCTGTATAAGGTTAAATACTCTTCATATTAGTCAAGCTATTTCACATGTTTGAAAACTAAATATAAATGAATCATTCTTGATATGAAAGCAGAATTAGTGTGAGATCTACAGATTATGGTCCTATTTTGCTCATACGTTCAGGAAAATATTTGAGGTGGATTTTGAGAGGAAAAAGTAAAACATGTTGGAAACTGATGGCCTGTGAGAGAACCTCCTGAATTAGCTAAACTAGAGATGTCTATTTTTTTGTTTTCAAACCATGACAGGTACAGTTGGGGGGTTTAGTTAAGTTCTGAAAATGCTGAACAGGGGATATCCAGGTTTAAATTCCTTCTATGTTGTGATCATCTTTTTTGTTTATGTTATATGTATGGTGATTACAGTATCTCTACCAATTCGTTTTCCTGTAGTAGATTTAGGGCCTAATGTGTTTATGAAGCAGCTTTATATCAAGATAGAATATTAGTCCATTTAGCATGGTACTGTCTAATGTACAACTAGTAGTAGTTCTTCAGTGTTTCAGGCTAATCTTCTCCAGCACTGGAGCTCAAGAGTTTTGTGACCAAAGATCACAGAGATGAAACACAGATAAAATTTGGTGAAAATATATATTTTGAAAGGTAAATAACTAGACCACTTCTTGCTATATTTAACAAATTTTATCGTATACTATTCTCCTCATACTGGCATAAGCATTCTCTCCTCGAGTTGGCAGAATCACCTTTTTATACAAGATTGGAAAGTGTTCAGAGAGTGTATTTCTCAGGTGGCTTCTGTTGATGTATTAATTTAGAATAGCTAAATAATAATAATCTAAATAATTTCTTTGTAAAAGAAAAACTATTTGAGCTGTATTTGAGAAATTTTACATTTGATCTTAGCTAGAAAGTTGAGAAGCATTAAGAGAAATGTTGCATGCAGTGATCGGAGTAGGGCATAAATCAAATTTGCTTCCTGTCCATTTTTATAGGCTTATAGTAAAACTTAATAGCTTTCACTTCAAAAATATATTTATACTCATAGAGAAACAATGTGCTGTGTGTGTGTATATGTTTGTATGTGTGTGATGCATATGAAAACATATGAAGCAGAGTGTGGGCAAAGAGGAGAAGAGGAGAAAATGCATGCCAAAATTTTTCACCCTTATTACTTTTCAACTGGCCAGCTCATACCAGTAAGAAGGAGAGGTCACAGCGGTGGCTTTACCAGGATTGTTAGTCTAGCAGATCTTGTGCTCCTGCCTGGGGAATGGGTGGCCTTTGAATCCAGTGGATCCCAAGCTGTCCCAACCCTGGAATGTCCAAATTTATGTCCTACTACTAACAGATACTGTTGTATACCTACCTACAAAGCATTGCATGAGTGTAACAGAGACCTTGAATGCCAGTATGATAAAATAGTTTGAGTGTTGGACTAGGACTCCAGGACACCAGAGTTTAAATACTGTTTCAACTGTGGAAACTTATGGGGTGATTTTGGACAAGTCCCTTTCAGACTTAGAGGATGGCAGTGGCAAACCTCTTCTGAACATGGTATTCAAGAAAACCACATGATAGGTCTGTGATAGTTGTAGGTTGCACCGGGGTCCTCTCACAGATAAAAGAGCTCTCTCATATCTTAGTTCCCTTGGATTCCTGTCTGAGGTTATTAGGATTGTTTTGGGTATTATGATCTGTTTTTTGTATTTTTACTTTCCTCTAATTTTTGGTTTTGAGGTTGTTGTTTTGTATGTGCATGTACTATGCCTACATTATACTTATTTCTGACAGGTTTTGTTATTTCTGCAACCTTCCGAGTAAAGTAGCTGCAGAATTTTATGCAAAGGAACTAATGAAAGCAATATGATTTTGTTAATTACACAATTCATAAGATACAAGCTAAGTTCTTGAAAAACTAATTATAAACCAAGTGTGAAAGTGTTTTAACTCATATGAGCTTGTGAATGTACTGTTTTAGTCATAACTAAATAGTATAGAAAAAAAACAATAGTATTAACATTCTAGCTTTGCTGTCTCCCCCAAAATAACTAAGGTTCAAACTCACCCAGCCCTAATGACGTCACAGCTGCGACAGACTGCCCACACAGTGGACGTCACAGCTGCGCAGCTGCACCGCAGTAGACAGATGGCGCTGCACAGAAGTGATGCTGTAAGGGCAACGACGCAGTCCTTACAACGTCATAAAAAGGAGCTGCTCTAGGCAGCTCCTTTTTTGGTGCGCAGTGGTGAAGCTCCATTTGGTTGCTGCTACGCCGCAAATAGGGACGTCTGCAGATCGCCTATTTCAGGTGGTCTGCTGTACATTTTGTCTCAGATGTTATTTTTCTTATCAGTTAAGATGGTCTGGAGGAATCTCAATGCAGACAGAAGCCTTACCTTCTTGGCCATGTGAAGAAAGCTTGCATGATGTATTTTGTGTGATGTTATGATGTATTTTGTGTTCACCCAATAAAAGGTATCACTGTTTTGTGGACTTTGGATTTTGTTTTATTTAGCACAAGGAACAGAATCTCAGGGGCTGTACAGACCACCCTTAAGAAGTGGACTGCAGCTGCCCTTTTTAGCACCAGATCGGGGGTGCAGCAACTGCACGCTGCAGCCCTATCTCACCTTTCCATGGCACAGAAAGTTTCCATAGCAATCGGTGCCATGGCTTTTTTGGCATTGCAGGATCTAGACACAGCACCAGTGGAGTGCTGTGGTGCCAGCTGCATCACGCCGGCCTAGGGTGGAGTTGGGGCATGCGTCGTGTGTACACCACACCCCAACTCCACCCCCAGACTGGCTTTAATGGTCTCTTAGATAACTATTTCCCACACAGACCTGTAACTGAGTAGCAATAAATATTTATCATTCACTGTGAGGATTGAGAACATTGAGATTAAAATTTGTTGAGAGCTGGCAGCAGAGATATCATGTGTGCAGAAAGTTCTGTAGCTCTGCAGGAATATGGAAAATGCAGAGGTGGCAAGTCCGGGGAGTAGGCAGACCTATTCTGGAGCCTCAGTCTGGAACCACTGCTGACTGCTGTGCCACCAGAGGAGAGTGGCATAGGAGATGACAAGCTACTTGGATCCCGGGCCTTAACATCACCAGCCTGGAAATAAATCAGGAACAAATGTTTCAAAACAGGAAAAATATAAACTTGTGCCTTCTCTGCATTTGGCCTTCAGAACAAAGCAAAAACTGTCTTCAGAGGAACTCCACACAGACCATATTTCACTAATCCAAACTGAAGGATAAGCTCCTTTGCCACTCAAAGAATATTTTTTCAGGATTCAGATGTATGGGAAGAGCCAGTTAATTTATTATGCTACTCAAACATGTTGATTTCTGAAATCCTATATACTGGTGAGATGCCAAATGCATAGTGACAATCTATATTGCAATGTGGTCATAAATCTGAGTGGGAGTTCTTCATTCTCTTACTAGCAAGCTTTGGTCCAAGCCCCCCCCCCCCCCCCCACTTTTAGTCTCCTGAATGCCTGCTTGACCTTCAAAAGCTTGCCTAACATGCTGAAATGTAACGCTTACATTTATTTGATAATCTACACCACAGCTATCTTTGAAGTTTTCCTAATTCAATTTTTGGATATGCAGATAGGGAGACAAGGGCTGCATTCGCACTGCAGAATTAATGCAGTTTGATACTGTTTTAACTGTCATGGCTCCATCCTATGGAATCTTGAAATTTGTAGTTTGTTGTGGAAATAGTGCTCTCTGAAAGAAAAGGCTAAACATTTTACAGAAACAGCAAATACCAGAATTTGATAGCATTGAGCCATGACAGTTAAAGCAGTGCCAAACTTTATTAATTCTGCAGTGCAGATTAGACCATGCTCTTTAAGTCATCTTTGCTTCTAGGGAGAGTTCAGGCCTGATTTGCTCTAGGACCATCCATTGATCTTTTTAGCAATCCATGGTATTCTCTGAACTCTTCTCCAGCATCACATCTCAAATGAGTTGATTTTCCCCCTGTCAGCTTTCTTCACTGCCCAGCTTTCACAACCATACACAGAAATGGGAAATACAATCCCAACTTTAGTATTTAATTTAAACAATTTCAAGATATAGCACCTGACTTTTTTTAAGTTCAGGAGAGGCCTTTTCCCTAACTAACGTGTGATTTGTTTCTTGGGTTGGAAAAAAGCTTCATCTAGCCTAGAAAAGATGGTGTGTTTGTGTGTGGGTGGGTGGCACAGTTGCTTTCCATGCCTCCTATGGAGTTAGGAGTATTTAGAGGGGGAAAAAAGTTTTAAAATTATGTTTTGTTTTTTTTCAAAAGGGGATGTGGCTGGGCACACATCCCTTTGAAAGCGAGTGGGGATATGTGCCTTGGGCTTTAGATTTATTTTTTTTACTCTTGCTCTATAGCCATGATGGCGAAGGTACGACATGAGTGCCAGAGATGCCATGTGAAGCCATTTTTGAGGGCAAAAAGAGGAGGAACGGATGCACGCATGTTCCTCCTTTTCCTGGGCCTTCAGCTGTTTCTGGGGAAGCAGTTGAAGGCCTGGGAAAGTGGGGGGGGGGGGGGGGGGAGGGACGAGAAACAGTCACATGGAGGTCTGCCCCCCAGAAGGGGGAAGTCCCACCTCCTGACATCCGGCCCCCCTGAAGTCTCCCCCTAGCACTGAGGGACACTTGGTGAGAGAATTTCTTTTACACTCAGGCGCGATACAGACGGCCCAAAAGGGCTGTCCCTGTGCCATAACCCTAACACGTATGGGCGGTGCCATTTTAAAATGGCGCTGTCCATATGTGCACACAATGGTGATGTATTGGTGTGCGCTGTGTCCAGATGGACCAGCACGCGCCTGACGTCATGGCACCACAGGAGGGCGCCCTTTCTCCAGCGCGGAAAGGAGCTCGATAATAGAGCTCCTTTCCCTCTGGCGCGTTCTTCCCGCAGCAAACAGGCGGCCCCTTTCTTCCTTGCCTCCGCCAGTTGGGATGTCCTTAGGGCTTCATGCCCCAAGGACAGCCCTTTCCTGGCTGTGGGGAAGGGACATTTTGCCCCTTTTCTGTGGCCTGGAAAAGGAGTGGATTGGGGCCGCCCTTTT
This sequence comes from Urosaurus nigricauda, assembly GCA_034509955.1. Classification (NCBI taxonomy): domain Eukaryota; kingdom Metazoa; phylum Chordata; class Lepidosauria; order Squamata; family Phrynosomatidae; genus Urosaurus; species Urosaurus nigricauda. The sequence goes on along the minus strand of JAOEGL010000004.1, from coordinate 224,893,911 downwards.
GGGGCAGTCTGTAAAAGCCTCTCAGTTTCTAAAACATTTGCCATCATTGCTCTATAGGATCCTGGCCTATTAAGAGAAGTGTTATTTTGAGGAGTAAATACAAAAAGATGTACATTAGCGGAATGAATAATATTCCTTTAGCTTACTTGTAGGAAGAGATGGGCAGGAAGGGAGAGCAAATTCTTAGTAATTTTTTATGAAAATGCTGTCACTGATTGAGAACCAATGATTTAAAGAACATAATGTCGCAACAAAACTTCACTTGCACCCCTCCTTTCCCTTTCTCTCTTTGTCCATCTTCTATTAGCAATAGTGTGTTTGTATTCTTACCTTAAAGTAAGTTTTGTTTTCTACACCCTTTTGCAATTAAGAGACTTTAAATGGAAATTTTCCCCTTTTTCCTGAGGAGACAAGATTTATAATAGAAAATCAGATACATTTATTCATTATACAGTTTTAGAAACTTGAGAGTGATCTCCAGCAAGCATTTTTTAATTAGGGTAAGATAGCTTTTCCTGTAACTATTTTTGCTAACCATTTTTGGAGATGGACGTTTTGTGCTATCAGAAACAACTGTTGTACACAGCTAGCACACTGTGCTACAATCTAAGGCTCATCTTGTGTAGATTTGCCTCCAAATTAATCAGCTTACTCAACTCTTGTTGGATTTTATTCTCTGTGTCAACTGTGTCATAGAACACATAATTTAATTGGATGCCATCTCCTTGTAACCTTCCCTTGATGGGAGTGAAGTAGAAATAGGCAGTATTAAGTCCAATTAATACTTGTTCCAGAACTTTAATGCAGCACCGTAAATCATCTCTTAAATGCCCAAGTTTATGCAGGGTATGTGCTTTGGGCTTGTGCTCTTCCATCTCGTCTAGTACAGACACAAGGAATGGATCAAAACTATCCAGTTTCGTTTTAGTTATGAGAGAAGCAACCTTGTCTGAACCATGGCTGCACCCCATTTTCTCTCTTCTGCACCCTGCTTTCTGAGGGAGAAGGACTTTGGTGAGAAGAGAGGTTTTACCCTGGGTCCTGTGGATTGGATGGCCTGGATTGTCTGGCCAAATCCTGCCTGTGGTTCAGAGATTCCTCACTGCTAAGCTGCAGTGTTAAATTCCCTGAATCTACAGCATCTTCAAAGCATGTAAAGCAGAGATAGAATAATAGAATCCTAGAGTTGGAAGATACCCCAAGGGCCATTAAGTTGAAACTCATGCCATGCAGGAATTCACAAAGCAACCCTGACAGATGGCCACCCAGCCTCTGTTTAAAAATCTCCAAATAAGGAGACTCAACCACATGCTCTTAGTATCAGGATGTTCTTCCTAATGTTGAGGTGAAATCTCTTTTCCTGTAGTTCGCATTCATTGCTCTGTCTCGTAGTCAGGAGCAGCAGAAAACAACCTTTCTCCATCCTCAATATGACAGCCCAATATGACACCTCATGGCTATAATATCACCTCTTAGCCTTCTCTTCTCTAAGCTAAACACAGCCAACTCCCTAAGTTGCTCCTCATAGGGCATGGTTTACAGACCCATCACCATTTCAGTTGCCCTTATTTGGACATGCTTCAGCTTGTCCACATCCTTATGTGGCAGGGAGATACCATGATCATGAAGGTGGTTTTCCTAGGGTGAGGCTCATTCATTGCACCCTGGGTGTACTGACCCCTGCGATTTCCCCAAATGCAGGAAAGTCAACTGCATATTTTCTGGACATCTGCACAGTGGTCAGGAATCAGTTTTCTTTCAGGTACTCCTGAAGGTTGCAACTCCCTAGTGCATGAAGTAGCTCAGTTTTTCTTCAGAATCCTCCTTGAAATGGTGACTGGATGTGATGCCATATCCTGTTACAGTTTTGAGAGCAGCTGTGGGGGGAAAAACAGAAAAAAACTGAGGGGGCTTGGAGAGTGGGTGGTTTTTGTGATCTGGACATATTTGGGGGCTCCTTGTATAATTTTGGGATGAAATCCTGTGAGAATCACACATATTCTTTAAAAAAATAGGCATGTTGGAGGCTTTGAGGGACTGGCATGGGGCTACAGGGACCTCAAATGTTGGATGATGTAGTGGTTTGAGAATTGGATTACAGTTCTTGGGACCATAATTCAAATCTGTGCTTGGCCATGGAAACCTGCTGGATGACTTTGGGCAAGTCACATTCTTTCAGCTTTGGAGGAATGTAAAGGCAAACCTCCTCCGACCAAATTTTCCAAGAAACCCCTGTGATAGTGTCGTCATAAATCTGACTCCACTACTTCAGACCATTCACCATTTTGGTTGCCTTCCTCTGGACTCGCTCTAGCTTGCCAACATCCTTTTTGAACAGTTGTAACCAGAACTGGACACAATATTCTAGGTGTGGTGAACAAATCTTGCCAAAGAAACACCTTGATTGTTCTGTTTTGCTCTTAGGAAGCAAACCAGACTCTCAGCATGAGCATTTAGCATCCCAGAGAGAGAGAGAGAGAGAGAGAGAGAGAGAGAGTCATAACTCACCAAGACATCAGCTGAGAAGCAGTGATAGTCCAGCAGAGTATTCAAGAGTCCAAGCAGTGTTCAGACAAACAGTCATGGAACATGGCACCAGAGTTGCTTCTGAGTGTCTTTGTCCTGACATCTGTCAGCTGAGGTGGGTATAGGTAATTCACTATCTTCTTCTGAGTGTTGTGGCTGTTGGAGACCCTGCTCCTTGTGGCTGCAGACCGGGCATGTCCTTTGGGTTCTTTGGCTCTCTGTCAGGGCCTTCATCCCAGGGTCTTGGAGGCAGGACACGGCAGTGATAGGATCTCCATAGGCTCACCATAATTCAGAATTCAGAAATTGTTTGAACTTTACATTTTTGCTTTACAAATGTTTAATGCTGTTTTCAGTCATGAGCCTTACTGCTGTGCATTTAGAGTGAAAACCACATTATAATTTATATTTCAGTATAATCCAATTTAATATTCTAGTCTAATCAGTCTTCTTTTTGAATGGCAAAGGATTTAGAAAAGACTGAATGTAATACATAAAAATGTGATTCTGGGCCTGATGGCCTCTGTAATAATGCCATCATGGTAACTCATGTTGTTTTAGCTGGCAGATTAATGTGATCAGTTTACTAGTGAAAAGATTTTTTTTTTGTATTGTACCAGCTTGCTTTACCAGCTAATCCTGGATTTTGAAGGCAAAGTCTTAATTATTTTTCTCAGACTTTTCCCTTTGGTGGAGTTCTCCAGCATTTGCGCTTACTGACATGGTCTACCGCTTCATTCCTGGTTGCAGTTAAACTAGTTATCTATTTGCCCTTGCTTAGTGAAAGTGCTAGCGAAAGAAAATGAATTACTTATACCTGGAATGGGGGACTTGTTCCTTCTAGATGTTATTGGTATCCTATCACAATATGGTCACAATGGGCTGATCTAGACTGGCAAAAAGGGGTGTGTTCATGCCTGCATGAAAGTGTAGCTTTTAGATGACCCACACTGAAAGTTTGGCATGAACACACTTCTTTTGCATTTTAGTGGGGAAAAAGCAGGTTTAAAAAGGAGCTGCTTTTCCCAGCTTCTTTTTAAAAAGGATGTAACAGCACAGCTGTGTCTAAACGCTGCAGTGCAACTGTGCAGTTTTTTAAAACTCCCAAACCCTAGCTCCAGCCCTAATTCGAACCCTAGACATGTGCAGTAGGGACTCTGGGATGCTGTAACTGTTATGCAACTGCGCATAAAATGTCAATTCATTCATAAAATAAGGAAGTTTATTCATAAACTTACATTGTAATGGATTTAATATCTTTTTAAGGGGGGGAGGGATGCAGTTTGTTTTATTGATGTAATAGTATTTTAATGTGTAAGCTGCCTCGATTGATCTCAAAGGGGTGGGGTATAAATAATATTAATTATTATTATTATTATTATTATTATAAAATAAAGGGGTTCATTCATGGTTTACCGATGCAACTGCGCACTTTAAAAAGGGAAGTGAAACCACAATGGTAATTTGACAGATCTTCATAATTGCACAGTTCATGTGTGATGTACCTGCGCAACTGCGCAGTTTGCAGCTGGCAATACAATTGCCTGTATGATGTACAAGTGCAACTGCGCAGTTCGCAGCCAGCAACAACAACAAAAAATATATTAAAGGTTCAGTGCGGCCAAAAGTCCCATTCGTTGCCACCCATGCAGCTGCTCCACCTGTGTTTCTAGCATCCTGACAGCTTCCAATGTAGTTGCTGAGCAACAGAAAAGACTTCAGATAAGTCGTCCCCACACCTCCTCAGTGTAGCTGCCCTATGCCTTTTTATTACACACCTGGGACTTGCAGTGCAGCTGCTAAGTATTAAGGAAAAGGCAACTTCATGTCGCCCTTTTCTGCCAATCTAGAAAGCCCCAATATGGTCAGGGAACATAATAAGTGGTCAAGGAGTTGGATGAAGCCAGAGGACGTTTTCTTCAGTCACCCCTAGACTGTGGTATGGGTTACTGGAAGAGATTCAACAGCTGTCTGAATTTAACATAGCATTAAAAACCAGTCTTTTCTGCCAGGCCTTTCCAGATGATTTTTAACTGTAAATTTTAAATGATGAATTTTAAAATGTGTATTGTGTTAAATATGTATGTGTCTTGCTTGTTCTCTTAAACTGATGTGTATTTTGAACTGATGTTGTGTATTTGTTGGTCTGTTGTTGTTCCTCGCCTGGATCCATGAGGAGAGAGAGGGTAAGAAATAATAGTTGGGCTGTCTTTGAATAATGTTCAGAAACTTCAACTGGCCCAGAGAGCCACATACAGATTACTAACAGGTGTTGGTTACAGAGAGAACACAACTCTTTTTCTGCAACTCCACTGGTTGCCAGTGTGTTTCAGCACACAAAACTGCTGTTTTTGACCTATAAAACCCTATATGGCTCAGTTCCAGGCTATCTGAAGTATTGTATCTTCCCATATCAGCCTACCAAGCTATAAGATCTTTAGGGGAGACACTTTTCTTTATCCCACTACCTTCACAGGTATGGCTGGTGTGAACACAGGAGACATTCTTCTCTGTGGCTGGTCCAACATTTTGGAACACCCTCCCTAGGAAAGTTGGGATGGTTCTTTCTTTGTTTTCCTTTTGATGACAGGTTAAGACCTTTCTCTTCCACCAAACTTTTGAAAACTGATTTTAACAAACAGTGCATCCAAATTCCATCCCAGCAAGGTGACCCAGAAGGATACAATGGTTGATAGTATCGAATGTTTCTAAGAGGTCCAGCAGAGCCAATGGGGACACACTGCCACTGACTAGTTCCTTGTGGAGGTCATCCACCAAGGCAGCCAAAGCTGTCTCCATCCTATAACCAGGCCTGGAGCCAGATGAAGTGAATCCAGATAATCAGTCTCATCCAGAAACTCCTGGAGCTGGGAGGCCCCTGCACACTCCAGAACTTTGACCCAAAATGGGGTATTGGAGATTGGTTGATAAAGAATCCCATAGTGTGGGGTCCAATCCCCATCTGTTCCTGATAGGAAGTTGGTAACCAGCTAAAAGTAGAGAACAGACTGCACATATCTCTAGACTGGGCTCACGGTTAACACTAAGAAGTCTGCTTACCTTGCCAGAACTCTAGAACATCTTGCTTTGCAAAGCTAATTATACATGTCTCATTCTTTTCTTCTCCAAAAAGTCAGGATTCCTGGCAGCTCATTTATAGTTACTGTTATCATTTGGCTAGATGAATCTAATGGTGGTATAAATAACTGGAGTTTGGCAATAGGCCTTTTACCTCAGATAAAAAAAAGTAAACTGGCTAGCCTTTAGTTTGCTTGTTCTTGTTTCAAGCACAGCTTTTAATAAAATTAGGTCCTTGATGGACTAAACTCCATAAAATAAAGCCATTTTATTCTTACAAGCAGCAGAAGAATGAGTGAGGATGGAGATCTGGAATGGAAGAAATGAGTGTCTGTTACTTGAATCTATGAACAGCTCAAAACAATCTGAGGCATGCACTAGTTAAATCTTAGAAAGTGCTACAGGCAACCCACCATTACAATTGCCATAGAAAATTATTGTTAGTCGTTATGTTGATAGTTCACATTGTAGGAATTGCTAGCAGATGGAAAAATAGATGACTCAGAAATACAGTATTAGCAATCCATATTTTTTTAATCAAAGGCTTCTAATAAGGCCTGTAGCATCTGTGCGATTCATTTAAACAGTTGCTAGGAAGAGCTTGTTTTTGTAGCAAACAAAACACTGCCTGTACAACTTATTTCTGAATAAATGTCTGTTTTGTTTAATGTTTTAAATGCTAATTATTCTTTAGATGGTAACTGATGGCTTCCATTTTTACCATTTTACAAGAGTATCTAATCTGAAATCAGAACATCCGTTATTCATGAATATTGCTGAAACAGATTGGAGCTTCCATGCAACTGTGCTGTTGGTTTAAAACAATGAGTGGGCTACACTGAGCAGTGTATCCTGCAAAACTGTGGTGATCCTCAATGATAAATGGTGTGGTCCTGTGCAGGTCTACTATGATGAGGATCACAGTGAATTTGACGGGTCTTGCTTCCTGAAAGAAATTAAAGTGCTTTAATTCCTCTTAAGTCAAAAAGACTTGCCAGAGTGGCTTATGTACAATGTCTCTTTGCATGTTCATGATCTGAATGTGGGTGGAAAGATGACTTTAAATGGGTTGAGAAAGTTAATGGAGGATAGGGCAAAAAAGTTACTTGTCATGTTAACTACTTTCTGTCTTCAGTATTATGGGAAATAGTGCTTCTGAAAACCATGAGGAGACATGAGGAGGAGTGTGCTATTGCATTCACATTCTGTTTGTGGGCTTTCCATGGGAATGCTGTAAGAGAACAAAATGATGGACTGATCTATCATATCTGTTTGTTTTTATGATAGTAAGTAAAGTGATTCCATTGTTGCTTGAGAAGATATTCAACTATCATATTTGTATGAAAATGCAACAGACTAATACCCTGATTCAGAATACAGAAGGCCCTTAGTATCCATTGGGGGTTGGTTCCAGGATGCCCTGTGGATACTAAAATCTGTGCAAGCGTAAGTCCAATTATAATGGCATAGTAAAAAATGTCCCTTATATAAAATGACAAAATCAGGGCTTGCTTTTCAGGGGGTGAAATTGAGAATATTTTCAAGCCGTGGATGCAGAATCTGTGGATATGGAGGAATGATTGTAATTTCCTCAATTTTTTTAGTGGAGACTTAGTTTTAGGAATGATAGTTTGTTGAAGCTGGGAACCCTGACTCAAGGAACTCACTGGATTTCCGGGGCTAAGACACCTTTCAGGGTGATTTCGAACATGAACCAAGGTCCTAAATACTGAAAAAACATTTTAACAGTCCTAGGACTGCAGGTGGTGGGTATATATGATGCATTATATACACTTTAGATTCTGTTTCCTCAGCTGTTCTTAAATTGAAATATTCAGCCAAGATCTCATTTGCACAGCATTCTGCTTCAATAGTGGTTTCTATTTATTTTGAATTTTGGAAGCTTATCCTCATTAAAATATGCAGGGAAAAAAAGGAAGCATTACTGAGTTTGGGTAAATTTTTCATGAACTGGGAAAACTGTGAACATCTGAGGATGTGTTTCAGTATATTGCTTTTGCTTGAAATGCCTTTTTAAATGACATTTCTAAAAACATGCTTTTGACTTTGGCAAAGGCTTTATTTCAAAACCTTTGCTGCTGTTAACAAAACAGACTCTCTGTGGGCACCACATTGTGCCACTTTTTACCCAAATGTTGGCTTCCCTTGTAGTATTTGGTGCTGCCTAACTCCCTGGCAGTTGAATGCTGCAAGTGATGCTTCAGAGGTTTTCTGAAAACATTCCTTGCTTGTTCCAAGTAGGAAAATGACTCATTTCAAAAATTCTGTGTTTTCTCTTAGCAGTTGCTTTAAAAATGTGTGACATTATGAATTGTATTTATTAAGTTCCAAATGAAAAATAAGATAATTAGATTCTACCAACTGAAATAGTTGCACCCTTTCCCTGTGTTTTAAATGCAAAAAAAGGGAGCAATTGTGATGACTCTTATTTCGTGTTCTATTTCCTCTGTTTTTTGGCTGCTTTAGAATAAAGGAAAATTCTTGTTTATGCAGAAAAGTAGAATCCAGAAGCAATGAAGATCAGGTTGCAGAGTTAAGCCCTATCAAGAAAAAAAGGGCTCATTTGTATGGTCAGTTAGACTATGGAACAAATTGCCCAGGGAAATGAGGATACTATTTTTGTGGGTTTTGAAAAAGAGAAACAGATGAGCATCTAATGCAGTCATGTCCATCCAAGAATTGCCACTGAAAGCAGGGATAGTTAAACCTTAACCAGGTTGACTATGTTGCTGTAATGCAGACAAGTTTGATCTGCGTATGGGCAAATTATTACTGGCCTACATCAACTGCTACTCTCAAGTAGTCTAGGCTCACTGAACCAGTGTCATTTATATGTGTTAACTTATCATTTAGCAGTTCATTCAGTTTGTCTAGCTAGGGCTAGCAATTTAGGTTAGATCTTTGTGAATAGGCAGATTGTACTGTAGATGTGGAAATTCCCCTTTGAAGGAAAGTATAGAATCATAGAATCATAGACTTGGAAGAGACCACAAGGGCCATCCAGTCCAACCCCCTGCCATGCAGGAACTCCCAATCAAAGCATCCCCGACAGACGGACATCCAACCTCTGTTTAAAGACCTCCAAGGAAGGAGACTCCACTATACTCTGAGGGAGTGTGTTCCACTGTCGAACAGCACTTACTGTCAGGAAGTTCTTCCTAATGTTGAGGTGGAATCTCTTTTCCTGCAGTTTGCATCCATTGTTCCACGTTCTAGTATATGGAGCAGCAGAAAACAACCTTGCTCCCTCCTCAATGTGACATCCCTTCAAATATTTAAATAGGGCTATCATATCACCTCTTAACCTTTTCTTCTCCAGGCTAAACATCCCCAGTTCCCTAAGTCGCTCCTCATAGGGCATGGTTTCCAGACCCTTCACCATTTTAGTCGCCTTCCACATCCTTTTTGAATTGTGGTGCCCAGAACTGGACACAGTATTCCAAGTGGGGCCTGACCAAAGCAGAATAGAGTGGCACTATTACTTCCCTTGATCTAGACACTATACTTCTATTGATGCAGCCTAAAATAGCATTGGCCTTTTTAGCTGCCGCATTACACTGTTGGCTCATGTTGAACTTATGGTCTACTTGGACTCCGAGATCCCTTTCACATGTAGTCTCATTCAGCCAGGTGTCCCCCATCCTATATTTGTGCATTTCATTTTTCCGCCCTAAGTGCAGTACCTTACATTTCTCTGTGTTGAATTTCATGTTGTTAGCTTTGGCCAGCTTTCTAGTCTATTCCGGTCATTTTGAATTTTGATCCTGTCCTCTGGGGTATCAGCTACTCCTCCTAATTTGGTGTCATCTGCAAATTTGATAAGTATGCCCCCAATTCTGTCATCCAAGTCATTAATAAAGATGTTGAATAGCACACCTTTGAGCTGATCACCTTGGGGAAAATAAGGGCAGAGACAATAAAAGTACATAAAATTATGAACAGAGCAGGGAAAATAGAGAGGGAGGTGTTTTTCTCCTGCTCTTCTAGTTCAGGGTCATTCACTGAAGGTGAGTTGTGGGAAATACAAATGGATAGAAATATTTCTTTACCCATCACATTGTTAAACTGTGGAATTTTTTACCATAAACTGTTGTGATGGTTGCCAAAGTGGATCACTTTTTTAAAAAGGGATGATAAAGCCTCTTGAGGGGTGGGGTTCTCAGTAGCTATCATTGCTGTTAGCTGCATATTGTCTTTGGTATCGGAGGCAATATGCCTCTGTATACCAGACCATGAGGAGCTAAAAGTAGCAGGGTTCTATTGTATTCATATGTGCCATAGACATCTGATTAATGACTGGGGGAACAGAATGCTGGACTAGTTAGGCCTTTAGCCTGGCATATCATGACTGTTTTATTATAGGGCCAAATTGCAAAAACAACAACAAAGTAATAATAAACAAGTTGAAATGTACTGGTAAGATATGTAGAAAAAAGATACCTCCTTAAATACATCAATTCACAATACATTTAAGATTTTATACCCACAGTTTTTTTTTTAAAAAAATGGATAAGCATAGGGGATTCCATATAAATAAACAGCAATGCAAGACCAAACATTAATCTTCTTTTTCTTGAGGATCATTATATACTCTGAAATCTGGGACATATAAGAGAGAGGTGTTTTTTTTTTTAAATAAATGCTTTAATTAGCTGTTAGTAAAAAAAACAGTAAAATGTCAAAACACATTTGGTATTAGTCATACATTGTTATTTATTGCATATAAATTCCTTTGTGGTTATCTTTTTTTCTTTACTAAGGGATTCACTTTTACATATTTGTGGTTATAAACTCTTGAGGTCTTAACTTGTATAGTATTTGGGAGAGTTTTCTTTTTTATGTGTGTCTCACATCTTGTTTATTTTTTCTCTTATCAAGAAAATCTAGCCAGTTTACTGCCAGATTCTAGATGCATGGGTCTAAGAACTATAAAAATGGAAGGCATTCTCTTAGCAGAATTTGGTAGAAAGGTATGTCATGCTGTTGTCTGACTTAGGAAAAATACACGTGTCTGTGTGAATTATTGTGGTTAGTCAGTTTCTTTAAAAAGCAATGAAAATGTCTCCCCCCCCCCCCCCCCATTTCCCTATGGCCTTCACATCAGAATGCTTCTGTGCTAACTTACTCTGTTGCAACAGTTTAGTTGCCTTAGGAGATTCTCAACAGTGATTTCATTGTTTCAACTGATATTTTACAAAAACAAGATTTTTTTTTTTTTACATTCCAGAATTGTTTTCTGGTGTAACAACATAATTAGGGTATGATATGTGTTTTCAATTTTGTAGACAAAGGATATTTTTGGACTACAGGGTAGCTTCATGAGGAAATCGTTTTTATTTGATGAAGGAATGGAGTATTTGATGCCAGAGTGTTTTCTTCAACAGGAAACAGCGTTTCTGTTTAATCCCTCCTAAGTAATCATGACGGAAATAATCAAATCAATAGCTTTAGTTCACCCTTCTTGAACTGAACTGTGTGCTTTGTGGATTTTTATTCTTAGCTTTTACCTAATTAATAGCAAAAGGAATATGACTAGCTATGGGCTTAAATGTTCCAGTGAATGATTGCACATTTTCTTTATTCTTTATTCAAGACCTTTGTAGCGATAATGTCTTTGTGAAACTATTCATTCGTATCTATTCCTTGCCTTTCCCGAGTGTGCCTTTTACAATAACAGTGTTTCAGGTGTGCGTACATGCACGCATGCACACATCATTTCAGAGGTCATTCCATTGAGGCAAACAGTATGTGTGAGCTGTTGTCTTTAAGGCAGTGCATAAATTTATGGTATTTATTTATTTATTTTGTATAATCATGTTAGTTTCTTTTCTTTTTCTTTCTTTTCTTTTTCTTTCTTCTTGACCTATTTCCTAAGTCTAAGAAAACTAACAAGCACTTGTAAAATACAAAACTTAAATCATGTTTGAAAGCAAAAACCTTCAAAAGTGCTCCTAGCCTTGGAAATTATGCTTCAATAGAGATAACCATTCTGAAACTTTGGCAGGTAGTTGTTCTGCACCAATAATTATTTTTTAATTTATTCACACCCTGTGGTTTTTAAAATATATATTTCCTGAGTAACTTGAAAAATCTATAGAGTTCAAGTTCATCTCTCTCCCCTTCTTCTGTCTTTCAAAATTTAATTTTAGTGTGTTCCTCAGATCTACCTGTTCTTACATTTAAGCAGAAAGAACATATTAAACATACTTTGCAGCAGTTGCACTGGCTACCAAGGCTAGAACATTCAAGATACTGGAGCTTACGGTGAAGCAGATGGGCCAAAAGGACTGTGGCATGACTGTGCCGGTTCCATTTGCTCCGGGACTGTGCCAACCACACATGCCCAGCCTCATCTGTTTGAGGCAGGTTTCTGAAGTCCTCACAGTCTGGAACCCAAATCCCTTGGTAACCACTTCTGTCCATTTGAACTGGCTATATTTATTCTCTGTAGAGTGGACTGCTTTCCATGTACCTCCACTATATAAAGTGAGAGTATTCTTTGCAGCAGTTTAGCTTGTAATTGACCCAGGTTTACAGAATAATCTTCCTCATGTAGCTATTCTCTTTTATTAGCTTTCCAGAGAGGCTGTGAAATATTTGTTGTGCTATTGTGGGTCTCCAGGTGGTTTCTGACTTATGGTGACCCGATCCTGGTGTTTTCTTGGCAAGCTTTGTTCAGAGGGGAATATCATTTCCTTCCCCTGAAGCAGAAAAAAGTGTGACTTGTTTATGTTCACCCTGTCGGTTCCTATGGCCAAGTGGGTATCCAAATCCTGGAGTCCTAGTCCTACACTCAAACCATTACATCATGTTGGCTCACATTGTGAAATATGCATATTCCAAAATTGGTTGAATTATAATGAGATTTTGCTGCTGTTATTCATTCTGTGGGTCTTTACTATTTTGGAGGGGAAATTGACATTTAACTGTACAGAAGGCTTTATTGTTAATTGGTTTTATTGTTTGAAACTGACACATACATGGAAAACGTGGGACAGGAATGTAAATAAATATGAACATCTTTTCTCCTCTCTGTTGTACCAGGCTTTGTTGGAATTCCACTGTATACGTATCTGTCTTTGCTTATAATTGCCTTACATACTGGATCACAAACACAGAAATAATATAGTTTGTTCTAGATGTGGAATTTGATGTCCCCATACAAGATGTAGAAGATGTAGATGTAGAGTTTAGAATGATTTTTTAAAATAAGTTTGTATTTGTTCCTTTTTTTAAAAAAAAAAAGTTGTTTGCTATTTGAGAATTACACTCTGAGCTCTATGCACTGCATTCTTGGCAATTTGTATGTTCAACATGGTAACAGAAATAAAAGCTGAAACTATTACTTATGTCCCTAAGGGAAACAGACACTGTTAATAGAAAGTACCCTGAATACACGAAGTGAATATGGATTCAGAAGCAGCTTGATTCAGATACCATGTTCTTGCCATTTTGTTTCTATTTCAGATGTTTATTAAAATACATGCTGTTAGAATGTAAGGGAATTTATTGAAAAACCAAAATGGTCTATATTTTTCTCCTTATGGCTTGTTTTATTCGACATAGGCAAATTTTTACCCCAGTGGAACCTGATTGGCATGCATGCACATACAATAAAAGCTCTGACAGGACTGTGAAGCCTTACTGCCTCAGGACAATGTAATAAATATGAATCTCAGTATTTTGTTTTCCATTTTGAAACTGGATTACTTCCTGAATGTGCAGGTGGAGGAGCCACTGCCTGCAGCACCTCCACTTGCTTGGAAGAGTCCAATTTCGTCTGCTCACTGCAGCTAGCTGGCATGCCAGTGAGCCACTTTCTTCATCAATAGCCCTCAATATTATGAATGTTTGGATAGCTCCTGAAGAGTTAATCAAGCAATCCTTTCGCAAAAATGCTAATCTACTGCTCTGAGGGAAGAAAGGTTGGTTATAACCTTCCCTTTTCCCTGAATCGAGGCCATTGTTTCAGGTGGTTGTTGTTATTCCAAGGCAGTTTGCTTCAAATAGGTGTGGCAGTGACCCAGTAAAGGCTTTGAATTCTTGTCAAAAAGCCCTTGGAGGCCTGTTAGCATATTCACATTGACTTTTCCCTTTTCCGTAAGATGGAATTGGGAGATGCTGCAAGGAAGGATTAGTAATATGAAGCAATAATACTTCTTCATTCTGTTACAAGAAAGTGAAAAAATTGTTGCCTCTTGACATTTGGAGGGAAATGCCCTCTGTAAGGATACTTAGCCCTCTCCTTTTTTGGCCTTTTTTCATTATATGTTAGCCTTTTCCCAACTTTTTATGGCCATACTGGCTGCAGATAATGGGAGTTATAGTTGAATGGGCACCATATTGGAGAAGGCTGCTTTATTTACTGGAACTGTATTGTTCTGTATTGTATTGGCCCAGATACAGTTCCACTAAATATGAAACCAGACCATACCTCCTATCTGGGTGTTTGGTCTGTGAAATTTATCTAATAATTTCTCAACAAATGAGAATAGGAATATTTCCGCTGTTGATTCTAGTTCAGAATTCAAAGTGAGTGAAAGAGACTAATTTCATCACAGATACATTAAACAGATAGGTGTAAGAAGTTGGTAAAATAAATAAATCCTGGGTACAATACTTTAGGTCCTCTTTACATATTTTGTTGCTTTGTATTTAAGAAGTCAGTTTTGATTAAGCAGCCTACTGTTCTGCCTACCTTTCTCTTTTTATAGGTAGATACACACATACACACATGCACACAGATATTATATTATTGTTTTTTTCTGATTAATTGAATTTGGAACTAAAAAGTGGCTATATGTAATATATATGTGATAAGCCTTTCACATTCTAGGTTATTTGTTATTTTTTCTATACTGAAAGATGAAGAAGTCATTTTCCTGCATTTGCAGAATGTTTTATTAAAGATCTGCTTGTGTATATCTTTCTTTCTGAACAGCTGAAAAATCTAAGTTTGGAAGAGCTACAGATGAGATTGAAAGCTTTGGATCCTATGATGGAACGTGAAATTGAAGAGCTTCGTCAAAGATACACAGCAAAGAGGCAACCAATTCTTGATGCTATGGATGCAAAAAAACGAAGGCAACAGAACTTCTGATCTTCCTCTGATAATGCAACAATTTTGACATGGACATCAGTAAAACTGTATATAACACTTAGAAAGCAGAAACTTTGAGCTTCACAACAACTAAAGCTGATATACTAGATTCTAGAAGAAAGCACATTGTTCTGTAACATGAGTGAAAACCTTGTTTTTCATGTCATACAATAAGAAATTTCACATTCCACTTCCTGATCCCTTTCAGCTGTGTTGCAGTAATGCTGTGTGTTGTATATTAAGGAGTAGTATTTGGCTCCTGGTAAGACTTAAGCTGTCTCCTAATTGCTCAGTAACACAGAACCTTAAGTTCCCTTCCCATTTAAAGGAATATTTATTGTATACACTAAGCTGATCTTATTTATTTCCATGTTTTTTGCTTCTTAACTATAAATGGTGCTTGCAGGATCTAATAGTGGACGCCAGGGTAGGGTTAATTAAACTTATGTGTACAGTCACATTCTAAATTAAGTTACTAAATATTAATACCTGACTCAGGTAAAGAGAGTTAGCTTGTATACACCAACTGAATTCTAATGGGATTTAATTTAGGAGTGTGAAGTATAGGATGTTTTTAAGCACTTTGCAGATTTGGAGGTGCTTATAGTGCATTAACTATCCTAGACAAATGGTCACACAGAGACAGAGTTCAGCTTTTCCTGAGAATATCTCTTTGAAATAAATGAAATGAATAAATTATGTCTTTATTTTTAAAAAACTTGTATATTTGGAAAGTTGTCTTGCTTAGGAGACATTTCCAGTAGGTTTTGTCATCAGTCTTTCTCTTTTGGTAAGCAAGATCTTGCAGAATAGAAGATAAGTGCCTACATAGTTCTCTCTCCCTCTCTAAACCACTTTGTAACGCAGGAGAAATAAAGTTCATTAGCCTTTCTGTCCACAGTTTTATCTGCTTTTATTTTTCATCTACAACAGGGATGGAGAATCTTTGGCACTTCAGGTGTTATAGGACTATTACTCCCATCACCTCTGATCATTGGACACACGGGCCAAGGTGGATGGAAGTTAGATTCTGACAACATTGGAAAGTAGCGGGTTCACCATCCCTAATTTGTATGCATGAGTTTCTGTACCCATTTACATCCACAGTAAAAGGAGTTTTACATCATTGAGCTAACATGGTTGGGTTTTTAAAAACTTTTTCATTATTTATCCATGTATTTTGTTTTTTGGAAGAATTTGGAAGCATCTTTTTTTTTGTAAACATACTTTTGATAAATCTAAGTTCAAAAGCCAAAGAAAATTACTCCTGATTAATAGGTACAAAGATGCACAGGTGCCTCCCTTCCACATCTTCCCCTTCAGCAGCACTTTCTGCTAAATGCCAAAAGCATTTAAAAAAAAAAAAATCGACCCTGCATTCAAAATGAAGTTTGCAGTTTGCTGCTGCTATAAATGAAACATCATTATTTTCTTGTGTTGTGAGCAATAAAAGGAAATCCTAGATTAATAATGTCCCAGAAGAGACAGAGCATTACAATCTTCTTTTAATATCCAGACTGATGTACCTTGTAGTTATATATTTGTGTACGGAAATATCAATGCAAAATAAATACAAGTTTAATAAGAAAGAATGTACCAAGGTAGGGCATGCAGCTTGCCATTGAAGAGTATAGGGGATATCAATAATAATAATAATAAAACTGCCTATTTTTCCCACAGTAAGAAATGTGCTATTGGCACAGATATACCAGTGCTATTATTTAGGGCTTTCTTTTTCTTTGCTTGATTATTTGTTTGAGGTTTTCTTGGAAGCATGCAGCCTCACTGGATTTGTCTTAGCATGTTGTAATATCTTTTCAGCCCTTACTTTGTGCTTTCAAGTGAAAACAACCTTTTAGGGTCAATATAGTAGGCTACTTGCTTGTGCTCATGGGATCTGTATTATAAACATTTTAAAAATTGCTTTAATAGCCACTGCAAATTTGTTCTGACTTTGATTCCTCTCTACCAAATAACGTTTCTGTGGTGTTTAATTCCATGAATGTCCGATATATTGACAATTAAACAGGCCTGGTAACAATATTTAATAGTGACCACTAAGTGGATATTGTTCTGTGAAGGATTCTGGATTTTACTAAGCATTCTTTTAAAATATGTACTGTAATCATTATGAGCTCTTTGTATTGTGCACTGCAAACTGGAGAACTACACAGCACATTCTGAAATGCCTTAAAACAATCAAAAGAGATTAACAGTGTAATGGGACCATTCCCTTCTTTTTCAGCTGAGAATGATCTTGACCATGTGCTATTGGTGTGAATACAGGCATGAGTGTGCATGTGTTATACAATCCAAATGTTTAACTAAAATATACCCAACCTTTTTACCAGTTTAAACTCTTTCAGACCCTAAATTCTGTTTTGAGAAATTGGGGAAATTGTGCTTAGAAACTACTGGAGCTGGTACTCAGTGCAATTTGCCACTGTTTTTCATCACATCTGATGTATTGTGATGTACTGTGAAATTATAGTAGATAATTTTGTTTTAAATCTGGTGTTGAAAATGTTTTCCCTAATAGTATAGCTACACTGCAAATCATAGGTGCTTTACATTGTGACCTATGAAACCTTTCTGTTTATATGCTCTGTGGTGAACTAAAACAGAAAAATCCTGCACATTTTGTTTTTGGAAGTTTAATTTTGAGAGAGACCCTTCAGTTTTCAAAGCAGTACCAATATATCAAGGTGTTTTTAACAACAATAACAGCAACAAGAAGACATGATTTTTGAAGCCACATCTTTTCAAAATCTGCAAAGCAATACCAAAAAGATCAATGTGGCTTCAGCCTTGTCTTTCTCTGGTGTGCCTTATCCATAATTGACTTTGACCAATCAGATGTTCTTTAACTTTCTCTTTTGGTGTTGCTTTGATTATTATTACACATTGTAAGCCAGAAGGACAATATGAAATCCAGCTGTCAGGTTAAAACACACAGCATCTGGAAACATCTCTGTTTAGATACTGGCACAGTTTTTATACACACAGACACACATACACACACAGAGTGAGCCCTCTGATTTCGTAGGGAATCTGTCCTGGACCCATCCCCCTGCAAAATGGAATTTCACACATATTCAAGCCCTATAGGCTTGAATGTGGGCACGTGCCCGTGAACAGGTGAGGGTGCCTATCCATTTTAATCCCCTCTGTTTGCTCCTTGCGAGTAAGCGAGGGCTGCGGATATGAAGTCTGCGCAAACAGAGGAGCAAGTGTGTGTGTGTGTGTGTGTGTGTGTGTACATTCCTACATACATAACAGCTTAATAGGCAGAGATATGCACAAGATTTTTGAGGCACCAAGTGTCCTTGTGTTGCCATTCCCCCCTTTCTTCTTGACTTGCCAAGATTAAGCTAGTTACAACTGAACTATGTTTCCCAGATTCAGGGCAAGCCAGTAACTTAACATAAGTTGAAATCCTAACTTGTTTTGCTCTTAGTAATCTTCAGATTCCCAGTTCAAATGCCACAAGGCATTAATTGAAGGCTTCCTGGTTTAATTGTAGCATGCCAAGAAGAGAAGTGGTGGCATGAGGACAGAGTACATGGGCATAGGACTTGCTCATATCTCTGCTTATAAATCCAAAAAATATCTGTCTAAGCAGGGCCATTGAATCTCACAAGGATCTTTTCATCCAAAAAGATGAATTTACTACATTTCTCAGTTTAAAGATTAAATTGTTTAATCTTTACAGTTTAAAACAAAAGTAAACTTCAAACATGGTACATAGAATTCTATCTTTCCAGAATTTTCTCTTCAATCACTTCAGTATTGAATACAGTAAATTTGAATAGACATTTGAAATCATTGCTGTTTATTGGAATAAGCAACAAATTGTACACTAGTAATGAAATGTAATGATAACATTTATACACAATTGGCTTTTTATTGCTCTTTCATATTTATTAAAATTTACTGAAACATACAGTATTTGTTTCCATAACCACTTTTATTTCCACTGAAGGCATACACCTTTTGTAAAGTATTTATTTTACTAAAACTTGCAATAAATCCATTAGAGTTAACAATTAGCCTTAGTGAAATTTTAACCCACTTGGTTTATGGTTTGTTTCCTGTCTTGTACATAAAAGTTTTAAAATACAACTTTCCCAAACTCTGATAATTGTTTGTTTCCAAACATTTTGAATAAAAGCTATTTTCCATCTATGCTTGGTGTTGTAATGTTTTCACTCTAGCTTTCTTAAGCTGCAGTCCTAAATACTCTTACTAGAGAATGTTCCATTGAACTTGGAGGGATTTACTTTTGACTAAACATGCTTAGAATTGTGGTTAGGCTACAATTTTAGGCATACTTATTTGGGAGTAAATTCCATTGAAATTGAAAGGATTTAATTCCACATGTGCATGTCTTAGAACTGACACACAAGCCTGCCAGCTTTGTCTCAAAATATTGTTTGCTTTAATGTTAAGCCTTGCATTAGAGTTTTCTCCAATAGACACCAATGGAAGGTATGTTTAGTCTGCTGTTCTGAAAATCAGATTGAAAGCCCTCTCTCTCCCAGAAGCTGTTTAAAAATAACAGATTGTGAGCTCAGAGTATGGATTATTTTTAGCAAGCTATTAGTAGGCCAGCCTGAAGGCAGATTTTTTTTTTTCTTGTGTGGAGAAAATTTTTTAAAAATTCATTTTGGGGGAGAACAATACTTTACCTGCTCTTTTAGCTCTGTGATACCTCCATTTTGCTGGAAAGGTGTGTCCTTGGGTTCTTGCTTCATTAAAAACTCTCTTAGGGCAATGGTTCCCTTTGGAGCACTGAATGATTTGGACTCATAGTCCTTCTCAGCTGCTCAGCAGAGAAAAGAGAGGGATGTTGTATTGGGAAGGATGTGCTAGTATGACCTTTTTGTAGAACATGGTGGGGGTGGGGAATATAGCAATAGCAAGTACATTTCTATACCACTTATAGTGCACTTAAGCACTCCCTAAGCGGTTTACAATGTGTAAGCCAATTGCCCCCAACAAACTGGGTACCCATTTTAGCGACCTACAGAAGGGATGCAAGGCTGAGTCAACCCTGGAACTCTGCCTGGGATCGAACTCACAATCTTGTGGCTGCGAATGGCTGCAGTACCACATTTAACCACTGTGCCACCAGGTCTCCCTATAGCCCTGTGGTGGCGAACCTATGGCACACGAAGCCATTTTTTGTGGCACATGGAGGGCAGGGAAGAGGGGGAATAGGCATTCCTCCTCCATTCCAGCCATCCCAGGCCTTCCAACTACCTCCAGAGAGGCAGCTGAAGGCCTGGGAGTATGTGAGGGGAGGAGGAGGAACTGATGCATGCCTGTTCCTCTTCTTCCCCCCTTGTCCCCTGGAAAAACAGCTGAATCCTCTCCGGAAGTCCTTCCCCCAACACTGGGTAACACCTGGTGCCGGAAGGCCTTTTAGATTGGGCAGTTGCTCCCTAAAAGTTTCATCACTGCTATAGCCCATGGGGCTGCAAGTGGCCCCCCTAGGAGATTTTTGTGGCCAGCCAAACTGCATTAAGCCTCGTGCACTCACCCCACCAGAGCGAATATCATCCAAAATAGATAAAGCATCAATCCTAAAGACACATAGGGGTGGGACTTCACAGAAATGGAATAACCTAAACCAAATCCCCAGCCCCCACCACAAATGAAAGAAATCAGCCCAAAAGAGGAACACATGGAAACAGGAAATTACCAGTTTAATTTTTTAGTCAGCATTCAGTCAATTTGGAGGGCAGGAAGCAACTTTCTGCTGGGGCACATGCGTGAAAATTGCCTCCTCTGCATTGGCCCATGCTATTGTACACTTTCCTTCCCACCATCTTCCAACCCAACTGCAGTGAGTGGAAGTAGAATGGATAGGAAGATGTGTGAAGAAAGAAGGTATTTGGAGAGAATGATCCTGTATGTTGTCATCTCTGTATGAACTGTATTTTCTTGTATTTGTCTAAAAGTCATTACATATCCGATACAATACATACATGTACGTACACAAAAGTAAAATTAACAAGTCCCCTGCTCAGTCTTTAAGCAGAAGCTTTCAGAGAAATAACACAAATACTTTGAGCATCTTTAGCAAATAAGGCTCTTTTATGTATGGCCTATGGGTCACAATATGACAATAGCTAGCATATTTTCACATAAGAGCTCTCACCCATTGAAGAAACCAAAATATGCACCAAGAATCTCTCCCTGGGATTTTGAGATAACTGTCAATACTGTCAATAAAGTATAGTAATAACCTCTACCTCTCCTATACCAGATATGTAGCTGTAAATTTCTTGCAATGTTTCATATCTGCCATCCAAAATGGTGTTGACATCATTCAGATGCAGTTCTCAGAGGGGCAAAGGTAAGCGTTTATAGGTACTGAGCTCTTAAGTGATTGGTTTTCATCAAATGCTCCCAGTGGGAAAACCTAAGATTTAATTAAAGCTAAATCCTGATCATTATCCAACTTGTAAATCCAGTCCCTCAGCTTGTTTTTAACTCTCAAATGTAATAACAATATCTGTCAAAGGGGTTCAGAGGTTAATAGATTTTGGCATAATTTAGATGCAAAACACACTACAGAAATAATCTAGTTTGAGACCACTTTAACTGTTCTGGCTCAATGCTAGGGAATTCTGGGAACTATAGTTTTGTGAAATATTTAGGCATCTTTGTCAAAGAGCTCTGGTACCAAAATGAACAATTCCTGGTATTCTCTAGCACTGAGCCAGGGCAGCTAAAGTGGTCTCAAACTGGATTATTTCTGTAGTGTGTTTTGGACCGCAGTGTAGGTATCTTTCTTCCATTATTGATGCAAACAAAACTTTGGAAGGTGGCCTTCTGATATACCCAAGATCTTCTTATAGTAAAAAAGGGCTGTCTTCTTAACCCTAGATTTTACAGGAGTTTATCACAAGGGAAAAATTGGTAATTTAAGCAGTGATTATCCCATGAAAATCATGCAGTCACAATTAAAATGTGATTAAAATTTTCACAGTCAGTGCAATAAAAGAGACATTATCCCGAGAATAACAAGGCAACAAACAGCAACAAATCATTCACGGGATTTTCCCATGAATGATTTGTTGCTGTTTATTGCCTGGTTATTTCCAGGATAATCATACTTGAATCGCCTTTCATCGCGATCTCATGTGAAAACCTTTATCTCTATTGCACGATTTCATGCGATATTCCCAGGATAATGGCTCTTCAACTGCAACATTGTGTGAAAATCTTAATCGCAAATGTATGATTTCCACAGGATAATCATCATTTATACTTCCAATGGTTCCAGTGTGATAAAGTCCACAGATACCACACCTGTGTCTGTCCTGGAGAACACAGATGGAGTCCTTTGAGGTATTGCCAGGAAGTACTTCAAAAACATGCTGTGACAGACGTGCCTCTAGGTCATTCAGTTTCTGTTTCATCCACCAGATCTCAATTCAGTTTTGTATTTGAGTAACTACTTTCCTTAGAAACACTTTCAGTGCAAGATTATCACCCTGCTGTTCCTAGAGCAGAAAAATGTCATAACAACATGGACTGTCTTCTTTGCTGTTATTTGATGTTTTGTAATTGAGTCTTCCGGGGGGGGGGGGGGGAATCATCAAATTATACCCCCCAGATATTTAAAGAATGAGACTTTCTATCTTATTTCCACTTAAATTCCAGTTATGCTTAGCTGATCATTTGCAAAATACCCATAGTCTATTCTAAGCTGTTCTGTTTGAACTCACATAGTTCGTTCAAACTTCTCTTCAGCCCAATTTTATTCCTAGATAAAAATACAATATCAGCATATATTAGGGTAGCTGTTTTATGAAGAAGGAAGTGATTTGGATTCTGTGTAATTTTCCTATTGAAGGAGGAAGTGATGTGGATTCAGCGCATAGTTGCAATATTTTTACTAATATTATTATTAAACAGGAGTACTAACAATCTTAAATAAGTTTTTGTTGTAGGGATTCCCTCCATCAGTCTTCTATCTGTGCTAAACCTTATCGTCGTGGTTGTATTAGTGTATAATTTCTGAATTAAGAGTAACAGAATCTTATCAATATTGGTCTCAATAAGTTCAGTGCACAAATAATTCCTATTACTTAGACTGAAGGCTGAGGAGAAATCAATGGCTACTGGTATATAATGATATGATGTAACACAAAAATCTGGTCCACTCTACTGTGACCTTTCCTAAAGTCTAGCTTGTTCCTGATGAATAATATTATTTTTATCTACCCATTTTAGCTTGTGGAGGAAGATGCGGCTGTAAATCTTGAATCTAATATCCATTAAACTAATTGGCCAATAGTTCTAAGGATTTATCTCCTTTCTTATAAACTGGGAACGTTATGTTCTGTTTCCATTCCCCAGGGGAAATGCCTGTAGAGTTTATATGAGAAAATAATTTTGCTAACAGAGGGATCCAAAATTCAGTTTCTTCTTGAAGAGCTCTGATGGAATCAAATTCTCACCTGTACTTTGTCTGCTGCTAGAAGACATACATATAAATTTGCTTACTACTTGTTCCATGACTAAGGGCCATTCTGGTAATGCCATCAGAAAATCCTAATTAGTAGTTGATCAATTAAAGCTGATAACATTATCTACATTTCAAAAGTATTGCTGAAGTAAGTTCACCAGGTATTAGCTGAAATGCAAGCATCGAATGGAGCTTTAAAGCCCTTGTGTGATACTGAGATCAGATCCCAGAACTGTCTTTCATTCCTTTCCAGAGCAGCCAACCCCAACTCCTTCCACCAAACAATCGTAAATGTCCTTTTTTCCTTTTTAAGAGCCTTATCACACTAAATGAATCCTGCTCAGAAACTGGATTTTAGAAGTAGGAAAAACTGCAAATGCGGGATGATATTCAGATACATAAAGAAAGCAAACGGAAAGTGGACAAAAAGATACTTTTTTTTTTACTTTTGAGAAGTTCCTGAAAGTTAAAAGGTGTCGTTTTTATCCACTTTCTGTTCGCTTTATTTTCACGTTATTTCTGTTTGGGAGAAACGTCATTTGAAAAACTCCTGCATTTGCGGGGTTTTTTTCCTACTTCCAGTGACATTGGAGGTAATAGACAGCAGCCATGGCTGGTTGTACTTGCTGGCCTTATCCTCCATGGGAGGTTAGGCTGCTACTTCTTTGTCTTCCTTTCTTTTCCAGCAAGGTTTGGGAAACTGGTTTTCTATTTTTCTTTTTAGCAAAAATGGCCTGTATGGTGTTGTAATGTTTTTAATCTGTTTTAAAGGAAGACTTTAATTGATTGAAATGTTGTTTTTTTATATGGTTTTAATCTTGATATTGTATGTTTTTTCACTATATATGTTTTATTGTATTCTCTGTCTTTTTGTAAGCTGCCTTGAGTCCCAGCTTGGGGGAAAGGCAGGATATAAATAAAGTGATGGATGGATGGTTTCCTTTGCTTCCAATTTTCCTTTGGGCAAGTTAGTAAAACGTCAAAACTGAAGAAGCACCCTGTCTTAATAATATCTTTCAGGCCTGTTATAACTCTTCTGCCTCTTTTATAGGTCCGGCTGTTTCATTTGCCTGTACTAATCTTATGCCAAAGGATGTATTAGATTGGGCTTGCTGACAGAAAGAGCAGCTTGCAAATGAAAAAGAAAAGTCAAAGAACTGCTTTTGATATGGAGGTTCCTTCAAAAAAGAAAATCAGACTGATAACCTGTTACATCAGCCGTCTTCATTTTGTATTTCAGTACTTGTTTTGTATTCCCAGGGATGAAGACCAAGTATTGCCTGAAAAAGATTAGATTATCTTTTCCCCAGCTGCCATTATAAGTATTTAAACTGGAGACTCACCTCCAGTTGAAAGCTCCATGTCAGTTTTCCATAATCTCCTACAGTCTTTTTTGTATTTTGCCTTTTTATGTATGTTTTGCACATATTTACAGTGCATCTGAATTTCTGTAAATCACCTGCTCTTGTATAAGCAAGTCATGCTGGGATGGAGTGTGTTTGGGAGAAAAGAGTAGAAGGGGTCGATATGTACTGTATGCTTCTCGTGTTACATGTGTTAGTCCAAAGAATTTTAGAAGATTGTACAAACTGATATGAGAGTGACCTTTCTTCTCTCAATGGCGCATTTCCATTGATGACAATCTTGCAGGCAGGGGCTGCATTCTTGTGGTCAGTGGATATGAATCCAGAAGTAGATCTCTCTTTCATCCTTTTCCTTTGTCTTTTTCCCAGGTCCAGATTAACACATTTTAAGATCCTAAAGTTTTTGTTGTTCTTCTTCTTGTTATGTGCCTTCAAGTCTTTCTCTAATTTATGGTATCCATAAGGTGAGCCTATCATGGGTGTTTGTTTTTTGGGGTTTTTTTAAACAATATTTTGAAGGAGGTTTGCCTTTGCCGCCTTCTCTCCAAGTTCATCCAGTGGGTTTCCATGGCCTGGTGGGGAACTGAACACTCGTCTCCAGAGTCATAGTCTCACTGCACTGTTACTGATTCTCATAACATTGCATAAAAAGTATACTGTTGTTATAGCAATTGTGCAAAACTTAAAATTTAGTAATTTTTAATGCATTATTTAAAGGCCCTCATAGTCTGAATGTAATGGGTCAGTCACACATCCAGAACTGTTCTTTTCCTTCCTTCCTCATGTTGCAGCTAAGCCTTTGCTATTGAGGTGAATAGTGTATAAGTTTAGTCCAAGTGCCACAGGTTAGCCACCTCATGGTTAATGCCATGAGATTATTGCTCCAGTTTGGAGTGGTCCATGCACCTGAGGTCTAGGGGCCACACAACCTCCCTTGACAGACCTTGGAGACCATGTTCCCTATGCTGCATCTCACACACTCTGAATAGAGCCTAGTGTGAAGGATCACAGTAAGAACAAGCATCTGCACTGTACTAACCAACCTTCTCACGTAATGGTTGATCAGGATCTACTTTGCCAGCAGAAAAACTATAAGCCCAAAACTGAATATTTGACAGTTTGTCCTTCTGCATGGGAAAATTCTGCCATATTGGTAGAAAAGCCTTCAGAACAGCAGAAACCTTTTAAGTGTGACCATTGTGGTTGTGCACATATGATACAAATTGTTGATTGAATGTAACTATAGGCTGTTTTCATAGTGGTGCCTTATATTAGTCAAGGTTATTGAAGACTGATTGCTCTACTTGAAGGGAAATCCGATGGCATCCAGGTTTGTTTATTTTTCATAATGCAATATTCCTTAAGTTACTAGTAGCTACCCAATAGCAGCATGCAGGATTTGCTAAATCGAAACCTTGTTCACTTGCTAACCATAATGATCAGTTCTGTTTATACACACAAGCTGTCAGGTGTTCTTTGGTCAAATGTGGAGGGGGGGGGGAGTCAAGAATTTTAACAGGCAGGATGTATATTTGAATGTTCATGTAACAGATAAAGAAGGTATTATGCTTCTTTGAAATTACAGCATTACTAACTGAGCTATTTGGATATTAGAGTGTGTGTTGGTTAGTTAATATATATATATTTCTTCTTCATGGTCTCTGCGAATCATACAAATGGGTTCCCTGCGCCTGCGCAGTCGAATTCGGAACTTTCTGGAATCACTGGGCAGAAAAGCGGCTTGCAACTTTTTGCAACTTTTTGGCGGTAGCCCCGCCCCTCCTCTATATAAGCCCTGTTCCCGCTCTTTTCCCCAGTTCCTTTTTTTCCGCCGCGTAGGCTACTTGAAAGGAACAGTGTTGGAATCGCTTGGCTTGTCTCTCTTGGTTTTTTCGATCTTTGGCTTGTTTCTCGACTACTCTCCCTCGTCTGTGACTCGGCCATTGTTCTGACTCGATTTGGATTCCGATTTGGACTTGATGTCTCCGGCTCCATTTAAGCACTGCGCTGTTTGTGGGGCCAAGGTCCCTCACACGGACCCCCACTCCAAGTGCTTGATCTGCCTAGGCGAGGCCCACGACACCCAGAGCTGTGCCCTGTGCAGATCATTGACCTCGCAGGCGAGGAAGAACCGTGCCTCTCGGCTGAAGTCTTATCTTCTCGATCGTGCTTTGGCCCCTCAGGAGATCCTGCCTTCGGCTTCGGTTCCGACTTCGGTCTCTAAGGCACCCGTTCCGGCTTCCAAGATGTCCCAGGAGAAGGTGACTGTTGTTTCCCCTGTTGGTCCCTCCAAGTCCCCCCGGGAGGCGGAGGCTCACCCCGCCGAGAAACCAGCGAAGAAGGCGGGTGAGAAGTCTAAGTCCTCCAAAAAGGACAAGCCCAGGCAGGGCAAAGACCACAGGGACGAGAGTCGGAGAAAGAAGGTTAAAATTCCTTCTCAGGGTGTGGCAGATGGCTCTTCCTCTCTGAAGGAATCCACCTCAAAAGCCTCTGCCAAGAGGAAGCATTCCACCGAAGGGGAATCCCTCCGGAAAAAGCGCTCCTCTGAGGGTGAGACCCTCCGGAAGAAAGCCCGCTCCGACTCCGACGTGGGAACCGAGCTGCTACGTGCATCGACACCGAGGGACGTTCCCGCCACGGAAATTCCTGCTGTCGAAAGGCCCGCCTCCGTACCGACCGCCTCCGTACCGGTAGAGGTGTCACCTCACACCCAGGCTGCCCGTCGCGAGACTTCGGTGCCGCGCAGCCTGACTCCTGCCCAGCGCTCCCTCCAGCTGAGCCAGAGGTCTTGTAGGTCTCCGACTCCTATGGCCGAGACCGAGGACGAGCCGGAATATTTTTATGACAGCGAGTCCGGCAAGTACTTTGTGGCGGTCGACCCATCTACTCTGGACAGACCGCGAGGCAAGCGCTGGCGCCCACTTGACGTGTCTGCCAGAGTGGGTGACGAGGTTCAGGTTTCGGCACCGTCGAGGGTCGCCGAGGAGGCTTTGGCATCAGCCCCTGTCAGGCGAGAGGATGCCGATCGTGGAGAGGCAGTAACCCAGACGGCCTACTCCCCTTCCAGTGCGGTGCTTTGTGGGGAGCCCAGCTCGGATTCTGACGTGGACTTCGACACCGAAGGCTCGGTCCCCTCTCCCCTCGATACCAACACCGAGGAAAAGGGGCCAGTTCGGCAGGCCTTTTACCAACCAGGCCCAGTGTCCCCTACCGATAATGTGCATACCTTTGGAGAGCACGTTATCAAGATGGCGAATGCCTTGGAGCTCCAGGTGTCTCGGTCCGAGGAGGAGGCCCTCGACCCTGTGGAGAAACGAGTTCAGGGCTCCTTACCAACGTTGGCAGCCATCCCGTTCCTGCCGTCCTTGGAGAAGATCACCAAGAGGTCGTGGCAGAATCCGGCATCCACCCCGTCGACCTCAAGGAAGATCGACTCCATTTACAAGATCTCTCCATCATCGGCAGAGTGGCTCCACTCGCACCCGCCTCAGAATTCGGCGATTGTCGAGGGGTCGCAGAAGGTCTTCACCCCAAAGACTTCCCCGTCTCCTTCGGACCGTGAGGGCAAGAAGATAGACGGGATTTCCAAGAAGATCTTCGAGGCCTCAGCTCTGGGACTGCGGGTGTCGAATTATAATGCCTGCATGGGGGCCTACATCCAATACCTGATGGAGAGGATGTCCCCCTTGCTGGCTGACCTCCCTCAGGAAAAGGCCCCAGCTGCAAACCAGCTCCGGGAAGAGGTGCATTCGGTTGCCGGCCTTCTGATCACTTTGGCCAGACACACGGTGGACTGTTCGGCTAAGTCCATGGCCTCCAGTGTGGCCCTCCGGAGACACGCCTGGCTTCGGGCTTCGAATCTAACCCCGCAGGCGAAGGCTGCCATAGAGGACATGCCATTTGATGGTGAAGGGCTCTTTGCCAAAGACACCGACGAGCGGCTGAACTTCAAGTACCGCATGAAGTCAGCCGCAAAGAAGCACGGCATGTCCACTTCCCAACAGACCTTCTCCAGGAGGCATTTTGGGGCCCAAAGACCATCCTTCGGCCAGTCACAGAGGCCATTTGAACAGGAGAGGCAGTACCGTTGCCAAGACACCAGGCAGAGGTTCTCCTCTCCTTCCTCATCTTCATCTGGCAGACGCCTTCAGTCCCGATACCGAAGGCCGCTCCCGAGGAAGCCCGGACCTGACTCGGGTAAGAAAGGACAATGAAGGTCTCCAGCATACTCCGTTGTCTCCCCTTCTCATCCCTTCTTTTTGGACTTATTGAGGCCTTTCTATAACATCTGGGCCCAAATCACCACCGACTCCTGGGCTCTGACTATTATATCCAAGGGATATGCCCTCGAGTTCGAAGAGCTTCCGCCCACGGGAGCTCTCCTTTCTATGGACCCCTCACCCTCCCTCCTTGACGAAGTATGCACTCTATTGGACAAAGGGGCCATCTCCCCTCTGGACCCAGGCCAGGCTCATCGGGCATTCTTTTCTAGATACTTTACGGTACCGAAACCAGATGGAGGCCTCCGTCCCATACTGGACCTTCGGGACCTGAACAGTTTTTTGGTTTACAAGAAGTTCCGGATGGTAACTCTTGCTTCCATTTTGCCATTGTTGTCGCAGGGACTTTG
Source organism: Urosaurus nigricauda (assembly GCA_034509955.1). NCBI lineage: Eukaryota > Metazoa > Chordata > Lepidosauria > Squamata > Phrynosomatidae > Urosaurus > Urosaurus nigricauda. The sequence goes on along the minus strand of JAOEGL010000004.1, from coordinate 224,864,710 downwards.
GTTTGCGACGCTGGACCTCAAGGACGCCTACTTCCAGGTCGCCATTTGAGAGGGACACAGACGGTTCCTCTCCTTTGCCATCGGGACGGAGATGTACCACTACAACGTCCTGCCCTTCGGCCTCGCCACGGCACCGAGAGTTTTCACCAAGTGCATGGCTCCGGTAGTCGCCTATCTGCACCAGCGAGGGTCAAGAGTCTTCCCCTACCTAGACGATTGGCTCTTCGCGGCAGACTCCAAAGAGGACCTTTGCCAGGACATCTCCTTCGCCGTCTCCCTGCTCCAGTCTCTCGGACTGGTACTAAACCTCGAGAAGTCTCACTTGACCCCGGTCACCAGGATCAACTTCATTGGGGCTATCCTCGACTCAGAAAGTTGCATCGCGTCCCTGCCCGAGGACCGCTTCCAGTCCCTCTCCAAGGCCGTCCGGCATTGCAGTGCCAACAGACGGGTGCAGGCCCGAGAAGTCCAGGTAGCACTGGGTCACATGGCCTCGACCACCTTTGTCACCCCGTGGTCCAGGCTTCGATTCCGGCCCCTATAGTCGTGGTTCCTCTCCGTCTTCGACCCGTTGGTCGACCCTGCAAGCAAGTGGCTCACGGTACCGAGGCCTGTCGCTCGGTCCCTGTCTTGGTGGCTAGACTCCCAGAACGTCTGCGCCGGCATGCCGTTCGTCTCACCGGACCCACAGGTGGTCCTCACCACGGACGCATCCATGGACGGTTGGGGAGCCCACACTATGGGTCTCACCATAAGGGACAAGTGGCAGGCGCGTCACCAAGATCTCCACATCAACGCCCTGGAGATGCTAGCTGTCGAGAAGGCCTTGAAGGCTTTCGAATCCGAGCTCCGTGGAAGGGTAGTTCAGCTCCTGACGGACAACACCACCGTCATGTACTACCTGAACAAACAGGGCGGAACCAGATCTCCAACCTTGCTGGAGATAACTCTTCGGATTTGGCACTGGTGCATCCCGAGAAGCATTTTCCTCCAGGCGGTGCATCTTCCCGGAGAAGAGAACGTCTTGGTGGACCAGCTCAGCAGGTCAGATTCGCAGTGCCACGAGTGGACTCTCCACCCTGAGGCGGTCGCGAACCTTTTCTCCAGATGGGGCACCCCACAGATAGACCTCTTCGCGTCGGAGACCAACGCACACTGCAGCCGGTTTTGCTCCCGGGATCGGTCCCGACGCTCGCTGGGGGATGCCTTTCTACACAGCTGGACGGAGGAATTCCTGTACGCCTTCCCTCCGTTCCCGCTCATCACGAGGGTCGTCTCCAAGATGTCGAGAGACCGGACAGATGCCATCCTGATCTCCCCTTGGTGGCCCAGGCAGCCGTGGTTTCCGTCCCTTCTTCACCTGTCGCGGAACCGGTTCTTCAGGATCGAGCCCAGACCAGACCTGCTCACTCTACAGGAGGGTCGAGTTCGTCATCCGGACATCGAGGACCTTCCTCTCGTGGCGTGGCGACTCCGGCCTTAGCGGACCTTCCGCCGGCGGTGAGGCGTGTGATCCTAGCGGCCCACAAACCCGCAACCAAGAGGTCCTACTCCTGCAAGTGGCAGAGATTCCTCCGCTTCCTGGATTCGAGAGGTCTGTCTCCATCCAGGGTGTCGACGCCGACAGTGCTGGAGTTCCTGATGACACTGGTGGAGTCGGGGCTGTGCCTTAACTCCATCAAGTGTTATTTGTCTGCTATTTGTTCCCATTTCCAGTTTGATGGAAAACCTTCCTTTTTCAAGGACCCCTTGGTGAAGGGGTTTTTGAAGGGCTTTAACAACCTCCATCCGCCGGCCTCGGTACCGGCACTGGCGTGGAGCCTTGAGGTTGTTTTGTCTCGTCTTGGTACCAAGCCCTTCGAACCCATGGCTACTACTGACCTGAGGCTGCTGACTTGGAAGACAGCCTTTTTGGTACCCATTACCTCTGCCCGCCGTGCTGGCGAGCTCTGTGCCTTACGGAGGGACCAACCTTTCCTTCGGTTCCACAAGGATAAGGTGGTCCTCTGTACCGACATTACCTTTTTGCCTAAGGTAGTGTCTGCTTTCCACATGTGCCAAGACATTGTGCTCCCGACCCTGGCCCCGAACCCGACCACCGACACCGAACATCGTTTGCACCTGTTGGACGTTTGGAGGGCTTTGGCCTTCTATTTGGACAGAACTTCGGGTTCGAGCCGCTCTGACAGACTGTTCCAGTGCTACTCAGAGTCCAAGAAGGGACTACCTGTGACTGCTCAGAGGTTTTCTAAATGGGTGGCTGGTACCATCCACCTCCGTTATGAACTGTCGGGTAGAACTCTTCCGGCCAGGGTCAGGGCACATGCAACTAGGGCGGTAGCGACATCCTCCGCTTTTTTGACTGGGGTTCCGCTGGAGGATGTCTGTAAGGCTGCTGTCTGGTCCCAACCTATGACTTTTATAAAACATTACCGGTTGGACACCAGGGCAAGGATAGATGCAGCCTTTGGCAGAGCAGTGCTGCTGTCTGGTTTACACTAATGTCAAGTTCTGTACTATGCCATGTTGTGTACTATGCCATGTTGATGTTACATTGCATTGGTGTTGCATATGACACATTGCACCAATTGTTGCACTGTTTGCCTTTTTACTTGATCTTCCTTTGCATCCAGGATTGGGTGTTCTGGTGTATTTCTGATTGCATTCATACACCATGTAGATAGTTTACTCTTTGAGTATTTGGTTTATGTTCTGCTCTGTGAGCAGCATTGCACTATTGTTGTTATGTTCTATAATTGATGCAAGAACCACACAAGGGTTAGTTCAATTTGACAATTTTTATTGTGGATCAATAAATGTTTTTTGGTTCACCTCACAACTGTTGTCATGACACTCCCTCCGCCGCTTACCTAAGCTTGCTAGTCTAACCCATTTGTATGATTCGCAGAGACCACGAAGAAGAAAGACAGGTTGCTTACCTGTAACAGTATTTCTTTGAGTGGTCATCTGCGAATACATACAAATCCCGCCCTTCCTCCCCTCAGGGTCCTGCTCAACATTGTTCTGCTCCTCCGTCGCTTGCGGCGGAAAAGTTTCGGAACTGGGGAAAAGAGCGGGAACAGGGCTTATATAGAGGAGGGGCGGGGCTACCGCCAAAAAGTTGCAAAAAGTTGCAAGCCGCTTTTCTGCCCAGTGATTCCAGAAAGTTCCGAATTCGACTGCGCAGGCGCAGAGAACCCATTTGTATGTATTCGCAGATGACCACTCGAAGAAATACTGTTACAGGTAAGCAACCTGTCCATATATACATATATTATCAGATTATAAGAATTTTAATTCATGCTGTTGATCAACACAATGCTTCTGTTTGCAAATATATTTATGTAACTAAACAATTATGAAGTAAAGTCATAATTTGTTAAAGGCCAGAGATATAGTCTATTGTCAGTTTTTGACCTGCTCATATAACTTTAAAGGACAGAATTTAAGCTAGTCTCACACATAGAAAGTAAGTTTTCTTAGAACTAATAAAAAAAGACAAAGGTAAAGGTTTCCCCTTTGACATGATTGTCAAGTCATGTCCAACTGTAGGAGGCGGTACTCAACTCTGTTACTTAGTGAGGGAGCCAACATTGACAAAGATGACTCTGTAGTCATGTGGCCACAGGACTGTACAGAGCACTGTCACCTTCCTACCAAAGTGTTATTCTATTTATCCACTTGCATTTTTACATGCCCTCAAACTGATAGGTTGGCAGAAGCTGGGACTAGTGATAGGAACTCCCTCAGTCACACGGCGCTTGGGTCTTGAACTGCCAACTTTGCGATGATCAGTGTTGGTGTCTTCAATGGTGAGCCTCCGCATCCCAATATAAAAACTAATATGAACAATTAAATCTCTGAGGGTGTGTCTGTATCACTCAGAATCATTAAGACTGACATCAGCTCCAGTCTGGGAAAAATACCAGATGCTCTGGGATGTAAATAAGGTAAGAAACACCTGCACAACTGTAATCAAGAGAGGACTACTGGCATGACCAGGAACGAACTTCTTTGTATATGAGGATGAGGAAATGAGACCAATAGGATAGTTGCATTGTGAATGTGCAGACTGCCCCTTTTAAAGCCAGATCGGGGCCGATCTGCCCTTTCCAGGGCACAAAAAGGAGCCACAAAAAGCAGCTCCTTTTTTGTGCCCTGGAAAGGGTGCCATAGGTGCTGCGCTACAGCTTTACAGTGCTCCTTTGGCAATGTGTCATCTAAATGCAGGGCCAGAGGAGTGCGGTGATGCCGCGTGCCGTGTGGTGCAGCATGCAGCATCACACTGCCGTGGGGACAGAGTCGGGGTATGTGTCATGTGGATGCCACACCCCGACTCTGCCCTCAGGCTGGCCTTAATGGCTGGTCTGCACAGGCCCAATGTCTACTGGACCACACATGTGATTATAGATAGATGTGTTTTGACTGGAGAGAGATTAGCAAGAGATAGTAAGCCTCTCTGGTATGTTTTATTTTGATTGGATAGCTGACAAATTTAGTGGACAAAGAGAGAATAAAGGGATTTCAGAAAGAGCCAAAAACCAAGCTGCTCTGAAGCCTCCAACAAAGCTATTTGATAATGGCTAGGCCGACAACCACCTGTAAATGCTGCCCCCAAATGCTGATTTATGCGAGTAAAACTATACCAAGAATAGGTACATTCTGTTAAGATCTAACAAAGAGAATAACCCTTTAATGCCTGTGTAGTCATAGATGTTTCTTCAGAGATGTGTAATTCTTTAACAGATGAGAATATATACCTGCATGGATTATATTATTAAAAAGGTTAAAGGTGATACAAAGGATAGAATTCTGTACGTATAAAAACCTTTATGAAATGCTTTTATAATGGAAAACTGGAAAGTATAGAGAAGCTGATGAGTATGTTAGATAAAAGGCTGTGTTAAATAGTTTAATGGTTAATTATTACCAAGCCTGTTAAAGAGCTCAATAAAGAGATAAAGTCCCCTATGAAATGTCCTGATGAAAGGATAACATCTTGATAGCCATATGATATGAAGTATGACGCCTTAGATGCAGAGCAATGGAATGGAATGAAGCTTAAGCTCCCAGTCTGTGTTTCTTCCTAAGGCAAATCTTATGTTTACATATATCTACAAATGCTTGTAATAAACAACTGAAAGAGGTATCAAAGAACCTGTTCATTTTCCATGTAAATATCCTGCAATCCCAATTCTTGAGTGGAATGTTGATGCTAAGTTAGTCTGTCTTGTTTAACCACTATCATGAGCTGGCAATCAGGTGGCCAGATGTTGGTACAGGTGATACCAGATGGAATCCAGAAATAACTGACAAGTGACAAGAACCCTCGATCTCTCAGTCTAAGAGACAGGGGTGGGGAACTATGTTTCACATTTCTCTCAAAAAATGATTTATCTTTTCTTTCATCTTCCTGGGTCAGTGAGGCCTGTGTTCAAATCTGCCTGAATATTAAAATCTCTGTTATATTGTCCCAAACTGTCTGTCTGTCTGTCTAACCCACCACACAGGATTGTTGTAAGGGAATAACAGGGCAAAAACAAACAAAGTTTGGAAAAGTTACCTTCTTGGACTACAACTCTCCCCAAACAACTTGGGGGATTGTAGGAGTTGTAGTCCAAAAGAGTAACTTTCCCAAGCTCTGGAAGAGCCACAATTCACCCGTCCTTGAAGAGACTGCAGGACAAGAAATGTAATAAGCAGATACTGTTTGCTCTCCCTCTCCAATTTTGTCCTCTGAAAGTTTTTAAGAAACAAAAATGGGTATGGTACCGCTCAGTGGCATCAACAAGTGTAGTAACTCATGGTGTCACCCATCCCATTGACCTCCTCACATTTCACACCATACAGAATCCTTGGTAATGCTTTTTTTCCACTAATGTTACTATAAAATCATAATTTCCATATACCACTGAATGTAATTCTAATAGTTGTGACATAAAGAACTAGCAAAATTAAAATCATACCTTCAAATCATGTGCACAATTTAAACATAGTGAAGATTTGGTTAAAATGTGATGCTTTTAAAGGAAATTTTAAAATATTTTTTTAAAAAAGCATTTTTAATTTAAAATTTTGAATTTTGAAATTTTAATTTAAAAAAATTCTGGGGCTTCTCTTTTCTCTTTCCATTGAGCTTCACCCCACTCCTACCATCTCTTAAAGCATTTTAAAGGGAAGCAGATGAATGCCACAGCCCCTTTCTGCCAAAAGCTAGGTGTCTGAGAAGAAGTGGTGTGAACCCTCATAGTGTGTCACCTGGTGCAGTCCGCACCACCTAATGATGCCACTGGTTATCTCTATAGCATTGTTAACAAGGCAGTAAAAAGTAAAAATATTACCACTAGCTGAGAAATCACTGACTGGCTGTCAGTGAGTTCATGGGCCCACTTCAAAGTGATAATAATGTTTTAATAATGTTTTTATTTATACCCCGCTCTTCAGCCAAGACTATCAGAGCGGCTTACAATTTGTTAAACAAACAGCTTCATTTACAATTGTAAGCTATTTGCCCCCAACAATCTGGATACTCATTTTAGCGACCTCGGAAGGATGCAAGCCCGAGTCAAGCTTCAGCCCTTTGCTGGTCTTGAACTCGCCACCTTCTGGTTTTGAGTGAGTGGCTGCAGTACAGGCATTTAACCACTGCTCCACCAGGGCTGATAATACTTTTATACCAAGCCTAAGGAAGAAGATCCATAATGCGAATCAACCTGGAATGAAGACTGGTGCCCTAGAAGACTGTGTTTTCCTGCCTGGCATGGGGGTTGGAGTGGATGGTCTTTGCCACCTAATCCAACTCTATGTTTTATAATATTTAAAAGTATGATGTTAATGGCATTTTTGTGACTACTCAAAAGCATCTGTGACCACACAAGGGTTTCATGTAGGTTGATATCCAGTCTGGGCTCTTCAGGAGGAAAAGAAGAATCTAAATCAGACAGATGGGCACAAAGAAAGCTTTGTGTGTGTAAACTGGGGGCACACAACAGCTACAAGTTCACAGTTCAAACCTAACCATGAACAATGAACTCCAGCAACTTGTCTGAATCTTCTGGTTAGTGAGACAAAGTTCAATATCTGGATATGCACTAGTATATGCTAATCTCCCCACTTTACTGATACAAATGCTACTGTGCTTTGCTCTGTTTAGCTCATAAACAGTCTGTTCATTTGGCTGCAGTTGAATTTGAATAGCTATTGGTTTTAATATTTTTAAAATGGGCACTCAGACATTTCCTTTTATTCTGCTGGTAACTCTTGGTGCAACAAGTCAGCCCCATAACACCAAGCAGAACATAGTTTGCTGAGGTCTACAGTCTCTTTCCACACTTCATTTTAAGATTCTCACTAAATGCAAATGTTGTGCCTTCAGCATCAACCAACTTTTTTTTTCTTTCACTCAGTTTTAACTTCAAGTCTAAGTATTTGTGATACTTAAGATAGGCTCAGCAAAGATATTGTCCAACTGCACAACTTTGTGTCTTTTTTTTCTAACTGAACAAACATGGCTTCCCCTCTTTGTTTCTTACAAGTACACAGAAGATTATGCATACCTCCAAGGAAGAAAAGAAGCCAGCAGCTAGTTCTATGTAATTTGTTATTAGCTGTCTCTTCAGCATCAATGCAGAATCTTAACATCTGATGAAAAGTACTTGGCCTTTTTTGAGATGGTAAGATAAAAGCTCCAGGAAGAGGGGTGTGTGTGTGAGATTATATCTTTGCCCGTTGGCAAAGCTGGAAAATGGAAACACTTCATCCCACATAACATTCTAGTAAAAACCAAGAAATCTAAAAAAAACCCAAAAAGTAATGTGGTAGGAGCTTTCCAAGAAATAAAAACAATCAAAACAAGTCAAGTTTTATTCTAGAGTGTGGCAAGAAATGGGGGATATCGTGAAGCTTAACAAAAACCCAGGACATGGGTGGGTGAAATGTGTCGTGAAAGAAGTAACTAAGTGATAATAGTAATGGACTGATTTTGAGAAGCACAGCTGCAACCATGCAGTGGAAATTGTTCAGTGTGGAATTGCTGAAAGGTCATGTCATATTGATTTAACACCTCTGATTATTATTGATGCTGTTGCTGACTCCTGATTTAATACCTCTGAGCATTATCATTGCTGTTGCTGACGCACCCAGTCCATCAAAAAGTAAACAGGAATGTTCCAATTCTTTATTGGCAAGGGGAGATTGCTTTTTCATTAATAAAATAATCACCAAATAAAATGCAATTCCCTCCTTCACTGAAACAAAATAATTTTCTTCTGCTCTAGTGTAATGGTTATCAAATGTTGGTTTTCCAGATGCTTTGCCCAGCCAGTGATCAGGGTTTCTTGGACCTAAAGTCCAGTGCATCTGGATGGCCAATGGTTGACAGCCACTGCTCTAGAGAGCAGGATTATCCTTTAAAGTTATTGGATGGAAGAGTCCAGTTGGAGAGGCAGCATGGTGTAGTGGTCACACGGCCTGCAGAGTCATAGACCAATGCTCAAACCACCACTGTCCGGCTTTCATAACTGTACATAGAAATTGGAAATATGATGGTATGGGCACTTTAGCATTCAGTGACACTTCAGGGTCTTGTCTAGCTTCTTCATAGCTGCCTTTCCAAGTCCTAGTCTTCTTCTGATTTCTTCACTGCACATATGATTAATGGCTGAGACAAGGTATGGAAAATCTTGAACTATTTCAATGTTCTATGTTAAAGCTATGTAAATCATCTGTGCTCATTATTTCTATTTTCTTAATGTTAAACTGTAAACAAGCCATTGCACTTTCTTTCTGGACTTTCTTCAGTAATTGTTCCAAGTCTTTGCTATTTTCTGCTACTGGTATGATCTTATTTGCATATCTTAAATTGTTGATGTTTCTTCCTACAATTTTCATACCTCCTTCCTCCTTGTCTAATCCTGCTTTACATATATGTTCAGCATACAAATTAAACTGATAGGGCGTTAAAATGCAACCTTGCCTGACTGCCTTGCGAATTGCAAACCATTCCATTTCTTTGTATTCTGTCCTGATGGTAGCCTATTGCCCTGGGTACAGATTACACATCAAGACAATAAATGCTGTGGCACACCTGTTTCTTTAAGAACATTCCTTAGTTTTTCATGAACAATACAATCTCTGCTTATACTCTATAAAGCACAGGCTGATTTTCTTTTGAAAATCTTTGGTGTGCTACCTTATCCAATGTAAGTTTACAATATGATCTCTTCTGCCTCTTCCTTTCCTAAACCCAGTTCAGACATCTGGTATTTCTCACTCCATATATAGTTAAAAAAACCAAACACCTTTGATTTCTGAGTATCACTTTGCTTCCCTGGGAAATTAATGCAGTGATCCTCTGGTTACTGCAATCCTTGATGATGCTTTTGGGAGGAATTGGAATGTACATTGAGCATTTCCAATCTGTGGGCCATTGCTTTGTTTCTCATATTTCTTGACAGGTTTTAGTTGGAACTGGAGTATATTCTGTGTCTGCAGATTGGAGCAGTTCTAATGGTGTGCCATTATTCCTGGTGATTTATTTATCCAAGTGCTCCGAGTGTAGCTTTCACTTCACTTTAAAAAGTTGTAGATTTTTCTTTAATTGGTTTCTCCTTGAATTAATCTGTCAGCCTTTAATGGCTTGTATATAGTTCTTCCATGTATTGTTTCCATTGTTTTTTTATTTCTACTTGGTCATGTAGTGTGTTCCACTGTTGATCATAGAATATCACACTTTTAGTTTAAATATCCCTTTGATTTTTCAGATCTTGTGGAAGAGATCTCTTCATTTTCCTGTTTTGTCATCTTTTGTTTCTCTGCATTAATTATTATAGTAGTTGTTCTTGTCTCTGTGCACAAATTGTTGAACAGTTGCATTCAGTATTCTAACTCTTTTTCTGCCACCTTTTACTTTTGACTCTCATCTGTCCTTGGTTGCTTGAAGAGTTTTATCTGTCATCCATTGAGATTTCTCTTTCTTTTTGGCTACAGATGATGTCTTTTCCCATTACATCCTGATAATGTCCCTGGCTTCAGTCCAGAGTTCTTCTGGCTCCGAATTGATTATGCTTAATAGTGCAAATCTATTTTCCATATTATCTTTAAATTCTACAAAGACGTTCTTCAGGTTGTATTTCAGGATGATGGTTGGTTTAGTGTTCATCTTTAGCTTTAGTTTGATTTTTTATATTAATAGCCCATAGACTGTGCCACAGTCTGCTCCTGGTCTTGTTTTTGCAAAGACAATGGAGCTTACCAATTAGGTAATCTATGTGATTTCCATATCGGCCATCAAATGACATTCATGTGTACTTGCTTCTTTGGTTGTCTGAACAATGTGTTTGCAATAAACAAACTGTTGGTCTCCTGCTTCATTTCTTGATCCTAGACCAATTTTTCCAACAAACCTTAATTCTACTCTAGGACATGAGAAGCTCTGTCTTCGACATGTTGAACTTCAAGCGCCGATGCTGCATCCACTGATAGATAGCTGTGAGACAAGATGAAACTTGCTGTTCAAGCCACAGAGGAAGGTCAGGAGTGGAAAGATACAGCCGAGAGTACAGATGATAGGAAAAAACAAAAGAACTGGTAAGTTTCCCCAAGGACAATATGTAAAGAGAAAACAGTAGGCCCGGGGAACTCCAACAGATAAGGAGACAGAGGATGTAGTCTGACTACAGCAAAAGATCTGACAAATAAGATTTAAACCAATCAAAAACAGAGTACGAGAACCCGAGGTCAGAAAGTATATCAAGTAGGAGACAGTGATCAACCGTGTCGAAGGCCACAGACAAATCTAGAACAAGAACTGAGTAAAGGCCATTCACTTTGGCCCAGAAAAGATCATTTGAGATTTTTGTGAGCGCTGTCTCTGTAGAATGTCATGGACAGAAACCAGACTGAAAGTGATCAAGGATGGAGTTGGCTTTGAGAAACTCAAGTCAGCAAGAATAGATGACCCCTTCCAAAACTTTGGAAAGAAAAGGAAGAAGAGAAATTGGATGATAGCTGGACAAAGAAGAAGGGTCAAGAGAAGATTTTTTTTTTCAAGATTAGGGAAACGAGAGCATGTATTTGAAGTCCAAAGGAAAGGAGCCTATAGAGAGAGAGATATTAAAGATATAGAGAAGTGAGGGCAGAAAAGAAGGGGCTAGACTCTAGAGAGATAAGGAGGCGAGAGGGAATTGGATCGAGAGAACAAGTTGCAGGTTTGGAAGAGTTCAGCAGTGTGGAGAATTCATCTAGAGAAACAGGAGGAAACACAGAGTTTTGTAGCTGCAGGTGTCTGAAGATTAGTGGTGGAAGACAAATCAGGAGGAGGTATCTCAGATCAGATAGTAGAGATCTTTGAGATGAAATAATTGGCAAAGTCAGTAGGGGAGAATAATGAGGAGAAAGGGGGAGAGGAAGGTTTAAGCAGAGTGTTGAAACAGGAGAACAAACGCTGCGGGTGCTTCTCATTGGCGTAGATCAATGATTTATAATAATACTGTTTCGCTATGGACAGGGTGTGTGAAAAGGATGAAAGGACAAATTTATAATAATCCCACTCCCTGGACTTTTTCCAGAGATGTTCAGCTGCTTGAGAGAAGGACTGGAGAAACCTAACTATGGAAGTAAGCCAGGGCTGAGGCCTAGACATAGAGGAGGATGCGCGTAAAGATACAGATGCAAGGTTGTCAAGAGTTGAAAAAAAAGAGTGGAGTTCTGTAAAGACATAGCTGAGTCAGCAGAGTACTCAAGATTTAGAGCAGAGAGAGAAGAATCCAAGGTCTGACTGAGATGTCTAGAATTAACAGACTGAAGATCACAAAAATAGTGTTGAATAATATGATGAGGAGGTGGAATATAAGTAAGAGTAAAAGAAATTAGATGATGATCTGACAATGGAAAATCAGATGCCGAGAAGTCAGAAATGACAAACTTAGCAGCAAGAACTAGGTCAAGGCAGTGACCAAGAGAATGGGTTGAAGAGTTGTAATGAGGTTGAAGACTAAAAGAAGCTGAGAGAGAGCTGAAGTGAGATGTTGAAGGAGTCTTGGGGTCATCAAGGTGGATACTGAAATCATCTAGAATCAGGGAGGGGACTGAATCCAAGAGAAAAAAAATGTGAGCCATGGCTCAAACTGGGACGTAGCCAGGATTTCAAGAAGGGGCAGTAGGGATCCAGACCAAATGCCATCATTAATGGGGGGGGGGGCAATGGAAGGCGGCTTCACGCATCCTGGAAGGACTAATGGCGACCGCATGTGGCCCAAGAGAGGTTAAACTCTGACACTCAGCATTGCAAAGCCAAGCCCCATTTTCCCAAGAGAGGTTAAACTCTGACACTCAGCATTGCAAATCCAAATCCAAACCCAATTCCCAAGAGAGGTTAAACTCTGACACTCAGCATTGCATTTATATAAAATATAAATACAAATCCAAGCCCCATGTCCCAGGATAGGTTCAGCATTGCCAACCTAAGACCCATTTCCCAAGTGAGGTTAAACTCTGACAGTCAGCATTGGCAACCCAAGCCCCATTTCCCAAGGGAGTTTAAACATTGCAAACCCAAGCTCCAATTCCCAAGATAGATAATACTATTTAAAACTAGAGGGGGAGCAAGCACCATCACAGGTACAGAACAGATGGAGACACAAACAGAAGCACAGGCCTGGGCACAGGCACAAGCCCAGGCAAGGGCACAGGCTTGGGCATGAGCATAGGCACAGGCACAGGGCAAGGGTCCAGGCACAGGCAAAGGTCCATGCATAGGCATGGGCAAAGGCACAGGCAAGGGGACAGGCTCAAGCACAGGGCAAGGGCCCAGGCAAAGGCATGGACACAGACTAGGGTCCATGCAAAGGCACAGGCAAGGGCACTGGCATAAGCAAGGGCACAAGCACAGGCAAAGGCAATGGCCCAGGCATGGACATGGGCACAGGCCCAGTCCGGGCATGGGCGCAGGCAAGGCAAGGCACTGGCATGGGCAAAGGGTGACCTTGGGCAGGTCAGTCTTGGGAGATTTTTAAACAGAGGCTGGATGGCCATCTGTCAATGGGGATGCTTTGAGTGTTCCTGCATGACAGAATGTGGGTGGACTGCATGGCCCTTGGGGTCTTTTCCAGTTCTAGCATTCTATGATTCCATGATTCAGCATTGAAAACCCAAACCCCTTTTCCCAAGAGAGGCTAAACTCTGACACTCAGCACTGCAAACCCAAGCCCCATTGGGTTTCTATGGTCAATGGTCAATCTCTGCCAGATGTTAGCCACAGAACTGTGCTGGAGAACACAGAGATTCCTAGAGAAGTATTTTTTTTTCTTTAAAAGTAGTTTTTTTATTTGCATTTCCCCCACTTTCACGGGGGGTCCTATGCCCCTAACTCCAGCAAACGCAGAGGGCTAACTGTAAACAAAATAAAATGAGTCCCAATTTTGAGGGAAAAGAGGGATATAAATGTAATAATAATAATAATAATAATAATAAATATCATTCGAAAACAGGTCTCCTTCTAAGCTTAGACTTCGAACAGTGAAACATTCAGAAAAGCAGTGACCACTCTCATTCGTGGATGAGTCTCTTTCAGAAACTTTTTATTTTATTTCCGGGGCACAAAAATTTAACTTACTGCCCTCCAGAGCTTCTAGATTTCAGCTCCAAGAGGCCCTAGCCAGTCTGGGGATGATGGGAGCTGTAGTCCAACACCACCTAAAGCTCAACTTTTCTCCATGCCCAATTTACCTTATCGCCATAGCAGTACTTTGTGCACATGGTTGAAAGGCTGCAGAGAAAAGTCAAAGAAAAGGCTGAACATCTCACCAAACCACAAATCCTAAAATTGCATTGCATTTGAGCCGTGGCTGTTGAAGTGGTCTCAAACTGCATTATTTTTGCTGTGCAGCTGGAGCCGTTAAGTCTTAAAAAGTAGCTTTTCAAACTCTTAAGAAATGCATGTTCTAATTCGGGACCACTGTTACACTATCATGAAAAGCATTTTGCTTGAATAAAATGGCTTGCAAATGTTTGGAATACAGCGGGCCCTTGTTATGCGCTAGGGTTTGGTTCCAGGACCCTCTGAGGATAATAAAATCCATGTATGCTCAAATTCCATTAAATATAATGGCACAACAAAAGGGTGTCATATTAAATGGAAAATTAAGGTTTGCTATTTGGAATTTATACTTTTTGGGAATATTTTCAAGCCGTTTATACTCAAACCTGTGGATAAGGAGGACCAACTGTTTATGTTTACCTGCTTTTTATTTTTCTTTTAAAAAATCCATAGCATTGATAAACTGGATCAGAAGGATCATATATAAAAAGAACTTTTTAACAAATATTGTCTTATTTCACTAATGTAGAAAGTTTTAGATAGATAAATATGGACTATACATAATGAAAAGGAGGATATGATAAATTGATACAGAATAGACAAAAAAACTACATACATTTAGCTAACTCAACAATTTGACAAATTGGGATTAATTATAGAAAATCAAAGAAAGAATACATAATAAAGGAGAGGAAATCCTTTTATGTATATGTAATGTATATATGTTATTTATATTTACTTGTTAGATGGTTTGTTTGTGTTGTGTTGTGTTTGTATTATGTGGAATTTAATAATAAAAATTTTAAAAAATCTTTCCAATAATCGATAGATTTATTAACAAAACAAACAGCAAAGAGGAATTGGCAATTAGTTACAGTTAAGAAGGAACTCAAGAGCCAGCATCATGCAGTAGTTTGAGCAACACTGGAGAACAGGGTTCAAATCTGAGCTTGGCCATGAAACCTACTAAGTTGCCTTGTGCAAGTCACACTCTCTCAGCCTCAGGGGAAGGCCATGGCAAACCTCCTTTGGACATACTTGGGCAAGAGAACCCCATGAGAGGGTCGCCATAACTCAGTCACACACAATAAGAAACACACATGGAACTCACAAAATACTGCTGGTTTTTAACCATCAGCTAGAGATTTATTTATTTATATCTTTAAGATCATTTTATAAAAATATAATACTCAGCTTCTGAAGGAATTTGCAAAAACTATTGACAATCTGTTAACTGCAGAAAACAGGAGGATATCTGTTGACTATGGTATGCTAAATTGCTAATGAATTGTGATTTAAAAACAGAAAAAGCTGACATTTATCGGTGGAACTCACCAAAACTTGATATTTCATGTTAGCTCTCCAAAACTTCCTCATCCTCAATGACGCAAGGAATGGCTTCAGTCTTACCCTTCAAGTCTGCAAACGCCTATGGAAAGAAACCACAATATTTTAATGGCATGACAGCTAATTAGTTAATTAGGTAATTAGTAACTGTTAGTATTAGTTTCCCCCTGGGAACCAGCACAATATAGTGGTCGGAGCGTTAGTTAGAGACTAACTCTTTGAGCATTAGATCATTATTTATTTATTTATTTTTGAGTATTTGTGGCTCAATGAAGAGCAGGGTTTAAGTACTCCAAATAACTAAATACTGTAAAGGCTATCAGAGTGGCTAAGCATAGTGGTTGGAGTGTTAGTTAATGAGTAACTCCTTTGATTGTCAGTTAGTTAGTAACTGTTAGTATTAGTATCCCCCTGACAGTCAGCATGGCACAGTGGTTGGAGTGTTAGTTAGTGACTGAATAATTCTTTGAGTGTTAAGTGTAAGTATTATTATTTCCCTGAGAGCCAGCATAGCATAATAGTTGGAGTGTTAGTTAGTACTCTTTGAGAGTTAGTTAGTTAGTAACTCTTTGAATGTTAATTAGTAACTGTTAGTATGTTCCCTTTCAAAATATTTTTATTGCTGTCTTTCTGAAAAAAATAAAAATAAAAATTTTGTACATATATATATATATATATATATGTATATGTGTGTGTGTGTGTGTGTGTGTACACATCAGGTATTCTTAAACAAGAGCAATGGACCAGGTTCAGGTAATTTAAGTTCCTTAATTAATTCTTTAACAAGTGTTTTTGGATTTTGGAATATTTGCATTTCTGTAAGGAGATACCTTGCAAACCCAAGTCGAAACATGAAATTTCATGTTCAGTATACATCTCACAAACATACGTTTGTGCTATGTTTAGTAGTATCATGGCCAGGCTGGAGGACAACTCGGAGGACTCAGAGGATGAGCCAGAGCCTCTGGTACCTGAACTTGTACTTGGGGAGCCTGAGGCTGGCTCTAGCTCTGCTGTAGCAGAGTCTACAGCCTCTCCAGAGATTCAGCAGCCAAGTATGCCTGGGGCCGAGGCTGTGGACATAGAAGAGGATCTGGGAAGTGCGCCTATCTTCAGGGAGTGTGGAGCCAAAAAGGAGGGCCTTCTAAGATCACTGAGGCTTTATCAGAGACAAGTTCATAATCAGACACACCTGAATGCCTGCTGCCTGCCTATTTAGACAGCTGGAGCAGGTGTGGCTCCTTGCCAGTGATTATCTGACTTTCCTGGAGGAAAGACTTTGGGGCAAAACAGATGGGCAGGAAAAAGTGGCTTGAAGCTGCCTTTTCTGAAGCCACATTGAAATCCCACCAACCACACCGCCGGCTCCCAAGGCAGCTGGAGTGTTCATGTCATGACCACATGACTTGGCTTCAAGCCTGGAAGAAGCGGGGGAAAGCTGCTTCTTTTTGAAACAGCTTTTCTCTGCATAAGGCCCATAGAGAGCACTTTCTTGCTGGTTCTGCGGTCCTCTGGGAGGAACCTGTTACAGCCCATGAAGACAAGACTGGTGCAGACCTCCCAGAGGACTTTTTCAGGTGTCGCCCCCAAGTTGTGGAATGACCTGCCGGATGAGACGCGTCTCATTTCATCTTTAGAAGGCTCCAAAAAAGCCCTGAAGATGCATCTCTTCTGGCAGGCCTTCCCAGAGAATGTGAATATCTCCCAACTCCAATCCTAGGTCCAAATCCTAGGCCCTAGAGTTGTTTTCTTTCCCAGCCTTCCTTCCCTTGTACTCCACTTCTATATAACCTAGGTCTTAGGTCCGTCTTCCCTGCTGCTGTTTTTTATTGTTTATTTTAGCCATTCTATGTTTTTAACTGTATTGCGATTTAATTCTTTTTTAAGGGGGGGTGGTAAGGGAAAGGATGTGATATTTTAACTGTAACTGTTTTTAACTCTTGTTTAATCCGCCCCGATTGCTTGTTCAGAGGAGCGGACTAGAAATAAATAAATATTTTTATTATTATTACTACTATGTATCATCTAAACGCCACACCTTCAAGTCAGCCTGAAAGCACATCTTTTGGCCTGTCTGTTTAGCCCCTTTGTCTCTGGCTCCTGTGGTTTTTTGGACCAAGCCTTTGCTTCTTAGACTGCTGTTTATCTGGAACCCTTGACTTTGGACTGCCTGATCGATCTGCCTATTTGATACCTTGAATCTTGGACCGTCTGACAACTCTTTTGGTAATCCTTTTGCTGATACTGCCTTTAGTCTCCAAGATTATGCCATTTGCATTGACTCTGTTAGCTGGGGGTTTGTATGTTGGGAACTAGGCTGGTCTTTTCAGCCATTTGGCTGCTTTCCTGGACAAGCAGACACTTTAGTTTAGTATAAACATAATACACACATCTTCTAAACACAGCCTGAAAGTAATTTTAGACCCAGTATTTTAAATCATTTGGTGCACAGAACAAAGTTTGCATACACAGAAAGCAAAGGCAACACTCTCTCAGCCACCAAAGTGGGCCATTTTGGATTATTTTAAATCTTGTTATTCTGGATAAGAGAACCAATCCTTATACACACATATATAACCTAAAGGTCATTTTATACATTATATTTGAAATACTTTTTTTGTGCATGAAATGAAATTTGTTTCCACTAAGCCCTTAGAAAGCAAAGGTGACACTCTGTCAGCCACCCAAATGGACCATTTTGGAGCATATTAAATTTGCAATTCTGAATAGCCTGAAAGTCATTTGATACATAATATATTCAATAGTTGTATACCTTGAACCCTCAGAAAGCGAAGGCAACACTGTCTCAGTCTCCCAGGTAGGCCATTTTGGAGCAACTCCAGATAAACGAAAACCAATATTTTTACAGACTTTCTGTGCATGAAAACCAATTGTTCAAGAAAACCAATTGCACATACAACCTAAAGGTAACTTTATACCCAAA
Source organism: Urosaurus nigricauda (assembly GCA_034509955.1). Taxonomy (NCBI): domain Eukaryota; kingdom Metazoa; phylum Chordata; class Lepidosauria; order Squamata; family Phrynosomatidae; genus Urosaurus; species Urosaurus nigricauda. The sequence goes on along the minus strand of JAOEGL010000004.1, from coordinate 224,846,603 downwards.
TATAACATTATACCCAATGTTTTCAAATACCTTTTTGTGTATGTCCATTGATGCCAGGTGGGCCATTTTGGAGCCTCAAAGGGAGCTATAGATTCCTGATATGCACAAAAGGGAGAATCCCACGATGCAACCCCAATTCTAGGTACTGTATTTTGTTGCCATGCACAAATAATGATGGGTCTTACTCTTTCCTTAATCAGCCCCCTCCAAGAAATAAAAATAATAAAATGCAAACTTACCCCACCCTGGGGAGACTTGTCTGCAGGAAAAGGCAGCAGCAATCTGGAGTGGAGCCTCTCTCTAGCTCCAGGTGTGAGTGTTCTTTATCATTAAGGGATTTAAAGGGACACTGTCCCCAAAAATAAGATTGCAAACTCACAAAGCAAAAGGCACAAAATATATCACCCACGGCTTTGGGGAGCTCCACTGGTTTATGGATTTTGGGCTACTGTACTTTGCTGTGTGGCCAACAGGGCTTATCCTTGCATGTGTTTTTCCCCCTTCCCCCTCCAAAAGGTGGAAATATTAAATTCAAGATTGCTGGGGGAGGGAGGAATTGTCGGGGGCAGCAACATACAGACGAGTTGTGTCTAGTACGCACACACGCAGAGTTTATGTACATACAGTAAGCAGGACGCCCAGAAGAAGGTCTGCAAAAAATCTGAGGTTCTGCGAAGGCCTCTGAGCTGCACAGCAAATTTCCTCTCACATCCAGGAATGCATCTCTGGACAGTGAGGCTTCTCTCAACAAGAGGGCTTTTTAAGTTTTGTTAACGAACTATTTACAAAGATTATACTGAGTATCAGATAGCCGTCTTGAATACTCACCAACAAGATGTTTTGCCAACCAACTGACCATAACAACCAACTCTGAGGCAGTCACTCTCTCTCACACTGTGTGGCTCTGTGTGAGAGACTCTCTCTGAGAAGGAGATTAGCCCCCCCTTATATATATATGGTCTTGTGTGAAGTCATGAGACGGCCTTATCACCAATGAAATACTTACCTAGTAAGTATTGCACCAGACTAAATATATATAAACCCACTTGAGGGTGCATCTGTATTATAGAAATAATACAGTTTGAGACCATTTTAATCATCATGGTTCCATCCTACAAGGACTTGTAGTTTGGTGGCTTGCATTAAATTCTACAGTGCAGTTAGTGTGCAGAGGTACTGTACTCAATAGAGTCCTGGGGTTTGTAGTTTTGTGACATGCATTAACTCTGCAATTCCTGTGCAGATCTGCTCTGTAGAATAATGGGATTCATAGTTTGGAGACATGCATCAACTCTGCAGTACGATCAGTGTACAGCTCTACCCCATAGAATCCAGGGATTTGTAGTTTTTGTGACATGCATTAATTCTGTGGTGCAGTTAGTGTGCAGATCTGCCCCATAGAAGCCTAAGATTCATAGTTTTGTGTCATGCATTGACTCTGAGGTGCAATCCATGTGCAGCTCGACCCCGTAGAACCCTACTAGGATTTGTAGTTTTGTGACATAACTTATTTCTGCCATGCGATTCATGTGCAAGTGTAGAATCCTGGGATTTGTAGTTTTGTGGCATGCATTAATTCTCCAGTCACATTAATTCTTTCAGGGCAGCTGTTGCAGTCACACTTTGCAATCACACTTTGCCTAGTGGTGCATCTAAACTTTTAGACCTCTTTAAACTTTTAGACTGCCATGGCTCGGTCCTATGGAAATCCGGGGATTTGTAGTTTGGAGACATAGCCACACTCTTTGGCAGTGAAGGCCTTGTAGAAGATGGAGGCTGGTGGGATGTCTAGTCCAGCCTCTGTTTTGCATTGACTCTACAAAATTCAAGCAGAAAAGTTTTCCACAGTTCTGAAACCTGAGACTCTTAGGAACTCAAGAGGCTTCTGAATATTGTCAGACTCCAACTCCCATCTGCCCCAGCAGTCCAACAATACCTGGAGGGTAACTTCTTCCATTTCTGATTTAAACCCAGGGTGTTGTGGTGCTGATTTTGGGGGGGAATCGAGGTTCGAATCCTCGTTTGGCCATGGAAACCCATTGGGATGACTTCAGTCAAGTCCCACTCTTCCCTAAACCTCATCAGCAATGGTTACAAAACTTTGGTCCTTCAGATGTTTTGGGCTTCAACTCCCAAAATTCCCAACTGAAGTCCGAAACATCTGGAGGACCAAAGTTTGGGGACTGCTGCCTTAAATGGAAGACGATGGAAAAACTCTTTTTAAAAAAGCTGGTCAAGAAAACTCTGGGAGAGGGTTACCATTAAGTCAAGAGTTGACTTGAAGGCATCAGGTGAACCAGCATTGTGTTGTGTGTTGGGAACTAGAGTTCGAATCCCTGTTCAAACCTACTTACTAACCCAACGAATGTCCTTGGCCAAATCATATTCTTTCAGCTTCAAAAGAAGGCAATGAAGAACCTCCTCTGAAGAACACTGGCCACGAAAACCCTACAAAAGGATGGCCATGAGTGAACATTTGAAGGCATGCAACCATTCCAGGATAGGTTAAACTCTGACACTCAGCACTGCAAACCCAAGCCTAATTTCAAAGACTGATAGGAATTGGTTAGCAGAAACAGGAGGGCGATAGATGACAGCAACTTGCAGCTGCAAAGGTGAAAAGAGTCTGATAGAGTGAGACTCGAAGAAAAACAATAGCTAGGGGGAAGAGAAAGGGCTTGAAACTGGCAAGAGTTAATCAAATAAGATGCCGACCCCACCTCAGGGTGGCTTGTATGGGTGAAAGAAAGACCACCAAAAGAGAGGGCAGCAGAGGTAGCAGTATCATGGCCTAGGAGCCAAGTTTCAGTAAGAGCAAGAAGATTAAATGATTTAGAAAGAAAGAGATTGTGAATTGCTGTCATGGGGTGCGAACATTAATCAAACATTTCCTAGGGGTGTGGGGCATAGAAAGAGCTGAGAACCACTGGTTTATGAGAAGACTGTTCAACCTTGTGAAATATAAGGTAAGAATAGACCAGCTCTCTGAGCCTGCACAGCATGATAGTCACTACTGAGCTACTACAGACAGTTCCTGCAGATTTGGGATTAGAAAGAGAAATCATTCAGAAGGCTTGATGTCCTGGCAACCTTAAGTGCAAGCACTGCTTGCAGGAAGTGTGATAAGAGGATGTGGAACTGACTTCTTAAATTGCTTGATCAATTAATAAGTGAAAGCTCATTGTAGGATCATTTAAAAAAACACCTTGGCTTTGCTGACAGATGTAATTAATTTGTCTATAATTAATGTTGACTTTTAGTTAAACCTGAGCAAATATTCATTACTTTATAGCAAACTATAAAATATATCATAGGCTGTCAAATGGGTTCTATGACATAAAAATTTGCAGTAGCAGACACTAATTTTGTATTAGAAATCTCCATTCCAAAGCAAATAGTAGTCCTTTTAACAAAAGTAGGTTGCTCAGTTGGAAAGAATACCTTAATCCTCATTTAATCATTTAACCTCCATTTTTTGTATACACAGAATAACAGCCATATCTACTCAGTGTTTCCTTTGATGCTATATATATATATATATATATATATGCCTTTTAAACAGCAGGCACAAGGAGCAAGTATACACATACCCATGAGATCAGGGATTTCACTGTAGTGAAATAATAGGCAGTGCAGTCCAGCAGTTTCCAGATGTAAAGAGCAAAGCAAGGGCTTTCTGTTTATACATTTAATGGTTTGACCCTGTGAACTTTGGTATGTTGGTGGTGTTTCATGGGGCAGGCAAAAATGGTCCAAACAGCAGCATTTGAATTGTTCTTTCAAAGGCATAGTCCAGGCATTTTTAGGTCTTTTTCACACAGAATCATTTATAACATATTGCTATCACCTGATCTGCCATGGAATCCTGCAATTTGTAACTTTGTGAGGAAGCACTGGAAAACCCATTCTAAAGAAGTCTTGCCAAGCAAATCCCATAATGGGGTTGGAAAAAACTAGAAGGCACACAACAACGAGCAACTTTGGACCCTTTACCTGAGAGTGCTGGTGGCTCACTAAATTATGGAGATTATCAGATGTGGGGAAAAGCTGGGAGTGAAAAGCATAGTAAGCATACAAAAGCATATAAAACCATAGTAAAAGCATTCCTGGATCTTCATCGGTTAAGTCCTGGATAAGTGCAATGTGTCTGAAAATCTTCAGTGAGATTGTGTGACTTTGCTGGGAATATGCCTTTTTCTTCCCCGATTTCCCCCATCTGATAATCTCCTAAAAATCCCATGATTCTATAGAATATAGGTAGGACAGTTAAAGTGGTATCAAAGTGCTATAATTGTGTAGTGTGCAAACTGGATCTGGCACAGATTAGCTTCCTCAGAGGATACTGAACTCAATAGATGGGCCAATTCCTTTGTATGGTTGTAGACCATTATTCAACAAATAGTAACCTCTTTGCCCAACTTCCATATGGGGAGGAATTGCCACTCTTACTTTAGAGATGAGGAAATGCCTTACATGTTGATGGGAAGTGATGCATGTTTACTGGGAGTCTCTGGATCACCCAGATTTTAGTGGATGGGTGGGGTTAATGTAGCAATACATCTTATTAAAACCACACAGTGTTTTTAGCAGAAGGGCTGTGTTGTGGAATCTGTGGAATCTCACATAGCATAAGGCACTTTATAAGTTTCCACAGATTCCAGATCAGATTCCAGAACAGCAAATCTCACTGAATAACTGAACTAATCCAACATGATTCAAATTGGAGAAGGATGTGGCTTATGGATCACATGTAGCATCAAGGCCATTTCTGCAGCCACCAGGGCCTGAGGACTTCCACAAAGTGGAAAAAATTGCCCACAATGGACATCTGAAAACAAAGAGAGGATGGGGGTGCAGTGGGGCAGGGTGCTGGAGGGCCCAGGTGGTCTCCCAGTGCCTGGCAGTTGTCTACCTGTTGCTTTAACTGTGATTCCAGCTGACTTGAGGACCACTATGCTATATTTTTCAACTAGGTGATGTTATTATGCTCATGGAAATCTATACCTTTTAGTATGTTTTCACCATGCATACATGGTATGTGATTGCTTTTAAAAGTTTGGTTTTAATATCTGTTTTTTGTGTATGTACCATTTTGAATGTTCCCGTTAGGAAAAAAGAAAATTATAAATAGTGTCATGAATACGTCAATAAAGCTGTAGCATCTGCACTGTGGATTTCCCTTCCAAGAGATAATCCATTAGACTCACTCAACCAGAACCTTTAAATGCGTGGTAGCTACAATCATATACCCACATACCACTTACCTGGGACAGACACGTATTATACAAGACTGTGTTGTTTCCAGATTGTTGAGTACCCTCTGTCTCTCAGAATTGCAATGAGTTCCCATTCTTGCTGCTTTTAGGAAGGCAAAGGATAGCGTGGATAGTGTCTTATTTAGTTTGGCCCTTAAATTCCAGTCCTAAGATTTCATTTCAATCAAAGTTAAGCACTTAGTTGATTTCAGAAAGAATAAAGTACATACTTAACTCTCTACCACTGCAAGCACAGAAATGCTTAATTTTGACTGCTTCGTGTACAGTAAAATCAATGCTACTGAGGGTTGAATGTGTATAGATCAATGATTCTTCTTTCCACCACTACCACTCATTCTAAAGGTACCGTAAGTGAGTGGTGTGGTGTCAGTAACTGGCAGAGAGTGTGGTAGTTATTTTCAGGGTTACATTTCCCTGACAAGATGATATACATGTCTCTTTTTCTCATCACTTTATTCTCATAATAAACCAGTGAAGTAGCTTGAGCTGAGACAGCATATTTGCTCAAGCTTGCCTGGGGAGCATTGTGGTTCATTGAAGTTTACAATCCAGATCTCCAAGGTCTGAGCTCAACACCTGAACTGATACACTTCACTGGTTCTCCAACTAGAGGCTGTTTAACCATTCCTTCCCAATTCCTACCAATTTGTCCATTCAAATTCCATCCCACGCCCCCATGCAGTTTTACCTCTCATAGGTTAAAAAAAAGAGAGATCACAATTGGCAAAATTGGCAAAAAAACTCCAGGGCAGGGAGCAATTTTGGAAGGACTGATGGATGGAAGGGTTTTAACTCTAATCTCCCTACCCACACACAGCTACTGTGCATGATAAAAGAATGCGGTAGAAGTAATGTGTAGATCTACCCTTGCTTGACAGTAAATCTGTTTGGGCTAGTAGTTGCTGGGCTAGTAAAATCATAGAATCATAGAGCTGGAAGAGACCTCAAGAGCCATAGAGTCCAGCTCTATGCCATGCAAGAATACATAATCAAAGCATCTCTGATGGATTGCCATCCAGCCATCCAAAACCTCCAAAGAAGGAGACTCTACCACTCTCCGAGGGAGTGTGTTCCACTGTCAAACAGCTCTTACTGTCAGGAAGTTTTTCCTAGGCTGCGTTCACACTGGAGAAATAAACCGGTTTAAGTGCCATGGCTCAATGCTGTGAAATTCTGGGAATTGTAGTTTGTGGGGCTCCGCTCTGGGCCCCACAACAAACTACAATTCCCAGAATTTCACAGCATTGAGCCATGGCACTTAAACTGGTTTATTTCTCCAGTGTGAACGCAGCCCTAATGTTTAGGTGAAATCTCTTTTCCTGTCCTATTCTCTGGAGTAGCAGAAAACAAGCTTGCTCCATCCTCAATATGACATCCCTTCATATATTTAAACAGGACTATCATATCTCCTCTTAGCTTTTTTTCTCCAGTCTAAACATAACCAGTCCTTCTTCACAGGGCATGGTTTCCAGACCTTTTATCATTTTGGTCTCCCTCCTCTGGAGATGCTCCAGCTTGTCAACATCCTTTTTTGAACTGGGGTGCACAGACCTGGACACAATATTCTAGGTGAGGCCTGACCAAAGCAGAATAGAGTGGTACTATTATTTCCCTTGAGCTAGACCTTATACCTCTTCTGATGTTAGTAGTCACTGGGTTGAGAATGGAGCACCTCTTTTTAATTCTTGTACAGCAACCTATAACCAGTTATTTGTTTTTAGGTGCCTTCAAGTCAACTCTATCTTGATACCCCATCATAGGTTTCCCTTGCCAATATTTATTTAGAGGATGTTTGCCACTGTCTTTCTGTCAGGCTTAAACAATGTTATTTGCCCAAGGTTACCTGTTGGATTTCTATGGCTAAGCAGGATTTGAACCCTGGTCTCCCAGAGTCCTAGTCCAACACTCAAACCATTGATTCATACTGGCACGGCATAACTAGTTCTGCACAACAAAATTGGACAGTATCCTGGAAGTATGTATTACATCATTTTAATACATTTTTGTCCAGTAGGCAGTTGCCTTTAATATCAATATCAATAAATATTACTATGTTTACCCACTGACTTTGGTGTATTTCTCTTCACTCATCAGCAGCAAGAGTTATTTTCCCATGTAGATGTCTACACCAATCACTTTAACTCTGATGTATTTTTGGTATGTATGTGTAAACTTCTAAATGTATATGTAACCTTTAAATGAAGTTTACAAAAGATGTCAGTTTCTGGTGCCTAAGAACATTAGGCCTTGGTCACAATGGACCTTTAAGAGAGGTGGTCCTAATAGAAATCTCAGTTGCAAGGCAGAAAGATCCATTTCAAAATCACAGGCCTACCTTGGTGCTGTACATAAGAGTTTTATCATTAACTCCCAGAAGGAAGAGAATATTCTAATACCAAATAGTCTTGAAAAATCAACCTTAGCATGCTTCATAGTTATCCTCCTCTCAGTCTAAACATTTTGTCAAGCTTTTTCAATAGTCAATCATATTCTAATCCAAGGTTGGAAATTTATATCTTCCAAATATTGTTGAGCCAACCCTCACTACTGGCTATGCTGCATAGGGCTGATGATGGTTGCAGTCCAACTATACTGGAATGGCCACATGTCTCCCACTCTTATTCTAGTCACAGAACCTGATGACCTCTTTGTACGCAAGAACAGATTTGATCAGCAGAGCTCAGATGCAGCATTCATTGGGAAGAAGGGGCAAGTTTGGAATAGAAGAGTTGGCCTTGCACTTCCTTCCATCCATAGTATTCAGTCCTTTTGCTAAGTTTAAAAATTTACACAATGAGCTCCAGTTACATGAGAAGAATTAAACTCAATAATGGTTGCATAAGGATGGTTATGATAGCCTTACCTATCATTGGGGTGAGTCCCCAATATTAATACTAATATTAATTAGTAATATCAAGGAGGTATGGGCATTTATAACTGCTTTGTTATTTCAGTTGTAACACAATGAGAATGGAACTAGGTTAACGTATTTCCAATTTTTCAAGTGATTTTGTGCATGTGTATGTGGCATTCCTGGAAATATTCTTTTCAGTGTTCACACAGGGACTTCCTAAGCAAAATGTACATGTGACAAAGAAGCACAGCACTACCAGCACTAATGTCACAAAGACAACAACAGCTATAGAGGAAAAACAAATAAACAGGAGGCTGTTTCTGTGTAGCTGGATGAAAATGCAGGTAAGTGGAAAACTATAACTTAAACACATCTTCTTCAGAACTGCTGCGATGACTAGACTTACACGACCATTTTTTAACCATAGCTGGACTTTTGAATGCAGTGATACTTCATGTACATCATTACTTTGTGATGGATTCAACATACATTCTGACGGCAGGCCAGCACAAATTGTGTTAGCTTTAGAATGTATATTGTCCCTCAGTCTTGATGCACAATAACAAATTCACAACATTCAAGAACATGTTAATTGCTACCCAAAGATTTCTGCAAAAGAAAAAAGAAAAAAGGGTATCTTGTACTGAAAAAGAATGTTTACATGAATCATCCATCCCTTGGTAAATTGCCAACAACATTAGATGCTGGGGTGAGAGAAACAATAAATATTAATACACCTCTAGGTTTTCCAGCATGCAAACTGATCTTAGGACCATGGACTAATGCAATGAATCATTTAGACTTAATTCACTGGGTGTGCTCCTGCTCATGTTTGTGAGACTGGCCATAAGGGATTTCACTTTGTAGGCATAGTAGTCCCTTAAGTTGACTGAAGGAACCACTTTCATCCCATCCCCAAAATCACAACTCCTCATTGCACTTTCCAGCTGCTTTTGACGCCTATAAAAGTGAGAAAATTTGTTGAAAATGAGGGTGATAGGAAGGACTACTACCAGGATTCCAGCTAGGATGCAGGCAGACGCTGTCAGCCTTCCCGCAGTGGTCACTGGGACAACATCCCCATAGCCAACTGTGGTCATGCTAACTGTAGCCCACCACCAGCAAGCAGGGATGGTCTCTAAGGCCCTGTTTTCTTCTTTTTCAATGGTGTAAGCCACTACAGAAAAGATAGAGATTCCAACTGAGAGGTATAGCAAGAGAAGCCCAACCTCTCTGTAGCTATACTTGAGAGTGGCTCCCAGAGATCTAAGGCCTGTGGAGTGGCGAGCAAGTTTTAGGATGCGGAATATTCTCATCAGTCTCAAGACTTGCGCTACTCTACCCAAATTCGCTAAAGCAGGGCTGCTTTCCACCACCAGGTTCACAATTAAAGTGATGTAAAATGGAAGGATGGACATGAGGTCAATCAGATTGAGTGCATGCTGGAAGAACTTCAAGAGGTCTGGGGCCACAGCAAACCTTGCTACCAACTCAAAGGTGAACCATGCAATACCAAAATGTTCCACAATTTCAAACCGAGGGTCTTCCTCCAAGTCCCCATTTCTGCTAACAATCTGAAAGTCTGAGAGGCTGTTGAGGCACATGGTTATGATGGATCCAAGAACCACCACTATGGAAAGGACACTGAAAATTCGGCTCATGACAGAATAGCCAGGATTATCTAAAGCTAACCATAGCTGCCGCCTGATTTTCCCAAAAGGCTGGTTGTCAAACTTTGCAGCATCGTTGTAGAAGGCCAAGATTTCATCAAATGAAGAGGTGGTGCTTTCTTGGTCACTGTGATCTTCCCATTTTTCTTGGTCTGGTTCCATTTTTCTACCATGGTAGCTGTAACTGCAGCAAGAATCAATGAAGAATTCATTGATGCCCCAGTATTCAATTTCCTGGCTGAAGGAAAAGACACAGAGCTCCCCCATCACATGCAGCTTCCCGGTGTTATAAAAATGCAGCACGTAAGGGAAAAGTTCAGGGTTCCTGTCAAAGTAGAACTCATTCTTAATGTCGTCGTAATCGTCACAAAGCTCCAAAATCGACTCCTTCGAATGGCAGCTCAGCAGCTTGCCCAGCCTTGTTTCGGGGAATCTCAACAACGTGTTGGATCGCATCTTTTTCTTAAAGCCGCCAACGTTGATGCTGATCTCATTGTCTTCGCAGTCAGTCTCTGATAAATCCCTTAGACTCAGCCTGGTCATGGTGAGCGTCTTCCCAATCTATATGGGGCAGGTGAGGAGAAGACCTATGGGATATCAAAGGAGGGAATCAAGGTTAGCCAAGATCGGGACATTCATCTCCCTCACAATTCACACATGCTTTGTAGTCTGTCTGGATCAGAGATAGCTATGCACAGAGCTTTCCATACCCTCCTTTCTACGGTGCCAACTCCCTTCTGTGAAATATAGCTATTGTTCTTCAGCAGAACGGCAGGCGAGGGGTGATTCCAGTGGCATTACAAACCCTGTATTTCCCTGTGGTTTCCTTACCTTTCCTCTCTTTCCTTTGCCTCATCCCTTTGACACAATGCCACATATAGAGCATGGTTGGCTGCCACAGCCCCCTCCTTCGATGAGAGAAGAGCGACTGGAAATAGGGCATGGGCTTTGACGGCCGGGTGGGCATCCAGAACAGCTCCAGGAGATGGGGATATCAGGGACACACACATACACCAAGCTCCCTCAAGATTGTGTCCAAAAGACCCAAAGCAGGTAGCTCCCCTCGGTCCCCTTCCATCCCTCCTCCTCTCAGGTAGAAAGTCAGCCTCTCCTTCCACCAGAGCAAGCCTTTCCCACCACGCCCCTGGAAAGGAACCCCTGGAATACAGGATCCTGCCCCACCCAAGACCTCCTTTCTTACCTGGAGAGCTTCTGTGGCTGCTCCAACCCTCCCTAGGAGCCTGCAACTTCCAGGAGCATCTCAGCAGCAGCAGCAGCAGCATCTCTGGGGCGGGGTCCTTCCTTCTTCCCAGCTGGAAGATGGAGCTGTCTCTGGCAGGAAGGGTCCAGCCTGGACCAGGCACAGAGAGAGGTTAAGGCAGCCCTGGGTCCTCTCTGCCCCCCTTCCCTTCCCTTCCCTTCCCTTCCCTTCCCTTGGAGGCAGCCCCTGCCTTGGCAGCCAAGGAAGGAAAGGGGCAAGGAAGGAAGGAAGGAAGGTGCTGAATGGACAGCTCCGCTCCAGCCGCGCCTCCGACGCTCAGCTCCAGGCAGAAGAAGCAGAAGCTCCACCAGCCCCAGCCCCAGCATCAGCCTCAGCAGCCTCAGCAGTCATGGCGACCACCGGCAGACCCCCGCCCCCACGGCCCAGCCCTGCCTGGCCAAGCCTCCTCTGCCTCCCCTCCTCCTCCTTCTGACCCCCTCCTGGCCCAGCCCCAGCCCCAAGGGAGAGAGAGGCACCTGCCCCGGGAGGAGGGTCCACTGCCTGGGGCTCCTTCACCTCCAAACCTGCCCTTTGGCAAGGAAAGCTGGTGGTGATCTGTCTGCCTGTCTGTCTGTCTGTCTGTCTATCTATCTATCTATCTATCTATCTATCTATCCATCCATCCATCCTATCTAATCATTTATCTACCTCTGTCTTTCTGTCGGTTTGTCCTATCTATCTATCTATCTATCTATCTATCTAGCTATCTAGAGGTGGCCAGTACCTCCTCCTGCCCCCCCCCCCTTGGTCCATCTCCAAAAGAGACACACCTGCCCTGGGGAGGAGGAACCTCAGCATGGGGCTCCCTCAGCTGCAAACCTGCCCTTTGGCAAGGAAGGGTGATAATGATCTGTCTGTCTGTCTGTCTGTCTGTCTGTTTGTATTTCTGTCCATTCTATCTAATCTATTTATCTCTCTCTCTCTCTCTCTCCATCCATTCTATTTAATCTATCAATCAATCAACAGGTGGCCAGCACCTCCTCCTGCCCCCTCCTTGTCCAGCTCCAAGGGAGAGGCACCTGCCCTGGGGAAAAGGATCCACAGCCTGGGGCTCCCTCAACTGCAGACCTGCCCTTTGGCAAGGAAGGCTGATGACCTGTCTGTCTGTCTATTTTATCTGTCTAATCTGTTTGTCTAATCTATTTCATCTTATCTGTCTATCTTATCTATCTTATCTGCTTCCCCAGGAGGGCAGTGCTTCCTCCTGTCCTCCTCCTAGTCCAGCTCCAGCTCCAACGGAGGGATACCTGCCCTAGAGAGGAGGATGGACAGCTTGATGCTCTCTCAAATGCTAACCTGCCCTTTGGGAAGAAAGGCTATGGATCTGTCTTCTCTCTCTCTCTCTCTCTCTCTCTCTCTCTATATAATCTATTTCTCTATTCTATCTATCTATCTATCTATCTTCCATCTCCCCAAGTGGGCAGCACCTCCTCTTGCCCACCTGCTGGTCCATCTCCAATGGAGAGGTACCTACTGTGCAGATGGGGATCAGTTTGGTGGTCTCTCAACAGCGAAACCTGCCCTTTGGGAAAGATGGCTATTTTAAGCCCCCTGCTCTGCCCAGTCAAGCCTTGCCAAGGACTGGGCACCTCTTTCGCCTTCCCAGGTGGGCAGTGCCTCCTCCTGACCTCCTCCTGGTCCAGCTCCAATTCCAATGGAGAGCTACCTGTCCTAGGGAGGAATATCGACAGCCTGAGGCTCTCTCAACTGCAGATCTATTGTTTGGGAAGGAAAGCTGCTGACCTGTCTATCTGTTTTTTCTCTCCAGGTGGTCAGCACCTCCTCTTGACCCCTTTCTAGTCCAGCTCCAGCTCCAATGGACAAGTGCCTGTCCTGGGAATAAGGATCAATATCCTGGTACTCTCTCAACTGCAAAACTGGTTTTTGGGAAGAAACGATGGTCATATATACATATATGTGTGTTGTGTATGTATGTGTGTCCCCCACACTGCCCAGCCAAGCCATGCCCAGGACTGGGAACCTCTGGGCATCTCTTTCACCTCCCCAGGTGGGCAGTGAATTCTCCTCTATGAGTCTGAAACATGGATCATCTATTGCCAACATCTATGACTCCTCAAACATTTTAATCAGCGCTGTATATGTACAATCCTAAATATACACTGGACTGACTATGTGACGAATGTTGATGTCCTTGAGCAAGCAGAGATCACCAGCATCACCTGAGGCCATGCTATTGAGAACGCAGCTGCGCTGGGTAGAGCATGTTTCTAGGATAGAGGACCACCACCTCCCAAAAATAGTACTCTACGGTGAACTCGCCACAGGTCAGAGGAAGAGGGGCACTCCAAAGAAGAGAAACAAGAACTCCCTGAAACAACATCTCAAGCTTGGCCAAATTGATCACCAACAGTGGTCTGCCCTGGCCTCACATCAGGAGGCACGGAGACACACTATCCACAGTGCTGCAACCTCTTTCGAGAACTCACGCCGAATGAGTCTTGAAGAGAAACCACAACACAGAAAGAAACACAACTTGGAAACATCACCCAAGGAGACTTTCTACTGTGCTTTCTGCAACTGGACTCGTTTATCTCGGATTGGCCTTTTTAATCATCAACACGCTTGTAGAAAGCATGGGATGAGTCCTTCCTGAATCTTCATTAGCACAGAAAAGCCAGAATCATAGAAACACAGAATCACAGAGTTGGAAGAGACCACAAGGGCCATCCAGTCCAATCCCCTGCCATGCAGGAACTCTCCATCAAAGCATCCCCGACAGATGACCATCCAGCCTCTGCTTAAAGACCTCTAAGGAAGGAGACTCCACCACCCTCTGAGAGAGTGTGTTCCACTGTTGAACAGCCCTTACTGTCAGGAAGTTCCTCCTAATGTTGAGGTGGAATCTCTTTTCCTGGAGCTTGTATCCATTGTTCCAGGTCTTGTTCTCTGGAGCAGCAGAAAACAAGCTTGCTCCCTGCTCAATGTGACATCCCTTGAAGTATTTAAACAGGGCTATCATATCACCTCTTAACATTCTCTTCTCCAGACTAAACATCCCCAGCTCCTTAAGTTGTTCCTCATAGGGCATAGTTTCCAGACCCTTCACCATCTTAGTTGCCCTCCTTTGGACACACTCCAGTTTCTCTATATCCTTTTTGAATTGTGGTGCCCAGAACTGGACACAGTATTTCAAGTGGGGCCTGACCAAAGCAGAATAGAGTGGCACTATTACTTCCCTTGATTTAGACACTATACTTCTATTGATGCAGCCTAAAATTGCACTGGCCTTTTTAGCTGCTGTATCACACTGTTGACTCATGTTTGTAGTGAACCGCCAAGTTTCTATGATGACAGCACCCTGGGCCTTTTATATCCCACCGCTGCCACCAAAAGATGTGGTGAACTCTTTCTTGTTCACTCCTACCTATCTCTTACTGATAACTTTGGAAGCATGTATCAAAGGTTCACAAAGGCCAAGTGATATTTTAAAACAAGTGTAAAGTTTATTTATAAAATACATAAAGAGAGTATTCCCCATCACCATATATGGATATCAGAGCTGAGCAGTGGAGAAAGTGGATAGGAAGAAAATTAACACATTTAAGATGTAGTGCTGCCGAAAAGTGCTAAAAAAAAGACAAACAAATGGGTCCTAGAAGCCATCGTACCTGAACTTCCTTGAAACCAAGATGACTTACTTTGGCCACATCACGAGGAGGCAGAATTCACTAGGAAAGACAATAATGCTAGGAAAGGTAGAGAGTAGTAGAAAGAGAGGAAGACTGTATACCCGATTGATAGACTCAATCAAGGAGCCATGGCCCTGAATCTTCAGGACATGAGCAGAGTGATTGAGGATAGGGGTTCATGGAGAGGTCCCATTTACAAGGCTGCCATGAGTTGAAGCCAGCTCAAAGGCACCTAGCAATAATAACACAAGATCAGCCTGGCTCTGTGTATGGGGTTGAATGGGACTCTATCTCTCTCTCACCCCCCCCCCCCCCCACTACTACCACCACCACCATACCACAGACCTCCCACTCCATGCTCCCTTGGTCTCCCTGCACCAGGACAGCATAGGAATAAACAAATAAGATAAAAGCCTACAGTGTGCCCCCTCCCCTTTCCTTGCTATTTCTTTGCACTTTGCCCACACCTTTCTCTTGGTAAGTCAAGGTTTGTAAAGCATATCTTGACATAGGAGAAAAAGGAGAAGAGGAGGAGGAGGAGGAGGAGGAGGAGGAGGAGGAGGAGGAGGAAGAAGAAGAAGAAGAAGAAGAAGAAGAAGAAGAAGAAGAAGAAGAAGAAGAAGAAGAAGAAGAGGAGTTGGTTGCTACTGATGGGAACACTGTAGGTCTGGTTATAGCTTGCTTGGTTATTGATCTGTGGACAGACAGAAACTGGGTGTGTTTTGTCGATTTAGCTCAGAGCAGACCAGTTGCCTGCAGGCACTAATGATCAGGAGATACCAGGAGTTCATGACCCTCCCTCTCTTGCTCACACATACATACACATGAGGATGTGGCCAGCTAGGCAAGGCATCTGTAAGCACGCTAAGTACATGGATGCCTAGTTAACAAGGTTGTCTTTCCCCCCACTTTGAGGCCAGCCTTTTGCTGCCCTTGAAGCCTTGCTGGAACAGCCATCATATCAATTCAGTTTGTCTATGGACTCTTTCATACAAGGCTAAATTGGAAATATAATTTAAGGTCAATTCGAATGCAATCATGGGTTTTACATTCTTGCGAATTAACTCTTCGCATGCAAATTCGGGCAAGAGGGAAGCCAATTCGAATGCAATCATGGGTTTTACGTTATTGCAAATTAAAGCTTCGCATGCAAATTCGGGCAGGAGGGGGTTATTTTCGGGTAATGGGAAGTAATTCCGAACGGAGCAGGGGTTCATGTAAATTCGCTAAACAAGCGAATTTACATAAATCCGCACTGGCTCCATTCGGAGTTGGGAGAAATTCCTCCCCGTTTGAAAGAGTCCTGAGACACTTCCAAGCCCCAAAACTGCTTCCCACATAATACATTTTCATTTTAGCTCAGTGTGCCACTTCAGAAATATTTTTTTTCTATACATTCTCTTATCCTTCACCTTCACCTGCACCCTCCCATCTGCTAATAAAACTGACGGGCAGTAACACAAGAATGGGCAAAAGGAAGGATTGTTTCACATAACCAACAATTAGCTCTCTGCAGACATTCCCTTCCTTGAATGCCTGATGGAATACTAGGTTCTTCTCAAGACATCCTTAGGCGATGTACTTAGCTCTTCTTCATGTAGTGGGAACTGAGGTGTAGTTAGATAATTTTGGATGCTGGATCTCACTGTCATACCTCTCTCACACATACACTTGACAGTAGCACACTACACAATTATAGTGCTATTATTCCACTTTAACTTCTGAACTGCCTCCTGTAGAATTCTGGGGTTTGAAGCTTACTGAGGCATAAGAGAATTCAAAATGTCCTGCCTAAACTGCAAATCCCAGGATTCCACAGGAGGCAGTCATAGCAATTAAAACACTATAACAGTGTAGTGTCATATTTTCCTCCCCCCTTCTCTCTCACACACACAAAGGTACACACACACACACACACACACAAATTCTCTCCCTCTTCCCCAGATTTTAGATGAGTGGTAGAGAGCCTATTTCTTCACCTCTTCAAATTCACTGAAGTCCTGATGGTCAAGGTAGACACATATTCCCCTGGTGGTCAGAGGCAAAGATAAAGGCATAGGACCAAAAATACCAGCTCATTTTATCTTAAAGCTTTTCCTGCTAGCAAAAAAGCCACAGAAGAAGCATCCAGATCTTTCACAATCAACATAGAAAAGGGAGGAAACAACCAAATCACAGTATCATGAGTTTGGACATCGGGAGAATAACTTAGAGTTATTCCAAGTACCTGGAGTGCTGAACCTTTGGATTTTATCACACAGGAGGCAAGTGCCTGCATCCTGTGAATAAATGGCTATTAAATCTGTGAATATCCTGCAACAATGGGATTGTTTTCAGATGGCATCATGTGACATTGCCATTTTCCCTCCATTATCCCATGAATAAAGTGGCAAAATTATGCCACTTTTCATTCATGGGTTTTCCCATTAATGAAAAGTGGTGTGATTTTGCCGCTTTATTCATGGGATAATGCCAGGATAATGGCGATGTTGTGCAATGTCATCTGAAAACAATCCCTTTATTGCAGGATATTCATGGGATTTAATCACCATTTATTCATGGGATATGGGTGCTTTGCCTCCTGTGCGATAAAGTCTATAGTTTTAGATGGTAATGCTCAACTCATGGTAATAGTAATATGCTTATTTATTTAATTTATAAGCTGCCATTTTAAATTGCCTTTCTTCCAATATGGGACCCAAGGCAGCTTAAAATGGAGGATAAAACAAAGCACAAATGAAACAGTATATAATACAGAAGTTTAAAAAAATTAAATAGAAAATCCTATTAATATTAATTAAAATATGTTTGAAACATACACACACAATAAAATGATTTTTAAAAATTATTTCAAAAAATGTGGTAGCTTTTGCCTGCCCGGTCATCCTGGAGACCATTGCCCCAGAATCCTTTCCTGCTTGCATCACTCAACCAGAACCTTGACTGGTGGGTGTCCCCTGTCAAGAAAATGGACCTCGCTACCTACATTTGCATGCATGGGACCACCATTTCAGCTTACCATGAGATATGCAACCAGTGGGATGCCTGGTTTGTAGACATCGCAAGGGAGCACAGAAGTGGCAGGGAGAATGTCTGGAAAGATTCCTGCAGGGAACTGAAGAGAACTTGCTGCTACAGTGTGTAGCGATGGTTACTGACAAACATGACTCTCAAAGAGGTTAGGCAAATTCATGAAGGTCTGCCAATAGCTATTCACACTCCCACTAAACCATGTTTAGAGACAGTATATACTTGCATACCAGACAGGTATGCAAGTACTTGTCTTCAGACGACATGGCTGGGCATCACTGGTATCTGCTGGGGTTTGGGTCCAGGCCCCTCCCTCGGATACCAAAATCTGTGGTTGCTCAGGTCCTACAAATACAAGTAAAGTAAAATGGTGTGCCTATAAAAATGGCAAAATTGAGGTTCTGGAATGTATATATATATATTTAAAATATTTTCATGCCATGGATGCTATGGAATTGATGAATAAAAAATATGTGGATGTTGAGACCAGACTATACAACTGAAGGGGCTACAGCGTTTATCCCTTGCCTGTAGCCTTCCAGGAGGTATTTGTTTGGTGACTTTTTTTACATTGGACTCTTTCATACAAGGCTAAATTGGAAGTATAATTTAAGGTCAATTCGAATGCAATCATGGGTTTTACGTTATTGCGAATTAACTCTTCGCACGCAAATTCGGGCAAGAGGGAAGCCAATTCGAATGCAATCATGGGTTTTACGTTATTGCGAATTAAAGCTTCGCATGTAAATTCAGGCAGGAGGGGGTTATTTTCAGGTAATGGGAAGTAATTCCGAACGGAGCAGGGGTTCATGTAAATTCGCTAAACAAGCAAATTTACATAAATCCGCATTGGCTCCATTCGGAGTTGGGAGAAATTCTTCCCCATTTGAAAGAGTCCATTGTGAAGAGGCTGTTCCACTTCAGGATAAGCTTTTCCTCCTGAACTGGAGTCCTCCCAATGTCGTGCTGGCCATGAGCAGGGAGGGAGGTATAGAAGTTGCATTCCAGCACATGTATGTGAAGAAGGCTAAAATAGGCCCTTGTTCTAATTCAGTGAGACTCTTTGTGCTAGCCTGATTTTCTCTCACATCGGCCTCTGGAGAAAGCAAGGCTTCAGGCCTCTTTAGTCTGTTAATACTGTAGTAGGAATGAACTGCTAAGGGCTGCTTTACACATTCATAAAATTATAGGTCATTTTCTCATATTAGGCTTAAGTAGGTCTTGTGAGCAGGAATGCTAAACCTACATTGTGTCGGTTATGCATCTGATGTCCCTGTCTTTAACTACAGGCACAAGCAGCAAGAATTAGATTGTATTTGTGTAATGAGGCATAATTAATCATCTTTTTGTTGTATATCTTCAAGTTTTTTTTCCAACTTATGCAATCCTAAAACAAACCTTAGGAATAGGGATTGGAGCCAGAAAATCAGAAGAAGATTAAGAATGGGAAGAACAGCTATGAAAGAACTTTAAAAAGGCCTAAAATACAAAGATAGACAACAGAGCTCAAAAGTTGGAATCATACAAGTCATTGTATTTCCTATTACCATGTATAGATGCGAGAGCTGGACAATTAAGAAAGAATATAGGAAGAAAATCAATTCATTTGAGATGTGGTGGTGGTGAAGAGTGCTGAGGATCTCCATGGACAACCAAAAAGACAAACAAATGGGTCCTAGAGCAGATCAAGCCAGAAATCTCCTTGGAAGCCAAGATGACAAAATTTAGGTTGTAATACTTCAGAGATGTCATGAAAAGGCATGAATCATTGGAAAAAACAATTGTGTTAGAAAAGGTGGATGCAGAAAGAGAGGAAGGCCACATGCTAGATGGATGGACTCTATTAAGAAAGTCATAGGTATGGCTTTGGAGGAACTAAGCAGAACAGCAGAGGAAAGGAAGGCTTGGAGGCATCTCATCAAGATTGACTTGAGAGTGTTAACAACAACAAACAACAACAAACAACAACAAGGCAAACCTATCACAGGGTTTTCTTGGCAAGATTAGTACAGAGGGAGTTTGCCTTTGCTTTCCTCTGAGACTGAGAGAATGTGACTTTCCCAAAGTTGCCCAGTGGGTTACAGGGTCCCACTTCAGATTGGGATCATTTTTTGGACTGACCCAAGAACTTTAATTCAAAGAGAATATCACTAGCAATCTGACATCTCACCTGTTGTCCGCATAGCAGAGATGTGCATGCATGTAATGTCTACTGAGAGATGCCTTCTTGATGATGACATTGGGGCGATACAGATTGCCCCAAAAGGGCGGTCTGTCGCCACCTAGATGCTGCGGTGAAGCTGCGCAGCAAAAAAGGAGCGGGCAAACCCCACTCTTGTTGTGGCACGATTAAGAAAAAAGGCGTCATTCGGCGCCTTTAGATCGCAGCAACTGTGCAGCTCCATGCTTCGGTGTGCTTATGCATGCCGTCTAAAAGCTTTAGAGTGATGATGCAGGCATCATCATATGCTAGGGTTAGGGAGTGTGCAAACGGTGCACGCTCCCTAACCCTAATGGTGCCACCCAAGCACCTCATAGTGCCTGTCTATATCAGGCCCTTCTGTCTATGAAATGATACCCACCTACCTACCTAGGTAGTAGAGGCAGGCTGTCTCCCTGTTGTTTTCTCACCAGAGGACAAAGATTGCATCTACACTGTAGAAATAATGCAGTTCAATACCACTTTAAGTGCTGTAGCTCCATCTTATGGAACCCTGGGTGTTTTAGTTTTAAAAGGTCTTTAGCCTTCTCTGCCAAAAATTAATGATGCCTCACAAACTACAAATCCCAGGATTTGCTAGGATGGAGCCCTGGCAGTTAAAGTGGTATTAAACTAAGTTATTCCTAGAGTGTAGATGCACCCCTCTACCTCTTTGTCCAAGCAAACAAACAAATAATTTTATTTTTTTTCTGTATAGTGGTCTTACAAGTTGCAGAAAGGAATTTTAAGTGGTGGGTCATAAATTATTCTTGTATTGATGTGTGTGTGTATTTTAATTTGCTATGCATTTGTTAATTTTTATTGTAAACTGCGTTTAGTTCCATTCAAGGGGGAAAGGTGAGCTATAAAGGAAATAAATAAATTTGATTAATCATTGTATGCTCTAACCTGGGAGGCTTGCCTGGTGCCTGCTCTCATAGCATATTGGCGCATGGCAAAGATTCCTTGCCCCCATATGATGTATATGCTGTATTACTAAAGTTGATTGCTTTTAATTAGGCTTGTATATTTTCTTTCTATGTTGTGATATTAAGGTAATTTTTTGTAGATTTTAATTTGCTTTTGATGTGTTTTCTTGTGTTTTGAATTTTTGTAAGCTGCCCAAGAGACTCTCTTCCTTCCTCCTCCTTTTTTGTTGTTGTTGTTGGAGAGCTAATATATAATGCCCCCTTTTTGCCAGTAAGAAAATATTTAGTCATTTTCTTTTTCCTTGGTCCTCAGTTTGTTTATTATAATAAAGCAGGTGAATATGTGCACATTGGGTTCAGACTCATTTCATCTTTTGTAAATTATCTAGACATACAGTGACCTTTCCCTGCCATGACTCATCCCTC
Source organism: Urosaurus nigricauda (assembly GCA_034509955.1). Taxonomy (NCBI): domain Eukaryota; kingdom Metazoa; phylum Chordata; class Lepidosauria; order Squamata; family Phrynosomatidae; genus Urosaurus; species Urosaurus nigricauda. The sequence goes on along the minus strand of JAOEGL010000004.1, from coordinate 224,825,307 downwards.
TTTGGTATCCTTTATAAGCAGAATACACATTAGGAAGATCATACTGATACAGTGGTTGTGCTGTAGAGATAAAAAAGCTGGACCCACCTAAACTCCACAGTGGCACTTAACACTGAAAATTGGCTAGTCTTCAGAGCTCTCTCCAACTCCTGCCACCCCTCTGTTCTCTTTAAATGATCTGACAGTGCTATGGTTCACTAGGAGAATATTTTTAACAAGGAACTGGTATCAGGAAGATGGAGGAAGCTGCTTTATATTGAATCAACCATTGGTCCATTTCACTGCTTGAGATTAACTAGTGGGAGCTTTCAAGGATATCAGGCAAGAATTTTTCTAGTTCTATTTGGAAATGCCAGGCATTGAATCTGGAACTTAGAATCATAGAATAACAGAGTTGGAGGAGAGCACAAGGGCCATCCAGTCCAACCCCCCTGCCATGCAGGAACTCCAAATCAAAGCACCCCTGACAGATGGCCATCCAGCATCTGTTTAAAAACTTCCAAAGAAGGAGACTATCATTTTCTAAGGGAGTGTGTTCCACTGTCTAACAGCTCTTACTTTCAAAAAGTTCCTCCTAATGCTGAGGTGGAATCTCTGTTCTTGGAGTTTGAATCCATTGTTCCGGGTCCTATTCTATGGAACAGCACAAAACAAGCTTGCTCCATCCTCAATGTGACACCCCTTCAGATACTTAAACAGGGCTATCATATCACCTCTTAATCACTCTCCTCCAGGCTAAACATACCCAGCTCCCTAAGTCTCTCCTCATAAGGCATGGTTTCCAACTTACTTTCTACATGCAGAGCAGGGGCTCTATCATGGATGGCTCCAACCTGAACCATTGCTATCTAGAGAACCTGTAGCATTTTGTGACCCTATATAGCTATGATCCATATGCATTTGCTTTGCTCTGCCTATTCCTGAGCAGATATTAAAAGTATTGCCAATCGAACACCTATTGTACTCTAAAATGGGGTTCAGCAGCCTTCTATTCTTCAAAGAGATGCATTTTAATGGGGATAATCTCTTAAGATTCAGGGAAGCCTGTATGGCATAGTGGTTTGAGTGTTGCACTATGATTGTGGAGACTAGGGATCGATTCCCAGCTCGACCATGAAACCCAGCTCGACCATGAAACACATCCTCTCAGCGTCAGGGGAAGGCAATGACAAACCTCCTCTGAATGAATCTTGCCAAGAAACCCCTTGATAGGTTCACATTGGGGGTCACCATAAGTTGGAAATGACTTGAAGGAACACAACAATAACAAAATCAGAGGTGGATACTTGTCAATAAGGCCAAAGCTGAGAGTAAGTTACCCCCTTTCTCTCTGTGTCTCTATTTCTTCCAGTCCTTTCTCCCTCTTCTTTCCCATATAGCAGACACAACCTTCAGAGGACGTGAAGGCCAGACAGGTTCAGACCAAAGTCTTCCTGTGGCCCTAGGATTCTTTTAAAAGATTTCACACACATTTTTCACCTGGACTATTCATCTGAATTCACTTTTATCACCACTGCAAGCACTGTAAACATGTGAGGTGAGTTAGAATGAATAAGTCACTAAATCATGGTCATTCAGATGATTTTTAAATTGTGCATTTTAAATGATGAATTATAAATGTTGATTGTTTTAATATATGAAAATCTTGTCCTTTTAAATTGTATGCACATCCTTTTAAATTGATGTGTGTTTTAATTAATGCATTTTAACTGATGCAGTGTGTCTATTAATTGTTGTTATTCATCACCTTGATCCATGGGGAGAGGCAGGTAAGAGATCCTCCTCCTCCTCCTCCTCCTCCTCCTGTAACTTTTATAGATATATTAGAATTTGAACCCAGGTCCATCTGATCGTCTCCTCCACCCATTGAGATGCTGTTGCTTGGCATCTTTGGTACTTCACAAGAATTTCCTAGATAGGTTCAACCAGTTGGGAGTCTTCCTTCTCCCTTCATCCATTTCTATCACACACAAATGCAGACACTTTGAAGTTTATTCTAGCTTGCCTGAAGCAGGTCAAAATAATGAACTCTATTATATCTAGTGCTTTCTGGGTGCTCTGTCAAAGAGCAACAACAAAAACAAGGAAATCACAGCATCACCTGTGATTGGAGTCAAATATGCTTTAGATTTCTTCAGAACACATTATTCACCTCAATTAGCAACCATTAGAGCAAGTCAGGAGTGCAACTATTGGGGGGGGGGGAATGAGGGTATTGCCCTGCAATAAGAATCTCCCCTGTGAAGTTGTCCTTTAGCCCCTAAATTTCTAGTAGTGTAGTAATTTAAAACTTCAGTTGAGCACTTAGAAATACAGAAATACAGGCATCCAAAGAAAAGGGACAAAGTTACAAGGAGAATGTGAACAGAGCAAACATAAGAATTCTTGACAGGAACAATTTCAATGTCTCACTCTGCAATATTAGAAATTTGGGGATGGAAGGAAAATTTTAATTTACCTGGGACATACAACCCTCATCCTACCCTATAGCTACATTCCTGGTGTCAGTCAGTGCTCATATTGGGTGCCCATCCTCTTGTTGAAGGACCCCACTACCCCATTGTATATATTCTTTGCCTAAGAAAACCCTATGAAATTTGTGGGGTCATCATAAGTCGACAGACAACTTGAAGAAACACAGACACACAGAGACACAGAAAGAGACACAGACACAGACTAAGACATATATATATACACACACAGTGTCTTGAAAGAAAAGTGTAGTTTGAAGGATGGGGTAGGATTCCAGGAGACCAGGTTTAAAACCCTGCTCAGCTATGGAAACTCATTGGGTGACCTTGGTACAAGACATTCTCTCTGTGGTTTAGAGGAAGGCAGTGGCAAACCTCCTTCGAACCAATCTCACCAAGAAAACCCCACGATTGGCTTGAAGGGATATGATGGCAAGAAAGGATTAACCATGATTAATTCTAGCTCCAACCCAGTCAAAGATTCCACAGTGGGTTTACTTTGGCAATTGTATGCTTAAAGCAGGCTTCCAAAACAAAAGATGTAGCTGTGCTGGTTGTGGGAGGACTGGTGGGACATGCAAGTAGTTCTCTGTAACTGTGAAGAAGAAGAAAAAAAATCCAAGCTAATTCACACCCTTCACTTCTAGAATAGCTGAGCTGACCTCTCATTTCTCTTTATATTTGTGACATGTGCATCAGTTTCTAAATTCAGAAGAGTGTTAAATATGAGAAGGGATTTTTGTCTTTACCTAGAAATGTCTTAATTGCCTACTGGGAAGGTGACAGTTTTATTCTCTAGTTTCAATCTATTTTAGTCTAAAGTGAGATACTTCCAACTGGAGATGGAAAAAAAGCAGAAAGAGTGATGATAATGATTCCTGTGACAGAGAATCATGTCATAAAGTATCTTTGATGTCAATGGGTAAAGCAACAGGCACTTTGTATTGCTGCTGGTTTGTATTGCTTGCTGCCAAACAAGATGAATTTACAAGTTAGCCAACCTAAACCCAAATGGACCAGATGATTAGAAGCTGTAGTAGCGGGGAGTACCATTTTGATGTTATTGTTAACTGCCTTTGAGTCAATCTTGACACATGGTAGTCCTGTGGATGAGGCATTTCCAAGACCCCCTGTCCTCCATCTCCCTGCTCAGGTCCTGCATACTCAGGCCCATGGCCTCTCTGATTGAGTCTAACCATCTGGCATGTGGTTTTCCTCTCTTTTTACAGTCTTACACTTTTCCTATCATCCAATGATTTATGCATTTTCATGATGTGACGGAAGTAAGACAGCCACAATTTAATCATCCTGGCTTCCAGGGAGAGTTGTTTTAGGACACATTTGCTTGTCTTTTTGGCCATCCATGGTATCCTTAGCCGCCTCCTCTAGTACCACATCTCAAATGAGTTGATTTTCGATAGGCTTTCTTCACTGTTCCACTCTCACATCCACATATTGTGATGGGGAATATGATGGCTTGGACGATCCTAACCTTAGTATTCAGAGTTATGTCTTTGCACTTTATGATCTTGTCTATTTCTTTCATAGCTGCCCCTCCCATTCCTAGTCTTCCTTTGATTTCTTGACTGTAGTCTCCTTTCTGATCATTGTTTGATCCAAGGTATGGGAACTCTTTGACTAGAATGAATTCATGTAGATTTTTTTCCTGGTCATTATTTTTGTTTTCTTAATGTTCAACATTAAACATACCTTAGCCCTTTCTCCTTTGACTTTCTTTTGTAATTGTTCCAGGTTTTTGGTATTTTCTGCTGGTAGTATGGTATCATTTGCATATCTTAGTTTGTTAATGATCCTTCCTTCAATCTTCATACCTCCTTCCTCTGAGTCTAAGCCTGCTTTGTATACAATATTTTCTGCATAGAGGCCAAACAAATAGGGTGATAGAATGCAAACTTGCCTGCATTCCATTTGTTGTGGTAGTTGTTGGTTGCCTTCAGTCATTTCTGACTTATGGTGACCCTATTGTGGAGTTTTGGCAAGATTTGTTCAGAGGAGGCTTACCATTGCCTTCTTCTGAGGTTGAGAGCATGTAGCTAGTCCAAGGTCACACAGTGGGTTTCATAGATAGGCTTGGAACCACACCCTGGTCTCTAGAGTCACAGTCCAATGCTCAAACCACTATACCATGCTGGCATTCCATGTAGAGATAGCTAAAAGTGCAAGTGTGAGCATAAACCAGTCTTCCCTACATTGTGCTTTCCAGATGTGTTGGACCACAAACTCCATCTTCTTCAACCAATGGGACAAGAAACCATACTGCCTGGAGATGAAAGAAGTAGCAGTTCAATGTATATAGAACTTGCCAGTTTGGGTGATCCTCTCTATATCAATGACCACATATGGCAAATCAGATACAACAATGGCATACCTCTGTATAGCAGTTTTCAAAGAGGTAGCTATTGGAAAATGAACTAACAGTCCAAGATCTCACATCTATACCAGAAAGGGATCCTGGAGTGTGGTAGAGACCTAGATGAAAATTTTGATGAAAGCTGGGCCTAATTAGAAAAATAACTGAAAATAAAATTGCTATGAGTATCCTTCCATTATACAAATACATGTTATGACAATATCTAGAATGCCATTTTCTGGTCATGGCACCTAGGATTTTTTTTTTTCAATTGGAAAAAAATGCAGAAAGGAGCAACTTTATCAAGGGACTAAATTATCAAGGGACTAAACAAGTCACACTATGATGAAAGGCTGTGTCTGGTATTGTTTTGTTTAGACTAAAGACACACTTGCTAGAGATGTATGCAGTTATTCATGAGGAGGATAATACACACAATACCAGAACCAATATTGGAATCATCCAATGAAGCTGAATAGCAGGACATTCGGGACAGATGAAGCAAAGTACTCCAAACAGCACTTGATGCTAAATGGTTAAATTCCTTGACACCATATTTAATTATGGTTGCCACTGTGGATAGTTTTACAAAGGAAGTAGGTAAATTCATAGAGGTTAGGGCCCTGAGTATCACTTCAAGCTGGGGAAATGAAAGGGAAGCATCAGCTGTACTCATGTCTTGCAGGTGGGCTCCTCACATACTCATCCAGTTGGTGCCTCTGTAACCAGGAAGCTGGTTTAAATAGGCCTTCAGCCTGACAGAGAACAGCTCTTCATATGTTCTTCTCTATGGTCAGAACTGTCTGGAGTGTACCAGGTTCAGGAAAGCTTAAATAAACCAATCCATGGAGTATTACTGATTGAGGTCTGCATGAGAAACATACGTGAGAAACCGCACGAGAAACATACACATTGAATGGGGAGTACATGACCTTCAATGGGCTTCTATTCATTCTGTAATGGGGCTTGTGACTTTCTGCAGAGCCCAGAGCATACACTTATGTACACTGAAATTGCCCAAGGGGTGTCAGCCATGTGCATTTAATAGTGGTCCACATCTGTTGTGTTATGCTGGTATCCAGCATAGGGAGCACATAATACAAGTGCAACATTACTCTGCTGGCTATTATCTACCCTGTGCTGGGGTGATTTGGGATCCTGGCCTGTGTTTGAAACAACAGTAATTGACGCAAAAGTGTTTCAGCCAACAGAAATTCTGTTGGTTCAAACACGTCTTTAAGAATAACTGGCGATCCTTGCTGCTGAATTCCCCTTACGCTTTCTCTGGGGGAAGGGGGAATGTATCAGGCAGATGCAAGCATGCAGTTGCTATAGAAATGCTAACTTAGTGGGAACACAATGAAAATGAAGACAACTTCAAACAGTGATTCTGTATTGCAGTCTCGAACAAAGCAATTGATTCCCATCCCTGCAATGTAGTTTCCTTAATACACCTTATCTAATAGAGGCAGATGGTGAGAGAGCATCACATTAGTATTTTACTGAAGGCAATTAATATGACACTTTCACATTCTTAAGCCACATGAGTACATACGTTTCAACCATATGGGTTGACAGGGACAGTCCTGATGAATCCTGTGTCATCCCAATTTTTCAGCTGCTTTTAAATGTTCCATTTTCTCTCTCCTTCTCCTATTTTTCTCCTTTGTTCTCATCTTACTTCATTTGGTGAGACCTGTATTAACTCAGATTAACTCAGCAACGGGAAGGAGAAAAGGAGATGGAGTTGTGCCCTTTCCAATAGGCTAAGACAAAGGCAGACTGCTACGACTTTTCCTAGCTTGTTGGTTCTTTCTCATTCATAACTTTTGCCATCTTGAACACGCTATGATGTTGCTGGGCCTTACATGTCTCTGTTTTTGCCTGTGAAATGTTGGAAGGTATGGGCTTGAACAGACTGGGGATAAACACAAGCTTCGGGGCAGAGTGGGGGCATGGTGTCCACATGATGTGCACCCTGACACTGCCCTGATGCCGCTGTCATGCCATGAGCCTGTCACAGCAGTCCTTTAGCACTGCATCCAGATGATGGAGCACCACAAAGAGAGCCAGAAGGTACTGCAGCAGTGGCAAAGGCACGCTTTCCACAATGCAAAAAGGAGCCACTTTTTGCAGCTTCTTTTTGCACTGTGGAAATGCCAGATCAGGGCTGCAGTATGCAGTTGCAGTTGCCATGATCTGACGCTGGCAGGAGTGGCCTGTTCAGCCCCTATGTCACTATCATTCATCCTTCCTCCAACTTGTTTGGTCCGAGAATGGCTTCATTCTATTGACCTTCCCCACATTGTCCTACTGTGAATTCTGCTGACCAGTTAAGCATTTTAATAAAACCAGAGCTTGGAAAAGTTACTCTTTTGACTATATATTCCTTAATCATTCATGTGTTAACTGGAGGATTCTGGGAATCATGTTCCCCAAAAAGTCATTTTTCAATTAAATACCTTCTTCTGTAATTTTGCTCAAAGTGTTGGTTTGGGTATATTTCAGAATTGATTTAAAACTTTTTTGGTTTGTTTTCAAACCTTGCTAGAGAATGTAACTTATTTAAAAATATCTTTATTTTTAATTTCAACAACCATTTCTACTTAATTTCTACAACAGATTGATATACAAGTAGAAATAATCATTCCAACACTATGGCTGAGTGCTTACATCGGGGTTGCATCATGTATATTTCCATATGAATGGATACACACGTTCATTTGGTTATGTATGTGGCTGCACATGATCTGAGTCAACAAATGTGCAACCACATACACAACAAAATGCACATGTGTACCCATGTACAATCTGTAACATGCTGAATGCCCAATATGCATCCATGCACAATAACAACAACAACAATAATAAATAAAATTTTTTATTTCTAGTCCGCCCCTCTGAACAAATATTCCCATCCATCCCCACCTCTCCCCTTAAAAAAGGATTAAATCAACTATAGATTAAAAACATATACAATAAAAACATGTGCAATGGATTAGGCCAAAAATGCCTGAACAAGGATTTCTTGCTCTAGTAGGAAAGAGCGTACGGGTGGAGGTTGGGGAGGTCTATACCCTGATTTGGAGCCAGGGGTATTAACTAGTGTCTGGGAAGGCCTGCCAGAAGAGATGCGTCTTTAAAGCTTTCTTGAAGCCATCGATGGAAGTTATAAAACGTATCTCATCCGGCAGATCATTCCACAGCTTGGGGGCGACTGCAGAAAAGGCCATCTGGGAGGTCTGTAGGTTCCTCCCAGAGGATCAAAGTGTGCGGGGGGGGGGGTGTCATACGGGAGGAGGCGGTCCCTGAGATAAGATGGACCCAAGCCATGTAGGGCTTTAAAGGTTAAAACCAACACCTTGTACTGTGCCCACATGCACAACTCCACAACCTTGAGCTACTCTTCATAAGACAAAAGTATGCAAAGGGATCTAATAGCACATTTGAAATTCAGTGAAAGAAGCTGTAGCATAAACTTTTGTAGACTTAGGGGCTGTACAGACCAGCACTTTGTACCAGCCTGTACATGTGGTGAGGGCTGATTGTCTGCATGCTCAAAGCCCTTACCATGTTGCCCAGGTGCCATTTTGGCATGTTCCTGTCCACATGGAGGGCGCATTGATGACACATGCTGGGCACAGTGTCCAAATGGTACAGTGCAGAAGATGTGTCATCAGGGCTTGGAAGCACACCAATAGTGCCCCTTCCAGGACACAAAAACAAGCCTCTTTTAGGGGCTTCCTTTTGGTCCCACCAGAGGCCGCCGCATGTGGTTGCCATGGCCTGAATCTGGGGCAAAAAGAGGCTGTGTCTAGCTGCCCGTCTGTACAGCCACTTAATCTATTTCCTCAGGTGCATAGAGTGAGGTAGGCCAAATCTGTGAAAGTTTATGCAACAACTTCTCTCACTCAGTCTCAAAAGTGCTACAAGATCGCTTTGCATACTCATATTCCAGACTAACACGGCTATGTCTCTGAATCAGACAAAAGTTTGTTTCTGTGTAGTAGTTCCCAACCTTTGGTTCTTCAGATATTTTGGACTTCACAGAATCATAGAATCATAGAGTTGGAAGAGACCACAAGGGCCATCCAGTCCAACCCATAATTCCTAAGTTGGCCAAATTCTTTTTCTTGTTGTTATATTTATTTGTATCCTGCTTTTTTCCAAAGTTGGAATCCAAAGCGGCTTACAATTTTTTAAAAAATGTGATGACTGTGTATAATTGACTATAAGATGAAAAACCTATGCCCAAAAGGTTGACCCTAAAATGCCCGAAAGGTTGACCCTGGGTTGACTTATATATAGGTCAATACTGTAATACTGCTCAGAAAGGTCCTGATAGAAACTCTTGTAAGGAGGGGCATAATTAGGGGAATTTTAATTTAGTTCAATTTGCTGAGAGGGGGTGTTACAAGGACCCCGTGAAACTGTATACCAAGGGACTGAATTATCATTAAGAAATAGTGGAGACAGGCTTCTTCACTTAAAGTCTAATTTTTATTAAAAGGGGGAAGAAACACGCACTAGTACACGCACACATGCACACACACTCTCATTCGTGACTAAGGAAATAAAGGAATGAAATAAGAAAAAGATTCAAGGCAATATTAGGGCTATACATATTTCAGTAGGCTTTTCCGAGAATCTAGTGCAGTGGGATGTGGATGGAACTCAGTGCTGGGAGTGAATGACTGGGCCAGATCAGAGTTCAGGAGGACAGAGATTCCCCTTGAAATCCAGACTGGCCCACTGCAAGGAGATTTCTGAGGGGTTTTAAGGGCACAATCTAGCCCCAGGAAAGGTGTTTAATTGCTTGGTCAAAGCCTAGACAAAGGTGTTTGATTGCTGGGTGATGTCTAAACAAAGGCATTGCATTGGGGGAGACAGGGTAGAGGAGTTAAGTTAATCACCGGCCCATCAAGTGTGAGACCTAAAACAAAGATTTTACTCATGGAGGTGATAGTTGTCCAATTTAGCAACTCCCAAACTTCCTATGGGGAATTTCCGATAGTATTGTTTTTCAGGGGGTCTTGTAAGGATGACCTCAGAGGGTCCAGGCTGCCTCCTTGGTTTCCTTGCCTCTGAATAATGGCAGACCCACCTGGGAGGTCAGTTTGAGGTCAGAAGGAACTCCACATACTCCAAAATTTTACAAAAAGCCAGCTAAGCTAACACTCTCCCATGATGCCCCACTCTCCTGGCCTGAACAGTGATTTCTGAAATCACTGCTGAGGCAGGTCTCTGTGGGTGGGTGACGGAGGTAATTCCCTTGTCAATCGGATGATAAAACCTTTCCTTCCCATCCTTTTCCTCCTCTAGATCTCTCTGCCTACTGATCACTCAATTCCCCCCCCCCCACTTTCCTTCCATTCTCAATCTGATGTTAAAACCTTTTCCTGTCACATCAGGAAAGTGATATTTGGTAGTTGGGATAAGTCTAGAGAGGGAGAAGGAGGGAGGGAGGGAAGGGATGTTTTTGTCTTTTCCATCCTTTGTTACATGTCCCCAAGTTTTACCCTCAACTCATTCAGGGGTCATGCCAAAATCCATGATTTTGGCCCTAAAACCTCCCCTCAACATATACATAAGGTTGGTTTATAGTCGAGTATGTACGGTAAAAACATACAAGCGTGAGCATTAATATATAATTAAACTGATTGCCGACAGAAGGACAACAAAGAGAAGGTCATTCTGACCAACCTGGGAAGGGAGTTCCAGAGTTTAGGGGAAACCTCCAAGAAGGCTGTGTCTGCTGTCCCCACGAACCGTGTTTGTGATGATGGTGTGACTGAGAGAAGGGCCTCTCCTGGTAATGTCAGAGTCCTGGCCAGCTCATACAGGGAGATGCCGTCTGCCAAATAGCCTGGACCTGAGCTGTATTGAGTTTTATAGGTCATAACCAGCACTTTGAAGAGTTGGCTGGAGGTTCTGGCATCTGAACTTCAAAACAAATGGAGGACCAAAGGCTGAAAACCAACGTGTAGGAGAACTTACACATGTGTAGGGCAATAAGATTTTGGCCTAGTTATACAACTAATAAGAGAGGGATTGCTCATGGCATGGTTTTTATGTGAAAATCTTCAATGCAACCTCAAGGTTCAAAATGTTTGCTTCTAAGTGAAAAGTCAAGTAATATATCCTGTGGCCCATGCTTACAGAAATACTTGAAATATCATACGATCACATGCAGAGGAATCTGCATTTTCAGAACACAAAAGATTCTTATTTCTTTTCAAGAATGCAGACTGCTAATTATGGAAATCAGGGGAGTGGGAAGGAGTGTGTTATACTGGTGAACAATGCTCATTGTTTTGCTCCATGCATCAAGTGTAAAGTTAAAGGAGATGTAAAAACCAATATAAGAAATAATACCTGGAATTGTTTTGTTCAAGAAAATAGGAAACATGTTATATTTGTTCATTCCATAGTACAGTTTCAAAATGCAAACATACGCATGGAAGATGAAGACACCACAACATACAGCTGTTCGATGCACATACTGAAAAAGGAAAGGAAAGGTAAAGGATGAGGAGAGAGCTAAATCCAGGTCTCTTTTTTTTTTCTTCCGTGGGAGGAATGAGTCACACTCTCTTAACAGAGACAGTACCTTCATAAACGGCAAGAGCGAAACAATGGGTCTTCCTTTTTCTCTCATGTTCAATATGCTTCTATTTATTTTAAGTTTTTTCCCCCTTTGCTCCACCTCAACGAGTTCCTTGTCCTCTGTGTTTTTGAGAATCAGAAATTAAATGTGACAGCCGCATCTGTTCTGTGAATTTCCCCGGCTCATATCAGATTGGCAGCTGCATCAAGCCAGGCAGTGTTCAAATGAATGCATCCTTTTTCTATGCAGGTGGTCCTGAAGCAAATCAAAATGCTAGCGGCTCCCAGCTCAAGATCTCCAAAGAGCTTTATAAATATCAATTAGCTTGGCCTCAGTGCATGCCTTCAAGGGGAGGGTTGTTGCTGTAACATAAATACGGCCTATGAGAAGGTTAACATGATGGTCTACTGCTGTCTGCACTGCATTATTTGTGACTCCCACAAGCCAGGTGCAGAGATTATTTCCTATTTCAGCAGAAACACTCCTGATGCAATAGTTACCTTGCCGTAAAGGCATGTGATATGTGTTATTTTTATACAATGTTAGTTAATCCAGGAGTGGGACACCTTTGGCTCTCAAGATGCTGTGAGATTGCAACTCCCAGCAACCCAGGTCAGCATACTTAATGCTGAGGCATGCTAGGAAATGCAGATCACAAACATCAGGAGAGCCGCATGGTTCACACTGTACAGGAATAAAGAATTACAGCACTCCTAAAAAATGTTGATCCAACCTCTGCTTAAAGAATTCCATAGATGGAGAGTCCAACACCCTATGAGTGTACTAGCCAGAATACCCCAAGGATGGCCCAGAGCTGCCCTGTCTTTCCTTCTTACCTGGCCCTCCATTCCCACACCAGGGCAGTTGTCACATGCCGTTACAGCAAGCTAACTGTTGCATCAGGAATGCTTCTGCTGAAATGTGCATGCAGCTGAGCCACCCAGTGTGTCTGCCACCACTGTGGGTCTCTCGCTTCTAAAGTCAGAATGAGGCACCCAGTGATGATAACATGGCTAGGCACCTTGTTTTGACCTCAGAGCAAGTGACTAGCAATAGGAGTAGTGCACAGGGTGGCTCAATGGGACCAGGATGACCAGAGGTTGTCCTTTTCCCAGATATGTCCTACATGGCAATCTTATGTCTGGGAGTCCAGGAGGAGTTTACAATTGCAAAATATCCTGTATTTTGAGCCATAAAATCTGTCCTTATGTCATCCGGGGCCTCTAGCTCAACAGATTTATTACTGCCCAGGCTGCTGCAAAAGGACTTGTTATTTGTGAACTTCAGAGAAGACTGTCTCTGACCATGTGATGGTTTTGTTTGTTTGTTTTTTTCCAGTGGAGTTATGGAAAGGAAAGGAGGATCTGTGTTGTTGAAGCAGATCATCAGCATCAAGTGTGCGATTTGGGTTGTTGAAGAAGCAGGAGGGATGACAGAGCAAGTGGGGAAAAATTGAAAGTAATAATTTGAATGCCGATTCAGTCAAGGGCTTGTTGTTAGTAAAGTAGAATCTTTAGCATTTGTTTTGCTCAGAGTTCTATAAGTATACTGCAAGCCAACAAGGCATTTTAAAGAAGATAGGTTCATCAGAGAGTCTGTGAACATTTAGAAGGGAATGCCATAATCACGAAAAGCCAACATGGGTTTCAGAGAAACAAGTCTTGCCAGACAAACCTGATCTCTCTTTTTTTATATATAAAATTACCAGTTTGTTCGATGAAGGGAATGCTGTGGATATAGTATATCTTGATTTCAGTAAGGCCTTTGACAAGGTTCCCCATGACATTCTTGCAAACAAGCTTGTAAAATGTGGGCTAGACAAGGTAACCGTTACATGGATTTGTAATTGGTTGACTGGCCGAACTCAAAGGGTGCTCAACAGTGGCTCCTTTTCAACCTGGAAAGAAGTTACCAGTGGGGTCCCACAAGGTTCTGTACTGGGCCCAGTGCTATTCAATATCTTTGTTAATGACTTGGATGACAGAATTGGGGGTATATACTCATCAAATTTGCAGATGACACCAAATTAGGAGGAGTAGCCAATACTCCAGAAGACAGGATTGAAATTCAGAATGACCTGAATAGACTAGAAAGCTGGGCCAATGCTAAAAAAATGAATTTCAATGCAGAGAAATGTAAGGTACTGCACTTAGGACGAAAAAATGAAATGCACAGATATAGGATGGGGGACATCTGGCTGAATGAAACTATGTGTGAAAGGGATCTAGGAGTCCAAGTAGACCACAAGTTGAACATGAATCAACAGTGCGATGCAGCAACTAACAAGGCCAATGCAATTTTAGGCTGCATCAATAGAAGTATAGTGTCTAGATCAAAGGAAGTTATAGTGCCGCTCTATTCTGCTTTGGTCAGGCCCCACCTGGAATACTGTGTCCAGTTCTGGGCACCACAATTCAAAAAAGATGTGGAGAAACTGGAGCATGTCCAAAGGAGGGCAACTAAGATGGTGAAGGGTCTGGAAACCTTGCCCTATGAAGAACGCCTTAGGGAGCTGGGGATGTTTAGCCTGGAGAAGAGAAGGTTAAGAGTTGATATGATAGCCCAAATATTTGAAGGGATGTCATATTGAGGAGGGAGCAAGCTTGTTTTCTGTTGCTGCAGAGACTAGAACGCGGAACTATGGATGCAAGCTGCAGGAAAAGGATTCCACCTCAACAAGAGCCCTCCCTCCTGAGAACATCATCTGGTCAACTAGAAGGGAGTGAGAGAGGCCTGGCGACACCATCAGGCCTGGCTTCAATTTGAAGAGCCCTCCCTTCATGACAACACTATCTGGTTACCTAGGAGGGAGGGACAGGAGAGGCCAAACTCCATCGGGCCTGGATTAAGAAGCTGAGCCCTCCCTCCAATCCATCTGCTTAGGTCCAGGCGTGAGAGGGAGAGAAGAACTGCTGGACCTGATTCCCTTCCCCATCACCATTCCCTTCTCCTTTTGTGTCATGTCTTTTAGATTGTAAGTCTGAGGGCAGGGAACTGTCTTAAAAAATAATAGTTGTAAGCCGCTCTGATAGCCTTTAGGGCTGAAGAGCGGGGTATAAATAAATAAATAAATAAAATAAACATTAGGAGGAACTTCCTGACGGTAAGGCTGTTAGACAGTGGAACACACTCCCTCGGAGTGTAGTGGAGTCTCCGTCCTTGGAGGTCTTTAAGCAGAGGCTGGATGGCCATCTTTCAAGGATGCTTTGACTGGGAATTCCTGCATGGCAGGGGGTTGGACTGGATGGCCCTTGTGGTCTCTTCCAACTCTAAATTTCTATGATTCTATGATCAGAAAAATGGTTGAGTATGAGGGCTCTAGATCTTTCTGGAAGGCTAAGAGGTAAATTTTTAAATTTTGGGTTAAGGGTGTTATACTCCAGTTCTGGTGCTGGATGTGCTGGACATCCTCCAAACTTGCACCAGAACCAGGTTTTGGGCCATGCATTGTCTGAACATGATGCTGCCTGAATGGTTTTGCATGCCTTTTGGCCCATGCAGACAAGGTCTGAGGCAGTCTCTTCCACTATTGAACAGTTCTTGCAGGGAAAAAATAGTCTTCATAATCTCTTTTCTTGTAATTTGAATTCATTGGCTTGTGTTCTAGTCTCCAGAGCAGCAGAAAACAAGCTGGCTCCATCTTCTACAAGACATCCCTTCAGATATTTAAAGACAGCTATCATCTTGTAGTCTGCGAATATCCCTCCATTCAAAATTGTCATGGAAGGGCCAGCTGGCATCCATGGTGAGAAATGCTTACAACCAAGTCTTTATCTATACATTTCTCTTGGACTGGGACCCAAGGCAGCTGGGGGAAAAAGAATCAGCTAAAACATAAGAACATTTTAAAACACAATTAAAATCATCACATTAAAACGATAAGATTATAAATAGTATAAAGACATTAAAAAGCACACAAAAGTAAAAAATAAAGCACACCCTCCATAAAAGGATTCCTTGCAAGTAAATGTGGCATTCTATCATAGAGCTTGGGAAAGTTACTTTTTGGGGAATACCAGAACTCAAAAGTGACTGTCCTTAATTCTTTAATTCTTACTTCTTTTTTCTCTATGTATTCCACTCAAGGTGCTAATACTAGTGCAAAAAGGCCTAAATGGATCAGGACTGAAATATAAAGTCCTTTAAAGCAAATTAAAGGGCAACCTACCCCAGCACTAATGCACCTAGGGTTTAAGACCAGTCATGGAGTCTTGGGGGCTGTGCAAGACTACCCAATAGTGCCCTACAGTAAAGCCATCTTAGTGGTGTAACCTTTGTTATGGAAGTACCTTTCCTTACGCTGTTGTCATTCAAACATCAGTTAACATGTAGAATCATAGCATCACAGAATCACAGATTTGGAAGAGACCACAAAGAGACTTTTACGGATTTGATTATTCATGATTTGATTAATACATTCTCTCTAGGAATCTCTAGGTTCTCCAGAGTGACTCTGTGGTCCATGTCCACCAGAAGTTATGCTGGAGGACCAAGAGATTCCTAGAGAGAATACTTCTCTGTGCATATCTAGATCCTCCAGTGCAATTTTATGATCAATATCTGGCAGATGTTGACCACAGAATTGCACTGGAGGAACTAGAAATTCCTAGAGAGGTGCTCTCTCAGGTAAAAAAAAGTGACTTTTTATTTGCAGTTTTCCCACTTTCACAGGGGTCCTGTGCTCCTAACCTTAGTGAATGTGGAGGGCCCACTGTATTTAAACATGGCTATCATGTCACCTTTTAATCTTCTCTTCTCCAGGCTAAACACACCCAGCTCTTCAAGCCATTTCTCATCGTTTATGTGTAGAAAATACTGTATAAAACAAAGATATAAGGCAGAGTATAAAGCAACTGTTTTGTTTTGATGCTTCATTGTATTGCTGGCTCTGTTGTATTGTACTATTGTATTTTTTAAAAAAATTAACTCTGATATTACATTTGGAGTGTTCATTTCTTTTTATAGAGAATATTAGCAGCCCAAGCTCCAGTGCCATCCTGTTGTATCTTCCACACTGCAACTCAGAGATCTTGCCTGTAATTATGCTGGGACTAAGCAAAGCATGGGCCATGACCTATATCTGCCCCACCAGGGTTAACAGGGCTCCCAGATCACTGGAAGCACTGCTCCCAGCCACCAAGGCTTCCATACCACTGAAGCTTCTGGCAACTTTGTCTGGCCATTTAAATGCCACAAAGCCTCTGTTTTAGGCTCCCTATCAGTGTAGACAAGACAGCTGTAATTTGTTTTGACAGGTCTTGCTGTCTACCACCCTTACCTGCCTGCAGCAAACTCAGAGACCCACTTATTATTATAGTGCAGTGGTTCCCAAATTTTAGTCCTCCAGGTGTTTTGGACTTCATCTCCCAGGATTCTTGGCTTTTGGCCACTGTTACTTGGGCTTCTGGGAGTTGAAGTCCAAAACATCTGGTTTGGGATCACTGTGTAGAAGAGAAACAAGTAACAGGTTGGAGAGCAGGAATATTTGGGGAAAATCTTAGTTTTCTCACCTTCTACATGTGACTGCCGTGTGCCTATAAAGACTGGTTTGTTGTTGTTATTGTGTGCCTTCAATCCATTTCTGACTTAAAGCAACCCTAAGGCTTTCATAGACTCTTTCACAGTCAATAAATCTGCAAGGGCTTCATAGGAACATATCCACCCTTGCTCTTCCCAAGCCAATGCACCTGCTGGCTGCCCATTCAGTGTTATGGGTTAAACAAACACTTGAGTACTAAGAAAGTAGATGTAGTGAGTAGAGCTTTTCCACCAGAGTGGATATTGAAGGAATATATGTGTAATACAATTGTAATGTATGTGGATGTGAGAGCTCCTTCTCACTAGTGAAGAATGCATGTTGTAAAAAGGCCTCTCTTGGGCCTGAAACAGCCAAAAGAGTGCCAAAAAAGTGATGAAGCTGTCCTCATTCCTCCTAGAGATTTTGGGGTGCATTTGGAGGTAAAGCATTTTTAAAAATATTTTTGCATGGAGGTGTGGCCCTCAAAAGTCTCTTAAGGACTAATGTGGCCCCAAGCCCCCTACAGCTTTCCACCCCTGCTCTCTGATACGGAAGACTTCCTCATCTATTCACACACCAGAAACATACACAACTGAACTACACCCTGGATTTGTTTGCTTTTCGACTGACTCATTTTTACAGCTACTTGAAGGTAGGAATATGTCTATGTGACACTGTCTCTGTTCACCCTAGGGCCTTCATTTGGTGTAATGTCTTTTTGAACTTCTTGAAAACAAGAGGTTTTCTTGTTTTCTGGCCTAGTCAATTTCTCTAGCAGAGAAAATTATGCAAAGAAAGAAGGCGGCAGAAGGATATCAGTAAATGCACTTTAAACATTAATTAAAAGCATTAAGAAGCTCCACTAGTGCTCTAGGTCCTGGGGCAAAAATGTATTTTTTATCTCAGGCTGTTTGCAAAAACTTTCATGTGAACCTCAACAAGGACTTTTGGTCCTTTTTGCAAGGAAGAAATAGAAGTGTTATATTAGGAGCAAAAAGGATTTGATGAGAGAGACCAATATGTGATACAAACTAGTATTTCCCCTACCAGTGTAGATGCTTTAAAATTAACTCACATGTGCTTCCAGACTGATGTTTCCTTGTGCTGACAGTTCAACCAAGTATTCTAAGCAGCTCTTCTTTTGTTTCGTTTTTTCCACCTTAATGGATCTCTCTCTCTCTCTTTCTCTCTGTGCAATAGATAGATAGACAGACAGACAGATAGAGCGAGAGACAGAGATGGAAGAAGCAATGGAAAACACTGGAAGCCTTATGGATGATGACATCAGTTGAACCCACTGGACAATTATACAATAAAAGGCTCACGTGGAAGTACCCCAAGTTCTTGAATCTTCAGGAAAGTTCAGGTGCAAAGGATGTGATTCAAGTTTCATGTTCTCACTGCTACAAAACCTGTTTACATGAATCCAGATCCCAAAGTCTTGTGTATTAAGGGCAGGGATATAAACAGGGAAGGATTAGGAATCAAGAGTGTGACAAAAATTGAAGTTTGCTTTTCACCTCTGAGAGTGTGTGAGCTTAAGCAAAGTACACATGCCGTTCAAGAGCTTAAAGTATATAACAACCAGGAAACCTTTATAAACTCTGAGCATCCCATTCTTAACACAGCAAACAGTAACCTAGAAACATATGTGGTGAGCAATAACAAGTCATAAATCTTATGAGATTATGTGTTCCTAATGTGAGATTTTAGACTGATCCATTCTGTTCACAGTGCCAAACTTCAGCAGGATTCAATCAAGTTTGGCTTAATCTGAATTTATTTACTCTGGGTGAAGATGATGATTCATTGAATATGTCTGTAGTCCAGACTGTTGAACTAATTTATCAGGCATTTTGATGGACGTGATTTGTTTTTCTCTGAATATTTCTTTGTTTATTTATATCATCATCATTGGATGAGAGCTGGATTGCACAGAGCGAGAGCTGCATGTCCTGCTATGAATTAAACATTCCAAGCAACAATTCCATCTGCTGGCAACAGTAAACACCTTGCACATAGGCATTTAGCTGTAACAAAACTTGAGATGAGTAGACTTGCAGGAAAGGCATTTCTGAAGGCTGGTGCCACCATTTAAACTACAGAGCAGCATTTGTATATCTGTCCATTCAGCTGTCCATCTCAGTACTCCAATATGCTCTTGTAATCCACAAGGACCCTCCTTTGGAAAGGATTTTCAAAGTTATAACAACATAAAACAGTATGATGCTAATGGTGACAAAATTAATTCAGTTAAAAACCCAGCTAACAAAGCACCAAAGCCATAACTGTATGTGCTTTGGCAGAGCCAGATTCTGGTTATCTGCTGGAAGGCAGGCAGAAGACAGGGCAGTTGGGCCTCTCGAAGTTGTGGTGTTACCACTAAAAAGCCCTTCCCCTCATGCCCATTTGATTTGCCATCTCCCTAGCCTTCTTCAGACTGAAAAAAAGGAGAGCACACTAACTAATGTCTGGTATGAATGTCTTATCTCCTGTCTGATACCAGCTGTTATCAGCAAAGTTTCTTTTTTTTTCCAGGCAAGATTCAAGCAAAAGGTATTGTTGATTTTGCAGTTCATTGCTCTGGGGGTGCTCTTCTCTAATTATAGTATTGTTGTTTATACTTTATACTCTATGTGTTTTAATTTTATTGAATTTTAATTCTTTATATGCAGTACTGTCAACCCTCTGTATCCATGGATTGTTTAATCCACAGATTCAACCATTCACAGCTTGAAAATATTCAAAAATAATATAAATTCTGAAAGCAAATCTTGTTTTTGCCATTTTATATAAGGGGTGCTATTTCACTATTCCATTGTATTAATGAGACTTGAGCATCCACGGATTTTGTATCCATCGGGGTCCTGGAATCAAACCTTAGTGGATATCGAGGATCCACTGTATTTTAATGATATTTAACTTATATAGTACTGTATTTTTCTGTTGTATTTATTCATTTTATATGTGAATGACCTATGGTCTAAGCATTAATAAATTACCACTAGTAGTCATACACTAATTAATGTGAATCCTGATGAGGCATTATGTCAGTGCTACTCTCGAGACCATTTCACCCTATATAATAATAGCAATATGATCGCTCTTTCGTTGTCATCAGATTACCAGTTTAGAGCTCTGGTGCTTCACTGAATTGCAGATTCCATAATTCCACAGGATGCAGTCATGGTAATTAAAGTTCCACCATTGTACTATAACGGTAATGTGGAGGTCTCCCATGTTGTTTGGACAGTTGTACTGTACTTTTTAGAGTCTTGAATAAGAAGATATCCAATGCCTCATTATGTAAACTCTTCCCAATGTGAGCCATTGTAAAGGCATATTTCCACCAAACGGCCACCAGAATGTTGCAGATGCCTCACTTGAAGGACACTTGCCTTGGATTTCCCATTCCTGGAAATTTATATTTGGTGTCAAAGATGATTTCAGCTTCTGTGTTCTCAAAGCACCAAAATGTTTTGCAGGACAATCACAGCTTGTTTCAAAAAGATACAACATGGTGCACCTAAGGACAAAGAAGTGTGACACACTGGCAAACCTACTCTGAAGAAACTTGCCAAAAAAACAAACAAAACAAAACTGTGATAGGTTCACCTTAGGGTTGCCATAAGTCAGAAATGACTTGGAAGCACACAACAACAATAAAGGCACAATAGCACAACTATCAGTGCTGTACCAAGATGCCTTGGTTCAAAGTGAATGAAGGAAAGGGCAACGTGCTTACTTCTCATTCCAGCAAGATGCCCTGCATGGGTCTATTCATTGTACGTAAATCAACCAGATTGGCAGCTGAACTGTACTTTGACATTGGGGTTGGGACAGTGTCTTCTACTACAGCGAGGAACAACAGGAGTAACTTAGGAGTTGCATAGCAGTTTGGCACACACAGCTCTGTCCTGTAGCACTGAATCACTCTTCCCTTAACCTGAAGAAGATTAATCAGTAGATTTCAGGCTACCGGCAACTACTGGCCTCTTGGGATATACCCTTATAATACATGACAAGGATGGCTACCAAGAAGACAACAGAATTCCATGTAGGTTTTTTTTTTACTTGCTTGCTAAGCAGATGTTTTATTGTTTCACCCACACTGTGGCATATGGCAATGGTGAATGTTAATTAACATTGATCCTTAAATGTCACTAGAGATGTTTGCATATTGCTTTGATTAGTTGGCTGTTGTTACTTTAAGAAACTGCCTGGCCATTTTTGAAATACAGCATTTCCATAAAAAGCAATAAGATTAGAATGAGCCTCACTTGTCTCTTACTTCCTTATCTCTTCCGTGCAGCTGTAAACCTGGTCCCCTGGTCCCATATCTGGAAAACAAAGCTGCAGCAAATCTCGTTACTCTTTTTTTACAGAGCTGAACACTCTCAGTGTGTGTATATAGACGTGAATGATATATGGATGGACAGACAGATGATTGATAGATAGATAGATAGATAGATAGATGATAGATAGATAGACAGACAAATAGATGATAGATCAAAAGAGAGAGGAAGGGGGCAATTAACTTTGCAATTACTTAACAGACAATTGAAATCACATATTTTTAAAAAATATTTGAAAGTACTTCTCCAGCAATGAAAAGGCATTAGTAAATTTCTGTTCTTAATATGGGACTAGAAAGGAGTAAGCTAACAGAGTATTTATGGGAACTCTAAAAATACAGATATAAATACCAATTTATTTTCTTGACAATGAGGGCTACAAGAGACAACTGCATGTGTTTTTTTAAATGCCCATTCAGGACATGAATTTGGGGCATGCACTTTAACATTTTGTCCCACCATTCTCCTGATATGGATCCCTCCCTACCACAACTGTTGCTTATTTTACTGGGGAAAGCTCCAGTTGACCCCACTGAGTCTTTTGCTGTTGATAGGTATTTATCATTTATGTGACTACTTCCTTTTTATGTTTGGCAATTTGGATATACCAACATATTTACTTGATTTATGACCACTTGAATTGACTCCCAGCTGAACTCCACTGAAAGGCACTGGCCATGACGTTGTTGTTGTTGTTGTTGTTGTTGTTGTTGTGTGCCTTCAAGTAATTTTTAACTTATGGAACCCTAAGGCCCTATCATAGTTTTTTTTAGGGCTGAGAGGCTCACCCAAGGGGTTTCCATGGTTGAGCAAGAAATCAAACTCCAATCTCCAGAGTCCTAGTTTACTCAAACCACTACTTCATGCTGGCTTATTACAAAAGTCATGTTTGTGAGTATGATCCTTTTTGGTTCCTACACAGGCATGTTGCCTACTGATGCTGCCATCACCAAAGAGCGAATGTGCACGTGTGGACTGAGGAAAGATATTTCTGCTGTTTGAAATTCTCAGTGGTAACAACAAGGCAAAGTTCTCTTTGGTAGCATAAGCTTTCAAACACTCATGTCCTTCCTTAGATGCATGCATCCTAAGCTTATGTACCAACTTCTTACTCTCAAAGGTGCTACAAGATTCCTTTGCACACTGATATTTCAGACTAACACCACTACACCCTTGAATTCTACAAGGATTTAAGTGTATAAGAACTGGGATATGTAACATTCTCTCTGGATGATATTCTTCTCCCTCAATGCCTCAGAGCTAGCAGAGCAACAATCAGGAAGAATGTGACTACAGGAGCCCGTTCTTCTGTTGCTGTTCATAGCCAAGTACACCATCCATCAATTCACTGCATTCCTCATCCATCAATTCATCTGGTTATTTGCCTCAAGATGTGTCTTATCCTGATTCTCATAACAAATTTGCTGCCCATCACAACAAATTTGGGACTTTTGGCATTAACACATTCCAAACCATTCTTACCCAGTGAGTTTTTGGATTGCCGTGTTTCCAAATGATGTGCAGTGCCATTCACATTTTGTCATATTTTCATTCAAATGTACTTGATTGTATACACATACATGTACATGCACACATGTGTACATTGGATAGGGGGGGTGTATTTTCTTTCTTTTTATGCAACACCTCCAATTTTTTATAATCTGCTACAATGAATATAAACTGAGTTAACATGCTGTTTATTCATCTCTTCCAGATCATTAATATAGATGCTAAATAAAACCAGATCTATCCCAGATCCCTCTGGTATCCCTCTGGATATTTCCTGATGAACTCTATGCCTGGCTGTTTATCATTCATTACTCTTTGTTTATGGGGCTCAGTCTGTTTCCAATCTTTATGACAGTACTTTGCATTTCAGCCAGTTTGCATTAATTTTTTTAGCAGAATATTTCTGTCCCAGAAGCTTTATTCAATTCTTCCTATGTAACATTTGCTTAGCTCCTATTTACTGCAAGTTCTGTTAACTCAATTGATTCTAACTCCAGATGAGTGACATCCTTGGACAGTTTTGGGGCTGTAGTTACACTTACGACTGCTGTGGAGTGGCTTGGA
This sequence comes from Urosaurus nigricauda, assembly GCA_034509955.1. Classification (NCBI taxonomy): domain Eukaryota; kingdom Metazoa; phylum Chordata; class Lepidosauria; order Squamata; family Phrynosomatidae; genus Urosaurus; species Urosaurus nigricauda. The sequence continues at coordinate 224,801,912 of JAOEGL010000004.1, read as the reverse complement.
GCCACCACTCTGCACCATGGGCATTGTAGACATTAAAATGGAAGTTTCACATTGCCCAGCACTTAGAAAAAGGGTGCTATCCTTTGCTGTTGCTGATAAGGAAAGCTACTGATATTGCACCTATGGTCTGTGTTTTTTTGTTGTAACTACCCTCGAGTTGACATTGTTTCATTGTGACTCTGTGAATTTCCAAGACCCCATGTCCTCCACCACTCTGCTTAGCCCCTGCAAATTCAGGCCCAGAATCTCCCTGACTGAATCTATCCATCTGGCATTCATTCTTCCTTTCTTTCTACCATCCTCTACCTTTCTTAGCATTGTTGTCTTTTCTAATAAATCAAGCCTTCTCATAATGTGGCCAAAGTACAAAAGCCTCAATTTGATCATCTTGGCTTCCAGGGAGTGTTCAGGACCCATTTGTTTGTCTTTTTGGCTGTCCACAGTACTGTATCTTCAGCACTCTTCTCCAGCACCAACTCAAATGAATTGATTGTCTTCTTATCCAATTTCTTCACTGTCCAGTTTTTGTATCCATACATGGTGATGGGGAACACAATGGCTTGGATGATTCTAACTTCAGTGCTCAGTTGTATACTCTTTAGGATCTTGTCCAGCTCTTTCATAGCTGCACTTCTCATTCCTGGTCCTCTTCTGATTTCTTGACTGCAGTGTCCATTCTGATCTGATGGTCTGTGACCAGTGCAGAAATAGTTCTTTCAGGTAACTGGGCATCTTCTAGATGTTTTTCACCTACAACTGCTATCAGCTTCCAAAAGTAAGGCCAGTGGCAAGTAATTATTGGAACTGTAGATCAAAATACTTAGACAGCCTAAAATGACCTTCCCCCACTCAAGCTATATAAAGCTAAGTTCTTTTATTTTGAAAAACCTCTACTTCCATTCAGTCTCTGAGCTCTTGTCTGCAAAGATATTCCAGGGGAAGCTTCGAGTATCCTGGCCTTGGAACCTCTTCGACCTCCCCTCTTTACCTTGTCCTCCATTCCCACACTGGGGCAGCTGCCTTCCCGGGCCAATGCTGAGCTGCCCAGCACATCTGCCACCACATTGGGTCACTCACTTTTGAGGTCAGAATGAAGTATCCAGAGATGATTACATGGCTGCATTAATAGGAGTATAGTGTCAATGGAAGTCATAACTTCTCTCTACTCTGCTTTGGTCAAGCCTCACCTGGAATACTGTCTCCAGTTCTAGGTATTACAATTCAAAAAGAATGTTGAGAAGCTGGAGCGTGTGCAACCAAAGCGGTGGAGCGTGTGCAACCAAAGTCTGGAAACCAGGCCCTATAAGGAGATACTTAGGGAGATGGGGATGTTTAACCTGGAGAAGAGATGATTAAGAGGTGATATGATAGCCCTGTTTGAGTGTTTGAAGGGGTGTCACATTGAGGATGGAGCAAGCTTGTTTTCTGCTGCTTCAGAGCTCTATAAGAGCTCTACTGCTGGTAGATTCTAATTCTAATTCTCCAGCACAGAATTCTATGTTTCTCTGCAAACTACAATCCCCAGTGGTACCAAACAACTATATGTAGCATAATACTGTAGATACATTCAATTCTGCCTGTCCTGCTTTGCTCCTATATTGGTTGCTTTGTCAATTCCTAGTAATGGGCCCCTCCATCTGTGTGTTTCCTTTGCATTGTCACTCTCTGGGTGAACTGCCTCAAAAATGGCTGCCAGCTTGGGGAACTAAAAGTGAATCCCCTCCCCCCCCCAAAAAAAAATAAAGAAAGAAAGAAAAGAAAAGAGAAAAAAGAGGGAGGCTATGCATCCACCAGGGCAATGTAAGCGGTTTTACATTAGTAGTTTTTTTGTGGGTTTTTCAGGCTATGTAGACATGTTCTGGAAGTTTATTCCTAACATTTTGCCAGCATCTGTAACTGGCATCTTCAGAGAAGCATCAGGAATAAACTCTTCCAAAACATGGGTGCTGGCCTTGAAAGCCTTCGACTACACGTTTTACATTGGGGTGAAAATTTCACATTTGAGTGACAAACTTCCCAGAAGGAGGGAAGTTAAGATCTGTAGGAAGAGAGGCATGTGCCAGTGCTTAGTAGAAGATTGGGCAGCTGTGTCCTTCAGATGTTTTTGGCCTACAGCTCCTCTCAGACCTAATCTGATGGTGAGATGCCTATGGCAACTGAAGTCCAAAATAAAAATCTGGATGGCTAAAGTTGTCCACCCTGGTCTTATGAGGCCTAAGTATCAAGGACAGAAAGCAAGATTGGGAATATTAGGATCACAAGACATTTGTACAGCTGAGTGTGGTGGAACTGGAAGAAGGTTGGTCACAGGCAAGAGGACAATTCATATTCATGGCCTCTATGAATTTACAATCATGGCCTATTGCTGCAGTTGCAAAAGTCCCCCAATTCTACTTTACTGGGCATCAGCTGTTGAGAGTGGCATAGGTCTGTTCTCTTATAAATCAGGGACAGTATACAGATGTTTCCATACACATCCCTCCCACCAGAAATCTCTGGTTCGAGTATGAATTCTAATAAAGATCCTTCTTCAGAGATTGCTAAAGTGAGAGGCACTGAAACATCAGAATGCTGCACCCAGATTGACAGAAGAACAGACCTCCATTACTCACAGTGGTTGCTACCAGATAAAGCAGCTGGGGAAGGGGTTAGGTCAGGAGATGCTACTTAGTTTAGTGAGCTATCCAACAACAGCTAGGTGGGATCATGATTGCAGTTCCAACCCCTAGCCTCAAATCAGTTCTCCATGTGTATGTGGGGGGATATCTAGATGGCCTCATATGCCCTGGGGAGAAGAAGCAAGGACAACTGGAATGTGTATAGAACATTCCTACAACAGAACAGAGCCCAGAGGCTGCACCCTGATCCCTTGAAGCTGTTGCATATTCTAGGAGAAAATGGAGAAGAGGAAGCAGCTTCAGTTCCTAAATATACTGGTAAAGATGTGTACACTGCCAGTGCATTTATTGAACCTTGGATGCTCTAAATTTTGATCATATAGATCAGTGTTTCTCAAAGGTCACGAGCCCTTTGGAGATCGAACAATACTTGCACAGGTGTTGTCTAAGACCATTGGAAAAAAGTAACAAAATTACAGTTATGAAGTAGCAACAAAAATAATTTTATGGTTGGGGATTACTACATGAGGAACTGTATTAAAGGGTCACGCCATTAGGAAGATTGAGATTGAAGATCTGATATAGATAAAGGTGGTTTAGTGCAGTTTTGAGAAGACAGCATTCTTGTATTCTGATCATTATTTCCCGAGGACTCAGGCTCCTATCTTCCTGTTTTTGATGATGATGATGATGATGATGATGATATTTATATCTGACTTTTCTATGTCTCTTTCTTTAGCAATCTCTGAAGCTGGATTTTATATGAGGGAATCAAGGTGACTTACAAAGTTTAAAACAGAGATAAAAGGATAACAGAACATGTGTCTAATCTCTCTAGGAAGGGAGTTCCAGGACCCAGGAACAGGCTGGATTAACATGATCTGGATGAACTACAAAAGGAAAGATGGCCTTTATGATGGTTACACCAGTGCACAACTGAGAGCCAATTCACACTTTAATTTTTGTACTTTGCTACATTTACCTCAGGAAAAAGTAGACGTTTATCCTGGCAAGTATTAAAGGGTACTTATCTGTAGAATTAGATGTGTGACTCTTAAAAAAAAAAGTCTGTGTTAATGCCTAGACCACCTCCTCATTTTCCCACATGATAAATACAAACATCAACACAAACGCTGTACTTTTCCAGAGGAAAATAGAACTAATGTGTGTATCACACAATTCAGTTGACATGGAAAGCTTATAGCAGCTGCATAGAGCCTCAAATACATGTAAGACAATTTCTCCATGTTTGAAAAAGGAAACAAGTGTTTAGGATTTCTCAGTGAATGTTTAGTTTTAGTTCGAAAAGAACTGGCTGAAATTCTGAATTGGAGCACTCCTATTAGAGGGTGGATACACTGCATCATTGTGTTACAATGTTTGGACTGATAAAGATTTAAACAGAGACAATAGCTTAAGCTAACTATATAGCTGCAAGGGAACATGCAAGCTTGAAAGGCACAAGGCAATTTTAACCTCTCTTAATCTTGAGAAATCTGTTTATGGTTGTGTCGCAGAAGGTTTGGGGCAAACCAAAATCCAACTGCAGAATAATAGATGTTATGTCTCTACAACAGTCGGTTATACAAGGGTGGGTCAGATGCTAGTTTGATTAAGGAAGGATGACTAACTGGTTGGAAATATCTAAAATGCTGGGATGCTATGTAACTTCCAATTAAATTTCCAGAGGTCACAAATGTCAGAAAATGGAACCCAGCACCAGAATAAAAGACATTAGGACAAAGCAAAATACATAGACCAAAGGCCCAAGATTAGGAACCAGAAATAAATAAAAAGACCGAAGAGTGAGAAAAGATAAAAAGATTCAAAAGGGATGCAAACTTATCCCTTCCAAACAAGTCCTTTTCAGAACAAGACAGTAAAACAAGCCTCTGGAGCAGAGTTTGTAAAAGTTACTTTTTGGGCTACAGGTCTCAAAACCATCCAGCCAGGAAAAACTCTCTGATGGTAAAAGATGCTTGACAGTGGAACAGATTTCCTCAGTGGTTGCTGGACTCCCCTTCTCTGGAAGTTTTTAAACAGAGATCGGATGGCTGTTCTGTCAGGAGGAGTTGAGTTGTACTGTCAGCCCTCTATATCCACAGAGCCTTTACCCTTGAATCCAAGCATCCATGGCCTGAAAATATTTTTTTAAAATATAACCATGCCATTGTGTTTAATGGGACTTGAGCATCCATTGATTTTGGTATCCACGTGGGGATCCAGAACCAAACCTCAGCAGATACTTAGGACCCACTGTATATTCCTACATGACAGGAGGTCAGTCTAAATTGTCCTTGTGGTCCCTTCCAGCTCTGTGACTCTATTCTAGACTCCTAGAGGCAGTCAGGATAGCACATTGACTTTGCTATGACTACAGCCAACTTTGCTTTTCTATTGCTTTACCCAACAGATTTTAAGCCATATTTTTGTGGTTTGGCCATCAGAAGGTGCATCATAGTACCATAGCTGGATTTCAGCTCCCATGATTCCGCTTCACTGGCTGCATTACCTGTGGTCCTGCTAACCAAAATATCTAGAGGGCACCAGGTTGGGGAAGCCTGAGCCGTGGTGTTAGAATTTTTACCTGCAGACATGCTAATGCTGGCTCAGAAACAGCTCTTACTATCTGTCCATCAGTGTAGGTTAAAATTGTTCTGTGTCAACTGCTCCAGCTTCCAGCCAGGGCTGATTTGACCCACAGCTGCCTCCAGGACAAGGTGAGGTATGGCGGTTCTCACAGGAACAACGCTTGGCCTGGAATTCATATCTGAATTCCAACAGAGCATATTACGTTTTATCCCATTGTGACAGTAAACGTAGCTAGTAACAGGTTTTCCTGTGCCAGATTTTAACTTGGAAAGCAGTACTAAAGCAAAGCAAAGGGAAAAGGTCGGTGCTCCCATTCCGTTCTACTTCTGTACTTGACTGTGTTTATGTTACATTGTTATTCCAGGAGTTCAGCCGTATCTCTGTTGGGAATAGTTTCTGTGTATCGGGTTTTAATACCATTTCTTCTGTGGCCATGTGGAGGAAGACAAACAAGAATATAACTAGCTGACAGATCTCCTTTCAAGCTGCTGCTTGACTTGTGAGAATGTTAATTGTGGAATGTTAAACCTTCAAGTAAGCAAGCCTTCATAGTACAGCGGAACAGTCAATGACGAGATGGTAGAAGAATTCCTGGATACCTTTTCTTGGCTTTCATCCGCTCATTGATGGATTGGTGGATTTCAATATTTTAGATTGCCTTTTGTCCTGCACAAGGATATGATTTTGAAAAAAATGATAGTACACTTATAATAAAAATTATAAATTCCACACTACCATGTTATTAAAAAAAATGCACGCACAGAGAAAAGATATTCAGGGGTATCCCTCTTGGCTGTGCAGCAAAGTAGACCAATATCCAAAACCCACACTGCAGTGATACCTTTAGTAGGATGACCAAAAACTACAAAACATATTACACTTGACTTTTTGAATCTTGGTGGCTTTTTCATTAAGCAAAGATGTTTAAAAAATCAAAAAGGGTAAGAAAAGTGGTAGTGTCAGAGTCACTGGCCTGCATTATGTTTTAGATACTTGCTTCAATTGGTATTTAAGATGGTCTTGAGGGAAAATTGATGCCTGTAGACCCCCTCACCTTCTTGACCATGAAAAAAGGATAAAGGCAGTAAAAACAGAGAGAATGTGCCTCCTTTTAAGCTGATTCACTCTTGTGGAAGCCTTCCAGATATCCAAGTCCATTTTAAAATGGGTACCTGGTCCTTACCTTTTAAAGTAAGTGTAGGCAGCCGCTAAAAGAGGTGGCCACTAGGACATTCCAGAGCAACTCATGATAGGATATGCTGCCACCAGTTTTGCTATCACACCACAGACCTCGGTGATGTATTCAAGTCTTTTACTCCAAGTCTCAAGTCTCTATCTTCAAGTCTCAAGCTGAGTCTCAAGTCCTTGCAAGATACCTTCAAGTCAAGTCTGAAGTAGACTCTCAAGTCTGGGAGCCAATGTTAACAGAAAAAAGGAGGAGGTGGTGGGTTTTTTTCCCCCAATAAATAGAAAATCAAGAAGACATGTGTGAAGTTATGTAAAAAAATTACTGGAAGGGAACAGCAAATGTGTTAGGCAATAGGCTTGAGGCAGAAGTGCAGCAGGCACAGGCTGCTGAGTAGATCTAAACCCCCACCTAACACATTAGCTAACCCACATTTTCTGGATTAATTTAGGCCAGCAACCAGTGAATAAAGATATATAAGTCTTGAATAGAGTAAAGTCAGTGAGTCATTTATTGCCAAGTCAAGTTTAAGTCATGTCATTGAAGCATTGAAGCAACTCACTACAGGAATTAAAACAGACATCTGAATTAAAACTTAATAATTGAAAAGGTTAAAAGCTACCACATTAAACCACCAGTACTTTAAAACAATATTAACCTTAATTGTTAGAAAGAGCCCTGGTGGTGCAGTGGTTAAATGCCTGTACTGCAGCCACTTACTCACAAACCACAAGGTTGTGAGTTCAATCCCAGACAGGGGCTTAGGATCAACTCAACCTGTCATCCTTCTGAGGTGGCTAAAATGAGTACTCAGATTCTTGGGGCAATTAGCTTACACATTGTAAACTGTTTAGGGAGTGCTTAAGTGCACTGATAAGTGGTATAGAAATGTACTTGCTAAGTTGCTTACTTTAAAAGAATGAATGAATAGGGCACTGGGTTATCATACTTCCCTTTAAAAATGAAAGGAAGAGGAATTGCTTTTCCGTGATGTTAGCTGAACATGAGGGCTCAAATGCACTGTTCTTGCTCCAGGCAATTCCTCCCCCTCGAGCTGGGCTGCCACTCTCATACCTGAGAGGTTGTTTTTGTGAACGACAGTCCTGCTCAACCTGGGCAAACAATCAGGGAGCTGTAACTGAATCGCTGACAGACCTCTCCAAGTGGGAAATCGAGTGCAGTGGAGAAATCATCCTCTTATGCTTATAAATAAGGCTGTGCTCTCCAACCAAATTTATGAAGGGTCCAAGGGTCGGCTCGCAAAGGATCGAATTGTTGACGTTTTCATCTTTAAAAATGTAAAATTACCCAACTGTTAAAAGCTGTTTGAACAAGCCTGACCTGCAAATGCTATTAGAAGACATGTGCTTGGGCCAGCCTCAGTGACTTTATCCTCCGAGGGACTTCTGAGTATAGGCTGCTGCCTTTAAAAGAGGCCTGTGTTGCTCCCAGAAACCATTGCTTGTGTTGTAACCACAGCTGCAGTAATGACAGCCGGCCTGGAAAGTTCTGCTCTTTCTCCCCCTCTGTTTTAAAGAGGAGTTTTAGAATGACGTTGCACCTGCGCTGACAGAACAATGTCCAGCTCTGGCAGGGCTTTGCTCCAGAGGAATTAGTGCAGCATTTTTGATACCTTTCTGCAGCAGCGCAGAGACATCATAAATACAAACAAAGGAGGCCTTTGTTAAAATTTTGAAGAGGTGGGTGGGGGCAAAGGGATGAATTCTCTGTAGCTTTGCATGCAATTTGGCAGCTTTTACAAAGCATAAGGATGTAAGCAATGCCAAATGATAAGCATTACACTCCTGAAACTTTGGAAGAAATCTGTGAGTAATTGTTTTAAGCTAAGTATTCCCTGCAGGTTGGTTGATGCTTTTGTGCCTAAGGGTTAAGGGCTCTTAGTTAAGGAGGTTATGAAAACAAATCACCTCTTTGGTAAGGAATGCTGAGAGGCCTGCTCAGTTTGAACCTCTCTCCCCATAGGTTTCACTCTGCCTTTGTTTATAGATTAAATTTTTGTTCGAGGGAGGTAATGCCTCCTCTCTGGTTCAAGTAGCGGATTAGGAATCATTTAAGAAAGGTAAAGCAGGGGTGAGTGCAACCTGGCCTCCTGGCTGTATTGAACTTCACTTGCAAATCAAGGCAACATACATCTAGGACAGGACTGGATCAGATGGCGGAAAGCGCCACACAATTTTTCTAGAAAGACCAAATAGTGGCGGCATTAAGGAACATTTCACACATGATGCCATAGCCAATCCCAGGACTTGCTACTGAGTGTGCCATGGTACAATGTTTTTGTTTTGCAGGCACATGCTAATTGCATTTGTGCATTACATTTTAAAATGTTAACTTGGATGCCTCAAAGTGGTCCTGTGCAAAGTGGCTCACAATGAAGTAAGAAATGAGTTATTTATTTATAAACAGAAGTTTTGTTTATTTACTTATTTAGAAATTTATATTTCATTTTTCATCTATTGTTCTCAGCAGCTTTTATTATTATGACTATTTTGTAACTATACAATTGGCCCCTGGTATCCTCTGGGGTTTGGTTCCAAGACACCCCATGGATGCAAAAATCTGTGGATACTTAAGTTCAATTAATTATAATGGCATAATAAAATGGCATCCCTTCTATAAAATGACAAAATAAGGGTTCCCCTTTTGGACTCTCTCTCTCTCTCTATATATATATATATATACACACACACATAGATACACACACAGAGTGGTTCCTCCATATTCACTAGGGTTGGGGCAAAGGACCTCTGTGAATGTGCAAAAACTGCAAATAAAAAACATTCTTTTTATCAAAGGGGACACCTCTCTGTGAATCTTCAAGTCCTCCAGTGCAACTCTATGGTCAACATCTGCCAGAATTTGACTATAGAATCATGCTGGAGGATCTACAAATGACTAGAGAAGTGTTTTCACTAGGATCTTCTATGTTCTCCAGAATCACACTATGGTCAACTTCTGGCAGAGCTGTGCTTGAGGACACTGAGGGGCAGTACAGACCACCCAAAAAGGGTGGTCTGCAGCCATCCCAAGAAGCAGTGAGATGGGGCCAGGGCTGCCTCACCGGCAGCCTCAGAGGCCCCATCCCACCCCTTCTGAAGGCTGCAGGGAAGCGGCAAACTGCTGCTTCCCCACACCCTGCTTACCTTGGGGGTGCCAAGAGGAGAAAGGGTCTGCCCCCGTGGCCCCTTTTTCCTCTGGGTCCTTGGAGCAGCTGTCTAAAGGTGCAAAACACACACACACAAAAACCCAAACAACTCAATTTTGGAGCTCTTTTTTGCACTGTGGGAAGGGTGTGCTTGGTGCCCTTCCATGGTACAATGGTTTCAGGCATGTGCAGCATTGTCTATTTTAAAATGGTGGCATCCATACTCTTTAGGGTTAGGGAGGGTGCGAACGCTGTGCCCTCCCTAACCCTAAAAGTGTAATAAAGAACCCTTATCACGCCTCATCAAGCCCATCTGTATTGGGTCAGAGATTCCTAGAGAGAACATATAAATCAAAACCACAAATAATCAAATCCACAATAGTCAAAGCCACAAGTATGTACACTTGTCCCTCCATATTTGCTAGGATAAGAGGCACAAGACCCCCGTGAATATGGAAAAACTGCAGATAACAAAAACACCATGTTATTACCTGAGAAGACACCTCTCTAGGAATATTGACGTCCACCAGTTCAACTCTCTGGCCAATGTCCAACAGACACTGACCATAGAAGTGAACTGGAGGAGCTACAAATGCTTAGTAGAATATTATCTCTAGGAATCTCTAGGTCTTTCAGTGCAATCTTTAGTTAAGGTTTACCAGAGAGTTGCACTGGAGGACCTAGATATTCCTATAAAAACATATTAATTAAATCCGTGAATAATCAAATCTGCAAATATCAAATCTGCAAATATGGAGGGATGAGTGTATATATATTCAAGCCATGGACTGTTGAATCCATGGATAGTAAGGGCCAACTGTATTTTACTTTGTGTTGTCTGCAGCCATGGATCCTGCCATTGTGCAAACCAACTTGTGAATATTTGTGTTCTGATTTCACATATGAAACCAGAATATGTATTCTGCTGCACATATGACTAGGTTGGGGTCCAATCCATTCTCCTTTTACATTCCTGAAGGAAAGACTGCTTTGTCACATCTGCCCGCAAATTTAACTTCAACAAATGCACAGCTGCATCTCACATTGCATTATTTGGAAAATGTTTTATTCATGGCCATTACATTAAGTATTTGTGTTGTTACGTTTCCAGAAAAATCAGAACCTTTCCAGAACAAACAGAACCATTGTGCCTCTTGCCCTAAGGTGTTTCGCTCTCCAAATGATGTGTTGAATTAGGAAAAAGAAAGAGATGCTAATTATATTTCCAAACAGACACACACACAGCCCTTACTAAAACTATAATGGACTCTTCTAACTATAAACATATATATTTATCACCCCCATATTTCTTATGTACCCTTAAGTGCTCTAGCAATATTTTAAACCTGGCTTTGTTAACTGAAATAAAGGTATAATTGCATATGTGAACAATTAGGTGCAATATATGTTGTGCCCAGAGTCAGTGGTGTAGCGGAGCCAGGATTTGTGGGGGTTTTGATTAGCAGGGCCTAAGAGGCCATTTGCCATTGCCACCACCTCTTTGGACTCCCCGTGTCCCCTGAGTTTTGATGGAAATGCACAGTCGCTGGGGAAATATACTTTCTTGGTCAAAAAGGATGGTTGTGAGCTGTCTCAACTGTAATCCAAAGTATTTTGGCTTACCTTTGACTCAAGTGAGCAAGATCCCTTAGCTTTACAAACAATCTGCTCATGGCAGGGATGAAAAGTACTAGAGATGATTGTTTTTTTTTTTTTTTTTAAATACAGGTTAAGGTAGGTACTTGCATTTCTGGACTCTCCTTGTGGGTATTGCTGAAGGGATATGTCACAATGATTGCCTGCACTTTAAAATTTACTACTATATCACTGCTCAGGGATGGGTAATACACATCCCATGGGCTACTCACACCCTTCCTCACACCTATTGCTGGGCCCTGCATTACCTCATTCACTGCCATTGAATCATGAGGCCAAAATTAGGGGTGTTACTCCACATGCAAACATAACTGTATTGCTCCAAATTGTCAGCAATAGTGGAAAAATATATCCCCCTTCCCAAACACTCCCCCCCCCCCCGATCAGTTTGTGGTTCAGGGCATCATATGCAGCCTATTCTTGTGGCCATCAAGTATGTGCCAGCCCTCTCAATATGTAATTCCAAGCAGCCAGGCCAGGTGAGCTTCCACACATACTTGGAGAGATGAATTTGCTGTCATATCACATTGGGTATGCCTCCTGCAAGGTATAACTCAATTTTTTATATATAATGATGGGGATTTTTTTTGTACAACAGAAAGTATAGAAGGTTTACAAGGAGAGGGTTGTGTTTTTAAATAAAAGGTGCACTATTTTTTCCTTTTTACTTCAGAGCATCAATGGAGGGAAAATCCACAAGGCATCTCATTTTCTACCTCATCACAAATTTGTCTGATGAAGACCATAGGCGAGTCTGCTGGAAGTCTAGTGCAAGTGTGGTGAACCTATGCTCCCTGTTGCTACCCTAAAACGTGGGAAGGCATGGGAGTCCCCACCAGCAGTGTCAGCATCTCCTTAAAATTTGGGGATTTTACAATTCAAGGGGGGGTGTTATAGGAGGTCTGCGAGAGGAAGGTAATTTTGGAGTTCTTTTCACCTGTGTATCCTAACTGCAGAAAGGCACCAGGTTCAGTAAATAGAAGGATTTTATTTACAAATGTGTAAACGTGCATGCAAACATGCAAAGCCAATGCAACCTTAGGAACCATACAAGGATATCAGAAAGAAAGGTGTGGAAGGTTGGATAGAGAGGAATAAGGAATTAGAAGGGACAATAATTACCAGTCCTGAGGTCCATGAAAAAAAGAGAGTGGCTCAGACAGTGTCTGAGGGTTACACAAAAAGAGGGGGAACCCTGATCAGTCCCGGACTATGAACAAAATGGCTATGGCTGGGGTAGATGTTTATATCCTGTTCCAAACCCTTGAGGGGTGCTTGATGTTACCACGTGGTGTAACAAAAGCTTTGATGGTTTTCCCATGGAACTGACAAAAGGAATCTGAAATGGTTGATGGCTTTAACTCCAGAGTAATAAAACATTGATTGGGTTTGAGACAATTTCTGGGTAGTCAGACAGGAAGGGTGAACAGGAATACAGCATGAGATGAGCTGAAGGTATGGTCTTTGATTGCTTTTGCAATGGGACTTTTGTTGTCTCAATTGCAAGAGGAAATATGAAGAGCTGGGGGTGGTGGGGTGGTGGGATGGAGTGATCAACAAACCCAATCAGCATTTATTTCTAGGTCTCTCATACACTGTCAGCGTTACTCCTCACACATGTAACTTCCTAGTTTCCACAGGTCATTGTGACCTCTCAAAATATGCCTGTCACTAGATATTAATTATGAAACCCCACATCCAGTGAGAGGAATTTAATGTCTGCTAACACTCTGATGTTGCTGGGCTCCAGCTTCCATTAGCCACAATGAGGCTGCAGTGAGGGATGATGAAAACACAACCATATCTAGGGGGGCCACAAACTGCAGGAAAAGAGATGTTGCACTTCAACATTAGGAAGAATTTCTTGACAGTAAGAACTGTTTGACTGTGGAGTTTATCAGAAGACGGGAATTGGAACTATAATCCAATGGCAATCTGAATGCAATCATGGGGTTTCGCGTTATTGAGTGAAAGCTGATCACACACATTTTCGGGCATTGGGAAGTCCTTCCAAACACAATCGTGGGGTTTCACGTTATTGCATGAGAGACTATCACATGCAATTTCAGGCACTGGGATTCAATTTCTGGCAATTCTGAACGTGATGCAGCATCAATACGCAACCACGTAAATTCGCTGAACTAACTCACTCAATTCCAACTAATTCACTCAATTCCAAACTGGCCCCACTTTCATTTATTTCAAAAACTGAGAGAAATTTCTCCCGTGTGATAACATCCTGTGAAATATACTCCATTGGAATGTAGTGGAGTCTCCTTCCTTGGAAGCTTTTAAATAGAGACTAGATGGCCATCTGTTAACACACCCCTTAACTGTGTATTCCTGCATGGCAGGGATTGGACTGGATGGTCCTTAAGGTCTCTTCCAATTCTTTGATTCTATGAATCAGGGTTCCACCACTGATTTAGTGAAAGGATAGTCTGATCTCATATAATTGGAATAGCCAAAGGTGTATTTGGGTGTACAGTGGCCCCTTCCCAATCTCCCCACAGTGGATGGGGGGGGGGGATGCAGATGATAGTGACCTATATTATTCTATGGGCAGTGATGTGCATGCATCTGTGTCAGTGCATTCAGAGTGCTGACATTAATATGGAGCATGGCAATCCACAGGCAGTCAAATCTGTGGATCACTAGCCTGCTGATGCAATGAGCCCACTGAGTGATCTTTTTCTTTCTGGATCACTCAGCCTCCTTGCTCTAACTGAAACCTGGCTCCCGGCCCATGATACTGCTACCCCCGCTGCCCTCTCTTTTGGTGGTCTTTCTTTCTCCCACACTAGCCGCCCCGAGGGCCGAGGAGGTGGGGTTGGCATTTTATTGTCTAAGTCTTGCCAGTTTCAACCCCTTTGTCTTCCCCCTAGCTACTCTTTTTCTTCATTCGAGTCTCATTCTATTAGACTCTTTTCTCCTTTGCAGCTTCGGGTTGCTGTCATTTATCGCCCTCCTGGTTCTGCTAACCAATTCCTTTCGGACTTTGAGTCATGGCTCACCTTTTTTCTCTCAGACTCAGTTCCCTCTCTGATTCTAGGTGACTTTAATATCCACCTTGATGATCCTAAGAATCCTTCAACATCTCGCTTTAGCTCCCTCTTAGCTTCTTTTGATCTTCAACCTCATTCCACCTCTCCTACCCATTCTTCTGGTCACTGCCTTGACCTAGTTCTCGCCACCAAGTGTGTCATTTCCGACTACTTGGCATCTGACTATCCACTGTCAGATCATCATCTAATTTCTTTTACTCTTACTTTTATCCCACCTCCTCGTCATGTTGGTCAACGCACTTTTCGTAATCTTCATTCCGTTAATCCTGATCATCTCAGTCAGACCTTGGATTCTTCTCTCTCTTCTCTAAATCTTGGGGACTCTGCTGACTCAGCAATGTCTTTATTCAACTCCACTCTTTCTTCAACCCTTGACAGCTTTGCTCCTGTTTGTGTTCGCAAGTCCTCCTCTTCATCTAGGCCTCAGCCCTGGCTTTCTCCCACAGTTAGGTTTCTCCGGTCCTGCTCTCGAGCAGCCGAACGCCTTTGGAAAAAGTCCAAGGACCGGGCTGATTTCATCCACTATAAATTTGTTCTCTTATCCTTCTCTCGTGCCTTGTCTATGGCAAAACAGAATTACTATAAATCACTGATCTGCGCCAATGAGAGGCGCCCGCAGCGATTGTTCTCCTGCTTCAATTCACTTCTAAAACCTTCCTCCCCCCCTATCTTCTCATCATTTTCTCCAACAGACTTTGCCAACTACTTCCTCACAAAAGTCACTACTATTCGATCCGAAATTGTTCCTCCTGATTTGCCCCCTACCACTAATCTTCTGGTACCTTCTACTAATAAATTCTCTGTGTTTCCACCTGTTTCTCTGGATGAACTCTCTACGCTGCTAAATTCTTCCAAACCTACAACTTGTTCTCTTGATCCTATCCCCTCCCCTCTTCTAATCTCTATAACCCCTTCTTTTCTGCCCTCGCTCCTCTATATCTTTAATCTCTCTCTCTCTTCGGGTTCCTTCCCTTCTGACTTCAAACATGCTCTCGTTTCCCCAATTCTGAAGAAACCCTCTCTCGACCCCTCTTCTCTGTCTAGCTATCGTCCAATCTCTCTTCTTCCTTTCCTCTCTAAGATTCTGGAACGGGTAGTCTATTCTCGCTGTCTTGAGTTTCTTGAAGCCAACTCCATCCTGGATCCTTTTCAGTCTGGTTTCCGCCCTCGGCACTCTACAGAGACAGCCCTCACCAAGATCTCAAATGACCTCTTACAGGCCAAGGCGAATGGACTCTACTCCATTCTCATTCTTCTAGACCTGTCTGCAGCCTTCGACACCGTGGACCACTGTCTCTTGCTTGACCTACTTTCTGACCTCGGGTTCTCCGACTCTGTTCTCAACTGGTTTAAATCTTACTTGTCTGACAGATCTTTTGCCGTGGTCACAGGTGGTAAGACCTCCTCCTCTGTTCCCTTATCTGTTGGAGTTCCCCAGGGCTCTGTCCTAGGTCCCCTTTTGTTCTCTCTATACACATTGTCCCTTGGTAAACTCATCAGTTCTTTTGGTTTCTCCTATCATCTGTATGCTGATGACACTCAGCTGTATCTTTCCACCCCTGACCTTTCACCGGGGCTTGAACAGCAAGTCTCCTCTTGTTTGGCTGCCATCTCTCAGTGGATGCGGCATCGGCGCTTGAAACTCAACATGTCTAAGACAGAGCTT
The DNA here is from genome assembly GCA_034509955.1 of Urosaurus nigricauda. Taxonomy (NCBI): domain Eukaryota; kingdom Metazoa; phylum Chordata; class Lepidosauria; order Squamata; family Phrynosomatidae; genus Urosaurus; species Urosaurus nigricauda. The sequence goes on along the minus strand of JAOEGL010000004.1, from coordinate 224,785,963 downwards.
CTCATCTTCCCACCTAAGCCCACCCTTCAGTACTCCTTTTCTGTTTCTGTTGATGGCACTTCTATTCATCCGGTTCAGCAAGCCCGCAGTCTCGGTTTCATCTTTGATTCCTCTCTGTCATTTATCCCCCAGATTCAGGCCACCGCCAAGACCTGTAGATTCTCTCTTTACAACATTGCTAAAATCCGTCCATTCCTCTCAGCCTCCACTGCCAAGACTTTGGTCCATGCCCTAGTGGTTTCACGACTAGATTACTGTAACCTTCTTCTGACAGGGCTTCCTCTCTCTCACCTCCATCCTTTAATCTCTGTCCAGAACTCAGCTGCACGTATCATCACTTCCGCTCGCCGCTTTGACCATGTTTCTCCCCTCTTGTCCTCCCTTCACTGGCTCCCCTTCCCCTTCCGCATCCAATACAAGCTTTTGTTACTGACTTTCAAAGCCCTCCACGGACTGGCCCCTCCTTACTTGTCTGACCTTCTTTCTCCTCACACTCCTTCTCGTACCCTCCGTTCTGGTAGTCAAGGTCTCCTGTCCCAGCCAAGGATTTCCACTGCCCTGTCCCGGATTCGTCCTTTCTCACTTGCTGCCCCTCACTCCTGGAACCTTCTTCCCCCACATGCACGCCTCATCACTTCCCTAACCAGGTTCAAAACTGAGTTAAAGACTATATTGTTTAGAGAAGCATTCCCAGATGTGTGACTTTGTCTTGTCCATTTTAACTGTGCATTATGAAGCCGAGCCCTCCCTCTAGTCCATCTGCATTGGTCCAGGCCTCAGAGGGAGAGAAGAATCATCGGACCTCATACCCTTCCCCATCACCTTTCCCTTCTCCTCTTGTGTCGTGTCTTTTAGATTGTAAGCCTGAGGGCAGGGAACCGTCTAACTATAAGTTTATCTGTACAGCACTGTGTAAACCTACAGCGCTATATAAATAAAGGTTAATAATAATAATAATAATATTTCCTGCTCTCTGATTCTGTGTGTGCATCTTGTCCAAACATGACAGAAGGAACATATATAACTACTTTTAAAATTCCTTTATAGTAGTGTTTAACAAATTCTGGCCATCCAAATGCTGTTGGACAGGACTACATAGACAATGCTAAGGGATGATGTTAGCCAACAAAGGGAAAGCTAAGGGATGACTGAAACTGTAATGGCAGCTAATGATTCCACACTGGATTAAAGTCTGAACTGTAAAGGAACAATGAAACATTCAGCACCTTGGACAGCCCCCTTAAGGGTTAGACTAAAATCCAGCATGGATTCATCACCCCCCTGACTCCAGAGCCCCCTGCTCTCCTTGGAACTGAGGCTCGTGGGAGTTTCAGTCCAATAATATCTAGGAAAAAACAACTTTATGGTTGCTTCTGCTTTATGGTTTCTAATATTTCTGTTGCAACCTTGCACCACTTCATGAACACAAAAGAATCATCCTTTCATAGATAAGCTCAGCGCTCAGAAAAGTTCATTTTTAGAACTATGATTTCCACAGTCCCATAGCCAGGCATAACCATGCTGGCTGAGAGTTTCTGTGAAATGTAATACTAGGAAGAGCCTTTTCCAAGCTTTGTTTGAGACTGACATTCTCTAGAGATTCATGAAGAGGGCAATAGGCTTTTTCAAAATCTTGGCCTTCACATTTCATAACAGAAGTCAGTCTGATCATTTTTGAGCTTAGAGGTCATTTTCTGTAACGGCCTGGGCAAAGCTCACTGAATACAGAGCAACCATGATTTCAAAAGCATGTCAAGTTTCATCAAGAGATGCAGTCACTTTGCCCAGCTAGGACACAAGGTATTTTAATAAAACGACGGGAGTATTTTTAGAAGCATAAACAAAAGACATTTTTGTTAGCTGTCTGGATTCTTGGGCTCTTATTTATGTTTATTCTAATGGTTAGGATTCTTGGGCTCTTATTTATGTTTATTCTAATGGTTAGGATTCTTGGGCTCTTATTTATGTTTATTCTAATGGTTAGGTTCACAACAACCATTGTTATACAACATCTGACTTCTAGCTTCCTGGATCTAATAGAATAGTCATATTGAATTCAATGGGTTTTATTCTCTGGTGAGTGTGTGAAGGATTGTACCACAAGACTGTCTAGTCTGGCTTTAAGGTATAGGTTTACACAGATATAAAACTTTTAAAATTGTACATTGTATTTGGTTAATGTTCCATTCTATGATTATTAATTTTTACAATTATTTTACAGTAATAGGATAACCTACCCAAAATTGTTGTGGTTTCATGGGGAAAATATTCATGTAAATAATTAACGTATCTTTTCTGTCAGTAGAAACTGGTGAGCACGACTTCCATTTTAGCAACCAACCTGCAAAGCAGAACTGAGTGACTTTCAACAGAAACCATAATCCTGAAATGGTTCAGAGTGTCTAGGAACACATAATCACAGGAAAGCAATCTCCACAGGAATTGGATGGATTTGTCCAGAGTTTGGAAATAATTCATTAAAATTATATCCTTATCCCTTATTTATATCCTTATCCCTAATGTGCTAATGATTTTTAAAATAGTTTTTTTTTAATCATGAAAGGAAAAATCATGATAGCTAGGCCTAAATCACAACAGTAACAGAGAGAAAGTAGTGGAAAGACTGCTTGAACATAGATGATGATGATGATGGTTTAAAAATTTCTTGTTTATTATTATTATTAAACTTTATTTCTAAAGCGCTGTAAATATACTCAGCGCTGTACAAAATTGGTAAAACTTAAGAAATATATAAAAGCCTGCCAACGGCGTATACTCTAAAATAATAGCAGATAGATAAAATTACAAAGGGGGAAGACAAGTTAAAACATCGGACATAAAAGCAAATCACAAACATCGGACATAAAAGCAAATTGTGCTGAAAATTATATTTTTGTGCAGATTTTCCCCCTATGTACATAAGATAGCATTGAAAATAAAATTCCTATGCAGAAAGTAGCTGTTTTCTTTGGAGGAATGTTGTTTTCTGCACAGAAGTATTATTCGATGTTGCACATTATTTTCTGCACAGAAAATGCTGGCCTAAATCCTTTTGTTAATCTCGAATAGCGTAGACCCACTGACTCAGTGGGATGTACCTATGTGTTGGCTTACCATTTGACAATTGATTCAACGAGCCTATCTTAGTTGAGATTAATCAACAGGATTCTGGTTGCTGTTTTCTCCCCACCCCAAATGTGCTATTTTTATTCAAAGAATAAGTCCCAACTGAACGCAGTCTTTCACAATTTTTTTTTTACTTTTTTCAGTGAGAAGAAAAATAGTAAAACTATTTGTTCTTTCTTTGTTCTTACAAAGATTTACATCCCTACGGAAGGCAGACAGCAAATGCTATAAATAATTCAGAAGAGTTTTGATGTGTGCCATCTTCTTCAGTGGCCAAAAAAAGGCCCTTGCTACTTCAAATCTTTCCACTCTTAGCAAAAATCAACATCAAACCAAAGGTCTAAGATTTCTCATCAAGGGAAGCCTGGGTACAGATTCAAAAATAGGGGCAGGGTCTTGGGAAAGGTTTCCTGCATAGGACTACAATTATATCCATTCCTGCTTCATGCAACAAACTTCAGTGGGGGAAAACCAGAAGGAAATGCAGCAAAGCAATGGTGTGTTGAGTAAAAAGAAGAGAAAAGGAAAGAGAGAAGCAGAAAGAGCACTTCCCAGTCTGAAGTGGGGAAAAGACACAGTGACTGCAATATTGTTGGCAGATACAACTACTGTATTCCTACCATAGGTAGTGGCAACATCACAGCAATAACAACGGTAAAATGGTTACAGGTGCTGCAATGAAGGAAGTGACAAGAGCCAAATCAGGCAAAAAGAATAAGGAGGAGGAGGAGGAGGAGGAGGAGGAGGAGGAGGAGGAGGAGGAGATGATGATGATGATGGATGATGATGATGATGATGATGATTCATGAATAGGCCAGTCAGCCTGACCTCAACAGCAGGGGGGAAAAATATTATAATGGATTATATAGGAGTCTGTCTGCAAGTACAGCAGTACCTCCAGACTCACTGGGGCTAAGGGTGAAGGACCCCATGAATGTGGAAAAATTGCAAATACCTCCCACCATTATTATTATTATTATTGTTGTTGTTATTATTTTTGCCAAAGAGAACACCTGTCTAGAAATCTCCAGGTCCTCCAGTGCAACTCTATGGACCATATCACACTAGACGAATCCTGCTCAGAAATGTGATTTAAAGTAGAAAAAACCTGCAAATGCAGGAGGTTTTTCAGACGATGTTTCTTCCAAACAGCAATAAAACAGAAATAAAGTGAATGGAAAGTGGACAAAAACAACACCTTTTTAATTTTGGGAAGTTCCTGAAATTTGCTTTATTTTTGCGTTATTGTCATTTGGTGCATTTTTCTTCCTTTCTGCCTGCAGAGGTCACTTCTCTCCACTTTCTCCAAAGAGGTTAGTTTGTCCTTTGTCTCCCTTTACCTGAGAAGGGAATGTCCATGAGGTTCCAGTCTCATAACAGATGTTACATAACATCCACATATGAAATCTTGCTTTTAGAAGCTTTTCTACAAAGTTTAGGTCAACTCCTTCTGCCTGTCCTATCCTAAGATGGATTTCCTGAAAAAATAAATGTAAGTTTCCTTTAAAAGACAACAATTTTGTAAGAACATCATCAGTCATTTCTCTCGTTTCTACCACACGCTCATATTGCACTGGCTATGCAGCACTTTGCTTGATACATATAGCGAATATTTCTCTTTTTTTCATTTAGCTTTTTTTAAATTATAGGTTAGATTGTATGCGGTGACAAGGTACTGTACACGGCACAAAGTATTGCACAAGGTAAGTAACTATCAAACAAGTGAGCAACATTTTTAGAAAGCTAAAACATGTAAGAGAAAATACAGTAGAGAAAAATTATTTGCCTACAAATAATTGAGTCTGACACTCAAAGTAACAAGAAGAGGCAGAGGAGACAAGATTAATGGAATCAATGCATTCAAAAAGTGCAAGATTCTTTTCCTCTTAAATTTCTAGGTGTGTGTGTGTGTGTGTGAGAGAGAGAGAGAGAGAGAGAGAGAGAGAGAGACTCCAGAACTAGACTACTTTGGCTAAAGGCAGTGGGTTGAGGGAGCAGTGAGCAAAACTGCCTTCTTAGCTCTTCTCACAAGTCCCAGTTTGGGAGGCAGTGGTCATTTACCATAGGGTTTTTTTTTTTCGCTATTAAAAAAGGGTTAAAAGATTACTTTGCCATCCCAGACTGAAAGGAAATACATAGGTATTTCTTTCCTTTCTCCTTCTCACTTGATCACTAGGGAACTAATCTACACCCAAAACTTTAATACTGATTTTGGGTAGTCCAAGGGATGGTCAATGGGCATTCATTGACCATCCACTGGCTACCCAAAAGCAATATTTAAGTGGAATTGAAGTACTGCACTAGAAATCATAGCAGAACAGCATTGGGGGAAAAGGTCATTTACAGATTTTTGCATTAATTAAAAAAAAATGCTTTCCAAACGGTCTCCCACCAGGAGAACAACAGGAGAAAAATGATATCATATGATACGCCCTAACCAAAGACACTATTATCCTGATGTAATTGTGATTTACCTGCTTTGAGTGATAAAGTCCCCACTAACACGATACTAGTTCGCTTTTTCACAAAAAGTCCTAAGTAATTACCAAAAAAATAAAAATAAATAAAAATGTGTGTGTGTATCTGAGAGAACAAGAGTGAGAGAGACTGTAAAAGGCCGTGAAGGTATGAGCACTGGAAACATGAAAGCAATGTCCTATTTCAGATATCAGTCCACTGAATTTCCTAAATGAATGAATCAGACACATAAAATGTGGCAGAGAGTAGTGGATGCCAAATCACATGAGATGGATTGCCCTTTTGCTGTTTTAATAAATATGAAAAAGAAGAGAAAGCAAAAAGGTCAATTGCTTTATTACTGACCCTGTTTTATGTGAAAACAGCTGCCCTTTTTGAATCAATGGACCCCAGGATAGCTTGTAAAAAAGATGGTTACTGCTCATGGTGGTGTTATGTGGAACAACCAAGCTGTTGAAGGCAAGTACAATAGCTTGCCTACTCATGCATGTTTCTCTTTAAAATTTTTAAATTGATTGCACTCCTTGAGCAGCTTCTCTTATACCAATTATATCGCTCAGGGCAGCCATACTTAACAGTGTGCTTCCAAGTCAAATAAGCCAGTAAGTGCATACACATTTATGTTTCTCTCTGGGTAATCATGACCCTTCCATACCATTGTGCAGTAAATGCTATAGCTGTCAGTGATATAATACAGATGCAGGCCCCTCCAATCAAAGAAAGCTGTGCAGTGAACATTCAATCACACTGGTCTTGAAATAAATTTTTACACACACTCTCTCTTTCCCTCCCTCTCTCATATACAGTAACTTTAAAATAACAAGAAAATGGCAGCTGATCATAATCTTCAAGCAAGTAAAATGGTATGCATTTCAGAACCATAAGTTACCTACTACCATCAATATGGTTTCCATCAGTTATGCAAAGACAGACACACTTCCCCCCTTCCCCTTCCACTATGGAATGAGGCACAGTACTGCTAAGTCAAAGAAATATTCAGACCTGTAAATACTTACAACAGATATGCACGTTCTTGTTGTTGCTGTTTTGGCAGAAGATTCTATGGACACTTTCTCTAAGAACTGTTGATAACATTTTCCAATTTGCCCATTGATTATATATATATAAAGCCACTAGTTTCATTTTAGTTTAGGAATGCATGTCTACAGTTCATCTCAGGTTAAGAGGTATGACCTTTCTTGGAAATCTTGGAGAAACTGCTGACAGCCAGAGGACACAATTCTGCCTTGGATGCAGCAATGGTCTAGAGCAATGATTCCCAAACTTTGGTCCTCCAGAAGTTTTGGACTTTAGCTCCAAAACTGCTGACAGTTGCCCAAGCTGGCTGGGGTTTCTGGGTGTTGAAGTCCAAAACACCTGGAGGACCAGAGTTTGGGTACCACTAGTCTAGGACCTAGGCCAATATATTAGAACAGCTTTCTGCCATATATCCATATAGTTATAACTGAGGGACCAGTGGCTCCTGCTCCACATAGGTTGGGGGAGTGGCCAGGGGTATAGCAACAGGTGGGCAAAATTGGGGGTATTGCCCTACAAGTCCCTGCCCTAATGAAATTGTACATCAGTCCCCAAATTTCTAGCATTGCAGTAACTTCCAAGTTCAGTTGAACATTTAGAAATATAATTTAGGAATCTATGGAAGAATAAGCATCACCAAAAGCTTCACATTATTATTATTATTTACCACCACCACCCTTCCCAACTCCTTAACCTTATGAGGGAATCCACTGCTGGCCTCCTTTAAAGTCTCTGCAGTGGGATGGGGACAAGGAGACCAATAAAAGACCACTGAATAACTCTGAATGGAAGGAACTGGAAGGCAGAAGGTGCATGACAGAAGGATCGCAAGAGTCTCCTTTACACGTCAAGTGCAGGGAATGAGGAATGATGAAAAAGGACTTGGACAACAGCTGGGTTGTTTATGTTTTTGCCTTTTTTTTAACCTCTAACCCACCCATTCTATCCCTCCCTGGGCTCATCATCCTGCAACTCCTTACCTTGATCGTACCAAGGCCTGTATCCTAATCTGTAAGTGTGGCACTGTTAGTATACATGACACCAATCTTAGTCACTTATGCTGCAACTAGGGCTGCATCCACACTGGAGACATAACCCGGTTTGGCCCCACTTTAACTGCCCTGGCTCAAGGCTATGGCATTCTGGGAGTTGGAGTTGGAGCCTGGGCCCACAACAAACTGGCCATAGCCTTGAGCCAGGGCAGTTAAAGCAGGGCCAAACCGGGTTATGGCTCCAGTGTGGATGCAGCCTAGGTGAAATAATAATGATGTGCAATTGAATTCAGTGCAATGATAAGAAAATTCATTCTAGTTACCCTGAGGATTGCAGATCAGCTCAATTGGAAAAGAGGAGCTTAAGGAAGATGATGAATATTGTAACCACTCCCAGAAATGAAGCATAATGTGCCCTATAAGTCCTGGCTTCACTATACCATTTTGAGTTTAGTATACAGAGATTCACTGAGATTACCTTGAAAACCACGTTATTTCCTTACAGCTGCAGAGAAGTCACCTCAGAGGAACAGCATAGAGTGCAGCCAGGATTATGGGTTGAATCTAGACCTATTCATACCAAAATTAAGCCAATGAAATCAGTTTATCTGAAAATGGGGAAAATGTGGCTTATGAGTCACAGGTAGTCCCCAAAGCTGTTTTTAGCCTCCTAAAAACAGATTATTTTATAAGGGGAAAAAAGATGTGCCATTTTGATTGTATTTTAAAACAAACGTGGGTATATTTGTAGAGCAGCATCCCTTATTCTTTCACAAAAAGGGCTCCTTGGAAACACAGAAGTAATTTTGCCTGGATTGTTTTAAGCACAGGAGGTTTTTTTTTCCCAACCAGGAGATAAAATGGAACTTGATTTTCGCATTACTTCCTGGGCAAATAAAAACTTCTTCTGGACCTAAAACAGCCTAAGGCCCTTCACCCCAAAAAAGCAAAATTGCCCTCATGGCTCCTATAGGCCTTTGTGTGGGGGAAAATATCCCCCTGCAAGGGAAAAATTGGAGGTGTGCATGTGGTAGTGATGGATAAGGCCCTCCAAGGTAGACTTTCCCCTAATTATGTCATCATTTGGATCCAATTAAAATCATTTTTCAACCCATAATGGTCCATTTAAAAAGAGAGAGAGGTGGGGGGGAGAGAGAAAAGCTGCACCACAGGTGCAAGCATACCTGCTACTTTCTTGCAAGCCTATGCTATTTTAATTTTTATTTATTTTTTATGGAGTAAAAAGACTTCTAGTTTTGAAAGAGACATTATTCTTTATTGCTTGCCTGCTACAACAATATTAAAAGTAAAGCAACTCGTAGTTGCATTGAAGGAAAATGTATATAAATGAAAAGCAGACAAGTGAACAAGAATTCAAAAGAATTCACATAATGAAGAGCTTAAAGGGACACTGTCAGGTTGATTTAGGTAGGGGGAAAGTTAGATTTTGTAAGATAGGAACAGTGCAAGCCTCTGTTAAGTAGTTTCTTCCTCACCTAAAATTTTAAGAAGGAAAGTTTCTGGTTTTCCTAATAGTCCTTCTATTTTTTTTATTTTTTTTTTTGTATTCTGTTTCACACTGGACACATGAAGAAGGATGCAAAATAGGTAACTAACTTTTAGAACAATTGGACCATGAGTATACTCCAAAACCAAATGAATTTTAAACTGTGATAACAATGGCTGTCCTTATTTTACATTATGTATGTATTCCCATTTCTTTGGTTTATGACTCATAAAGTAGCATACCCTCTACCTGTCCTGATTTGGCAAGGGCAGTTCCAGTTAATCCTCTACTGCCTCACTTATCAGCTGCTTTTAAAATGTCCCAGTTTCTCCCTACTCTTCTCCTTTTCCCCCTAGGTCCCCATTTTACTTCAGTTGCTACAAACTGAGTTCAAAGTGCAAAAGTTGATTTCATTCTTTTAACTCAATGGTGGGGGGAAAAGAGGAAGGAATATTGCTGCATCTTATGGAATTCTGGTATTTGTAATTTGCACTAGAGTTCTTTTTCCGAGAGTTCTGCATAACCTTTCCTTAAAGTGCAGATCAAGGATTTCCATAGTTAAAATGGAATCAGTGCTATAACTATAATACTATAACAGTAGTGTGGAAGAATAGCAAACTGTCAACTATTTAATTTAATGTTTTAATTACTGAATTTTACAACAAGGGATGAGATGCCATCCTTTGGTATGATTCTGCACCTTAACTTATGGGTAAGGGACACAATTTACTGTTTTGTACAGTAATGAAATGTTTTTCAGCAGCCCTAATCATATGGGCTCCAGTGGTGTCCTTGTGACACACTAAGCATGACATTAATCAAGTAAAGGCAACTAATGCATCTTTTGTAATAAAAGTAAATACAGTAGCAGCCATGGGAGAGGGAAGAGTATAGGGACAGTGGGAGGTGAGATAAAGCAGTTTTATCCCTTCCACATTCCTGACACATACCTGACACTATTATTCAGATGGAGGTTTCTAATAGAAACTCAAGCTATGTGCTCAGTTACTGATCCTGACTGTGTTTTGCCACTGGGCTTAATCTTATCTGTTCTGTTCCACTTAGTTTCTTGACTGGTATCTCCTCTAATGATCCTCAAAATCAAAAGGAAAAGGATTTTGATTAAATGTGAAAAGACACTTTCTAATGGTAAGAACTCTTTAGGATCAGAACAGACTTCCTCAGGAGATGGAGGGCTTTTCTTTATGCGTGGTATTTAAAGCTGAGGCTAGCAGAGACCCCGTCTTTGAGCTATACTGTAGTTGGAAGATTCCTGGACTGAGCATTCAGTTCAATTGGGATATGGATTCAAAGGATATGAAGCATTTCAGTCTGCTGCTGTTTTTAAAAAAGATTGTTTGCCATCTTGTTCACGGACATGTAACAAAAGCCTTGATTTTTTTTAAAAGGTTAATTAATACAGAACTTGGAAAAGTTGCTTTTTGAACTACAACTCACAACCTGAATAGCCAGTTTTCAACCTCTGATTTGGCCTGTACCCTTTCTAGTGGGCCTCATAGGATTGAATGTTCTGAATTTTTAATGGATCAAGAAAGGGTACAGAGACCTTCTTTCAGCCAAATATCTGTCCTCCCAAACAAAGTGAGATGGTGGGCTCTACTTTTTATATTAAAAAGTGTGTATGATGGGCCCCATGCTATGACTCAATACATTGAATTGCTTTTTTCCTCTGACCTGATTCATTTCTGTTTCTGGAGCAAGACAGAAGCTGCTTAAAACAATGGAGAAGACCTGGGAAAAGTTATTTTTGTGGGGAGTATGCAATGCAGAATCCCCCACTGAGCATGGCTGAAAGGGTAATTGCAGTCTGAAAGGGTAACTTTTCCACACTCTGCTAATAGAGGACATATGTTTCTGCACTGGTGGACTATAATGCTCTGGAATACAAACTGGGAACTAAGAGGAACTAAGGTATTACAAATGCCCTGTAAAAACTTAAAAAGTTAAGTTGTTGCAGGGCATTTGGATGATTGTGCCTCGACTCTATGTGATTTTATTCAAAATTGGACCTTCTTTTGGGGAGCACATACTTGAACAGACTCCATCTTTCTCCCCATACAAAATCACTTTTTGTTTGTAGCACACGGAATCAGGAGAGCATTCTTTGTCTCAAGGGTCTGATGCACATTAAAGTGCAATCCAGAAAACAGCCTCTCTCTTGATCCAGGTCCAAAATTCCTAGTCTGAATATTTCTTGTAAATCTATCATTCACTTCTCATGAATGTTCATTCAAGATTTGATTAGAACTGTTTCTTCTGGCTGATAAACCTAAAAACTGGATATACCCACCCATGCATTGTATGGCTAAAGAATGTACCACAAATATGGGCCCTGAATTCTTAGTGCCAGGATTGAAACGCTCTTCTTGTAATAAAACTACACACACACAGAGGATCAAAGCAGGTTTTGATTTTGGACAATGAAATGATGTACCTCCTTGGGGTGGCCTGTAAAGATTGCTTTCAGAAAGACAGCTTTTGCTCCATTTGGTCAGAAGACACTGCTAAATGTTCTAGACACATGTAGTGATTTCTGGCTGCTTGTAAAAGTGGAATTGCTGTATTTGTATCTTTTTTTCCAAACTTTTTTCCAACTATATTTTGTCTAAATTAAGATTAAATTCAAATCCCTCTGAAGTCAGCAAAGTTCTGTGAAAGCAGCAGAGTCCATTTATACAGAGGTTAAAAAAGTCACTTGCATGAACATCTGTAAGATGCTGGAGGGAGTCACCAGCTTGGTGATGTAGATTGGAAAGATAGGAATCTCTTGTTATTTGGGAAGAACAGGGTAGGTAAAGCTAGAGATGATGCTCCTATCATCACTTCACTGTTGGTCTGAGCAGAGTAACCTGCAGCAGCTTGAGGAAGGCATTGTATAAATTGGCCAGGAACTTGAGTTAAGGGGGAGGGGAGCAGAAACTGTCACATGAACCTTAGGTGTTATTCACACTGTGAAAATAATTCAGGATGAATCCAGGATGAATCTCCATTGTTCAAACACATCCTGAATGCACCCAATTAATTTTTGGGGAGGGGGGGGTGAAATTTGGGAACTGAAGGAAAAATTCAATGGGTAGATCAGAATTCTTATTTGGGGGGGGCAGACACAGACAAACATATGGGATGCAGTATCCCAGAGAAGGATATCATAATGGTTAAAATGCAGAACCTGGAAATGTTACCACAGCTGGGATGGCTAATAATAATAATAATAATAATAATAATAGCTTCTTCAAATGTTCCCAGGCACCACTAAAATGTTGCCATCATAAAGCAATGGCAGGACCTAAAGACCAGTACGTTTCTTGCACACTTAGAAATTTAATGTCCTACAAGCAATTTAATGTCCTACAAGTATAAGACTTCTGTATGGAAATATCATGCCAACATGAGCAGGAAAATGTATATGTACTTCTCCCCTCCCATATAGTTCTACAAGAACATAGCTAGTGACCCTGGTAGTGTCAAGTTGACAGAAGCCGACAATGGACTGACCAGAGACTGCCCAGGCTTAAGAAATCACTTGCAGAGAAAAGTCATCAGCTACTGATTTATCTGCCGTATTCTGGGAAGAACCAGGAATGCTCCAGCAACAAACCATTCACAGGATTTCTCTGTGAATGGTTTGTAGCTGGAGCATTCCTGGTTCTTCCTGGGATAAGTCCTCTCAGATTGCAATGCATGTGAAAATCTTTGTCGCAATCGTCCATCTGATTTTCCACCCTGTGATAGTCTCCATCACTGACTTTCATGTGGCAGTGATTAGTATGTAGAAGAGAGAGGCAAAGTGTTAACAAAACAAATGCTTTTTAAAACTGTAATACTCTTTTGCATTTTGTTCTTATATTTCCAGGCATGTGTGAGTGAGTGACTGTGTGTCATGGGGTGTGTGCACGTAGCATTACAGCATTGTAGTAACAGAAAGACTCCAGAATGGGGCTGGAAAAGGAATGGAGGGGCAGTGAGGAAAGCTTTGGCTTCTCTGACAAGCCCCATTGGGGGGGAGTGGTCATTTGGCAACAGGTTTTTTTTTTAAGAATGAAAAAAAAAACTATTGCAGTTACTTTGTCAGCTGAAGGGAAATCAAATTGAAATGTCCATGCTTTCTCCCTGATCACTGTTTCCCCACCCATAGCACTCCTACTGACTACCCACTGACCACCCCAAATTGGCATAAAAAGTGCAATTGACCTTTTGCATAGGAAAGCCTAGCACAACAGAAGTGGGAAAGGAGGTCATTAATTGATTTGTGTGTGTGTGTGTGTGTTAGTAAAAAGAAATAAGGGTCTCCTGCAGGTGAACAACAGAAGAGGGATGGATCCATAACCGAAGTACTGAATTCCAGCTGCTGACTTTAAGGACCAAAGGTTATTTGGAACATTACAGCCTTGGCTGCTCCCTAGAAATATAGCACGAATGCAGCTGTATTCCTAGTTCCTTGGAATACTGGAATACACAACTAGAGCCTCCATTGAACTTCATTCAAATTGTGGGCAGAAATCCCAGTCTCAAGTGGTTTAGGGCTTTGTAGGTCAAAGCCAGGATACTGAATTGAGTTAGGAAGCAAATTTGAAGTTAGTGCAATAATCTGGCTACAACATTTTACAGCTGCTGTATCTTCTGAACATGTTTCAAAGGCAGTGCGGTATAGAATGTATCACAGTAGTCTAACAGGGAGGCAATTAAGACATCAGCCACTCTGGCCAAATCCATCTTACCTAAGAAGAGATACAGCTGGTGCACCAGCCAAAAGCTGGAGAAACCTGAGACTATCACATGGGAGAAATTTCTCTCAATTGCAAATGGAGCTAATTTGCAATTACATGAATTCGCTACTTTAGCAAATTTACGTGAAATCTGATTGTGTTCGGAATGCATTCAGAAAGACTTCCCATTTCCCCATAATGACCCCCCATTGCCCGAAATTGCGTGAGATACTCTAATACACAATTACGTGAAACTCCATGATTGTGTTCAGAATGACTTCCCATTACCTGAAATTGCGTGAGATACACTCATTTGCAATAATGTGAAACCCCATGATTATAATGCAATGGCAATCCAAACGCAATCATGGGGTTTCACATTCTGTCATATGTTAAACTCCCTGATCTTTCAGAAGCAACTTTGTCTAAGGCAAGACTCAAAAGCATAGTCCCCAGCTCTGAACCTGGTCTTTCAGAAGCAACTTTGTCTAAAATAAGTTGTAATCCCCATCCATGTTTACTTTTCTGCTGACCAACAGAACTTCTGGATTGAGACTCAACTGATGCATCCACATCTAATTCCTTACTGAATCCATACATCTATTCCAGACATCTTCAGCTTCCTTAACATCAGTTGAGAAAGGAATATAGAGCTAGGTATCAGCTTTTTGGTGAGGCCCAACCCCAAAACTTCAGGCAAACTGCTCAGGTGGCCTTATACATATATTTAAAAGCACAGCAAAGAATACTGGGCCTCAGCAGAACTCCAGATTGTAACAGCCATGGACAGTAGTATCCACCACCACTAGCTTTTGGAAACATTCAACCAAATAGGACTGGATCCAAAATTGCATAGAGTTAACAACAACTGCTTATGGACAGAATGATTTGGGCAAAATATTACTCAGTACAAAGGGGTCTGGGTTATGCTAAGAAGGGACAATCAATGGTGAGGGTTATCAGGATCGTTTAATTTCCAAGGAAATGAAAGTGTAAAACCACAAAAAGTGAAATAATTTACTATTGCTGAATTATTGGATCACATCTGATTCCCTCTCGATGGTCTCTTCATGCAGTGATGCTCTAAAAACTCAGAAGTAGGGCAGAGATGCTGTTGATGGTAATTCTTTGTTACATCTCTCAGCATTAGTATTCAGGGACATTCTTCTTAGAACATGGAATTTCCATTTATCACTCATAGCTAAACTATATTAATAGTTTTGGCCTCATTGAATATGAGACTAAACTATATTAATAGTTTTTGTCTCAATTAAGATGTCTAATCTATTTTATAAAGTCACTAGGATGTTTGCTTAGCATTTCCCAGGCTAATGGCTGGCTTTTAAAAATAATTTGAATGAAACAAAAGTTTAAGCAATAGTACCTATAATTATTTAAAAGCATTTTACACTATGTTCAATGCAAAGTGGTTCCAAAACACCAAGATGAAGTTTTCCAACCAGTTCAAACATGCCTGAAAATGTTTAGGCTGTAAACCTAAATATCAAGTTGGGTCAAAATCAGTTTGTAAATATATATAAATTATAAATTATATTACATATTTAAATATGTAAGTATGAAGTATTTGTCTGTGAGGTACTTACAGTACTTGATTGATCAACTCCAAAGCCTTTCTATAGTATTCACTTTGATCCCTTTACATAGCTGTCAATTGGGCAATTCTGTCATCAGTCATGGATTTATAGCATAATAGGTAAACGCTGTAAATAAAGTAGAGGTTAAAATTGGCATTAAGGTGGGGAAGCTGTGGACCTATAGATATTGGTGCATTACAACTCTCTCCAGCCTCATCCCATGTACTCATTATTTAGGAGTGATGACAGTTGCAGCTCAACATTTAGAAGGCTTTAGGTTCTTCATCCCAGATCTATGTCTTTTTCTGGATAGCCAAGAACTCTGTAAGATTAGGATGATACCTCACCATTTTCTGGACCCACAAAGCCAAGAGACAACACCACTCCCAGTCAACAATATGGGACAATTGTAATGATTTTCATGAGTGCCTTCTTGTATTTTTTAAAAAATCCATAATTTGTGTTACCAAATCAAGTGGCCTGCAGGTAAAGCAGAAAAGAGGCACACTTTGTTTCAGGCTGAGAGGAAGTCAAACCTTTCTCTTCCAGCCCATCTTCCAGCTATATATATAAATCTCTGAAAAAGAGCTGCTCTCTGTAGTTGTTCCTAGCTTGAGCAAGACAAATTTATGGCTAGCGGGCAGCTTTCCCTATGTGAATGGGCTCCATTTGGCATCCATTTTTGACTCCACAGGGGGAAAGAATATGCAGGCCAGAAAAGCAAAAAAGCCCAATCAGCATTACCAAATGGGATCCTTCTTCATCATCTTTGTGATTCCTACATATGGTGTATGTTATAGAAGAGAGCTCTGTTGGTAAACACACCCATGGCAGCCTTCGGGGGAACTGGTGCCAATCACCAGCAGAACAATAGAACTCTGAGGCTGAAATTGGCCATGAAGTGTGATATGCCATGCAAAGGCGCATGCCTTTGTTTTTCCAAATGTGTTCATGTTTCCATATGCAGTTTACTAAAACACAGAATGTCTCTGTGGAGCTGGAAGCGGCTGTCATTTGGCATGAATCTCCTACCAAACAGAGCATCAGTCTGGGAAAAGAGGAAGCCTGAGAATGAGTGTAATGCTTTGTATTTCTTCGCATGGTATCATCTCCATGACAATAATAACTAACACTCTGTTCCAGCCGAGGGACGGGAGGCTTTCAAGGCTCTCCTATGTGGATGCTAGGATCCTTCATGTTTGTGGGTCATATGTGTATGAGGCACTGGGTTTGAGCAGCAAGACAAAAGGATGAAGGACCATTCTTCTCATTTTAAACCATTTTCAATATTTATTTTGAAATGCCATAATACATTTGTTGTTGTGTGTCTTCAAGTCATTTCTGACTTATGGTGATCCTATCAAAGTGTTTTCTTGGCAAGATTTGTCCAGAGGAGGTTTGCCATTGCCTTCCTTGAGGCTGAGAGCATGTGACTTGCCCAAGATCATCCAGTGGGTTTCATGGCCAAGGGAGAATCAAACCCTGGCCTCCAGTGTCATAATCCAATGCTCAACACCATACCACACTGTTATATTACATACAATACAGTTAGGAGATGAGGTCAGGGTCGTAACAGCACAGGAATGGAGGGGAGGGGAGAGGAGAGGGACATTATTTCCATGTTATCCATAGCATGTGAGGACCAGGTCAAAATATATCATCATAAAATGACCATCTCAGGCATGGTCTGGTTATGCAGTAGCAAGAAGACAGAATGCTAAATTGGTAGAACCACTTGAGGCTGCAAGTAGAAATGCTGGTTGGCACCCTGTTACGTATTTACAGCAATATAAACTAACAAGCACATAAAGGTGAATTCTGGTATTGCACAGCATCTGTATTCTCTGGAATGGAGTGGCGATGTAGTTATGTCTCTGGGGCTGTTCTGCAAATGGAGCATGCAGCATGTCCATTGTCCAAGCAATATCATAGCACTATGTGTCCCATCATAAGGGTGCCATTGCACAACAGGACACTGCACAAGAATCCCCGATAGGCATCATTGCAATTCACGAGACGGGTGGCTTATCATATGAGGCATGTAGCTACATCATTGTAAAATTACCTGTTGTGGGCTCTGAGTCAGAATCTCAGCTGTTGTTTTTAATTTAAAACTTCCTACAAGTTAACATTAGCACATCTGGGAAAGTAGTTTAACCTAGCCTGTTCCCTGTTGTGTCAGCATTCTCTTTAAATGGATGTGTTGGTTTGAACGCAAGGGGACACTTTTTAAAAGTGGCTACCTACTGTTTTCTAAAGTACCATGCTTCTAATCCAAAGATTTACCATCTCCTTCCATATTCAGTTTGTTCAATGCACAGGACATGCTTCAGAGACAAGGCTTCAAGTGTTACATTTGGACATGAATCCCAGTTGTCCATTAGAGGTGTTTTGTTTTTTTAAATCTAGATAAGTAACATCTCACCCGAAAAGTGGTGAGAGGACATCACCACTTCCGACAGGACCTTCTTAAACTGGGTTCAACAGTAACTAAAGTCAAGCAAAACAGCACAAGTATCATATGGTAACATAAATTCACTAAACATTGGGCAATATGTGGTCCTCTTGATGTTCTTGGATGCCAGTCCTTCAGTCCTAAAAAGCATAGCTAATGGTGAAGGATGGTGGGAACTGCATTTAAACAGCAATTTCTTATTTTCTGTATAATTGCAGAGAAGATTATATGATGACATTGATTCATATGACATTTATAGAGGCTCGTTTTATATTGACTTATTTACCTCAGGAATATGGGACGCTGCTTCGTATTGAAACAGAACATTGATTCATGAAGCTCATGTTGCCTGCAATGATCGGTTTTCCCAGGTTTCACAAAAGAACCATTCCCAGCTTTACCTTAAAATGTCCAGGACTGAAACTGAGACCTTTTAATTGCCAAGTGTGATCACTTTTGGAGCTATAGACCCCAGTAAGTACCCCCTGTACTTAAAACATTGCTTTATGGGGCATTTGGGGCTATTTTTGTATTTTTAAAGGTAAGGTATTTTACAAATAAATATAAAAGTAACAAAAATTAGCTCATCAGTAACAAGCAGCACAATGTATCACTCTTTAATTTATGAGCATGTTAATGTTTTATCTTTTCACTTGCATCCACACAATGAGTAACAAATAATGAATTACTGTGTAAAAATAACATCCCAAGTTCTATGCTACAGACAGAACAAGGGAAATAAATTTGTAGCTCCCTGTTTATACCATTTAGTTTAGTGTATAAACACGTACATGAATAAAGGTTACATCTTTGAGTTAGCAGTCTTCTACAAGCTGGATCCCAAGTCATCTCTTCTTAGCCCCAAACCCCTCACTACCTGGAATGTGTCGCTGTTTTTAAGAAGGGAATTAGGTTGAAATTTCCCATTAATGGGTCTATGATACAACACCCAGCACTTTCCTTGTACTAGTAGATTAATGTGTTCCGCACTAGGCTCAAAAATCTCAAACTCTCAAAGTATAAAATACAGTTTGCTTATCCACTCCTGGAACCATCTGGGCTTCTAGAAGGGAATAAATAAACTCTGTATCACAACTGATAAGAACAATTGTCAGACTAATAAAACAAGTCAAAATATGAGGAACAGTTTTGAAGAGAAGCTAGGATCCACTGGATCAAAACTTTAGGACTTTCTTATTATGAGACTGATGGCATCATCTGCCATCGCTCAGACTTCCTTGCTCTGTTTAAGCTTAGCTTCAGTATTTACTGCTGTTGGTGTGGTAGATTTTTCCAGCAGAAGTATATTGTTTTGGGCTATCCCTTTTGTAATCCATATACATGCATGTATTAAGTATGATCAAGACTAATTAACTTTACAAAAGGCTGTGTGGAGATGAATATTGCTAGAATCAGTTTGTGGATAGGGATCAACACTGCAGTCTGCATTGCTGGCCTCTCCTTCCAAAAGGATTGTGCAGCCAGGGGATCTCACACAGTGGACACAAGCTTCTCTGAAAGACAGAATGCAGTCATTGCATATGTTTTGTGTTTCTTCAGAAAGCACGTGGATAGTTATTCCAATGGATAGGTCTTAGGAATGTTGCAATTGAAACTTTTATTGGTGGCCATGCATTGTGCAGGAGTTTGGACTAGGTGGTCCCTTCCAACTGTATGATTCTATGATGTTATGTCACCATTGGCCTAAAGGCAGAATGCTTCCCAACAGAGAGAGAAGACCATCCCTTTCAACCACCCACCCCCACATATGTATCTGGCACTGGTACAGCCATATAAACAATTTGTACCATGTGCTCATCTGAATAATATGAAATGGCTTCTGTCAGAGCTTGGAAAAATTACTTTTCCCCCATTTTTCTTCCTCCCTTCCCCCTCCCTTTTTTTTCTTTACAGCTTCCACAGTCTTGCAGTTAGCTTACTGAGTAGGGGGATCATGGGAAGTGAAGACCCCCCCCCCCCCGGTAACTTTTCTGAGTTTTGACTAACGCTGCTGTCAGACTTCAGGGGAAAAAACAGTTTGACACCACTTTACGCAAAGCTATGGTATTCTGGGATGTGTAGTTTGGTGGGGCATAAGATCTCTCTGATGGGAGGCTAATTTACTCACAAAACTACAGATCCCAAAATTCCATAGCCTTGAGTCATGGCAAATAAAGTGATGACAAACTGCTTTCTTTCTGCAGTGTGACAGCAGCCTTGCTATAAAAAAAGAGATGAAAGCCATCTGGCATAAACAGTAAAAGGCGCTGATAGACCCCAACATCCCAGCTCACTTCTGAACATTTCTTAAAGCAGTTGGGAATAAGTCTCCAAAGATTGTTTCTTTTATTCTTATTAGACTACAGCCTTCCAGTTGGATCTATGTATCTGTGGGACAGTTACATTGTTTGCATCTGCTAGTTAAGCAAATAACATTGAAGGGTACTGGAAAAGTTCCTTGTTGTACAATGCTGTAGCAATTGCTCTAATTGTCTGTGATGTAAATCAACACTGCCATCCCACTCCTTTAAAAAAAATCTATTTCTTTGGCAAACATTCAGACAAGTGCTAACTTTTAAGCACAAGTCACTGTACCACACCTAGTATGTTTAGTATTTGTCCCACAACAGATATGACACCTGTTGTTCTTTTGTAGAAAAAGACAATAATGCAAAGGCATAACTGCTGAGGTAGTTATGGATCCCAGATCAGAGCAAATGCAGTTGGGGAGTTCTTTGTGTACCATCTGCCCAGTCTCAGTTATAATGCCAGTTGCTCCTTCCCCCAGAGAAATGTATTCAGGGTTCAGTTCTAAACAGTAATGTTTGGGGAAGGCACAATCTAAAACAGACAAATCTGTATGTGTTTAGGTTTTGCTTTCTTTCCACTTTTAAATATTAAAAATTGACTCCAGCTGTGGGGTAAAGTAACGCCCAGCCTATAAAGACATTGACAAATAAATCACAGTGCAATTTGCTGCGCATTTTTGTGAGGTCTAAACACCAGCTCTTGAAGGGAATTTTTCCATTATTACATCTTGGGAAGAGGTCTTTGCCACCAACAACTCATTGGGCTTTTAGGTTTCATAAGTATATCTATCTATCTATCGGGGAATTCCAGTGGGACTAGGTTCTGCCATGAATCTCCTGGCAGATGGACCATGTTTTTTTTAACTCTTAAGTCTGGAAGAAACTGCAGAAACAAGGCCTGATTAAGCTGCCTAGGGCCCTGATATCCTTCTAAAAACAGTCTCCACCTATTTGTTCAGGTGTGTGATCTCCATTGCCAGAGTGCTTACTTTGTATTGTAGCAGATCAGGTTTGGCAGCTGTGACAGGCCAAGAGGAACTCTCCCTGGGGCCAAGGTTGGTCTTTTTCAGGTGCAAGGAAGTGGGTGCCTCAGGTCATCTTCTTGCCTGTGTCCTAGCTTTCATGAGTAGCACAGCCTCCAGCTGTCCTGATATGGCATGGACAATCCTGATGAGTCCTCCACTTTTTCAGCCTCTTTTGAAATGTTCTGGTTTCTCTTCATTTCCTCCCACTTTCCATCTTTGTCTTCAGCTTGCTTCTATTGCTGCCAAAATGCTGAATGAACTCAGCAGAAGGGAGATTAGAGAAAGGGATGGACTTGTCCTTCCCAGGAAGCTCAGGCAAAAGCAAATTGTTATGACCCCCTCCAATTCATCTGTGCATCACCATTAATAACTTTCCCCATCACCACCACAATCTCATGTTTCTTAGCTGAACATGTCCTGGTTTTCAGTTCTGAAATGTTGAAGGGTATGGAATAAGGCTAGAGTCTCAGAGATAGTGATCCTAAGACACCATCCAACTTTTCATTCACTCAGCAGCTGGAAAACAAGACCAGGACAAGGCATTTTGAAAGTAATAGTAATAGTTATAGTTATGTGTTATTGCAAAACAAAAATAAAAATTATTCTCAAATATGTATCTTTTGCAATCAGTTGTGTACAATTTTCATAAGTATTGAGAAGCGTTCTAAGGATTTTCCTTCTTTTAAAATTTAGGTTTCTTGTGTGGGTGCAAAAGGATAATAAAGGTTTCTAGGATATTTGTCGTTGGCATTCTGCATTGTATTAATGGATATGTAACTTACAGTTACGAATCCATAACTTCTCCATATTCATTAAGACTATGTAGTCACAGTTGTAGTACTAGTGAAAAACCTATGCAAGTTCTTTGAAAGCAGCTATGAAAGAACTAGACAAGGTATTAAAGTGCAAAAATATCAAGCCAAATACTATACTTAGGATCATCCAAGCCATCATATTTCCCATCACAATATATTGATGTGAGAGCTGGACAGTGAAGAAAGGAAATCAACTCATTTGAGGTGTGGTGCTGGAGAAGTTAAAGATACCATGGATGGCAAAAAAGACAAACAAATATGTTCTAAAACAGATCAGGTCTAAACTCTCCCTGGAAGCCAAGATGACCAAATAGAGGTTGTCATACATGGGCCACATCATGAGAAGGGAAGACTCACCAGAAAAGATAATAATGCTAGGAAAGGTGGAGAGCAGTAGAAAGAGAGGAAAACCACATACCAGATGTATAGACTCCAGCAGGGAGGCTGTGGCCATGGACCTGCAGTTCCTGAGAAGGGCAGTTGAGGACAGGGAGGCTTGGAGGTGTATCATTCAAGGGGTTGCCATGAGTTGATGCTCACTTGAGTCGATGCTCACACAATTAACAACAACAAGAAAATCGATAAGACTCATTGCTCAGAGAAATGCAACATTTCTGTACCTCATTTTCATTAAAAAAAACAAAACACTAACTTTTAATGTCTTTATTTCCAAGACATGACAATTGGTGACTTCCATGTCAATTGTGAATCCATTGAACCCCATGTTTAGGTTTGGGTCCCATCTCCAAGATATCTCATTATGTATATGCAAATATATTTTTTAAAATCCCATACATGGGGCTACCTTTGTACCAAGTCCGGAAGCTTCAATTGATTCAAAACGCGGCAGCTAGGTTGCTTACAGGGGCACTAAGAACAGATCATATCAGCTCGGTTCTGAAATCTTTACACTGGCTCCCAATTAGCTTCTGGGTGCAATACAAAGTGTTGGTTGTCACCTTTAAAGCACTATATGGCTTGGGCCCAAGTTACTTGAAGGAGCGCCTCCCCCTACACAATCTGCCCTGCACTCTCAGGACTTCAGGGAAGAACTTGTTAGAATATAATAATGTTAGATTAACATCAACTTCCCAGAGGGCATACTCAGCTGTGGCCCTGAAATTATGGAACAACTTACCGGAAGAGATTCATCTTATTACCAACTTAGAAGCCTTTAAGAAGGCGTTAAAGACGGATCTCTTCCGGTGGGCCTATCCTCCTGACTCACTATAAGAAATACCATCACTATTGTGAACCTGATCCATACCGGAATATTGACAGTAACTTAGTAGGTCAAGGATTAAATTGTATTAGATTAATATGTTTTTATAATTTTAGATAATTGTTTTTAAGATTTTATATGATTGAATGTATACACATGTATTTTATCTATTGTTGGAATCCCACCTCAATCCAATGGGAGAGGCGGGGAATAGAAATAAACTTATTAAACTTATTATTATTATATCCAAAACACTTCTGTCCCAAGCATTTCAGATAAATGATACTCCAACAGTACTTCTAAGGAAATTGCCTTTAATATAAGATTATAGTTTCTACCTGTACAAAAAAAAGTACAAAGGAAGACACAGGTTTGCATAAAAATTGCTTATGCTATTTTTCCTCTATAGCTACAATGTTTTAATTTATTTTTTTAGTTTTTCTCTCTCTCTCTCTCTCTCTCTTTTTTTCTTTTTGTGCAAGGAGTAAAAACATCACAATCCATATACATGAACATATATAGTCTTGGAAATGACACTGCAATGTTTTCAAAAGCAGAGTTCCTACTATACATCCAGAATTTGCCTTCTGAGAGGCCAAGGGTCTTTTAAAAATGTACAGCATATAGCCTTCAGGCTAGATCCATACTTGGAGCAGAAATTTTTGAGACTTAAGTTCCATTTATTTAGGTGGACTTGCACTAAATAAAGTCTGGAACTAACCTGTCACTTTTTTATGTCAGTCTTGTTCTGTTTTTTTTTTTTTAAGTATTGCAGCTTAGATAAATATATTACACAATATATCGTTAAGAGGTGATACGATAGCCTTGTTTAAATACTTGAAGGGATGTCACACTGAGGAGGGAGCAAGCTTGTTTTCTGCTGCTTCAGAGAACAGGACTCGGAACAATGGATGCAAGCTCCAGGAAAAGAGATTCCACCTCAACATTAGGAGGAACTTCCTGACAGTAAGGGCTGTTCAACAGTGGAACACACTCCCTCGAAGAGTGGTAGAGTCTCCTTCCTTAGAGGTCTTTAAGCAGAGGCTGGATAGCCATCTTTTGGGGATGCTTTGATGGAGAGTTCCTGCATGGCAGGGGGTTGGACTGGATGGCCCTTGCGGTCTCTTGCAACTCTGTGATTCTATGATTCTAATACACCATAGCAGAGGATGACTGTTACCAGGTGACCTGAGTGTATGCTGAGGTCTAGGTGTTTAGTATTGTTGGGCATCTTCAGGATCCCAACTGTCACATCTTACATATAGTTCATTCTTGTAAACTGGATCCAGACTGGACAAAATTTTCATTTGAAAGGATTGCTTAAAACAGACAGTCCTCTGCAAAGAATACACATGGCACTGGTGGCTATATGGGTTTCATCACCTAAGACTCATATTTGCATAAAATTTTCATATGCATAAAATACAGATTGAGCGAGAGAAACAGCTCTTGAAATCTGTACTATTCTCCCCATAGTGTGGAATATTGCAACCAGGAAATCTCTGCTGCTGTCCAAGCTCTAGTTGGTGATGATAAGCTTCAAGATTCATACCTATCCTTTGCATGGCTCCTCATGCTCCTCTAGATGAGTGCAAAGAAGCAAGAGTTTATGCAACAGAGAACCATGATAGTTACTGGTTGATGTACCTTGATGCTCCTTTTGCATTCACTTGAAGCCTTTCCTGCAAAAGCTGATGTAATGGGCAGGAGGAAAGAAGCTGTATGACACTGTGGGCAATTGACCAATAATAATTCAAATATCATTTTATTGTATGCTGTTTGGTTAATCACCATTCAGAATCCTTCTGTTCTATTGCTCACTATTGGTTCTGGATATTTTGAGACTTGTATGGGCATGCCTAAAAAGGAACAGTGTTCTAAGCATCTTAAAGTACTGTCAGGGCCCACCTCCGCTCTCTCCTCCTATCCAGTGGCCAAGTAACCCCTACATGAATCCCAAGTATTCAACCAGTCTATCCATCTGGAATGTGGTCTTCCTCTTTTTCTATTGCCTTCTACCTTGCCAAGCATTATTGTCTTTTCCAGTGAGTCAGGCCTTCTGATAATACAGCCATAGTACGACAGCTTCAATTTAGGCATCTTGGCTTTGAGGGACAGGCTTGATTTGTTCCAGGACCCATTTATTTGTCTTTTTAGCCGTCCACAGTATCCATAAGATGCTCCTCCAACATGACAGTTCAAATGAGTTGATTTTTTCCCCTATCTGCTTTCTTCACAGTCCAGCTTTCACAACCATAAATACAACTAGGAAATACAATGGCATGGACAATCCTAACTTTAATATTCAATTATATATCTTTACACTTCAGGCAAAAAACTTGTATAGTTCCTTCATAACTGCTCTTACAAGTTCTAGTTTTCTTCTGATTTTTTTACTGCAGTCACCATTCTGATTAATGACTAAGCCAAGGTATGGAAAATCTTGAAATAGGTAAATGTATTCATCATCCACTTTAAAGGTATGTAAATCATCTGTGGTCATTATTTTGTTTGGTTTTTAACTGTTCAACTATAAACCAGCCTTTCTTCTTTCATCTTTTATTTAGTTCTTCTGTGTATTGTTTCCATCTTTTTTTAAAAAAAAATCTGTTTGGTCATGTAATGTGTTGGATTGCTGATTATAGATCATCTCCACTCTTGCCTTAAATTTCCATTTGATTTCTTGGATCTTGTGGAAGAGGTCTCCTGTTCTTCCTTTTTTGTTCTCTTCTCTTTCTCTGAATTGACTGTTATAATAGTTCTTCTTGTCCCTTGCTAAGCTTTAATCCTGAAGTGGTTCAAATGGGAACTAAGAGTTGCTCCCTTTTCCCACTCAAGTCATAGAAATAGGGATGACGCTAATCAAGAATCTAATTCAACTATTACCCTTTAATTATGAAACTTTATCCTTTTCCACTGCTTTCATTTGAAATAATGAAAATGGAAGCAAATCATGTTCCACTATCAGCCATAACAAGCATATGTGGCCTTTGTTTTCTAACTGTTGAGACCAGGGCATTAAAAAGTAAGCTTAGATCCCATATAAGAGGCGGTGACAAATAACTTCGCAATGTCACAATATGCAATGCTTCTAGTTAATTGCAGGGGTATGTATTGGAGCTATGATGTCTATTACACAATGGGCATGCTACTGGACCTACTTGTGCAATGGTTCCAATGATGTAGCAATGTCTCTGCTCCCTTCCTGAGAACAAACATGTTGAGCATCATTACAATTCACCTTTGCATGCCTATAAGTCAGTTTATGATGATGTAAATACCTAAGCTTGGAGGGCCACCATGGCATAGTGGTTTGAGTGTTGGACTACAACTCTGGCGATGAGGGTTTGATTTCCAGCTCAGCCATGAAACCTACTGGGTAAACTTGGGCAAGTCACATGCTCTCAGACTCATGGCAAATCTCATCTGAGCAGATCTTGCCAATAAAAACTCGTGATAGTTTCACCTTAGGGTTGCCATAAGTTGGGAACAACTTGAAGGAACACAAGAACAAATACCTAACAGGATGTTTGCTACAACTCCAGAATATCTCTCTTAGGTACTATAGTACAAAAAAAATCTTTGTTCTGTTCATGAGAAGTAATGGTAGTTTTCTCTAGCTTGGCTACATCTGGAATACTGTTTCTAATCTTGGAAATACATTTTTAGAAGGGCATTGATGAAATGGAGTACGTGCGAAGAGACCCAACCACAACAGTGAGGGGGTCATCCTATGAGCAGCGACTGAAAGGTGGGTGAGTTTCGCCTGGTGAAGCCAAGATTAAAAGGGAATATGATAGCAATCTTTAAATATGCAAAGAATTATCACACAGAAGATGGAGCAGATGTGTTATCTATTGCTCCAGAGAGGAGGAATAGAACTAATGTGCAAACTGTTCTGCTTTTGACTAAATATTACAAGAAACTTTCTAACGGGAAGAATTCATCTAGAGTGGAGCAGATTCTTCCCAGAAGATTGTGGTCTCCCTGTTGCTCCCCTTTTAAACAAAAGCTAAAATGTAATTTGTCACAGGTACTATGGCTCTTTTGAGCTACACATTTATAGCACTATGATTCCACTTTAATTGCCACGGTTGCCTTTAGAATTGTGGGTTTGATAGTGTGGTGAGGCACTAGAGTTCTCTGGCTGAAAATCTGTTCTTCTTGTGTGCCTACAGATTGTTTCTGACTTATGGCAAACCTAAGGTGAACTTGTCACAGGGCTTTCTAGGTAAGATTCGTTTTTGCCTTCCTCTGAGGCTGGGAGGGTAAAATACTGCTCCCTAAACAGCAAATCCCAAGTTTCATTAGGGTATTGCCATGGCAGTTGAAGAAGAATCATAGCACTACAATGGTATGGTGTGAAAGAGCTGCAGGGTAAGTGATGATTAGAGGTGAATCTACACTGCAGAAATAATGCAGTTTAACACCACTTTAAATGCTGTAACTACATCCTATGGAACCCTGAGGTTTGTAGTTTTACAAGCTCTTTAGCCTTCTCTGTCAAAGAGTGCTGGTGCCTCACAAAACTACAAATCCTAGAATTCTGTAAGATGGAGCTATGACAGTTAAATTGGTGTCAAACTGCATTATTTACACAGTGCAGATGCACCTTAAGATCATGTTCAAGTCTATGGCTCAAATTGCATCTGGTTCATCCCAACTGGAGTAGACCCACTGAATCAATTGTTGAATAATGAGCCAAGAGATACCAGTAGGTAAAGCATGTCTATTCAGTAGCTCTTCTCTTATGGGGATCTAGGCTTACTGCCTCAACTCCACTAACAAAACTCCAGAAGCAGCTGCTCTCCCTTTCTAACCATAGGCCCTTTTACATCTCACGATTATAGTGATATATTGCACTTTACCTGTCGTGGCAACATCCTATAAACATCCTGGGTTTTGTAGTTGGATGGGGCAGCAGAGTTTCCTGGCTGAGAATTTGAAACATCTCTTCTTCAACTAGAAATCCCAGGATTCTATAGAATGTTGTCACAGTACTTAAAATGAAATCACCATCAACACTGATTAATCATCATCATCATCATCATCATCATCTTATTATTATTATTATTATTTCTTACCCACTTCTCCCCATAGATGGAGGTGAGGAGCAAGAACAAATGAGCAATGTACATCAACTAAAAATCCATTAATTAAAGCAATCTACACTTAAAATTCATGATCTCAATTCACAATTTAACAATCATCTGGATAAGCCTGCCGGAAGAGACCGGTCATAATTGCGTAGTGTGAAAAGATTAAGCAAGCAGTGCTGCTTTCAAATACCTGGTGCTGCTGCACAGATTGAGCAGAGGATAGTAGGTACTGACTTTTCTTTAGTGGTGTGTGTGAAAACACAGTTCTGAGCCTTTCCATCCTGCTGTGCCTATAACTGGAACAGATCTTGCTCTCTATTTTGGAACTCGCAAAACAGCAAAGGGGAGCCTGAAATACACACACTTCCTTGTTAGAAGAGGGCAATGCAACTCACCCCAAGGGAAAAACTGAGTTCAAAGCTGCAAGTGACAACAAACCAGTTTGTTTGCGCTGGGAAAATTATATCATGTTTGTACATGACCCAAAGCAAGCCTGATACCCCACACTGATGATCTCCAGTGATTTGTCATGACCAGATGTGGATTCTCCAGAGAGATGACACCAGTCAAAATCATTGGCCTACTTCCCAGAAGGATCATGTCTTAGAATTACAACCCACAGGGGAGCTGCATAATTCAATGTCAATTTATTTCTGAGCCAGCGTTATAGCTTTTGGTTATAGGATTGGTCTCCTGAAATGATTCCTAAACAGCAAGTGAGGAAAATGAAAAGAAACCAACCTCCCCTTCTACTAGCTCTGGCAGCTGCCTCAGGCAACAGCTCAAACAAGGAAGGATTGGTTTCCAGGCTTTTATGGTAGCTCAATGCTGGGATCAAATGGATACCTTTTAGTCAAAGATAAAAGGAGTAGTAGTGTTGGTTGTGATAGAGAAAGCTGCTCACAGTGCTCTGTTCTCAGCTGTTTAACATTCAGCTCTTCTTCAGCAGCAGAAAATCATCTGCTCCACACCATCTGGCAGCTGTGAAGAAAAATAAAATTGCATACATAAGCACTGTCAATTTACAATTTAAATAGGACTCTTACAAATGTTGTTGTTGTTTTTTTTAAAAAATGGGTAACAAGAGATCTGTTTAGACATGTTCTGTATTAGGTTAATTATGTCTAATATGTATCAAGAGAGGCCTACACTTTTCCTTTGCCCTCAGTTTGCCTCCTGCAGAGGAATAACTAAAGGAGTTTAGACTTTTCAGTTTAAAAAAGCTGGAGTAGGCAAACAAACTATTCTCCTGAGCAGCGTTTGCTTCAGTCAAAGCTTGGCAATGTTGTGTTTTGGGGATTAGAGTCCACTCCTGGAGTCATCATGGACATGGGTATGTTGGCAGAGGGGATTCTGAGAGATCTAGTACCAATACTGAGCATTTCCAAACTATTTTAGCAGAACTACAAGCTTCATAATGTATATGTTTGTTTGTTTGTTGGGCACATTCGTAAAGTCCAGAAGGCCACTTGCAATCTAAATGAGTCTTGTTTTCTCAGGACATGGTCAAAGTACGATAGCCTCAGTTTGGTTATATTGACTTCTAAGGAGAGTTCAGGAAAAGAGATTCCACTTCAACATTAGAAAGAACTTCCTGACAGTAAGAGCTATTAGACAGTGGAATATGCCTCCTTTGGAGGTCTTTAAACAGGGGCTGGATAGCCATCTCTTAGGGTGCTTTGATTGTGTATTGATTGCTCTGGGTTTTAGCTTTCCCCCAACTTAGTTTAGATAGTCCAGAATAAAATCCAGAGTGAATTCACTACCCTGCTGAAATGGCACACACCAGCTGCCACTGATGGGCATGAATATAATGAAATTAGAACTCAAGAAAGGCCCTGCTGTTTCAGGACAAAGGTCTGTCTAGTCAGAATCCTGTTCCCTACAGTGAACCACTACACGTCTCTGCAAAGGCTGCAGGAAAGACAGAAGGGCAACAGCTTTCCCTCACTGTTATTTCAGAGACATGTTGCCCTTGATCCTGGAGGTCACATCTAACCATACTACACATCTAGCATATATAGAGGCAGAAGAAAGAGAGAAGGAAACAGACAGAGAGGCAGACAATTAATGGATTCATTTCATGGAAGGTAAGGGACTTGTTCAGGATCCAGGACCAAACAGGTAAAGATAAGCTGAAAAAAGGATTTCTTGGCATAGCATATGTGAGAGAAATTTCTCCCAAAAATCCTGGGAGATTTTGGAAATTGTAGTGTTAAACAAGATTAGGTTCCTTTTTTTAAAAGCGAGAACACAAATTTATGGAGCACAGATCATAGACCTCTTGATTGACTTCTCTTGGTCTGTTACATCAGTATATCTGTAACAGCTTCTTAGGTGGTGGGAGCAGGAGGAATAATGGCATGGATAAAGCAGCTGGGAATAAAACAAGGCACTGGAGAAATAGGCTGCCCAGAGCAAGCCAACTTTCATAGAATCATAGAGTTGGAAGAGACCACAAGGGCCATCCAGTCCAACCCCCTGCCATGCAGGAACTCCAAATTAAAGCATCCCTGACAGATGGCCATCCAGCCTCTGCTTAAAGACCTCCAAGCTTTGTCTAAGCCTGAGAAAAGTGTGACTGCTAGTGTTGTGCACTAACAGGATTCTGGCCCTTTTCTGTTATGTTAATTGAATGGAACCTGTAAGTATAATAGCATTTCTACCCCTGAGTACCAGCTTATGAGTAGAAACAACGGGATGACTTTCAAACTCTTCTTGCAAACCTCTAGAGCAGTTTTCCCCAATATTTTGGTCTACCACTGTTCAGCAGGAACAAGACATGAATGATGGGTTCTGTAGTCCAAAACATCTGGAAGGATCCATGTTAGGGAGGCTATTTTAGAAGCATCTGGCTGAGTGCTTTTGGAAGTGGAATGCTGGTTGGTTCCAAAAAGGCAATTTTTAATGTTTCTATCACAGCAATAATATACATCCTAATGGTGCCTGGCTGAATGTGCTTGTGTATGCACATTTTTTCACACCACAGTCATGCAGGATCATGAAATAGCACCTTTTCTTTTCATAGCCTCCTCAACATGTGCATAATTTAAAAGGTGAACAGCAAAGGCTTTAAGGGGGGAAGATAAAAGTAGCTGTGAGCTTGGAACACTGCTCAGATATATGGCTTCAGTACAGCAAAGCACATGTGCAGTTCTGCTGTGGGCTATGGATCAGATTGAAAATGACGAGCACCATATATATTCATAAAGATAAGA
This sequence comes from Urosaurus nigricauda, assembly GCA_034509955.1. Classification (NCBI taxonomy): domain Eukaryota; kingdom Metazoa; phylum Chordata; class Lepidosauria; order Squamata; family Phrynosomatidae; genus Urosaurus; species Urosaurus nigricauda. The sequence goes on along the minus strand of JAOEGL010000004.1, from coordinate 224,754,357 downwards.
ATATGTTTCACTTGTTTGGTGAGGTCAAGAGTAGCTAGTGTTGATGCTTTAAATGGAGAGAGTGGCACAGATGTAGGTTTAGTCTCATTTATGCAGATAGCAAAAAGATTAGGATGAGCACATCTTCCGAATAAAAGATGTTCTGCTACTAAAAGCATATTGGAAGAAAATAATTGCTGGTTCCCCACATGCTGTAGAGTAGATCAGTGCTTTCCTCTCTCTCAATAGTCCATATTTCTGTCTACAACTGATTCTTTTTTTTCCTTTGAATCAGCAGTGGATGTGTCATGGGCTATCTCCAATCCATGCATCACCTCTTTGTGTAGCACTGGTCTAGGTGGATGCAGAGCTAGCCATGTATTGCAGGACCCAACATGAAATGTGGATATCACAATATTTCACATGACTAAGGTTTTCTTATTAAAAACAGCCGCTTGGGTTGAAACTAAATGTTTCACCCAATACAGTATATCCTCTGAGAGTTAATGTCTATCAGATAGGCTGGCCTACTGTACAGAAGATAGTCATTTGACTGCAGGGCCATCCGGTCCCAGGAAGCCATATCCAGTCTGTGATACAATCTGAAAGCATGTTTCCTCATGCTTTCCCCCTATTATATCCACACCACATACATATAGCAGTTTGATGAAACATTTAGGTATCATGACCTGCTGGAGGAGATTTGCCATATTACCACTTTTGCAATCTTTAAGAAGGCCCTTAAGACGGATCTCTTCTGGCAGGCCTTCATGACCTGACCTCTCTCCCTACAAAGCACAACCGTGACATGATCTTATTGCCCTGTTTACCAAGCCTGCCCCCTAATTTTAACACCATTGTATTTTTATTGTTTTAATTGAGATGATTTAATTGCATTTTAGCTTGTGAAGGGGGTGGGTGGGAAGGGATAATTCTGAATTTTATTGTATTTTATGTATTTTAATCTGTTGTAAAACCCACCTGGATTCCTATTGATAGGGTGGGCTATATAAATATTATTATTATTATTATTATTATCATCATCATCATCATCATCATCATCATCATCATAATTCCATCCTGTAAACTTCTTGGATTTGTAGTTTTATGAGAGATTTATAATTATCTGCAACAGAACTCTAGTGCTGCAGTTTAGAGAAATGCTGTGGTGTTCTCTCTAGCTGAGGGACACAGCAAGTGCATCTACTGTACTACACCATTATGGCTGTTTGATGGAATTATGGAGTTTGTAATTTGGAGAGAAATTTAGTAATCTCTGATAGAAAGTTCTAGTTGTCTCCCCTGAGCTACAGCACTAGAACTCTCTAGCAGAAAGAATTCTAAGTACTTACCAAACTGCAGATTCTAGGATTCCATGGGATGAAGCAATGGCAGTTAAAGTGATATCAAAGTGCCAACAGTGTAGTATGGATGCTTCCCAATAAGCACTGCAGTGCACACATGATTTTGTAATCTTAAGTCCCTGCTGATCGGGACTGGCCCAAAAGCTTTTGCTGCTGAGGCAAAGGACAAGATGATCATCAGCAACTGCGGCCTGAGGCAGTTCCCTTACATTGCCTAATGGTAAGGCTGGCCCTGCTGCTAATTGCCTTACATGGCTACTTTATTAAAACATAAAAAGACATCTTGTTCATATCCACTCACCCATGATCTATAGAAGCCAAATGTTATTTTCTAAAAAGGCCATGGCCCCTTTGTTTTCAAGTGAATGGATTCAGGGGACCTACACTGACATTAAAATATACATTTAGAGCATCCAAGACTAATTCTGAGTAATTTGAAACATGAAGCAAAATCCTTCATACCATTTGTACAGCTGTGATCAGTGTTTTCAGGTTTTAATGATGCCTCTGTGTTCCTGAGCTCAGATTGCTGCTGCTTCTGACTTTAAAAACAACAACAACTCTCTCTTTTCAATGTGTGGTTCAGTTTTCCTTTGTGGTTAGTGTCATGCAAAATCTCATCAAGCAGAATCTCATCAAAAGCCACTTCAAAGGCAATTTGCCCTTTTTACAATTGTAACATCATCTCTCATGCTTCAGCAGCACTCGCATGCACTGGAAAACATTTATGTATCGAAGTGGATGGGGAAACAATGCATCACAGAGGGAGTCCTTAAGGCATTGAAACCAAACCAAATACATCCATGATTGCAGATACTTTCAAGGCCTGGGAGCTGTGGATGAGAATCCAAGGGGTTTGTGTAGTTCTCAATATTACATTTCAATACATTGCATACCATTGCAATGGTTTTAAAAGGTAAAATTACTATTGCTTACATCTGACCAATGGTTATGAAGTTTCCAGTTCCTTGATAACCCAGAAATAAGCCACAAAACCCAAGAGATTGACCCAGCCACATCTAGGCCCCATTAATCTCAACCAGCTTTTTAAAATGGACTTAAATCAAATTGTTAGTCCCTATTATTTATTTATTTCACGTATATTCCACTTTTCTCCCAAAATGAGATCCAAAGCTTAAGGCTACTCAAGAGTATGAGAAATTTACTTTCTGGGACTGTCTAGCCAGCATGGATCCTATTATTATTATTAACCTTTATTTATATAGAACTGTAAATTTACACAATGCTGTACAAACAATCTTAAAATTAGATGGTTCCCTGCTCTCAGACTTACAAATCTAAAAGACACAACACAAAGAGGAGAAGGGAAAAGTGGTGGGAGAGGGGGGCAGTGGTTCTTCTCTCCCTCTGGGGCCAGGACCAAGGCAGATGGACTGGAGGGAGGGCTTGGCTTCTTAATACATAGTTAAAAGGAGGCATCCTGGGGCAGACAGCACAATCCTGGGAGCGCTTCCCTAAACAATATAGTCTTTAACTCAATTTTGAAACTGGTTAGAGAAGTGAAGAGGCGCACATGTGGAGGAAGAAGGTTCCAGGAATGAGGGGCAGCAAGTGAGAAGGGACAAACCTGGGACAAGGCAGTAGAGATCCTAGGCTGGGACAGGAGACCTTGACTACCAGAATGGAGGGTACAAGAAGATGTGTGAGGAGAAAGAAGTTCAGACAAGTAAGGAGGGGCCAGTCCGTGGAGGGCTTTGAAAGTCAACAACAAAAACTTGTACTGGAAGCAGAAGGGGAAGGGGAGCCAATGAAGGGAGGAGAAAAGAGGAGAAACATGGTCAAAGCGGTGAGTGGATGTGATAATACGTGCGGCTGAGTTCTGGACAGAGATTAAAGGATGGAGATGAGAGAGAGGAAGCCCTGTCAGAAGAAGGTTAAAATAATGTAGTCGCAATACCACTAGGGCATGGACCAGAGTCTTGGCAGCAGAAGCTGAGAGGAATGGACAGATTTTAGCAATGTTGTAGAGAGAGAATCTGCAGGTCTTGGCAGTGGCCTGAATCTGGGGAGTAAACGACAGAGAGGAATCGAAAATGAAATTAAGACTGCGGGCTTGCTGAACCAGTTGAATAGAAGTGCTGTCAACAGAAACAGAAAAGGAGTATTGAAGGGTGGGAAGGCTTAGGTGGGAAGACAAGAAGCTCTGTCTTAGACATGTTGAGCTTCAAGCGCTGATGCCGCATCCACTGAGAGATGGCAGCCAGACAAGATGAAACTTGCTCTTCAATCCCCGGTTAAAGGTCAGGGGTGGAAAGATACAGCTGTGTGTCATCAGCATACAGATGATAGGAGAAACCAAAAGAACTGATGAGTTTATCAAGGGACAGTGCGTATAGAGAGAACAGAAGGGGACCCAGGACAGAGCCCTGAGGAACTCCAACAGATAAGGGAACAGAGGAGGAAGCCTGACCACTGCAAAAGATCTGTCTGACAAGATTTAAACCAGTTGAGAACAGACTTTGAGAACCCGAGGTCAGAAAGTAAGTCAAGCAAGAGACAGTGGTCCATGGTGTCAAAGGCTGCAGACAAATCAAGAAGAATGAGAATAGAGTAAAGGCCATTTGCTTTGGCCTGCAAGAGATCATTTGAGATCTTGGTGAGGGCTGTCCTAGGAGTTAAAGCCTCAAAAGTAACTTTTCAAAACTCTGGAATGAGGTAGAAATATGGTCCCAACGCCTTTTGTTTGGCCCTCATCAAACAAAATTACAAGTGAATGCTTATAATGCATGCAGTTGAATGCTCATCTTTTCTGTAAATGAATAAAGAAAAGTCAAATCCATGACTGACTTTTGGAAAGGGTTCACATGTGTTAAGTTCATGTTGTGCGTTCTCTGGCAAAGACTAGAATGAACAGCTGTCCCTCTTTCCAGAGGGCACCACTCATCTCTGTTACTGGAAAACAAAAATACCAGCTTTAAAGACTGTACTTTATATATACCTCATACTTTAACAGTAACTGTATAACTTATGATAATCAAATAAGAAATCCTGGAACTCACCAAGCTGTACCTCTTTTATAGAACAGAAATGACTGCACTGAATTTATATTGATTCCGCATGTATTTCTCCATGTTGCTCAGCATTATTATTTATTTTTTTAATAATCCATCCCAACCATTCTCAATCAACTAGAAAGTGAACTTGCCTCCCTCTGACCATGCAGATGTGGTGGGATTACAGTCCTTCAGAAAGAAAAGGGAGAAAAAAACTCTTGTAAGAGTAAATTACAAAGCTGAAGAAAGCCTTGGGGGCTTGGAATTTGGGTGGATTCCATTTATTCCATATGTGTGAAAACTGGACATAGAACAAGATGATCCACAACAACCAAGTCAAGCTTTCTCCATGTGTTACGCCCATAAGTCTCTCTGATTGAAATCCCCATAAATCTTTTCCATCTATAATCAACTCCCTTGTCTGGTACAGCTTGATTTCAATTTAGGACGCTCTTTAAAAATATATATTATTCTTTCCAGCATGTTTATATTCATAGTAAAAAGCCAGTATCTAAATACTGTATATAAAATGACCTTTAACACACATGCACACTGAGTTATTTTTCAAAAGAAAGATCAGTTCCTGATGCCTAAACAAGTTGAAAAAGGGACACAGCCATGGAACACAGGAACAAACTATATGACCTTTTCACTTTCCAAATCATTATAATATGGTGAAAACATAATAAATATTATAAGGAATGTCCTGCAGATTCTAAACACAGAATCAAATTCATGACAAGAAAAGATTTACCTCCCCTGAAGGGAGGCAAATCTCACATGGCATCTCTGGAAAACATATTTTATGGACTCATTGTTTTCAAAAAGGCTTCAGTAACATTTTTAACAAAAAACTGGTGTGAGGATGTGCTGTGTTCATGGTTGTGTCTGAAGTAAGTGAAGTATGCATTTGGATAAGGTGGATATGTGAGCTACTTGGAAGGAGGCAGTCCTCCATTTGAAGGGTTGTCAGTGGACCAACCTCTGTTTGAAGATGTCCTCTGTATGGAAGGGCTGTACAGTCCAGTTCCAGTGGACAACTAAACAATCGTAAAATGGGAAAGCAGGAGGACCTTAAAGCTTTCCATCTATAATTGACACCTGAACATCTGACTCCGCACATGGTCACCTCATAGGGGAGACAAGACATATTGTGTTTCTCTTTACATTTTCAAAGTGTTCTCTAAATTTACAGCTACACATACAAATGAACACAAGCATTTCTGACCTCACTTTGTCCAATTTTGGATGATACATTCCCTCCCCCCCCCCCTTCTTGGACAGTGCATAAGAAGCTACCCTACTTTCAGATAATTTCTTTCTTTCTCTCCATCATCTGTTCAGAAAGAATTCTTTTTCTTAGGGGACAGTATCATTTGACATGTGGAAAACTGGTAGAGCAAGAGAAGAACTGAGATACGATCTAAAGTAAATAAGTAGACAGACAGAACTTGCTGTCTCATAGCAACCAAACTCTCTTCCTACCTGGTCTGCACACTTAACCTTTGGCAGGGCTTAAAAATGTAGCCTATGTGGAGTAACACTCCCAGGATCCCCAAGTCAAAATTGTAGTCTAAAACAGGAACATTCACAGGCTCTAGTCTTTGGGACTGCTGTACACTCCACTGAGCTGAAGCTCATTAAAGCAGCTTCTGTAAAGGCAACTATAGTGCATCCAAAGAAGAGTGAATAATTTGTCATTCTGAATAATTTCCCCAGCATTTTGCAAACAAAATAACTCAGATCTACTCAGACTTGGATAGTATCACTGATACAGACTCAGTGGAAATGCCTTTAGTGCCTGTTTGTCTAGTAATTAGAGATACTTTTTTTTTTATTTGTACAGCTCCAGGATGTGGGCAGGTGAGATCCACTACATGTGTAGCAGACCTTTTCCCTTTCTGGCTCATAAAAAAGGCGAGAAGAGAACTGGCTGCTGGGCTAGTAGAGGGAGTGAGTAATGCCATGCTACAACTAGGCATAGTTCCAACATGCCTAAAGAGGGCAGTTATAAGACTGCTGTTCAAAGAGCCCTCCCAGGATCCCACCATATAAGCTAACTACCAACCAGTTTCCAATATTCCATTTTCGGGTAAAGTGCAATAGCCTCACTACATGGTGGCCTTCTACTCCTAAAGTTCCTGTACGAGATGAATTTTCTAGATTAGCGATGGGCAACTTCAATGGTGGTGGGGACCCTAGAATTCAAGGGTCCAGAGCCATCAATATGACAAGCAACTCTGTTTCTCTTTTCTACTTAATTCCCGGGAGGTTGTTTTGGTTCTAAACAAGTGTCTGGGACCAGTAAGACAAACAAATGCAAACTTAACTTGAACAAGGCAGATGTGCTCCCAATCGACTGGAAGGCCGATCAGAGAACAGAAATTTAGCTTGTGATGGATGGAGTTACACTTCCACTAAAATGGAGTTTGCAGCATCAGTGTACACCTGGAAGCCTGGAAGCTCAGGTTTCTGAGGTAGCCAGAAGTGCATTTGCATAGTTAAAGCTTGTGCTCTAGTTGCACCCATTCCCAGAAATGTCTGATCTGGCCATAGCAATACATGCCTAAGTCACATCCCATTTTGATTAGTATAACAGACTCAATATGGGGTTGCCTTTGAAGAGTGCTTAGAAATAGCTGGTCCAAAGCCCTTACTGCTAGCTGTTTGTAGCTGGAGCTGGTTAGAGGAAATGTACCTGGGGCTGGTTATAGAGAATATACAACTCCCTTGTAATGACAGCTTCAGTGGCTGCCAGCCTTTTCCAGGCACAATTCAAAGTGCTGTTTATGATCTATAAGGCTCTATGTGGCTCAGACCCAGACTATCTAACATACCATATCCTACCACACAAACCTGGCTCTGTTTTGAGATCTTCAGGGAAGGTCCTCCTTTCCATCCCACCCCATCACCTTAACAGTGAATTGATTGTTTATGAAGAAAGCGCTTTTAATGGTATGCTCTAATGTTCTGATTTCTTGATGTTTTAATGGATATGTTTTAAAACCACTTTTAATTCTATTTATATTTGATTATGCCTGTATTCCAGGTGGGGCCTGACCAAAGCAGAATATAGTGGCACTATTACTTCCCTTGATCTAGACACTATACTTTGATTGATGCAGCCCAAAATCACATTAGCCTTTTTAGCTGCTACATCGCACTTTTGACTCATGTCAACTTATGGTGACCCCATGAATTTAATAGGATTTTCAGAGGGAAGGAATACTCAGAGGTTGTTTTGCCAGTTTCTTCATCTGAAATATAGCTTACAACACATGGTATACATTGGCAGTCTCCCATCCAAGTACTAACCAGGGCTGACTCTGCTTAGCTTCCAAGATCAGATGACATCTGGTCCTTTAAGGAATTTAGGCCCCTATTAACTAAGTATCTCTCAAATGCTGGCAATACGCTGATGACATTTTTATGGTCTGTACCAAGGCAAAGGAATGCTTAGAAAAAGTTTATTTTACACCACAACACTAGCCATCCTTCAGCCTGCAGCACCTAGTATTCATTGGTGGTTTCCCATCCAAGTACTAACCAGGGCTGACCCTTCTAAGATCAGACAGGATTTAATGCCTTTAGGGTACTTAGGTTCACATATAGGTATGCTAAACAGGGTCAGTCCTAGTTAGTACTTGGATGGGAGATCGCCAATGAATACCAGGTTGCTGTCAGCTATATTTCAGAGGAATGAACTGACAAAACCACCTCTGAGTACTCCTTGCCTAAGAAAGGCCTGTGAAATTCATGGGATCACCATAAGTCAACATGTAACTTGAAGGTGCACACACATGCCCACAGTGATATTCAGGGGCAAATACACAGCAGTTCCTTTCCAGAGAAATCAAGGAAAAAAGAGTGAATGAAGAAAGATGGTGGCCTTATTTACATAGGTCTGCAGCTTTTAACTGGTTGAGGTAGTACAGTGGGTGTGCTGGTTCATAATATATAATAGATTTTGATGGGTTTCAGTTGTTCTAAATTAATGTTTTTAAGTGGAGTGTTTAATGCTTTAAAGATTTTTGCATTTGGATTCTGTTAGCTATTTTGTTTTAACATACAGTGTAAGCTGCTTCCGGTCCCATATGGGAGATAAATAAAATGAAATAAATCCAACTGACAGTCCCAACTAGAGTAAAGCCATTAAATTAGTGATATTTACATAAGTGTTTCCATGCACCAGTTGATTCAATGGACTCTATCACATGGGAGGCAAGTGTCATTAAAACGTGATTAAAACATGGTAGTAGCACGATCGGGGGGGGGGGGGGGAGATTAGAATCATAGAATCATAGAATCATAGAGTTGGAAGAGACCACAAGGGCCATCCAGTCCAACCCCCTGCCATGCAGGAACTCCCAATCAAAGCATCCCCAACAGATTATTACACCCCCATGTGCTTCTCCCAGTCATGTCCCGGGCGTAAACTGTCATTGGGTAATAAATCACGCTATTACTATGTTTTAATCATGTTTTAATGATGCTTGCCTCCTTCATGTGATTGGATCTACTTGACAGGGACTGTCCATCACATTTACGACAGTGAATTTCTATGCTGGCCATCTGGATTTAGTAGAACTTTCTTAGTTCTTTCGTAATGCTATACTGATTCTTATCAGCCAAATATTCTTGGGATGATCTCTGAAAGCCACCTTCAAAGGGGATTTTGTTTTGAAGGTGTGGAGCTTTGTGGCAGTGAAATGTGGAAATTAGCTGACAAAGCTTAGAGGAAAAGAGGATCATTTTGACACTTAGTCTTTCTCTCTCTCTCTCTTTCTCCAGATTCGGGCTACAGAATGTGTAACAGTTGAAATGTTGGGACTAAGGCTGCATCTGCACTGCAGACATATTGCAGTTTGACACTGCTTGAATTGCCATGGCTTGATGTTACAGAATTCTGGTATTTGCAGTGTTGTGATTTATTTAGCCTTCTCTCTCAAAGAGTTCTGATGACAGAGCAAACTACAAATCCCAGGATTCCATAGACTGTAGGCAAGACAGTTAAAGCAGTGTCCAAGTGCATTAATTCTGCAAAGTGGCAGCAACCTAAGACAAAGCTCCCTCTGTGAGGCAGTTCAGAAGCAAAAGTGAAAAGGAACTGTGTGCCAGCAGATGCTTCCTGCTCTCTGTGAAAAGAACAGATCAAGTTTGTATAACTATGCCTGAAAAAATAACTCTGCTCATATTTTAGGTTGTCATTACCAGAAGTCTTGTGTTCTTGTTTTCAGTCATGTAGCGTATGCTGACATCTTGTGGCACTAGGAATGAGACCTTTTGAAAATAAGAAAAAAATCTCAGCCATCTAAGGCCTCTGTTTTTCTCCTCAGCATTTATTATTCATCAATTTATTTATTTTTCTTGTTTACAGAACCTCAAATGACATCCCACTGTGCTCCACTCACAAATACGTGACCAATTTTTTATTATTCTCCAAGCCTTCTTTTAAAAAAATATGCCTCTGGAAGTTGGGAACTATGTTCTTTAGAGTTTCTTGGTGAGAAGATATGTATAGAAGTCCCTAAAAGACACTTACTCTGCCTGTAATAGGGAGTGAAAACTTATTTTTAAAATATTTAATTACCATTATAATTACATTTCTCCCCCTTCCCCAATAAGATTTCTGCATTTCTAAAAAATAACAAAACAGTTACCTTTAGGGATTTTTTTAAAATTGAACAATATTGGCTGCTTTTCTGATCTATAAACCATTCACCTCCTATCCACTTCATTGTCACTGCAACACCCACAAATAGAGCATGAAATAAAATCATAAGACATAACACAAAACAGTATCTCAACCATGTGATATTCCCCTTCTGCCCTGTAACTGAGAACTATAATTATAAAAGTAGCTAAACATTGTAACTACCACTGTAATATAACTTAGTTAAGCCTTCATTATTAAATAACTAGTTATTTAGGACTAGTTATTCCTAGGCTTATGACCTAAATACCTTAAAGGTACCAGATCCCATCTGAACTTGGAAGCTAAGCAGAGTGTGCACTAGTTAGTACTTGGATGGGAGATCCCAAGGAATATCAGGTGCTGCAGGCAATATTTCACAAGAAGGAACTGGCAAAACCACCTCTGAGTATGTCTTCCCAAAGAAAACCCTATGAAAACTAACTCTATTTCTCCTTTCTACTTAATTCTAGGGAATTTGTTTTGTTTCTAAACAAGTGTCTGGGACCAGTAAGACAGACAAATGTAAACTTAATTCAAATAAGGCAGATGTGCTCTCGATTGACGGAAAGGCCGATCAGATATGGTAGGGTCACCATAACTCAACAATACTCCTAGGCTCTGAGTACTGAGCACTGCTGACATGCCCCTTCAATATGCACACACAGAGAAGTGTATAATAATTTTAATTCATATTCACAGTTCACACTGTGAGGCCTAACAGAAGTTGCTGCCATGCTGAAGAATTAACACAGTTTGACATCACTTTAACTGTCATGGCTCCATCCTATAGAATCCTGGGATTTGTACTTTGTTGTGGCACCAAAGCTCTCTTACAAAGAAGGCTAAATATCTCACAAAACTACAAATCTCAGAATTCCTTAGCACTGAGCCATGGCAGTTCAAGTCGTATCAATCTGCAGTAATTCTGCATTTTAGATGCAGCCAGAGAGATCAAATCCACATTGACATAAGACATGCTCTTTCAGGTCTCTTCAGCCAAAGTTGAAGATGCTAGCACTTCCCTTTTCCACCTCACTATTGTTTGAATACTGTCAATCCAATAAATTGGCTATGGTGCATATCTGCACATATATACAGATAGATATGGGTCAGCAGAGATACCTGCTTTTCCTGGATATTCCTTGGGAATGTAGCTGTAGAGACTACTATGCCTGCACGTCAGAATTTACCACTATACAATGGGGGCTCTGGTTAATCTGTCCTAGAGTGTTTTACAGATAATGAAATGAAGGACTTCATTTTTCAATTTATTTGGAATCAGTGACAGCTCTCCCTATTATACCCAAAGCCCCACATTATACTACAAGAAGGACCAGTACTATCTCAAGAATTTTATGAAGACAACGTTATCACAACTGATGTTTTAAAGGCACTGTTTGAATATAAAGAGATTCATTAAAGGAAAGGGCTTGTTTGACAATCAGTTGTCAAGGTTTAAAAGAGATCCATTATATGGCTGTTTCTTGCATTAAATTTTGGATTGAAATTACATTTAAATTTCACTTCCTGTACACTTACCCTGCTTTTGATTAGGTTTTAAGAGTAGTTGATGGTCTTGTGACTTGGAATTTTTTATTTTAATATTTTGTGTACATGGACTGGAATTTTATATGGAATTGTGGGTTTGATCTTTGACCTCTGTTTACTATAATACTGATTTCCCACTAATTTGATAGCATGGGTCTGTACTAGTATAGTTGTCTACTGTAAACAAGCTGCTCACTTTACATAGCTATGTTTGGCTCCTAAGCAAAGAAGTATGCATGGTATATACTTCGGATACCATAGTCTACTGTAGAAATAATAAAAACCACATAATAACTGTTCGGCTTCACAGGTAACATACACATTTGAAGAAATATGTTGCAAGCCTGTTGGAGAGAAAAGGATAGCTTTCCTAAAGCCCTCTCCTATCCATGTTTACTTAGATGTAGGTCCCACTGTATTAAGTTTCAGTGTGGTAACTTCCATACAACTGTACAGACTTAGAGCACAACTCTATGAATATTCTCAAAAGTACATCCCGCCATATTCAGTGAATTTACCTACCAATGAACTTACTCACATGTAAATCCCAATGAACCTACTTATCCCTTTGTTAAGTCTACCCAGGACTAGAATCTCCTAAATAGAATGTTTAAGACCTATAATCTGCATCATGTCAATGAATCATGTATTGGTCAATGTTTTTGGCATTAAATAACCAGAGGGACACAAATACAGTGAACCCATTGTATCAGTGGGCTAGCCATCTGCAAACTGGAGCTCCTGTGGATCACCCCATCTCATATTAGCCAATATCAGGAGCAGCCAAAAGTGGGGGAAATGGGACCAGGTTTTACAGATTGTGATTTTAGGTAAATCAGGGAGAGTGTGCCTGTTTTATAGGGGGGGAAAATCTGCTTCCCAAATGCATTTGGGAGTAGGATTCCCCTCCTGTAAAATAAAGCACACATTCTCTGTGCTTTCCCTGCTATGCCAACACATCACTGGATTTTTGTAACAGCAACAGAAACTCTGAGGGTTGCAGAAATGCACATGCAGTCTGCCTGTGTGACCAACCCTGGGTTTAAAGGTATTAAATAAATGGAACAATTTTGACAGTTAAAGAATGGTCTTTCTCCATTCCCTGTAATCTCCTCCTATCAGCTTTTTAAAACTTAACTTGAGCAATAAGATAATCTTTTAGCTAGCTACTATGCATTTTTCTAACTTTGGTTTTAACACGATGGTATCCATAGGACAATTGTACCATTGGGAATGTGTTCATTGGGCTGAATCCTGTTGATTCAGAGTAGATCCACTGAATCAGCTGTCCAGTGGTGAGTCAATGCATAAATCAACCTCATAGATTCAATTATTCTGAATCCTAGCACTAGAATTCAGGCCATTGTCTGTGTTCGGTGAACTTATAAAAAGGGAGATACAGATACTGTAGCATTGAGTGGCTTCCATTTCTTTTATTCTAGACTTTAAAGGAGCTATCCAAGTTGTGGAAGCACATCTTCCAAATTATGAAAGAGCTATCCAAGGTGCTGAACCTGTTTGGGGGAAATAAAAGTCAGAGTGGACTAACCACAACCCCGACATGGAAGCCACTTGTCACCATAGTATTTTCAACTCCACTCCCTCCCCCGGTTCACCAAACATGGTCAGTTCACAGATTTGCTGCACCCCTGACATGTAAGCCACCTTTATTAGGATAAACACCATTAAGTTCCATAGTGGGAAAGATTTTGTACCCAAGTTCATTCCCTGTATAGTACTGGACCTTGGTTTTGTGGGTGCTACACTATTCAGGAAGCTTCCATTGACAGTAGATTGATGACAAAGTGCCAAGACAGAAACTGATAGAGGTAACAGAGCAAGTGTGTTTATCCTCTTTCCATCCCCTTGCATGCTCACTGAACACTTTTAAAGAATAGGGCAGAATAAGTCGAAACCCTATAAGTCTGACCAAGTTTCAGAGTTTGGAAAAATTATTTTTGGGGACTACAGATCCTGGAACCCGCAACCACCATGTCCAGCCGTGCATTCTTGGGAAATTGGGGCTCTTTTGGCTAGGTTTCTAATACATTCTGTTTAGAGAGTAACCTGTGCAATCTGTTAAGTCACTGCGAATGTGGAAAATCATAGGAAATAACCAATGTTCAAGCCCTCATGTGTTGGTTAGGAATTGCTCCTAACAGAAAAGCACTCCAAAAAATAAATATATACTGGGAATAGAAACTGGGAATGCAAGATTTTTTAAAAGACTTTCATCTTTTCTTTGCATGCTGTATAGTTTTACCTCAAGGGTTGGCGTGAGTTTGTAAAGATTGGAAAGAAAACTATTTAAAATGATGTACAGCTGTGGTGAAAGAGGTTAACAGGAGGTGACAAAGCTGGTCCAGCCACAGAGGCAAAGTCGGCTTTTTACTCTTTACTCCTTTGCCAAGGGTGCCAAATAGCAGGGGACCTCTTTTAGTTATGCAGATGTCATGGGTGGGGAGTCATTGTATGCATGTATAGAAGAGACATTATAGCCATTTGTGATGGGTCTTTCTTGATAGAGAACAGTTCTCTATTTAAAGGTATTTCAGAGAACAGAACAGCTATCAGATGAAGGCAATCACTGTTTGAAGGACTGTCCAGTCCAAGTCCAACTTTTATGATAAAGAACTCCATGAAGAAAGAACAGAGACTTTGATATTCTTTACCAACAGGTAGCACAGGCATGGGAAGCTTGTGGCACTCCAAATATTTTTGGATTTTAACTTGCATCAGCCCTGATCAGCACAGCCAATGGTGAGGGATGATAGAAGCTGCAGCCCAATATCATCTCAAAGGTACATGTTCCTTGTCCCTGAGCATCAGCACATCAGAATGAGCAGGCACATGGATCAGTTGGTCACAGTCATCTCCCTTATACTAGATAAATGGTAATTCTTTTTTAAATCCCACTGCTTATTTCTAAATTTGCCCTAGTGGTTTTGAATTAGCACATGCAAATTTTATGTAAACTTATGTTCACTTTTGCCCTCTGGGATGTGCAATATGTGAATGGTCACCCTAGAGATAACTTTACCAGTACAAGGGATAGTCAATATGTGTTCATGAAAATTGGAGCCTACCTATATGTGACATTAATGCAAGCATGGGAATTATGCATCACTCCAGTCATTATTGGACTACAACTTCTAGCATTCCTCACCATTGGCTCTACTGGGTTGGGCTTCTGAGATTTGCAGTTCAACAACATCTGGAAAGCTGCATGATTCCATATACACCCCTCCAAATTAATGGCATGGCTAGCTATCACCACGTTGATTCTTTAAAATGAAATACTGGGAAACACCGACTGGTAGGCAAGAGATAGTTACTAGCAGCTCAGCATGCAATAAGGAGAGGATTAAGCCTGCCTTCTCCAGCTCATAGTAAAAAATATGTCCCCTTCCCATGGTGCTATTAGCACTAGGAAAAACTTCCTCTTGGTGCCAATGGGAGTTTTCTCTCAAATGCTAATAGCTGAATATATGAGGAAGGGGAATATTACTGAGATTGTGGCTAGGTCAAAATGTGACAGACCTAAAATATGAAAATGGGAAAATAATATACCAGTCCAGCTTGATCATTTAATGTGCTATTATTATGCTGCACAGCGTAAACACAACGGGCACAATCATTAAACACGATGGGGGATTTTCCTAAAATTTTTGTAGCTAATAGGAAATCCTGGGGCAGCTGTGACTAAATTTAAATTGCCAGTTGTTTATCAAAATTAATGTAACCTTCCCTTGGGGGTATAAGCCAGTTCTATTTAAAATACAGCAACACAGTTCTGAAACCAACCTACTAGAATGACCAATTTACTTTTAAAGAACATCTTCAATGTTTTAACAAAGATGAGACTGTGATTCAAGTATGTGAATTAGGTCACAGTAATATCCTGTGCTGAATATGTGACTAGACATAATTTAGGATGTTTCATGAAAGTCAAAGCAAGAAGCCAAACTCATAATGGGAAAGAAGTGGTAAATTCTGATAAAGAATTGTTCTTCTGGAAGAGACCAACTAAACTAGCATGCTGTCTCCAACACTGAACAGATTGTTATGCCCAGGAAGCTCAGAAAAGGGACAGAATGGAAGCAGCTGTTCTGTATGCTTGGTCCTCAGATACCAGCAGCTTTATAATATAGGAATTTGTTCAGGCCATCCTTTCCCAATCTGGCATCCACCTAGTATGTTGAACTACAACTCCCATAATCTCTGGATGCATCTAGACTGTAGAATAGTGCAGTTTGACAGCACTATAACTGCAATGGTTCCATCCTACAGGTGGGGTTTGTAGTTTAGTGAGACCCCAGCATCCTTTGGCAGAGAAGGCTTAAGATCTTGTAAAACTACAAATTTCAGGATTCCATGGAGTGGAACTAAAGCACTGAATGTGGTGCATTACTTCTACAGTGTAGATGCACCCTCTGATAAACATGACATTGGTTTACTCTTTTGAGGGAAGAGGCTTTCCAGCTAGCATTTATCATCATCTGGAAAGTTAATGCCCAAAGAGACATTGGTGTGCCTTTGTTCTTTTCTGTTCTCCTTTCTCCCTATTTCCCATTCTCATACGATTGTAAATATTCATCAATGGTAGTATGTGCATTCATTGCCAATGCGGCCATGAGTTTTTTCTCACGGTAAATGAGCAGAGATGTATTAGAAGGGCATGCTGCTATTCTTATAGTGTATGGCTTTTGTTTCTGGGAGTATTGCCCAGTACTAATAATAAGCAAACCTGGAAGAGAGAGTAGGGAATGAGTGCAGGCTGCCAACCGAATCATTCAATCAAAGAGTTTTGCCTGACAATATGGTCTCTCTCTGTGCCAGTTTAAGGAAATGGCGGCAGCCTTCAAACACTGTAACCCCAGGAGGCTTACAGGTGGAGAGTGTTAAGCATTAAGAGCCAAAGAAAACAAATATTTCTTCTGAATACTCTTTCCAGAGTTTGGATGTAACGTGCTAAATGTAATATTGTTACTTGTTACTCTTTTTTGTCTGTGGAAGTAACAATGGCCAATGACTTTACTTTTAAGTCCTTTCATATTAACAATGTTAATGTTGCATTTTCAAAAAGCAATGGCTAATGTTTAGTTTTTGCTTCAAAATATTACTTTGAGGGAGCTATTTTTGTATTTTTAAAATATAGTTTTATGATCAAGCAAATAGCATTACAATCCATTCCTTAAATGTAAAGCTTTCACTTCAGTTTACCTGGTTCATGTCTTTTTTCATTAAACCACAGCACTCCATTTGGTGTCAGAATACAGCTTCCATCACCCCTGACCACTGTCTATTGGGACTGGGGATTATGGGAATCTAAAAGGTTACAAATGCTCTAGACCAGTGATG
This sequence comes from Urosaurus nigricauda, assembly GCA_034509955.1. Taxonomy (NCBI): domain Eukaryota; kingdom Metazoa; phylum Chordata; class Lepidosauria; order Squamata; family Phrynosomatidae; genus Urosaurus; species Urosaurus nigricauda. The sequence goes on along the minus strand of JAOEGL010000004.1, from coordinate 224,737,396 downwards.
TCCAAACTCTGGCCTTCCAGGTGTTTTGGACTTCAGTTTCCAGAAGCCTCAGCCACCTTGGCTAATGGTCTGGGAGCTGGAGTCCAAAACACCTGGAGGGCCAGAGTTTGGACATCACTGCCCTAAACTATACTGGGGTGTAACCATTCCTCTTGTATTCCTACAGATAGTCAGACCACCATTTATAAAACACTCTGAGAAACTTTTGATGTAAAGCAAAAGTTGGGAAGCAAAAAAGCAATGCATTTCCTAATTTCACACTTCTTAGCCACATGACAAATCAATCAATCAATCAATTTCTAGCATAAACTTTCATGGACTACTGTCTATCTTATCAGATGTATCTGATGAAGTGGGCTGTAATCCACAAAAATATCATTTTCCCATTTATGGTAGTTTGAAAGGTGCAGCTGGAAAATGGTTCTGGCTCAAATGTTTGTGGATTACAGTCCACTTCATGAGATACATCTGATAAAAAGGACAGTAGTCCATGAAAGCTGATGCTAGAAATTTATTTTCCTCAGTTAATCTCAAAGATAGCTCTGAACTCCTTTATGGTTTTTAATGCTAAAACAGAATGACACAGCTACCTCTTTGAATACATGCATAATGTCACATTCAAATCTCTTCTGGCAGTGAGCTGTCAAATTTCATTTCTGACATGATTTTAAAAGAATGTTTTAATTAGTTTTGAAAAATAAAAATACAAAGAAAGGGAGGAAGATGATCTTACTGTGTTGTTGTTGTATGGCTTCAAGTCATTTCCAATTTATGGCAACCCTAAGGTGAACTATCTTGGGGTTTTATTAGCAAGATTTGTTCAGAGAGGGTTTGCCATTGCTTTCCTCTATATCTGAGAGAATATGATGTACGCATAGTCACTCAGTTGGTTTTCATGGCCAAGTGGGGATTCGAACCCTGATCCTCAGAGTACAGTGCTCAAACCACTATACTGGCTCTGTTTTAACCACACATTAATGTGTATTATACAGGCCCTTACTCCAACCAAATGTAGTTTTTGACATATCATCAGGTTATATTAATACACATGCCTTGCCTATGTTCACCTCATACACATTTGTTAAAGTGCTGGACTGGGATTTGGGAGATTCAAGTCTTCACTGAGCCATTAAGCTCCTTGGGTGACCCTGGGCCAGTTTTTCAGCCTTACAAACTGCTATGTGGATAAAGTGGAGGAAGAGGAGCATAATGTATACTGATTTGAGCTCACTGATATAAGAACAGAGAAGGAAAGGAGGAGCAGGAAAATAATTCCTGCCTAGCATCTTTGTGACATGCAGAGCTATTCTTTAATATACAAGAATAGAAGTGTATGCGTTAATCTTCCTCCATGAAGAGAATAAATGTTTTTCCCTTGGCATCTCTTCCAGCAAGAAATCAATCCAATCTGAAAACAGCGTTCCAACCCACATAAGTCAGCTTGTGGTTGGGAACTTGTGTTCTGTCCCACACCAAGCAACACACATGTAAACACGCTATTGACATCATTTTTCTAGAACACAAGCTATAGCTCTGAATGCCAGAGATCCATCTACACTTGCAGGGGTTGTAGTATGGGGTAAAACCTGCTTGCCAGAAACTCTGTCTAATCTGAACAAAGACAATCAGGCATGAACAGAACAGATCTATCAGTCTACATCTCCAGATGTTGTTGAACTCCACCTCCCAGCAATTCTTGCCATTGGCTATGTTGGCTAGCCTGATGGGAGCTGCAGTTCAACAACATCTGGTGGGCTACACAATTCCGAACCCTGGTCTATATACTGTAGTTTGACACATTCATACTGTGATATGTAAGGAGATTACTACAGTGGCTTTTAAACTGTCATTAGACCCAGGAAAAAGCAGCCTTCAGGATACTTATTGTACAATGACACATCCACCCTTTAGCCTGTGACCCATAGCTGCTGAATCCCTTTTCATTGATGGGGGAAACAAGTCAATGAGCTAGCAATCCCACAAGTCCCCAGGTGCAAAACATCACTGCCAGGACAGTTGCGCTATTCACAATCTTCTCTCCCCCTGTCCCTTCTCCTCCTCTCAGTTCTTAAGCTCACAGCTTCTGCTTATCTCTGTCCATTCAAACAGACCACAGGATTATCTGTAAAAAAAATTATATTTCTTTTGTGTGATTTTTAAAAACTTAATTGCAATAGCAAACTCTGGAATTACATGAAAAGGTTAAAATAAAAATAAAATGAAATAACTGAAAGGCACGCTGGGTAAGGGATAGGGCAAGGAGCCAGGTTAAGGAGGGATCACAAAGTGAGTGCAATGGTGGCAGCGGTTCCAGTTGAATGATTGTGAGGACATGAGATAATGGCTCCTTTGAAACCAGTATGTTTCCTTTATTTAAGAAAATCATAGAATCATAGAGTTCCACAAGGGACATCCAGTCCAAACCCCTGCCATACAGGAACTCCCAATCAAAGCATACTCGACAGATGGCTATCCAGCCTCTGCTTAAAGACCTCCAAAGAAGGAGACTCCACCACACTCCAAGGGAGTGTGTTCCACTGTCAAAAAGCTCTTGTTATCAGGAAGTTCCTCCTAATGTTGAGCTGGAATCTCTTTTCCTTTAGCTTGCATCCATTGTTCTGTGTTCTAGTCTCTGGAGCAGCAGAAAACAAGCTTCCTCCATCCTTAATGTGACACCCCTTCAAATACTTAAACAGGGCTATCATATTGCCTCTTAACCGTCTCTTTTCCAGGCTAAACATACCCAGCTCCCTAGGTCTTTCCTCATAAGGCATGGTTTCCAGGCCCTTCACCATTTTGGTGGCCCTCCTTTGGACATGCTCCAGCTTGTTGATATCCTTTTTGAATTATGGTGCCCAAAACTGGACACAGTATTCCAGGTGAGGCCTGACCAGAGCAGAACAGAATGACACAACTGCTACAAGAACGAGGCTCATGTGGTAATCTGAGGCTGTATCCACATTGCAGAAATAATCCAGTTTGACACCACTTTAACTGCCCTGGCCTAATGCTATGGAACTCTGGGAAGAAGCTACAGTTCCCAGAATTCCATAGCATTAGGCCAGGGCAATTAAACTGTTGTCAAATCAGATTGTTTCTGTGGTGCAGCTGCAACCCAACTGTGGATGGAACACAACATTTCAGCAGGATCCACCCTTTTACCAATCTCACTTGAACTGAAGTGATAAATGCTATGGCCACAAGTTTTCTATCACAACACTGTGCCAATTAACAAATTTGATGTGGCAATGAATGCCTGATCCCCTACAGTCCTCTATAGAGAGCTCACAGCTTCTGCCTATCTCTGTCCATTCAAGCAGAGGTCAAGAATAGCTAATTATAAACAAGTTACCAGTTATTTAGTTTTGCAATAACTAAGACTTAATTATGTTATGCTACTATCCACATATTGAAGGGTAACTTTACCCCCTGTGTGGTGTAACTACTTTAATTAGATTTGTAATTGCACCTTTAGGGATGACTCAGCACACACACATATTTGTAACAGACACCACCAACTTGTAGCTGTTACTTTTGGTTTAAAAAGTATTTTTTTTTTTTTTAGTTACATGGAAGGGAAAAGTCACTTTCAAAATATGGATTGTAATTACAGGGCTAGATGGTGCCTTGAACTTTAATGCTGGGTTAATTTCTTTTAGATTTCCATGCTCTACATTCAAGTACTGACACTAAAAACACTCGAAGTTGCTCAGAAAGTATTATGTTGAAGTCACCCAACCACACACTGGTGATCCATTGATTAATCTGCCTCGGTTCTATAATAATGGTCCAAAACACACTGTAGAAATAATGCAGTTTACGTGTTGTAGCTCCATCCAATGGAATCCTGGGATGTATAGTTTTATAAGGCCGTTACCCTTTCTTCAGCATGATGCCTTTTATAAGTCCGTTACCCTTTCTTCAGCATGATGCTCCAAAGGGCTACAGCAGATCTCGAAGAAAAAGACGGCATCTATATACTTTACCGTACTGATGGCAGCTTGTTTAACTTAAGCCATCTGAAGGTTCGCACAAAGACTCTAAACTATGTAGTCTGTGAGCTGCTTTTTGCTCATGATGCTGCCCTTGTTGCCCATACAGAAGCAGCTCTGCAGCGCTTAACATCCTGCTTTGCAACAGCTGCAGAGCTGTTTTGGGCTGGAAGTCAGTCTGAAGAAAACAGAAGTTCTCTACCAGCCTGCACCACAGGAAGAGCACTATCACCCCCACGTCACCATAGGCAAATCTGTGCTTAAGTCCGTCCAGTAGTTCATCTTCCTGGGAAGTATCATCTCCTCAGATGCCAAGATTGACAAAGAGATTGATCACAGATTAGCAAAGGCATATAGTGCATTCGGAAGGCTTCACAAAAGAGTCTGGAGTAACAAACACCTGAGGCGAAGCACCAAAACCAGTGTGTACAGAGCCATTGTACTGTCCATCCTCCTCTATGGGTCTGAATCATGGGTCACCTATCGCCAACATCTACGACTCCTTGAAGGCTTTCATCAGCGCTGTCTACACACAATCTTAAACATACACTGGACTGACTATGTGGCAAATGTTGCTGTCCTGGAGCAAGCAGAGATCAGCAGCATTGAAGCCATGCTACTGAAAATGCAGCTGCGCTGGGCAGGGCATGTTTCCAGGATGGAGGACCACCGCCTCCCCAAAATAGTACTCTATGGTGAACTCGCCACGGGTCAGCGAAAGAGGGGTGCCCCAAAGAAGAGATACAAGGACTCCCTGAAACAACATCTCATGCTTGGCCAAATTGATCACCAACAACTATGGTCTGCCCTGGCCTCACATCAGGAGGCATGGAGACGCACTATCCACAATGGACTCTTTCAAACGGGGAGGAATTTCTCCCAACTCCGAATGGAGCCAATGCGGATTCATGTAAATTCGCTTGTTTAGCAAATTTACATGAACCCCTGCTCCGTTCGGAATTACTTCCCATTACCCGAAAATAACCCCCTCCTGCCCGAATTTGCATGTGAAGCTTTAATTCGCAATAACGTAAAACCCATGATTGCATTCGAATTGGCTTCCCTCTTGCCTGAATTTGCGTGCAAAGAGTTAATTCGCAATAACGTAAAACCCATGATTGCATTCGAATTGACCTTAAATTATACTTCCAATTTAGCCTTGTATGAAAGAGTCCGTTGCTGCAGCCTCTTTTGAGAACTCACGCCAAATGAGTCTCGAAGAGAAACGACAACGCAGAAAGAACCACAACTTGAAAACATCACCCAAGGAGACTTTCTGCTGTGCTTTCTGTAACCGGACTTGCTTATCTTGGATCGGCCTTTTTAGTCATCAATGCGCTTGTAGTAAGCGTGGGATAAGTCCTTCCTGAATCTTCGTTAGCGAAGAAAAGCCGGAGAGACCCTTTCCTGCCAAAGAGCCCTGATGCCTCACAAAACTGCAAATCCCTGGTTCTGTAGAACAGGGCTGTTAAAGTAATGTCAAATTGCATTATTTCTTCATGGTTTTGTTTGTTTGTTTGTTCCCTGGGTCCCTTTCAATACTTTTATAGCAGAGAAAGTCATCATGTGATTCTACAAATGATATTAGCCTGGAGCACTCAGGGTTCCTCCCTAAGGGCAATGTTGGCTGGAGCTGCTGGGACTGGCAGTCCAATAATATCTGGAGGAGTGTTTGATTTCCGTGTGTGTTTTAAATTTCTGAATACCTCTGCTAAATTTCTGTTCCAGTGCATCATAATCAATGCATAATGTGTGTGTGTTCTTATTTGAGATACTTTTTTTAAAAAAAAAATACAGCTCCCAGAATCCCCCAGCCAATATAATCTGGCTGTCTTGGAGATCCTAGGAGCTATGGTCACCAAAGGAACTTTCCCAAGCTCTGCCACTCCGTTTTCCCATGTAGGCACCTATTCATTTTCCAGTCGCACATCCTGGCACAAAATTATATCCAGCTACCTAAGAGTCTGCATGGAGGAGTGGTTTGTGTGCTGGACTAGGACTCTGGAGACCGGGATTCAATTCTCAGCTTGGCCATGAAACCTACCTTGGACAAGTCACACACTCTCAGCCTCAGAGGAAGGCCATGGCCAACACCCTCTGGACAAATCTTACACAGACAATCCCATGACAGGTCAACCTAGGCAGAACCAAAAGCCAAAAAGCACTCCATCTATGTTTCAGAATGGAGGCCATTGGAGAGGACGCTGAAATAGAGGACATGTCCTGGAAAAGGAGGACGTTGGCTGCCAGCCACAACCAGACTTCCTCCTGGTAACTTTGCAATTCTGGTTCCTGGCTGCAATCACTTTAAAAAGAAAGAAAGGAGAAGTAGCTGCAAATGAAGATTGCAATGATGCTTCTTTGGGTTTTGCAAAGAGCTCCCTTCCAACCACCTGTTAGGCTGCATCCGCACTGGGCAGCTAATCCGGTTTGATCTCACTTTTAAGTGCCCTGGCTCAAGGCTATGGAATTCTGGGCATGGTAGTTTGTTGAGGCACCTCTGGTGCCTCAACAAACTACCATGCCCAGAATTCCATAGCCTTGAGCCAGGGCACTTAAAAGTGGGATCAAACCGGATTAACTGCCCAATGCGGATGGTCTCCTTGAAGGACTTCCGGACAGAGATCGTCACCACTTACCTGTCCCAGGTGAGAACAGCCCTTCTTCCTTTTCTCCTCCCAAACCAGCTCTGACCAGGAAATCCGGATCCCCTGCTTGCTCCTATTGATGGTCATGGCTTTGCTGGGGGTCCAGAGGGGATCGGAGGAGTCCTTCTAGGTGGGGGTCCCAGGGGGGGGTCTCCTTGGCCACGATGATGAGCTCCCTAGTCTCCCCCCACAATGAGACTTCTTCCAAGGGGAAAGAAGAGCCCAGAGGAGATGCCTTTCTTTCCTTGGGGTGGTACAATGCGAATCAGGTAAGGGAAAAGTAGCTGGTGGCCATGCAAGCCCTGCTGAGCCCAGAATGCACTGGGAGGTTTGAGTTTTTAAATCTTTCTCCTTCTACAGCATGGAAGAGTGGTTTTCTCAAAACTGCAAAAAATGCCACTATTCCCAGGCTGCATCCCCAATGCAGAAATAATCTGACCCTCACCCCAAATTGAACTGCCCTGACTCCTAGATACAGCATTTTGGAAATGAGAGTTGGTTGGAGCACCTGAGCTCCCTTCAGGCTTGGTCTACAGCAGGGTTTTGTGGCCCTCTACATGTTCTGGGGTTGCAGTGCCCAGCATTCCCCATTAGCTAGGGCTGATGGGATTTGCACACCCGACACTATCTGGAGGGTATGTGAGCTCCATCCTTAGAAAAAGGTAGAATTTTCTGAGCAGCAGGACTTTCTGTGTTTCTGCCTGTGATACTACTTTGCTTTGTTGCTGTTGTTGTTGAATCATAGAAATTTAGAGTTGGAAGAGACCACAAGGGCCATCCAGTCCAACCCCCTGCTGTGCAGGAACTCCCAATCAACTTGTGTGCCCTCAAGTTGTTTCTGACTTGGGGAGGAACCATAAGGCTCCATCATGAGGTTTTCTTGCCAGGATTTGTTCAGAGGAGGTTTGCCACTGTCTTCCTCTGAGGTTGAGAGCATGTGACTTGCCCAAGGTCACCCAGTGGGTTTCATGTCCAATCACAGAATCATAGAATCAAAGAGGTGGAAGAGACCACAAGGGCCATCCAGTCCAACCCAGGAAGGAGACTCCACCACCCTCTGAGGGAGTGTGTTCCACTGTCCAACAGCCCTTACTGTCAGGAAGTTCCACCTAATGTTGAGGTGGATTCTCTTTTCCTGCAATTTATATCCATTATTTCGGGTCCTGTTCTCTGGAGCAGCAGAAAACAGGCTTGCTCCCTCCTCAATGTGACATCCCTTCAAATATTTGAACAGGGCTATTATTTCACCTCTTAACCTTCTCTTCTCCAGGCTAAACATCCCCAGCTCCCTAAGTCGTTCCTCATAGGGCATGGTTTCCAGACCCTTCACCATTTTAGTCGCCCTCCTTTGGACATGCTCCAGTTTCTCCACATCCTTTTTAAATTGTGGAGCCCAGAACTAGACACAGCCAAGATGGGAATTGAACCCTGGTCACCAGAGTGGTAGCCCCAACACTCAAACCACTAAGCCATGGTTTTATTGGCAAGTTTTGTTCAGAGGAGGTTTGCATTGCCTTCCTGAGGTTGAGAGCATTAGTGTAAAGCAAATATCCACTGAAACATATTTTATCCACCAGTGTAGTAGTTTGAACACTGGACTATTATTTATTTATTTATTTATTTATTTATGGTATTTATACTCTATCCTTCAGCCCTAGAGGCTCTCAGAGTGGCTTACAATTATTATTATTATTATTTTTAATTACATGGTCCCCTGCTCTCAGGCTTACAATCTAAAAAGACACAAAGGAGTAGGGAATGGTGGTGGGGAAGGGGATCAGGTCCAGCATTTCTTCTCTCCCTCTGAGGCCTGGAGCAAGGCAGATGGACTGGAGGGAGGGCTCAGCCTCTTAATCTAGGCCAAGCCAGAAGGAGCTGGGCCTGCATCTCTCTGTCCATGGCCATTGGCCGGATGGCACTAGATGAACTAGAGGGAGGGCTCTGCTTCTATGACTCTGCTGATCAGGTTTCGAATCTCTGCTTGGCCACAGAAGCGTTGGGTGAGTCACACATTCTCAACCTCTGAAAAACTCGTGATAGTTTCACCTTTGGGTCACCATAAGATTGAAATGACTTGAAGGCACAAGGCAACACCAAATACAATCTGAGGGCCTAAATACTCTAAAAGCACCAGCTCATGTCTGATTTTGTAAGCTAAGTTGGGTCAGCCCCGGTTAGTCCTTGAATGGTTGTCCTCCAAGTAGCACCAGGTACTGTTGGCTATATTTCTCAAAGAACTCCAGAGAGGAAGAGCCCCCCTGCCCTGCAGACAGTTGGTTCCTCAGTGAAAATGCTTTTCTGACATGGATTCAGGCTATTTGAAGGACTATACATTCCCATGTGAGTCTGCCAAATGCTAACATCTTCTGAGGAGGCACTTCTCTCAATCCCACCACCTTCACAGGCACCTTTAGTGGGAATACAAGAGAGTGCCTTCTCTGTGGCTGGTCCCAGATTCTGGGTCTGCCACCCCATGGACTAGGTTTGCTCTCTTTTTGTTGTCCTTACATTGGCAAGTGAGGAGCACTTGCACATTACATACCATATATATTTGACTATAAGTTGACCTCATGTATAAGTCAAGGGCAGGTTTTGGAGTCAAAATTATGGATTTTGATATGACCCATGGATAAGTTAAGGATAAAACTTAGGGGCCTGCAACAAAGGCTGTAAAGAATAAAGCAAAGGAAAATGATGCCAAATAACTTACAAAATTCTGGCAAGCATAACTGTTTCTGCTTACTCTAAAAGGCTGTGTGGATGAGAGAGTAGAGAGGGATCACTGCTTCTTTTAGGTGCTCCTAGGAAGAATTTAAACCTGCACCTTTTACCACTCTACTCCGAGAAGAGTTAAAATATAGTACTTATATTGACTCATAGATAAAACGGGGGAGCAATCCTGTTCCTATCCTTTCCCATCTGTGATAATCTCATTGTGTAGTGTGAAAAAGGCTGAAAGCCTTTATATTCCAGCAGGCAGTTGGGAACTTTTTGTTTTTCAAGAAAACTGCTTTTCTTAGCATAGTATCCACTTTCATTATTTGTTTTTAAATAAACATATTAAATATTTTTAATTCTTTAGGCAAATCAATATTACGTACTTTACTCTGGCATTTAAGCTACATGTGTGTTTATTTATTTCTTTTTACCTTGCAAACCATCTTGAGCCCTGGTTTCTTGAGAAAAGGATGGTATAAATGATGATGCAATCACTATGCTCAATAGAGGAATCTATTTCTTGATTAAATGTGGCTTTAAAATAATCAGCCAATGTTACTTCTTGTGCTATTCTGTATTCCATTTGCTGAATTAAATTTCTGTAAATTGAGTCTGACCAGAGTTTGGAACATAGGCCAAAAACACACAGAAATCATCCAGTTTGAGACTGCTTTAACTGCCCTGGCTCAATGCTAGGGAATTCTGGAAACTGTAGTTTTGTGAGACATTTAGCTTTCTCTGTCAGAGAGAGCTCATGCTAGAATAAACTACAATTCCCAGGATTCCCTAGCACTGATCAAGGGCAGTTAAAGCTTCTCAAATTGGATGATTTCTGCACTGTGTTAACCTTTGAACCATAATTACAACCCATAGTTACCCTATTCCCCCTATGTTTCCTTTCAAGAAAATGTAAAACCTTGCTAAGCACTGCAATTCTAAAAATGGGCAGTTTATTGTAATATGCAGTCATGACTCCTTTTGTTTTACAGGTCAGCTGCATGACATATTGTCCACTTAAAAACTGGCCTCAAATATTTATATTCTGCCTCTGAAGAGGTTTTCTGATCAGGGAAGGAAAATATATATGAGAAAATCCTTACCCAGGGTTTATAATTGTTTTTGCTTGGGCTGGTTAAGCTGTCTGCATTTATTGATTATGTATTTGATATAGTCATGTTACTCTATTAAAATATATTTAATAAAAATGTTTTAAAGAGACAGAAAGAGAGGAAATTAATCAATGATAGCTAAGACAGGTGGATTTCCTGTGGAGTCAGATGACTTTTGAAATGGGAGCTGTAGAATTGTTGTGCACCACAATTTCTATTTATCCAAAATTACCCACCTATTCCTCTTACATGGTTAAACAAATGAAAACATCAGTATAGGCCTCTCCTTAGGATTCACAGCCAGTGAGTACTTTTACCATTATTCTATGCTCTGAAAGATTGATGGAAAGTTCTGAATAGCAGCCAACACATACCCTCCAATATTTCACAAATGGAAAGCAGGATATGTGTGGCCAACCAACATCAGAGTACAATCAAGATTGCCAAATTTATTAATGAGGATGAACACACAAGCTAGGAGAGGCTGCAGCAGTTTGCTTTTGCCTGAGCCTACTGAGAAAGGCAAGAATCCACTGTCTCCTCTACACTCTGCTGTGTTACTTCAATGCAAACGACTTTTGCACTTTGAGATCATTTTGTAATAACTGGAGTAAGCTGAGGATAAATGAAGGAGAATGGGAGGAGAGGGAAACTGGGCCATTCAACCTATTTGTGCTGTCCATCCCAAGTTGGAACAGTTGGAAGGTATAACTTGGTCCTATATACAGTTGCCCCTCCAAGTCCATGTTTGGAAATCCATGGAGGGGCGACTGCCATTAACCTTAATGGGCTGTGCATCCTGTATGCACACTCTCCAGTCAAGCCTATGGGGTTTGGATATGCACAAGATTTGGAACTCGCAGGGGGGTCTGAAATGGATTCCCGTGAGTTCCAAGGGGTGACTGTAGTTTCTTGAAAAATCAGTTAGTTTAATTGAACCTACACCTGAGAGATTTGTCATTGTATAAATGAGTGAAAGTATGCAAATGTTTGTCTTCTGCTTTGCACATTCTGTCTCACTGCACATGGCTGTTGTTGTTTTTCCCCCAGAATCTACTTTTAGGCATCTTGTTGGCGATTGCAGGAAATATTCTGATTAGCATCTCATTGAATCTACAGGTATGAATCTACATATCCTTAACACTGTGAGCTGTAATGTAACCAAAACTGCCAATCTCTGTAGAGGATTACAGCCATATATTTTGTGTTAGTTCAGGGGTGAAAATCACATGGCCTCCATTGCCAATGGTGAGGAATGCTGAGAATTGCAGTCTGACTGCATCTGGGGGAGTGCTTAATTGCTGCTAACTACCTGTGGTAGTTGAGAGTCCATTAGAAACTACTAGTTGCATCACAATATGTTTTGAGATCATTTTGTTACTTATTTGTAGAAATTAATCCTCAAGTTGTTTTGCCTAAATGAAAATACTTTATTTTATTTCTATATTATATTTGCAGCAAAATGTGCTTTTAACTTGGGCTTGTTTTATGGCAAATCTTACTCCATATTGTTCCTTAATGGGTTTTTGTCTTTTAAGCCAAAACTCTTAAATTCTACCATCATTTCTTTATGTCCAAGAAACACAGGACAGACTATTTTCCTTCCCTCTCATTGTCTCCCCACCACACTCTTGATTCTAACAGCTTGTAATATTAAGACAATATGCTTGAAAGGGAGTTGAGCAAATGGCATGCCCTGCGGAGTGGTGATCAGATTACCACTCTGCCATGAAATCGATGCTTGCCACACACAGTAATCCTTATCCAGCCAAAAGAATCTTTTGACTACCAGTTTGATTCTTATGGCTCCCATGTGGAGGCTGTTGGAAACTGCTTGTGTGTGGAGGCGCTTGATACAATAGCTCTACTATTTGAAAGCAGCTGGCCACATCGTTAATCCTAATTGCTTTGTGATTTTCCATGCCAGCATGGTACAGTCCCTGGATTATATTGATACCCCACATGATTAGATCATAACCTATCCAAAATAGGCTTTTATTTCTCATATTTACTATGTGGAATAGCAACTGGCAGAAGTAATTTTAGCAGCTTCTGGGCAGGGACCATAACTTATAAGAACTTTTCAGGAGCCTCTGACTTCTGTTCCTCCCCCATCCAGTGGTAGAACTCCAATTTTGCACACAGAAAATTCCAGGTTCAAAATCTGGCCTCTCTCAGATATTGCTGGGAAAATTCTAGCCTGAAACCCTGGAGAGCAACCCTTTGATGTAGCAGTGACTTTAGTAGAATAGGGATCAGGTACTTTTTGCAAATTATTCTGCTTAACCTTTAGTCCTGACCCTTAATGCTTCTTTTCGTCTACTACAGAGAGACTCTATGATACAGCATGAGAGGTAGTTCCTTCCAGAGGCTACAGAGGAAGAAGAAATAGGTGAAAATTGCCACCTATTCCATTCCATTGATATAAGCTTCTGCAAGATCAAAGAGCCTTCCTTTGGTGGAGACACACTATTGAATATAACCCAATATTCCCTTTAAAATGGTTTGGGTGGTGGAGGGTTTACTGTCTCTTTGTATTTCTGATCTGTTATATCCACTTTCTGTACTTTATGTATAATTCAAACAAGTGTATGCTAATGCCTTGCCAGTTCAAACTGGCACATGGCTGGAGCTTCCTTTTTCTTTTTGGTTTTCTTAAATGACAGGAGAGTTTGTATTGGCACTGATGTGAGAGTTTCAGAATCCCATGTTTCTGAAAAACTCATTTTTAAAAAAAGTAACTCCAAAATATGCAAAGCATTACAAACCACCTACTCAGCAAGCTAACTTCAGCTAATGTTGACATTTTTGTTCCAGGCATGTTTATTTAGAGACTGAAGATTTATATAATTTCTTAAGCATTGTACAATAACAACATGATTTCATCCAGGACGAAAAATGTTTTTGTAATACTGTATTAATGTCAAGTTGTTGTTTCTTATATTTGTGCAGACCCATGTCTTTCATTTTTACATTCTTATCAATATCTACTAACTTCTAGAAATGTTCTCATCTTCGGCTGATGCACCAAACCAATCAAAAGCCCTGTTACAGAAGCAAACTATGGTGGTCTGGAATTGTACTTATGGGGATTGGAGAAATGGGGAACTTTGCAGCTTATGGATTTGCTCCAGTCATGGTCATTGCTCCATTAGGAAGCATGGCTGTCATAGGTAAGATGCCCTTCTCACACATTTTATTCACGTGCCTTTAAAAAAAAACCCAGAGAAACCACAATTTATTCTTGACAAAATTGCACTTTATCTTTGATAAAATCTGCTGCCTTTTCATGATACCTCAAATCTGCTTCCAAGAGGTATATCCACACTGCAAAATTAAAACAGTTTGATGCCACTTTAACTGGCATGAATCCTAGGATTTGTAGGTTGGTGTGGTAATTGGCCTGGTCTATCAGAGAACTCTGGTGCCCCTTTCAGGTTCACATGAGTGCCACATGTAAGTAAAATGTTCAAAAGACTACTGTTTTCAAGGGGATTTGGCTCTACTTTCTTGAGGAGGTGGTAAGGGTATGTTTGGTCTGTTTCACTTTGCAGTACAAAGGGAAGTTCGAATTAAGAGAATGTTACTGTATTTTTCCAACTCCAAAAAGAAGACTAGCGTGGGATGGGACTGTTGGGAGCAGGGAGGGTCAACTTAAACCCTTCTCTATTTGTCTACATGACATTGGGAGGATGGTGAAGAACTGCTGGAGAAACAGACTTTTGCTGTCCAGTCACAGTAGCATATCTGCCATATACAATTCAATAACACTTGATTTTGGAAAGAAGGGGATTCTGCTCTAGCTGATCCTTCTGTAGCTGTATGTGTGTGCCTACAAGAGGCAAGGTAAATAGGCACTACTTGGAGAATCCTTTCCTGAGCATGTGTAAACATTGGAACAGAAAGAAAGGGGGAAAGCAGTTAAGTCTGCCTCACTAGCTCTCTCCAGCATGTTAAAACAGTATCGATCTATACGTCTGAAATTATAAGAAAAAATAAAATAAAGGCTGGTAAAACAAAAAATTATTCTTCCTTGATGCCTTTTGGAAGAAGCCTTCAAGTGGTCTCTAGAAGGTTGAAAATGTGTTTGTTTACTTGCTTGACATAGTTGTTTTATTTCAAAAGTGTGTCCTGTTAGATCTGAAGGAAAAAATGCTGAAACATGAACTGCTCTTTTTGTGCTATAGGAACCTGTTTCTATTGTATAGTACAGTACCATCCAAAATCCACAAAACAGCGATTCTTTTATTCAGCCACCAAAACACACACAATACATGATGCAGGCTTTCCAAGTTCCACTGGTTTCTTCATCAGGCAAAGATGTTAAGAATCATACAGGAGAAAAATACATATAAAATGACAATCTTAGTCATGAACTTGCATTTTCTCAAGGTGGCATTTGGAGGGATATCTATGCAAGCAAGTCCCTCCTTCTCCTGGCCAACTCGTAGCACTGGAAAAAAAGCACCCCAAAGTCCAGGAGATAAAGTCTGAATTGCATTAGCAAGGCAAAAAAATACTTCTGAGATCCCAAATGTCTCTATCCTTTGTATTGTATGTTGCTTCTGCTTTGGGTACCAAATTTTCTGTTAAAGAAATAATGCTCAAGAACCCTTTTTGTTAACTGAGGTATACTTGCAATTTATATTGTGACTAGTCCCTTGCCTCCTGCTGCTTTTGTTACACAGTTGTAGTTCTGTGTTGCTTGGATACTAGTACCTTTAGGCTATGAAAGCCTTCATTTCAGTATTTCACATAATATGACAGAAGTATGCAGATACATTTCTTAAATCCATCTCAAAAAATTATTCTTATTATCACAATATAGTCCTCAGTAGCTCTTTATAGCAAAGATACTTAAACTATTTATAGCAAGAAAAGAAGTTATGTTACCTCCAGGAGAGGGAGGTTTCCTGCTGATGAAGCAAGTATGCATTGCTGCTGTTTATCTTTTCTTAATCCCTGGGCAGCATTTGAAACAGGATACTGATTTTAACAAATGTGTTGTAATTCAAAGAACCATCTGTGTGTTTTCTTGTTGTGCACGGCAGTTCCTGTATGGGGTGTTTCTATGGGTCATTGACAGAATGGAAATGTCCTCAATCAATTTTTTAAATGTAAAAACTCTGGTAATTTCTCACTAGAATTTATGAATTATCTCAATACAGACTTGCATCTAGGGGGCACGCTACTCGGCAGAAATGAGAAAAGTTACTTTGAAGGTCACTGCCATACTAGGTGAGGGATCCTGGGAGTTATAATCCACAAAAGGAATGTTCTTCAGCTCTGGTTTTATGACCAAGCATAAGGGCGGACCTATGTTTGGTACTTAGCAGAATGATGTTGGAGCTGGAGTCCTGAGGTGGTAGATTGGATAGAACTACCTAAGGCAACGAGTGAGGCTCACTTTCATTAAATATTCCCTTGTGCATAATGGTTCAGTGGAAGTACAAAAAGTAAACTGGAATAAGAGTGCTGCATCTTGCTCTCACTTTCTCTGCTGTTTACTTGTAAGACGATTTGTTTTTGCAATGGCATCACCCACCTGAAGCCTGAAGCTTCTCTGAGATTTGAAATCCAGGCTTGGTGAATGTTTTTGGAGCAGAAACGCATGATTCAAGCAGTTGTTATATTATCTCCTGTACTGCATGTGTAAAATGAGAGAGGCTTCTGTGACAGAAGTCACATTAAAACAGAGATGCTGTGCAAAATGACCTCCATGAAGCAAGTCATTCACAATTTGGATGTTATGTGCCAAAATGTATTGGTATTATGAAGAAATTTGTATCCCTGTGATATCTATTATTTGGATTTATAGAGTCAAATTATAGTTGCGTAGCAGCTGGAGCCTTGATGTGTCTGTACTTGTCCAGCATGAGGAGTACGTATATAAAAAAGAACCAGAAGCTAAGATGGATGTGGCACATATCAAAGCTGTCATTAACCAGTGAGCACACTAGGTTTGGCTAGAGTGTGGTACATTGCCCATAAACATATTGAGTGACCTAGCACAGTCTTTTGAATAGCCTTTCAGTTTCATGATTTGGGCCAACAAGGAAAAGATCTTAGGTTGGAAAATCTAGCTAGCTAGTATAACCATGATTGGTTTTCTTTTTTAATATTTATATCCCACCTCCCCCATAAGACCTAGAACTAAAGATAGTTGCATTTTGCATTTGTCCTATCTTAGGGGCTAAACAGTCAGACAAAAAGAGGTGCTTTCAGGCTGGGTTGAAGGCATGGCGTTTAGATGACACATGCCTTGAAACCAGCAGAAAAGTGTCCTTATGCAGAGAAAAGTCATTTCAAAAAGAAGCAGCTTTTTCTCCTCTTCTTTCTGGCTTGAAGCCATGTCATGTGGTCATGACATGAGGACTCCAGCTGCCTTGGGAGCCGGTGGTGTGGTTGGTGGGGTTTCAATGTGGCTTCAGAAAAGGCAGCTTCAAGCCACTTTTTCCTGTCCATCTGTTTCACCCCTTAGTTTATCTTTAAGGTGCTATTATCTTCTTACATGATAATTTTGTCATATTAAATTGAACTAGCCTTTCATCTATTACATTATTACATTGAATTAAACAATGAATATTTATTTCCCAGGTAGCGCTGTTATATCTGTCTTATATTTAAAGGAGAACATTAAATCTGAAGGTATATTAGGTAAGTTAAGAACTACTGCCAATTCTATACTTAGTATACTGCTTTTACAATTTTAAAATGATTTATATATTTGCTTTATTACGTTCTGCCTTTGGAAATACTGTTTTTTCCCCCCAATCTCTTTTCTTTCATCAAACACCAGCATTATTTTAACATAAGCACAATTGCCAGAGGAAAGAAAGAGAAAATTTAAAATGTTTTCCAATTTTTGTCAGCTGAAGATAAATAGTATTGTAGCAGACTGGAACATAATTTTAACAACAGGTAGAATCTTTGAGTTTCACTCCAAAGAAATACGCAGCAAGCCTGGAGTTCAAATCCCAGATGTCTCAATCCAATTGCTAGTTCCAACTAGAGCAAGCTAATCGAATCAAAATCTGAATAAGTCAACACTTATGTAAATGTCATAGATTTACTAGGTCTACTCTACTTGAGGCTAATAATTAAATTTAGAACAAAGTCTGTTGAACCTTTTGCCTCTGTTGTTCTAGAATTTTCTACATTTGGGCATCAGTTAAATGGGCATTTTTATACAATAGTTTTTCTGGAAAATAAAATTTTATCTATTACATTTTAAATGTATATGTTATGATAAGAATGAAGTACTATCATGAAAAAGACATAACTTAATTGCTTACATTCTTCATTATGTTCTTTTAATCCTAATATTTGTAAGCCGATTCCCTTTATTTAAAAATAAATAAATTAAAAACAAACATTTCATTTCTTTTATACTGATTTGGTCATTTCCAAAAGCATTTCAGCAATATTTTGATGGCAAACATGATTTTCATTGAAAAAACCAACCCACTGGGATTTCTGTTTCCATTAAAAATATTTCTGCAAATCAAATTCCATGCCCTATAATTCATTTATTACTTAGTGACTAATTCAATCAAGTATTTTTACATAAGACAATGAGTCCATTGCTATTTTTGTTGTTTGAGGCTGTATTGGCCAGTTACTCATATGTTAGATTTGAGATGGTTGTGTATTCTCATGCTCTCTCAAAATGTTCACTGCCACAGGAGCTATCTGTATGTACTGGCTAATACTTAACTGGAATACAGGGAGATATTCCTGGCAAAGGTCCTGTTTTTGCTTCTTGTTCTTCGCCCAGCAAAAAAGCTAATTGTGCAAACAAATCCATTTATTCTGCTTCTCCAGTTGTTCTTAACAAAATGAATACTTCAGGTGGATCTAGGACTCCACTCTGTCACTCATGTGGTCTGTAGGTTTTGCATCTTCTCACTTTCTATCGTAGGGAATCTCAGGACCCACGGCTGAACCTGGACAGACCTCTGGACTGTCCCAGATTGCCATTCACTCCTTTTTCATGAAACCAGTTTTTGAGCAGTCTTTCCCTCGGAATCTAGCAGCACCTTTAAGACCAACTGGTTTATTTTAGTGTCAGCTTTTGTGAATTTAGATTCAGGGTGTATCCACACTACAGCATTAAGACAATTTACATCACTTTAACTCCTATGACTATGTCCTATGATCTGAAGAGAAACTAGGGCAGTACTCTGTCCTACAGCATCTTGGGATTTGCAGTTTGGTGAGGCACCAGAGCTCTCTGATAGACCAGGCTGAATACCTCACCAAACTACAAATCTCAGGATTCTGTAGGATAGAGTCATGGCAGTTAAAGTGACACCAAACTTCTAATTATTTTGCTACTTCTTCTTGCTCTCTACATGCATAAAAATGATAATATACTGTTTCACATAAGACAATTTGTACTTCCTTTGTGCCCCTTTCACTATGCAGAAGTATATCTCCATCTCTTGTTTGAGAGATCTGTGCAAAATGAAGAGAACAGCTTTAGGTTCCTTCTACAAATAAGCAAGCAGACAGTGTAGTATAATTTTATAGCTGTTGAAGATGTTTGCTGAAAGACATTCTCCTACAATATTTATTATTTTTTTTAAAAAAAATCCAAATGATACATGGAGAATTCTTCCCTCAACTGATCATGTTCCCCTTAACCTTGTGTGCTGCACATTGTTTTAACTAAAGTTGTGTGCTGATTTATTTCTGTGAGTTTGCCTTTGCCATGGAGGATTTTAAAAAAACAATGTTGCTGCATTCCATTGGAGTTAGCTATATAATGGCAGATATGGTGATTGTTGGGAGGTTTGTGCAAGCGCATAAATATAGATTGCAGCAGGGTTTTTTCTTCTTTGAAATGAGTGTCCCATTAATGTTCCCTGCAGTCTTTTGTACCCCAGAAACTCACGTTCTGCACTGATAGTTGGAGTGGGGAACCTTTTTGTAAAAAAAAACAAAAATTGCACCACCAATCCTAAAGACTCATTTTTATTGCCAGTTTTTAAATTGGCCCATCAGCAGCACCAAAGAACATAAGACATACTTATTCAGAGAAGCATATGTCTCTGTACACTTGCACGTTCAAGTACACTCTGTCACAAGCCCACGTCCCGTTTCACATGGATGCAATTATTCCTGCAATTACCCGTGTTCATCTATAAGCTATGCAAAAAGAGAGGAAGGAGAAGGAGATGCTACTGAGAACTGTTGGATGAGAACTGGGATAATTCTCCCTCTACTGTGCTGCATTTATTAATTTGTCCCGTCGGCTCCTCAGCCCTGTATGATATGTCTGAGCAGCTTCAAAATCTGCTCTTGAGTACCTCCTAAACTCCAGAAGAGGTTTTTGCTTCCTGGGAAAAGGCCCAGAGTTTTTCAGTCTAAGGAGGTGTTTCAGTGCTTCCAGTAGAAGTAGCCATTTGCCATCAATAGGTAGGAGCCAGTGAGTAGTAAAAAGTACCCTGGAACTGGGTTAGTAACTGCTAAACTGTGATTTTAAAGATTCTTATTTTTCTTCCTTCAAAATGATCTTTGTCATTCCTCATGCCAGATTAAACTCGCGTGTGTGTGTAATATTTGAACCTTCCATTGCTTATGACAGTCTTATTTAGCATGATGTCCTCTATATGTTATTGGCCCAACCTAAATACACAGTACACCTGTTGCAAGCTTTCCAAGCTCCACTGGCTTCTTCTTCATCAGTTAAAGATGTTAAAAACCATATAGGAGAAATAAATTTATATATTTTTGTGTGTATAATATTTGAATCTTCCATTGCTTATGGAAGACAATCTTATTTAGTGTGATGCCCTCCATATGTTTGGGATTACAATTTCTAATAGTCCAGTAAACATAGACAATAGTCAGTGGAGATGGCTGTTATAGTCTAAAAAGTCTAGAGGGCACCAAGTCAGAGAAGACTGGTACACTCCAACTTGTTATCATCCTTTTGTAACTGGGCTCCCCAGTTCAAAAACGATGTTGACAAGCTGGAGCATGTCCAGAGGAAGGCTACCAAAATGGTGAAGGGTCTGGAAACCATGCCTTATGAGGAGAAACCTAGGGAGCTGGGCATGTTTAACCTGGGGAAGAGACTGTTAAGAGGTTATATGATAGCCCTGTTTAAGTATTTGAAGGAGTGTCACATTGAGGATGGAGCAAGCTTGTTTTCTGATACTCTAGAGAACAGGACCCAGAACAATGGATGCAAACTGCAGGAAAAGAGGTTCCACTTACAGTTAGGAAGAACTTTCTGACAGTAAAGGCTGTTTGACAGTGGAACTCTCTCCCTCTGAGAGTGGTGGAGTTTCCTTCTTTGGAGGTTTTTAAGCAGAGGCTGGATGGCCATGTGTCAGGGGTGCTTTGATTCTATGCTTTTGCGTGGCAAGTGGTTGGATTGGATGACCCTTGTGGTCTCTTCAAACTCTATGATTTTAAGGCATAGGTATGTAATCAGACATTGTTACAACAAATGATTTCTGCATTTCACATAGCAGATCAGTCTTAAATCTCAATGTTATATGTGCTTCAGTTTTTCAGGTTCAAAGTACCATGTTGTAAATTTAACCTGTTGAAGACCGCTCTGTCTGCCTATTCCTACAAAACCTTTCTCACATCTTTTCTGTATTATGTGTCTGATGCACTCATCCTTTAAGATGGTCTATCTCTACCTGGTGTACTTGATTAAGTTGAATTCTAACTCTTTCTTATCAGCACATTTTTTTTTTAAAAAAACTGACAATATGTTCCTTACAAATGTGTTTTGACAGCAGTGTGGCCATTGGAGATAAATGGAAACTATGGCACCATGATTTTTCTTTTTTAAAAAATCCTTTCTTGTAATACTTGCCATATAAATTTGTTAATTATCAGTTTTATGTATAAATGTTATCATTATACTGGTGCTAAGAAGTTTTCTTGCAGACATCTCATTAAGGTTCTGTAAAAAAAACTTTCTTGTCTAAATGTTTTTATTTTAAAGGTGGAACTGTGACAATTGCAGGAACTTTTTTGTTGGTGACATTTGCTCCTCACGTCTCCCAGGAAGCCAATGCAAGAAAGATACAGAATGATCTAGTTAGCTGGCAATTCTTGATTTATGCGGTGAGTGAAATACTGTACAAGTGTGTCATGAAACAAAATGTTGCAGTATGATATGCTACTGTTCTGGGTTACAGACAGCAATATCTTTTTCTAGCACATGTGATAAAGTCTTATGATTCTATAAATTTACTTTTAAAAAAATTACTGCAGGAAGGTGGTGTTCTTTTGGATAAGTAACAATCAGCATTTGGAGAATTGAGTCCACTAACTTGGTATAGGATAAATAAAGTACCGTACTGTCCATTTGCATTGCAAAGCAAAGCGGTTTCCTATGGGACAGATAGTTGTTTAAAACATTACTATTTGCTCGGTTCATCTGCTGTTTCTTCTACATTTCTTGGGTCAAACAGAGAGTGAATTTAGGAGTGCTTCTGTAAATTGTCTGGGAATAGGCACAGCACAAGCCAGGCTGTATCCACCATGGCAGAACATAAGCTAAAGGCTATGATAAAAATAATCTTCATGTAGTGTCTTGGGGTTTGTGTTAGATGTGTTCTGCATGACTGAAATTCTGAACAGTTATTTGAAATCAGTATCATGCCCTCCAATATTTTACAGATGAAAACTGGGACAAATGTGGCCAAGCAACATCAGAATGTGATCAAAATAGTGAACTTTATTAATAAGGGGGAAAAAAAAACACAGGCTAGGAGCAATGCAGGAGTTTGTATTTGCCTGAGCCTACTAGAGTCTCCCCCCAGTGGGTTAATTGAATACAAACCAATTTTGTACTTTGAATTCAGTCTGCAGCAATTGAAATAAGGTGATCATGAAGTGGGGAAGTGGGAGGAGGAGAGAGAAACTGGGACATTTTAAAAGCAGGGATGGAGAAGCAAGAATTGACATTTTAAAAGCAGGTACAAGTGGAGTGACAGATGATTAACTGAGACTGCTAGCTCAGTACAGTTGGACAGTATGCAGTATGTCATTGGTAGAGCTTGGGGGTGGGGGGGGGGAATTTACAACAAATTCTTCATTTCCCCAGCTAACATGACCACTCTTTGGAACAGCACCTCAGTCCATAGTTGCAATTTCTGGACGTTTGCAGATGGGTAACAGCCAAGTAGGACTATGAAAGTGTTGATGTATGTGAGACAATGACCTTGAAAACAAATTTGAAAGTCACAATTAAAGTGATAAAACAAAAACAATATTAAGAACAAGATAGACAGTGGTGTTCATCCTGCACTGGCCATGCTGGCTAACTGATTCTGAGAGTTGTAATTTAAAAGTAACCTTTCAAAGCTCTTGGTGAACACTGGAAGAAGCCAATAATTTCATGTGGCACTCTTTCTAGTGGTGAAGACTAAGAAAATGTCTTGTTTTTCAGTATTTTAAGCAAAGAATTGTCATGCCGAAATAGCCCCTTCATTCTCAATGAATTAACATTTTCTTAAAATCATAGGCTTGTTAGGAGAAAAAGAGCCTTTCTTCACCGCCTAAATGTTTAGGCTGTAGTCCAGGAAAGCACTTAAGCATACATTTGAACATATTTTATGAACATTTACTGGTGACCTAGTTTTTATGTGAGGAATAAAATAAGGGGAGTGGTTTCTGTTCATTTGAATGTATTGGAAACTGTATTGAGGGGTCAACAAATTTTAAAGCTGGGATACCATAGATTGCCTACACCTGATTGGTTCTTTTATTTCTGTATTTTAGTTTTCTCTAAATGTTTCTTTATAAGCCATAACAAAACTGGATATATATATATAAACAGAACATAGCACAGATGCCTAAAATTGTAAAGGAACAGCATAATCGTATAACAAAACACAGATGATTAAAATCAACAAATTTGTTTTAAGCAATCTACCACATACTTTGTGTTAAGTTTATCTCTGCCTTTGTGCAAAAAAGAAAAAGAGAAAGAAAGAGAAAGAAAGAAAGAAAGAAAGAAAGGGGGGGGGGGAGGAAATAAAAGAAAAAGAAAAAAGGATGACTTTTTCAGTTACAGAGATCTCCTTGCTTGTGGGGCTTGGAGGGAAAGTTTTCAGAAATGTGGTCCCAATGGGAAAGGGAATTTTAGAAGTGAAGAATCTCTCTTGCTTCTTATACATAAGATATTCCCTGGAACAAACAATAGGAGATGAGTTTTACAATATTCATGTTGCAAATTGTCTCTTTTTTGAAGTGTTTATTAACCCACTCACCCCAAACAATAGTTGAATTGTCTGCCTTCTCAGCTTTGCATTCCTTTATATCAAGTGTTGGTCTTTCAGATGTTTTTAATGCTACAGATTCCAGCATCCATGACAACTGAAAATACCAGCCAGAGCTTATGGGAGTTAAGAGTCCAACAATATCAGGAGGGGAACACTTCAACTTGTGTCTTACATAAGTAAACATCTGATGACAATAGCTTTTTTTCTTTGTAGTCATGGTTGTAGCATATGGTATGTAGACATCTGTCCCATGGGATATGTCATTTTCCAGTATCCTATTCAGGCATCCCTAATCTGTTGTGCCAACAATTAACCTCTGATCCCTATTTTCAGTTTTGTTGTTACAGTTTAAATGCAGTAACACAGTTCTTCTATTCTGGGGCTCAGTACAGAATGCAGAAAAGTATAGAATGAGATAGCTGTGCCCATCTTTTTTAGCATAAAAACACATAAAGGAATCCAGTATCACCTTTGAGATTCATTGGGAAACACACTTTTCTTTTTTGGACATAAATACAAAGATTGTGTGTGGAGATGTGAAACATGATGGAAATGTCACCAGACCAACATGTTTTCTATTTCATTCCCTCTCACACACACTCTGACAGGCATCTGAAGAAGTGGACAATCATTCATGAAAGTTTATGAAAGAATTTTCTTTTTCCCAGTTAGTTTCAAAGGTGCAGCTTTAAGTCTTTTTAGAGTATTTAAGAGAAGAAATCAGAATAAGGAGGAAATATTACAATATGTGTGCTTCAGGTACACGTACAGAAGAATGCACACACACTCACACACATCCTGCATGTAGTTCACATAGAAATGGCCACTATACCTAGTTTGGTTACTTTCCTATCATTGGACCTTTGTGAGAGATACTTTGGTGATTCAGATTGCAACCATGTTAGAAGAGCACTGTGTAAATTTATAGTGCTATATAAATAAAGGTTAATAATAATAATAGCATCTGCTTCCTGAATTGCAAGCTAGTTAATATTCTGAATAGATATTTTCAGAGCTTGTAAAGAGCTAATGTTTGGAGGAGGTGGTTGTTTTTTTTGGACGACAACTCCTCAAATCCCCAAGCTGCAGAATGTTTTCTTGTTGTGAAAAGCCCCATTCCCTATGGCAGTTAGTTGGTTGCTAGTTTGGCTTGCACATTATCATGCTAAGAATTCCTTCTGCAATTAGAATTGAGTGCACTTATTTTGTATTATCTGTAAAAAGCTGAGATGTTCACTGAATTAGACATCTGTTCCTCTTCAACATCTCTGAGCAGTCTGAGAGGATGACTTCCATCCACCGCCCTTCAATGCCAGATAACTCCCCTTCACCAGGCCTCTCACCCCCACACAATAAGGACTTCAGTCCCTTTTCAAATCTTCCATGGCAGAAAGCAGGATATACAATGTGATGCTGAAATGTTCTGGGCTGGACCAAGAAGGGAAAGACCTAGAGCCAGAAAACTTACATTCTATTGCATATATTAGCCCAAAGTTCTACACACCTGGCACATCATTTCTCAAGTTTCTTTAACCCTTTTCCTCTCCCCCAAAATTCTGTCTGGTTACTGAAATACTGCTCTTCTGCTACTATCACATCTGAGTCTTTTTTTTTTTAAAAAAAAAAACCCTTTCAAACTCTTTTTAAGGTTTGAAAGCAGAAGATAGTCAGATGGAGCAAGTTCTTGTGAGTAGGGTGAATGGTCTGTGCACTCATACCCCAAATTCTTCAAAACATCCATCATCTTGACAGCTTCCCTTGCTGCTTTTCCTTCAATGCTTCCTTTAACTGATACAGCAAGCTAAAATAGTATTCTTCTGAAATGGTTTGGTCTTTCTAAGATAGTCAGTCATCAAAATACTCTCTTTATCCCCCTAAAAACTGTAGCCAAGACCTTTCCTACTGAACTTTGAATCTGGAATTTTTGGGGCTATGGAGAACCTGAGTGCTGCTACTGCAGGGACTGTTGTTTGGTTTCTGGATCATAGTGATTCATTAACAGTGACGAGTCATTCCAAAAAATTACCACTTGATCACTCCATCTGCTCTAAAATCATATTGGAGGTATACACTCAATTTTGTTTCTGGTCAGCATTCAAACATTTTGGCACCCACTTGGCTGATAGCTTCTGCATGGCCGAATGCTCACGAATTATAAACTCAATGCATTCCTGGGATATCTCTAGTATCTCAGCAATTGAGATTTGCTGATCTGCCAAAATTAGGAGTTGACACTGTTAAAGGCCTCCCAGACTTTGCTGCATCTTCTATCTCAAAATCTCCATGCTGCATTTTGGCACACCACTTCTTCACAGATGAGTATGATGGACACTTGTTGCTCAATGTTTGCATCATACACTCATTACTGTCCTTTGCAGTTTTCTTTCTGCAGGAACAAGAACTTCATGATGGCCTGGAGTTCAACATTTGAAAATTCCACATTTTTTTGACATGGTTCTATCAATGATCTGAAATAATTCAGAAACTGGAGCTACTATCCTGCAAATCAGCATTGAGGAATGCATTGAGTTTACAAACAGTGACAAAAATAACTCAGATTTAGGAAATTGAGCAGACCAAGAACTTTTCAGCACCGTCTTGTAACATTTGACCAAGAAAAGTCAGTGTTGGATCTGGTAGTTGTATTTCACTTCAAACTAGAGTTGAGGGAAATCCTAGATGTTTTGCTGTGGCCTAGATTGCCACTTGCTAAATCCAGATTAATGTGTTTCCATGTTGAGGGATTTCCATGCTGAGGGATTTCCATGATTGAGGGATTCTGCTAGTTTTTATTTCCTGCCTTTTTCTCAGTCTAGAACTCAGCGAAGTTTACAAAAGTTAAAACAGATACAGCTAAATAATCTACATCATATAAGAGTTAAAATATTATTAAATTAGCAATAAAATTTAAAGCAGTTAAAGCATAGCCTTTAAAAAGAACAACAAATGTAAAGGAACACAACACATGAAAGCCCCCCCCCCAGCTGCCCAAGCAGTTAACCACATGACCTGTTGAAAGAAAAAGGTCTTTGCCTACTTACAAAAGGATATCAAAGAGGGTGCAAGTCTAGATCATAGAATCATAGAGTTGGAAGAGACCACAAGGGCCATCCATTCCAACCCCCTGCTATGCAGGAACTCTCAGTCAAAGCATACCGGACAGATGGCCATCCAGCTTCCATGGAAGGAGACTTCATTCTCTGAGGGAGTGTGTTCCACTGTTGAACAGCCCTTACTGTCAGGAAGTAACTTCTCTAGAAAGGGAGTTCTGGACACTGGGAGCAGTCACCAAGCGGGCCCTTTTCCATGGACCCAACAGATATATCTATGAGCAGATACATCTGTTGAATGGTGGCCAAGAAAGAAGGAGAATAGTTTAACGACAGACTGCAAGTCTGCATGGAAAAGGTCCTAGGTTCAATAGCAGGAGTTTCCTGCTAAAAAAGATCCAATGCAGGTGGTGAAAAAGGACACTTTTGGAGATCTTGCAAAGCCACAACTGGACTGGATGAGCCAATAATATGACTTGATCTTAAGCAGATCTTGTGTTAAGTCAGAGGTAGCTTGAGAGACCTTTTTATGTCTGTATCTCATTTCTCTCAGGTTATGAGATCCACTGAAAAACCAGCCCCAAATACAGCAAAGGAATCCACCAATCTTTATTCAAAACAAAACTGTTAATGACCAGGACTGTCAGAGGTCACCATAGGATGAAGCCAGCTTGATAGAAAATAACAACAAATGCACTAGCAGACATTTTGTAGCTGGAAGCAAAGTACAAGATGGTGTTCTTGTTTATTATGTATGACGGCTACTTGGACTGGCACTGGAAATCTTCGGTGCTAGCAAGAGAACAGCTCCTGGCCAGGAGCAGCAGGGTAGCTTTAACACACAACTGCCCTCCAACAGAGGCTACTGATCACTGGAAGAGACTAAGAAGAAACCTTTAGAGTTCTGCTGTAATTGTTTCCAGTGTCTCTTGCTGCCTCAATGTACCTAATGTTGGGGCCAGCCTTGCCCCCTAGCATGTGTCTACTAAACCTGAATCTGTAGCCCACATGGAAACCACTTTCAAGTAGGAAGAACATGTATGTAGGGGTGTTCCCAATGGCAATGAAACAGCAAGGCTGGGCTGTATCCAATAGTAAGGCAATCCCATCTGCAAAATGTCTTGCAAAACAGCTTCTTCTAATATACCATTAAACTCTGCTGGTCTATTTTCCTATTATGCAAACTTTTGACAGGTAGTTGGCTAGGCAATGATTGAAAGCCAGTATACAGTTACAAATCCATTGCAGGTGCTCTGAACAGAAGTGTAGTTTTAGTCCAAGTCTCATTGTTTAGGGTAGAACAGAAGAACAAGTGAAGTTAATTAATGCAAATGATAGTAAGATGAGCCATATTTTAGGATTGCAATTTTCAGGTCATTTAAACTGCAGTTGTCTCATTGCAGCTGGATGATGGCAGGAATTCCTTTATTTACTTTTCCTAACCAAGATGCTAAGTATGGACATAGCTCTATATTATGAACTTGGATGCCTCTGCTTGCCAGATTATTACTGCAAAACACACATCCTCTTCCTCTCTCTCTCTCTCAACCCTTTGTTTTAATTTTTTTCAAGGCTGTAAAAACAAAACAGACATTTGAAATGGTAAGAAAAGTTGACAGCAAAATGTGAACATTTCTTAGTTGTCGGCAAAGTTTATGGGAATAATTATCTGATAAATGGTGGAAAATGTTATTCTTTTTACTCATCCTTTTAAAGGAAGAAGTAAATATATAACATCTCATTGAAGATTTTGTCTGAAGACTTTATTTTGCCTTTCTCAACTTAAGCTTTTTACTCTTTTTTCCATTTTCAGATCATTGAAGTAATAGCCTTCTGCATTCTTTTGTATTTCTATAAGAGAAGGGAAATAAAGCATGTTGTGCTTTTGTTAACAATGGTGGCACTGCTAGGTAAGAATGTGGCTTGTTCATAGTCTTTTGTTTCATAATTTGTAGCCTGGTCCTTGGATCTCTTTTGTACATCTATTTTGTAGTGATTGATTGCAAAATCTGTAATGAGAGGGAATGTAACAGACTGTTATTTGTGATGTCCCCTCCAACACTTTTTTCCATTGATCATGGATAGTTGGGGCACAGTTGGTGTGATCTCAGCCAATTCAGACAAAAAGTGTTGCAGCTACCTAAAAGGTGCATGGAGCACCTTCTGGAAACCATGCATGCCCAAAGATTACCACACACACCTCTTTCTTGGTTAATTCTGGTATCCCAAAATGGACAACTTCAGTGGATTTGAGGGCCAATCCCCTGCCCTGAGACATACTGTGAAGCACATCTCTTTTAAAATACGGGACTTTGGGTTGTTTCTGACCAGAAATTCATTTTCACACAGGGGGAAAAAATCCCCTAAAATGCTTTACAGGGGAATTGTGGTTTTGGAGATCTGCAGGAGCATGACTGACCTTGTCCCCATATTTAGATGTAATTCTGGGAGAGACAGGTTAGTAGTTGAATGGGAGACTGACAATGAATACCGGGGTGCTCTAGGAAGGCACTGGTATTCATAGTATCACTGATATTCATAGGGTTACCATAAATCAAGAGGCAACTTGAAGGTACACATGCACATACATATACACACATTTCAGATCCACACATTACAATTAGCAGCTTAAGCTTGGGTTACTCAGTGGATCGTACTTCATACATCACTGTGCATTAGCAACTGGCTTCAATTCTCAATAGGATTTTTTGTTGTTTTTTGTTTTGCCTTATGATGACATCAAGCACTGTAAGGTAGCAGATTTTGGAAACAGTTTTAAAAGTGTTTGAAGTCATGCAAATATTTACTGTGGATCTTTAGTAATGAACTCACCTACTGAACTTAGCAGGTGCAAGAGAGAGACATTAGTATCTCAGAGCATTTCCACAACTTTCTCAAAATCCACATTTGGTTCAGCAACTGAGGTTACCTTGCTGTTTCCCATGACAAATGCACAAAGTATATATGATAGTTGCATGCACTACCACATTCACTTGTATGGCAGCCCTGATTGCTCAGTCTCATCTCTTGGTGTTTGGGTTTGCATGAATCCTGTTGGTGGCATACATTGGCATAACTTCCTGTTACACCAGACTATGGAGATTATCACACCAGGGGAGGTGACGGGAGCATACCAGGATGCTCCTGTCACTATCGCACTAGTGTGCTAAGATTATCAGACAACATCATGTAACATTGCCATAATTCCGTTGTTATCGTATGAATACAGAGGAATTCTATGGCTGCTTCTTATTCACAGGAAAGTCGCATGAATAAAAAGCAGCCATAGACTTATTCTTTATTCGCCCGATAATGGTGGGATTATGGTGAAATCATGCAACGTTGTCTGATAATCTTACCTCCCTAGCACGATTGTGATGGAAGCATCCCAGTATGCTCCCATCACTTTCCCTGGTGTGATAAACTCCTTTGTTCATTTAAGGTTATTGAAGAAGGAAGTATCCAATACCTCCTTGTACAATGACCATCTGCCAAGTATAGTCTCAGTTGACATTTAGCAATATAGCAATAGCAAGTACATTTCTATACCACTTATCAGTGCACTTAAGTAGACTCTAAGCGGTTTACAATGTGTAAACTAATTGCCCCCAACAAGCTGGGTACTCATTTTAGCGACCTCAGGAGGATGCTAGGCTGAGTCGCCCCTGTACCCCTGGATGGGATTCAACTCAGAACCTTGTGGTTTGTGAGTGAGTGGCTGCAGTACAGGCATTTAACCACTGCACCACCAGGCCTCCTTCATGGTCTGGTAGGAACAGGTGGATCCCAAGGCATGAGCTAAGTGTACTTTTTCAACTAGGAAAAAAGAAACAGGTCTGGGATGGGATAGTTTCCTTTTTTCCCATCTGCAAAACTATGCCATATTGTACTCATAACCCCCCTGCTCATACTGGGTGTTGATAGGTTGTGAAGGTATCTTCTGGTGCCCTCAGTTGAAGCTATTTTTCAGGTTAGAAGGTGAAGCCTAGCAGAAAAGTATTCTTCACCAGACTCCACCAGTAATTGTATAAAATCTTGGCCAATTTCTGTCATCTATACTTTGTGTTGCAGTTTTCTGATAGGAAAACATGATTGTTACATGAAATGCAACAGTGGCTCTAGAGCAGCTGGTTTCCAGAACATTTCCACAAGCAAGTAGAGGTGCTTTTACATGTCACCACTGGCTAACAGCCTTCATACTGTATCATGAGATCAATAGTACAGTTAAAGCTATTTGGCTGACAAAACATACTAAAGTAACAGATGGACTAGGGCCAGAATTTTAATAGTTACCTAAAGGAACTGGGGCACTAAAATGATGACAGTTGTGTGGCATGGAGTGAGCATGGAAGGCTGGGCCACACTTGACTACTAAGCAGCTTTTAGGAGTTAGTACTTTCAAATTGTTTTCTGACTGACAGTCCAGAAACACTTGGCTTAAGCTATAAAAGAGAGTTATTTTTTTCTTCCAGTGATCTCAATAGGACAGGTATTGTACCTTTATTGGTACCAACTAACAATCACAGAGCAGTGACAAGCTGCTGCTTAGCTGCTTTATAACAGTAATAGAATTGTAAAGTTACTTTGAAAACATAATTAGTTGAAGGTGGGAGGCCTGCATAGTACTATAGTTACAAATTTGTGAAAGTAACTATCTGTCACTCTTTTTTAGAAAAACAACAATAACAACTGGATACTTCTGTTCAACAGCATGAGAAAAGCACATGCAAGCATTTTAACTATATGACATTCCTCCTCCACCATTTAATGAGGCAATTCTGTAACTATAAATGTAACTAAAAGGTTACAGTTGCACTGCTGGAGGAGTGAAATTATTCTTCATTATGTTATGATTATAATACAAAGCAGTGATACATCATTCAGTGTGGAAATGAATTAATGATAAATAGTTATTTGTAACTAGTTGTAGCCAAAAGCTGGCTTTAAATAATAAATTATACTGTTCTTGCTTGGGTTGCTTTTTAAAAATTGAACTTTAAAAGAGACTTGCTGGACCAAATTAAAAATGTTAAATAAGAAAGCCGACAAACTGGGCACAACAGCCCCCTTGTTCCTACTCTATGATGGCTATTCATTGGAATGCAGCCTTTGATCGTGGAAGATCCATGTAGCCATAACTGCCATGGATAAAACCTCTATGAATTAATAATAGGAATGGGTGGCTCTGATTCTTCAGAAGGTTTTGACCTCTCATCAACTGTAGCTGGTATCACCAGTGATACAGGTTTATAAGCTTTGGTAGCCTCAGCACCTCATGATATGCATTCAAAAGATTAAACCAGCAAGATAGTCATGCTGTGCTATTTTGTGAGTTCTACGAAAACTCAGGTTAAGTCTCTCTCCTTCTTTCTTATCCATATGTACAAATTGCCAGAAGTCACAGGGCTTTTCACATGTCTGCCATGCTAATCTTAATAAGCAGAATGGTCTGTGTTTTGTTGGCAAGGAGAAGGTTTTATTTTCCCTGGAATGGAAGCAGAGAAGTGTTACTATAAAATTCAGCTCTGGAAACTGGCTCATTGAGAACCACCTTGCTTCATGCCTAATCTGGAATTTACAGTACTGAGAGAGTGAACAAGTAGGATTTCTGAGCTTCCTGCTGTTACAAATGATGTCACTTTTCAGCTGCTGCAGTACTCAGTAGATGGGATCTGTTATCAGAGTCAGCAAAACCAATTCATCCCCCTCTTTGGTTCAGTATTCACCAGGAGAACAAATTTCTGTATTTAAAATTTTTAAAAGGCTCTTCGGGGCTTCCTATGCTTGATTGTTAAACTTATATAGAAGTCGGGTGGAAATGGCCCTGCCAGTCGCTGATAATACTGTCTGCTTTAATATCTTCACCTTCCAGCAATATAGCTGTCAGCAGGAAAGACGGAAATGGCAGGTTTTATTGGGTTTTGTTTTTTTACACCATTTGCACAAGGCTACGCGCCAACGTGGAACTCATTGGGATTTTTTTTTCTCCTGTATATTTCACCTTGGCACCCATGTTTGATACAAGAGCTGCAGAACAGGGCCTCATAGCTAAAATTGTTCTGTAACAAAGGGCAGCCATACCCGGCCCTGAAGTTGTATTCACTGGAATATTTTCTAATATATTAGGGGTTGTTTTTTATTTAATTGATTTGCATCCCATCCAAGGCAATTTACAGCACAAGTTAAAACAAAATACAGGTTGACACCCCCTTATCCAAAATGCTTGGGTCCAGAGGTATTTTGGATTTTGACAGATTTTGAAATATTTCCATATACATAATGAGATATCTTAGAGATGGGATCCAAGTCTAAACATGAAGGTAATTTATATACACCTTATAGACATAGCCTGAATGTAATTTTATACATAATATTTTTTTATAATTTTGTGCATGAAACAAAGTTTGTGTACACTGAACTATCAGAAAGCAAATGTGTCATTGGGGCTAAACAGACAGGCAAAAAGAGGTGCTTTCAGGCTGACTTGAAGGTGTGGCACTTAGTTGACACATACCTTGAGACCTGCAGGAAAATGCCCTCTAGAGGCCTTATGCAGAGAAAAACTCTTTCAAAAAGTAGCAGCTTTTTTCTGCTTCTTCCTGTCTTGAAGCCATATCATGTGGTCATGACATGAGCACTCCAGCTGCCTTGGGAACCAGCAGTGCAGTTGGTAGGGTTTCAATGTGGCTTCAGACTAGACAGCTTCAAGCCACTTTTTCATGCCCATCTGTTTCACCCCAAGATCTCAATCAAATGTGGACAATTTTAGATTTTGGAATATTTTGGATTTTGGAATTCTGGATAAGGAAGATAACCTATACAGCTAAAATGATTTATAATGCAAAGAATAATAATCAATTTTTAAAAGCATTCCTATTAAAAATAATTTATTCTTATGTTTTAGGAACATTTAATACATAACAATGAAGATAAAAGTGCAGCACTTCCCATTAACAGTTTTTTTCTGCTACAACCAATTAACAGCAAAAGAGCTTGTCCTGATTTTTTAAAAAAAAACCTTTGGCCTCTTGGCTGGAAGTGAGCAGAGAGGGAGCCAACTTAGCATCCTGTGGGGGAGAAGTTCATAGTCTGGGAGCAACCACCAAGAAGGTCATCTTCCATGTCCTTATTAGACATGCCTGTGAAAGTGGTTGGACCAAAAAGATGGTACTTTTCATCTAATGTAAGATTAGATACAACTCTTAGTCTGGATGCAGGGCAGAAAAAGAAAGTCAAGGAGCACTAGGCTGTTTGTGATCAGTTTTAACCAGCATAACAGTGTC
This sequence comes from Urosaurus nigricauda, assembly GCA_034509955.1. Lineage (NCBI taxonomy): Eukaryota > Metazoa > Chordata > Lepidosauria > Squamata > Phrynosomatidae > Urosaurus > Urosaurus nigricauda. The sequence continues at coordinate 224,703,340 of JAOEGL010000004.1, read as the reverse complement.
TGTTTTAACTTTTTAAGATGTCTGACTCTTCAGATAACTGTCTTTGGAGAAAAGGGAAGATTTAAATCCATTTCCACCATCACCACCCACTGTTGGTATATATTTTCAACATCCAGTAGGGATCAGCTCTGGCCACTGGAGGTCAAAAGCCACTGAGATATTTTACCCATTTACTCATTTACTCATTAAATCCCATTTTGAGACATGGCAGAGTCAATAAGTTATTTTAAAACAATGTACAATCAGCCCTCCATATTTCAGGCTTTGACATTTGTGGATTTGGTTATTTGCAAATTTGAATAATATATTCTCTGTAGGAATCTCTAGGTCCTCCAGCATGACCATATGGCCAACTTTTGCCAGAGATTATGCAGGAAGACCTAGAGATTCCTAGATAAGAACACTTCTCTAGATGTTTGTAGGTTCTCTGCACAGTTCTATGGTGAACATTTGGCAGATGTTGACCATAGAGTTGCTCTCGAGGACCTAGGTTCCTAGAAGAGTGTTCTCTCAGGTTAAAAAAAATAGTTTTTTTAAAATTTTCCCCACTTTCACAGGGGTCCTATGTCCTTAACCTCAGCAAATGTAGAGGAGCAACTGTAAAGCTATTCAACATAGTTTTAAAAACAAACAAACAGAGAAATAGAATCAAACAAAACAGAAGGTGTAACCCACAATCCATTAGGCCAGAATCCAGCCATGATCCCTGGAACTCAGAAGCTTGCGAATGAAACAGTTAAATTTCCTTGGCACTGAAGTGAGTCTAGTGTCAGTGCCAACAGGGTCTTGTGGGGGTGCGTGTGCTTGAGAACCACTTCAAACTCAATGCTTTTCTGAAGAGGTTGTTATTCGCACAGTCATATATATTAGGAGATATTTCAGTGATGAGCTATTTGGTTCATTTGCACACATAAACCATCCAGGTGGTGGGTTATGTATATATTGTTTGTTTGTTTGTTTCCTTCCAGCATCTATGACCATCATTTCAGTGAAAGCTGTGGCAGCCATGATAACACTTTCTGTGGAGGGAAACATGCAGTTGACTTACCCTATTTTCTATCTCATGCTAATTCTAATGGTGCTAACATGTGTATTCCAAGTCAAGTAAGTTTTTAAAAAAACCTGTGTGTGTGTGTGTAAATATATATGTCTATGTATTAACTTATTTTCCCATCATCAGCCATATGTGCTAATTTTTATTTAATGCTTAGTCGCATGGTTTAGAAATACAGCCAACTCTTGACAGGTCCTTGCCAAACTCTGTGCTGCTTATTTTAGGCACAGATGCATTATTATGAGTTCACTTCTAGCTTTGATTTATGATCATGATGCTTTATTCTGCTGTTAACTAGCCATGCAGGTTTTTCCTAAATGCACTTGCACAGTTCAAGCCAGCTGAGCTTTATTGTCTTCCTGCTGCTTTCTCACTCTGACATTTACAATTGCTCATAGACTCGCTGTCCATCACTAACACCCAGAAATGCTTTTGCTAATTTCTCCCCTCATGCTCTGAATTCACAGATTGTAGCAACACACACTTTCACTTCTTGGCATGATCTCCATTGAACAGATGGAGACTGATGGAGAAATCTCTCTCTCTCTCCCTCGTTCAGTTATGGGGGTCTGAGTATACTAGAGCTGTACTCAATAACTTAGGGCTTTATCACACGGGAGGCAAGCATCCTCGTCCCATGAATAAAACGCATTTAATCCCATCAATATCCCACAAGAGCGGGATGATTTTTCAGTCAACATCCCCTGACATTGCCATTATCAGGACATTATCCCATTAATAAAGCAGAAAAATCACACCACTTTTATTCATGGGAAGATCCCAAAAATAAAAAGTGGTGCAATTTTGCCACTTTATTCACAGGCTAATGTCCCGATAATGGCAATGTCGGGGTAAATCATCTGAAAATCATCCTGCTCTTGTGGGATATTGGTGGGATTAAATGTTCTTTATTCATGGGATTGCCTCCCATGTGATAAAGTCCATAGGATTTCCCAACCCAGTGCCCTCCAAATGCATTGAATTCCTTTTCCTCCTCCATCTATTGAACATGCTGATTGGAAAGAATGCTCTAACCCAATGAGATCCTTAAAAGCATTCTTTATTGAACTGGATTTCTTTTTGAGGTCTGCTTCCTGACTGATTAACCTGACTTAACTGGTTAGAGGGCATAATAATTCTTAGGGCAGAAGTAGATGGTACAGGGTAGGAGTCAGGCATTCAGATAAAAGAACCCACTTCATTGAAATTATTATTCATGTTGGCCAAAATTGCTTCTCTCATTTTGCCTGTTTTGTGTAGAACTGGCATTTACCAAAAATCCCACACTCACAGCAGGCAAACACTATACATTTATGAAAGACTCGATGAACTGAGATCAAACATGGGTATCAAATTGTGAGCATCCAAAATATGCATCATTTATAAGCTCTCACAGCAGAACCACTCCTTTCCACACTTATAAGTAATATTGAGAAGCAGCATAGTTCAAAAATTCATCTTACACCAGTGTATTCACCATTATGAAGAGACAGATTATTGAAAGGTAAACATGGGCAGTAAGTTATGAATATTCAAAATGCTCTTTACAAGAGTGTCTCCACTGCAACCGCTCTTCTCCATTCCTACTAAGAAGGCAGCAGCCCAGCAGCAGATGCCTACTCAGCACAAGAGTGTCTCTGATGTCAGTGAGATCATAGAGTTGGAAGTGACCACAAGGGCCATCCAGTCCAACACCCTGTCATGCAGGAATATACAAATCACTTTTAACAGATGGCCATCCTGCCTCCTCTGCTTTAAAACCTTCAAAGAAGGAGACTCCACCACACTGCAAGACAGGATAGTCCACTGTGGAACAGCTCTTACCATTCGAAAGTTCGTCCTCATGTTTCTTGGGAATTCCTATTCAAAGTGCTAAACCTATTTGGAGATCAGATTCAGAACACTGAATAGTTCCCTTCGAAGTTCAGAGTAAAGTCCAGAATGGATTCACTGTATCACCGACACCAGAGCCACCAGCCTCTGCTGCACTTTATAGTGCACTCTGCAGACAACAATCTTGAGAGCAGTCCTTCTAACTAGGGTTTCTATTTTACAACAAACATTGTTCAGAAAGGTCAGTTTGAAAAATTGGAGTGAATACTATGGAAAAAACAAAAACAACAGAGGGGGTCATTTGCCCTTATGTCTTCTTTTCAGGGTTCATAGGCATCTGGTTGGTGACTCCAAGCAACAGGATATAAAACAAACTGTTCTAGCAGATCTCCTCTTATCTTCTTAATTGTGGCTTACCTAAAAGCATCCTGTGTGCAGATAGCAGTGATAAGATTTGAAGCAGGAATTTTGCCTTTCACACATTTTGCTACTGGCTTGTTCCAGCTCTTAAGGAATAGCTTGCAACCAAACCTAACACAAACCTCATCATAGCGATTAATTTTAAACAGCCCCCTTTTGCAACATCTTCATGCATTTGTATTGGATTTCTTGAGGCTGACATTGGAACAAATGGCCAAAAATAATGAGGTGTTTGCAGTGACTTTAAAATCATGACTATCCCATGAATGTGCAGGATTTTATTTTATTTTTAAAGTTCCATGGAGACTGCTCAGCAGTTGCTAAAATAGCCATGCAGTCACTCCTAATGTCTAAAACAGACTAGAAGCTGGTCTTTGATATATCATAGGCAATTTGTAGTACTGTTGTATTTAAAAGATGCACAATATTTTCAACTTCTGGTGTAAGGTCCTGATCCAGCTTCCTTGGGCGGTGATGGTTTTCCCCAGTGTTTATGCTTCAGTGGCTTTTTCTTCCTAACCAATCATTGAGAACCTAGATAAAGTTTTGAAATCATTGTCTACATTCACCCAGATAATGACACAATGTAGCATTCCTCTGTTCAAAGTGCGTAACCCATTAATTTGCAACAATTCTGTAAGGCCCAGACTGATTATCCTGGCAGATGTACACACTTTTTGTGTGAGAGAATTGTGGGATTTTGCACCACAAAACTCTGTTTTCACACAGCCATGCTGGCTTTTGTTCACATTTGCTGTTTTCTATGCCAAACAAAAACAAACCAATTGTCTTGCACACTTTGGGATATGTGAATACTAGGTGAAAACTGCACCGTGGGATCTCAGCCCATGGGAATTGTTGGCCAATGTATCTGGAGGAAACCAGTTTGGGGATGGCTTGCTTGGGTTTTGCATTCTTATTGACAGGCTTGTAAAATACATTATCTTTCTTCTTCTAGGTTCTTGAACCAAGCAATGAAGCTCCATGATGCTGGAGAAGTCATTCCAATGAATTACATGTTCTTCACTATTAGTGCTATCTTGGCAGGTCAGTGTACACTTCTTAACTAGAGAGGTCAGAACTATTTATCACCCCCCATTTCCCTGCATCACTTTCAACAGGAGAGCAAACAACCTGACTATTTGACTAAAAAATCCCGATTTATGCATTCTTATGTACAACCCAGCTCCTGAGTTTCAACCCTTATTTTTTCACTCTGGCTCAAGTCTACTGTGGGTCAGTCTGGTTCAGGAACCTCATGGCCCTGTGATCTACTTAAATTTCAGTTTCCATCCAACCTAACCAGCCTAGTTAATGTTGAAGTACAAAGGGTACAGCACTTCTCCCTTATTCTTATTGTGATGGTGGTGGTGGTGGTAATTATATCATTCATTCATTCATTCATTCATTCATTCATATACCACTTTTCCTTCACAACTAAGACTCAAGGGGGCTTAACAGAAACTAAAACAAATACAGATAAAAGCACATACAAAAACATATTTAAAGACCTATCAAAGAATTATTACTAAAATTCAGTCAACCTATCTTTAAAATTAAAACTGTTCAGGGTTGCATTGATAGCAACCCTATAAATGAAAGACCTCCCAGTGTTCTTTTTCATGTTATGTCCTAAGTAGGATGATGGTCTCAGGTTCATCATTTTGGCTTGTTCAGGTTTCCTACTGAGCAGCAGGAGGAGGAAGTGACACCAACTGAGGATCTCTCAGAGGCAGTGGCAGTGGCACTTTAGCTGATTTGTGATAGGACTGCACAGAAGAAGGAACCTGTAAACCAAGTCTGAATGTCTTTTACATTGTCCCTATGAATGCCCCTATGATGAGACAATGCAAAACCATTTAAAACAAATCCATTAAACAGACAATAGACAGATGTCAATAAAGGAACACCCACCATTTAACAGCCCTTGCAGTCAGTTCCTAAAAGTCTATGGGAAGAGAAAAGTTTTCACTTAGAAGAACCACAATGAGGGAGCCATCCTGGCCTCTCTAAGCAGAATTTTCCAAAGCCTGGGAGCAGCCACTGAGAAGACACTCTCCTATGTTCCTACCAAACATGCCTGTGAAGGCAGCGGCAGTAAGGGAAAGGTCACTATTTGGAAAACTAAAGGCACCCCTTCCTACCTCTAACTTGCCCAAGCAATGGGAGGCAGATAGAGTATTGCCAAATGAGCTAAGTTCTCTTTTGCTCAGAAAGCTCCGAATGACATTGTTATTCTCAGCTAAAGTAAACCCACTGGATCAACAAAAAATGTGTAAGTCTCGATTCAATGTGATACTCTAGTTAGAACTAATAATTGGATTTATAACACTAAGCTGGAAAAGAGAAAGGAAACAGGCAGAAAGGTTTTCATAAAATGGGGTGGGAGAAATTTTTTAAAAGTGTTGTCTCATAAGAAACTGGAATGGAGATTTATGAAGGACAGGTGCAGATTTAGGTCTCATCAAAACAGTATTTTCCAAATGAATGGCTGCCACTGAGGACACACTGGCATTGGGGACACTGGCTAGGGCTCCTGAAACTGATGGCTGAGCTCTATTGAAACTCCTTGACTTCCCCTAAACCAGGGTGGCCTGACATTGATTCCCCCAGGAAAAAGGACTCCTGTGTTCCTGGAAGCAGAGTGCCCAGAGAGTTATTGCATGGTTCTCTTCTGCTACCTCTCAGAATAATGAACATTTCCCTGGAGTTTGCAAAAATGACTAAGCTGGCTGGGTGATTTGAGGACTTACAGTCCAAAACAGTAACTTTCCTGAGCTCAACATTCCCCTTGTGTAATATATAAAATGACATGATGGAGCCAAAGTTAAACCCTTTTAAGTCTCATTGATTTCAATGGTAGAGAGAGAGAAAGTATGTACTTAACTCCCCTGTTGAAATCAATGGGATTTAAAAGTGCTTACTTGTGGCTGGACCACGGTTCTCTGTGGGGACAAAAATCCATTGCCATCAAAATGTAGTATTCTCAGGGTTGACATTTCCCATTGATGCTGTTTTACAAGTTTATTACCGGTACCTGCATTGACATACAATGAATGGTTTTCCCATGCGCATGCTGGCTTCTCATTCTCTCTTACCTGCTAAAGTAATTTCAGCAATGATGAAGCAAGCCTTTAAGATAGCAACCAGCTGTGCTCTGCAGCAAAGTATATATTTTCTTTCAGCAGGCTGTACATACCAGGCTAAAGAGAAGGAATTAAAATGAATCCAAAGCCTATTTTAAGCTATTAAGATTTTTATCCTGGGTGAGAACTTTTGAACTAGATATGATTGAAAAGAGACTTCAATTCCCTCAAATTGTATGCTGTGCTAGCGAGCAAAGTGGGACCAATACGTTGCATTTTGCAGTGAGCCAAAAAGTTATTGTTACTATAACTTTTATGACCCTTTTAACACACACAGGGGGCTGCTCTGTCATTGGTTTTTCAGGTGATCTGCATACGAAAATTCCATTAGTTTATGTCAATTACTTATTTGGAGCTTAAAAAAATATGGATTGGTTCAGCAGCTGGGTTAAAATAGGCCTATGCTGTATGATGCAGAGGAAAGAGTGACCCAAAACAGCTGTAATGATGTAACCAAATGGAGAATTTGATTCTGTGTGCTTCTGAGCCAACTCCTAAATATCCTTACTCATACTGAATTTGACCTGGATAAAGTCCTATTAAAAACTAAAATGAGGGAACTTAGCCATATATGCCTGGTTTGTTAATGCAAAACTGTTATCGTTATTATTAATTATTGGCCATGGAAAGTGCTCCTCTGCAAATCAATTAGCATTAGGAAGTGTTCCCAGTCTGCTGGCATATGTGCTTGCCAGCTACATGCAATTATTGGGCATTTAGTAAAATGGAATAACAAGCTGTAAGTGGCAGAAATAAGCATATGCTGTTATCCTCAGTCATTATTCTGGTCCAGCCACTCCTGGATTAATGTCAGTGAGGTTATGCCGGATCTGAAGCTTAGCACTCCATTTCTTTAAAACCAGTCAGCATGACATTTGGCATGGCAATTCAAACATCAGTCTTTAATTCAGGTGTCCAGAACCTGGTGCCCACTAGATATTTGGCACCACAATGATTTTCCATTGGCCATGCTGACTGGGGAATGTTGGGAATTATAGTCCAACACATCTGGAGTGCTCCAAATCAAAGGGGAGGGATGTTTCAGTCAATATATAATGGATAAGTTAATAAACTAATATTTAAATATGGTTAAGTACCAATTTTGCCTGTGTAAAACAGAATGAGTTTGGTTGCTGTCAATTTTTTTGCCATTTAAGAGACTATATTGGGATTTTGTCTCAATCCAGGGGCCATATTTTATCAGGAATTCCAAGACACAGGCTTGCTGAGTGGTTTCATGTTTTTCTTTGGGTAAGTATGACCTTTGGAAAACTGTTTCTAGATTTGTGCTAAATGTGTTGCTGTTATTGCTTATGTTCCAGAAGCTTTAAATGAAAAGTACTGTGCAAATTGTGGGGAATTTTCTGGACGTTCCAGTGTATTGAAGCTTAGCTTAGACTAGTGATGCCAGCCCCAGATGCCAGCCACAGATGCTGGTGAAACGTCAGCAATAAACTCTTCTAGAACATGCCCACATAGCCCAAATAACCCCCAAAAAACTATTGATGCGGGCCATGAAAGCCTTTGACTTCACATCCTCTTTAAATGTTTTCTGCGTGTCAGGCATTGCAGGTGTGTCTCTGCTTCCTGACTGTACTAATACCAGAAGATTTAGGCAAAAACTTTTCATTATAGGGTGGCCAGATGGAGCCTGGTCTCCTTATCTTCTGTGGCAGCCCACTTAACTTAGAAACCTTTTAGAAGGCTGCTGGGACAGATATGATAAGGTGTTGATTTTAACGTTTAAAGCCCTACATGGCTTGGGTCCATCCTATCTTAGGGACCGCCTCTTCCCGTATGAACCCCCCCCCCCCTCGCACACTTCGGTCCTCTGGGAGGAATCTGCTGCAGCCCATGAAGACCAGGCTGTCACAGACCTCCCAGAGAGCCTTTTCAGCTATCGCCCCCAAACTGTGGAATGGCTTGCCGGATGTGATGCATCTAATGACATCCCTTGATTGCTTTAAAAAAAGCTTTAAAGATGTATCTCTTCAGACAGGCCTTCCCAGAAGCTTCCTAACTTCCCGGCTCCAAAACTAGAAATCTTGCTGACTGGATCTTTCCTTCCCTAACACTATGTCCCCGAGCCTTGGCCATGATGTTCAAGGAATTGTTGTTTTTGTTGTATAGTATTGTATAACTTTTATCTTTTCGCTGGTTTTAACTATTGCTTAGTTTAATTCAGTTTTAAGGGGTGGAAGGTTGGGTAGTGGGTGACTGGATTGTTTTTAGTTTGTGTATTTTATTCCTGTTGTACCCCACTCTGATTGTTGAAACAGAGGAGCGGGTTATAAATAAATATTATTATTATTATTTACAGTATTATTATTATGATTTAGTAGGAATTAGGGTGGGGCTTGTGATTATATCAAAGGAATTGTGGTTTTTCTCCCTCTCATCTGAAAATAGATCTAGCCAATGTGGAAACTGTACCATAGTCTTCTCCACAGCTTGGAAAAATTACTTTTTGGGATTACATGTCCCAGACATGTTCCATGTAAAGTAGCCAGCATTGATATGGTAGTCCAAAAAGTGAAGTAATTCAGTCTCTGGTCTAAATTTCCAAACAAAGCATCTAGTCTAAATCTAAATCATGAGAGGTAATGTCAGAAGGGATCCTAAGTGACTGAGGTCATTCTATCTGTTATCTTTACCCAAAGGTCTACTTTTAATGCAAGGGATGAGGATACCTGATTTCATGACTTTCACAATGATTCTACAGGTGTTTTCTGTCATTTGTTGGCATATTTATACTCACCAGGAACAGAGGCGAGGAATGTTTGACAAGCCTTTATATTGACTATGGACACATTCCTGGTAAGTTCTGAACCTGGAAATATTTTGCCTGTCATCCTTGGTCATGCAACTGAAAACCATCCATTAATGGAGGGGCTGAAGAGCAAAACCACATCACATGCCTCTTCCCATCATTTTTAATTTTAAAAAATCACTTAAATTTCCTATTTTCACTTGATTTTTTAAAAAGAAATAATCTTGAATTATTTCCATCCCATTGCCACAGTCTATCATAGAAAAACAAAGTAAACCTTGTGGTGCGAAACCTTTTAAGGGGGAAACAATTAAACTTGTTAGATTTGATTCATCATACTTGCACTAAGCATTTTTTTTTCATTTTTCTTTAATTCCATAGGGAAGAAGATGAAGCAGAAAATACAGCCAGATTCAAACAGCTTATCCTATGGCTCTTTGTATAATGAAGGTGACTCTGTGAAGACTCAAAGCTAAGAGAAAAGGGCACCTTAAATTCCAGTTAACAAGAAAAACCTTCCATTTATTGGCTTTATATTCAACACCACCCTTTTATCACACATGTTCATTATGTGTCAAGTTATTTTATTCTGACAGCTCTTATGGCTATTTAATCCTCTTTGGGGATCCCCTGACTATCACAAATACTTTGCAACCTAAGCCAGCAATTGTGCTTGGAAAAAAAGCAAGCAATCATTAAATGGACCTGGGTGTTCCCCTGTGCAATGATCCTTTTTGTGCTTGCTCTTTTTTTTTCTTTTTTGCAGCCCAATGGTTCATGTGCTAAGACAGTGATACAGCTGGGTCACAGGGTGGTTGGCTTCTGCAAACAGTCTCTATTGATTTCCATTTTGATGGAATAAGGTATAGAGAGCAAATCAGAGTTATGCCTGATGCCACTTCAGCCACAGCATGTTTGTTCACTCCATGGATTGGATCTAGTGTTATTAACATGGCTTAAAAGTACTACTGTTGAAGTCAGTAGGATAAACTGGTCATGCATATAGCAGAGAATAACACTTTTCTTACGGTATATTAGTTTTCATGGTCTCATCAATCCATTTTGTAACTTGCATAAAGTATTGCCATCGATTTGCAAGACTCTCTACACATTCTGGTGTGGGAAATTAATGGTCTGTAAGGTGCTACAAAATGCTTTTCAGTTTTTGATTTAACAAGCTTAAGATATCTACCACTCTGGGAAAAAATAATAATGGATTTAGTCTATTTCTCTCTATATAAATAAAATTCAGTTTCTGTCTGGTTTATGTTTCTTACCACATCATGTGAAAACAGCTGAACAGATTTCCACTAAATTTCAAGGGTATGTTTGAATGGTCTGACTTAAAATATAGAGTATGTGGTGTATACAGAATCACTTTTTGGGATCCCTGGGGAACACCAATTATATTTTTATTCATATGGAATAGTATGTTTGCAGTCAGGAGATACATGGTGACCATTCACAAAATGCAATTATAGCACTATGATTTCATTTTAATTGTCATGGTTCAGCTGAGAGGAGACTCTTCCCAGCAAAGAGAGTCCCAGTGCCTCACCAAATTACAGATCTCAGAATTCCATGGGATGCAGCCATGGCATTTAAAGTGGAATCATAGTGATATAATCATGTAGGGTGAATAAGCCTATGTTTAAGTACAGTTGAAACTGATGTCTAACAAGAGCACCCAAAGAGGTAGGCAGTTATCTTCCAGAGCTATCAAACTTGAACCATCATAAATAATTATTTCAAGTAAAGCTGGGTGCTGTAGGTTGTTTTCAATAATCTATAATATTTACCTCTTCTCATACCTGTACCCACATCATCCAAGTAATCATTCACATGTCAGAGATGCTGTGAGAAAAGTTTGAGAACTTTTGTAAGCATTTGCAGAACAGCGCTGGTGACTTATTTTCCTTCTGCTCATGGTTGTTTGGGTCTAAAGACACATTCACTGAGCAAGAGGAAATAAGAAACGGTGACTTCACAAAACTTGTGGAGAAATAGTGGGAAGCTGTATGTAAGGACTTACCATTGGATTTATGGCTACTTGGGTAGACATTATGTCTGATCCACATATGCAATCTTACACACCCAAACAGTTTTCAGAGCTGATCACTCTATATCTGTTGTATAGTGTGCAGACAGTGTCAGAGCTTGGAAAGGTTATTTGTCCAGGTTTCAGACAGTGTGTGAACACCCCACATGTGGTGGGCTGGAGGGCTAGTTGTGGAAATTCACGCTAAATTATATATACATAGTGACTTCTATGATTTTGCCTACAATAACCCCTGAAGGGATTCTATAAAACAGGGGTGGAAATCGTCACCCTACCTGCACCCCAAGTTGTTGTGGACTGCAACTCCCAGCGTTCCTCACCATTGGCTATGCTGGTGAGAACTTCTGAAACATGGAGTCCAGATTTCTAGAGAGCTACATGATTTCTCCTCCTCCACTCCACAAAGGGAAGATGATGAGGCAGAAACCTGTCAATTCTATTTAAGGTGCTTAATGTACTTCCCCCACAGAATACAGCTCATCTGTTCTTCAGATGCTAGCTAAAATTCAAAATGTTTGCTGTGCATTAACTGCCTGCCAGCAGACTTCATAAAATAGTAATATTTTTCATCCACGATCTGTTTTCACTGTCATTATTAGATATACAGTTTTGGTGTATTTCTGAACATGCCGAGCCACTGAAGGAAATGTGCTGTTCCACAGTGCTATGGGGCTATTTTGTGTGTTCTGATTATAAGCCTATGGGTAACGAGAGTTTTCAATTGGAACAACTATCAACAGGCATGGTGTTTGCCCTGAGTGGACAAGAGGTGTAGCAACAGCCACTAGCAGATCATTTAGGGCACCAGATGTTTGTTGCTGAGAGTGAAGTCTGTAACGGGGGCTGGCAAGGGAATAGACACATACTAGAAGCTGAAACCAATACATTCAACCTTTTCCTAATGGGATTAAAATAAAATTAAAGGAATGACTTAATCCTTGAAACATAGGCCATGTGCCACTTCACACTTTTAGCATTAAAGTCACAGCAGAGTCAGTTCATCTGTGCTTTCATAAACCCAGCTCAGCAAAGTTACTTTCTTTTGAACTACATCTCCCAGCTTCCTGCCTGTGCTGGTTGGGGGTTCTGGTAATTGTAAACCAATTTTTATAAAGCACTGGCTGTTAGTAGCTTTATGTTCTTGTCATGTTCATTTCTGCAACATTTAATGTAACCTATAACAGTTACGTAGTGCTATGAGTCAAATATTCTCTACCCTTTAGTGTGATGCCTGAAGAATAAGACCCACTTCTTCACTAATGCAGCTCCAAACAGCAATAAGCAACCTCAGGCTCGCTGGCAGTGGCTCACATCCTTCTGTTGGCATAATATTATAGGCTTCCCAAATGAGCTGGGTGGAATGACTTAAGCATGCTCCTGTGCTTTTAACAGTAGCTTCTTCTCCAGAAGCCAGAAGGTTAAAGTTTTCATGGCATGGAGGATAAGTATTATCACCTCCTAATGGCTGTAGATCAAGTTGCTGTTAAAAGGAACTAAGAGCAGGGACTTACTGAAGAACTGGCAGACAACCCTTAATAGACATTAATTGGCATACCTGGGGCTGATTGCCCTTTGTCTCACCTTTTTGTTGGCTGATCTTCCCCGAGATGTAGAATAGCCAAAAATAAAACAAAAGGCTCTTTGCAGTACTAACATATGTTTCAGAATCCTGTTGCCATTAACAGCAATATAAAAAAGCCTCCTCTATTCCTCATTATGCTTCCCCAGCAACAGCAAAAAACTAAGATACACTGATTATTCTTATTTTTAATTAAGAAGACCAGTATATCTAACTTACAGTTAAACATGTTTATCTAGACTTTCCTGGACTTTAAGAATCTCCCTGTACTCACATGGCCTGAAGAAAAAAAACCCTTCCATACTATCTGAACTCAGGACAACAACCACAACATCTTGAAAAAATGCAGGCTTATGACTAACAGGGCCATTTTTTTCCTTTCTCTTGTATGATTTGTAACACCTTTGCCTGATGAAGAAGCCCATGGAACTTTGGAAGTCTACAAATGTACAGCATTCCATGCAGCTGCGGACAGGTTTACATAGGGACCACCAAATGCAGTGTGCAAACAAGAATCAAGGAACATGAGAGACACTGAAGACTGGGTCAGCCGGAAAAATCAGCAGTAGCAGAACATGCGATAAACCATCCTGGGCATAAAATGCTGTTTGAAAGCACTGAATTTCTGAACCATGCCAACAACTACCATGACAGAATTCACAGGGAAGCTACTGAAATCCATAAACACCTGGACAATTTCAACAGGAAAGAGGAAACCTTGAGGGTAAACAAGGCTTGGCTACCAGTCCTGAAGAACAGCAAGGTTAAGACTCAACCAATGCAAATGAGAAAGAGCCTAAGGCCTGGGGATCCCCAGCAGACAATGAGCACCAATTAACATACATTAATCCTCTTTTGCACATCCTCCCACCCTGAGGACTGCCATTAGCAACAGAACAATACATTTGCAAATCACTACTCCCTTCCCAGGGACACACAGGATATGTATATCCAATCCTTTTCCAGGCAAACATTTTCTGAAGATGCCAGCCACAGATGCTGTCGAAATGTCAGAAAGGAACTCTTCTAGAACATGGCCACATAGCCCGAAAGCCCCACAAAAAACTATTTATCTGTAGACATTGTTCTTTTGGGCCTAACTACATATTTGGTTGCATTTTACCAGTGTTAGGCATGTCACAAGAACCAGCATGGTGTAGCAGTTTAACTACTCAACTACACCTTTGGAGACCAGGGTTTGAATGGCTCAGCCATGAAAACCCACCATGTGACCTTAGGATAATCATACAGTCTATTTCAGAGAAAGGAGAGGGCAAACCACCTCTGAACAAATCTTGCCATGAAAACCCTGTAATAATGTCACCATAAGGTGGAAATGATTTGAAGGCACAGAAGAAGAAACAGTTTTACCAGTGCTACCATTTTGATCAAGGCTTGAAGCTGACCAAGGCCTTCAGCACTCCAATCCAGGAAAGGGAATTTTATTGGCCAGCCTTGATTGATTGATTGAATATACCACCTTTCTCCCAAATTGGGCCCAAGGTGGCTCAAGTTCAGTAAGGGCAAAGTATAGTCCCCAGGTGTTGAATTGCAAGTCCCATCAGCCCAGGCCAACAGAGCCTGTGCAGTTCAATGCTATTGGCATTGCAGTCCAATGATATTTGAAGGGACATGCTTCATCCACCTTTACTAGTTGTTACCTCCTCATTCAAGAGATGCCTGATTGCCAGGATTTTACAACCTTCTGGGCTCAGACAATCATTCCTTTCTTATTAGGTGTAATAAGCCAACATGGGCAAGCTGAACGTGGCCTGGGAGTGGGACCTTATCATCAGGCTACCATCTGAGATTCATTCAACACAACTGGGCCAGACATTGGGACATCTCCTGTCTTGGGACAGCACTAAACATGTAAACTTAGTTGTGACAGATGAGAACAACTTTGGACAGATCTACACTGAAAATCAGACTTAGATCAGCTCACTCACTCTTGATATACATGTGGCCAGGCCCTTTCTGACTCAAGCCACAGTAATTGCCTCTTTGTTGGTTTTCCCCACATTCCATTTATGCCATCTTTTCTTCCTAATGCTTTCTGATTTTTGTGCCCTCAACCTGGAGACAATTCTATCTGGAAGAATGCTACCTGCACCTTTTGCAAAACATTCCCATACTATTCCCTTATTTGCTGCTATTGTTTCCCAGTCATCTCCTGTTCCAAATGATGATGTGGCATGGCACACTCCTCTCCTCTGGATTCAGCACTAAGATGCAGCTTGTATGTAGCCATCATATGGATTAAAAAGTAAGGCTACATGGTCTTAACTACTTGGTATGCAGTCAGGGCTGCTAATGCAATACTGTGCTTGCATAATGCATGTTGAGGTCTTTCAGGTTTTTTAGGCCTCAAGGATAGATACAGCCTTTCCTTTCAAAGTGTTTTTGCAAATATACACAGCATACCACCAAGGATACAACCAAGATGAGACAGGAACTTAACTCTCACTCTGCCTGGTAACTCTTGTACATAATAAGAGGATTCTGAATATGCAATGACTACAGGTAAACTGGAGGAAGAATATCACTCCATATCACACCTATGGCTGATTGTGCTATCAGGGCTGTACTCGCATAACAGGAACACAAGAATGAGAAAAACATGACCCTCCAAGTGTTGTTACAGGAAGGTGGAGATTCAGTCCTTATCCAGGATTCCTTTGCAAGTTATTTGCCTTATCAGATTGGTAATGTGGCCAGTGAAATACTTATATCTGACTTTAGTGCAAAACACTGCAGAAATAATCCAGTTTGAGACAGTTTTACCTGCTTGGCTCAATGCTAGGGAATTCTAAAAACTGTCATTTTGTCAGACATTGTGCCTTCTCTGTCAGAGAGCTCTGGTGCTTCAATAAACTACAGCTCCCAGGATTTCCTAGCACTGAGCCAGGGCAGTTAAAGCAGTCTCAAACTGTATTGTGTTTTGGATCTAAATTTCCAAACAAACCTTCAGCTCCTTTTTTGGTGTGTCTTGGCATTTGTGTCACAAAAAATCGACAGTGGTTTGCTCTGTGACTGGGATGACTCATTTGCTAATGGCTATTTTGTGACCAGGACCTCTTCCAGTGAACCAGGGTTACTGATCTTTTCCACACATAACATGAAAAATATCCTTCCACCAAGTTGAGTGAGTTGTAGCACATCTGCTGGAACTTGGCTCTTGTTCACTTAAGCATTACACATGCCCTTTGGTAAAGCAAACCACCTGTTGCCTGTGCACAATTTAGCCCCAAGCACTCTAAATGTTTCTCTGAGGAGGAAATCCATCCAAACCACTGATGGGGAGTGACAACCTTGGCATTCTTTTCCACTCCATTTGCTGGTGTGCCATTTATTGTATTCTCTGCAGAGTATTGCAGTCTTTAGCCCAGGGTTGTTGATTTTTTTGCCCCTGCAAGAAAAACAGAAAAGGGGTTCATACAATGCCAAAAGCAAACAAATTCTGTTTCCCACTTATTAAGATTCAGACCCCAAATGGGAAATGAAACTCCTTGTTCCTCCATCCCACCAAGTCACCATTTCAGAAGCTAAGAATGTACTTGGTAAATAAGAGCAGGGTAAGGGTGAAGGTAGAAAGGAAACATATACACACAGAGAAAGCAATATGATATCCTTCAGTAAGCTGCTATGCTAATCTCTCCTGCATTCTGTTTCTGGTCTGGAGCCAAAAATTACTTGTATTTTATTTTTAGAAACTTAAGCTAATCAGTAAGAATGTGCCAGAAGTCAGTTTTAGGCCAGATCTTTTGAGGTAGAGTTAAAGTTTTTTCAGGGAGAGTTTTGGCTGACATGGTGGGGTTACAAATGCATCCTTTTACAGGACCCCCTCACTAAGAGAGATCAAAGAAGGACCATGTTTAAGCACAACTGAAAAGAAAAAGAAAAGATGGTGCATGTGATAAATCTTTGTTCTGGATATGATAAAACAGTAGAGGACATATATTAGAAAAGTGTCCACCGCGTGAAAAATGAAGGTGAAGCCACCACATTTGATGACTGTGTGCATGTATTAAAACCCTTGAAGACCAGTGAACCTAAACCAGGTTCATATATTCATTAAGTTGGCAAGAGGCTTGAAGAAGAGCATTTATAAAAATTTCCCTGCACCATGTAGATCCGTAGTTCTCAGATTTTGGTTCTACAGATATTTTTCCCTGCCGCTACCAAATATCATTGGGTGGCCTTAGGCAAGTCACATGCTAAGTTCATCTCATTGTTGTTAACTGCCTTCAAGTCAACCCTAATTCATGGCCACCCTATGAGATAGATGAGACATCTCCAACACCCGCTATCCTATGCTGCTCTGTTTAGGCCCATGACTTCCCTGACTGAGTCTAGCCATCTGGTCTTCCTCTTTTTCTACTGTCCTCTACCTTTCCTAACATTATTACCTTTTCTAGTGAGTTGTGCCTTCTGATGGTAGACCACAACATCCTCTTGGAACGCCTGAGAGAGTTAGGAATTGGAGACACTGCATTGCATTGATTCCAGTCCTTACCCTCGGGTAGATTCCAAAGGGTGAAGCTCGGGGACAGCCACTCCTCTAAAGCAGAGCTTAAATGCAGTGCCCCTCAAGGCACCATCCTGTCCCAATGCAATTAAACATATATATGAAGCTGCTGGGAGAAATTTTCCACAGACATGGGGTGAGGTATTATCAATATGCTGATGACACCCAAATATATTTCTCTGTGTCTCGGTCAACAGCTTTGATGACAGATAGTATTTCTCCTCTCAATCAGTGTGGACTGGATGAGGAAAAACAAGCTCAAATTGAATCCAGACAAAACAGAGGTACTTACAGTAGGGTCCCCCAAACCAGGCATTGGGTTGCAGCTTCCAATCTTAGAGAGGGTCATGCTGTCCTCAAAGGACTGTGTTCACAGTCTGGGGGTGCTCCTAGATCCATCACTTCAGATGACAAATCAGGTAAATGCAACAGTCAGGAGTGCCTGTTATCAGCTTTGGCTGATATGCCAGCTGCACCCTTTCCTGGAAGTAAAGGACCTGAAAACTGTAGTACATGCACTGGTAACCTCATGACTCGATTTCTGCAACATGGGGCTATCCTTGTGCCTAGTCTGGAAACTCCAGTTAGTACAAAACATGGCAGCCAGGTTGGTCACTGGAAAATCCAGGAGTAACTGGATAGCACCTATTCTAAAATCACTTCCCTGGCTGCCTATTAGTTTCTGGGCACAGTACAAGGTGTTGGTTAGTACCTTTAAAGCCCTACAAGGCCTGGGTCCAACCTATTTGAAGGATTGCCTACTTTCATATAATCCACCCCGCACACTCAGGTCCTCTGGGAGGAATTAATTGCAGCTTTTAAAGACCGGACTAACTGCAACCTCCCAGAGGGCCTTCTCTGCTAGTGCTCCCAGACTATGGAATGGCCTGCCGGATGAGATCTGTCAAATTACCAGCTTAGACATCTTTTAAAAAGCTGTCAAGGCAGATCTCTTCTGACAGGCCTTTCTTGAATAAAACCGCTTGGCCACAGAATGATTATGCCCTCACACCAGGTACTATACTGTCATGTTGTCCATATTTTGTTAGCCACTTTGATTGTTTTATCACAGAAAAGTGGGGTATAAATAAAAGTTTTATTTATTCTTATTTATTTCTTATTTATGATGTGGCCAAAGTACAACAACCTCACTTTCATCATCATCAGCTTCCAGGAAGAGTTCAAGCTTGATCTGTTCTAGGACTCATTTGATTGTCTTTTTGGCCATCCATGGTATCCTCAGCACTCTTCTCCAGCATCACATCTCCATTGAACTGATTTTCTTCCTATCCCCTTTCTTCACTGTCCAGTTCTCACATGGTAATGGTGAATACAATGGCTTGGATGATTCTAACTTTAGTGCTGAGTTGTATATCTTTACACTTTAAAACCGTGTCTAGTTCTTTCATAGTTACCCTCCTCATTCCTAGTCTTTGATCAATACTGAATCAAGGTATGGGGAATTTTTAAACTATTTCTATTTCCTCATTATCTAGTTTGAATTTATGTAGGACCTCTGTGGTGATTATTTTTGTTTTCTTTATGTTCAGTAATAAGTCTGCTTTTGCACTTTCTCCTTTAACATTCCTTAGTAATTGTTCCAAGTCTATGATGTTTTCTGCTAGTACTATAGTGTCATCTGCATATTTTAGATTGTTGATGTTCACATTAAAGTCTCTGTAAATCAGAAATAACTTGAAGGCATATAACAACAACAACAACAACAAACCAGAAATCCTGACCAGTGGCTATGCTGGCTGAGCCTTCTGGGAGCTGAAGTCCAAAATATCTAAAGGCTAAAGCATTGAGAAGCACTGATCTAGATAACATTAAGCATGATGCATGCAATGCAAATGACCAAATGCTGATAGTCATGGCTCTATCTTATGGAATCCTGGGATGTGAAGTTTGTTGTGGCACCAGAGCTGTCTGACAGAGAAGATTAAATATCTTACAAAACTTCATATTCCAGAATTCCATGGCACTGAGCCATGGGCAGTTCAAACTGTATTAATTCTGCAGTGCAGATGCAACCAATGTTATGTGTATGCAAGTTCTGCATTTAATCTTTAGCAAGATCACTGTGTTGAGCAAGAATGGAATATCATTATAGGACCATTTACAGCCAGATGCCAAATAATTTATCATTACACTTATTTTTTTAGGTAACCTACCATTCCAGCTGTTGAAAATAAGATATGTTTGTGTGTGTGTGTGTGTATCTGTAAGCAAGTTGCTGTATTAAGATTGGCAAGAAACATGCAATTACCCAATTTTCTGGAAACCAATCAAACCCAAAGTTAATATTTGCTTCATACAAGTAAAAATGCAGGTTCAAAACTTTTTTCCCGAGCTACAAAAATGTACAATGTTGTTTTTTTTTTGTAAAGCATTTATAAAAAGAATATTAAAAAAAAAACAGTAATAGGATTCTTATGCTATATAACACAAAGAGCTATATACTCACTGGTCTCCAGGTACAATTCAGCCCTGTTCAAGGTCAACTCCAAATACATATTTGTCTCACAACTGGGCAGTGTTACATTTCTTTCTGATTCCTCAGTCCTGAAAGGTAATAATCCACTACAAGATATTTTATGTTTTCATCCCCTTTTGGAAAAGGGATGCAAGGATCAAGCTGTTCGTTGAACAAGAAATTGCACCCCAAACCTGGACACCTCCTTTCATTGCAATACCTTTGTATTCAGAGGGAGGGGAATAGTATACCCTCCAACTGCCTCAATTAGTAGGGATAGTCCTCATTAATCCTCTGCCATCCCACTTTTTCAGTTGATTTAAGCAAGTACTGGTTTCTCTTTCCTTCTCTCATTTTCAAGCAAACCTTGATTTTACCTTTTTACTACACCACTGTATATAATGGGACTTGAGCATCTATGGATTTTGGTATCCAAGGGGGTTCTGGGAACCAAACCCTATCAAGAGCCTACTGCAAAAGGAAAGTTGTTTGTAAGAACGTCAATCTTCACATACTCTGTGTGCCAGTATCCTAACACCTGGAATGGCCAAATTTTAAAGGGCTTAATAGTAGATGGGAAAGTTGTTATTTGGACTACAGCTCCCAGAATTGTCCAATGATTACGGTCAGGTTGTTTGGGGAGATTCCAAGAGCTGTAGCCCTCAAAAAGGAACTTCCCTGAGTTCTCTATTGTTATAGTTCTCAAACTAGCAATAAGAATGGCTTGTGCTTTACTCCTGCTATTGCTTTAATAAATAGCAAGCTATTAAAGCAATAGCAGGAGTAATGCACAAGCCATTCTTATTGCTAGTTTGAGAACTATAGCACCTCTCATGATGCTCGCTTTTGATAATTCTGGTCCTGCAAAGTTCTACTCAGTTTATAGAAAAGCAGTAAACACAGCTTCTTGATTCATTTCAAAACTGCAGTCTTAAAGCCCTTAGAGATTACATAATTTCCCATGGAAAAGGAAGAATCGCAGAAGAAGAGCCCCCAGCAGGTAGTGACTGGACTCTTCACTGTCTTTAAAAACTGGAGAAGTCCAGCTGGTGGAATACATTTCACCTTTACTGGTTATAAAAACCCCTTAGCTGTATTCCATTGCCTCATTTCCAGATATATCTACATATGCTAAAATTGCCCTCATCCAAAAGGCACAACTGGGACAAGCAAGTATTTTAATGGGTTTTCTTTAAAATTTATGGTTGAGGCTGTAGTGCAGCTTTTCCCTGGCTGCTTGGAGCAATAAAAGTGGCTCTGATGTGATCTGTTTGTCTGTTTGCTCCATCTACAATATTATTCCAACAATGTAGCCACAGGCAGTAATGATGCATTTCTGTTAATAAAAAGAGAACCAAATGGAGATATTTTACAAGATAAAATATGGCACACAATTAAAATTCCATCTAAATAAAAAACAAACGTCTGTTTTCCTAATAGAGGGCTTATATAAAATCTAATCTTTTACAAAGAAGCCATTCCTGACCTTTGGGGATTTAAAATCTACATGTTTTTAAAACTTTGTGCAACCATAAATAAGTAATTTGCATATTCCCCAGCAGACTTAGACAAACCGTCTGCAATATGAAGCAACAGCCTTCTCAGCATGTGGATCTTCCAATGGATGCCAAGATGTAACTATCTACATATAGACATCTTTCAGCCATGAGTTTGCTTCCATTTCATGTTAGCAATTTCCAAATAAGAAGAGGCCATACCTTGGCAATCTGAGTTTCCTGAAGGAATGTGTGGCTCCTTTTCTTTCCGCTTTGGATTTCACCATGCAGCTGCTTAAGAAGAAAAACATGGTCATGCTTGTTCGGTTCACTAACTCTTTTGCTTCCTGATATCTTGCAACTTGCAAGCCTCCAAGACAACGTCCGGTCATCAACTAGACATTTTTTAATGGATTCAATCTGTAAAGATTAATTCTGGAAGATAAATCATTAGAACAAGGATGAAAACCCTTTGGCCCTCCAGATGCTTTGGATGTCACATTCCCCAACCTCCAGCTAGCCTGGCCAGTGCTGAGGAATTCTGGGGACTGTTGTATAAACATCTGGAAAACCAAAGATTCTTTACCCTTACACCTATAAACCCCCCCCCCCCCAAAGCTAATACACTTCAGAACCAAACCTAGAAGAGTTGTTCTGATATTGGCACCACTGAAAGAGGTTTGATCCACAAAATTCAGCGTTCTTAAACTGGCTCCTGCTTGCTTAATTGCTTATTTCTGTGCACACATAGACATACACACCCAACTCTGGGCCATTCTTACATTACTCCATCCTACCAGGGGAGGGGGAGTAATAGTACTACTAATAATAATGTGCAGCAGTAGTAGAAGCAGTTGGCAGTGCCAACATTAAACAAACAGACAAACATTGGATTAGACAAACTGACTGTTTCAAGGGTGGAAATCATGTGGCTCTCCAGATGTTTTTAGAGCTTCAGCTCCCCATCAGCTCTAACCAGCATACCCAGCAGTGAGGGATGCTCCAAGTTGCAGTTCAACAGCATCTGGGGTATTGAACAAGTCCCACCTCAGCTTAACTATCCCAACTAGCAGGGTGTGAAATCAGTAGGTGTCTCTCATTGTTTCTTCCTTACCAGCGGTATTGACAGCTTACTACTTCTAAACTCAAAGGAAACCTTAACAGAAAAGCCCTGAAGTGTCCAAGAAATTCAGAATGGACTGCCATAACTCAGCAGTAGCAGATGATTTTGGGATGTTTCTGTTTTAGACTATTACTCCCAGAACACCCCAGACAATATGGCCACACTGAATAGGGCATATTGGAAGCTACAGTCCAAAAAGCTATATTTGTACATTCTAGACAGTGCACACCTTACTAACTGGAAGTCAACGGTCCTATTCTCAGCAAAAGTAGGTCTGTACAGCATCAGGTCCTTCTCCATGGATTCAGTGGGGTACCCTAGAGTGAGCACACATTTTTTACACCACCTGGCCCACCTGTGTTTGAGGTTCCTGAATTTGTTGGAAGGGTCAAAGCCTTATGTGCTGTTGCTGCCAAACATTAAAAGGCAGACGTATGGTTGTGGTTAGAAACAGAGCAAAATGACTGAAAGAAAAAAAAAAAAGGAAAAGGACCAAGTGCAGGAAGCGAGGGAAGAGAAAGGAAAATTAAAAATCAAGTACATGGGATAGAGGAGAAAGAACACTACAGAGTGGGGGCAAAAGATGCAATGGCATTTATTTGTACCCTAGGGCTCAAGTCAGCTTACAAAAGCAAAATAGACATCGATTTTTAAAAAAATAGACCAATACTTTTTTAAATTGTTTCAATTGTATCAGTTATCGAAGTGTACTGTAAAATACTACACACACACACATATACAAACTTAATTTTTGTATTTAGTCTGCACTGGTTTTATCAGTTTTTAAGCTCCCTTGAGTCCCAGTGTTGGGGAAAAGGTTGGATTATTGCATAAAACAACAAGTTTAGATAAAGACATTCAAATGGTTACTGTTAAAATGGAATTAAGCTGTCTGCAAAATAAAACACCAGTGGATTAAACACAACTCAGAATACATGTATTTAGAAAAGGAGAAAAATAAAAGCAGTACAACACATGAATAAAAGCCCTTTTCAAAAAAGAGATCTCAGAGCATTCTATTTATGTATTTATTTAATTTATACTCCACATTTCTCCCAGTGAAAGACTCAAAGCAATTTACAAAAAAATCCAGCTAATACTGTATTCACAAAAGTTAACAAAACAATTAAACAAAGTTACATACAGTATTAAACAAAGAATTCTATTAAAATACATAGTAAAACAGTTAAAAATAGTTAAGATGAGAAAAAAAGATAAACCCCACAGCACACCACATTCAGAACTCCCTTATGCCTCATAATTTAAACACAAAAGGCCTGCCTAAATTAAAAAAAAAGGTCTTTGGATGCCATTGGAAAGACAGCAAAGAGAGGACCAACTGAATCTCCCATAGAAGGGAGTTCCACAGCCTGGAAGCAGCGCATATATTAGAATATAAGAAAGCCTACTCTTGTGCTAAGTGATTGGAGAATCAAGACACCTTTGTACAAGACATTGGAGAGACAGAAAACAAAATGATCCAGCCATGAGAAGACGTGCTGTGTCCATGTACCTGATCCTTTTAGATGTACCACCATCACCTCATACCAGGCCAGTAATGCCTCATACCAATTAAATTTAAATAGAGGCTACTCTATTTGCTTTCCACTTGATAGCTTCCATCTTTAAAGTTGTATGCTTCAGTCTGCTTGAAAGAAACACTAGAACATAAATGTGTTCTATATAGGGGCTTCTGGGTTCATACATACCTCTGGGTGCATAAGAACAAACGAATTTGCTTCTATTTTCAGCAGCACCTGTTATATCACAATCTGAACAAATTGTGGCTAGTGTTTAGAGAAACAAGCCAACATCAAACATCATATTCGTTCCCCTAAACCAAGGCTGTGAAGCCTGTGGTCTTCCACATCTTCTTAAACTGTACCTCCCATAATTCTTTTAACACATTGGGATTGACAGAATTTGACAGAAGTCATCCAATATTTGGAGGGCAACAGCCTTACTCTAAAATCATAATTAACAATAATGGCAGCTCTATAAAACCTGAAATTAATGTTAGCTGGAAACAGAATCAAAAGCTTCTTCTTTCCTCCTCAAAGCTGTGGGAACCTGAGGCAAGACCAATCTTGCATACATAGCACCAAACTATGGATTAGCTTTACCTCTTAATACAGGTGTGTCTTCTGTCTACCTGATTCACGTTTCCTCTTAATCTTGTATGAGGAAATACAGTCTATTAAATAAAGGCACACCCATTACAAAAGTGCAAGGAAGTTTTTGACTCTGATTATTTGAGCTTATGAGAAGCTGCCTAATGTTTTAAACATTTGTTATTGTTGTTAATATTCTGTCTTTAACCATGCAACACCCTCCAAGGTTACTTATAAGTAAAGAGAGAACATATTAATATAATTACAATGAAACAAATATCAAAATACAAGAAGTTGTCAGCATCCTTCAAACATGGCAGAGAAGTACAATGAACAGAAAGTAGTGGACACTTGAACTTCTTGTCCTCTCATCTCCGTATATGTATGTTCGATAGTATCCAAATCCACTGGAAGCATATGTAATTCATAAATATAGTTCGGCTTTAAAAGCTCCATATTCATTTGACAATAGCTGTTAACTCCCACTAGACGATGGATCATGACACACATTTTAAAGGTTGCTTATATCTGTAGGATTAAAAGTAGGTTTTAAAGGGCTGATTACAGAATATGTTTAAGTTCTTCTGTGTACAGTTCTTGCCGTCTCAACCCCATTCTTCATCTGCTTCCCTTTGGAAAGATCTGGTTATAGTTTTTAGCTAATTTGATACATTTTGTGTGATATAATTTGAAGACCCTTGATATATCTGCCAACTAACTTACAAGAGCTATTGCACTGTGAAAGTATTCAGAAAGCCTGGAGACAATTAATATGCTGACAAAATGACTTGCAGAAAGAAGTTATAGTTTTATTAACTCTTTAATCTTGGCAACAGACTAAACACCACAGTTGAAGTGTCTGCATTGCCACAGCAAATCAGTCACGTCTTTAGAAAGTCATTTGGCATTTGAGGATATTAATCCAGTGTGCTCTCTTGCATATATATAGTGCATGTACCTGGTCTCAGCACACCTCCAAGAAAATGCTACTGAGAATAATAACCACAAGCCCAGATCAGATATAAACAGATTTGGTCAAGCTGAGCTGAAATGAAATAAATGTGTACTAAATGAGAGCTGCCCTAAGCAACTCATGAGACCTGACACAAGGGGCTTATCTAGGCATATGAATCACATCCTGACACCACTGCCTTTTGCATTGTTTTATATGCCATGTGTAAACCTCCAAATAAGCCATGGAATTAAAGTTGCCAGTTTTCAAAGCAGACGTTTTGGGCCTCAGCAACTGAATAACATCATATATAAGAGGCAAGAAAGGAATGAATGAATTTGCAACCACAGCAAAGTCAATTGTATTTATTAAAATTTGAGTTCATCAGCTAAATCAGTTTTTTTTTTATTTATCATTCTAAAATGGATAAATGTCACCCTCAGCTTACCAGATACCTGAAATAGAGGCCAGAAAGGGGGGGTGGGATGGAAAATTTTGGGGAAATAATGTTTTCTCCATAAAGGGGGAGATAACTCCAAGGCAATGTATGTGAACAGAGCAGTCTTAATTGCTTGTCTAAAACAAAATGAAAAAGAAGACAATTTCACCTTTCACTTCCCAGTTGGCCCAATATTACTCAATTAGAAAGGTTACAGAGTGAATTTAAGATCTTATGAACCTGGTGAGCAGCAGTCTTTTCTGATCAGTTTATTTAAAAGGGAGAACGGGAGAAACAGGGCCCTCAGACATTATGGCAAAGACTTCTGACCACTCCTTAACAGAACTCTCTGGATGGTAGTATCACAATTGAACACTGATTTCTCCATGTCCAGCATCATTTCTAACAGTGAACCATTCTCATGGTTCTCAAAGACATTTCCCATACACATCTTATCCAGTAAGAGGTCAGGGTTTGCTCCTGCATACAGAATCAACATGGGGCTCTTGCCAGATTCCCAACAGGCATATTGGAATGACGCATGTTCTCAAATACTGTACTTTCATTCAAAGAAAAGTCAACACTGGGGAAAATGGGTGTGAATCATAGTGTGATTCTACCCAGACATGAATTGTTTAGAATAATTCTTCAGATCGATATTGCTGTAAGCCAGCAATGCACTGAGCAGGACTATTACTTGAAGCCAATCAAAAACAGAAACAATCCATAGAAGAATTAAACCACTTAATTATTCAAGAAACTTTATTTTTGCTACAGGAAGAAATTCCCTTAAACCAGAAGGGCATGTGTGTCTTTTTCAGAAATTTACTTTTTCAGATGTGTTATTTTGCTCTGCAAAAAATTAAAGTAGGGAGTGGGAGTTCAAATATCAAATACCACATCTAGCAGAAGAACAAGAGCCAGGGTAGTATAATAGTGTGAGTATTGGGACAGGACTCTGGGAGACTAGGGTTCAAATCCCTGTTCAGCTGTCGAAATTCTCTGCGTCACCTTGGACAAACTGCACTTTCTCAGACTGCCTCTGAATAAATCTTGCCAAGAAAACAATGATAGTGTCACAATAAATCAGAAGGGAATTGAAGGCAGACAGTGAGGGAAAAAACTAGCAAAGATGGTGGAGTACTGTTTCTGCACTGTACCTGGGAGTGCTGAGACAACATGGCCATAACTTGACTCTTAACTTTGTTGTTATTGTGGAGTAGAAGGCTTTCATGGCCGGAGCTTTTGTGGAGCTTTCAGGCTATGTGGCCATGTTCTAGAAGAGTTCCTTTCTGATGTTTTGCCAGCATCTGTAGCTGGCATCTTCAGAGAATGAGAGCCTGGAAAAGGATTGGATATATATATCCTGTGTGGCCCTGGGAAGGAAGGAGTAATTTGCAAATGTATTGTTCTGTTGCTAATGGCAGTCTTCAGGGTGGGAGGATATGCAAACAAGGATTAATGTCTGCTAATTGGTGCTCATTGTCTGCTGGGAATCCCCTGGCTTTAGGCTGTTTTTCATTTGCATAGGTTGAGTCTTGACCTTGCTGTCCTACAGAACTGGTAGAAAAGCCTTTTGTTTACTGTCAGGGTTCCTCTTTCCTGTTGAAATTGTCCAGGTGTTTATAGATTTCAATGCCGCCCCCTGTGCATTTTGACATGGTAGTTGTTGGCATGGTCCAGAATTTCAGTGCTTTCCAACAGCATTTTATGCCCAAGAAAACCAGACTGGTGGCAACCTCCCAGAGGACCTTTTCAGCTGCTGCTCCAAAAATATGGAATGACCTGCTGGAGGATATCTGCCATATAACATCGTTGGAGGCCTTCAAGAAGGCAATAAAGATGGATCTCTTCTGGCAGGCCTTCCCTAACTGACCTCCTCAGATTTTTTAACAGTCCATCTGTCTCACTGCTCCCATCGGATGTTTTCCAATATTATGAATTGTGTTTGTTTGTTTGTTTAACTGTTCCCCACTTGCTGTTACCCGCCTCTATCCAACACAGGAAGAGGCGGGATATAAATAAATAAATAAATAAATATTATTAAAACTCTCACCACTGGTTTGACCAGTAAGAGGGGGTGGTAGTTGTAGTCCAACAGCTTTCAGCAACACTTCTGACTTACAGCTTTATTAGTCAAGCTAAATAGGACATTTTTGCCATCTCAAATAAAAGCCAATGGCATAGTAGAGGTATCAAGATAAAAACAGCCAGCCAGTCATAACCATAGTTGTTGTTAGTTTTCTTCCTCAAATGCCAGGCAGCAACCAAATTTGCTGTGCAGTGGCTCAGTCAGGCACAGGTGATATTCTTGTTGATCACTGAAGTATGGTACAAGGAAAAATAAAAACAGTGCTGGAGGGAAACACAAACCAGCAATAACAAAAAATAAATGCAAAGGCTGTTTTGTTCAGGCAGACATTTGGCAAACCACTGGTTGCTGATGGCAAGGCTTTTAACTGGGTGTGCTGTGATTTCCTGATGCGATTTTCCGTTGTTTTATTTCGCGTTGTTGTTTTAGCTGGATCATCCAATTCCATTTCATTATTATAATTTATTGTGTTTTTAGCCGTATTTGCTTTTCAGTCATGCTATGAGCCAACACGGGTCACAGAACTGGGAGAAAGGTGGGATATTCATTCATTAATTCAATAAATAAATAAATAGACACTTGTGGTTATGTCTCCTGCCTAGCATGACTGGAGCTGGGCTCACGCCCAGAAAAATTTGTCAGTCAACACAGACTGTAAGAATGTCAAGGGTTAACCTGCAAAGGCTCATATTTAATCCATGTTGGTTTTAAAAGGCACATGAGAGATGCATATCAACTGGGAAAGCCTAAGCCAGTACATTTCTTCTAGATTCTACTGTTTGCCCTAGCAAAACTGGAAGAGACTATCTCCTTCCCTTTTACAGCCTTTGTTATAAAGGAGATAGGAAAACCTTCCAGGATAGGTTTCCAGCACCATGGAAAATATAGAAGAGAGGAAAAGTTCTACTCTACAACACTGAATCCTAGTCCAGATACAGAGGATGTGATACTTCATGCTAACAGGCTCGTCATGCTTGACTCTCCAAAGCTATGTCTCTTCAGATTCCTGAGCCTTATAGAAATCACAAAGACTCTCTAACCTTTGGGCCTGCTGAGATTCTGATCTAACATTATGTCCCCACCCCTTGAAGGGGATACTTCTTCATGGCTGTCCCTCTGTTCTAAAGAGATAAATACTAAACTGGCCATATAGCAAATGGCCTGCACCAAACTGCAACTCTAATAAATGAGAAACACTACAGCATTTCCTTTTACTTTAGTAGCCATAAAGAGCAGATACAGTAACTCAGTGAAGACTTCTTTTGTTCTAAGACGGACTCTGTTTCTGATCAACCTTCACCCCACCAGTTCTCCCAGCATTAGCCTTCTGTATTGAAAATACACAGCATAGTGTCAAAAAGCTATACAAGTATTTAATCCACGCTGCTAATTTAAAGTCATAAATTAGAGAGTTGCTAGAAAACATTGGTTGGAAATGGACTCAGATATATACAGCGGATCCTTGGTATCCACTAGGGTTTGGTTCCAGGATTCCTTGTGAATACCAAAATCCATGGATGCTCAAGTCCCATTAAATACAATGGCTTAGCAAAACGGTGTTCCTTATATAAAGTGGCAAAATCAAGGTCTGCAATTCAGAATTTATTATTTTTAAAAATATTTTCAAGCCGTAGGTGCTTAAATTTGTGGATGAAGAATCTGTGGATACAAAGGGCCAACTCTAAGTGTGGATCTATAAGCAACTAGGGTAAACTTGTGATGTTTGCAAACCTGAAGTTTGTATTTCCTCTGGAAGCTGAAGTACCAATTCATACAACTACAACTTTCTCTACAAATCATCTGATTCTCACCCCAAGCCTTACACCATCTCTGTGCCAACCGCAAACTGGTCAAACATGCTGCTCAGATTTTTATTAAAGTTCTTCTGACCGTCTAAACATCCACTCTGCCTGACAGGACAAGACATATAGTGGAATATGTACTTGATTTCTATGCGAAAGTCCACAAGAGATTGCTGTTTTAACAATTCAGACCAAAATTAACATTTTACTGGACAGCTGATCACATACACTTTGTGCACAAGGTATGTGTCCAGAGACCTTCGAGTATATTCAACTTCACTGAGGACAACATACTCAACTGCTTGGTGGAGGCTGAAGAGGGCTGCCACAATTTCAGAGAAACTCAACAGAACTGCCCTGATGCCTCCCTTTTCTGAGATCAAGATTTTTATGAGGCAGTAATATAGTCACAGTCAATAAAAGCAATGATTCTAAATTATCAAAAAATTCAGGCAAATTCAACTACTTTTCACAAACAGGTGAAGGTAGAGGTGAAAAACTGAAAACTAGAGATGGTTCTTGTATTTTTAATGGCTGTGTATTCACGTGAAGGCAATGGCAAATCTCCTCTGAACAAATCTGGGCAAGAAACCATCATGATAGGTTCACCTTAGGGTTGCCATAAGTTGGAAACAACTTGAAGGCACAACAGCATCAACAAGATGAAATGTCAGCAGCTGTTGTTTTTCACACAAACACGTAACAAGCAACACTTGCTGAAATTCCCTCTTCTACAGAGTCATTAAAGATACAGGATCCATCTCCCATTTTCACCCTGGCAACACAAGGGCTGAGTTCAGAAATGCATGGGTCATATGTGGGCCCCCTCCCTGTTGTGGAGGTCTGTGACACCAAGTTTTGGCAATGTAATGTAATTTTCTATAGTGGCTCCAAAAATTTGGAATGACCTGTCGGAAGAGATTCGCCAAATCTCCTTTCTTGAGGCCTTTAAGAAGGCGATCAAGACAACTCTCTTCCGGCAGGCCTTCCCTGATTGATGACACCAGAATGGAAGAATCCATCCATCTTATTTCCATCCCCCACCAAGTTTGTTACCTGATAATTGCCAATGTTTTTGAAGCTATTGCTACAGTTTAGATTTCTTTTTAATTTATTTAATTTTATAATTGGGAAAGGAGGGTTAGAGTGGGGTCTGGAGGAATTTGCTGTTTTATCATTTTCTGTATTGTCTTTATCTCGTTGTTACCCACCTCAATCCCTGAAACGGAAGAGGCGGGATATATGATGATGATGATGATGATGATGATGATGATGATGTAACAGCAATACCCTGCCCTGCCCTGCCCTGCCTGCTGAGCATTAGTTTTACAGCCTTCCCCAATCTGTGCTTTCCAGATGGGTTGGACTACAATTTCCATCATCCTCATCCAACTGTTACATGCTTCCTGCAGATGATAGCAGATTCAGTCGAGATCATCTAGAAAGGTGATGAAAGCTAAGCTAAGTAGGGTGGGGATGCTACATGCAAAGAGATCTTTTTAAAAAGAAGTCAAGTACTGCCTTTGCAGAAGTAAGTACAATGGATTTCTCTTATTGTTCTTGCATCTAGCCTTCTTCTTTTATCCTCAGAGCCCGCATTCCCAGACAAAACCTGGGAGATCATGGGACAAACGAAAGAAACAGCAATGGGCCAATTAAGTTATTTAGGATTTGGGTTTTTTTTAAGGTAGTAAGGTACTTTTGAAAAAAGAAGGAAGCGAAGAAAGACAGAAACTAAAATCAAGATGTAAGCACTGAACAAAAGATACTGAATTAAAAACAACTGAAATCTGTGGCTAATGCCTTGACAGATCATGTTCTAGTCAATTAACAGATAAGGTTTCTGTCATTTATACATAGTGATTTGATGCATTCACACAAACTCCTTAGAGCCTACATAGAGCATTGTTTTTCCTATGGGGACATCTTGTGGCCAGCTTCAGTGTTGACAGCTGTTATATGAAACTACATTTTTTGTAGCTGCTTCTATTGAAGAAAAAGGTTTGATAGCTAGACATCATCATGAAACAACCTTTAACAGACAACTAATATTTTCAGTGCCTTAAGCTGTTCTAATCCATACCATGAACTCAAACATATTACAGTAGAGTCTTGATTATCCGACATAAACTGCACTGGCTGATAGTTGGATAACCCAAAACGTTGGATAATCCAGAAGGTCCAAGAAAAGCCTTGAAATCACTATGAATTGCAAATGTATTGAAGTTTTATTGCAATAACAGTAAAAGTAAATGTAAAAAATCACTGCTCAACATTGTGATGCACAGTTCAGTCCTCTCAAAATTTAAAGAAATCGCAGAAAATTTTAAAAAATCTCAGCAGCCGCGACGTTGGATAATCCGGAATGTTGGATAACTGAAGGTTGGATAATAGAGACTCTAGTGTATGTTGTGTTTCTGTCTAGGAAACAGGTGTACCGCAGAAGGTTTATTGAAGGAATGAGAAATGCCCCTGTCTCTTAGTCAGTAACTTTTACATATTCGCATGTGTACTGACATGTGCTTCACATTAATCATGAATTAAAAGCCTACTCAAGCATGAGCCATCATGATATATACAGCACAGATGTAGCCATCTTTTAGATCATCACTTAAGGTGCCATGGCACAGAGTTCCCTCCAGTATATCTTTATATATGAGTTCAAAATACATACACATGTACACAAACATTAATCTTACAATGTGAGAGTTTATTGCCTTTTACATGTCCAAATACACCTACTGATTGAAGAATGTTACTTTCAAAGCAACACAGTTCAGAATCAGCATGTGTTCACTATCCCATGACAAGAAGTCAGCATAGTTTGGCGAATATCTTAACACCAAAGAACTCGTCAGAGCAGAATATATACATTATAATTTGTTGAGGAAAAATAAGGTGGATAACTAACCCTTCAAGCATTCATCAGTTCATAATCTTTTTTTTAAGTTTATAGTTTCATTTAAGCTTTTCTGGCAGAAGCAGAAGATAGTTTTACACTAAGGGCCAGAAGATGAAAATCTTTATTTGGTAAATATGGCACAAGAAACACTTACTTGCTAAACATATAACCCCTGCCAGCCTCAGTAACATAATAAGAGGACAATTATTACTAATACACATGATAATGGATTCAGTTGCAAAACATGGGATGGAATCCCTCAGTTGAAGCAAATCGCTTTATAAAGTAAGGGAGGCAATTGTTTAAATATACAACAAACAATGGTTGCTTGTTTTAAAAAAAACAAAAACAAAATTAATAACATTTGAAACAAATGCGTTTCTAAGGAAAGGGAATGGTTATTTTGGTATCATGGCATACTAAATAGTTTTGATGGACAAAGGTGGCAAATATTTTTGAAAACTCTGAATCTAAATTAAGATTTGAATCTAAATTAAGAAGTGTGTCTTCTTTTGGTGCTCATACATGCAAGGGAACTGCAAGTCAAATTAGATTTCAACAGTAAGCTTAGCAAATCTATACTGTAGTGAAGCTGGATTGCGTAACAACACAAGTCCTCTCTTGCTTGCTGGTTGGCCTATCAACATTTCCAGCAATCCTGTCAAACTAACAAACCCAAGAGCTTCACCACAGCCCGAAGCCAATGAAAAGTCCCCTTGAGTGACAAAGCCCAAAAGGTCTCTGGAACAGTGTGATGCCACATCTGGCAGAGGATCAAGCCATAAGCCGAGAACAAGATCTTTATGTTCACTTGATGATATATTCACAGTATCGGAGGCACTGCTTTCTTTTGTCTTCTCAGAATTCTCTCTCTTTTTCCTTCCTTTCTGTTTTGACACCTTACTTTTAAATCTATCACTGTGTTTAGGTTCCTGAGGACCAAAGAAGTGCTGGCCTTTGTCAAGCTGTAATATGTCTTCTTCAGTGGGAATGCAAATCATTGTGTGCAATTCAGGGCTACCTTTTCTAAGAAGGGACAAACTGACCCATACTAATGCCCTGGGATAACACTGATACATAGGCAAGAGAGCATCTTCAGCCAGTTCCTTCTGATCTACCTTGGAAGCAAGGGATTGTATCCTCCGATTTTTGCGAGATGGAGGTTGACACCAGACTGCCACTTGCCTTAATAACTTCCTGCTCCTGTCAAATAAAAGAAAAAAGAAAAAAAAAGAAAAGATTAGGTTTCACACAGTTCAGTATAAAATTATTATTATTATTATTATTAACCTTTATTTATATAGCGCTGTAAATTTACACAGTGCTGTACATACAATCATAAATTAGACGGATCCCTGCCCTCAGGCTTACAGTCTAAAAGAGACAACACAAAAGGAAGAGGGGAAGGTGATGGGAAAGGGGGTGAGGTCCAGTGGTTCTTCTCTCCCTCTGGGGCCAGGACCAAGGCAGATGGACAGGAGGGAGGGCATGGCTTCTTAATACAAAGTTAAAAGGAGGCATCCTGGGGCGGATGGCACAG
This sequence comes from Urosaurus nigricauda, assembly GCA_034509955.1. Taxonomy (NCBI): domain Eukaryota; kingdom Metazoa; phylum Chordata; class Lepidosauria; order Squamata; family Phrynosomatidae; genus Urosaurus; species Urosaurus nigricauda. The sequence continues at coordinate 224,669,018 of JAOEGL010000004.1, read as the reverse complement.
TCCTGGGAAAGCTTCCCTAAATAATATAGTCTTTAACTCAGTTTTGAACCTGGTTAGGGAAGTGATGAGGCGTGCATGTGGGGGAAGAAGGTTCCAGGAGTGAGGGGCAGCAAGTGAGAAGGGACGAATCCGGGATGGGGCAGTGGAAATCCTCGGCTGGGACAGGAGACCTAGACTACCAGAACGGAGGGTACGAGAAGGAGTGTGAGGAGAAAGAAGTTCAGACAAGTAAGGAGGGGCCAGTCCGTGGAGGGCTTTGAAAGTCAACAGCAAAAGCTTGTACCGGATGCGGAAGGGGAAGGGGAGCCAGTGAAGGGAGGATAAAAGAGGAGAAACATGGTCAAAGCGGCGAGCAGATGTGATAATACGTGCAGCTGAGTTCTGGACAGAGATTAAAGGATGGAGATGAGAGAGAGGAAGCCCTGTCAGAAGGAGGTTACAATAATCTAGTCGTGATACCACTAGGGCATGGACCAGAGTCTTGGCGGTGGAGGCTGAGAGGAAAGGACGGATTTTAGCAATGTTGTAAAGAAAGAATCTACAGGTCTTGGCGGTGGCCTGAATCTGGGGAGTAAATGACAGCGAGGAATCAAAAATGAAGCCAAGACTGCGGGCTTGCTGAACCGGCTGAATAGAAATGCCGTCAACAGAAACAGAAAAGGAGTATTGAAGGGTGGGCTTAGGTGGGAAGATGAGAAGCTCTGTCTTAGACATGTTGAGCTTCAAGCGCCGATGCTGCATCCACTGAGAGATGGCAGCCAGACAAGAGGAGACTTGCTGTTCGAGCCCCGGCGAAAGGTCAGGGGTTGAAAGATACAGCTGAGTGTCATCGGCATACAGATGATAGGAGAAGCCAAAAGAACTGATGAGTTTACCAAGGGACAGTGTGTAAAGAGAGAACAGAAGGGGACCTAAGACAGAGCCCTGAGGAACTCCAACAGATAAGGGGACAGAGGAGGAAGTCTGACCACCTGTGACCACGGCAAAGGATCGGTCTGACAAGTAAGATTTGAACCAGTTGAGAACAGAGTCGGAGAACCCGAGGTCAGAAAGTAAGTCAAGCAAGAGACAGTGGTCCACGGTGTCAAAGGCCGCAGACAGATCTAGAAGAATGAGATCTATATTTTTAGTCTACATATACATAGAGTATGCACTGTTGTAAAATAAATAAGACTGGCAAAAGAGGTTACAGTGTAGAGTGCTCTTGTTCTGGTCAGCCATGCCTTCTACCAGTCTACTCCATTCTACCTTATTTCTTCTCTTCTCTAACATCACTTAGTGTTTTGTGGCCACTGAGCACACTAATTCTTCACTGAACTGTTTTCAATGATTTTCTCTTCTCTTGATGAATTTCAAAAAAGCTTTTTGTCATTATGAAAACTTTGTGGGTTCCCAATTCCCTGAAGATACCTGTTGATCAGGAACCTCCCGACTCTAAATCCAACCCTCTAACTACTATACAACAGTGCATACTCTATGTATATGTAGACTAAAAATATAGATTTTCAAAGACTTGCAAAGGAAAATATTCCTCTTTAAGAACTAACAGCTATGTGTGAGTTTAGTATGCCCACTTGAAACAAAAAAGAAGGGGGTTTACAGATGTGAACATTCTGCATTTGCATTTTGGGAAAGGGTGCCTATGGGCTACACGAATCCCTCCATGGACATTTTGAGACCCTCAACCTGCCCAACATTCTCCCAGTTTCCCCCCACAAAATAACACCCAACAATCCCTAGGGGGGATTTTCCCATATTTTAGAGGAAAGCCCTGGGTCATATTAGGCTCAGGAAAAGCCTTTTTTTAAAAATAGAAAGTGATCTGAAATTTGGTTTCTGGGACACTTCCTGTTGATAAAAGGCCATCCCCTGGATCCAACACAGATCAGGGCTGAAAATGCAGTAAAATTATTCCAATACTTTGGTTATTTGGGTAAAAACAAAAACAAAACCCAGTATTTCCAGGTGTGAGGGATTAATCAGAGTGCAGCCATCAGGTCCACTAGGGGCCCAAGGGGCACAGCTAACCCCCAACTGTTGGCTAGTCCTGCTATAACACTAGCCAGATTGCTACCAGTCAAGAATGTCGGTTGATGCTTATCTGCAAAGAGAATTCTCCACAAAGTAGGAAACAATTGTCAAGGAGAAAACACACCAATCATGCAAAACTGAAAAAAAGATGGGGAAGTAGGGAACAGCATGGCTGTTAAGATCAATGTCTTTGCCCAGGCTGGCAGTAGAACCACAGAAGTAAAAGAAAAAACTCACTTTCGGATAGCCTTTCTCAAACCTTTAACTCTGGAGGAACCCTTAAAATAATTTTCAGGTCATGGGGAACCCTTGCATTGGAAGTATCATAGTTACATCTCATAAAAGGGTTGTTATTTTTCAATCATGCTCTCTTGTGGAATCCATAGTGACCTCCTGCAGACCTGGTTGAGAAACCCTGCTCTAGGATATAGCCTTTGTTTCAAGATGACAACATGGACACCTAAAACATTTAGAGTCAATACCATCCATATGATGCCTGATCACAGTTTTCATCAGTCCTAGCTGATGCACAGTCAGTTATGTGCAGGACAACAGAAGGTGCATTCCAGCAACTTGGAATGGCAAATTTTGTTCAGGGAGATCAATGCATTCTACACACCTGAGAACACAGAAGCTCTGGCTTGATGTAGTTTCATCTTCCTTGCATAAATTAATCACCTTTTCTTGTTCCATCTGCATATTTTGGGAGGATGTCTCTATTTGTTGATCTAATGCACCTTTCACAGAAGATTCCACCTCATGTGCTTCAGAGCTGGGGCCAATGGAAAACTGCTCTCCAGATAAAGAAACTTGACTGTCTATGGCTGCAGCATCTGTGTATTTTTTGTTTTTACATCTAGCCTCCCAGTCCTGGGTGAGCTTACTCCAGGGACAGAAAAAGGGTGACAAGGTACCATGTTTAACATAATTTGCCCTTTTCGCAGGAGGCCGCCTGTTATTAAAAAAAGAAAATAAAATTCTCATTTAGTAGTAACAAAACATGAAGTTCAAAACAAAGTTTCCTGTTCTTATACTTTATTAAAACACATACATCCATTCTTTTTCTAACCGGCTGTAATGTTTTTACATATTTAGTGCAGGTGGATAATTTTCAGTTTCATTTATTATCGGTTTCTCATTTCTTCCAGTCCTCAATGCATTTAATCTCATTTACAGTTTGTGACTTTAAAAAAAACTCACATAAAAATTTTCATGCCTATTTCCCTTAATATATGTAATTTTGCCTAATATATGCATTTTGCATGAGCAGTTCCCACATATGTTATGCTTTTTCCCTACTTCTCCCCATTAACATTCAGTTGTGTGTACTGTACCTAAGAAATTGGAATACTTAAGGAAAATTGTGTTACATTTTACATACAGAATTGTAAAGTGTGAATAAAGTTTTTCCACATCTCTAGTTTTTAACCTAGTCCTTCCCAGGGCTGAGTACCCAACTTCATGGGGTAATAGTTTACAGTTGTAAATTGCTTAGAGACTGCTCAGTGTGGTATGAAGAAGTACAGTATATAAATGAAGCTGCTTCTGTCAGCCCCAGCCAGCATAGTCAGTGGCCAAGGATGATAGGAGCGATAGTCCAAAACACCTGAAGACACTAGGATGGAGAGGACTGTTTTAGTTATAATAAACTTCTAAAGTTTCACTTTTAAAATTTCCTTTGCTTTCTGAAAAGGTAGTTTCCTGAACATTTAATGTGAATGTTTCTATAATTATAGCTTTTCTATCAGAAGCATCTACATGCTATGTATCTTGTCCTAGATCATCCAATATATTTTAGTTTGTTTGGATTAATTCAGATATCATTTTCTGAACAGTGACTAAGCCACAAGAATATGCCAAGGTAAATGTGTCCTTAATTATTACACCTTTAAGTCACTTGCAGGTAAGCCATACTGATTCGACTGATGTCCAGAAGCCTTCTTTCCAAATCCTAAACACAACTTCCAGGATCTAAAGGCAACTTTAAGAACATGCTTAAATGGATTTGTCTCCAAAAGCAGACCCCCTGCTGTCCATAGGTTACTTATGAACATCCCCACCCAGATTCAAAAGCGATATGCCATGCATGCAACAAAATGGGAAGTTCAACAAACAAGCACAAAACTCATATGGAAAGAAAACTACCTGGGCAGTTTTTGGGTCACAGTTATCCACTTGCTCATTAATTTCACATGATTTCAATAAGACCACATAAATATACTTATGATCATGATGTCATGCTATGAGACTTACTTACTTTTATTTTATTGTTAGCTATTTTGATCTTCTTCATCTGGAGGGAGGAGGAAAGGATGAGACCTTTCACTTTTTTTAGTCTCCTCAAGCAAGTAAAAATTGAGAAGGCAAAATGCACAATCAACCAAACAAACCAACTGTAGTTTAAGAAGGGTTCACTAAACATAATGGACCAAGCTTCTTAATCTAAATTTTAGACATTTACCTCTTAAACTTTTCAAGAAGATCTCTCTCTAGTTCTTTGGCAAATTGAACACCAGCAGGACAGTCTGGATAATCGTGTGGCACATGAGGTGTTCTCTTATACAGGGAATGTTTCAGACCCTCTTGCAAGCCACCTATCCGTGCACCTCGATAGATCTACAAAGCAAAACCATCCAAATTAGGAGTAGCAGCTAATACCCCAGAGGACAGGATCAAAGTTCAAAATGACCTGAATATACTAGAAAGCTGGGCCAAAGCTAACAAAATGAAATTCAACACAGAGAAATGTAAAGAAATCAGCCCTGGTGGCGCAGTGGTTAAATGCCTGTACTGCAGCCACTCACTCAAAACCACAAGGTGGCGAGTTCAAGACCAGCAAAGGGCTGAAGCTCGACTCAGGCTTGCATCCTTCCAAGGTCGCTAAAATGAGTACCCAGATTGTTGGGGGGCAAATAGCTTACAATTGTAAACCGCTTAGACACTCCTTAAGGGTATGAAGCGGTATATAAATGAAGCTGTTTGTTTTTTGTTTTAAAGTACTGCACCTAGGGCTGAAAAATGAAATGCACAAATATAGGATGGGGGACATTTGGCTGAATGAAACTACATGTGAAAGAGATCTAGGAGTCCAAGTAGACCACAAGTTGAACATGAGTCAACAGTGGGATGCAGCAGCTAAAAAGGCTGATGAGATTTTAGGCTGCATCAATAGAAGTATTGTGTCTAGATCCAGGAAAGTAATAGTGCCACTCTACTCTGCTTTGGTCAGGCCCTATCTGGAATACTGTGTCCAGTTTTGGGCACCACAATTCAAAAAGGATGTGGCAGTGGAGAAACTGGAGCATGTCCAAAGGAGGGCAACTAAGATGGTGAAGGGTCTGGAAACCATGCCTTATGAGGAAAGAGGGAGCCTAGAGAAGAGAAGGTTAAGAGGTGATATGCTAGCCCTGCTTAAATATTTGAAGGGATGTCAAATTGAGGAGGGAGCAAACTTGTTTTCTGCTGCTCCAGAGACTAGGACCCAGAACAATGGATGCAAGCTGCAGGAAAAGAGATTCCACCTCAACATTAGGAGGAACTTCCTGACAGTAAGGGCTGTTAGACAGTGGAACACACTCCCTCAGAGTGTAGTGGAGTCTCCTTCCTTGGAGGTCTTTAAGCACAGGCTGGCTGGCCATCTGTCAGAGATGCTTTGATTGGGAGTTCCTGCATGGCAGGGGGTTGGACTGGATGTCCCTTGTGGTCTCTTCCAACTCTGCGATTCTATGATTTTTAAGATAAAGGGTGGTCTTAAGGGATCCTATCCAGCTCAGCAGGAGATGAGGTGGACCATACAGAACCTTCACACCAATGTGTCAGATATGGTTGGGCAACTACTGCTGGAGGGACACTTTGGGCATCATGTCCCACATTTCTGGTTCCAACCCATTCTCTTTTAATCATATTGCATCATTAATTTGTTCCATTGCAGACGTTTGTGAAAGCTGCCACCACAAAAATGTAATTTCATAATCAGTTTAATGATCTAGATGTCATTAGGGGCAATAGAGTAGGAAGAAATAAATGCATCAGGATTGTATTGTGTCAATCTGCTTGTGCAACAAAGTACAATGTCAGCAGTTTTACATTTTCACTGCACCTGCACTGTGGCATTCAGGACCTTACTGCACAAGCAGAAGCTGCCCTGTGCCAATGGCAATCTATGCAGCAACAATGGCTAGAACAACTTCCAACTCTATGATTCTAAATGGAGCCAACATTACTATGCTAGCAGGGATTCTGCTCCACTATGACTCAGCTGGGTCTTCTTGACAAAGTTCAGTTCCTTCTTTTGCATTTCCTGCAGTCAGGAATTTACAGCAGCTTAGGTTATTAGGCACAGTTAAGTACATTTAAATAAAACACACAATTGTAGTTATTATCAATTCAGAAAAATCACTATTTTAGTTTGCATTTTTTTAGCCTTAGCCAGTACAGGCAGTGTGGAATCTGTGGGTCTCATGAAGTCTCTCACTTGTTTGTGCTCTTGCTCACAAATTTTGCTGCGTTTCCTGGAAACGTTCTTTGTCTACCTTAAAAAACAGGTGTACAGCCCTGTATGCCTTGTTTATTTGAAAAAAGAATGCTTTGTCAGCACCCCACTCTACTGTAATTTGGGGTCACAGAAGATTCAGCAGCAGCAAAAATAAGGAAGAGCCCACTCTTATAAAGTCCTGACCTTTTTGTAGGTTTCTTTTGGAATAAGCCATGGGCTACATGATATCAAATAAGTAATAAATTGCCCATCCTGGATTAGATGTTAGTATTTTAAATATGTGGGGATAGTCATCAAATTTCAAAAATCTTTAAAGAGCATTTCTATACATTCATGTGTTTAAAAAAATAAATTTTCCACTGTATTTCAATCTGATACATCACTTACAAAAGGAAGCCAGAAAGCCATGCCCCAGCCTTTGGGGAGATAAATATCCCAGCCACTTCCCCATCCTGGTCGATCTTGTCCAGCTGTTTTTCCAGGATGCTGAACTAAGAGTATAGGAATCTTGGATTCTCGAGAGTCCAAGTCAAGATGTGATCCAGGCACCAAGAGTTCACTTCTTAAACGATTCAATTCCTAAGGAAAAGGTATAAAGTATTGTGAAATTTGCTTTTCTTAAAAAAAAAAAACACTTGTGAAACACAGAAAAAGGATTGTTACTCCTAACTGTAAACACTTTGACCTATTGTTATCTTAACATAAGCAGTCCAAATCCTCTGGTCCATTCACAGAATACAACATTTTGTTATTAAAGTTGGAGTTTCAGGTGGACTCCACCCTCTCAATCATTAAAAGAAAACAAGAAGAATTGAAGGACCGTGCACCGTAGCTCTACACCCGTAAGTCCAGACACCACAGGAAACCTATTTCCACAAATACTGATATATTAGCATAGCGATCCTCTGTGACAGAAGGACACGGAGGCACAAGCAATTGTTTTTGCTGCTGCCCTGCTGAATTTCAGTTGTGTAGTGCAGCTAAAGGACTAAAATCCTACCTTTTTCAAATAGATGGCAAACCACTGGCCATGATACAGAAAAGGTCAAGTTATACAAATATTTTGTAGTAGTACTTCAGGTTTCCAGGGTATGGAAAGGGCAGTCTACACATATCATTAGGAATGCCTGAAGATCAGCTGCTGCCATTCTTGGGTTTTTCTTTTCCAAGGATGGCTCAGATATTCTATGATAAAGTATTCCAGGAAAAAAGTAGTATCTCAAGTTCTCTATGGCTTCCAACTGTGTATTTATAAGTACTTTTGACTCCTGAAAGCTGTACAAACCAAATTTTTGTGTGCTATTTTTGTAGTTCCATCCTGTCTTTCAAATGTTCTGCTCAGACTGCAAAAATGCTCCCATTTGAGGTGCATGCTCAAATTTAAGTTACTGACTTAGATTGCATTTAACCCCTTCTGGTTTAGCCCTCCTGATCTTAATTGACAGATTTTGCGTAAGGTATATTAAGGGGAAGCAGCAGATATATGGGTTCTCTTCCTTACTCCTACTGTGCTTGGGATTCTTCAGGACTAAGGAAACAAGTAAAGAATGGATCTGGGACGTAGCTCTGCAGGATGACAGAGCCAGAATCCAACATTATCCTGTTGAATACAACCTTAACAAGATTTTGTTCAAGGTGACTACCTTTACACTAATATTCCCAAATATCATAGAGCCTTTACTCTAGCCCACTATAACATCCTTCCATCTGCTCTACTGGAAGGGAGATATTTGTGAATCCCCAGTGTACACTATATCTCCCCTTCCAGTCAGGCATTTTCAAATTGGTGGACCACATTCTGATGTATTGCCTGCATTATAAGGACATTTGTTCCCAACTGACAGAACCAATTTTGAAGCAGTTTCTAGGCATACCTGATCATTTTTTATATTTTTCTTCTCTCAGATTCTTCCAAAGAATCCATTCTGAAGCTTGTCAAGTTCTATAATGTAGCATGTTGTACTAGAAGCAAGCTGATCAAACATCAATTATGATATTAGCCTTCATTTGGTACTGGTACTGGCTGCTATATTGCCACCCAAGTTTATACACTGTGCTAGGAATTTTTGTACTTGTGAGCAGTCTTTTCTTTCTTATTTCTTATTGTCTTGCAGCCAGCTGGCATGTCTCTGATCTGTGATCATAAGAATTTACATTGTTATTGCTGCTGCTTTAGGAAGGGAATGCAACTATGTTCTAATTTTGAAAAATAATCTGACTTTACCTCTAAAGACTTAACAGCATCACTACCACCCCTACTTGTATTGTGCTCAAAGAACCCTACAAAGTAGTTTAGGTTACCAGTCCAACTTCTGGACTGAGAACGGATTTAAACATGAGTCTTTCCAAACTAAGCACAGCACGCTAGCACTACACCACACACTATGAAGGTCTGCAAGCAGACATTTCAAATGTATAGTTTCATGTCTCAAAAGTGGGTATAGACACAGGCAAAGATAAACTATCTGTATCCATGTTCTCCATAGTTAACGCTCAAGTTACCTGTTCTGGCATTTTGGTGTCTGTGACACTCTTACGAATATTCTGGTCCCAGAGAAAACTCTGTGCACATTCTGCAGGCACGCCTTCTAAGATCAGCTGTTTCATTTCCTTATCCTCTAAAAGAAAAATGGAGAAACCCATTATGCCAGAAAGGCTAGCAGCTGGCAAACACACAACAAAAAAGTCATGTGGAATCTTAAACCTTCATGCATTTTATTTAACCTATAGTTTTATAGAGTACAAGAGAAATGTGCAACAGCAAACTGTAGAGATTATTAATGCTTTTAACCTTAATAATTTCCAGGTCACACCATCAGAGAAGTCATTTGTATGTTTATCTTAAGAGCATAATAGCCTTTGTACTTGGTTCAAGAGCAAGAGCAAAAAAGTAATGAATAAAAGCAAATGGACATTAAGAGCTAGAAAAAATGAACATTACTGATCTCTGTAATCTAACAAGAGCCATATTATTATTTCCAGGAGTTTGTGGAAGTGAAAAACTTCTAATTTTATGTAAACAGGAAACATTTTGAGTAATATTCACTTTAAAGGGCAGGAATAAAGATGACAAATTCTGCTTTCACTTTAGTGTTAAATTATGGAGTTGCAGCCCCTTTTCCAGCCCTTAGTTTATAAAACCACATGCTGATGTGCCATTTGCTGATTCTACAGTTAAGAAGCTTTATGAACACTTTGTCTAAAGAACCTCTAAACAACCTTTTACTCCGATCTTCATAAAGTGCATGCAGGAAATCAGTGTGCCTGTTCTCTATTTAGACAGCTGGCATTAGGTTTTTAGGGTGTGGAAAGACAGTTGCTGTGCCTGTATTTGATGTTGACAGTTGTGAGAACATAGGTTTATTGTCTTCATTTTTGTTTATCTTTTGGTATACAAGTTGCTCCCACAGATGGAAAATGGAGAAAAAAGGGGGAATAAGTTACATCCTTAGCATATCAGAATATTAGCCTAAAGGCTATAACTTTGTTCTGTTCAGAAGACTATCTACTTTAATACACAGCAGATTTTTTAAAATAGATAAACACTGATGTGCTGCTCTTAACTATTTCATAGAGACTGTAGAACCTTTGTGAATAAAATGCATTGCTTATAATGTGAAAGGTTTTCTTGCCAGGTAAGAAAATGAAATACTAAACAATTACAGTGGACATTTAATTTGCAAGTATACAAAAAACAAATGTATTGTTTTCTCTGTGATGATCATGACGACTCAAAGAAAAGCTGTGAAGCACTATCCCAATGAGCGCCTGGTGCTCTTTTTTTTTTTTTTTTTTTAATTTGCTATCTTCCTTTTGGCTGTTTGCAAAAGGGGTCTTCAGTCATCCAAGCCATTGCAGTGCTCCCCACATGCATCCATTTAAAATCTTCTCATTCTACCCCTTGTTCTTCTGCCATCAACTTTGTCTCTCATGCACTGCCTGCAAGCATGCACTGCCTGCAGAATATCTTGAAACAAAAAAGGTTGTTAGATTCAAAAGCAAACAGTGAAAGGCTCAGGAAGCTGCAACGGACAATTTGCAACTCCTGACATGTTCCTTCTGTCTCATATATCCAAAATTCAGATCCAGGTTTCTTAAGACTATAAAAGATGCAAGACAGCATGATACATTTGTGATTATAACACAGTCATTCGCTAAGTATGCCTCAAACTACATCTGCTTGATAGCAGAGACAATGAGAAAACCACCTCTATTGCAGAGCACTTAAATTGGTTGCATTGGGTTCTGGGACAGAGAGAGGAGTCTGATAAAGGGGAGAACTCTAAAGGGTCCATAAGTAAGCAAACAAACATATGCTTTGCTCATAGAGAAACCAGGCATTAGTTTCTAACTCAGTGGTCCCCAAACTGTGCTCTTTAAGGGATTTTAGACTTCAGCTCCCAGAATCCCAGACTATTGGCCAACATGGCTGAAGCTTCTGGGACTGAAGTCCAAAATCTCTTAAAGGGCAGAGTTTAGGGACCACTGGTCCAGCTTCTCCAGTCAAAGGATCCCAGACCACACAGTTGAGAAAATACTCTTTCCATGAAGATTCTGGTCTGGTAGACCAAATGTCTAAACTAGCTAAATCCATCAAAGGTGGTAGAGATGCAGATATCTCAAGTAAGACTAGTGCCAAAATGTGGATGTGTTGAGAATTTTATTTAAAATGATGTTATATTCTCAAACCACACTTACAGGAAGACAAACAATTGTGTACAAATAAACTGTTAGAAGGAAAAACATGTTATGAACAAAGTAACATACAAGTAGGTTCAGTGACCCTGAATACTGAATTTTTGGGATTATATTTCCAGTTACAGATAAGAATTTCTATATTTATGCATGCACTACAGAGCAAACACTTGACTATACCATTTTACTAGGAAGAATTCTTAACTCTTCCTCCTGATGAGTACATCCACAGGAAAATTCAAGTAGGTGGAAATGAAATACTGCATCTGATGTTATAGCACCTGTTGGCCTCGCCAGGATTCGAACCTGGATCATCTGTACCATTTAACAGAGGCTTCCATTGAGCACAAGACCACTTTGGTGCCAAGTCCCTTCCTCACAATTGCTACATAATCCCTATTTAGTGAGTGTGCATTTATTGTGTTTATTGACTACAATTCTAAGTCATAAGAGGACCAATATGCTGAAACACACATTAACTTAACCTGATATGAGACTATTTTACTCTTCTACAAAAACATGATGGATAATGGCATACTTTACCTTGATATTTTTCTGGATTTGGCATAGCCTTTGATCTCTTTTTTGGCAAATTCACTCGAGGATCCCCAACAGTCAAACCCAGTACAGTACCTGATGGAATGACTGACGAACTTAACCCTTAAAACACACAAAATGGATGCACCTTTAAAAAGAAAGCTCTGCCAACAAGTATTACTAGTATACAAAGACATTCTCCATGGCATCCTCACCTTTGCCATTGGCTTGCTAAAATTCAAACACTATCATATGTGTGGGAAATAGCATATGAATCTATCTACAGTATTTCTATACAAACAGCTTCTGAGCTTAAACCCAGAAGGCCTTTTATGGCATCAAACGATATCAACTGCTGTTAATCTATGGTTTCGATGTTTCAAATACAAGCTAGAAAATATAACTTTCCTTTTTATGTAAATTGTTGTGTTGTCTATTATTTTTCAATTATTTCTCGTTGCTTTAAAAAAAAACTTCATTAGCTTTCCATTTCTTTTTGTTGCTTTAGAAGAGAAAATGGCATAAATGAAAAAACCCTGTCAAAATATCTCTAAAATGCCCCTGAAAACAAATTTTTGAAGCTAATTCAAACTGGCACTCCTTATAAAAATAATTTAACCTCAACATGTTACATTACTTTTGGAATGCAAGTCCATTATGCCAATGTTATCAGAAAAGACAGTACATTTCTGGTAACTACATTACTTGCAACTGGTTACTTCTAATCTAAGCCGTATTCCCATTACATTAAAAGGCTGGTACTTGCATAACAACATCTCTCTTAGTATGTGATACTGTGCAGTTTAGACAAGGCAAGTCTGGTTTACACCACATTTTACTATTCTTCAAACACTGTGCACTTTTTCAGAAGAATGTAACAAAACTATATCACCTAATAGTGAAAGAGGCACAGACATCTAGGGTGGCTTATCCTAACAAGTCAGATATCTTGCTGTTCTCTCCACTGGTGGATATGGCTCACAAGAGAATGAAAGCCCAGAATCTTATTTGAAGAACAGCTCAATAGCACCAGAAAGAATTATCCAGCCCCAGCAGCCAAATGTCAAACTATCTACATATTAATACAACCATGGTTCAGTGACACATTAGGAATCCATTAATAGTAGCCCATATGGAAAGAGCAGGAGCACTACTAGCATTTTACCTTCCAGCAGATGAAAGGTGGATTCTTGACGGAGATGAATGGACACCTGATTAGGGTTTCGGCATTTTTCTACCCACCAGCTATTCATTTCAGAATCTTTGGAATCCATTTCCTAGTAAATCAATAACAACTTGTAAGGTATTGATGAAATGCCATCTTCTGCAAAGGATCTTTTACTCCCCATTTATGTAGAGCTGAGTTCAGGTGATAAAGTTGTTTTCAGATAAATATAAATCCTTGGAAAAACACTACTGACATAGAACCCAACTTTTTTTAAAATTAATTTTTATTTGCGTTAAAATACAGAAAAACATAAATTACAAAACATCCTATCTTCATACACTCAAGTTTGTGCATTACTCACTTACTTCAAATTTCCTTCCTACAAAAAACAAAGATGAAACCCAACTTTTGAAGACATGGCCAAAAGTTGGAGTAAGTATGCAATACCATAAGAAGTCCAAAGCCTGGAAATACACTGCAACACATCTACATCTCTGTGCTCAACAGCAGTTCTTTCTCCTGTATACTGAGCTATGGAGCATGTACCAAGGCAATATATGAGAAGGAGACAGGCAGGCTAGATGGTATTAACAAATTCATGGGTCTTCCTATACATACTGAAGCATGTTATAAGCTTCTGCTTCTGACCAGCCACACTTTTAAAAAAATATGTACATCACTGACACACTTTGAATCTGTAACACAGAAAGCTGGATCCTAAAATTTTAATTCTAGAAAAGCAACACTATCCTGGGAATAGCAAAAAGAATGAATGTGTCAACTGCAGATCTACTTACTGTATGCACAGATGCAACTTTGAGTGCTTCTGTAAGGACACAGTGAGAGAGGGGACCAATTAATCGGTATCTGAGGATCTCCATTGTCAAATCACTGGAAGGGACAAGAATTAGATGTTAAAATGTGAAATACTGAGACAGCATGAACAGATTAAATAAACAGAGCTTTATCAGAACCTAGTCAAGTACAGTGATTACCTTATCACAATCCCAGTAGTCTGTGATGCCCAGCAATAGGGCTGGTGTGGATCTCTGGTTCCATCACCAATAATTTTTTTCACTGGGACAACAACCATTTCTCCTCCTTGGCTTTTCCTCTTCCTTTTCTGGCCAACATTTTCAGCAACATACATTTTACTTTCTTCTTGAGCCAATGTTGGAACAGGTTCAGGGTTACAAGTATCCATGGGTTCAGAACATTGGAAGACTGCTTTTAACTCAGCCAGTATGTCCTACAGAATAATGGGAAGAACAGCTCAAGTGTGAATGTCCTGTTTTAACGTTTCAGCAAATTCAATAGTAGCATGCTCTGAAACAAATAAAGTCCTAAGAGATTACTTATTCTCAGTGTTCTCTGTTAGCCTACAAACTGAACACGTCTACTTGCTAGGCTTTGCTGCCAAAAGCCATGCTCATAAAAAGAATCTCATTTGCTACCTAACAGTAGAAAAATGTTATTTGAAATATACTGTATAAACTATCTTTCTAAGCCTGGCTTCACTTTTGTCATACCAGGAGAAAGGGTTGTTTTAGATTTCTTCATATATTTTTGCTATTACTTTCAAGACAGGCCAAGGCAGATCAGTGACAGAATACATACTCTAGAAGCAGGAAATCCTAAGATTCAGTCCTTGGCACCTTCAGTTAAAAATGCTGGTGAATGTGAAAGATTTGTCAGAAATCCTACAGAGCCATTCTCTGTTAGCACTAGACTGGATGACCAACAGTATAATAAGGAATAAAGCAACTTCCTATGAACGTCTTGCTGTGGCAAAGGACAGAAAGCAGGTACTCCATCATTTGTACTTAGCATTCCAGGCTCTAGGCTGTTAACATCCTCCCCATCTTTGCAGGAGGAATTCATTTGAGTTAGGGTTCCACATAATGTCCACTCACCCACTAGAGAAAGATGCCAGTTGGCTAAATAAGCATGTGGACTAGTCAGCTTAACTTTTGTCTTTTCAATGCAATTCAGGGTTTTTTGTTTTGTGAAATTAATATACAAGAAAAACAAAATGAAACTCGTACCTGCTTAAAGGTTGGGTGTGTCCACATCCACAACTGTCTGCTTTGAGGAGACTCATCAGACCTATTTGTGGGTTTCCAAATGAAAGTAACTGGACCAAGTGCATCTTCAGGGTAGCGATCTATCCGGTATAGCATGACAGCACCTTGACACTTCCCAGTAAGACAAGGAACAGCTGCAAATGTTGGACCTGAGGAATAGTGCATTCAAAAATAAAACATTTTCAAATCACACAACAAATGCTGAGAATAGTGCCTCTTTCAATCCCAGAACAGTTTTAGCAATTGAGGACTAGAACTACTGTATTCAGAAATATTTACACAAGCCTAAACCTGATGGAGAAGAATAGGACTATGAGGACTTCTCCTTATGATTTCAAAGCTGATTACTCCTTATTTCTTGAGGGTTTTTTTAAAATTTACTTGTCTTTTGGAAACGTGAAACAGAAAGGAAAAGATTACTTAATTCCCTCTCCATTTCCCATAAGGTAAGCTTGTTACTAATCATTTCCCTACTCAGTTATAGCAACTAATCAAATATAGACATATTTGTAAATTAGAATGCTCTTCTTATTTCCTCTTTGTGTAGAGAATGTGCCAGGTATCAAACTGGGTGCATCACAGAAATAATGCTGTCTCACACCACTTTAAATATTGTAGCTCCATGCTCAAGAATACTGGAATTTGTAGTTTTACAAGGTCTTTAGCCTTCTCTGACAAAAAGTTCTGATGCCTCACAAAACTATAAATTTCAGCATTCTATAGGATTGAGCCATGGTAGTTAAAACTGTATCAAACTGGATTATTCCTACAGTGCAGATGCACCCTCTGGTTATATCGAAGTTATACTCTAACAAATGCAAGTGCTCAATAATTACACCTCTCTTGCATGTAGTATTTTCTTTATTATTTTATCTATTGCTTAAAGAAGACAGGCAAACTGCTTTGAGCATCTCCTCCAAATCAGAATCAAAACTGGTCTGGATAATTATCTGAGCATGTACTAGTGATTTCTAGGACTTACATGAAAGGCTACTCTAAATATACAATAAGCAATTTGTTTTAGAAGGTTACATTTTATATCATAAACTTACAATATATCTAATTACATACAATACATAATTTGTTCATTATATAGTACAACAATGTAGTATAATGATCAATATGAATTGCAAAATGATAATGCTAACCCAAATGGAAACAACAAGTACCCAGCAAGCTGGGAAGGGAAAAATACAGGAAAACAAAAAGCTACTCAAAATACTTAGTTCTCTATTACATCATTTCCCTTGGACAACTCTTGGCTGCCCAAATGTGAACAGGCTTAGCATTGCCCAGCTATAGAAAACAGACCCATTCCAGACTAAGTAGTCAGGATCAGATAATTTTAAAAAGCAGTCTGAGGACGTATTACCTGCATCTACATTACACATTCGAGCAAGTGCTGCCAGAAGCTGCTTCTCTTTTCCAATCAACTCCAGACAACAGTAATATGATAAATCCTGATATAAAAGAAGAGCTATTGAATTTCAAACTGTAAAAGAGAACCTTAGCATGCTAGAGGGGCAAGCAGAAAATGGAATAATTTATTTTGTTTAAAAATGTGAGCTATCAATTCCAACCTACTTTCAGGTGCTTAAAGCAAAATACAGAATGGGAAAGCATAATAAATCCAACAGAGGGACCCACATGTCAACCTAATTATACCGCACTGGTTGACAATGTCCTAGTAGCCTCCACAGTAAAAAGATTTTTCAGCTAACATGATGCAAGTAGAATCTGTTAACTGGTGGTTTTAAGAGTTGTACTGAACTGCAGGATGCCAGATAGGCACAGGGACAAAATGCTTGTGGTAGCAGCTCTTCCAGGTTGCAAAAATCTAAGATAAAGCTGCACTTGAAATACTGATTACATCACTGAAAGGATAACTGGAACAATCTGAAAGGGTAGCTGGAATAACACCTCCTGAGCAAAGGTGGAGAGTGGTTAATTAAGATATAGAAAGTATTACATGGAAGTAGGAGAAGATGGGTAGTTTACAAATTTATTGAGAATAAAGCTTCCATTGCAAGAGATGGGTTCAGCGGCCAATTTTCTGCTCTCCAAGTGTCTCATGGATTATTCAAATGCCAAAAGGGATTGTGCTGGTGACAGAAAGTACATTTCCTCTTAGTCAAATGTGGATTTTAAAAGGTAAACAGAGCAGGATGGTCCTGCAACATATTTTTAATAGTGGCAAAGCCATTAATGATGTCAAAAGATCATTTGGGCTGAGATGAGAAAATAATTAAAAATGCCAGTCACAGTAGTAGAGATTTTATGGTATGCTGGCATTAAGACCGTTGTGAATCAATCCACAATCTGTGCTCTTCCTACAACAGCTTCACAATATTAAATACAGCACAAAATCCAAAAATTAAACTACATTTTAAAGACTACATGGCATGCTTTGGCCAGAATGGACAAACAAACGGCTATACAGTACCTGGAGGAGGCAATGATTGGTCATGGCTCGGTAGCAGGCCCGGTAGCTCTTTGTTGTGGGCCTGTCTCCTAAGCAATATCCCCATTTCTTCACCATATGAAACCGTTTTGCGTGCCAGATGTGCGTTTCCAACCAGATATTCTTTTTTTGTCTGCGATTGAATTCTGCCACCAAGTTTGTATGGCGCCTCCTGGCTTTGCGACATTTGCTCTTTGGGAGGTCCTTCTTTTGATGTTCAGCTTTCTCTGCCTGTATTATTAGAACAAGTAGCATTATTTTCTTGTACCCACTGGAGGCCAAGTAACTCTGATAGCATATGGCACAGGATAAGGGTGGGGGGAGACATGCAGAAGCCAATGGTTTATCTTGAAGAGATAGTCATCATCCCTTAGGTGCTTGCAGCAAAGAATGAGTGCCAACGTGGTGTAGTAGACGGAGTCTTGGGAGTATGCCTGTGCGTTTGTATACGTACCTTCTAGGCACTTGTTGATTTGTGGTGACCCCATAATTTCATAGGGGTTTCTTAGACAAGGAATAATCAAGAGGTGGTTTTGCTAATTCCTTCCACTTGGTATTCACTGCCAGACTCCCATCTAAGTACTAACCAGGGTTGACACTGGATCAGATGGGATCAGATAAGGTCTTGTGCCTTTAGAGTATTTAGGCCCAGCAGGCTTGGGAGATCCAGGGGGTCATTCAGACTCTGGTTTTTTAATTGTGACTATGCAAATAATCTCACTAACACACTCCAGTTTTATTGTTCATGGTAATTTTTTTATTTTTTTACACTGGACCTACATCTATTCGCATCTCAACGAGTTCTGTTGCTCACATGTGTCAGCACTGCAAATAAAGATGGATTCGACAATTTGGATGTACAGTGGTCCCCCGGGTTACGAAGGTAATCCGTTCCGGATTACCTTTCGTAACCCAGAAGTCTTCGTAACCCGGGGGACCGCTTTCTTGGTAGCACCGCGCGCCAAATTTAAAAGGGCCGGCGCTTTTTTTTTCTTTCTTAACCCGGGTTTTTTTCCGCAAGCCAGGGCCGTTTTTCCGGCCCCGGCTCTTTCGTACCCCGGGGTTTTCGTACCCTGGGGTATTCGTAACCCGGGGGACCACTGTATTTGAAATATATTCAAGGCATGCAGAGTTTTATCCCGATTTATCCCAGGTCTATTTGCATCAGTTCTACCAGGATTATTTCACCATCTGAATAACCCGCAGGTTTAATGCCCACTAAGCCATGAAACTTATTGGATAATCAGACACTCACTCTCATGCACACAAGCTTTCTCTCCCTAGCCAATCTGACAGTGTTGCTGTGATGATAAAATGGGGACGAGGAGAACTATTTATGCTACTTTTAGCTCACTGGAGAAAGGGTGGGCTACATATGTTATAAACAAAAAAAAAAATCTGAAGACGTTCCACAGAAGTCTGTCATGTCCTGTTATATTAGCACCCCATTGTGATTCAAGGCAACTAGATTCCTCTAAATTGTTTTAAAAGTAACCAGAATTATCATCCAATACACCAAATACTATAGCTGCAAGTTAATGAGAAAAATAATGCAACACCTCTATTCTGGCAAGTTCACGGAGTCGCCTGGGTAGACGCTTGATATTGTGGCTCATAGCTCGCCTCCTCATGTGTCTAGGTAGAGACTGAAACACTAAGGTGTTGGAAGACTTCTGTGTAACTGCCTTCAGCATAGCTTTCATTTCAGCAGCACGAGCTTGAACAAAAGGAGACACTGAAAGAACAAATAAGTTGATCAGGCAATGAATGATAAAGAGAAAGACCCTAAATGAGTTCTCTACTTTGCAGCAGTGAGGGTTTAGAAAAACCTAGCACAACATCTTATGTAATTCAACTAAATTTCAACTTAAAATTAACTAAAAAAACCATGGCAACTTCTATGAATATACTAAAAGAGGAGACCAAGCGTTTCTCCCTGGCCTCAGCTGGAGTTTTCAGAGGCACTCCACAACATGACACACATGGAAGGGTTAGGCTCCAGTAATTAGCTATCTTTGATCAGCTACCAAGACTAGGTAAGATTTGTGAACTTTTTATCTATGCTTATACAAGATGGTATTTCTTCCAGGATAGTAGGAAAGTTAAGTTTTACAGGAGTCTATTCCTTCTTTTTACTAGCCCAAATAGAGGCTTAGGTAAATGCAAATGTAAATGTCTGGCCCGTTTTAACTGTGCATTACGAAGCCGAGCCCTCCCTCTAGTCCATCTGCATCGGTCCAGGCCTCAGAGGGAGAGAAGAATCACCGGACCTGATACTCTTCCCCATCACCTTTCCCTTCTCCTCTTGTGTCATGTCTTTTAGATTGTAAGCCTGAGGGCAGGGAACCGTCTAATTATAAGTTTATATGTACAGCACTGTGTAAACCTACAGCACTATATAAATAAAGGTTAATAATAATAATAAATACATAAAAGTTTCATGAGTGCTAGTAAATTTTGTGGACTTGTTTTCTAGACTGCAAAAGAGATGAAGTCATTTTATGACACCGCAGTATTTTATGAGCAAACATAACAATAACTTTATTCTAGTTTTCAACTATTTTGACATGAGCATATCTATGATCATTATATGAAATGTTTTTTCCAAAGCAAGTTACTTGTGCTGTGTTGCTTACCTGTAGGTTAAACATAATTTATTATGTTTAGAAAAATAATTTGTTATTTATTATGTTTAATCTTAACACAAGAATCTGAGATCAAAGCTTCCGAATTTGGACTTGAGGACATGCCAAAAAGAGGTGGGGGGCACAAAAGTTCAATGATCATTGTAGCTCACCCCTATTGTGTTAAACCAGGTGCAGCCACTGTAGCCCTTAACATCCTGGTGGACTGCACCTCTCATCAGTCTAGTCAACAGTCAATAGTTTAATGGGATGTGGGACTTTTTTTCCATGAAAAGCAACTGACCTATGGGAAAAATCATTTGGGAATCAAGATTCAGGCGGAGCTGAATCTGAAAAAAAAAAAGGGTAAACAAACCTACAGTGTATTCAGGCCAAAAGTGACAGCCCTGCCCTGGCTAGTACATAGGGACCACAGCAAAGATTGACTGTAGTTTGTGAATGCTTACCTGTTACATATTTAGGCATTTCATGGAAAGGTTTCTTATGCATGAAGCTCTGTTGTGAGGTTTCAAAGTGCTTATCTATTGGTGGATCAAAGAGACATATATTATGATCCAAGGTAAGTGAACTACAAACTGGATACATAGCTACAATCCATAACAATGATTGAAAGACTGTAAAGGATACCATCTACGAGGGGATATCATAAAGTTTTAATTATCACCTTTAAAAAAAATTGACAGAAAGTTTATTTTGATTTGTAGTTGTTATATCTATGTAGTCACCATCCAGATTTACACATTTTCCCTAGCATTCCTTGACCCTCCAAATACCATTATTGTAGAAGTCTGCAGATTGCGTCTGACAAGGATTTTACACTTTAGTCACTTCTGGCAGAGCCAGTCACAAAAACAAATGACGCAATGAGTTGATTTTCTCAGCAACGTGCACTTAGGGACCAAGGATGACAATGACAAAATGTCATCAATATGGCATAATAACTTCTGGGTGATAATTATTACTTCACAATACCCCCTCGTAAGGTGCAATCTGCAGACTTCTACAATATCAGGTATTCAGAGGGTCAAGATATGCTGGGAAAAATGTATAAATCTAGATAGTGACTACATAGAGATAAGTTAACAACTACAAATCAAAACAAACTTTCTGTCAATTTTGGTGATCATTAAAACTTTACGATACCCCCTCGTATACTGGTGAGCTTATATTATGGAGTCATGGTCCATTTGATCTATTAAGTAAACAAAAAGTTAAATATTTAAATAGTATTTTAAATACAGTATCCACTATAGTATACTTGGAGGAGCCCTGATGGAGCAGTGGTTAAATGCCTGTTCTGCAGCCACTCACTCAAAACCATACGGTTGTGAGTTCACAATACCAGCAAAAGGGCTCAAGCTTGACTCAGGCTTGCATCCTCCAAGGTTGCTAAAATGTGTACCCAGATTGTTGGGGGCAAGTAGCTTACTGTTGTAAACCGCTTAGATGGTATGAAGCGGTATATAAATGAAGCTGTTTGTTTTGTTTTATACTTGGACTGCTATTTCAAAAATTCCTCATTATCTCATTTGGAAGAACGCTGCTAGACAACTGAGATGCTGTTAATTTTCATGCAGCAGTGTCTACCTCTCTTAGTTTGGGGAGCTACCTCAGCCAGGATATCCCCCTGCCCTCAGCAGATGTCTCCCTTTTCTGTGACCATAATGAACTACCGCTCCTGACGCTGCCACTAACCAACATTCATGACCCAGTATGCCAGACACGTTCTTTTGGGGTGAGGAAGTGGGTGTCAGATTTGGCCCTGAGCTTAGCGGTCGATGTTAAGCAGTTCTTGGGACAAGGATTCACTTTTAACTTCCTTACTGACTATTTAAGTGACACTTCAGTTCAGTCTTTTAACTCCCAGGCTTAGTCAGGAATTAATGTCAATTAAAAACTGTAACAACTACCTGGCTTCTTGCGTTGAGAGGTTTTGTCACCAACATTGTGAAAGTACGTTTCATTGTGACTAGGCCCACTGTCAAAGGGAAAAGTCACACTTGAAGGTTGATTCTTCATTTTCTTGGCTCTTTTCTTTTCTTTTGCCTTTGACATTTCTGCAAAAGAAAAAAAGGCATTTAAGGTACAACCCCACCTCTCCTGAACAGCAATGCATTTAGTTCCGGTAGAGTCACAATCATAGTAAACATACACACAGTGACAGAAAGCTGACCAAGGCAAGACCAACGTTCCTCTGATCAATTTTTAAAATCATACAAAAATAAAGTCAGAGGAGGACTGCAGTAAAGACCCTGAGGTAGTTAGCTGAGGATTATTTCTGTGTTTGATTAGTACAATATGGCCAGTTTTCCTCTTCCATTGCCCTATATTTTTTGGAGTCACTCTACCATCCTCACACTGCGTTTTCCAGAAAATAAGACGGTGTCTTATATCAATTTTTGCTCCCAAAGATGCACCAGGTCTTGTTTTCAGGGGGGAAAGAACATTTATTACATATTGTATATATACTTGTATAGAAAAACTTTGCTAGGTCTTACTTTCGGG
Source organism: Urosaurus nigricauda (assembly GCA_034509955.1). Lineage (NCBI taxonomy): Eukaryota > Metazoa > Chordata > Lepidosauria > Squamata > Phrynosomatidae > Urosaurus > Urosaurus nigricauda. The sequence continues at coordinate 224,646,397 of JAOEGL010000004.1, read as the reverse complement.
GGAGGCCTTATATTTAGCAATTCAGCAAAGCCTCTGCTAGGTCTTATTTTCTGGGGATGTCTTATTTTCAGGGAAACAGGGCAGTCGCTGAGTCAACACAGGCCTCTTGCCATGACTGCATTTCATCCTCCCAAGAGTATGGGCCGAACAGCTTAGACCAGTGGTTCCAAAACATTGGTCTTCCTTTTGTTTTGGACTTCAGATCCTAGAAGCTCCAGTCAACTTGGCCAACAGTCAAGGATCCTGGGAGCTGAAGTCCTATATATCCGGAGGGCCAAAATTTGGGAACCACTGAATTAGACAAAGACTGCAAACGTGCCGGAAGATCTTAGAAAATCTTGCGATAGGAGCAGATGTTGAGGGTTGGAAAGGTTCCGGCTAATAACTATCAGTAAGAATGAAAGAGGCGAAGAAGCCAGCGTGGTTTGAGTGTCGGACTACAACTCTGGGGGCCAATGTCCAACTCCTGGATCAGGCATGAAGGCTGGCAGGTGACCCTGGGCAAGTCACATACTCTCAGCCTCTCAGGGAAAGGCAATGGCAGGCCCCTTCTGAATAAATCTTGCCAAGAAAACCCCACGATAAGAAGTTCACCTTAGGGTGGCCTTAAGTCAGAAATCATTGGGGGATACTTGGCCATAGGGAATCACTGGAGGATATTAGCCCATAAGGAATCAGTCCAAGTAGACCATAAGCTGAACATGAGTCAACAGTGCGATGCGGCAGCTAAAAAGGCCAATGCTATTTTAGGCTGCATCAATAGAAGTATAGTTTCTAGATCAAGGGAAGTTATAGTGCCACTCTATTCTGCTTTGGTCAGGCCCCACCTGGAATACTGTGTCCAGTTCTGGGCACCACAATTCAAAAAGGATGTGGAGAAACTGGAGCGGGTCCAAAGGAGGGCAACTAAGATGGTGAAGGGTCTGGAAACCATGCCCTATGAAGAACGCCTTAGGGAGCTGGGGATGTTTAGCCTGGAGAAGAGAAGGTTGAGAGGTGATATGATAGCCCTGTTTAAATACTTGAAGGGATGTCACATTGAGGAGGGAGCAAGCTTGTTTTCTGCTGCTCCAGAGACTAGGACCCGGAACAATGGATGCAAACTGCAGGAAAAGAGATTCCACCTCAACATTAGGAGGAACTTCCTGACAGTAAGGGCTGTTCGACTGAGAGTGGTGGAGTCTCCTTCCTTGGAGGTCTTTAAGCAGAGGCTGGATGGCCATCTGTTGGGAATGCTTTGGGAGTTCCTGCATGGCAGAATGGGGTTGGACTGGATGGCCCTTGTGGTCTCTTCCAACTCTATGATTCTATGATTGGGGAATATTAGCCCATAGAGAAGCATTGGGGGATATTAGCCTCCTTCTTCTCACCTGCGAGGCTCTTCGGGGCTTAATTCCAGGCCTCAGGGAACGAGAGGGAGAGAAAGAACCGTCCTCCTCCTTCCTCTCAGCAACGGCCTCTGAGTCTCTCTGCTTAATCTCCAACACGCTTCTCCCACTTCCGCCCAGGCGGGGAATACAAGAAGCCACTTCCTTTTCTCTCTCAGCTCTCCAAACTACATCCCCCAGAATCCTCCTCGTCGACGCAGTACGGTGGCCGAACGTTCCCCACAGGAATAGTTATAACTTGTCCATCTATCCACCCTCAGCCTATGATTGGTCAGTGGCAGAGCGGTGGATCCACCCACTCACCCTAGCCCCGCCTCTCAAGGAAATCACCACTGACATTTACTTATATCCCTCGCTGCGGGTTACGGTGGCCGACAAGGTCCTGAAATGAAGACCGAGACAGGAGCGACGAAAACGCAAATATAAAAAAAGCCTTCAGCCACCGACGCGTGGAACTACATCCCCCATAATGCCTCTCCGCAGTACGGTGGGCGAAGAGGGCCGAAAGACTAAAATGACAGCCAGTATAAAGTCCAAAGGCACAGAAAGTAAAGGCTAGTTCTTGTTGGGTCTTCTCTGAGGCTGCTGCTATGGCTGCTCTGGTGAAGAAGATCATCACAACCGCCAAGGCTCCTGCTGCCATGGGGCCCTACAGGTAAGGCTTCAGGGAGGGTCTCGCCTGTGGAACCCACTGCCACAAGATATGGCCCAAAACACACTGGGGGAATAACCTTTAACTGTTTTGTGGCTCAAGGCTATGGAATTCTGGGAGTTGGAGTTTGTTGTGGGGCCCAGAGGGCCCCACAGCAAACTCCAACTCCCAGAATTCCATAGCAATTGACCCAAACAACAAAATTAAAGCTGTCCCAAACCAGGTTATTCCTCCAGTGTGGATGCAGCCTTTGTGTTTTGGATCCAAGAATGTTTTAGGTCAAATGTTTTTATTCTTTTAATAACTGTTTTTAATATTCTAATAATAATAATAGTAATAATAATAAGTTTTGTTTTTAATCTTGCCTCTCCCAAAGGTTCGAGGTGGGTCGCGGCCATAAAATACACAAAATAAATAACTGCAATATAAAATTGCCAATATAATTAAATATATATATTGTGCATGAAATATAAATACAATTAAATGCAAGCGTAATTAAAATTACGTGGAATACATAAGTCATGTTTGTGAGCCGCCTGGGTCCCAACTTGGGAGAAAGGCGGGATAAAATAAAATCTATATATGAACTTTTTTTTCCTACATAATACTAGCCTTGAGAATTCTCTTTGCTCAATGTAATATGGCTCTACAAGTCCATGATAGCATAACTTTCTATTCCACTTTTTATTATTTTTAATATTTGTAGCCCTGCAATATAACATGACGTTTGGCCTTTAATCCACTTGTTTAGCTTTTTATCCAATTACAGATACATATGCTAGATGAATATCACCTATATTTCTTAAAGTATATTAAAGTTGTTTTGCCTCCTTAACCTTAATTGTGAAAAAAGATTTTTATTTCTATTCCACACTTCATTCCATTATTCTAGGACTGGCATCCACTCTTTCTACTTTCTTTGTTGGTTTATTATTTATCAAAAACGTTAATCTATCCATATCTCTTAGTTCCCAAATTTTTTGAAACCGTTCTTTTATCAATGGTGGGCCTTCCGCTTTCCTTCTTCTTCTTTTTTTTTTTTTTTGCTATCACCAATCTAGTTTCAGTAACAAAATAAATTACAGTTCTCCAATATTTGTCTTCATCTTCTTTATGTAGAATGGAGGTCATATTGAGCAAATACATTTCAGGAATTGAAGATACTATTTTAAATATTTTCTGCATAGTTACATGGATTTTAGCCCAGGGATCTCTTTTCCTGTAGTTTGGATCCATTGCTCTGTGTCTTAGTCTCTGGAGCAGCAGTAAACAAGGAATTTACTTGGAGTTTATCAAACGGGAGGAATTTCTCTTTATTTTGAATGGAGCCAATTGGAGCCAATTCGAATTCACGTGAATTGGCTAGTTTAGCGAATTTATGTGAATTCCAATTGCATTTGGAATGCGTTCAGAATGACTTCCCATTACCCGAAAATGACTACCCATTGCCTGAAATTGTGTGAGATGCTTTAATACAAAATAACGTAACACCCATGATTGCGTTCAGAATTACTTCCCTTTTGCCCAAAATTGTGTGAGATACTTTAATACGCAATAACGTGAAACCCCATTATTGCGTTCGGATTGCCATTAGATTATACTTCCAATTTCTGTCATCTGATAAACTCCTAAGTAAGCATACATAGGATTGAGAGCTAGTGTGGTTTGAGCATTGGACTGCAGCTCTGGAGACCAGGGTTCAGTTCCCCACTTGACCATGGAAACCCACTGGGTCACCTTGGGTAAGCCATACACTCTCAGCCCCAGAAAACCACATGATGGGTTGCCATACAACTTGAAGGCACATAACAGCAACAATATATAAGACTGCAGCCTAACACAGCATCTAAAAACTGTACATTCCCAGTGGTCCCACTTAATCATGGTTTGCTTTCTCAGGGCCTCTTTTAAAGGATAAAAGGATTTAGGTTATTTATTTCAGATTTTTTTCTGTATTCTTAAACTACTATTGGTGTGGGTTACAGAAATCATATGTACACGCACACACTCATAACTACCTTTGCTGTTTCAGTGGGGGAGACAGTTCCTTTTGTTTATCTCTCAGTTTCCATTTTCGACAGAATAAATCATTGATTTGCTCTACAGTCTCAAAGCTAAAGTTAATGAGTAACCTTTAGTTTGCTTTGAGATTGTTCTTTTTCTTATGTAATGTAGTTTGCTTTGAGATTGATTTTTCCCTCACAAACTGCAGAGCTTTTAAGGAGGATGCAGTTTAATCAGTTTTGCTTGCAAAATAAAGATATGTTGAGGTCCTAGAAATTATAGAAGTATTGCCTTCGTTTCATTTATCTCTTCTAAAATACATATTGGAAAGTAATGTCCCAGTTGTCTTACTGATACTTGTGAGATATGAAATAAGGCATACTTACAATATTGGAACATGTGTGGGCATTGAGAGTCTCCTGTATGAAATCTTTTGGATTTTCTGGAGCTATATTTTAAATTGAAACAGTGCAGTCTTGTGTATGTCTACTCTACTGAAGCACGAGTCATATTGACTGCAATAAGACTTATTCAAGAGAAAATATAGAATTGTATTTGGCATCAGGTGCATTGTGCAATATGATTCACTTCTAGTCTTAAAGAATTATCACTTGTGAATCTAAGTGCAAGTCATGTCATTCTAGAAAGGGCTACAACATACCAGAAGGATGCCATAGGTTGGTGGTACTTTGAATTAAGACAGTCCCCAGTGTAATTCCTGATATGCCAATTACAAAGACCAGGCCTGTAACCTATGGAAGACTATTAATAGAGCAGAGTACTGTTACACATGCTGAAAGACAACTGTTAGTAAACTTCCTTAAATTAAATTTAGTTGTTGCTATTATATGCTTTCAAGTCAATTTCAACTTATGGTGAACCAATCATAGCATTTTCTTGGCAAGATTTATTCAGAAAAAGTTTGTCATTACCTGCATCTAAGGCTGAAAGAAGAATGTGCAAAGGCAGGCATACTGCTGAACATAAAGAAAACAAAAATAATGACCATGGAGAATCTACATAAAGGAGAGAAGGGGCAGGGACAGCTCCACCATACCTAGGCACAGAGGAAGATTAAAGGGAGAGAAGAAGAGGCAGAATCTGCTGGACCTGATACCTCCCCCCACCCCCGTCGCTGCCATTCCTTTCTCCTTTTAGATAGTAAGTCTGAGGGCAGAGAACTGTCAACTCTGAGAGCATTCCTGAAGAGCGGGTTATAAATAAAAATAAACAAATAAACAAATAAATAAATAATAAACCTGGATAATGAGAATATCGAAATAGTTAAAGATTTCCCATACCTTGGATCAAACATTGATCAAGAAATAAGACTAGGAATGGGAAGGCTAACCATGAAAGAACTAGATAAGATCCTAAAGTGTAATGTTATACAACTGAGCATTAAAGTTAGAATCGTCCAAGCCATTATATTCCCCATCACCATGTATGAATGTCAAAGCTCAACAGTGAAGAAAGCTGACAGAAAGAGAATCAATTCTTTTGAGATGTGGTGCTGAAGAAGAGTGCTGAGGATACTGTGGGTGGCCAAGACAAACAAATGGTTTATAGAACAGATAAACCCAAACTCTCTGGAAGTAAGATGAGGAAACTAAGGTGGTCATACTTTGGCCACATCAGGAGAAGGCCCAACTCACTGGGAAAGATGAAAATGCTAGGAAAGGTGGAAGGCAGTAGAAAGAGAGGTAGACCACACACCAGATGAGTAGACTCAGTCAGGGAGGCCATGGGCCTGAATTTGCAGGACCTGAACAGAACAGTGGAGGACAGAGGTTCTTGGAGATGTCTCATTCACAGGGTCTCCATGAGTTGGAGCCAACTCAAGGACAGTTAACTGCAACAAGGCTGAGAGAGTATGACTTGACCAGGATAACCCAGTGGGTTTCTATGGCTGAGCAAGAGTTCAAACCCTGGTTTCCTAGAGTCCTAGTTCAGCACTCATACTTGCTGGTCAAATAGGATTATAGACATCCTGCTACATTCTTAGAAATGCCATGATGCATTCATTTTGCCAAGTAAGCACCAGGTCTATGTTTTTTAAAAAGATGACTAACTATATAAAGAACTAATATTTAAAACAATGAACTTGTATTAGAATCATCATTGGTGCAAGATTTCCCCCCCTGTGAAAAGCATTCTCTTGTAAGAATCACATGCACATATGTGAACAAAGAGTTCATATTAATATGGCATCTTCACTCATTTCAGTACTTCTGTTGTGATTTTGTCTGAGCTCCTTGTTTTTAAATATTCCTTGTTTAAGTACATAGTACTGTAATAACTTCACCCACCCTCTGCAACAATTTAGTTGGGGTGACACCCAGTTCCTTTGCAATTCATTCATTCCCAACTCTTTCTACCTATATATGAATAAGGAACTCATCATATTAGTTGCTTCATCTCATATATTATGAGGATATTCACTAAAGTTGTGGAGTATATTTTTTAATACAGTACATGGAAAGCTTCTTGGCTGCTTCAAGTTGGAAAATGCTGTAATACATTGAGCAAAAGGCCTGATTTGCTGTTGGTGCACTTTTCATTCATTAATGCAGAAGCTACCTTAGATGAAAATCAATCAGTGTAACAAATAAAAATGAAAGAGCCAAGCAGTCTGTATTCAAAGCAGAGTCTTGAGCAAGTTTTAGTACAATTACTTCTGACAAAAATGCTTCATAATCATCTTTGATAACACGTCAATGCTGCAGAGGTATTTCCTTCTCCAACGAGATAAGCTGATTTAATCATCTGAGTATGGAGCTTCATAGTGAAAACTGCACTGTCCACATACATGTTCAGAAGACTTGTGGGAGTATCAGGTTCTTTAGAAATAAAAACTTCATTTTTAAAAAAAAAAACAAACCCTAAATGGGGTACAAAATAACTCAGTGAAGACTGAGCATGTTCAATGGGCTTTGTTGCTGTTGTGTGCCTTCAAGTCGTTTCCAACTTATGGTGACTCTAAGGTGGAACTAGCATAGAGTTGTCTTGGCAAGGTTTGTTCAGAGGAGGTTTGCCATTGCCTTCCCTTGAGGCTGAGAGAGTGTGACTTGCCCAAGGTCACACAGTGAGTTTCATGGCCGAGATGAGAATCAAACTCAGGTCTCCAGAGTTGTCGTCCAACACTTCAACCATGCCAAATGGTTGCTGGGAAAATGTGGTTGTTTCAACAGGAGCACTCTGAAGCTTCTGCATGTCCCACTTGTCATTCCTGAACATGGGATAATAACAAATGAAACAACAGTCTTTATTTCAGATAAAATAAAAGGCTCATGCCATTAGGTGATGAGCTAAAAGCCATGTGATTATCAACGGAAGAGATTTTTCTCCTTGTACATAGTGTAAGACTGTTTGTTCTAAATAAATGTTTTCAGTGTTCTGCCATAGACAGGAGAAATGCTGTTGTCAGAATATCCTTCCAGCATTTAATTTCCTTTGAAAGCTTCCCCTTTTATAATTGAGCATTGCAATCTGCTGTTCCAAATGAGTTGGCAGAACCACAACGTATTTGGAAGAGGTTCCAGTCTGCTGAACTTGCATGTAAGGGAGTGCAGGGTGACATTCTTGAGTTGTCTATTAAGCAATTTAGAAAAGCTGCAAGAGACATATCAACTTAGATTTCCAAAGGAGCTATTTAAATTGGCATTCTTGTACCTTATCACAGACTTATTAGCTTAGTACTTGCTTTGCCTTGACAACATAAGAAATGCTGGGATGGACACTCCTGTACACAACCTCGATGGCCTGGAATTCCACTAGCATCACAACTTCAGCTGATTATGAATATCTTTGTGAGACAATCTCAGAATCCAATATACATAGAACTCATAGACAACCCCGGATTTCCATTACTCTTACTGCAAATGTTACCACTGATATGAAGGTCTTTTGAATGATGCCAAAATGGCTTCCTTGTTGTCCTTCCATTGGCAGGCAAAACCCTTTTTATTTTGACAGGCATTTAATAAGAAAGTGTTTAAAGAATGGGCTAAGGGGTGCTCTTTTTAAAACATTTTAAATCTTTTGAATTGTATTTAAGTATAGTTCTAAACTGTTTCATGCTGTGATTTTGTTTAATTCTGTTTTAATGTTCACTTTTTGTATGTTTTTAGTTGTATTGTTCTTTTTATACTGCCTTGAGTCCAAATTTTGGAAGAAAGGCAGGATACTAATAACAACAAGAATAATATGATGTGCTCTGAACTCACCCAGATTCTTCTCCAAATGGGCAGAGGAGCTAGAATGAGTTTTAGAGGAATAGATCAGAGTTCTTGGCATTGTTCTGGCTCCATTAAATGAGAAATGTTTTGGTCCTGAAGAGGAAAAGAGACCTCAGGCAGCATGTCCAGTTAAGGGCACTGGGCAATTTTCTGATGTGAAAATTGCCCAGGTATAATGGCAGGGTGCCCCAATTTGAGATGTATCCAGCAGATTACAAGGCTGGCAAAAAAATGAGCTTGCATGTTGTAGTCAGGTATAAGGACGTTGATTAGATGAGTCATGCTAGTACATTATTTATAGGGGTTAACTAAGAGCTGTGATTTTTATGATTACTAATTAAATTTAGTCTTAGAAATAATTTCTTAATCAGTTTGTGGGCATAAGTGTTGGGGTTGTTGCATGTAATCTGGTTCATTACAGCAATTTAATCTAGTTTGGTCCTGCAAGTTTCAAGCGTCTCATTTGATTCCAAGCTACACATTACTCTCAATTTTTAATGATGTAGCAGAAGTAAGAGTAAATCCACGACTCTCAATGGTGCATTAGCAAGAAGATTCTTTAAATAATCACTAAGTCTGTTTTCCTCACTCTAAATGCCCCCAGCTGTTCTTCCTCCACAGCACTATGCCTTACCAAGAAAACCCTGTGATAAATTCACCTTAGGCTCTCCATAAGCTGGAAATGACTTGAAGGGACACAACAACAGAGAACACTAGTACTTGCGTTTGTGAGCTTATCCTGCTTGTGGGCTTCCCATAGATATCTGGTTGGCTACTGTGAAAACAGAATGCTGGACTAGATAGATGTCTGGTCTGATCCAGAAGGGCTCTTGTTAGGATTTCCATGTAACAGTCTTAACTGCTTGTCACTATGGGTAGAAAATATGTGGAAATCAAACTGTTTCTAAAAGAAAGTACTAAAAAGGACAAAAGAAGGTACTATCCAGCAGTTAAATCTCTCTTTTTCTTTTCCCACCTCTCTTTTCAAAAACTCTCTACTGTACTTTTAAATCTTAGTCAAGCGGTATTGGTCGACCGGACTATGTACATTGCAGGACAACTAGGCATGGATCCCACCAATGGACAACTTGTACCTGGAGGAGCAAAAGAACAAACTAAACAGGTAAAACATGATCTTGCTCTCATTGTAAATAATAATAATATTTATTTTTATCTCGCACCTCTGCGCAATGCAGTCGTGGCGGCTTACAACATTAAAATCCTATGGTGTGTATTAATTACTAAGGGGATGTCCACAAGGCAAGAAATTGACAAATGGGTGCACCATTTCACCATCCAGGAGGGCTCAATCTGCCTAAAGCTAGACCTCTATTGAACAGCGTAGGTAGAAAAAGAGATGCCCTTCAGTGGGAGCCCACAAAAAATAAGGTACCCAGCCTTTTCAAGACAACATCTGCACTTCCACTTGTTGCAGTGATGACTAGGAAGAGCACAGAAAAATAATGGATGTGCCAAAAAATATTTTGTGCCTTTTCCATTTATTCCTAGCCTTTCAGGGAAGCCCCAGTCAGTTAATTACTTGCAAGTTATGTCCTTTGGACTGGGGCTTCGTAGTTTTAATAGTTTCCTAAATTTTATTTAGGCATGGTGCTATCTGTGCTTGCATAGAATGTCCCGTTTTGAGTCCTAGGAGTAGAGTATGAATAAATAATTCACTGGAGTTCATTCGTGTATTTTTTTCCTTAAGGCCCTTCATAATATTGGGGAAATTCTGAAAGCTGCTGGCTGCGACTATGGCAATGGTGAGTAAATTTCAACTGAAGTGAGTACCTTAACTTTTCATTTGAAGAGAAAAAGAAAGCATAATTTATACCCTTTCATTTTTTGACACAAGTTTTGATACAGGCATTTTGCTGGGGCCCCATTTTATGTGTGTCAGGTTTTTGAAGGATTCTAGTATTTCATATTTTCTTTACTGAGGGAGAAAATTCTGAGTTAACATTCATCCATGACTCTGACAAGATGATCCATCAATGGCTGTTTCTTAGACCTATGTTGTACTGTACTCTGAGGTTGCTGCCACATTTCAGAAATAAAGCAGTTTGACACCAGTTTAACTTCCATGGCTCAATGCTGTGGAATTCTGGGATTTGTAATTTGGTTGGGCACCAAAGCTCTCTGACAGGAAAGGCTAAATATTTAACAGAATTACAGTTCTCACAATTCCATAGCATTGAGTCATGGCAGTTAAAGTGGTGTCAAAGCACTGTATTTCTGCAGTGTGGATACACCCCAAGTTGCACTGGAACACATAGGGGCTTTCTAAATTGGCAGGAAAGTGTGACATGAAGTTGCCTTTTCCTTAATGCTTAGCAGCTGCACCACAGCCTTTAGATGGAGCTGCACTGTTCCGCAGTTTTTAAAAAAGAAGCTGGGAAAACCAGCACCTTTTTAAAGGCGCTTCTTCTCCCCTAAAATGCAAAAAAAGCATTTTCATGGCACAATTTCCCTTTTTCTCATCTAAAGGCTAGAGTTTCATGCAGCCATGAACACACTTCTTTTTGCCAATCTAGAAAGCCCAACAGGATTCTTTTGCCTGGGAAGTTGAAATCAAAACAAATTATCTTCATAAGCAAAGAAAAAAGCAGGGATTTGTTTCATTTTTAGGATTTGTACACTTAGTCGGAAACATCTTGAACCCACACAACAAATACAACAAAACAGTGTTTTATATTTCATATGCCTTTATTTCCAACTTTTGTCAGCTCTGTATAGAATGAAAGTTGTGAACAGGATTTGAAAAAGCAATTTGAGAATTAGGTGATAGAATTCAGTATCAGATATGCCAGGGACATTTTGTATCTCATTTCATTGAGATAGCAAATACCCATTTGGGACAGTTAAGGAATTGTGAGATCTGTTCCCAAATAACACTGTCCTTGGAGATGAAAAATTGGTAAGTGTTCCATATAATGGTATAATGCTAAAGCAGTGGTTTGCAAAGATTGGGTTATTGTTCTAGTTGCAAGGGATTTCTGGTACAATAAAACACATGGCTTAGTAAATTTCATGTGTGGTTCAGGGTAATGGCAAGGATGACCTAAGCACAAGCACACTTCTTTGCTGGCTAGCCTTAGGGCAGCAAGTCTAGTGCCTTCCAGGTACTTTGGACATCTGGGTCAGCATCCACCCCAGCAATCCTGGCCAATCAGAGGCTAACATAAGTAAACTTCACAATTACATGAAGAAAATCAAGAAATAAAACCTAGGATCAAGTTATTTGCTGTACAGTCCTGTATAGCTTCACTCTCAAGTCTTCCTGAGTTTAGTGGAACTTACTCCAAACAGCTGTGCATAGCAGTGCACCTTCAATTGTGCTTACAACATGTTTATTTGGAACTAGTTTATAACAAGTGTTTCTAACTTCAGTGGTAAAGACTACTGTGCTGATGGCTGACATGAAGGACTTTGATGATGTTAATGAAATCTACAAGCAGTGTAAGTACCGCTAGTGGTTTGTAATATTTGCGTGCTACTGGTCACCAAGAGGGCTTCAATGAATAAGGCAGCTAGGATAGGAAGGACATACTTGCTGCTGAGCAATGTAGATAGGTTATTTTAATTCCAGTGCTCATTTTCTGTAAAATTTTATTTTTTGTACTAAGACTGGAAAAATCCATGTTAAAATCCTCTTCCAGCCATGAAGCTCCTCTTCTCTGTCTCAATCTGCTTTTTAATTCCTTCTTAGTTTCTAGACTTCCAGTATCAAATATATAAACTGGGAGTTGACAAAGTTTGTCCCATATGCCACATGCACCCCCTAAATCATTTTTATGTTCCTCATGACTCTCTGCATATGTTTAAAAATCTAAACACTGTTTTCCTGTTGGTTTTTGCTTTAACAAGTCACCCTACAAAGCCTGAAATCAAAATGAAATGGGCATCTGATCACTTCTAATTTTGACTTTTCTTTCCATTATTAGAACTTTTTTGTCATTTCAGGGCTTGCTTTCATTTCAGTTGCCAGACTGAGAGGTCACTCTTGTACTTTCAGTGGTTGTATAAAAGAAGGAATTTCAGTAAGTGTTGTTTGTCACACGACCAGATAATATGCAAGATTTCCTAGGATTCCTTCTTCTGCACACCCATGAAAGGTCTGGCAGCCATAAGTGCAGGTGCTGGTGGTGAAAATTTGGCTCCCTCCTCCAAACCTGCCCACCCCTACTATAATCTTTAACGTTTTGGAGATCCTCCCCCAATAATGAGCTGCAATTCTGTGTTTAATGAAGTGCCTGTAACTACAAAAAGCACACACCTTTTGCTTGTGTTGTTTTAATCTCTGATGTAAAAATTTGTTCAGGCTGAAGGCAACAGTAGAGCCAATTAATCCAATTATTTAATATGTGTAAGTTATTGCTTCAGTCAGGTGATAGAAAGAGCTATGTGGAGTAATTAAAGCCCAGCTCCTTGTCTGCTGAAAATGTCTGCAAGACATTACTTGGCACAGCCCTTGCATGACATTTAAAAGCTTGGTTTAAAAATTAATTCTCAGATCACTGTCTTTAGTACTTGCATTATGCAATATCAGAATACATACAGCCTTGCAATATAATTAAGAGGCTTATTCTGCATTACTCAACAAGTTGCTGTTTAGCATAGTCATGAAAATGCATTACTGAATATAATCAATATATTTAAATACATTTGTCTGTCTTCAACATATAGTTTTCAAGTGCAACTTTCCAGCCAGAGCAGCTTACCAAGTTGTTGCTCTTCCAAAAGTAAGTGTTGTGTTGTTTCTGCAAAAACTGATTGACTAAATTCTTACAGATGGAAAAACTGTTTCTGGGCTTTGTTAGTGTGAATCCCTTAAAATCCTTATGTCTGTCTACTAAGAGTGAAGTCCTATGCATGTGTATTTGGAATTCAGCCCCACAGAGTTCAAAAGGGATTCCTTCTAGTGAGTGAGTGATGTGCTAAGAATTTAGTGGCAGCTCTAAAAACTGATTGTGGCATTAGCTTTAGTAGACTAGAAGATCTCATGAAAAGCTACCACATGAACACACTAATCTTATCTGATTTTGGCAGCTAAACAGGATCTAACGTGCTGTATATTTAGATGGAAGACCAACAGGGATCTCCCAAGTAGGAGTAGGAGAGAAATGTTTCTGAAATTTTGGACAGCTGTTGCCAGTACTGGACCATATAAACCAATGATCTGACTCAATGTAAGATAGCTTTCTATGTTGCTGTCCTCAATGAGGTTTTCTATACAGAGATCTTCCAGAACGAGACCTTTATGTAAGATTTTTAGGGTGTATTGGAACCACAGCAGAACAGGTGGTTCACCAGCTCTTGGTAAAATGTTAGTAGGGCTTGCATTAGATTGCACTCTCTGGAAAAAAATACTTCTACTACATAAAACAAGTACAGTGGTCCCCCGGGTTACGAAAACCCCGGGGTACGAAAGAGCCGGGGCCGGAAAAACGGCCCCGGTTTGCGGAAAAAAACCCGGGTTACGATAGAAAAAAAGTGCCGGCCCTTTAAATTTGGCGCGCAGTGCTACAAACAAAGCGGTCCCCCTGGTTACGAAGACTTCCGGGTTACAAAAGGTAAGCCGGAACGGATTACTTTCGTAACCCAGGGGACCACTGTATAAATTTAGTAGTTCAGTCACATAGAATGTATTTATTTGCCTACCCACCCAAAATGGAAATGGTAATGAAAATCTACAAAATTTGATGACAAGAATTGGTTTAATAAGAAGAGGGAAGGGGACATTAGGAAAAAGATCAGAAAGCTATGGGTTTAACTTCGGAATATAATAAAACCACAGAATCTTAGATGCACATTGTGGTGATACATTTATTGGGCTAGCCAAAAGGCACAAAATGCATAATGCTGGCTTTATGGAATGGCCTGCCAGACGAGATCCATCAAATTGCCAGCCTAGACAGCTTCAAGAAAGCTGTAGAGGCAAATCTCTTCCGGCAGGCCTTTTCGGAATAAAGTACTCAGCCACACAATGATCTTTCCCATATATGCAATGATTCTGCCCATTGATATTAGATTGTTACTAGATTTTAATGCTTTCTTGTAACTTTAATTCTAACTTGTTTAAGTCTTTTTTAAGGGGGGATATTGTATGTATACTGTATTATTGTATGGTTTTACTGCTGTACACCACTTTGTTTTTACAAAAAGCGGGAAAGAAATAAAAGTTTTACTATTTATTACGGTATTATGGTTTTACCACTGGCTTCATCAAACAAAAATGGTTGGGGGAAAAACCATGCAGGGGTTAAAAACCTGAGTGTTGACATAAGTCTGCATCTTGCTTGAGGTGTTTGCTTAAGACAGTCTTGAGAGCCGATTTAAATAGAAAAAGTATGTTTTTAGGCCACTTATCCCAGAACCTTGAGGTGGCTGGGAACAAAGAAATGCAATAAAATTGCCTTCTTTCTTGGCAACAACCAGGGAGCTCCATTTGAGAAGTGGATCAGTCTCTCTTCTGTGCATGTCCACCACATGGAATTTGCCTCCTATTGACATATTTTATCTCCAGACCTGACAGCACATAACCTCCAGGGCTGCCAGAGTGAAAGATGAGGATGGCTCTTGTTCCTGTAAAAGCTGTGTAGAAGAGGGAGTATCAAGAGGTATTGTTATCTTGTTGCATGACAAGCCACACCTGTTGATAATTCCCTTTGCTACCTTATCTTCAAAGGGATAGGAGCCCTCTCCAGTTTTTACTCTGGCAATGTATTTCAAGAGACTTGCTGTACTTTGCCTAAAAAGTGACCTACAAGGGTATCACCAGAATGTCTATTTTGCATTTTGTTGTATAGTTAATGTGTTTGCCCCTGCATTTTAAAAACAGGACAGGAAATCTGATATTCAGGGTCTCAGGTACGTCTGAGCAGCCCTGGGTTGTAATGTAGATCTAGCCTCAGCCTTCTAATCTCTAGCCTCAAAACTGCTGGTGCATGAAGGCCATGTTAAAAGTGCTAATTGCAGTTCTGTCTTCCATTCTTGTCTTCAGATTATGCCTTTTATTAACATGCTTTATCTGTGTTCTCAGTTTCTTTCTTCCCTCCAAATCTTCTCTTCATTAGTATTACCTCTCACACAATGAATTTCCTATGGCACCTCCTTGGGGACAAGACAATTTGTGATCCATGCTAGTTATAAAGTGCATGTGAAGTAACATCAGTGCACACAGCATGCATATGTTATTCCATCCAAATAAATCAGTACACTTCATCTGTACTCTCGGTTTAAAAGGAGCCTTGTACATGAGTATGAGTCAGGAGGAGGAAGAGGAGAATTTCCAAATCATAGTTGCCATCTAGTATGAGACAGTATGGAAAGGTTTGTTTCTATAAGTTATGTCCCAGCTATTCCATTTCCTTTAGATAGACTGAACTGCCTTTTTTTTTTTTAATGGATCACGTTCCAAGCACAAAACAAACTAGAGGATACACATCTCCCTGCTGTAATAGGAATTCTTTCCCCCCGAAAGCATTCTGTGGAGTCTCAAGTCTAGCTTGGCAAAAGTGGTTCCCTTATGAATGAATGTACATTTCAGTATTGTCTACTGTAAGTGCCAGAAGATAATAGTTGTATCCCATGGTGGTCCTTCCCTTAGCATTTAAATTGAGCCCCGATTTTTATTCCCCATTAAGTCCTAGGAAGTTTAGGCTTGAGATGCAGATCAGAAAAAAATTGGATGCCCTGGCTTATGAATGCAAGTGCTGGTTGGTGCTGCTGCAAAGCCATCTTTGGATGTAACCTACCTTCAAAGTTATATTGACAGAAAACATGTGGGAAAAGAGGAAGCCACATCCTTGTGCAGCCAATGAAAGACTTGAAATGAAGAGGGCTATCCTGCAGTGACTGTCTGCTGAAGTTATGTGCCTTTTTTTTTTTAATAGGGTGCACGTGTTGAGATTGAAGCTATTGCTGTCAAGGGACCACTCCAAGATGCTTCAGCATGACTATAAACCTAGTGCCTCTGTATTTCCCTCCCCTTCCCTCCCCATTTAATCTCACTGTTTGTATGGCTCATTTCTACCCACTAACCTCTTCCTAAAAGTAATCATCTTCAGGACTGGGAGCCTGCTTGAAGTATACTAACAGATTTTAGCACTAGCACAGACACCCCCTTCCCCATGTGTAATTAAGGCTTATGCAGGGCTTAGTATTGTTGAAGAAGTCAGTGAGTGGGACTGAGAGTTACTTAAAAAAACCATGAACAAATAGGTTACTGTATATACTTAAGTGCCAGAATACACTGAGTTTACATTGTACTAACTGAAAACTGTACCTTTAAAATACTAGAACTGTGCCTTTAAAATATTAGAAAGACAATGAAGAATTCAGAAAGATTACTGTAGAACAAAATGTTTGATTAGTTCACATTACGCTAGAAACAGCCATTGAACTTATCTGAAATTACTATATAAGCTAGTGTTCAAAGATGCTGCTAACTTTATAATGAAAATGTTTGTGGCATATTTTCTAAGTCATTTTTTCAAAATTACACCACCCACCAGATATAACTTTAAATGAGCCTTTTTGCAGGAATGTTAAGAAATAAACAAGTTCCACAGTTTCATATTTGGGCCTCTTTTTTACTTCAATAAAAGAAACATGTTTGAAATATTCTGGTGGACCTACCCATAACGGAAATCCCAGGTGGTAGTGCAGCCTAGCTGATGCCACTGCACCAGGGTGTGCTCTCAGTAATATGTGTTTTTCTGTCAAGTTACTAAAATTAGTTTAAAATGTTATACAACGTAGATGAGTGAACTATCACCACTGTTGTTAGGAATTGCAGCTCAGTGACATCTGGAGGGTCCACACTCTGGACCTAAAATGCAAAAACAAATCACCCATCCTTCCCAGAAGGAGTCTGAAGGCATTTTGATGCAAAATATTTGTTTTCTTGGGAGAGGGGGATGATAGCCTCCCTATACTCCAACAGTTTCACACCCCTGATCTAAAGGAATGGCATATCAAATCAGCAGATGACAAAGACACGAAGAATAGCCAACACATTAAAATACAAGCTCATATTCAAAAGGCTGGAATACTGAACCCAAACTACAAAATGAGTTTCAGCAAAGAAAAATATAAAGGTTTACATTCAGATAACTGCCCCCCTCTTTATCACACATATACCCCTACCTACCTCAAAGACAGAAGTATAAGGTGACAGAAGACTGCTTGGTATTAGTGAAGAGGACTCAAAGCCTAAATCCACTTGTTGGTCCCAACTAAAGTAGACCAAATGAATCAATGTTTACACGCTTGTACACTTAGCAAGTTTGTATTAAATTTGTGGATCTACATTAACTGAAATTAACAATTGTATTTAGAGCTAGGTGTCCGGCTGCTTTGAACATCTTTTTGGAAAGAAATGTCAGTGTATAAATTAAATGTATTAATATGCAAACCTGTAGGATGTTGAACTATTTCTAAAGCTCCAGTCCTGTGAGCCCCTGGAAGGGCATCCTTGTGGCGCAAGGATGAACTGGATCTTCCTCTGCCAGCAAACCACCAAATATGCCAGTCCTAAAGTTTGAATAATCATTTTCTTCCAACCACTTCTCCACTGTCTGCTTTTCTTTTAGTGCAAGTGTGGTAGGTCTTTCCTGCCTCCATAGGCTTGCCCTTTCAGTTTCATGCCACACCACACAAATACTTGCTAAGCATTTTCTTTATTTTGATATCTACAATTCTATTTTATACACTTTTAAAAGGCATAAGAACCAACTGTATTTTGTCTACACTGGCACTGATTCCCTCATTCAGACAAAAGGTGAGTGAAAATCAGTTCTGCTCAGGTTCACTGCTAGTTTAAAGAGTTCTGTATCCATACAATGAACATCTGTCAAAATGTTATCTGAATGTGAAGTTCCTCTCAACTTCCACTCAGATTTGCTCTTTAGTCAATCTTACGTTTAAAGCAATCTTGAAGGATTCATTTTTCTAATTTACTTATCAAAATTAATAGTGTTATAAAAATGAAATGAATTCATAAATACTTTTGGGAGAATCTAGAAAGTGTTCCAGGAAGGCATAATTATTACACATTCAAGTTAGTAACACATTTGAATGTAATCCCTTAAAATAGATACTAGTAGCACAGGCTGACAGAAGCATTCAGACTTAATTGATTAGAATCTTAATTACAGTTTTGTTAATATTAATTTTAAAAATCCTTTTGAAAAGGTTGCCATCCCAATGGCAATGAAATGTAACTTCCTCATCGGCTAGCCAATAATTATGAAAGTGTGCAGGATACAACTTTTGTTAATAGGCATTATCATACAGTATTGTGCAATTTCAGAATGCCATCATTTGATACTAGTGTTCTTCCCCAAGTATTTTGAGGATTGCAATGACTTTTAATTAGTTTAGGAAATGTGAACTTACAAATTGATCACTAGATTGTACTAAAACAATACAAAGCTCTTATACTGTAAGTATACATATAAAACTTGATGCAGTAATTTTATTTGTGCAGTTAAATAACTCGTGACTGCAAGATCACTATTAGCATTTAATGTTTCTCATCCCACTTTAGATGATGCAAATTCCCCCAGTGCTGTTTAGGCTAATGTTACAGGCATCCACTTCTGTACTTCATATTGCTGACAGTATACCCTAGATTTTCCTTCACATTAGTTATATTTCTTGCTGAAAGGCAAAAGTTGTTTTGTGACACATAATTTCATTTATGTGTCTGCAGAAGACACTCTATGGCGGACATGAAGGTTTAATATTGCAGTTTCTCACCAGTATCTTGGCAACTTGACTTCCTAAAATAAAATTCTTATAATGTTCTCCCTGTGCTCAGTTATTGTGATAAGTCTATAAAAACGGATTTTCTCAAACTAGAACATTAATGTTTGTGTGACCAAAGATGAAGTCCGTTCAAATACCATGAGTCACTCTTCATTATTATTAGTAACTTCTGGGGAAAAAACACAATTAAAAAGTTAAATGTAGCAAAGACCTTTAGACCAATGTATATACTATGTATGTATACAAATTACATGAAATAGTCTTTTGTTCTAATATGTATTGTGTCATTATTATTTTATTTATTTGTATCACACCCTTTTCCCAGAACTGGGACTCAGAGAGGCTTCACAATAATAACAATGATACCAATATTGCAACTTTAAACAAAATTAATTATTTTGAATAAGACGTCAACTGGAAATAGTGGACAAACGTAATTTTATACTGCAACTCCCATAACCTTGGATTGTTGTCAGTAAGGTTATTATTGCTTAAAGTTGCAGTCCAACAAGCGCAGGGCTAAAGCTTGCCCATTCCTGCTTTAAAGAGTGAGCAACAATGCTTAGGAGGAGGAGAAGAAATGTAATACTGAAAAATTCAAAACAGCTTTTGTTAAATTGATATACAGATTAAGAAGGACCACACAGATAACTTCACAGATAAACATAAAAGCCCATAGACAAATACAACACAATCCTCTAAAAGAGGAATTCCAATATCATGTATTGGCCACTAAGCACTTTTTTCTCTAACTGCTTTATCACACTAGGGGGCAAACAATTTAAACGAAAGTTAAACAGGAAATGTCCTATGTTTATCATTTCCTGTGTAACTCTTGTTTAAATCCTGTTTGCTCCCTAGTGTGATAAAGCAGTAAGGCACTATAAAGCAGGCGTCCACTATACCTGCAAGACTAAACTGAGATGCCCACCAAACTATTTCATTCCTATAAAAATGGAACAGTTATGCCATTGACTTTCATGAAGTGAGAGAAAGGGGAAATTCTCAGCTGAAAAAATGGATGGAGAGGAGGTGAAGCCCACTCCTGCCATGTATGCTACTGTCTCATGTTTTCTTGTTGGCTTGTTGGCTGGTGGGCTTCAACTGCATGTGGGATAGAATTTCTCTCCTGTCCAAATGAATGGTGAAACATACCCTCCAATATTTCACAGATGAAAATCGGGACATAAGTAGACAAGCAACATCAGATTGTGGTCAAGAAGACAGAAGTTATTAATAAAGAAGAATACACCACCTACGGTAGGAGAGGCTGCAGTAAACTGCTTTTGTCTGAGCCTGCTGGGAAAGATATGAACGATTCTGCCTCCTCCTTTTCCTCTTGCTCAGTTAACTGAGCACAAAATATGTAGAGAGATCTTTTAGCACCTTTGATACTCACTGAAATAAAGAAGGTGGTGGTATGAGCTTTCATAGACCAGTCTGCTTCCTCAGACGCATCTGAGGAAGTACGACTGAAGTCTACAAAAACTCATGCTGCCAACTTCTTCATTTCAGTTAGTCTCAAAGATGCTACAAGATCTCTGCACACTGATTCTACAGACTAACACGGCTATATCTTTGAATTGAGCAGAAAGTACTTCTGCATGTTGGACTCAGTTTACAGCAACTGAAATAAGCTTAGGACAAGAAGGGAAAATGAGAAGAGGAGAGAGAAACTGGGACATTTGAAAAGCAGCTGAAAATGTGAGATAGCAGAGGATTAATCAGTACTGTTCCTGCCAAACTGGGACATTTGGTGCATATAAAGCCATTTCCCTATTCTGACAGGATTGCTTTCTCTTCTCCACCCCCACCCCCCATAGCCATATCACTTCTCATAGGAATACAGCAATATCACTCACTTGAATAGAGGGGATACGGCTTGCTTCTGAAGGGAAAGGTCTAGAAAGGGAAATCTCTGCAAGTGACAAGATCATGGGGTGGTGGCAGGAGGGGGGGGGCGCTAAGCAGCCTTCCCCACCCTGGGATTCATTTCTCTGAGTAGTTTAAATTTTATGTCTTATACCTTTTAGCCTCTTCCTTTAGTATATTTTTGTCCTTTAGTATTTTTTGTGTTTAACCTTTGTCCTTCTAGTCTTAATTCTACATTATCTTGTATTCCCCCTCCCCCCCCGTGTCCATTTGTTGAATTAGTTCCAACACATTCACAAGGTTTTATCTTAAATGTTTTTTTTTCCTTGTCTTAAATTACAACTAAGACCTCCATCGTCCTTTTTAGCCTTTTAATCCGTTTTAGTTGCCTTAGTTAACTCCTACCTGGTATCTTCTATAACAACTTTCTTCTTTTACCAGCTCCATATCTGTTTTTGCCAATTCATTTGGTCACAATCTGGAGTTCTGGTTCATGCATCTTGTAATATCATCACCCTTTTATAGAATTATTATCATCATCATCATCATTATTATTATTATTATTAACCTTTATTTATATAGCGCTGTAAATTTACATATAATCCTTTTATATGATCAACCAGTTTCTCCAATTCTCTTTATTCTCATGATCTCCCAAAACTTTTGGGAAGTTCTAATTTGCTTATAAAGTGTTAGAATGTTAGAATAAGGTTTGAGCTCCTGTAAATAATTATTTAC
Organism: Urosaurus nigricauda; assembly: GCA_034509955.1. Classification (NCBI taxonomy): domain Eukaryota; kingdom Metazoa; phylum Chordata; class Lepidosauria; order Squamata; family Phrynosomatidae; genus Urosaurus; species Urosaurus nigricauda. Next base: position 224,624,732 of record JAOEGL010000004.1, on the reverse strand, counting down.
AACTATTCTAATTAATTTTATTTCATTTTATAATTTTGTTCCTAACTCATTACTTTGTTCTACCACTGTTTTTGGATATTAGATACTGGAATCATAATAAAAAGAAACTTAAAAAAGAATTCATCTCTCTGAAGTCTTCCTGAATGTCTTCACCACCACCCTTCTGATGAAAGTTATTCCTCCAATTTTTTTTTCCTTTGGTGTTTCCCTTTCTTCTTTCACCTTCATTTTACTTTTCTCTCCAGTCCCTACATTTTCATCTTTTTTTCTGAACGAGAAGGGTAGAGTGAGGTGGGGCAGGGAAGTGCACTCCTAACATTTTATGACTGGCTACCCCACTCCATAGAAGCCATTTTGTAGTTGTACCCACAGCAGTTTTTAAAAGCAATAAATGTCCCTGCATGTTCCAAAAAGTTGGGTATTTCTGCTAGGATCCTTTGTCTTCCCTCTCTGTTTTAATCTCTGTTTGTACCATGATTAATATGCAGGTTTCAGTTTCACAGAAAGGAAATCTCTACCATCAGGTATGACTGAGGTAAATTGAAGAGATGTAATTTTAGAGTCTGCTTGAGTGATGAGTGCTTTTGCCCTTCTTTTCATCTGTTCTTCTCTGTTTCCAGTCAGCCTGTACCTTGTTTTGTTTGTCCTTCAAATAGCCATGGAAGTAAACTTCTGAAACTGACCCATTCCCGTCCCCAGTGCCAACAAACAAAAGGAGCAGACTGATAACGGGTAAATCCCTGAACCATGCTAGTAATCTAATCATTAATAAATCATGTTTGGCAAATAGTAACTATGGAACTGAAAGTGTTTAATTAAGACTATCATTTTTCAAATATGTGTCCTTTGAAACCTTTTGGCTGGCTTATCTAGTTCAGGACTTAGCACTACACTATATGCAACACGTTCACTCTGAAAATGGGGGTCTAATTTTAACAGCAAGAGGGGGAAACAGGCATAACATGCTCACACAGCCTCCAGATTGCTTCTATGCTATCTGTCATCTGTCTATATATTTATTTGCACCTGTGTTCTAATTCTAAAAGTAAAACCACTTAAGGAAAGCTGTTTGTGGGAAGCTAAGAAGAAAACCAAAGGGCTCTGCGTTGGTACCTAATTTGATTTTTTTTAAAAAAGAAGCACATGTTTTTTAGAGCCTGGCAAGGTTACCTAAGAATCCCTCTGCCAGTATGGTCACTGGGCATGTGGACTGGGGATTTGGGACCTGCAGTCCAAAAGAGTGAAGTTGTCAAGCTCTGCATTCTATATATGTGGTTAGGACAGATCCAGAGAAGTGTGTGTTTGTGTGTGTGTGTTTTAATGATTGATGTCATGTCTAATTGGGTCCTTATACAAACAAATATTTAAGCAGATGTACAGATGAATAGAAACTTATGGTACTTACTGAATGCTGTTTAAGCATCTCCTAAGGCAGCAACCATCCATGACATGAAAATAAATGATTATGAATACTAGTGCAACTTTTTGAGCTCCTCATGTATTACTACTTTACATCTCTGTCAACATACCTATCTCTGTTGCTGCTGCTGTAGCTTCTCCAATTTCTTCTTCTTTTGTTTCAGAGCCTTCATTTACTATCTCACAGTGCATCTCAGTTTCCATCTTTTCTCTCGTCTCACCTGGAACAGTAACCATAGAGATCAAGGCAGGAAACACTGAAAGAGTATTGGGTGCACCAGCACTTTACAGACTCTAATTTTGTCAGTCTTATGTTTTGCTTTATAACATGGGGGGGAAAAGATAGGTGAAGCACAAGAGGCATTCAGAAACCTGCCAGCTGATATATCACATCTTAAGTGCCCCTGTTGCTGTCCTCTGCTAACCTTGTCTTTCCATTTAGTCTGTTAATAATGTATATATTTTTAAAATTAACTTGTAAGTTAACAATCACATTCTATGGGTTTTATCTATCTGTATTTGTTGCGTCAGACACATAGGTTCATGTAAACAGACTTCCTATTCACCCAAGCATTAATCAGTTTGGATGTTGTCCAACTCATACCATTTTGTTTCCTACACTGTGCATTTTGCAGAGATCCTACCACATAAATGGCATGAAACAGGTGCAGTAAGATACCCTCAAGGACAATAGCTATTGTGGCTAAATGAAACCTCCATAATGGAGTCTACAGTGGGAAAGGGAGGCTTGATTTCCTCCTCCCCTCCACCCCAAAGCTAGGAAAATCTGAGCTTCCCTTGAAATTATCTGGAAAAGTTGGACCACCCAGATTCCTATGTAGTTAAGGTGAGCCTCTTCAAGTACTATCAATCAGAAGTGTATTAAAGATCAAGAACTAACAAATATTAAGACAGCTGTTGCTGGGCCCTCCCAGAAATAATAAAGGCTGCCTGCAATCTATCCTAAAGCACAATTGCTCGGGAATAAGCTATACTGAACACACAAAGCTCAATTCTAAGTATACACTGTGCTTGTATACTTAAATATAAGGAAGCTTTATATTTAAAGATGTTTCCATGATAGTAGATGGGAAAAGTAATTTACACTCTGCTTGCAAATACTTTTAAGTAGGCAAAATAATAACTTGCCTGCCATTGTTGAGACTCCCACCTCATAAACAGGAGGACCCCTGTACTTGCTTGTCTAGAGGCAATATACTTCCAATTCACAAATAATAGTGCCAAAGAATATTCAGGTTGCTATCACTTTCTGTTTTTAGTTAGCTTTGCATTGCTGGAGATTAAACTGAATAAGGTGGATGGATCACTGATCTAAGGCAGCTAGGAAATTCTAAAGAAATTATACGGCACTAACAGACTGAGTCAAATAGTGTTGTATTTTAGGCAAACAATAATATATAAATATCACAAGATTTTGACTGAACCAATTGGGAATTTAAAACAAAAACAGGATACTTTGATCTCAGTGATATGGAAACAGCTTTGTACCATTTATATTATATATACATGCTTCAAGGTATATCTCCCCCTCCATTATTGTCTCCTGTCTACTTACAATATTATTTACCATATATTATTGAGGTAGGAAGGGAGGAGGAAAATGTCTGGACTGAGAATGCAAGGAAAAACAGCAGATGGTACTAAACCCAGAAGAGCTCCTAACCATGTTCTACTTCTGAATGAAACTCTTTCAGCGACCATTTTCCCCAAGCCTTTACTCAACCCATTGGGCAAGAGATTCTGCCCTCAGGTACAGTATTCTCATAAGTCTCTATAGGTAGGGCAGAACCTGACCTGAATCTGCATTCACACAATTGTTATCCTCAGTTAGCTTTTCCTCTTCACCTGCTTCCAGTTCCTTCACAATTTCTGTTACAAGATTAACACTTTCCACTGTTCCAGACTTGGGTGGGTCCTCCTGCAATGATTCAGCAGGTTCAGCCTTATTGTCCTCTACAATTTCTGGAGGCAAAATGTTGGCAGTTTCTGGAGGCTCACCATCCTCTTCTGTAGGTTCCACAAACTGAGGCTCACCAGCTTCTAAATGAATGTGAGGTAAGGACCCACTCTGGTTGAACTTTTCTTCCACTGGCTCTGTGCCCTCTGGGTCTACTCTCTGAAAGGCTGAAAGGGCACAGTTTGTCATTCCTGGAATCAAAACATCTGCCACCTCTTTGGCAAAACTCTCACTTTCTTTTATTTCAGGAGACCCAAGTTCCACTTCATCCATTTCTCCAAGTTTGGTCTGGTCAGGTATTGTGCCATTTTCATCTGTAATGGGTAAGCTGTCATCTGATTCAACAATGTTGATTATGAGTTTTGAAAAGGAAATAAGGAGAGGAACATAATTTATCATAAATAAATAAAGTTAATACTGTTAATAGTGCAATTGTTAATATCAGTACTATCGCCATTTCATTTTCCTCTAAAAACATCATCAACTTTCTACTGAAAGTATATAGTCCCACAGTCCACAAAAAATATTTCACATCTCATGATGACGATTTTAGTCCACAATAACTTGTACTGTATTGCAATAATTTAAAGTTTTTTAAGGTGTCACGAGATTGTTGTTTTTGCTGAAACACTCTAGTCTATTCTGTTCTCAGGGGAAAAACAACATCAGCGACTACAATGTCTCTGGAGCGCCACTTGTATTTTTAAATGCATATCTCACCTATCTAAACAAGCATTATTCTTCAAAATACAGGGTAACCATACTCACCCAAGAACACATTTGAAGTAGTTGGTCATGGTTACTCAAGGCTTTTGTTCTAGTGGCTTCCATGGATCTAGCCAAGCTGATCTTTTGCAGGAAAAACCAGTAAAGAATCTAGTGGTACCTAAAAGACTAATAGGTTTTCTTTGGCAAAAGTGGTTGTGGACTGCAGCCCACTTCCTTGGATGAACCTGCTGTATCTTGCACTTTAAATATCCTTAAATTAGGTAGTTTTGCTCATTAAATTATTCCATGTACATGCACAATCAAGCTCCTCTGCACACTTTTCTGGAAGTAAAGTCCTATGGTATTCAGTGGGGCTATTTCCAAGTAAACATACATATAATTGCATTTTTAGATTGTAAGTCTGAGGGCAGGGAACCGTCTAATTAAAATATTAATTGTAAGCCGCTCTGAGAGCCTTTAGGGCTGAAGGGCGGGGTAGAAATACCGTAAATAAATAAACTAAAAACATTTCCAAGAAAAGGAAACCATAGAGGGGCTCAGACATTTGAGCTGAGTTCTATGGCACAATATAAATTGGCTATAATTTTTTAGATGTAAGGAAGGGATATATATAAAACCTGACTCTGCAGTGGATTTACCAGGATTGCTGCCCACCCCAACGTATCCTTGTGTGGGTCCATACTGATACCAATTACTCCTATTGGGCAGTAAAGTGCTGCTCTTGTACTGGAGCCAACACCAAATGGCAAGACCTCCAGAGATCAACATCCTGCATTCCTTCTTCCATAGGTATCTTCCATAAACATCACAGTTGCCACTCAATCAAGCTACTGGATGAAACTGTCAGTCTTTGAGGCTAGTGAGGTTTAGAAGCAAGAAAGCAGAGTAAAGATTACATATTGCAGCCTGAAAACAGAGATATGTGGTAGTCAATGTACATATATTTCCTCCCCTGTTTCCCCTAACAAGTCTGAATGGTATGAACACAGAGGCTTAGAGGAAAGGAGTAGGGAAGTCTCCCAAAATATTAGGCAGATGCACCTTATGAGTGGAAATTCTCTTCTTTAAGTAGAAAAACACTGTTGGATACTATCGAGGATCAGCTTAATACTGTATATTCCTGCTGGCAACTCAATACACAACCAAGTCATCTCATTCTAAACCAGCTAAAGTTTCCTAGTATATTATAATTGCAAAGGTTGAGAAGTTACCATAGTATGCAAAAACTGGGGGGAAGAACTTTAATATTAAAAAACGATGCTATAGCCCAAATGTGGCAAAATGTACTCCCAACTACAACCATCAACTGAAGATCCAAGAGCAATGCTTGACTAAGAATGATCCATGTTTGAAGTGTGACCCCATGTAGGACAGATGAAACTAGTTTTCTCAGCCTCCATCATAAGCAATTTCATCTTATTTGACTTGAATTTCAGTTTTTGTTCCCTCATATAGTTTACTACATACCCAAACTGCTACAGCTGAATCTTACTATTGCAGCCACTCACTCATAACCATAAGGTTGCGAGTTCAAGACCAGCAAAAGGGCTCAAGCTCGACTCACGCTTGCATCCTTCCGAGGTCGCTAAAATGAGTACCCAGATTGTTGGGGGGCAAGCAGGTTACAGTTGTAAACCGCTTAGACACTCCCTAGGTGGTATGAAGCGGTATATAAATGAAGCTTTTTGTTTTTTGTTTTGTTTACATAAAAATACATTGAGCCAGTTGTATCACCGATGTATCAATGACACCTTGGCCCAAATACCCAGACTGGGAATTTTATCAATAGGATGAGCCATAATAAACAGGCTGTATTATTTCCTGCACCAACCACAGAGGCCATAAACAGTAGAAGGGATCAAAGTTAAGCCTCTGCAGTTTGTGACATTACAGCCTCACTCACTTGGTGATCTTAAGAGGGTGTCAGATGACAGATTTTATCACCCTTTCTAACATGACCAGCCATGCTGTCTTGGGAAAATGGGAACAATAGTACAACACATTTGGAGAGCCCTAGGTTATGGAAGACTTGGCTAGAAAAAAACTCATATATGACTTGGGTGGTAAGTTGGATTTTAAAGTCAACTTAGTACAAAAAAGATCTTTTTAAAAAGGTAAAGCAAACATTTTTTGAAGTTTTAAGGGTGCAGTATGCTAGAAAAATTCTATGGAGCTGAACTGTATCCTTAAGTTTCAGTCAATAATATCCTTACTTTGAACATAAGGATTTTGGAGTACAATAAAACGTATTTTGGACTGCAGCTAGTAAATCAGTTTTATTTTAGATGTGTTCAGTAACTTCAAGAGCCAAATCAGCATTAAGAAATTCCAGTGTCCCAAATGCTAAGAACCCATCTTGTTTTTGTGAAGGCCTACTCTTCTGTAACTGTTGTTGGATCTTATGTTTAGGTTTGAAGTGTAACATTTTACCTTTGTATTTTTATTTGAGGTTTTGACATGTTTTCAGAAACTGTTTTTCAGTTTGGTCATCTTCTGAACATTGGTGACAAGAAACATCTCTCGTGAAATCTGAAATCTTCATAGTACCTAAGTATTATCAGTGGCCTGAGGAAACTCAAGTTCCTTCCGTTGTGATTTCCCAAATGTCAGTACTAAAGATAATTTCCAACAACAGCCAGTAGGGATGGAGAAACTCTACTTTCTTTGAAAACCAAAGCCTTGGGGTACATAACTTTACCTACGTACACATCGGAAATGTTTTTGCAACAAGAAGCCAAATCAATTGGATATTTTGCTCAAAATTATTTTGTCCCTATGTCCCAGATTTTTCCTCATACTTGAAAACCAGTGCTATGTCCCAAATGTAATGTTGATGTTCTAAATTTTGTATGTTTGACATACTGCTTGAATATGAATTGGAAACAAAATTTAAATAAAACTCCCATATCTTTTCTCCCCCCCCCCCAAAAAAACAACAACAAACAAACCCTCTCATATGTAAATAAAGTAAGAACTATAGAGAAAGGGGAAAAAGGTAAATTCAGACAGCAAGGTACAGGAGAGGACAGGGCTTCTGGCTCTTCCTAGCCACATAAAATGAACCATGTTCACACCTAGAAATCTTCCATTTGCTGCATTGGCATTCTCTTGGTAACTCTGCCTGCTCCCTTTACTCAGGATGCCTAAACTGTATTTCTAAATACTCAAATGAAGTTTTAACTTAGCGCAATGTCAGAAATTTTGGAGACTGAAGGAAAATCTCATGGGGGGGATGGCAGACTTATTATTTGGGGGGGGGGGGATGTCCTTATTATCCTTCCCTCCAGATCTTTCTTTGCTTACTATGGGGATCATAATATGTTGTTGCCTTCAAGTCGATTTATAGCGACTCTAAGGCAAACTTATCATGGGGTTTTTCTTGGCAAGAGTTGTTCAGAGCATGTTTGCCATTTATTTTATTTATTTATTATACAATAATGTTTGCCGTTACCTTTGCTGCACCGGAATAATCTTTAAAAATTATATATATATATATATATATTATGAATCATATAAAAGGGTAGCTATTGAACTAGACAAGATCCTAAAGTGTAAAGATACACAACTAAAGTTTAGAATCGTCCAAGCCACTGTATTCCCCATCATCATGTATGGATTGTGAGCACTGGACAGTGAAGAAACTGAAGAAAAAATAAATTCATTTGTTGTTTGGGTCACTTGCTATGGAATTCTGGGAGTTGGAGTTTGTTGTGGGGCCCTCTGGGCCCCACAACAAACTCCAACTCCCAGAATTCCATAGCAAGTGAGTCAGACAAAGAGTTAAAGCGGTATGAAACAGGGTTATCCCTCCACCCTCCACTCACCGCCTCTCTGCAGCCCCTTGGGAGAGTCCGCCGGGGGAACCTTGTTGGAAGCCGGGCGGCTGACCTCCTTGACTTGGGTCTGAGCGCTGCTGGAGCAGCCCATGACTCGACGGCGGTCAGGAGCCAACTGACAGCAAAACCGAAGAGGCAGCCAGACCCCCAGAGGTGTGAGGAGGGGGCGTGGCTTCCCTTCTGACCAATAGGAAGCCGGGATTGGGAGTCTCCGCTCCTCCTCTCACTCTCTCAATGTCGGCCCCCCCAACATACAACTCCAGAGAAGCGCACGTGCCCACGACTGAGAAGAGAGAACTTTCCCTCGCGCGCGCCGCTGAGCGTTGTTGATGGTTCGAACTCGGTTGCCATGGGAACGGCGCGGCCTACTCTCTGTCCTGCCGCCCAAGGATCCTAACTGTCAAACTCAAAACTTTAAGGGGAGGGCTTTAAAAGGCGCCTCAAAAACAGAGGACAGGGACCAATTATTATTATTATTATTATTATTTGATTAATAATAATATTTATTAAATATAATAAGAATATAAATATTAATTAAATAGTTAATTTAATTATTACGTTATAATATAATATATATATAACGTAATAATTATATTAACTATTTAATGAATAATATTTATATTCTTATATATATATATATATATATATTATATTAATAATAATAATAATAATAATAATAATTTTTATTTATACCCCACTCTTCATCCAAGGCTATCAGAGCGGCTTTATAAATAAATAAACATAACAATAATGTTTAATAATAATATTTGACAAAAATAATATTTATTAAATATAATGATAATATAAATATTATTAATTAAATAGTTAATTTAATCATTACGTTATATATATATATATACTATGTTATTTATTATTATATTTATACATAAATATAACAATAATATTTAATAATAATAATAATTGACAAAAATAATATTTATTAAATATAATAGTATAAATATTAATTAAATAATTAATTTAATTATTATATATATTATATATTATATATGTATTATATATATATATATACACACACAATATAATATATATATATTATATTATTTATAAATAATATACTATTCAATAATAATATTTAATAAATATTTATTAAATATAAAATAATATAAATAATATTAATTAAATTATTATATATAAGTATATATAATTATGAATAAATATAATATTTAATATTAATAATAATATTTAATAAAAGGTGAAAACACTCTTATAACTGTAAATTCACGCCTGTTTTGTTGCTTTGGTTGTTTTTGTAGAGAGAGATCTTCTTGTAGCACCTTTTGAGACTTGCTGAAAGAAAGAAGTCAGTTGGCAGCGTGAGCTTTCCCAAGACTTCAATCTACCCTCTATGCATCTGAGGAAGTAGACTGAAGTCTAAGGATAAGGAAAACTCATGCTTCCAACTTCTTTCTTTCAGTCAGTCACAAAAGGTGCCTGTGAATTTACATGGCTGAGCTGGGATTTGAACCCTGGTCTCCAGGGTCATAGTCTAATACTCAAACCACTACACCATGCTGATAAGGGCAGCTGCAATGGGCAAAAAGAAACTTCAATTCTTGGTCCAACTGTCTTCCAGAACAAGTAATCTACTGTTACTGTTGTGTGTCGTGGGCCCCGTTCCCACTACATTTTGATTCGAAGTGTGACGCAGGCTATATGACCCTCATTCACACTCAAATCGACTTCTGGATCGATCAGTGGAGGAAAGGACCGGGTTAAAAGCAAATAGCCTGGGCTTTTCCTGACACTAGTTTTAAAGTGGTGTTTTTTTGGAAAACACGATTCTGAAGCGTTTTCAGTAAGTGGGAACGCTGATCATGGGTTTTTGGGGGGGGGGGGGTACTGATCACAAAATCAATCTTGTGCATTTGCAATCTTGTGCATTTGCGATCAGTATAATGAAGAAAAAGAAAACACAGACATACACACTTACTCCTGGGGGGTCCTTCCTTCCTTCCCTCCCTCCCTCCCGTTCTTGCCGCACGCCGCCTTTGCCACTGCTCCTGGGACTCAGGGACCTTCCGACAGGGAAAGGAAGTCCCCTCTAATTCAGGAGCAGCGGCAGCGGCGCAGAGAGAAAAGCCGCCACCACTGCTGCCTCTGCCAGGCCCGTGCTGCTCCCAGCTGGGGAGAGTGGGCTTTCGTTTCTGGTGAGGCTGATGCTGCTGCCACTGCCAGGCCCATCAGCCCCGGGAGCAGCACGGGCCCATCAGCCGCCAGAAATGAAAGCCCGTCCTCCCTGGCTGGGAGATATACTGATTGCAAATGCACAAGATTGCAAATGCACAAGATTGATTTTGCGATCAATACCCCCCCCCATAAAAAAAATTCCCCTGCGGGAAGGGGTTGGGGGGTTAAGGGCTGTCACCTTACATGGCAGCACCAGTGGGAATGACAAGAGTTCCCAGCTAAGAAAGCGGTTCTAAACATGGTCCCTTTTCATAGTGTGAATGAGGGGCCTTTTGGAATCGCTTTCCTAAGTGCAGCACAGCCCAGTTCCAATGCAGATTTTTCCGCAAGTGGGAATGGGCCCTTTAAGTTGTTTTTGACTTATGGTGATCCTAAGATAAACCTATCACAAGATCTTCTGGGGCAGAGAGTGTGTGACTCACCCAAGGTCACTAAGTTGACTTCCATGGCTGAGCAGGGAATTGAACCCTGGTCTCAGTTCCTTGCTCTCAGGCTTGCAATCTAATAAAGACATGACACAGAAGGAAAAAGGGATGGTAGTGGGGGAGAGTACACTGGTCCCCCGCGTTACGAAGGTAATCCGTTCCGGATTACCTTTTGTAACCCGGAAATAGCCGTATCCCGCGGGACCACTTTAAGGGACGGACCGCGCGGCCGATTTAAAGGGGCCCGCGCGGTTTTTCCCTTTCGTTCCCCGGCGGATCCTTCAGATCCTGGGGGAATTGTGGCGGTCCCGCCGGTTTCGGCTCCCGGGGATTTCGTTCCCCGGGGGCTTCGTATCCCGGGGGACCACTGTATTAAATCCAGCAGATACTGCCTCTTCTATCTATCTACAGTGGTCCCCCGGTTTACGAAATTAATTCGTTCCAGCACCCCTTTCTTAAACTGAAAATTTCGTAAACCGGGGCCCCTTAAACCAGCCCCCGCACCATTTGAATTTCCCGCCGCTTTCTTTTCTTAAACCAGGGTTTTTTCCGTAAACTGGGGCCGTTTTTCCGGCCCCGGCTCTTTCTTAAACCGGGGTTTTCGTAGGCCGGGGTATTCGTAAACTGGGGGACCACTGTACAGTGGTCCCCCGGGATACGAATCCCCCGGGCTACGAAAATCCCGGGATACGAAAGAGCCGGGGCCGGAAAAATGGCCCCGGCTTACGATCGTATCCCCGGGATACGAAAAAAAGGCCGGCGGCCTCGGAGAGGAAGGGACGGCCCCGCGATGGCCGTCCCTTCTCCTCCGCCGGCGGCCTCGTCACCCCGCGGAGGCCCAGGCTGGCTGGGGAACGTTCGCTTCCCCAGCCAGCCAGGCTTGAGTCCCTTCTCCTCTGAGGCCAGGCTTCGGAGGAGAAGGGGCGGCCTTGGATCCCTTCTCCTCCGAGGCCAGGCTTCGGAGGACAAGGGGCGGCCTTGGATCCCTTCTCCTCCGAGGCCAGGCTTCGGAGGACAAGGGGCGGCCTTGGATCCCTTCTCCTCCGAGGCCAGGCTTCGGAGGACAAGGGGCGGCCTTGGATCCCTTCTCCTCCGAGGCCAGGCTTCGGAGGACAAGGGGCGGCCTTGGATCCCTTCTCCTCCGAGGCCAGGCTTCGGAGGACAAGGGGCGGCCTTGGATCCCTTCTCCTCCGAGGCCAGGCTTCGGAGGACAAGGGGCGGCCTTGGATCCCTTCTCCTCCGAGGCCAGGCTTCCGGCGGCCTCGGAGAAGAAGGGACGGCCATCGCGGGGCCATCCCTTCTTCTCCAAGGCCAAGCAAGGCACGATCCGATCGGATCGTGCCTTGCTTTCGTTAGGCGCCCAGGGCCAGCCTTGGCCGACTGGGGAACGAAGGTTCCCCAGTCAGCCAAGCCTGGCCCTGGGAGCCTAACGAAAGCAAGGCACGATCCGATCGGATCGTGCCTTGCTTTCGCTTCGGGGCGGAGGCCCAGGCCTGACTGGCTGGGGAACGTCCCCAGCCAGCCAAGCCTCTGGGCCTCCGCCCCCGAAGAGAAAGCAAGGAACTGCCTTGCTTTCCATTCGGGGCGGAGGCCCAGAGGCTTGGCTGGCTGGGGACCTTCCCCAGCCTGTCAAGCCTAGGCCTCCGCCCCGAAGAGAAAGCAAGGCACGATCCGATCGGATCGTGCCTTGCTTTCGTTAGGCTTGGGGGGCAAGCCCGGCTAGAGAAGGGAAGCTTCCCTTCTCTAGCCGGGCTTGCCCCCCAAGCACGGCTAGAGAAGGGAGGATTCCCTTCTCTAGCCGGGCTTGGGGGGCAAGCCTAACGAAAGGAAGCCACGATCCATGGGATCGTGCCTTCCTTTCGATAGGCGCGGAGGCCCAGGGCCTGGCTGGCTGGGGAAGCGAACGTTCCGCAGCCAGCCTGGGCCGCCCCTTCTTCTCCGAAGCCTAGCTTCGGAGGAGAAGGGACCCAAGGCCGCCCCTTGTCCTCCGAAGCCTGGCCTCGGAGGAGAAGGGATCCAAGGCCGCCCCTTGTCCTCCGAAGCCTGGCCTCGGAGGAGAAGGGATCCAAGGCCGCCCCTTGTCCTCCGAAGCCTGGCCTCGGAGGAGAAGGGATCCAAGGCCGCCCCTTGTCCTCCGAAGCCTGGCCTCGGAGGAGAAGGGATCCAAGGCCGCCCCTTGTCCTCCGAAGCCTGGCCTCGGAGGAGAAGGGATCCAAGGCCGCCCCTTGTCCTCCGAAGCCTGGCCTCGGAGGAGAAGGGATCCAAGGCCGCCCCTTGTCCTCCGAAGCCTGGCCTCGGAGGAGAAGGGACTCAAGCCTGGCTGGCTGGGGAAGCGAACGTTCCCCAGCCAGCCTGGGCCTCCGCGGGTGACGAATGGAAGACCCGATCCACCGGATCGGACCTTCCTTTCCTCAGCCAGGAGGCCCCCGCCAGGCCAGCCGGCCGGCCGGAACGGATTACCTATTTCCTATTGGAAATAGGCCCCGGGTTACGAAATTTTCGGCTTACGAAAAAGGGGCCGGAACGAATTAATTTCGTAACCCGGGGGACCACTGTATTTAGATTCTTCTATGACTGTCTGAAAGAACGGTTATATAAGAGCACATGTTACTGCTAGTAACTGTTTAACAAAGTTTGAAGCCATAGCATGGCAACATAACAAAAGATAGATATGAGTGATCAGGGGCACTGGCTGAAGGAGAGAAGTTTGTGAAAAAGTACAATATCAAGTAAGATAGCAATGCAGTGGGAACATAAATGAACACAAATTGAACATATTATGCCAAAACATCAAACAATGTGATACTCCTAAACTCACTGCTGTTAAACATTCTAAAAGTAAAAGGGAACAATGAAATCTTTTACACGATGAAAAGGAGAAAACAACAACAACAATTTCTTACCTACTTCTTTCCCACCAAGTATCTCAGTGTTACTTTTAATGTTGGGAATTAGCTTTGCAAGAGGCTGGGTAACCTTTAGGATTACTGGCACTTGTGTCTACTGGAAATAACTGAGGAGGACTCAAGGTTTGGGTGAATTAAGGTTTTATTAAGAAAAATGCAGAGTGCAATCACACATATTATAGCAATTTAAAAAAAAACAGCATTCAGAGCTAACTGAAACGGAAGTAAGGAAATGGGATAGCAGAATTTGAGGGGTTTAGAAAGACCAACATTTGCCCGTCTGAAGGGCAGACAACAGAAAGTGGGAGTGGCTCAGAATAAAGTCTGAGAGTGACAAAGAACATACAATGCAGTCTGGGACAGCTGTATGCATACTATGGGGCTTTTTACATTGGCAAGAAAGTGTGACTTGAAGTTGCACTTTCCTTAATGCTTAGCAGCTAGACAGCAAGCCCCAGGTGTGCATTTAAAAAGTACAGGGCAGCTAGACTGAGGTTTTTTTCTGTGGCTCAGCAACTATATGGGAAGCTGTCAAAACGCTACAAACACAGGCGGAGCAGCTACATGGGCGGCAAGGAACGTGGCTTTTAGCCGCGCTTTAAACATTTTTTTCCCTTGCTGGCTGCGAATTGCGCAATTGCGCAGGTACACCATACAGTCGGAGCTTATCACATGGGGGAGTACAGGACCATTCCGAAAGAGGGAGAAAGTGAGGTCAGTTCGGAAATGCACATGATTACGCACAAGCTCATCACACACAAAACAAGAGAGCATCTACACAAAAAGAAAATGCAGAGTCAATACGAAAGAATTCATCACATGTGAACATACTGGTCGGCTTTCTGTTGCAAATTAAGGCATCTTGGGAAATGGTAGCAAAGGCTCATGGGAGTTGTAGTCTGTGTTCTGTCAGAGCATTATATTGAGTTGTCTTGAGGTTTCAGCCCTCTGTCCAGGAGGGATTCCCATATGTCCTCCATTCTTGAGCAGAGGCCCCCCTTTTCCAAGTTGACCAGGCACGTCCTCCTTTGCCAGGACACGTCCTACTTTCCCAGCCTTCTTTTTGAAGAGGAAGCAGGAGGGCCAGGCGTGCTCTGGCCAGGCTCTGGGGGTCTCTTCCTGGCTCCTTCCCTCCCTCCCTCCCTCCCCGCTGCCTTCCTCCTCCCTTTGGCTGAGAGAGTGTGACTTACAGGGAGGAAGGGCAGCGGTGGTGCTCCAGGTCCTCCTGATGCTGGGCCAGGGAAAGCTGGAAACAGGAGGAGGAGGAGGAGGAGGAGGAGAGGGACCTGGAGCACCTCTGCTGCCCTGCTTCCCTGCAAGTCACACTCTCTCAGCCAAAGGGAGGAGGAAGGCAGCCAGGAGAGAGCCCTGGAGCCTGGCCAGAGTGTGCCTGGGCCTGCCTTCTCCTCCCCGCTTTGGCTAAGAGAGTGTGACTTGCAGGGAGGCAGGGCAGCGGAGGTGCTCCAGGTCCCTCCCCTTCTCCTCCTCCTCTTGCCAGCTTGCCCTGGTCTGGCTGAGCGCCTCCAGTGCCCTGCTGTCTCCCTAGAAGTCACACTCTCTCAACCAAAGGGAGGAGGTGAAGGAAGGTGCAGGCGCACTCTGGCCGGGCTCTGAAGGTCTCTTCTTGTCTTGGCACCTTCCCTCCCTTCGCACTTGTATAGCTACCTTTAAATGGGTGCTTTAAAGAGACAGAGCCCCATTTAACCGTTCAACTACACCTTAGCCTTTAGGTGCTTTTTACATTGGCTAAAAGGGGCGGTCCAAACTCACCCCTTCTAGCGGCGAGATGAGGCCTAGGCTGCCACACGGGCAGCCCCAGAGGCCTCATCCCGCCGCAACGACCCGCCGCAAAAAAGAGCTCCGGGATCGAGCTCTTTTTTTGCGGCGCGGGAAGGGCGCGATTGGCGCCCTCCCGCGCCACCAGAGCGTCAAAATGTGCGCAGCGCATCAAAACGCTGCGCACGTGATGACGCTTGTACGGCGCCACCGTGTAGACGCCGCCATCTTTAAATGGCGGCGTCCATGCGTTTTAGGCTTAGGGAGGGTGTAAAGGCTACGCCCTCCCTAACCCTAAATGCGGGCTTTTTAGCCCTAAAAGCGCCTTTTTTTGCCCGTGTAAAACGGGCCAGCAATGCTGCACCCTTTTTAAAAAAGTAGTGGGGAAATCAAACTACTTTTTAAAGGCACTTCTTCTCCCTTAAAACTCCAAAATAGTGTTTTCATGGCACACTTTCCCTTTTTCTCATCTAAAGGCTGGGTTTTCAAGCAGCCTTCAACACACCTCTTTTTGCCAATGTAAAATGGGCCAGCTCCTTTTTAAAGCACTTCTTCTCCCTTAAAACTCCAAAATAGTGTTTTCATGGCACACTTTCCCTTTTTCTCATCTAAAGGCTGGGTTTTCAAGCAGCCTTCAACACACCTCTTTTTGCCAATGTAAAACGGACCTATATGTATAGAGGCTAGGTTTTTGGGACCAATATTTATACCTGAAAAACAAAAAAACGATGGCCCAAGGTAACCCTTCTTCAACTCGGTACCTTCTAAGTGTGTTGTACTATAATTGCCATTATCTCCAGACTACTTAATTTAGTGGTCTAGGGATGTAATCCAACACATTTGGAGGGCGCCAGATTAAGGAAGGATAGCCTTAGGTCTTGTTTCGTTAGGTGCCTTCAAGTTGCCTCCGACTTATGGTGACCCTAAGGTTAACTTACTATAGCAATGGCAACAGCAAGTACATTTCTATACAGCATAACAGTGAACTAGCACTTCCTGAGCTGTTCACAATATGTGAACCAATTGCCCCCAACAAGCTGGGTACTCATTTTAATGACCTACGAAAGGATGGAGGGCTGAGTAGACCATGGAGCCATGCCTTGTGGTTGTGAGCAGTTGCAGTAAATATATATTGTGCATTTTGGTTGGGCAATAAAAGTATCACTGATGGATTCTTGTTTGTATTTGTTAAATGGCCAACACAGCTACACCTGAATGCTTTCTTCAGAGGAGGTTTGCCAATGCCATTCTCTGAGGCTGAGAGAGTGTGACCTGCCCAAGGCCACCCAATGGGTTTCCATAGACAGGGGATTTGAACCTTGGTCTCCCAGAGTCACAGTCCAATGCTCAAACCACTACAACACACTTAAGTCTAACTCATAGGAATTTGAGTATATTTATAAAAGTAAATTCAGGCCCATCACAGCATCTCAAAAGTGTTTTTAGTGAAACATGTCATCCTTTTGGAAGGCTGTATTACTAGTGCAGCTGCTGAACTCTGCATATCTGGGGATGTACTCAAATTGACAGTTTCAAGTTTTTCTCTGTATCCCTACAGACTTCATCCCTTTTTCTATTGTTCCTTTTTAAAAAAAATAACCCTGTTATTTGGGTGGCTGAATGACAAGAACTGTGACTGTTGATTCAGCAAATGCCATCCTTGTTAGTATCCCAGATTCCTCATTGTGGTGTGTTTGGAACTTTTCCCCTGAAATAAATGGATAGGACAGCAAATGTACCCAGGGCAAACTGAATCAACATGTTCCCACTTTGCTTTAAATATGATCATTGTCATAAAGCTCTGTCTGCCACTTTTAATACCCAGAGAAAGAAAACAAAATAGCATGTTTGCTAGATTGATGGAAAATTAGAAACTGCCTTTCCTCCAATTCTTGAAACTGACAGTAGGATTTTTCTAAAGTCCTCTTCTGCTCTCCAGTGCCAAAGTATTTTTCTTGACTTTCATGGATCAGTTCTCTCTCTTGTGTAGAGGTATATGTTGTTGTTATTGTTGTTGTTGTGTTTCTGACTTAGGCAAATTTAGGCAAGAAACCCCTATTTTAGGGTTGCCATAATTTTTCCAGAGATGGTTTGCCATTGTTTTTCATTCTGAGGTTGAGAATGTGTGACTTTTCCAAAGTTATCCTATGGGTTTCCATGACTAAGTGGTAATTTGAAGCATGATCTCTCAGAGTCCTAGTCCAGCACTCAAACCATTGCACCACACTGCTTCTGTACAGATACATGTGCGCCAAACTAAAATCAGTATGCAGGAAGTTCTAGACTTACACATGAGTATATACAGTACTTCATATTGGGTATGACAATGCTGGAAGAGTTACTTTCCACTAGAGGGAAGACTTTTCATTTTATCATTACCGGTACTCTTCCCATTTGCAAAGGAATCTTGTAACACCTTTGAGACGTAACTGAGGGTCCAGGGGGACCCTCCATTCCATGTATCTGAGGAAGTAGACTCAAGTCTATGAAAGTTCATGCTACCAGCTTCTCTATTTCAGTTTGTCTCAAAGGTGCTGCAAGATCCCTTTGCATAATGTAACTGAGAAGAAATATCCGATTAAGAGCAGTGTTTTTGTAGTGATTTGAACATCACCATCTGCCGCCTTGAATTTGGGTGGCCATCTGTCCTGTTGCCCAGTGAACAGTCCTGTATTTGAGAGCCTGCAGAAAGCAGTCTTTTTGTCGAAGATGTGTCCTGTCTCAGTCTGATGTGTAGAGGAATAAGTTGCCCTTCTGCATAAATTAGCTCCTCAAGAGCCCACTCACTTCAGTGAGATGCATTGCAATTATTTAAATAGTAAAAAACACTTCTAATTTTGAATCTCTATAAATAATTCACAGTATTTGCAGATTTATGCAATTGCAGAAATTATGGCATGTTAGTGTTCAACAATCTAGCCGTGTTTGTCTGGAAAACCAGTATGCAAAGGGATCTTGACAAACCTTGAGACTAAGGGGCGAAGCACGGCAGCAAGAAGGGGTGGCTTCAAGACACCCCTTCTGAAGATGGACTGGGGCTGTGACTCCAATCTGTCTTGAAGCGAGCCAAAAAAGGAGCAGAAAAGAGCCGCTCCTTTTTCAGCCAGGGAATAATAATAATAATAATATTTATTTATTTATAACGTGCCCTTCAGCCCTAAAGGCTATCAGAGCGGCTTACAATTCTTATTTTTAATTAGATGGTTCCCTGCCCTCAGGCTTACAATCTAAGAGGACATGAAACAAAAGGAGAAGGGAATGGTGGAGGGGAAGGGATCAGGTCCACAACTTCATCTCTCCCTTTGATGCCTGGACCAAGGCAGATGGACTGGAGGGAGGGCTCTGCTTCTTAATCTAGGCCAGGCCCAATGGAGTTTGGCCAGTCCTTTGGCTTTCACTCCCTCCTAGGCCAGATGGTGTTGTCATGGAGGGAGGGCTTTGCCAGCCCTGCAGCAGCCCCATGGCGGCTTCAAGCAGGTTTCCTGGTGTCATCAGGACATGCACCATCTAAACCCCACGTGACAATGACGGCCACAAACGGACTTTTTGGGCCGTCTGTTCCTGCCCTAACTTAGGTCCGAAACACACTGCAGAAATAACCCAGTTTGAGACCGCTTTAACTGCTGAAGCTCAAAATGCTAGGTAATCCTGGGATGTGTAGCTTTGTGAGAGATTTAGCTTTCTCTTTCGCAGAGCTCTGGCGCCGCAATAAACCACAGTCCTCAGGATTGCCTTATACTGAGCCCGGGCAGTTAAAAGCGCTTTCACACCGGATTATTTCCGCAGTGCGTTTCGGGCCGAAGTCTCAAAGGTGCTACAAGACTAGAGCCGTTTGCACAACGACATCCGAGTGGCTTGTGTTATTAGTTAAGGAGGACATTTGAATTCATTTATTCTTTTAAGAAATGGCCATTGAGATGTTTAAAGAACTAGAAAAGCTCCTAAAGTGCCACAGGGTATAAAGTCAATAAATAAATAATAAGGTATTAATGTGTAAAGATATATAACTGAGCACTAAAGTTAGAATCACACAAGCCATGTGGGAGCTGCGTCCACACTGGAGAACTAACCCGGTTTGGACCCGGTTTAAGTTGTTGTCTGACTCACTGCTATGGAATTCTGGGAGTTGGAGTATGTTGTGGGGCCCAGAGCGGAGCGAAGCTCCGCTCTGGGCCCACAACATACTCCAACTCCCAGAATTCCATAGCAGTGAGTCAGACAACAACTTAAAGCGGGTCCAAACCGGGTTAGTTCTCTAGTGCGGATGGATCTGTTCGACTGACAACCGGAAGTGCCGTATCCTCTTAGCATCCCAATCTTTCCTTACCTCTTTGGCGCCCTCTTCAGGCCAGAACAACAACAGCAGCAGCGGCCGACTGCGCATGCGCAAAGCCAACCAGAGGGGGAAAGTAAGAATTTATCCTCCTCCTCCTCTCGCGAGAGTAGCTCCAGTTCTCGCGGCTTTTGGGGCTAGGCTATGCGCGCGGTGGCTTGTGGTCGGCCTTTCCTTTTCCTCCTCGCCGCCCGGCCATCTTGAGGGCTCTTCTCTGGTGAGGGCTTCGTTTCTCTCTGGGTTTGTTGGATCAGTTGTTTCTTTGAGGGCAGCCTTAACGGTCCTGTTTTTCCTTCCTGCAGGTGAACCGACGAGATGGTGGCCGCCAAGAAGACGGTGAGTGGAGGCTCCATTGAGGGGCAGAGAAACCGCACTGGCCCATAGGGAATCATTGGGAAATACTCGCTATGGGATAATATTTGGGGCTCATACCCCAGAGGACAGGATCAGAACCCAAAGTGACCTGAATAGACTAGAAAGCTGGGCCAAAGCTAACAAGATGAAATTCAACGCAGAGAAATGTAAGGTTCTGCACTTAGGGAGGAAAAATGAAATGCACAGATATAGGATGGGGGACACCTGGCTGAACGAGACCACATGTGAAAGGGATCTAGGAGTCCAAGTAGACCATAAGCTGAACATGAGTTAACAGTGTGATGCGGCAGCTAAAAAGGCCAATGCAATTTTAGGCTGCATCAATAGAAGTATAGTGTCTAGATCAAGGGAAGTAATAGTGCCGCTCTATTCTGCTTTGGTCAGGCCCCACTTGGAATACTGTGTCCAGTTCTGGGCACCACAATTCAAAAAGGATGTGGACAAGCTAGAACATGTCCAGAGGAGGGCAACTAAGATGGTGAAGGGTCTGGAAACCATGCCCTATGAAGAACGCCTTAGGGAACTGGGGATGTTTAGCCTGGAGAAGAGAAGGTTAAGAGGTGATATGATAGCCCTGTTTAAATACTTGAAGGGATGTCACATTGAGGAGGGAGCAAGCTTGTTTTCTGCTGCTGCAGAGACTAGAACGCGAAACAATGGATGCAAACTGCAGGAAAAGAGATTCCACCTCAACATTAGGAGGAACTTCCTGACAGTAAGGGCTGTTCGACAGTGGAACACACTCCCTCGGAGGGTGGTGGAGTCTCCTTCCTTAGGGGTCTTTAAGCAGAGGCTGGATGGCCATCTGTCAGGGATGCTTTGATGGAGAGTTCCTGCATGGCAGGGGGTGGATGGCCCTTGGACTGTATGGCCCTTGTGGTCTCTTCCAACTCTGTGATTCTATGATTCTAAGTATTCTGATATGATCCCCTATGGGCAAGTACGGTTTCTCTGTGGGCAAGTATTCTCCAGTGATTCTCTCTGGGCAAGCATTTTCCAATGATTCCCTATAGACCAAGATTGCCCAATCATATCCTATGGGCAAGAACTGTCATTTGCTTTACTATGTCCCACTTTTTATTATAATTTTAATAATTACTATTTTTGGCATTTATACTCCGCTCTTCAGCCCTAAAGGCTATCAGAGCAGCTTACAATTATTATTTTTAATAGATGGTTCCCACTGAATGTAATGCTTACCATTATTACTGTTATATTTCTTTATATCCTGCCCTTTCCCCAAAACTGGCACTCACAACATTAAAACAAACAGTGAGACTAAGAGCATACAAAAATAGCACATTAAGATAGAATTAAATTATTACATTATTAAAACAAGTTACATGCGAAAAGAAATCAGAAAAAGATTAGGAATGGGAAGGGCAGCTACGAAAGAAGTTGACAAGATCATAAAGAGCAAAGATATACAAATGAGCACCAAAGTTAGAATAGTCCAATGCATTACAGTCCCCATCACCTTGTATGGATGTGAGAGTTGGAAAGTGAAGAAAGGCAAGAGAAAGAAAAGAAACTCAGCGCTGAGGATACTGTGGACAGCCAAAAAACCAAAACAAATAAATGGGTCCTTGAACAGATCAAGCGAACATTTCCTAATAGCCAAGATGATCAGATTAAGGCTGTTGTAGGAAAGGTATTGTAGAAAGAGGAAGATCGCACACCAGATGGCTAGAGTCAATTGGGGAGGACATGGGCCTGAATCTGCAAGACTAATACAGAGCAGTGGAGGATAGGGGGCTTGGAGATGTGTCATCCACAGGGGTACCATGAATTGAGGTTGACTCGAAGGAAGTTAACAACAACAAAAAATAGTTAATGTGTATTTGAGAGTTTTTTTTTAAAAAAAATTAAGGGTAGAAAAAAATAATTAATACTTGGTACTTCAAGAGGCCTATATTGCAAACATGCCTCAATAAACTATTTCCACAAAGCAGCTTGCAAAACTAAAGGGAAGTTATAATAGTGCTAAACATTGTTTTTCAAGGAAACATGATTATGTTTTCCAAGCCCATGTTTTAAAACTTGAAAATGTGATTATGTTCACGTAGCTTCTAGTTTGATTTGAGAGGAGTTTTAAAAAGTTAAAAATATCTGTTTAGGTTGTCATTTGAAATTTATAATAATTGTTATATGCAATTTCAAAATGTGATACAAGTTTGCAAAATATTAAGGTTGAGTATAGTGGGATATGACTGCCTAGTTGGAACTAGGCTAGACTTAGTTAATAAAATAGATTAAGTACCTGAGCGTTACCCTTTTTTCACAAACTTTGGTACCAGAGGAAGAGATAACATGGAAAGAATGGGGGCAGATTCAGACACAAAAACATTTTGAATCATCTTGAAGGCTTCTTCCAAAATGCATCTAGGGAAGACTTGCTTTCATCAGCCTCCACTTACTAAATTATTTCTGTTTTGGTGGCCAAAAATACAGGTCTGTGTGGCTGCTTCTTTTTTTAACATGCTAGGGAGTACCAGGAGAGGTAGGCTGGTTTCCCCCTTTCTTTTTGTTTTGCTGTTCACACATGCTCAGTAAGGGATTCTGGAGTTAGATGGTTTGTCTAGATCAGAATTGTATACTGGCCAAGCTCAAGTTTTATTGTATTGATTACTGAAGACATACTGCTGTAACCCAAAAGTCTTATTTGTCCCTGCCTTGCTCCTTCTTTATCCTCAGTGCTTTCAGCTAGATGGGGGGGAGGCTGGGGCAGGCATAAAAAGACTTTGCAAACAGGAGTTTCTTTGTCAGAGGCTTTGTAAATAAGAGCAGGAGCCCTTTTTGTATGTTTGATGCAATGTGTAAATGCGCTATGAAATGCTGAAATTAATCTTGAAAGCAATATATTACTATTTATTTATTTGTAGAAAAAGTCCCTGGAGTCCATAAACTCTAGACTTCAACTGGTTATGAAAAGTGGTAAATATGTACTTGGATACAAACAGACTCTGAAAATGATCCGGCAGGGCAAAGCCAAGTTGGTTATCTTAGCCAACAATTGTCCTGCTTTGAGGTAAGCGTTCATTTACTGGAGGCTGTATTTAATTTAAATATATAAGGCATGATGTTTAGATTTTTAAAAAATCTCAAAATTTACTTCAATTCATTGTATACCTGGAAATTACATCCATTGTACAGAGTAGGCATATCTGAGTAAACATTTATGGAATTGTACTGCTAGCCTACCTTTCATAAAGATGAAAATAAGTATTATGACACCAAATTGTAATGACATAGCAAGTTACATATTTTTGCTTACCACCATAACTCTGGTGAGCTTTTCATTTAGGGCAATGGTTCCCAAACTTTGGTCTTCCAGATGTTTTCGACTTTAGTTTCCAGAATTTCTGACTATTGGTCAAACAGACTGGGGCTTCTGAAATCCAAAACATCTTGAGGACCAAACTTTGAGAACCATTGATTTAAGGTGATGGGAAGGTTTGAAAGAGACGTGTTTTTTGTTTTATTTAGGGAGGAAGGGTTTCAAAGCACCTGGCAATCCAATAAACCATGAGATGTCTTTTCATTCTTGAATATATTATAGGTGTGAATAGGATTTCTCCATCACACTAGAGTGTGCAGAAGTTGAGTTTAGTTTTATTCTGCTCACCCAGTATGCCATGTATGTAGAAGCTGTAATTGGTGCAAGGAATTTCAGGGAACTCTTCTTGCTAGAAGCTTCAGACATCTAGTTAGGGGGTTTTGAACACTGATAAAAGCTCAAAATCCTGAGCAACATGCACACCAGAGGAACATGATGGAGTCTTTTAGTGTTTGCCTGTTCTTTGAATTGTGTGTGCATTGGTGTAGAAACCCAATTATACTATGGCACAGAAAGATTTTTGTAACGTTAACTATTCAAGAGTCATTGGAGGATGATTTTGGAGACCAGGGTTCAAATCTCCGCTCAGCCATGGAAACCCAGTGTATGACCTTGGGCAAGCTGCACTCTCAGCCTCAAGAAGGTGACAAAGGCAAATCCTCTCTAACCAGCCTTGCCAAGAATAGGCTTGCCTTAGGGTCACCCTAAGCTGGAAATTACTTGAACACACACAACAACTATTATTTTACCCTCTTTAAAAATGTAAGTCTGTATCAGGTGTAAATCATGGAGGCCTTCAACTAATGGCTGGAAGAACCTTTGTTTTAGTGCTCAAATTTTGACATGTATGTATGATTATATTAATTTAGTCCAGTGAGGTTGTACACATTCCCGCTTCCCCTGTGGGGACTGACTTCTGTGCTGAAATTGGTGGCTGCTGCCAAAGTTGCCATAAGAATTCAGTAGCAACTGCAGCAGCTTTCTGTGGTGCAGGAGGATGCCAGAGTGTACTTTGGTACCATTAGAGTTGTAGATTGGCTGGGCAGGGTATTGCTTTCCCATCCTAACAAAGAGAAGAAGGAAGTAGTTATTTGTTGTGCTGCCAGATTACAACAGCACACTTAACTTTAGCAGCAGTGAATTGAGGAAATAGGATTGCAAAAACTTCTGGGAACACATCTGATCCTCAGGATACATATTGACCACCCTCTGTTTGTTTCCTGTAAAAAAAAAAAAATCTAAGAATTTTGCTCCATTGATTTAACTACAAGACTTGACAGACCGCCTGGAAAAGGCGGGCTGGAGCCGTCCCTGTTTGCTGCGCAGTGTTGCCACAGCAACCAAATGGCGCGGTACAACCGTGCAGCATAAATGGAACGCTGACATGCAGCTCCTTTCTGTGCTGCACCTGCAATACCATCAGCGCCGCAGGGTGGCGCGGCGACATCACGTGCACGCTGCGCCATTTGGATGTGGCATGTGTGACGTCGCTTGTATGTGCGGCATGTGGGTGGGGCCACACAATCATGGCGGTCCCACATGTATTAGGGTTAGGGAGCGTGTGGCTGGTGCGCGCTCACTAACCCTAGTATCATTGCTTCCACGCCCCTTTTTGCCCATCTGTATTGGGCCAACTATTGAATTATAGCTTGCTGTGGATACTATGCAACTACTTTAAGCATACATGGTAACTTTTGTGTGGGTTTATTTCTCAGGAAATCAGAAATTGAGTACTATGCTATGCTGGCCAAAACCGGTGTACATCACTACAGCGGCAATAATATTGAATTGGGTACAGCTTGTGGAAAGTACTACAGAGTATGTACATTGGCCATCATTGACCCAGGTACGTTTTGTGTTGTATGTGAGTTAAATGCTTGGAAACATTTGAGATTCTTAAATGTGTCTACTACTTCTTGTCTAGGATTCTTTAGAAGTTATACTGATTGCAGTACTCAGGCTTTCAGCATTTAAATACAGAATGCATAATCTAGTGCAGATTTGGAATGACTTGGCTTTGATTTAGCAACATCACATTGACATAATTAGTTATAGATTTGTATAGGTTCTTGCTGCATCCTAAAATCATTACTGCAGTTTGTGGGAAAGTTCTTCTGTTCATGAATATTTTGTGAGAACTGTTGCTAGTATCAGACTAAGAGGCCAAATTGTTTTTTCAGCTTTTTTTCTATGAACCTCAGAACTCCCAAACACTTTACATTGATTTTTCAAAGAAGTTTTTAGAAGAAGAAGAAAAAAACTGATCAGGGATTTTCTGAAACTGGTCCATGGCTTATATCATTCAGTGGAAATGGGTAGTTCTAAACCTAGAATGAGGCATTTAGTAATTTTATTCCAAAATACCTTCTGGACTCAGAGTATACATTAAAGTTATTTTAAATTCTGGATAGACACTGGAAAACAGTCCACAGCAGGCCTGAGTCTAGAAATGAATCCATCATGTAACACCTTTGAAGCATGAAGTATATTTAATATAATTCTCCTGTCAAAATCCATTATATTTAATCTATGCTTTCTAATTCCACAGTGTGGAATTATAAAAACAGTGCGAATATTCTCGCTGTCTTGATGCTTCAGTGATCAGGGCAGGCTAGACATTCGCTATATTATAACTATGCAGTGTGTCCCCAGGACTAGTTCATCTCCCTAGTCCTGGTTTTTAACTGCAAGTAACATCTACAGATTATACTATTCCTTATCATTTAGTATCAGCATCTGGAATAATTTGGAATTATTTTAAAATGTAAACTTAAAATCTAACAGTGTTTTAAAATTCATGAAATTAAAGAGAATGTGTTTTTGCTCTGCTACATGCTTTAACATAGGGGTTTAGGCATCTTCATTATGGAACTGAATTTTGCTCTAAAGCCATTGACGCTAAAAATGTTTTTTTTTTTTCCCCTTCCCAACAGGTGACTCTGACATCATTAGAAGCATGCCAGAGCAAACCAGTGAAAAGTAAACATGGCAGAAGTTTAAATTTTATGTAATAAAATTGGTTATAACTCTATTATTGGCATGTGATTTCATGAGTTGGATGCATGAAGGTGTGGAAGTTTTTTTGGAAGGCAAAAGTTTCCCAGTAAAGCTGGAAGTCAAAGGAAAAGCAAGATAATGTAATTTATTTGGAAATTAAATGTGTCAGTGTGATAGCGAAGCCAGAGAATGCAGCTGCACAGTGGATCCTGCTAAACACACACTCGTTTCTCACCATTTGTACATTTTTGTTGTGCAGACAATTGGACATGACTTGGCTGTTTTGGGGGGGGGGGGCTTTAGTTTACATTGTTTGAAATCCAGGTGTTGTGGAGCATGTTATTTAGCAGTGCCACTATGCATGGCATTTTTTAAAATGCAGTCAATCAGTTTAGTACCCCAAGAAATTTACAGCGTAAATGTACAGGAGTTTTGCCACTGTCTAAGGCTGAATGAGAGTGTGACATGCCCAATAGGGTAAATGAAGTGAAGTGAAATAGGTTAATTACTTAGTTTTAGGTAAACCAAAATTAGGGTTATAGCAAGCAAATTGTACGCAGTTTAGTATAACTGATGTAGATCCAGTGTGGAGTGTTGGACTAGGAGACAAGGGTTTGAATCCATTCATCCATGGAAACACACTGGTTGATATTGGGCATGTCACACTCTCATTCAGCCTTAAGACAGTGGCAAAACTCTGAATAAATCTTGTCAAAAAAACCAAAAAAACACCCTATAATAGGTTTGCCATCAGTTGGAGTTGACTTGAAAGCACATAATAACTAGCTGATGAAGTGATTTTAAAAAGTAAACACTAACACTTTTATAATGACCAACTTTAGCTTGGCTGTTGAAAGCAGTCCCCAGCTCTAAGGCTTTGCAAAGCTTTTCAAAGGCACTTCTAGGGTTTGATGTTCCAGGTTTAACAAGGACTAATATAATACTCAATTTTATTTGATGGGAAAGCCAAAGACATGTTCCTAAATGAAAATGCAAATTTGGGCTAAATATAATTGTTAGTCCTAGCTAGAGTAGACCTCCTGAATCAATAGAATTCATTAAATCAAAATTTACAGTTCGCTAGATTTACTCTAGTTGGATTTAGTTGAATGAGTTTTAACATTCAGGAGGAAATAATTTTGTGATTGCAATAGCATAAGTCTTAAACTGTTAAGGATTTTACAAGACAAATTCAGAATAGCTAGAATTATTGATGTCTAACCTAGTATAAACTTTGGCAGTGTGGTGCTCTGCCTTTGACAGTGCATGCTAAGATGTCCTGTCTTAATCTCTGCTTGCTATAGCTGCCTCAAGGTGTGATAATCTTAACTCGGATGTGCAAATTTGGGTGCTGTCATGCTTGGTTCAAAACATACTGGAGGCTTGAAAAAATTAACCAGTCAGTGAGTTAAAAATGAAAGTCAGCTAACAGTAAAGTTGATGTTGCAGTGAATTTTGTGACCGTAGTTGTCTGATATGGCAGCTTGCTCTCTAAAGAGATCAATTCTAGCCAGTTACACTCATTACTTTGCAAAGCAGGACTACATTAACTGGGTATCGACTTAAAAGTTCTCTAAGCACAAGTCTTCCAAGAGTTGATGTCAGTATAAATAATATAAGATTGGGACATTCTCTGCTCTGAACTCAAGTGTGTATATTGCTCACAAGTTTACATAGCATCAGATATTCGGAAAGAAACATACTCAATTTAGAAAGACTCTTTGGATTGCAAATAGCTTTGTTAGATAAATTTTCACAGGGGGAAAAGAAAGGGCAAATGAATTGCTCATTATTTGGAGTATGAAGTAAAGCAAGTATCCTGGAAAAGGTGTACAAACATTTTGAATAGCCTTTTGGGTCCACAGCACTCCATTAGCACAGGTAGGGTTAAGCAGCAAAGGCCAGAAGGCTTTTATGCAGTGAGGTGTGTCTATTCATTCTTGAATCAGCAACAGCTGCCATTTGGCAGAAGCAGCCTGGATGGGCCTGAGATAAAAAAGGCAGCAAAGAACAGTAGATACTGGGAACGGAAACAAGATTGTTGGACTAATAGTTTGTTTTCAACATAATTCAAAGTCGGAACAGTCTGTCTGTCTTTTTCAGTATTAATGTTGATTTGTACTGAAAATTGCTGTAATAACCCAAATGTACTTTCTGGCACAAACCCATTTCCTCATGTAACAACTGCCCATTCCTTTGCTCCTTGGCCAGTATTTACTACAATATATTTTTTGGGAGAAAAAACTGCTGTGGGTTTTAAAATTTTAAGGGATAGAACTATTTGTGAGACCATTATGTACAGCTTCCAAATGGGCATCTGCTGATTAACAAAAAGCTAGATAAGTAGGAAGGATCCAAAGTTTTCCCCCACAAAATGATTAATTCATAAAGGGCAAACTGCTGGATGAATAAAGGGTCAAGCCACTTGTCCTGCATATGCTTTGGTTAGCATTATATCAAAAGCATGGGAAATTGCTTTCTGTGTTTTTCAGAGAGAGGTTTCAATCAGTTCAGCAGGAAAATGGTGATATCCTAAAGGTTTTGTTTCATATCCAGTGGACCCTTGGCGTCTGCTAGGATTTGGTTTGTGGACCCCCTGTGGATACTAAAATCCGTGGATGCTCCAGTCCCATTAAATACAGTAGCACAGCAAAATGGTGTCCCTTATATAATATGGTAAAATCAAGGTTTGCTTTTAGGAATGTGTATATTTTAAAAATATTTTCAAGCTGAGATGATTGAATCCATGAATAAAGAATCCATGGATATGGAGGGCTGACTGTACACTTTTTGGACATATGAGCTGCACAAAAGACTTCAAGCTCCACAAGACTACTTGTTTTGCCTTTTGCCATAAGTCCAATTATGTCTGCATTCTGCTCTAGATACAAGAATACAAATGTCCTTACAGATTTCTAAACTAGTTTAAATGCTTTTTTGTAGCACCATTTTATTATATTACATAGCTTATCTCAGTTAGAAAAAAGTCTACACAACATTTCATCTCCAGACAATTCAAAAATGCAATATAATACGGTACTAGAGTTATAAATTCTCCTTTTTAATGGGAGAATCTGGACTTTTTACAGATAGCTTTGGTACATTCACTTATGAATATCCAACACACCATACGCTTCTGTTCAGAACACTTCATCGGTATCTTAATCGATTTTCCAGGTCTTCCATTCTTTTTGACATTTCTTCTAGTAATCTTAAATTAAGGAAAATATCTAGTCTATGTAATACAGTACTGTAGGCATCAGATTGTGTAATACAAATAATTACAAAGTTTCAGTATAATTACTAAAGCATTATAGACATGGAAATCCATACATTCATCTGCATAAAAATTGCCGTATTTGTGTTGATCTGATCTAGCATGAAAGGTCTTAGTTCAGTGGTAATGATAAGGGTATTGAGCTAATGTGGTGTAGTGGTTTCAGTATTGGGACTATGACTCTGGAGACCAGGGTTCAATTTCCAGGTTGGCCATGTAATCCACTGAGTGACTAGGCAAGCCACATGCACTCAGTTTCAGGGGACAGCAGTGACAAACCTCTGAACAAATCACGCCAAGGAAACGTGTGATAAGTTTGCCTTAGGGTCACCATAAGTCGGAAATGAAGGCACACAACAACATTGGTATAAATAGTTATTCAGATACTCATCTCTGTACTAAATGTTTTTCAATACATGAATGCAAGTACAATAACTATTTATTGTACTTATATCCCACCTTTCTCCTCAAACAGGATTCAAGGCAGCAATATTAGTATTTGTTAGGATACTCAAATTATTTAGTGCTACACCTCAAGTAATGCATCTCCAGACAGCAGTTTCTGTGAAGTGTAGCAACATGTAGTGAAATTCCTATTGACAACACTGGGATATCTGAAATTGTATCCCATTCTGACTGCTTATTTTCACTTCAGATCCTACAGCTGGGTAGGGTAAAAGGTTCACTGTTAAATCCAGATTGTGTGCAGGCTTCCTATATTCAGGAAGAAAATGGGGTCCTGCAGAAATAAGTGGAGTGGCAATTTTGTGCCAATCTCTACCTCCACCCTTGCAACCTCCCACTGTTCCAGAGGATCTCCCAACTCTTCATTGCAGCTCTTAAGGTTAAATGGTGGTGGGGAATTAGCTGCCTCATCCCCTTGCCCCATCTAAATAATTGAAGTTCTTGGGTATAAGTCTATCCAGTGTTCATCTCTGGATTAGTGTAGCAATATGCATACCTACTGTCCTGCTAAATTTTGAAACTGCAGCTAGAGGGAGTTAGTGCTTCACATTTAATTTCACTAACATTCTTCCTAAGGAGTTTATCACATGGGAGGAACTTCTCCCAATTTCGAATGGAGCCAATTTGAATTCACATAAATTCGCTAGTTTAGCAAATTTACATGAATTCTAATTGCGTTTGGAATGCGTTCAGAATGGCTTCCTATTTCCTGAAAATGCCCCCCATTGTCTGAAATTGCATGAGATACACTCATATGCAATAACGTGAAACCTCATGATTGTGTTTGGATTGCCATTGCATTATACCCTCAAATTCCGTTGTATGATAAACTCCTAAGTTATGATGCATCAGTATGGCTGCTTAATTTTAAGTGACACCTCGCTTTACTCACTCACTGTACTTCCACAGACCATATCCAAGAAAGAAACATTGGGGTCTAGCATCCATTTATCACTGTTCCATGTAATAGTGAGCTTGAATGTTTTGTGTGTCAAAAGAATTGGAGCCAGAACAAAACTGAAAAACTGAGAAGGTATCAGCCTGTTCAGGAAACTCTGAAGTTTGCAGCAGTTAAAAAAAAAATGCCCCCCCCCCCCCCGAAAAATAACAGTCCACTGAGGTCAGAATGTTGAATGTTGGTTGAAAAATATAGGACGTGGGCTTTGCAGATGATGATGTGTAGCTTTGCCGATCTCTCAGCATCTTTCATAACTGGCTTTTTTGATGTGATTGGAGTTCAGCAATACCTAAAAGAGATGTTTCCCACTCCTGATCTGTTGGGGGGGGGGGGGGGACTTCTCAAAACAACTTCACTCGTTCCAGGAACCACAGAATGTTGAACATCCACAGGGCAAAATGAAAAATGTGAAGCCATAATCAATTATAGTATCCCAAAGGAAGATAGACCTACCTGGAACCCTGCTGCCCTAGGGCCAGGTTAAATTATCAGATTAAGTTTCAGCCTAAACAATAATAATAGACTGCAGTTTCAGATGTAGCCTCACTTTTCTGTATGAGCTTTCTCCCACACATACATTGTTTGAACAGAGGAGCAGGCTATAAATAAAAATTATTATTATTATTATTATTATTATTATTATTATTATTATTATTATACATACCAATCTGTCACAACTGGCTTCCTGTGCCAAGTGCTCTCCACACAACAGAACACCTGCATATGCCATAATCCAGTGTTGCAAGTTTTTGAGGGATCCAAACTGGGTTACTCCAAAGGTGTGAGTAGCTTCCTTTGGGAATTATACATGTGACACTACACAGCCATTGTGACAAGAAGCCATTACTTCTGATTATCTTTGCAAGCCCTCACATAGCGATTAATGTGCCCCTACCAAACAGCAGCAGAATCCAGCAGTGAGGAAAGATTAGAAGCAGATTATGGCAGTTTCTATGGAGTTTATCACATGAGCTTTAAAACCGTCAAGTGTCCCAGGCTGCAGCCAGGACACAGGAAAGAGGTGGGGATTATCACATGCTAAATTGCTTCCTAATCACCCCTCACCATCAGCATGGGTCCCAGCACATTTTAGAAGCTGGAAAGCTTCTGACTTCAAAAAAGTCCTGGCAAAGCACAGCTTGGACCCGGCTTGGACCTGGGTTTATGGTGGGTTGGTGATTAGGTGGCAATTTAGCATGTGATAATCCACACCTCCATTCTGTCTCCTGGTTTATCATGTGATAAGCTCCAGCAGTGAGGAAAGTGGCATGGGATGAGGTTCCTTTGCGAGGAAGTCCAGCCGCTATTACCCATTCTTCAGACATTCAGATCAGATGCTACTTAACAGGCCAAGGGAGCATTCAGAGGGAGAGTCTTTACATGATAGAAAAGAACAGCAGCTCAGAAAGCCATATAACATGCAAGAATAGCTTTAGCCCCCAAGGAGCAGTATGCAGCCGCCCTTCTTCAGCCAGATCAGGGCCACAGCAACCTCATACTGCAGCCTGATCCAGCCCGATCCAGCTTTTGGAGGGTGCAAATAGGAGCCACAAAAAGCAGTTCCTTTTTGCCCCTTCCAAAGGGTGCCATAGTCTTTGTGGCTGTATGGTGCCTCTTCAGTGCTGTCATTTGGACACAGTGCCGGAGGCATGCCATGATGCCACACAGCATCTGGAGTGGCGCACGGCATCATGGTGCCCCAACTCTGCCCACAGGCCAGCCTTTTGGGCAGTCTGTATAGGGCAGTGGTGTCCAAACTTTTGCCCTCCAGATGTTTGGGACTTCAGCTCCCAGAATTCCTGACGGTTGGCCAAGCTGACTGGGGCTTTTGGGAGCTTAAGTCCAAAACATCTGGAGGGCCAAAGTTTGGACATCAGAGGTACAGGGCCTTACTTTCATTCCCTTCCTGCTGCCACCAGCAAAAGATGTGCAGATGTTTCCCACTGAGTTAGTAGAGGTAGCTGGGAATGAAAACCAGTCGACACTATTATTATACTGTACAACTATATCTGGACATTTGTTTAGGATATACTGTATTTTTACTTTCTCCCAGAAGGTATGGATTTATGCAATAGACATAGGTACTAACAAAGGATATGTTGCTGTGTTAGTTTCTGAACTTCAGCATTTGCAAAATTCTGGAATGTCACAAGATTTTCACATTTGCATGGATCTTTCTTATCTTCTGAAGGTTTGCCTGAAAAGTATGTTCAGAAAAAAAAACCAACCAGATTCATACCGAGAACAGCAATACTATATTTATTGTGGTTTCAACACATAAGAGATAATTAGCAACAAAATATGGAGGAGCAGAAAGAAGGAAAATAGATGTCAGTTTCAAAAGATAGCTTCTTTGTTTCTTGCAGATGTTTTCAACTTTTTTTGTACATGCATTCATCCTGAGCCTACTATTGAATGCTTAATTTTATTCAACTGATTCAAAGAGTAACTCATAATGACACTTTTTCACTAGAGATGGTAATGGCTGAATCAGGTACCTTCTGCAAACAAATATTAGGAACAGATACCAGAGACAGAGAGTCCCTAGCATTATTCCTGTCAGGAAAGCTGTTAGAAATTTTCTTTTCCAAAGCACTTATAACACTGGTTACAGGAAAAAGTACACAAAAGCAAAAAATGGCTTTTTAAAAAAAATCAAAGAAAAACAAATTACTAACATTTCCATAAATAGACCTGAATTTATATTGCATTAATGAAAACAGAAGACTAAAATTATGAGGATGAAAGGTGGACCTTGGAGGGTATAATGCTAACATTTCTCTAACATCGAAATCTCTCTCAGGTGTACAATATTAGAAATCCTTATGTTGAGGTACATAATGAATGTTAATTACTTTCAGCAACAATTGTAGTAGCATAAATTTGATACAGAAATAATAGAAATCAACTAAAAGACTGAAAACTATAACCACTGCTTGGACAAGGACAAATCACTACACTTATACTAAATCACACAAAAACAGAATGGAAACAGGTTTACCTGATGTTACTGTTGATCTCAATTGTTTTTCTTCAAAAAGATATTTATGGTGGACAGCAAAATTGGAACAAGCAAGAACATCTGTGATTGATAGGGTAGCGGCTTCAGGTTCTGCAGTGAACCAAAAGAAAAGAACTGTGATTAAAATAATTAGGCATTGTGTTGCTTTGTGTGTGTATACACACACGCACACACATATGTAGTTTCCTGTTCCTTTTTGTAATCCAATTTCTTTCTTCATAGAGTATTTACTCTTATTGAATAAATGAGTGTTTACATTTATTGAATAAAAGCTTTTAGAGATTACAGAGGCATTGAGATAAAATATAGCATGTATTGAATGTTTAAATGCTCTTCAAAATTGTGGAATATTTTGGGCAGAAATATTTTAATGCAGAATAAAGATACTGCAATATGCATATGAGGCTATACAGGCATACCTCCATTAACACAGCCTCTAACAAAGAAGTTCCTTTTTATGAAGTATTTTTATGCCTGTCCAGACCCACAAGTTCCTCCTGGTCATCTACCAGCATCAGCATTGAGGATGATGAAGGAGGGAGGGCTGGACAAACAAGTTTTCGATATCAGGTTGCAGCAGTGTGGTTGCAGTAATCAATGCAATAAAACTTGATCTGGGACAGAATGCAATTCTTTTCTAGCCAATCCTACTGTGGCAGCATATGCATGCCTACAACAGGCAAGATGAAAAAGTAACTACCTCAAGAATCCCTTGTGTGTACAGCAAAACAGAAAGAAAAGTGGAGATTGGTATTCCTTAGATCTACATCTCCTGGTATTCCTTAGAACATTTAAAAATTAAAAAAGTATTAATCTGTATGTTAGCCATCAAAACAAATGATGATGATGATGTAGAGGCTTCTTCGAAAATGCATCCATTTTGGAAGAAACCTCTACTTTATTATTGATATTTCTGTTTTGGTTGCTAACATACAGGTCTATGCTTTCTTATTTTTGGAAGAAGCCTTCAAGTGGTCTCTAGAAATGCAAGGCTTACCTGAGCTAGTTATTTCATTTCCTCTTTGTGGTCTCTGTGAATCACACAATTGTGCATTCTGTCCCTGCGCTGTGAACTTTCAGAACCTTCTAGTATAGTTACATGAGTTTTTAGGCAGTAGCTGTGCCCACCTTCTGCTCTTTCTCTCCCTGTTGCTGCTCCTTTACCTCATTACCTTTTCATCAGCCGTGTGAGCAGCATTGGTATAGGAAGCTGTTCCAATTCTTTCCATGTTATTTCTGCCTGTGGTGCCAAAGTTTCTGTTAAAGAAGTCGTGCCTTCTTAACACCTACTTTGTTAACTGAGGTATACCTATATAATGTGTTGCAAAAGTTTTTCATGTGTTGTGGGTGGGTTTGCACTGAGATATCAAAACAAGACAGGATCCATTACAGAGGGGACAATTAGCCCTCTTCCTTACCCCTACCCACCCACTGCTGTTTGTAAACCTTCTACAGACACCTGGAAACTCTCTGGCATAAGCTGAAGGATGGAGGATAAAAAAGTCCTCCTGCTAGAGGATGTGCACTCATATAATGTCAGATTTAGGCCACAGTTACACAAACCATTGTTTCCACAAACAGCTGTTGCTTCAATAAAATAAAATAAAAAGCATTTTAGTGAATGTGGCCCATTAATGCTTTCTCTGGAAAGGACACATTGTAGAACATGCTCACCAGTGGCATCACAAGGGTTAGCATCACTCGGTGCATTTACTTATGGTGTCACACACACACCCCCGACCTCCTCCCACAACATACCATACAGAATCCTTAATAGTCTATTTTGTACAAATGTTACTTGTAAATGTTACTAAAATGGTGAAGGGTCTAGAAACCATGCCCTATGAGGAACGACTTAGGGAGCTGGGGATGTTTAGCCTGGAGAAGAGAAGGTTGAGAGGTGATATGATAGCCTTGTTTAAATATCTGAAGGGATGTCACATCGAGGAGGGAGCAAGCTTGTTTTCTGCTGCTCCAGAGAACAGGACTCGGAACAATGGATGCAAGCTCCAGGAAAAGAGATTCCACCTCAACATTAAGAGGAACTTTCTGACAGTAAGGGCTGTTCGACAGTGGAACACACTCCCTCAAAGTGTGGTGGAGTCGCCTTCTTTGGAGGTCTTTAATCAGAGGCTGGATGGCCATCCGTTGGGGATGCTTTGACTGGGAGTTCCTGCATGGCAGGGGGTTGGACTGGATGGCCCTTGTGGTCTCTTTCAACTCTAAGATTCTATGATTCTAAATCATAATCCCTGTATATCGCTGAATGTAATGGCAATTGTTGTGACATAAACAACTAGCAAAATTAAAAATATTTCTTTAAATTACAGTATCATACGGACAGCCTAAATGTATTTACAGGTACATAGCTTCGTGTGGGTAGAGTGAAAATTTTGTAAGGTGTGATTTTTTAAAATGAAAAATTTGAAAGAATATTTTTTTTTAAAAAAAAATTTTTAATGTTAAAATTTGTTTGTTTTTTTAAAAACTGGGGGCCCTTCTTTCTCCTCCCACTAAGCCTCACACCACCTCTTCAGGGTTTTAAAGAATGTGAGTAAACACTACAGGCCGCTTCTGCCAAAAGGCAGATGTTGGGGAGCAGTGGTGCCACTTTTCTCTTAGAGTGTCACCTGGTGTAGCCTAAACTCCTCACACTCCCCTAGTGATGTCCCTGATGCTCACTGAAGAACCAGATGATGTGCAATTATAGCAATAGCATGTACATTTCTATACCGCTTATCAGTGCACTTAAGTACTCCCGAAGCAGCTTACAACTGTAAGCTAATTGCTCCCAACAAGCTGGATACTCATTTTAGCGACCTACGGAAGGATGCAAGGCTGAGTCAACCATGAACTTCTGGCTGATATTGAACTCACAAACTTTTGGTTTATGAGTGAGTGGCTGCAGTATTGTGTCACCAAGGCTCTATATATACTATACATAGGATGAACATCTCAAACCTTCAGAATATGAATCCATTGAATGAAGCAAACTTTCTGGTAAATCCTGGTGATTCTTCAAACCTGGAAGATATATTATTAAAATGAAGTAAAGGCAGAATGGATTTGTATAAAATAACAATATATACAGCAGTGCTACTCAAAGTGATGGTCTCTTGGGTTTCTGAGCCATGGCTGCTGGCCTGTGTCATATTTCTAGGAAAGAAAAAAAAATGTTGCCAATTGACACAAGTGTTCCTGGTGCATTAGGAGAAAAATACAGTAACAACTGCTGGTTCTCCATATCACATAGGCTGAGAAACATTGATATACTGCATAAATTAGTAATGTCAAGAAACATATTACAAATGTGACTTGGGAATTCATGGATCTTTTCAGCTGCAGAAATCTCAATGACCTCAGAAAGTGAGGAAATGTTTCCAGTATTACAGATATTGTCAAAGAAAATATTTGTGAAACAAATGTTATACTTGAAGGAAGGAAAAATCTATCAAGATATATGTATGTGGAAGATAATGGAAGGTGGTAGGAAGAATCTCCTGACAGCAAGAGCTATTTAACAATGGAACACTCTCCCTGGGAGTGTAGTAGAGTCTCCTTCTTTGGAGGTTTTAAAACAGAGACTAGATGGCAACCTGTTGGGGGTGCTTTTCTGTGCATTCCTGCATGGCATGGGGTTGGACTGGATGGCCCTTGTGGTGCCTTCAAACTCTATGATTCTATGTGGCATGACAAAAAGGGTTTGTTTGTTTGTTTGTTTGTTTGTTTGAGAAGAGCTGTTAAAGATGTGGATGTGCATGGAAAAGAATCAGTAAAGCCCATTAGCACCAGAACTCTAGCATTTACTGGGTAAGAATAGTAGGTTTGAGTAACTGCTATTTAATTTTTTGTTAAATTTAGCTGCTATGTTAAAAAAAAAATTTTTTTTGGTCTTTCATGCTAACCATTTAAAGTACTTTAATACCATTTTAATTGCCATGACTGCAGTCTATGGAATTCTAGGTTTTTAGTTTGGTGAGGTACTAGAATGCTCTAGGAGAGAATTCTAAACACAAAACTACAGATCCCTTAGGATGGAGCCATAGCAGTTAAGGTGGTATCAAAATGCTATGATTGCATAATGTGAAGACTGAGAATTGTCACAAGCTGAATCAGGTTATTTTAAACTGATGTGGACCTACTGGTAATTTTTATTTTCAGCAAGATATAAATGAAGGGGCATAAAAGAAGGGAAAGAGTGTTGCATTGCAGAATGGCACCCATAAGCATTACAGAGTCAGGAAATTACAGAATATCCCCTGGAAAAGAGTTATAGAGGACACGTTCTGTTCTCTGACCAAATTCCTTCTTGCTTTTGAGTCTATAACAGACACTGCTTGTAAAATTTGCAGTTGTGCAGCATGGAGATGGCACAAACAAGCCATCCACAGAAATCAGTATGCTTGCCAAAAGTTGTGGTGAAAAGCTACAGAAGAGGGATTTTATTCTGTCATCAATTTGCTTTGCTTAGAAGTGGCATTAATACTGACCATCAAGCCCTTGTAAATATTATAAATATTACCAAGTGCTTGCCCAAACTTCCTGAAGAAATATATTGTGGTGTTTTTTAGCAGTACATGCAAGCTTATTACAGTGGATGGGAGAGGAAGCGTGTTATTAATTCTTCTGGGTATATGAGCTGCACATTTTGTACATGATATGTTAAATTGGCAGAAGAAATACAAATGATTGTATATGTTCCTGGCCTTAGACTAAAGTTATATATTCCCTCAGTGATAAATAGCTGAAATATTACTCCTTCTGGCAGCTTATTGCTCATCATGTTTTACACGTATCCCTGTGATTTTGCAGATGTTCAGAACTAATGGGCAGACTGCTCCTGTCAGATCCAGAATTCAAACTGCCTTAACAGTTCATTCAGTTTTGTTGTATCAAGAAAAACACAAGATAATACCTTCACAGATTCGTTTTTGGAGCTTTTCAGTAATCTCTCCCATGGCACTGAAATTCTCTGCATACAGAATATGTTTTTCTGGAGGATCTGAAGCAATTTCTCTCAATTCTTCCTCTATTGCTTTCCCTATTCCAATGGCATACATGGTGATTCCTAAGAAATAAATGGCATATTTTCATTGTAAGCAACAATATATAGCTAAGACACAGTATAGTTAATGGAAAGGAAACTGCTTCTGTGTTATTCTGTGACCCCTTACACCAGTGCAAGATACCTCTGCAGAAGTGGAGTTGATAAATGATGTTGCTCATTTAAGAGGGCTAGGTGCTATTTAATTTCAATGCCATCATAGTGAGAGGACTTGTATTCAAATATGTACACTTGTACTCAGTATTTCAAAAGTAACAATAAACACAAAGATCCCAATCTAGAGAAACACAATTGCACTTAAGTGCTACTGAAATAAATAGGACAAAATAGTCCCGATGAATGTATATCCATTCATTTCAATCATGATCCTCTTTTTGTGGACTGAGTAAAATGTAGAGTTCTTCGTTAAGTGCAAACAAAACCTTGTACAGTGCTGTTCAATGAGGTGGTTCACATAACGTACGTTTATGACTTATACATCTGAACTGAGCCATCATGAATCATTGCCAAGATTGCATTTTAAAATAACATCTCATTTAACTCCAGGACAAACTGACTCAGGAGCTAACTATATATGATATACATAGATCAGTAATTAAGAGGTGGGTGCTTATCTCATACCCTGTTGGTTCTTCTCATCCATCTGTCCATGTCAAAAGAGAGGTTCTAGATTAGGATGGGTATCTATGATACTCCAGATGCTGGCGGACTGTAAGTCTCATCATCCTTCTCTATGGGCTACATTGGCTAGGGATGATGGGTACTACAGTCCAACAACATGTGGAATGCCACACG
The DNA here is from genome assembly GCA_034509955.1 of Urosaurus nigricauda. NCBI lineage: Eukaryota > Metazoa > Chordata > Lepidosauria > Squamata > Phrynosomatidae > Urosaurus > Urosaurus nigricauda. The sequence goes on along the minus strand of JAOEGL010000004.1, from coordinate 224,584,831 downwards.
TTGCCCACCCTTGTCTTAGATACATGTTTAGCTACTGACAATCATATCTGAAAAACTGATGGAAAATGTACCGGGCCTCTCTTTCTTGGAGGTGGAAAAATGGCAAAGGGGGTGAGGTTTAAGCAATCTACAACTTGTCTCTGTTTAAATTGTCCCCTCTTGAGGCTGCTTTACAAAAAATATGGCATTTCAGATTACACTATCCATGTTTCTATGCATTGTGTAGATAAACCATCAGTTCACACAGTCAGCTGAAAAATCTTCCAATAGTGAATGATGAAAAATAAAATGATTACATCCATACAAGAACTGCTGCCTATCTTGAAGTTTAAAAAGACCAAACCTGAGTATTTTCTTGGAGGCATGTACAGCATTTTGGTTTGCACATTTCCATTTTCTTAGCACTTACTTTAGTGTTATATCTTTATCTTTGTAAAATGATACCAAGTCAGGATTTCTATGAAGCCAGAAACATCATTTTCTTCAATACTGCTCTGACAATAGAAAATCCTTTTGGGAATATTTGACTATCAAGTATGCTTTGTTGTTTGCATTTAATTAATTGCATTAAATACCCACAGTATATTTAGAAGGGGAAAAAGCATATCCAGAGTAATTCTTTAAAGGCATCAGTATTACTAAACAGATCTTCAGATATCTGAAAAGACAGCTATTGCTGTCAGTTTCTTTCAGTGTAAACCCTAGGGAAGAGCGTGCTCATCTAGCAATAACATGCTTGTCTGCTACCTTCTGCCATATTGCTTCTGTTCCAGGAAAACAGAATTATCTCCTTCCTATTTTGAATTTCTGCATTATCATTCCCTAAACAGTCCTGTGTTAGCCAGGAACATAAAATTTCAGCCTCCATTTCAAAGACTTGCTTTATTTTTATGAATGAATTATTAATGTTGGGGGGGTCTGTTTTTTGTGACATGTCAATAATAAACATTCCAGATTAAAATTTATGTTCAGCATAACTCCACTCATAGTTTCATAGGATCATTTTGACAGAATTTTGGCATGCTTATTTATCAATGGGGAAAGTAGCACCATGTGTCATATTTTATTAACAACTTCGATATATGTCTTTTGATATATATTGAGGCCTGGACAATAGACATCTCCTCAGCCTCAGCCAATCGCACAGCCTATTTCCCACCAGTATAAAAAAATGTGGCTAGGCACAAATATTCCAGATACAGTCCCAGAATCCATGCAGTTTATCAGACTCTGGCAGATTCCCAGGTATGAGAGCCAAGAGAATACAAATATATCTTTAGAGCTCCTAGTGTAATAGGAAAAAAGCCTTCCCAACCCTGTCAACCACTCTTTTTTCCAGCCTACCAAGAAGGGCTCCAGATATGCCAGGAAGGGGATGGACAACAAGGCTGAGGAAAGTAACAGGCAGGAATTCTCTCATCTACTGCCACTTCATAATACTAAATTATAGGCCAAGGCTATGGGAATTAATCTTGACAAGTATTTGGTTTACCATTTCCCCACCCTCTTCTCTTCTGATGTGGCTGTAAGACTGGCTCATCTCATGCATCCCAGATACAGCCTCAGAAGAGATGCAATTGATCTGCAACAGGAACTAAACTTCTTGTCCCTTTTAGGGGCTTTCACAAATATGCAAAGGGATTTAATTGAGGACAGGGATGTGGGCATATACACTTCACATCTCAATGTCCACAGCACTGGAAGTAGCTTAGACATTCGTATGACTATAAAGAACTGAAGGCTCTATAATGATGTTCAGCTGAATGCTGTTACAAACTGCCCATAACTGGTAACTCTGAGGAAATTAGGTGGGAGATTTATAACCTCATTTAGTTCTGCACAGTTATGGAGCCCTGTTTATATTGTATACAAAAGCACAAAGGTCTAACTAACTTCTGGATACTCAGGGACTTGTGAGGATTATATGATGCCCACATCCACAACCCCACTTTTCATGTGTCTAGACAAGGATCTAATTTTGGAACTCCCCTGGAAACTCAGCTTGATTCATGTTAGGAGAACAGAAATAATGAGTCTCAGTGTTTCCACTCCTTTTTTGCTACAAATGTGCAGAACCAAGTCCCTCTGTGCAAGAAGCTCATCCTGGAGAGGGATAAGAACTGAAAAAAATACAACACTTCAAAACCTGGCCCTATTGCTGAACAATTATTATGTCACTGTCATAGGGTAAGTAAAGGTATTTCCCTTTGACAAGATTGTCAAGTCATGTCCAACTATAGGGGACGGTCCTTATCTCCATTACTAAGCCGACGAGCCAGTGTTGTCATAGACTATTCTGTGATCATGTGGCCAGCATGATTGCACAGAACGTTGTTCCCACCAAAATGGTACCTATTTATCTACTTGCATTTGCTTGCTTTTGAACTACTGGGCTGGCAGAAGCTGGGACTAGTGATTGGGCCTCAAACTGCCAACCTGCTGATCTTGCAATCAGTCAGTCAGTGTCTTAACCACTTGAGCCACTACATTCCCCTATCACTACCACACCTTCCAACATTTCATAGATAAAAACTGTGATACATATGGCCAAGCGACATGAGAGTGTGGCCAAGATGGCAAGTTATTGAGGAAGAACAGATAAGCTAGGAGAGACTGCAGCAGTTTGTTTTCCTTGAGTCTACTGGGAAGAGTAAGGTTCTACTGTAATTCCTCAAGTCTCCCACCGCACTGCAGAGCCAACTGAGTGCAAACAATTTTGCTTTTTAAAGTCAGTTTGCACCAATGGAGGTAAGCTGAAGACAAAGGGGGAAAGTTAAAAGAGGAGAAAGAAATGGGGGCATTCCAGAAGCTGTTGAAAAAGTGGGATAACAAAGAACTGAGACTGTCCCAGACAAATTGGGACAGATTGTGGATATGCTTTAGGAACTCTGCATTATCAAACTTTTAGTGCAAATTTGCAAAGAAACAATATGATACACATGTTGGTACTCAGGACTTTAGCAGATGTCCATACAATCTGTAATTCTAAGTACATTTTTATCATACCACGTTGCTTTGCTTTAGTAGCCCATTCAGAGACTTCATCTTGGGCTCGCCCATCTGTAAACACCACAGAAACTCTGGGCACCTTTGCTGAAAAACGTCTGGCCCCCTCTGCTTCAGTGAAGCTTCTCTCGGTCATTTGCTTCAGGGCAAGTCCAGTCATGGAGCCTTTCCCCATATATTTCATTTGGGATACTGCTTTCTTCATGTCTTTGGCTGTGCTGAATTGCTTCAGTGTAAATTCTGTGCGGACCTGAGTGGAATATTGCAGCAAACCAATTCTTGCAGCTTTTGGTGATATAGTGAGAGAGTCCAAGATTCCCAAGACAAATTCCTTGACAATTTCAAAGTTATTCAATCCCAGACTTTTTGATCCATCTATCACAAACACCAGATCGACTGGGCCTTCAGTGCATCCTATTAAAATAAAATGAGAAAGGAAGAGTCAGTGAAAGAACCAACAAGATCAACAGAAAGATGAAACAAACTGTGAAACTTGGAGACTTCTCATTCTTTTCTGAAAATACTAACAACAAGTAAATTAAAAGGAAAATGGTATCAGAAATGATGTAAGCTTTCATTTGTAACTAAAAAATTAAAAGAATGGGAGCACTTGTAATTAAGTACAGACACATTATAATTAAAAGAAGATGGTATTGGGCGTGGCGCTCCATTTTCTGAAACCAATAAAGTTGGTAACAGTTTCATTGCAAACATAATACAGATACATTTTGTCTAGTATGAAGGTGGATCATGGGGAGAAATAACCCAGATTTGAGTGGTTTATATGCCTGTAGGGACCACAGTTCACACATGGAGTTCCACATCAATAGGGACTATTCTGGTCTCTTTAGTATTAGGATTATTCTGTAAGCGGTTCTATTCTGTCCCTGGATAATTCTTTGTACTGCCAAAACACTTCCGGTAGTGTCTGTAATAATTATTTTGTTTTTCTGGTGTTTTCTTAAACAGATACCAGCTTTTTGTCTCTTATAACTCTAAAAATATACACAATCAAAGGGAGATTATCAAGTATCAACATGCTGTTCTTAATATCTAAAATTATGTATGATGGGCATGTAAGGGCCTAATGACATAGTATGTGCTGCTATACATAACTGAGCCCAGATACCTTTCTTTTTTTTCTTTTTTAAAAGAAAGAAGTTAGGAGGTCACAATGTTGACAAGAGAGGAGGTTTAGGAGACATACTTAATATTATTCCTACTATTTCTCCATGTTTATCTCAAAAATGACTTGTTCCCTTTTGGAGCCCAAAATGTTTTGATGTTTATTCATAAGGACAATCATTTTGGGGGAAAATCCATACTGTAAGTTCTAAGTACATTTACATCTTTTCAATGTATTTTATTGGTTTGAGATTTTATAGCACTTTATGTATGTTGGATCCATTCTTTTTCAAATTCAAAGACATCAAAGAAAGGTTGCCTTACTTCTGCACATTTTCCCATTTTCTTCCAGTATGAATCCCTCATGGCATTTGCAGATGTATGAATTGTTATTATTTATACAAACATGTTCACAGCCATGCTCAATGGACTTGCAAGCATCTTTACCTGGAAAAAAAAATAAAGATCATCAATTATACTGTATATGTGAATATATTTTTCCAAAAAATCAAAGAGTGTAAAGTAGTCAGCTTAGGTGCTTCAAGCCCTTTAATCTTACAAACAAGACCATAAGGATGAATGAATGAATGAATGAATGAATGAAAGCCTGGCTCCGGATCCTTCTTCAGAATTTGTTAAACTGCTTAGTCCTAACAAGCCTTCCAACCAACCAGCAGGACTCCCTCTAAAGAGAATGTTGCCCTAGACCAGTGGTTCTTAACTTTGGTCCTTCATTTGTTCAGATCCCAGAAACTCCAGCCAACTTGCCCAATAGTCAGGAATTATGGGAGCTGAAGTCCAAAACATATGAAGGATCAAAGGTGGGAACCACTTTCCTATACCGGAGTGAAGAACCTACAGAACATGGACCAGATCCAGACTCCAATTCCATCTTATCCAAACTTTGGTAATTTTCTTTTCTAATAATGCTCCTTTGGTTATTGTGACAAGGAGAAGAAAGAAATTAAAGAAGAGATGGTATCAGAGCTTGGAAAAGTTACTTTAAAAATCCTAGAATCCCTGAGCCAGAGTGGTTAGTGGCAAAAAGAAAGAAGAAAAGAAAACTTTCCCCAGTTACGAATGGGGTCAAAAATAATTGGCAAAACTCATGCTATGTCTCTAGGCATCTCCCACCTTCTAGCTCAGGTGTGAGAATTGTGTTATTCTACAAATGTGGCAGGACTTTAAGCAGCCCTAGCCCAAACAGCTAATGGGGATGAATGCTGGGAGTTGTAGTTCAACAATATGTGGAGGTCTACATGATTCCCATTCCTGATCTAAATTCTTTTGGAGAGTGACAGAGAGGAGAAAATACAGACCTGAGAGTAAAGGCTTGTGAAACATTTGCAGTGATCTCAACATCATGTTTTTGTGCTTTGCTAATAATGCAGTTTGTGGACTGCTGCACTTGTGAATGTGTGTATGTCTTCCTAATAATAAATGCCTTTGGCAGAAAGGGGACTGAAGGACTACTGACAAGTCTCTACTGCTGGGGCAGGGAGAGATTCAGAATGAAATGAAAATGATAATTGTTCCCATATGTATGAATTTATCTTCCCCTCATAATCTACAGAAACAAATGCTTCCAAGTTTCTCCTCTGGTGCATGCTGAAGAATAGGTGTCTGTATGTGTGCTTTAGCTTCAAGACTGAGAGGCTTGATTTGCACTAAACTATGGTTTATCATTACATTTAAGCTGGGTGTGCACATCTACACATTTAACATCATGAAAGTAAACATGCTGTTAAATCAGCAGGGGAGGAGGGGGGACTAAAATTACTTACTTCTACATGTTCTCCTGTCTTCCTGTAATATAAATCCCTCATGGCATTTACAGATGTATGAATCTTCAGTATTAATACAGACATGTTCACATCCATGATTTGTGGACTTGCAGACATCTTGATCTGAATATAACAAAAGAATTATTCATTTAAATGTTTCTACAGATATGAGTCTTCAGTATTAACACAGACATGTCCACATCCATGACTGGTGGGCTTGCAGACATCTTGATCTGAGTATAACAGAGTTATCCATTTAAAATGTTTCTAAAGATGCAACAGGTCACAAAATATTTTCTAGAGCAAATCAAGCTGCTTACTTCTGCATGTCTTCCCATCACTCCTTAATATAAATCCCTTGTGACATTTGCAGGTGTATGAGTCTTCAGTATTAACACAGACATGTTCACATCCATGATTTGTAGACTTGCAGACATCTTGATCTGAATATAACAAAGAGTTTTCTCATGAAAATGTTTTTACAGTTGCAACAGATTTTTAAGAGCTATTTTCTGATGAAGATTAAGCTGCTTACTTCTGCAGGTTTTCCCGTCACCCCTTAAAATAAATCCCTCATGACATGTACAGATGTATGACTCTTCAGTATTAACACAGACATGTTCACATCCATGATTTGTGGACTTGCAGACATCTTGATCTGAATATAACAAAGAGTTTTCTCATTAAAACTTTTTTTACAGAGGGACCAGGTCACAACAACTATATTCTAATGAAAATCAAACTACTTACTTCTGCAGGTCTTCCCATCACCCTTTAATATAAATCCCTCATGGCACTTGCAGACATATGAGTAATCATTGTTGACACACAGATGCTGACAGCCATGAGCTACTGAGTTGCAGAAGTCTTTACCTATAGATGATGTCGATAATTCATACAGTTTGTTGGATGATAGTAATATAGAAAAAAGAGACTAATATGGCAAAGATTAAATAAAACTCAAATCACATCCTGACTTTATGCAGTTGTCAAAATGAAATTACATGATGAATAACAGAACTATTCAGCGTGTAATTTCTGCAGGTTACCTTCCTCATACTGAAGATGTACAAACTATTTCATTGCCAAAATGTGTTCATAGCCATATTCAAATGAACTGCAGAAATTCGTTTTGGCAAGCAACACCTTAGATTAGGAATGGTCAACCAAAGGCCAAGCAGCCAGAAGCATCCATCCCACAAATTGGTTTCATTGTATTTCCCAGCACTTCCCCCGATTTCTCTTTAACATCAGGAGAGGCTGGTCCGATTGCAGTGGTATTTATAATTAATTGATCACAGTCAGTTACAGCAGGTTTCTTTGTTCTAACATCAGGAGGGCTCGGAATTCACACATTGTTTCAGAAGCAGTGTGCAACTAGTCAAAGCAAGATGCATGTGCTAATCAATAGATGGACAACAGTTTTGGTGTTGGAGATGGCATTCCCAAGAGGGAATCAAAAGTCATATATTGCCAGAAGTTGTGGGCAGGCTAAAAATAATGGCTAAACTGGGACACCTCTTTTCTTTCACTCCCCTTTTCTTTCTATGGACTCTTTCAGACATGGGAAATTGGAAGTATAATGCAAGGGCAATCCAAACGCAATCCTAGGGTTTCACGTTATTGCGAATTAGAGCTTCTCACGCAATTTCGGGCAAGGGGGGGTATTTTTGGGTAATAGGAAGACATTCCGAACGCCTTCCGAACGCAATGGGGATTCATGTAAATTCGCTAAACTAGCGAATTTACATGAATCTGAATGGGCTCCATTCGGATTTGGGAGAAATTCCTCCCATTTGAAAGAGTCCTATATCTCTTCCTTTTATTCTCTATTTCATGCCTGTTCAACACAAACTCAGCCCTACTAAAAGGAGAAACAGTGATCTTGAGCCTTTCAGGTTTGCTAGCAGGGGTGGAAAGTCAAATTAAAGGCTCCTACCTCAGCAATCCCAATGAAGACCACTGTTTCCTGATTGCTATTTTCTTAGAGAAACTATTAATTTTGGCTGCTTTAGATTCATCACTACATCACACCACTCATAAAGCGCCACAGTCCTGTTAGTCTAGCAAATGCAAAAATACCATATTTGGGGACAATTTTTATCGCAAAGCTGCTTCTTCTCCTTGGCTGCTGTCTCCTACATGCCAGCAGTCATAGCCCTGCCTCCTTCCTAGCATGCCTTTCAGTCTGTGTTATCTATCTATCTATCTATCTATCTATTTATTTTTAGCGCAATTGCTTGATCATTAGGTGAAAGAAAAAAGAAAAGAAAAGACAAATAACCTGCTTGGGAATAGTGTGAGAGAGGAGGGGAGCATAACTATGCTCACATGGGCCATGTGATTGCCTGCATATCAAAACTTATTACACTTGCTTAACAGTGGGGGTGTACAGACCACCTGAAAAAGGTGGTCTGCAGGTGTCCCTTTTTGCTGCACTGCAGCGCAGCAGTGACCAGACAGAGCTGTGCCACTACGCAACAAAAAGGAGCTGCCTAGAGCAGCTTTTTGTGACGTCATAAGGGCTGCGTAGCGCGATCTGTGTGCTGCAGTGCAGTTGCACAGCCATGACGTCCACTGTGTGGATGGTCTGTCACAGTTGTGACACAGCTGCGACTTTATGCACCTGGGCGCTCAGCCCTTTTTTGCCCTGAACTCGCCACCAGGACATCACATCCTGGTGGTATGTACAGGGCAAGTGAAAAAGCAGCAAAATTTGAGACCCATTGACAGGTTTTGCATGTCAATGAAAAGAAACACTCCAGCAGCAGATGGACTACAGACCAGCTACTGGACAGACACAATGTCATCTGATAAGGTACAGCAACAGAAGCTGCTATCCTGCTCTAATTCCAACCCTGTTGTGATAAAGTCCTCAGTCTGGGTAAGGTGCGATTGAACCCTTCTCTTCACAGAGAACTTTGTGAAGGTCCTTCTCCACCATCTGGCTGCAAGCCAGTCTATCTGGGCAGCATGGGAAAGTGAGCTTCCTCCTCCTGTGGGCTACACAGAAAGTAGTCAATAGCCAAATTTGTGGCCTGCGGACTACAGGTTGTCAACATGTCTATTATTACTTAAAAAAAAAATGTTTGCAAGCATGAAGGATGCAAAGCTTGCTTTTAAAAGGGGGGGGGGGCAATCTGTCTTTCTCCTTCTCTCATTTATTGTGGATCTAATTGCAAGTTATTATAATCCAAGAGAGAGAAAAGTATAAGTAAACTTCAGTTCCCACCCACTGCAGTTTCTTGTATAAAACACAAAAAACAATATTTTGCATTTTCCCCATGAGAAGAAACATGAGCTCTAGAAACATACAGCAAGAAGACAAAGGCATGAGTTCACTCTGGTAACATCTAAGGATCAGTGTCATGTCCAGACCACTACTTCTTATACTCTTGCATGAAATCTACAGTGTACAAGCAGATGCATCCATACCAAAAATAGACACTGTTTCTTTCCCCCTAAACACCTACTGTATATACTCATGTCTAGAAATTCAGTCAAAAAATTGACCCAAAAAACCCGAGTCGACTTATCCACAGGTCATTGTAAGTATTGTATTTTAACTCTTATAAAAATCAAACCATCCCTTGGTGAAAGGCAAAAGTGTAATCTGTCTTGAAAGCACTGACCTCCCTCTGCTCTCTCATCCATCCAGCCTTTTGTGGGATCACAAACAGTTATGCCTGCAGGAATTTTATTAAATTCTTTGGCATCATTTTCCTTTGCTTCATCCCATACATTGTTTGTCACATGGCCCTAAATTTTACCCTCAACTTACATATGGGTGATATCAAAGTCCATAATTTTAGCCCCCAAACTGGCCCTCGCCTTATACATGAGGCCGACTTATAGTTGAGTATATATGATATGTGTTCACCCAAGGTTGAACAATCTGGATAGCCCTCACTGGTCATCCATTTACATACCCCATTAGCTGAGTAGACAAAGACGAGACAAACAACACCTCACACCTGAGCTACAGGGAACAAAGTACTGAAATGGCCTCTCAGCCTTCAGAATTCATGTCATGTCTTCATCTTTGCTTACTTCTGCAGGTTTTCCCATCCTCCTTCAGTATGAATCCTTCATGACATTTGCAGACATAGGAAATGCCATCATCACTGACACAAAGGTGTTCACATCCATGCTCTACTGATTTACAGATATCTTTCCCTAGAAAAAATCAATACATTTTTTCAACATATATCCCACGAATACAGAATTTAAATGGACAGCGAGCTTCTATTCTGCTTTTTAACATCCTCTTCCATTCATCATAATATTTCAGAACAGTGCTTAAAAATATGTAGTCAAATCTGCATGCATTGTTTTCACACGGAACATTTTTTTAAACTTGGTGGAGAATACGTTTACTCATAATATTAACTAGTGCTCCTGCTATTTATCTATTCTACACAGTTCCCCAGTCAACAAGAATGGGAGAATCCAGCTTACGTTTACAGGTTTTCCCATCTCTATGCAGCGTGTATCCTTCAAAGCACTGGCAAGTATAGGATCTTTCACTATTCACACATAAATGTTCACAACCATGGTCACTCAGCAAACAGTAGTCCACTCCTGGGGAAGGAAAGGTGTGAATATTATTCACTGCACACAAGCCATCTATAAGCATTTGACAAAGGATGAAGGGACAGACCCTACACTTGGTTTTTTAAAAATCTTGAAAAGGGTAGGGGAAATTAAGGCAGGAGTACACAGAACAAAAACAGATTAAGATTTTGCATATCTATATCTATATTTCTGTGCCAAAATTTATTTGCTTTTGAAAATAAGGAATTAAGGAGGAAGCTTCCAATGCCACAATGAGGGCTCAACTATAGGCTATATTAAATGGGTAGGTTTTTTGTGTGCTGAATTTCCCCTTTTTCTTTGCAAATAAACATACATTGCCCACAGTCTGGATCAAGGCCAGGGGATAGGGGAGATTCACTATAAAATTATGTATAAAATACAAGGTTTTTTATTTGGCTCACTATTTCTTGCCAGCTCCAGTTTGAGGTATTGCTTGAGAATTAACTGCTCTGTTTGCACAAATGGCCAGAAAACTATATAGCAAAACTATCAGGTTTTCTATATTGCTGTTGATTTAAGTAGTTATTAATCTGGTTTGCACATAATGCTAAACCAGGTTCTAGTACTACATTCACAAGTCTCTGCAAATCCAATCTTCATATTGCCCCCACCCCCGGCCCCGGCCCCAATGAATAAGTGAGGAGGAATAAATCATGATTCTATTTCACTTTTCCCCATTCCTGGCTTGTGATAATGACTGAATGATGAATTGTGGTATAAAACCAGGGCTTCACATGAGTGCGGATTAAAATTCCCAGAATCCTCCACCCATAGTACAACCACTAGGGAATTCTGTAAATTATACTTCAAAAAACTAACTGTTCCAATTGCTGTAAAAAAAAACCAAATCAAGTCTAAACAAATGAAAGGAGTAATGGAATGTAAAACTGAATCATGGTTTATTCTTCCTCTTGATTTTGTAGGAAGTGAGGAAGGGTCTTGTATGAGCGCTTTCATGAACAAAATAATAGTGAACTGCCATTTTAAAATCCTATGGAATTTAGGATTTGAAATTTAGAAGGGGTTTACATCACACAGCTACTGTGTCACAAAGCTACAAATCCCAAGTTCCTTAGTCACTCCCTTTAACGTGGGGTTTAATGCTGTATCTGTTTAGTGTGAAAGGGTCCAGCTCAGACTTACAGAGGCGTATATACGACATGACATTTAAGTAATATGATGCAGAAGGTTCTTTTTAGCATCTTTGCAGGAAACCTGAGGCAGAATAGAGCCTGTTTCTAAATAATGAGGCATATTGGCACATAAAAAGAATATCCAGGAGGAATAATCATAAGGTCAGGACTTAATACACAGAAGCCTAGCAGTAAATGTACAATTTTAGAGTTCTTAATGGAAATCCCAAGTGCTGCCTGGAGGAAAATAAAGCACCAGAATGAATAAACATTTCTCTATTGCCCAGGAAAGAGCTCTTTCCATTAGTAGGTTGATTTAACTATTTCAGAAAGCAGGTGTGTGTTTTAAAAACTAGTATGGATTCAAACAGACAAACTGGCTTGGATTAGGACAACTAGCACTAAAAAGTCATGCCCCTTCACCTTAATTTTGTTTTACATTTTCTTTGACCTATGGCATTTCCTGTTTTATCTGTTCCACCACTGGATCTTGAGAAATGATTAATACAGCAGGACTTTTTCTTTAGTGATATATTTGATCTTGGGCAAGTCACATAATTTCAGCCTCAGATGAAGGCAATGGCAAACTTCCTTTGAACAAATATTGCCAAGAAAACCCCGTGCCTTAGGATAACCCTAACTCAAAGATGACTTAAAGGCACACAGCAAGAAACAATGAAGAAACAAAGGAACCAATGCCAACAAACCTACAAAATTATGGCAGGCATAACTGTGTTGGCTCACACTAAAGGCTGGATGGAAGATAGAGTAGAAGGAGCTCAGTGCTTCCAGGACAGATTGCACTCTTGCCTTTCACTCAGGAAGGATTACCTTTTTATTAAGAGTTAAAGTATAATATTTACATTGACCCGTGGATAAATCGACCAAGGTTTTTGAGGTCAATTTTTTGACCAAAATTTCTAGACTTATACATGAGTATATACAGTACTCTACATTTCCAAACACTTGCTTTAATGGTGGATTTCACAGTTACAGAGAGTACATATTGTATTTGTGACCTGGGATGCACACTTCTCCATATATTAAATTTTAGATCCCAGTATTCCTCAATATTCCCAGTATTCCTACCACTAATAACACTTGCTAGGGTCCTTAGGAGTTGCAGTCTGACAACTTTTGGAGGGCTATACTTTGCCCATCTCAGTCTTGAGGTCTTTCTGAAATTGCCTTACAACAATGCTTCTTTAAATGATCTGATTTGGGAAACTGGCAGCATTTATATTCCATTGTGTCAGGGGCTGATACCATATTTGTGTGCATTGACTACGACTGCTTTCTTGTGAGTAGCAGTGCCTTACAGGATACCAACCAATTTAAGCACTATCTTGTTTTTAATCTGCTTAATTCTACATGAAACTTCAATTGAGGAACTTACGTGAACAAGTCTTAAGGTCCTCATTAATGATGAATCCTTCAGAACACTGACAAACATACGACTCCCTGGTATTCAGGCACAGTTGTTCACATCCATGATTCGACTCAGCACAGTGGTCTATTCCTGAATAATTACATGTTAGGAGTGGAACAGAAAACACTGGAAATTATTCAAGCATTAACATTCAGATTAGACACAATCCTATACAGTTCTTCAAATCCAGTAAGAACAACACCTACTGTTGTTGTGAATGCTCACTTTATTTTAAGATTATTGTCAAGATTGTAATTTTTATCTTTCACTGCCACCTAATTCCACTTTAATAGTCTTTTCTCATCACACTCTACCTTTCTAAATCTCTGCTAAATGATTGTGAAACTTTGTGCATCTCATGAAGTGGACTATTTTCTACAAAAGTTTATGCTATATTAAATATGTTAGTATTTAAGCGATGACAAATGTGTGTCTGTGTTACTGAAATATATTAATTCAATTAAGCCCCTGGTTAGCAAGAACAATGGTACTCTTGAGGTTAAATCATTTTGAGCATGTGACATTTTACTTCACTACTTTATAGACATTTTTAGCTGAAGTTCTGTTTAGTGAAATCACTATGAAGTGATATTCATGATGAAATCCTAAATTTATTAAACTCAGATTTTACTGCAGTATGGCTAGAATTTCAGCATATAAACTCATCCATTTGTACATTCTCATAATTATATTTTCATGATTCCCTTCAGAAGAGACAGAGCACCAGATATGCATGCAACAGGGAATTGCAGTCTGGGCTATGTCTCAGAGGAAAGAACAACTGATACGTGCTTTCATGAATGTACATTTTTCTGTACGTTGGCTCAGGCAGTACAAACTTTAGTTTTTAGCACTCTTCTTTTTTGAAAAGACAACTAGATCCAAAAAGTGGGGGTGGGATGGGAAGGAAAGAGAGGGAAAGTCTTCCTTCAAACCAGCTGCCCTAGTACATTTTTGCCAATTAATACTTTGCCGGTTTGAAATGGCTGGAAGACTGGACTATTAAAATGTACAAAAATAAGACTATCCCTGGATATAGGAACATGTAAGTGCAATATATAAATTTCCATTTCACACACCCTGTCTGTGATTTTTGTGATTGTGATAGAGCTTGTTCACTTGTGTGAACTGACCCTTGAGACTAATGAAGATGGGACATCAGGAGATTTGTGAATGGCTGTCTTGCATGGTTTTAGAAGAATTGCCATGTTGAAGCTGCTATCTGTCACATGTAAAATAAAATAAAATAGGAATATCACAGAGATATGTTTGGACCGGGGGGCTTTTTTCTAGAACAAAGAGGTACATTCAGAAGAGGAAAATAGTATGAGGAAAAATGATTAAAAATACTTTCCTAAGTGGTACAGCACCAAGACAAGCACCAGCCACCTGCAACTGTATTTACCATTAAAAGAAGGTGTGATGTGATGACTTGAAGTTTTATTTCTCAAACATGTCAGTAGTAATCTGCTGCTTACTTTGTTTTTATTGTATACTAATTAGTATTATTTTTGAGATATTTTAATAATGTAATGTTGTTGTTTTAGATTGTATGCCGCTTGGCAGTTTTTTTTTCTTTTTTCCTTTTTTTCCTTTTTTTTTTTTATCCTTACTATGTAAAGAGCTGTGAAAACTTTACAACGTTCTATAAATAAACGTTAATAATAATGATAATGGTAATGTGAGATAATGTGTCCCACTGTCAGAACCTTTCATACTCTAGAACCCATAATTTACCTCCTGTACCTGCTGAAGCAGCAGCAAAATTGTTTCAGACCAGAGAAATTACACTATTTGGTTAATGGAAGAGCGAGATAATGTAGGAACTGAGAAAAGATGTGCCAGCTGAATTAAGAATAACAAGTGTATGACATGCAGAGCACAACCAGCCAGCTTAACAAAACAATATTGCTTGTCAGATGCAGCAGTGTAAGTCTGCAGGAAACAAAGTCTATAGACAAGTAAATTCACAGTGTCTTCATAATGTAAATAAATAAGTTTACATTTGAAAGATAAGAAAGAGAGGAACAGATGGGAGGGAGAGTAAGAAATGGGAGAGATATGTCCCATCTCTATTTTATAATGATTTTAAAAACACTAAACTATTTAAGATAAACTATTTATAAAATACTGTACTTTAATGTTGCTGTTTTCTGTAATAATGCATGAAACTTTCTTATGAATCTTTCCAAAATTAGCATCCTACACAGACACAAATATTTCTGGCTGATGTTTTGGTGCGCAATAAGTTCCAGTTGGCTCATTCTATATTTTGGCAGTTTGGCCAAATAAAAAAATGGACCTTCATATTTTTTTTTCATTTAGATAATTTATATCCCACTTTTCTACTTAAAAGGATGTTCAAGACAAAAATTAAAGTAGCAGTACATTAATAAAATATTGCAATGGTCTAACAATCAATAGATCAAAAAGCCAATTCAAACCATAGCAGCAGCATTGCTACTAGGGGATGTTAAAAGCGTGGCCAAATAAGACCAAATTTTGAATGTTCCTCAGCTATGGAATTCTCATATCTGATTGGGAAGAAAATTCAATAGTTCATCTTCAACAAATGAAAAGTCCCTTTGACTAATAATTGATGCAGAACTTGGAAAATTGCTGTGGGGACATAATTTGTTTTATTTCTTGTTATCACCCCGGTTAGCCAACTTTTTCTTTTTACCATCAGTGGCAAGACCAGAGTAACATGTTCGGTTATCTTTAGATGTTAAATAGTATTTGTTATTTATAATCATGGAGGAAATAATTTTGACTCTTGTGATTTTTTAAAAAATAATATACCACCACCACCCCCCAACAAAACTTTCTCTCATCCTGTAAGATCATGAGCTGTTATTACATCAGAGATAGAGGAAAGGAAACAGAACGGTCCAAAAACAACACACAAAATAGTTACGAATATTCTCATTGTTTTAGATATCTTTCCTCTCAAAGATAAGGCCCTCAAATATGTCCAGCAACAAACTGTTTCTCTTTCTGGAACTACTCAGCAATTTTCTTATCTGACAGGCAAACAAACACATTTAAACCATTTGCTAGCAGTAACACAGTTAAGCTATTCTTGCTATAATAGCAATAGCATCTTTTCATAAAAAGCAACCCCTAGCATATTTCCAGAAGTTTGTTTATTTTAGAAGTCAGTCCAACATACAAATTAACTCTTCTAGTATTCCAACGTACATACTTCTGCATGTTTTACGGTCACGGTTCAGGGTATATCCACTTCGACATCTACACACATATGAGCTTTCAGTGTTAACACATTCATGTTCACAGCCATGTTTCTCCAAGGCACAGACATTTATTCCTACGACAAGTGAAAACAAGTAATCATATCAACTAGCAATGCTGAAAAGCAAAGAATGTTTTAAAGCATTCATTAAAAAATCTGCATGTTAGGCCACTAAATTTTTTACCCAATTAATTCCCCTCCCAATTAAAGTCAAATAAACAGTTGAGATTTCTGAAAGGAGTTTTGCTTGTGCATCAGGAGGACAAAGCTTCCAAAACTCTTGTGTGTCTACTTAGAATAACTGTGTGTACTGGAAATCTGGCACATTTATGATATAATTAACCAGAATCCTTGGTTAGTCTTAGCAGGTCCAGCCTTACTATGCAGCATAGTCAGAAGTGTGGAGGCCTTTTCCCTGCTTAACATTATCTATTGAAACTTCCCACCAACAGTGATGCTTCAGATTCCTGGTAGCAAAGGTGGCAGATACCATCTTATTTTGCCTGAAATACTTTGCTCCAAACATTCTATTTTTTCTGGTCCAAATTCCATTGTTCTCTGGGTCACAAAGCATGATATTCTTCACACAAACATAGCAGCTGCCACTGCAGGCTTTCATATTTTTATGGTGGCTGCCATGCTGTTTTTCTCAGAATATTTCTCACAATAACACAGCAATGGCATTTCTAGAATATTGTATTTGAGAAAACTAAGTTAAGGATAACACATTTGGCTTTCAAGAACCCTTTGGATTATATAATACCAGTGATCTACCTAAACCTGGAGTGCATCTGAATTTCAGGGTGTCTTATATCTTATAATCTTCAGTTTATATACATATTGCTGTTCAAAGTACATGGGACTTATAGTTTCTGGTAACATACTCAGATGCATGCTTCTCAAAAACACTCTGTACCTGAAAGACCGGCCTGGGGGCAGAGTCAGGGCACAGCATCCTGACAACGCACACCTGACTCCACCCTCCCAGGGCACCCTGATGCCACATGCCCTCCAGACAGCAATGTGTCCAGATGACACAGCCCTGAGAAGGGGTGCCACATAGCTGTGCTGCTGCGGTTATGCCATCCTTTCGAGGGCGCAAAAAAGGAGCACCTTTTTGTGGCTCCTTTTTGTGCCCTCAAAAGACTGGATCGGGGCCATGGCATGAGATTGCCAAGGCCCTGATCCAGCACAAAAAGAGCTGGCTGCAGGCCACCCTTTGGGGCAGTCTGTAGAGCCCCTAAGTCTTGTTTATCATAAGCCAATGCAATTTTTAAAAGTTGCACAGTGCTATTGAAATATGGTCAACCTTAGGTTTCAGAAGAACTCAAAAGACAGGAGTCCCACAAATGTGAGGCAAATGTACTATCTATATATCAAGGGGTGATAGATTGATTTTAGGGATTATAATGGGACATAGGGAGACAGCAGTTTCTCAGGTACATTCAGATCTTTTGCTTTATGAGATAAGAGATCAACAATTGTGGGAAGGGAGGAGGCTATGACAGTAATGTTTAAAAGTAAAAGCTGATGAACTTACTATACACTTTAGGACAACATACTTTTGCAAGTTCTCTTATCTGGATTAAGAGTAAATCCTTGCTGGCATCGGCAGAAATAAGATTCATCTGTATTGACACACTCCTGCTGACAACCATGGTTTTGCAAAGCACAGTAGTCTGGTCCTGTAGATTAGGGAAGCATGTTTAACAGGACAGTAGCAGAAGATACAAAAAATGAACACACTGTCATAATAATGAATTCCCCTTTCTCATCTAGCACCTGCCTAAAAGCAGTTTTGCTTAAAAGCATAATATCTTTTCACTAAAACTACATAAAGTTTTAGGGATCCCTATATAGGAACAGAATATATTATATGTACACTAGAAATGTATAATGTTCCTGTGAAGAACATGGGTTTTACACTACTTGTATCAGTTGGGTACACAAAAAAGAAAGAGTTAAATGTGCAAAAATATTTTTACTATTGTCTCATTTAGCTTAGTGTTTCCCCCTAAACAAAGAATATGTCCCCAAGAACCCCCTAACATCTATTTCATTGGAAATGATATGCACTGAGTTTGAAACTAACCTAGTTTTATGTGGAAAGAAATGCTCTGCCACATAGCGATGACCCTTTCCCTTGCATGTGACAGTTAATATGTGTTTGCCCCTCATTGCTTATGAAGTCTGAGAGCACAGATGTGAATAACTTACGTCGACAGGTTTTCTTATCTGGATTGAGAATGAATCCTTGTCGGCACTGACAGTAGTAGGAATCCTCAGTATTAACACACTCATGTTGACAGCCCTGGTTATTCAAAGCACAGTAGTTCACAACTGAAAAAACAAACAAGAGAAAATTTAACAAAGACTTGTTGAGGTATAGACATTTACAACTGAATATACATTTAGGCAACAGTTAGCCTCAGGTATTGCTGAAAGTGGAAAACATTTTTGTTTTAAATTCAGCCTCTATAAAGGAGTCCAATTTGGACTGCTATGCCTTACTCAAACAGCATAACACTCTTTTAAACAGACCTTCCAACATTATATCTGTAGTCCTATTTGTGCAGCCGATACAAACTTCATTCTTATGTACATTCAGATGGTGATTTCCCATACCATGGAAGAACCATTGTAGTATGCAATTGGGAAAAACAGAAATGTCCTGGAGAAAAGAATTTCACCCTTCCCTGAGCGCTGGTCACAGAAGTTAATTGTGTGAATCAAACAATACCAATTTATTCTGTGCAAGTCCCTATCAAAGGTGGATTAGCAAGACACTAGTGAGAATTTAAGAACTTCTGAACTGCAGGGGTTGGAAAAATGGACATAAGGCTGCCAATTTCTCTAGTAATTGCTACAATCAATGAGCAACTTGGTTCCTTGCATACTGCAGCACAACCAACCAGGTGTTGTTACGTATGACTTTTCTGACTTATAGTGACCCTAAGGTCAAACTATCATAGGGATTTCTTAGTGATATTTAGTGAAAGAATTTTGCCATGGCCTCAAATCACTTCACTAATTCTCAGCCCAGGTGTCCTCCACGCAAAAAACACGGGAAAATTGTCCCCCCCAGTCCCCAGATGGGTGAGGGGACATGTTTATTTTTTCAATAACCTTGGCTGTCTGGCTGTACCCCATGGCCCACATTTCCCAAGCTGTCATACAAGCTGAAAGCAGTAAAACAAGCATCCATCTGCTGGCAGAAAGATGTTGAGTGAGCCAGTTTGATCTACCTAGGCAGGGGGTTCCAGACTCTGCAGGTAGCCACCAAGAAGTCCTCTTCCCATATTTCCCTACAGACATACCTGTATGGGTGACAGGACTGCAAGAAGGTCTTCCCTGGACAGCCTTATATGGGACCATACAGCTTTATAAGTCAACCAATTTTAACTTGTGCTTGGAAATGGACCAGTAACAAGAGATTGTGCACTCTCTGTAACTTGCTCAGTTAACAATCTGGCTGCAGCTCTTCAGACCAACTGAAGTTTCTGAATATTCTCCCAGGGTAGTCTCTTGTAGAGTATGGGGCTATAGAAACGAGCAGCCAAATGCCACCCCTGTATACCCTGGATCAATGCTGCAGCAGCTGCATGCTGCAGCACCAATCCATACCCCAAAAGAAACTGCTCTGACCAGCTTCCTGGAAGGGCCATCATTTGCCATCATGACGCCCCTTCCAGTCAGTGCTGTTTGGATGCTGCACCATCATGCACATCATCATGGCACGCGACATCTGAACAAGCACGCACCAAGATGATGCCTGTGTGGCAGACTAGGGTTTCTGAGTGTGTAAACAATCAGCCCTTATCTAGCCTTAGTCCATGTAGAGGTCGGTATAAAGTGCCGATCTGTACACTCCCTATGTTTCAAAAACTCAAACAGGATGTAACTAAAACACATATTATTACTATGGGCTCTAGGAACAGGTGCATTTGTTGTTCTAGGTTTCCCAAAGGCATTCCTGGGCTAGGGTTCCCAGAGTAAAAACTGGAGAGGGCTCCAGTAACTTTAACGGTTGTGTAGAAGAGAGTTAGTATAGTATAGTGGTTTGAGCACTGGACTATGACTCTCTAGATCATGGTTCAATTCCCTGTTTGGCCATGGAAACCCACTGGGTGACCTAGAGTCACACACTCCCAGCCCCAGAAAACCCTGTGATAGGTTTGCCTTAGGGTTGCCATAAGTTTGAAATGACTTGAAGGCACACAACAAGAAGAGGGACACGCAGCAGGTGTTAATTGTTATTTGGTTGTGTGACAAGCAATACCTGTTGAAATTCCCTTTGTTACACAACAATTAAAGGTATAATAGTGCTCTCCAGTTTATAATCTGGCAACCCTAGTCTTGGCTACTGTTAAAAGTTTACTTACTGAGTCTACAGGTTCAAGAATGAATCAAAACCCAAACTATGAACCCACTTCAGGCAAGTGTAACTCTATCAAGCCGGATCCCTGTTCTCTAGTGCATTTTACAACTGGTAAGGAACATCTGGGTTTTTTTTCTGAATTAAGCTTTAACTTGTTCACTCTCATCCATTACTTAGACAGAGAAAGACTTAGAAAGGAAACAGCTTCTTGGATTTACATGGAAAGAAGAAATAAAGTTATCAAACATTTGCTTCATATAAACAAAAAACACTTATTACAACAGAGAAAGGAAATGCCTACTTAAGTAATATCGTCCTTGCTTTCATTTTGGCAGATTCATCAATTAAGTTATCAAAAGAGATTTGCCTAGCAAGTATAATTTCTTTAGGGAGTGGGTTAAATCCTCCAGGCAGATTTTAGGTAATCCTTTAGCAGTTTCATATTACTTAGAGCTATGCTAAGACCAGGGGGACACCACTGAGCATTTTTACTTTATTTTAAAAATTCTATCCTGTTTTTTGTCTTTCCAAGTGTTGGGGCTCAGTTGCCTTCTTTTCCACTCAGTGCTGCTTGTTTCAACTTACAGTTGTCAGCCAAGGAATCACTTCAGCATTGCAGCTCACCTGCAGGATTTCTTGGAAGATGTCTTTCACTTGAGATTGACAGGTCAAGGTGCTGGTTGCCTGGGAAACTGAGAGAGAACTTGTATTCCCTCATTTTCCCTCTCTACCAGATTGGCAGCTTTGACAACACGCCAGGGGTGGAGGAAAAGGAAGCATGACTAAATTAGTGGAAGGAGGAAAAAGACAGCAGCTGCATTTTCTCCTGGTGTCCCAAGTCAAGAGCACTTAAAGGGATGAGCCACAAACTCCAGTAGGGAGCTGGCAACTCTGCATTTGCTGTACTGGAAAAGCTAGCTTTGTCCCTCTGTACTGCCAAATTAATGATGTAAGCCCTGTACAGAATGTCTTAATGGTTCATTATGATTTGTTTACTTATTATATTTTACCCAATCTTCTTCCAAGGAGCTCAAAGGGATATGCATGCTATTTTGTCCTTAGTCTGTGAGATAAGTAAGGCTGAGGCAAAGCAGTAAGACCCCAAGATCACTTGGACAGCTTCACAGCAGAGTAGATACAAAACTTTTCTGGTTTTGATTGCTGTTTGTCCTCAAGAAGAAAGCACTGTACTTATTTCAGTTCTGTAATTATATTCTCTAAATATAAACACAGTGTTAGGCTTCCTTAACAAAGCAAAATACCAAATAAAAATAATGTGTGAATGCAAAAAGGCTTACATAGCTTGTAAAGATGTTTTGTTTTTTGTTTTTTGCTGGATCACAGTTCTTATTATCCATTGTGTTAACCCATAGTTTGGAAGATTTTGGCTTCAATCTGATTGGTAGTCCCAACTAGAGTAGAGCTACTGAATCTATGAAATTTACCTATGAGTAAATTTACAGTGGGTCTATTCTGTTTGGGATTAAGCTATAAAATTCAGGTCTCTATGAAAGTGTGTAAAGCAGAGGATTTAAAAGTAAATACTTTATGCATGTGTCCTTAGCAAATTTCTACCTTTTATCCAAATCTCTACTTAACAAAAGAGACAGTTCATATCATTCTTGAAATGCATTCTATGAATTGCATAATCAAGTATTCAAAGAGGGTTCCTGTTAATAAGATCTCCTGCAGAAAATTCTATCTTCCTCCATGAATTCTGGATACTTGAAAGAGATTTGTATTTATCTCTATAGATCTGTGCCAGTTTTTATAGAATTAGGCCTATACTGTTTTGTTAGTTCAAACTATAATAGCTTCACTGATTCAGTGAAACTTTCTCAAGTGTTGATTTACTGAATTTCCATTGTTTCAATAGATTTCTTCATACTGGGGACTAAAAACTGTGTTTAAGTCTTATATTAAATAAAAGGTATATACCAAATACCGAAATGGTTTCTTAGGAGATTATTTGGTCTAGTTGGAAAACCATTATTTCCAATTTTGCCCATGAAAATAGCATGTTCTGTTTCATATAAACCCTATGGAATTAGGCTTCTTTTCACTGCCAACTAAGCCATTATGATCAAGATCCTCATATTTCTTCTTGAACTCTTAAATTATATTGCTTTTAATTTTTAGCAGTTTGTTTGTTTGGATTAATGCATTCCCCCATAATCCCAGAACTATAACTCTGCCATGACCTAGACTGCCTTAGGAGAACTGTCCAAAACACATTTCACCAGACAAGCAGATGATGCTATTCTGTCTCATTATGGGAGTTTCTGCTTACGCTGAATTAAGTAATTGGTTTGAATCCAGACAATTTACACTTTACATCATGTAGGATGTATAACCTCTTTCCTGGCAAAAGTCTTCCTCTTTCCAGGTTGAAAACTGTCATATGGAACATTTATTGAAAATTAAAAGCAATAATTAGCTTTCCCTTAAAAGACCCAGCACAAATTTCCAGATGACAGATGAGACAAAAAGGTATTAACACCACAGCATTAAAGTACCAATCAGTGGGAAGACATGCATCAAAACATAATTCTGAAACTGCAAAAGCAGTTGCTGATTTCCCTTCATCTAACATTTACATTTCCCCCCAAAAAAACATTTTACCTTGTTACACAGAACAAAATTAATCAATGGTAAGTTTGTTGGAGTCTTTAACCCCCAAGCTCCAATACCCAAGTCAACTAATAATAGTAAAGCAGAGATATAAGTAGAAATAAAAATCGATATAATTCTAAAAATACTTTAGCAACAGTTGAACAATCAATATTTAGCCCCTTCATAAGATATTGCCTCTTCTATATTCCTCTGTGCTTGGTGCACCTACTTTTACATTCCCATGACAATGGATACACATTATAGTCAAAGTCTGGTGCAGTTGTTGTATAGATTTTTTTCCCCCAAATGCTTTTAAATCAATTTGTTTTTTAAATTAGCTGACATTCATATGACAACTATAGTATGCAGATTGGCACTTGCACAGTAAGTCTGGCATGCTCAAAATATTTCTAGGGAGAAAAGCCAAAAAATCCTAAAACTCTTAAAAAGTTACATAGGCTGCAAGATACACACAAAACATGTACCGGCACCCTTGTGTAAGTGTAATGTTGTAAAATTATATCATTGTTGTTCAGTATCTTGCAAACAGTATTAAATGAGAAACCATTCATATAGTGATCCATTGAATCAATTACCAGGCACCCCCGGGGTTTCAGTTCTGCTTTCATACTGATTACTGTGTCTCTCATGGGTTAAGTGGATATGTTGAGACATACTTACTAGTCTATGTCTTTGAAAATTTGTAATATTTGGCACATTTTTAATGTTTAATCTGGCACATTTAACCAGCACTAAAGAAAATAAGCAATGTGCAAAAATGGAAGAGAACAATCTTTTCCTTTGAACCTGTCCAGCTTTTTTATTAGTCTTGTATAACTACCTGTGGTATACACTACTATTAAAACAATTCAGTACATTACACTAATTCAGTACATTACTCTAATAAAGTGGGCCTTTGATATCCACTAGGGTTTGGTTCCAGGAACCCTGTGGATACAAAAGTCTATGGATGTTCAAGTCCCATTAAATACAATGGCACAGTGAAATGGTGTCCCTTATATAAAATGGCAAAAACAAGGTTTGCTTTTGGGATTTAGGGTATATTTTTTAATATTTTCAAGCTGTAGATGGTGGAATCCATGGATAAAAAAATGTGAGGATACAGAGGGCTGACTGTACTCTCATTTGAAACCATCTTTAAATTGTTTCAAGTATTTCTTCTATGAAACAGCAATTGTTTCCACATTTACAAATGTTTTAGGAAAAATTAGTATATTATCAATATAACACCAGCAATATAAAACCATATATGCATGTGTTGACTTATGCACATTATGTATTGATGCAGTTTTGAGCTGAAATGTAGCACCATATGAGCTCAAAGCAGCAGAGTCATTGACCTCTTGCATCCAGTATCACCGATTGGCTTCCATGCTAGTGAGGTGATTAATTTATTCCAGGTTTCAGTTTGAACTCTAAGGGCAGTTCAGACTATCATAAGAACCGGTTAGCAAACCGGTTTAAAATCAAGAAGTTCATACTGAAACCGGTTTTAACACTACTGAATCCGGATCTTGCACACACGTAGCGGGGCAAATCCCCCATAACCCGGTTTCTCCCAAAGTGGTATATTTACCATTTCTTTTGGGAAAAAACAGTTCGCAGGGAATATGAACTTGGCTCCAATCATGATGGGTCAAGTTCAGGGGAGGGAGAAAGGCCAAGGGGCGGAACATGCCTCCTCTCCTGGCAAAATCAGGCACTCCAGCATTTTTAAAATATTTTTATTTTATTTTATTAATTATTTTATTTTAATTTATTCTAATTATTTTTTATTTTATTTTATTTCCATTTCATTTCATTTATTATTTTTTTACAATTATTTTTATTGTATTTTATTATTATTATTATTATTATTATTATTGTATTTTATTTCCTATTATTTTTATTGTATTTTTTTAATTTGACAGCTCATGTGCATTGTACAGGAAGCCTTTTAAAACGGAGTTTGGCCTTTCTATTCGGAGGCCCATTCATTCAAAACAGAGGGAAAACCCCCAGTTTGCAACATCCCCATTCATAAGCCCCAGTGAGTTTATGAATGGGGAATGGGGAATCCCAACAAGCTGGGCACTGATTTTAGCCACATCATAAGGATGCAAGGCTGAGTTGACCCTGAGCCCCTGGCTGGGATTGAACTCACATCCTTGTGGTTTGGGAGTGAGTGGCTGCAGTACTGGCATTTAACCACTGCATCACCATGTAGTGAGGAAGAACAGACAAGAAGGAGAGGTTGCAGTGGTTTCCTAAACTTTTAGACATTTTTTTTTCCTTTATGGAAAAATGACTACTCTCCCCTACCTCCAACTGACCTTGTCAGAGAAGCCAAAGCTTTGATCACTGCCCCCTTCCTTTCCCAGCCATATCTGTTAGCTGTATATCTTTATACACAGCTAGGAATATAATAGCAAGTAATAGCAATAGCAATAGCAAGTACATTTCTATACTGCTTATCAGCACACTTAAGCACCCCCTAAGCGGTTTACAAAGTGTAAGCTACTTGCCCCCAACAATCTGGGTACTCATTTTAGTGGTCTTGGAAGGATGCATGCCTGAGTCAAGCTTGAGCCCTTTTGCTGGTATTGAACTCACAACCTTATGGTTTGTGAGTGAGTAGTTGCACCACTGCACCACCACTATAATAAAAGCCAATGGGTAAAGCCAAAGAAAGGTAAAATTTAGCAGGGTGGGGTGGGGGGATATGTTAAATAGCTCTATTTTCTACATATTTCTGAAAGCAAACATTCAGAACCACATTAACCAAGGGCTCCTGAACCCACAGGTCCCACTTTTCACACTTGCCTCTGTGTCATGTCATTTGCGATAGTGAGGAGAGCTGTCCCAATTGCGTTGTTGTTGTTGTTGTTGTTCACCTTTAAGTCATTTTTGATTTATGGCAACTCTAAGGATTATAGTATCATGGGATTTTCTTGGCAAGATTTGTTCAGAGGAGGTTTGCCATTGCATTCCCATGAGAGAGTGTGATTTTCTCAAAGCCAGCCAATGGTTTTCACAGCTAAGCGGGAAATTGAACCAGAGTCATAGTCCAACACTCAAACCACTATGCCATGCTGGCTCTGCTATTTCAATGCTAGAAAGGACTCATGTGTTAAAGCTGTAAGTCTCCAGCTCAAATGAGTAACAATTTCAAAATAAGCAGCTTATATAAAAATATCTTGGGAAATTCTCTTACAAATAATAATTCAGCAGGTGCTTGTAAGCAGATGTACTTGTCTGAGCTCTTCCTTCTGTCTCAGTATTGAGGATGAATACAGTCATTAGGAGCTTGTTTTAACTGTCCACAAAAGAGTAGATAATTATAAACTGATACTATAATCAGGCCTACAAAATGTATGAAAAATGTTACCTTCATGTTCTTGTAAGTTTTCTAGCTACCAGAAAATCTCACGGTGCTTATGCAAGATATTTGGACAATGAAAAATATAATTACATTTATGAGAGTTCTACAGTTTTGAAGAAATAACAATTTCTCTACCTGTGCACAAATTTAGGATTAAATCCACTATTGCATTAATGGGAGTCCACTAGTGCAAGGGGTTTTTCTTTTTTTCTCATCCCTTCCCACATCAGCGGCCCACCAGAATATCTGCACTAGAAGGTTTTCTAGTCCTTCACAGCAAATTTAGATGTAATCTGGAACATGCCCTCGTAGGCAGGGTTACTTATGAAATAGTTTCCAGCAGCAGATTGACATGATTGGATTCAGTGAATTGTGAACAAACAGTATATGAAAAGAGAGTCTTTGGGAGGATGTCATCAGGATTTAAAATATCAGGTATTCTAACAAATGTACACATCTTTTAAAAGCCTAAGAAAGAACGGTGTTGGTAGATATAAAATGCAAATATATACAATTGTATAAAAACTTGTTTGTGCATTCAGCAACTGGAAGGTTGCATGTAAAGTACTCATTACAATTCAGAATGATCCATTCCTCATGCAAAGTGGTAACATAAAACAGCTGTTGCTGTAACAGCAGTATGTTTTATGGGTTTTAGCCTTTGAATGTGAAGATATCAGAAGAGAATGTACAGCTGTGGAAAACTGTTTTGCTTACAATTGGAGAAGTCTTGGGGTGTGACTGTGTTTATGAGCCTAATTTTTTTCCCCCAGCCTTGAACACATGATGGAATCAGCATGGTTGTATATATACATATTTAGCATGGTTTTTGAAACTGGAGCCTGAGAAAGGCAAATATCTAGGCTCTAGCAACACTTCTTAATGAAATAAGATGTTCTCCTAAAAGCCTGATAAAGAAAATAACAGAATGGAAACAGCCCAACAAACCATGACATTAGAAACAATACATTAACAATACATTCAACATTACATAATACAGTCAGTCATTGGTATCCACAAGGGATCCATTCCAGACCCACCTGTGGATACCAAAATCCATGGATGCTCAAGCCCATGTTGTCCTCAATGGCAGCACACGCCATTGGGACAACAGAATGTAATACTGAGGGTTGACTGTAAGTCAGTGATAAAGCATATATTTTGCATGTAAATAATTCCAGGTCCAGTCTTAGAGCCTCCAGGCAAGGCTACTTAAAGCCCTGGAAAGTAAGCCCAAGATAATATTAACAACCCTAGGCTAGATGGACCAATTGCTTTACTCTGAATAAAGAAGGTTCCATGAGAACTCCTTTTATTAATTACACAAAGAAGATGTACCATTAAAAGGTGATCGTTTGTGGAATGCAGCTCAAGGTTTTCCTGCATCTACCAGACTTCTGCTACTTATAGAAGCTGCTGCTATGCATGAGCTCCTTTCCAATATTATCCCCATATGTTTACATCATATGAATGTTTACATCACATTTGAGCTTTTTGTGGTCACTTTTTTCATCAAATCTATTATTTCCACAAGGAATGTGTGAGCTGATAGTTTATGGATCCCAATCATAGCAGTTTTGATCATCTCTCATGCTGAAAAATGAACACTGAAAACTAGAAAATTTGGTTTGTAGCCAATAAAGTTCATGTTACTTTCTCCATGAGAATGGAAGTGACCTTTGAGAAACCAGCATGACACCACATGACACCACAATAATATGAAAATTGGTTATAATTAGGAGTCAAATTACACTACCGTATGCAACTAAAGCTTCCTCTGATTTTTTTTTTTTAATTCTAAGGTAAGCATGTGTGGTCCCAGTTAAGATCAAGACCAGCCCTTGCACGATGGAGATTTAAACCATCCTCTCAACTGGTTTTTATCTAAATAGCCCCTTCCCTCATGCATAGGAGCTGAAACAAGGAACTAACTACTTTGACACCAATAAAACTGTCTTTCTTTTTTAAATCTGCCACACAAAGGTAAGGTGTATAAAAACAGGCAAGAGAGATTTAAATAACACATGCTTAATTTATAATACAAAAGTGATTGTTAGCTGCATACTAAGGGCTGCACACAAGGGTGAGGTCTTGTGGAAGAAGGTAGTAAGCAAGGTCCAGAGAAGTACACATGGACACAGCACCTCCAGTTACACCTCCATATGCTCCCACCATGATGCTGGCTAATACTAGATATGATCCAAAGAACTGTATTCTTAATCTAAGGATGATGTGAGTCTCTGTGCTTCACTAGCATCCAGTCTCACAAGGCAAACTGCTTTTAAAACTGAAAATGCTTTCCTTTGGCTATTTCTGATATGACACAATTGAAGAAAAAAAGATATTATTGCTGCGCTGCACAAATCTTTGGGTGTGCTCAAATTTATCCTTACAATTCCAAACATTATGGTTAAGCTCAATATGGGAATAAGAATACTTTCAACAAGAGAAATGTTAAAACTTTTATTATAGTAAATTTGTAAGGAGCAACCAGAAACAGATACATACGGAAACAGCTTTTTCCATCTTCCCGAAGTTCATATCCATCATAACATTGGCAGACATACGATCCGGGTGTATTTACACATACCTGTTCACAATCATGGTTTTTTACCTCACATAGGTTCTGGGCTGCAAAAATTAAAAATAAGTAAGATGTTATGAAATTCAATGACAAACTGGTTGTTGTTTTTCGTATTCTCTCTATCCTTCACTTCGGCCAGAAAATGAAGATTAGAAACGTATAATCAAAACAAGAGAATAAAAGATACATGAATAAGACATGGAAACCTGCCATGTAAGGATAACATGAAATCCTAAACGTTAACCACAGTTTGGGCCATAAAGAAATTTAGTGCTGTAGGATTATGTTTTTTTGCTGCAACAGACTTTGGGGCTTTCTAGATTGGCAGGAAAGTGTGACATGAAGTTGCCTTTTCCTTAATGCTTAGCAGCTGCACCGCAGCCTTTAGATGGAGCTGCGCTGTTCCGCAGATTTGAAAAAAGAAGCTGGGAAAACCAGCACCTTTTTAAAGGCGCTTCTTCTCCCCTAAAACACAAAAAAGTGTTTTCATGGCACACTTTCCCTTTTTTTCATCTAAAAGCTAGACTTTCATGCAGCCATGAACACACTTCTTTTTGCCAATCTAGATCAGGCCTTTGATAACCTGTTGCATTTCAATTTAAACCACAGGTGGGCAGGCTCGATAGGGGACTTCCCCCCCCCCTTTCCTCCAGAAGGCCATGTACTGCAATGGAATTGAAATAAACATAAGTATTTCTGTGATAATTTTACTTTCACCAGCAGACGAAGCACATTGTCAAGTGTGTCACTCTCACACAAGGCTATCCTTCCTCCACTGCAGAGAGAAAAAAATAACCCTGTGCATCCTCATGTGAGCAAGAGAGAGAAGCAACCCACATGATGATGTTCTCCCTGCAGTGCTGGAAAAAGTGACTAGGTCTGCATCCACACTGCACCAATAGTCTGGTTTGATACTACTTTAACTGCCAAGGGTCGATGCAATGGAATTCTGGGAATTAGTTCAATGTGGCACCAGAGCTCCAAGGTATTTACACAACTGTCGCCAATCAAACCAAACCTTAATGCATTACTTGTAGACTGGTATCAGTATATATGTTACTCTCTGAAGTCAGCCCTATTGTATTAAGAATTATTTCTTTCAAGAAAAGGACTCAGATAATTGGAAAACCATAGATTTTGCAATATGTATTTTTTAAAAATCTGTTACCATTCAGATACAGACAACTCACTAAATATTAAGGCTTAAATCCAACTGTTATTTTCAAACAGAACAGACTCAATGAATAAATAGAAGCTTGGTTTATATTAACTCCTCTGATTCAATGGGTCTGCGCTAGCAAAGAGTAACAACTGGATTTAGGCCTATGTTTAGAAATTCAATATTAACAATACACCCTCCTTCAGTGACTTAAAAAAGTGGTTTCATCCTTACACATTCAGATTGTTTTTACAGCCTCAAGAATTTATTAACAGAGAGATCTGGACAAATCTAAAGATTAATGTTGGAGAGACATGGATATAAACAAGTCATTTTTAACACGAGTCTAGTATATATAAACGATGTCATTGAGAGTTTTTTTCCCCTACAACTAAGATTGGTTTTAGTTTTAGAAACTGATGTGCAAAACTTTTTTTTAATGTTTACATACAACTTTGAATAGAAATGAACTATTTGGTGAAGGAAACAACTTCTTGTTTATACAAAGAACATGGCTACTTATACTCTGTATACAGGCTTTCCCAGAGCACTGCATACTTTTTTCCCTATTAATACTTGTTATAGGTTTGGTTTTCTGTCTAGATAAGCAGAGTGTTCTTTAAAACATTTCTTCAGAATGTTATTTATAAGATGCATCCCCCCCTTAGGAAAGAAAATCACAATGGCTCTATATATGGATTTCCAGTTGATATTTTATTTTATGTTATCTGTTTATTAGTACAAAAAATACATATCCTAAAGCATTTTACTGATGCTTTACATTTGTATATGTCTGCCACTGCATAAAAAACAAGGCATAAAAAGTCATTTCAGATCCAGGATCCTCTGCAAATCAATGGTAGCCTATAAAAGAAAGGAATTAAAATATTGAAAGTTGTAGCCTTAAAGCCATTTATTTGAGAAGGCTGAGTCCTGGATAAGTCATATTGTCTGTGTGTATAAGTCAGCCAATTAATTCAATGATCCTTACGTGTTATAACTGGCTGCAGATTTCAACCACTGAGTGAAATCCATAACTACTATAATCAATGTGAACTTTGCCACTGACTTTAATGAAATGTGGACTTTGTCTAGTGTTTTCAAGAATTTATTAAAGAGTAAATGGTTTGACGACTGAAAGCTTAATGTGGAATTAACAGACAAGTGATGCTCACATTTAACTAAATAAATCTGGTTTATGTTGATAATGTACTGTCAAAAAATATAAACAGGACTGATATATTTCTGCAGAGGCTTAGAGGCCATGTGAGGAATACATCTTTGGCCTTGTTTGCTCCTGAACTTTCAAGAAAAAAGACACATTAAGAAAAAATCTTGGATTACATATTTTAGAGTCAACCACCCCTCTTACTGAAGAGAGATCAACAGACTGGGAATAGCCACCAAGAAGAGTCTCTGTCATGTCCTTCCCAAATGGGCATGCAACAGTAGTAGATTGATCCTCCCCTCTGGCTGGCTCATATAGGGAGATACAGTCTTTAAGGCAGTCTGGACCCAAGCTATTTAGAACTATAAAGGTCTAGAAATGAACTGGTGGCCAGTCAAGTGGTTTCACCAGGGAAGTTATATTATCCCTGTAACCATCCCAGGTCAGTGACCTGGCTGCAGAATTTTATACCTGTTGAAGTTTATGCAGTATCCTAAAGGCAGCCTCATATAGTGTGCATGACAATAATCCAAATAATATGTAATCAAGCCATTTGTCAGTCACCGCAACCCCATCTGACTTCTCAGGGATGGGTACAGGTGGTGCATAAGTTTTAGTAGTAATAATAATAATAATAATATTTATTTCTATTCCGCCCCTCTGAACAAGCAATCGGGGCGGAGTACAGCAGAGGTTAAAACAATATCAAGTTAAAATACCCCTTCCTTACCCTTACCACCCTCCCTTAAAAAAGAATTAAATCACAATGGAGTTAAAAAACATAATAGATTAAAATAGCAATACACAATAGTAGGGAGCGGACCCAGCTTAGGTTGTATGGAGAAAAATGCAGGAAAAGATTTAAAAAGCCCTTAAAACCTAGGTATGGAGCTGGGGATATTCACATTCTCTGGGAAAGCTTGCCGGAAGAGATGCGTCTTTAGGGCTCTTTTAAAGCCTTCTAAAGATGTAATGAGACGCATCTCGTCCGGCAGGTCATTCCACAACTTGGGGGCGACAGCCGAAAAAGCCCTCTGGGAGGTCTGTACCAGCTTGGTCTTCATGGGTTGAAGCAGGTTCCTCCCAGAGGATCGGAGTGTGCGGGGGGGGGGGTGTTCATATGGGAGGAGGCGGTCCCTTAGATAAGATGGGCCCAAGCCATGACGGGCTTTAAAAGTTAAAACCAACACCTTGTACTGTGCCCGGAAACTGATCGGCAGCCAGTGGAGGGCTTTTAGCACAGGAGTGATATGCTCTCTCCTGGATGTTCCAGCCAGAAGTCTGGCTGCCATATTTTGGACTATTTGTAGTTTCCGGGTTAGGCACAAGGGTAGCCCCATGTAGAGTGCATTGCAGTAGTCCAAACGTGAGGTTACCAGCGCGTGTATCACAGTTTCCAGATCCCTCCTCTCCAGGAAAGGGCGCGGCTGGCGTATCAGCCGAAGCTGGTAACAAGCGCTCCTCACCGTCGCATTCACCTGACTTATCATGTGAAGAGACGGATCAAGGAGTACCCCCAGACTGCGAACAGAGTCCTTCGAGAAGAGTGTGACTCCATCAAGGACTGGAAGTTGTATTCCCAAACCTGGTTTCGGGCCTGTGACTGTGAGCACCTCCGTTTTGTCTGGATTAAGCTTCAATCGGTTTTTCCTCATCCAATCCATTACCGCCACAAGGCAGTCATTGAGAGGGGAGACGCCATCTGAGGTCTGAGCAGACGATCTGGTCACGGAGAAATAGATCTGAGTGTCATCAGCGTACTGATGACACTGAGCTCCGTGCCTCCGAATGATCTCACCCAACGGCTTCATATAAATATTGAATAACATCGGGGACAGAATAGCGCCCTGTGGAACGCCACAGCTAAGCTCAATTTTAGAAGAGCAGCTGTCCCCGAGTCTCACCCTTTGAGATCTGCAGGAGAGGAAGGAACGGAACCACCGGAGCGCGGTGCCGCCGATCCCCAACTCTCTCAGCCGATCTAAAAGGATGGAATGATCTATTGTATCAAAAGCCGCGGAGAGATCCAAGAGCACTAACAGGGTCACACTACCCCTGTCGATGCTCAGGCGGAGGTCGTCAGTCAGAGCAACCATGGCTGTCTCCACTCCATAACCTGCCCTGAAGCCGGTTTGAAATGGATCGAGATAATCGGTTTCATCCAAGACAGCTTGGAGTTGGGAGGCAACCGCTTTCTCGACCACCTTGCTTAGGAAAGGCAGCAAGGAAACTGATCTGTAGTTGTTCCTGTCCAGGGGATCAAGGGAAGGCTTCTTCAGGAGGGGCTTAACAATTAGCTTTGCAATACACTTCTGGCCACCACTGAAATTGGGCATCCAGGCTTAGATGTGAGTCGAGGAGTACACTTAGTCTGTAACATTTCAGGGAGAGTGTAATTCCATCTAGGGAGTTTATCACATGGGAGGAATTTCTCTCAATTGCGAATGGAGCCAATTCGAATTCATGTAAATTCGCTAGTTTAGCAAATTTACGTGAATTCTAATTGCGTTCGGAATGCGTTCAGAATGACTTCCCATTTCCCAAAAATGACCCCCATTGCCCAAAATTGTATGAGATACTCTAATACGCAATTATGTGAAACCCCATGATTGCGTTCGGATTGCCATTGCATTATACCCCCAAATTCCATCGTATGATAAACTCCTTCAATACCTATTCATTGATTTGCTTTATGACTGACCAGTAGTACTCTCTCTTGTCTGGATTAAGTTTGATTTTCTTCAACTTCATCCAGTCCATTACTGACAATAGACACTAGTTTTATACTGAAACAGCTTCCTTGGAGTTAGATGGAAGGGAGAGACAGAGTTGGGTGTCACCAATATACTAGTGACACTGAACCCCAAATCTCTGGACAACTTTTCCCAGCAGTTTCATGTAGATGTTAAACAGCATGGGGGAATAAAACTGAGCCCTAAGAGACCTCAAAGGGGCACTATAGAAAAATGCATCCCAGTCCCATCTTAGAGGAGCAACCCAGAAGGAAACTGTGGTTGATGATATCAAAAGCTCCCAAGCAGGAAAAGGGCCATTAACTAAACAGAGAGGATAAAAATGTAGTTGTGTTTGATTCAAGATCTTTTTAATAGCCTCAGGGAAAATGATTATATATACAGCAGTCTCTCTCTGTGTATACACATACAGAAATGCTGTATATATAACAGCAAGGCTGTGACACATTCTGTATAATATTTGGTGCCCAAATACCCTGTTACTCTATCTGACAGAAATACACTGCTGCAGCTATTTTCTTTCTTTCTGTAGAATGGAGGGAAAAAAACCTAGAGACTAGCTAGAGGTGAAGATACTATGATAAATGGTTGGGTTTTTTTTAAAGTTTATTTTACCTTTATTCTAGGAAAAGGTGAGCAACAACAATGCCAATATTTCACAAGAAATTTAGTAATGGATAATTTTTGTAAAGGGAAGTGTAGAGGTCACTAGTACCATAGATGAAAAAAAGTATGTGAGACAAAGCAATGTCATGCAAAAGGTTTACCAAGTGAGAGAGAATCATGGGAGGAGTTTGTTTATTTGTTTAATTTATATCCTGCCCTTCTTTTAGCATGGGACACAAGACACTTCACAAGAAATTAAAATAGAGTTAAAATGTTATTAAACAATAATTTTAAAAAAATTAATCAAATAATTCTATTAAAATTACCAAGTGAATTTAAAATGTAATAAAGAAGATAAAAGCACAGCACAACACTAAAACACCCTTCTATCACATGTTAAGAGCCTTAATAAATAGCTCATTGCCTGCCTGTGGAAAGACAGAACATAGCACACTAGGTGCAATAACATTACTTTGTTGTCATGTGTTTTCAAGTCATTTCCCACTTATGACGGCCCTAACATGAAGTTATTGTGAGGCTTTCTTCACAATATTTGTTCAGAGAAGGTTCATCATTGCTTTCCTCTTAGGCTGAGAGAGCGTGACTTGCCTAACATCATCTAGTGGATTTCCATGGCAGAGCAGGGATTCCAACCATTGGTATATTACTCCGGTATGAGTCAGCTTCCTATGATGTTACCATGCTGAGCATTTACCTATCTTTTTCAGTAGCAGCAAATGATAACAAGTAGGGGAAAGCACAACTTAATAGCATTAAGACATAAGGTACATTACATAGGGTATTGGTTAGAGTGGTGGATTGTGGATATCCAGATTGTAGTCGCTACTGTGCCATGAAACTCAGCCAGACCCTTTCAACTTGACCTATATATAGAATAAGGAAGAGGAGAATTGGGCATGTCATCTTGTGTTTGCTGAAGGAAATGTGGGCTGTGATTGCAACCAATAAATAAAAACAAACTATATCATGTATGTAGGTATAATTTTAATGCTGTAAGCCACCCTGATTGCCTGAGTGCAGATGGGGCGGGATATAAATATTTTTTTATTATTAATGTGCTTAAGTGTTTGTGTATGCATGTGTGCGCGCACACACATGCAGACACATGTTTACACAACCATTTTAGTTTGTAAGAAAAATTATGAGAAATCAGTCACTCTGATTCTCTAACTTTATAGCCTTTTTGTGTAAAAAGTGAGAAAATCATAGTGTCTGAATACAAATGTATTCAGGACTGTATTTACAAGTTTGTACGATTTAGGCGACAGAGTTGGTGTTCTTAGTGGTGTTGGAGAGACCAGGGTTTGATTGGTCATAAAACCCACTCGGTGATATTGGGCATATCACACGTTCTCAGCCTCAGGGGAAGGCAATGGCAAACCTCCTCTGAACTATTCCTGCCAAGAAAACCCCTTGATAGGTTTGCTTTAGGGTCACCATTAGTCAGAAATGACCTGAAGGCACACAACAACAACAACAACAACAACAACAACAAGACTTAGGAGAAAAAGGTACAAAACTCACTATTGCAAGTCCGCTGGTCTGAGTTCAAGATATATCCCTGTTTACATTTACATACATAAGAGCCAGGAGTGTTGATGCAGAAATGATCACAGTTGTGTTCAATTATACTGCACGTGTGTTGGACTGCAAAAGAAAAATAATATTCTAGTTAGAACAAAGCTTAAATTAAACAAAATTATCTCTTCTAAGGGATAATATATGAGTAAGCTAGGATGTCCAAATAGACATATTTTTAAATAGACAAGGAAAAATAAATATTAAAGTGATACTAAGTACTAAGTTATGATACATTGAGAGAGAGCCAGTGTGGTGTAGTGGTTTGAGTGCTGGACTGCAATTCTGGAGACCAAGGTTCAATTCTCAGCTCCTTGGACAAGCCACACTCTTTCAGCCTAAGGAGATGGCAATTGCAAACCTCCTGTGAACAAATCCTGTCAATAAAACCCCATGATAGGTTTGCCTTAGAGTCACCTAAATTGTTTCTGACTTATGGTGACCCTAACATGAACCTATCACAGGGTTTTGTTAGCAACATTTGTTCAGAGGGGGGCTGCCTTGCAGTCCCCTGAGGCTGGGAAAGTGTGACTTGCTTAAGGTCATCCAGTGGGTTTCCATGCAAAGTGGGGATTTGAACCCTTGTCTCTAGAGTTGTAGTTCAACTCTTGAACCACTACACCATTCTGGCTCCCATTGGGGGGGGGGGGGATCAAAGAAATACATGCATATAAGAATATAATGGATACGCTTCTGATTTGCAGTGCATTATCCATTAACTTAGCCTGATTCTGACATAATGACAAGCTATTTTTCCTTATGTATACTGTTATGTGAAAAATGAAGGCATGTGCTAATATGCTCTACCTCCGCTTCCTCCCTTCCTTGTGTTTGAGAGGAATTTAAAGGATATGCACTGTAAAAAGCTGCAATTTTCTATTTCAACTAAAATGTGGGAAATTTTGCTTTGCACAAACTAGAATTAATAAACAAACAAGCATATGAAAATATGATTTGCTTCTGGAATGCACATATGAACCCAGTTTTACCATAGTCAGATAAAAATGGATAACATTGGCTTACTGCAAAAGGCAACAAGCAGCTTAAATTTCTTCCCCATGTGTAAATGAGGAGTGGAGTGTTCAAGCATAAAACTCACTATGAATTTATGCACATAATTACAAGCCGTTTGTTTGTTTGTTTGTTTGTTGTTACATCACTTATTGTCTATGGAGATTATCACATCGAGGGAAAAGAGGGGAGAAAAGGGCATAATCCTGGCTAAATGCAATTGTGTGGAAGATTTTCAGATGCCATCATGCTCATCCAGGACTTATCCCAGGAAGAAAGAGGAATGCTCAAGCAACAAACCATTCACAGGGAAATCTCATGAATGGCTTCTCCACAGGGCAAATGAAGCGTGATTGAGAGTGTGAAAGTTAATACTGCTTCATTTGAACTAATATGGAAGCAAGAAGGGATACCCAGAATCCATTGTGGTGGAAGCAATTCATTCTCTTGCTGGGATCAGTTTTGCAGTGGATTTCAGTCTACTTTTGAGCTATGGGCCACAAATTTGTTTACACTGGATTAAAGCAATGTGGTGAAGTAATAAATTTTATTTTGTTGTCTTTTATTCTGTGAAGGACAGAAATATGATTTCAATACATGTGCCATAGCGCCAAAACAGCATGTGCACGAAACCACCAATCCAATGCACTAACAATTCATTCATGGATGTGTGAGAAATGCAGTTGCAATGTTATATGGTAAAGGAACAATAATCATCCAATTGTGTGACTGTGTGAAAATATTGAGAGCTGTAGCGCTACTGTTACATTAGCTTTCATTACTGTGATTATTGCTGAATTGGTCCTGGTGTGATAATCTCCTATGGTACTGTACTTATCAAGAAAACCATCTGTTTTCCACATAGACTGCAAATTGCTTTTACTGATATATCTGATTCCAGAGCCAAAAGTTCTAGCATGTCCATTTCTTTTTGCAGTCTATGTGTGCATATCTCTATTTATGCATATAAATATAATTGTTCCATTTCTTTTTAATGACTGAATAATTTCAATAAAGTCTTTTAAGCATACAATTAAGCACCTTACCACAAAGTTTAGTCTGGAACACAGAAGTCAACGTTTCAATCTGGCTGAAATTTGCAACCAAAAAAACGTGGTCTTCATAAGGTTCACTCCCAATGGATTTCAGTGTATTCATATCTACTTTCCCCACACCGATAGCAAAAATTAGAATTCCTGAGTTCCGGGCTTTTGCTGCAATATCTGCAACGGGATCCTGTGGTCTCCCATCTGTCACTATCATTATAACCTTGGGCACATTCTGACTGAGTGGCCGAGCTCCTTCAGTTTCTGAAAAGGCAATGTTGACTGCATATTGAATAGCTAATCCTGTCATGGTACCAGTGGCAAGATACATCATTCTTTTCACTGCTCTCTCCACATCCTGCTTCCTCTTAAATGTCTTCAGGGAAAATTCATTTTTGACTGTGCTGGCATATTGGATAAGTCCCACTCTAGTGGCATCTGGCCTGATGTCCAAAAACTGAAGGATGGTTAAGATGAATTCTTTCACTTTCTCAAAGTCAGAAGGGCGAACACTACGAGAGCTGTCAATGATGAACACAAGGTCAAGTTGTTTGTTGCTGCAAAATTCTTCTGGAAAGAAAGAAAAGTAAAATAAAATATACTAATGAATTACAAGAAAGAAATCACTAGCAAATTGAATTGAAATTAATTGCCCAATTAAGTGTTTTTTTAAAATGAGAACTAAGTGGCTTTTACAGCCAGATCGAGACAATGGTAACCGCACACCGCAGCCCCAATCTGGCTTCTGCAGGCTGCAATAGCCGAACCACCGTGGCTTTATGTGCTCCTTTGGTGCAGCATCATGCAGAAACAGCACCAGAGGAGCACTGTGGACACCACACCCCAAATCTGGTCCCAGGACAGCCTTAATGGCCAGTCTGCACAGGGCCTAAGAAAATGGAAATATACTGTATAACCCACACAGGTTTCATCAATCAGTGATTATTGGAGGGGGTATTTCCTTTATATAGTTGGAGGTTAATACTGTGATCTAGAATTTACATATAGTTTAAATATCCAATGTTATAGGCTCATATCTGCAGGCTGGACT
This sequence comes from Urosaurus nigricauda, assembly GCA_034509955.1. Taxonomy (NCBI): domain Eukaryota; kingdom Metazoa; phylum Chordata; class Lepidosauria; order Squamata; family Phrynosomatidae; genus Urosaurus; species Urosaurus nigricauda. Next base: position 224,545,155 of record JAOEGL010000004.1, on the reverse strand, counting down.
TTCTGACATTACTGCTACATCACAAAAGCTACCATGTTCCATCTTATATGTTTTGAAACACAATGAAAGAAAGCTAGATTATATACGTAGTTTTTTGTGGGTTTTTCAGGCTATGTGGCCATGTTTTAGAAGAATTTATTCCTGCATCTGTGGCTGGCATCTTCAGAGAATGGGGGCATGTAGGTGTGTGGGGCATGGAGGTGTGTGACCCTTGGTTGAGAGGAAGTCACTTACATGTTAATCTGTGTGCTGTTCTGCTGGTGAATGGCAAGGCCTCGGGGTGGAAGGATATGCGAGGAGGATTTGTATCTATTTAATTAGTGATCCATAGACACAAATCTTCCTCGCATATCCTCCCACCCTGAGGCCTTGCCATTCACCAATAGACCAACACACAGATTAACATGTAAATCACTTCATCTCAACCAAGGGTCACAAAGTATATATACCCCCCCCCCACACCTCCATGCTACCATGCTGTGAAGATGCCAGCCACAGATGTAGGCAAAATGTCAGGAATAAATTCTTCTAGAACACGGCTACATAGCCCAAAAACCCAACAAAAAACTATGGGTGCCAGCTGTGAAAGCCTTCAATTTCACATTAGATTATATTCTGTGTACTATCATGTTTTTAAATAAACTGCTGAGAGTTCTGCTAGTTACTGAGAGACAGGAAATTCCCCATGTTTACAGTAGACCCATGACAGAACTTTTCTCAGCAACCCAAGAAATGTGTGGGCATGGAACAAGGATACCATTTGTGGGCTATGAAGTAACTGTATGGTTTTATTAACGTGCAGCTACAATGTTGCTTTCTTCTCAGATACAGGATCACAGAAAGGTTGCTAACTCTTTCATAATCAGAGGTTAATAGGCATGTGCCAAAATGAGCATAATGGCATTCCATTCCTAATGCAATGCAGAAATGCTGGCATATTTATCCATTTTCCATATTATTATCTCCCTGCTGTACCTAATTATTTCTCCTCTGGAACAGAAGTAGAATAAAACACTAATGATTACAGTATAATAACTATGCACAGATAACATGTAAGGGATATTTATAGGAGTGAAGTCAAGGGAAAAAATAGATATGAAGGGCTATAGTTAGTTTAGTCATCATTGGAGATGAGCCCAACCTAGGATATCTGGCCCTGAACCTGAGGAGTTGGATGTATTTTATTGTTTTTCCTTCCAACCATGCCTGAAGCTAGAATTCTCTTTGTTGATTCAGATGTATTTGAAAAACTTCAGAAGGTTAAAAAAATAGCTTTATACATGGATATACAGGATTTGGGGTTAAACATTTCACTGATCCTTTCGGTGAAACCTTTTTGTGCTCTAAGTACACAGAATATATGAGACATGATGTAAAAATACTAGCAGTTACCACAGATCACTAACTAGAAGCCTAGATGTCAGTTTACAGTTTCTTATGCCAATGGGACAGACAGCTGGAAAGAAAAATTGCAACCACATCAGGCCAATTAGCTGAAGCTTTTGAAGAAACCCCATAGCCAGAGAGACAAGGCACCATGGGGAGTGAAACACCTTCTACTTCTTCCTGTACAGTACCTACAGAAATGACTCTATCCTGCACAGTGTACTATCAAAGGAAGCTTTTTTTTAAAAAACACATCAACCCTAAATCAGCTCCTTATGGCTTCACACCTAGAGACTCATTTGGTTGTCCTGATTTGCAGCACTTCTCTCTTTTGTCCAAGAAAAGTCACTTTGTTTTTCACATTTCATTTGCCATGGACTTTGAAATTCTCCGTACCTGATGCTTTAGCTTTCTGTTGCTTATGAAGTTAGATTCTGCTAAGCATAAAGGACAAAGTAGACTCTCTTAAGGACAGGGTAGTCATTTCCTGACATATTCATCTCTTGCTCAGTTTAAGTCTCATTTCATACATTCAGGTAAGTGAAGCAATAATATGAAAAAGGAGCAGCTGATTCGCAACTTCTAGGACATGATGTAAAATTAGTCCGTTCTATGAGGGTCCATGGTTGTGGCACTGTTTCCCATTCATTTAAGAAGGATGGGGAAGGAAAAGACTAATATGAACTTATCTTTGCATGAATTCAAAGACACAGCTGTGTTAGTCTGTGGAATCAGTATGTAACGATGATGTAGCATCTTTGAGACTAACTGGAAGAAAGAAGTTGGCAGCATGAGCTTTCATAGACTTAAATCTACTTATCTCTGCATGAGTAGGTATGTACTTGGAGGACTTGGTTTTGTATTCAAAGTGACATGCAGATCCTCCACTCCACTTTGGATGGCCCATGGCTGCATACATGAACCAGGGCTGAGTTCATTTCTCCAAAAGGCATCTTTCTGGAATGCTGCTAATGGGTTTTGGCATCAGCTTTTTCAACTGTTGAGGTTTTAAACATTAACTGTCATAGGGAAAGGGCTTATAATCTTCTGCTAAGGCTATTAGAATTCCAAAGCAGAGAATTGTTTACATACACTAAAATTAAGAATATATTGGGTCAAATGAAAAGTTTTACCAGTGACAGAGTTGCAAATGTAATGTGGAAATTAGGAATACTTGCTTCAATTGACAATGCCCACTAAATCTGATTTACAACTAATTTAATTTAGTCCAAAAAGGAAAGAACAGGAATGTCACTCTTTCCCAGCCCTGTTGCTCCCAGCAAGCTTTACAAGTCACTTTCAACAAAGACAACAGTATTAAGGACTAAGATTCAAATAAGAATTGTGAACATGCATGTAACCTCTGTAAATCAGAGCCTAAAACTCTATTGGTTATTTAGTGTTTATTATAATCTCATAAGCAACAGGGACAGAAAAATTCATGAGCTCATGTAGCAGAATAAATTAATCATACAAATTCATTCCAAGGTTATTCAAATAATTAATCTCATTGACAGCAACACTTATTCAACATAAATGCTTCATTTTAAGTGCAAAACTAGGCATTACACTACAGAGAAACACAGCACCACCCTGATGTGCCTTTTTAAATACTGTAGGGAAAAAAAAAACACTTGCAGAAAGAAAAAAGGGAACAGTGACAAAAGAGGGATCTTTCCGTTTCTACTGGTTCCCTTTTCCAATCCCACCACCACTCTGGAGAAGATTTTGAGTTTTAAAAAGGCAGCTGTAATAACGTTGACTTGCATGCAATATTTGTCCCAATATATTTCAGTTCTGTCTCTTTTTCCATCTACTCCATGGTCAGGCATTGCAAAGACTAGTTGGAATTTAGGGCCCTTAATTTCTGAGTGTCTAGTGTTGCTGTTGGTTACTTTTTATTTTGGAATTATGGCCCAGCTTTACTTTATAAACTGAAATAAATAGAAGGGAAGTTTGCAAATATCTATATTATTGCAATTTAAACACTGATCTCCGCTCCCCAAACAAGTGTCCTTTTTAAAAACTTATCTACTTTTCCCTTTCCCTGTCTTATAACTTACTCTTACATCTTCCACAAAATCATCCTAAGGGGGGGAAATCTTAATTTGTATAGTGGTTTTTGTTTGCTTGAAACAAATTCACTGCAACTCACCAAGTAAAAGAGCATCATTTCTTTGACTTGAAAGTGTTCCTGGAAGACGTCTCTCCATGGCTGAGACAGGGAAAAGTCCAACCAGCAGTAGGAAGCATGAGATCATTTCCTTCATTTTGCAGGAAGAAGAAAGAGTGGAGTAATACAATCAGGACACAACACTCTACAAACAAGAAGAAATGGGATGAACCTTCTCATCAGCCAGCTTCTACTAGAGGTATGGTTGCTTTCCTTTTAACGTTTAACATTTAAAAAAAAAAACAGTCATATTTGTAAAGTGAACTCTAAAGCACTATAATTTTTAGGTGTTTCGGTGACTTGATTTATGACTTATCCTTCTTCCAAGGAAGTTTGTTTGTTTTCAAAGTTACAGTGTATGTAACTTTGGCAAATGCTTGTCAAGTGATAAGTGATACTTTTCAGTTTGTACAGATCCAGGATGTTGACAGACTCCATGGAGAGGTCAGATGCATGCGTGCTAAACCCTTGCCTTTACTGGCTTATATATAAGACTGGATGGGGCTGGCTGAATGGGTAGAGGGAGTGGTCAGTGCCTTGAGACCTCTTTCCAACATGCCTAAAGGAGGAAGTTACAAGGGTGTTCTTGAAAAAGTATTCCCTGAATCCCACTTACTGGATTAACTACTGGCAATTTCCAATTTTCCATTTCCAGGAACAGTACTGGAGTCTGTGCTGGCCTTCCAGTTATAAGGGGTTTTAGATCTAGAACATTTCAGTCTGGATTCAGACACAGGTATGTTGGGAATGACACATGTATGCTGGGAATACCGTATGTTCCTATTGATTCTGCCGGACCTCTTGGCATCTTTTAGTACATTCAACCATGGTATCCTTCTGCGCTGCCTCATTGGAATGGAATTTACAAGAACTGTTTTACAGTGTTGTTGTTTCTTTCTGGAAGGATAAGCCCTGAAGGTCATGCTATGGGACTCCAGACTTAACCTTGGTTATTGTCCTGTGAAGGGCTTCAGAGTTCAGTTTTGTCCCATCTCAGCCCTCCATATCCATGGATTCTTCATCCATGGATTCAAGTATCCATGGCTTGAAAATATTCATAAAATGTATCAATTCCAAAAACAAACTTTACTTTTGCTATTTTATATAAAGGATGTCATTTTACTATGAATTGTATTTAATGGGACTTGAACATCCATAGATTTTGGTATCCACAATGGGTCCTGGAGCCAAACCTCAGTGAATACCAACAGCCCACTATTTTTAACATATATATGGATATGTCTTTGACCATGATTTCAGCTGGTCAAAAGAACTGCAGCCAGTCTGTTGATTGATGCTATTTTTATGAAGCATACGACTTCCCTTGTTGTAACAGATCTACCGGCTGCTGGTCTAATTCCAGGCACAATTCAAAATGCTAGTTATCAGCTACAAAGTCCTATGTGGCTTGGATTCAGGTTGTCTGAAGGATTCCATTCTGCTATGCAAGCCTGTCTGGTGTTTTTAATCTTCATGGAAGGATTCACCTCACCATCCTCAGAGGTACTTCTGTGGATGCAGGAGAGGGCTTTCTTGGTGACTTCCCCCAGGCTCTGGAAAACCCTTCCTAGATACTTGATGGCCTCCTTCCCTGATGTCCTGCCAGTGGCAGGTGAAGACTTTCTTATTTCAACAGGCTATTGGGAACTGATCAATGTGCTTTTGCTTTTAATTCTGCTGAAAATTAAATTATACTTTACATTTATGTTTTTACTGTTGAAATATTTGATCTTTATCTGTAGATTTGAGCTCTATGTTTTAATATAAAATATCTATGAAAATATTCACTAAAACATTCTATAAATATATACAAAAAAGTGACATGTATTTTCAAATGCACATATAAAGCAGGAATAGATGCCAAATACTGAACTTGCAGTCAGTGGATTCAGTGCAGTCACTCAGTGCAGTGGACTGCAATGCTTTATTTTTTATTTAGATTTCATAGAATTACAATCACAGAACTGGAAGAGACTCCAAGGGCATCAAGTCCAACACTCTGCTATGCAGGAATATATAATTAAAGCAGCCCCGACAAATGACCATCCGGCCTTTGTTTAAAAACGTCCAAAGAAGGAGATCCCACCACACTGTGAGAAAGCATATTCCACTGGCAGGACATTCTTCCTAATATCTAGGTGGAATCCCTTTTCCTGAAATTTGCATCCATTGTTCTCTGTCCTAGTCTCTGGAGCAGCAACAATGAATTAAACCATTTATTGAGGTTTAATTAGGTTTAAACCAGCATGGTTTAATGGTTTGAATGTTGGACTAGCATTTTGGAGACCAAGGTTCAGTTCCCAGCTTGATTCCCACTTCGATTCCCATTGGATGACCTTGGCAAAGTTATACGCTCACAGCCTCAGCTCCATCAGGGCTTGCCTGAAGAAAGAGAGCCCTCCCTCCATGCCATCTGCCCTGGTCCAGGCCTCAGAGGGAGAGAGGAACCACTGGACCTCATCCCCTTCCCCACCACCATCCCCTACTCCTTTTGTGTCGTGTATTTTTAGAATGTAAGCCTGAGGGCAGGGAACCATCTAATGAAAATTAATAATTGTAAGCCGCTCTGATAGCCATTAAGGCTGAAGAGCGGGGTATAAATACCTTAAATAAATAAATAAATAATAAATAATAAGGCACTGGCAAACCTCCTCTGAACTGCTTTACCATATGCCTTCAGACCATGCTATAGGATCCTGGACTAAAAATAAGAAGAAATGCAAGAGTGAGGACTTATGTTACTCTCTATAAAGTATCTATAAAATATGTAATAACATACATTTTAATTTTATTACCTCCCAGTCCCAGTGCTGGAGGAAAGGTGCAAAATAAACAAATAATGAACTCTTAACAAATAGAGCAAGGGCTTTGTATCAGGATGACCCATATCCTAGTACAACACTCTACACTACAATTATTTTCCCATACTGTACTCGCTAACCTACTTCCAGTGATATGAAAGTATGTGTTTATATTATGTATGTGTGTGTGTATTAACAAACCAATGTACTGCAAAATTAGTAGCCTTCATCCTGTTGCAGAAAGAAAAGTTATACATTTTTAAATAGATAGATACACAATATTATATGCATTTACAAATGTTCATAGAACGCAGCCAAAGACTGGACTGCAGTTAGCGGACTACAGTGTTCTATTGTTTACTAGATTTATTTAGGGTCAATTAGCCTTAACCCCTTTATTCTGTGGTGTCGCTGCTCTTCAAGACCATACTTTGGGATTCAGGTTAAAAATAAGAAGAAAGGCAGGACTCAGGACTAAGAAGAGTTCATACTTTTTATGGGCTTCTTTACTTTCATCTACTTTCCTGGTCTGGTAAGTTGTTTTTTTTAAAAAAAATTATACTCATATTGCAAAATGCCACAGAGGTAAAGCTATACTACTTTAGCACCATATTTGTCAAAAGTTGAAGGAAAGGAAAGGAAAGATTATACTTCAGCAAAGCACAGAAGTGTTTAGCCTGGTAACCAGAAATTAGGAAAGGAGGGTGAGAGGAAAACATCAATGGCAAAGGTTATACCCCTAGTCAACCTATCAAGAGTGGGACCACCCAGAAATTTTGAAGAAACCAGGATAATGGATACAACCAGGGAGTTTACCCCTACATTTATTGGAAACTCCTGGAGCTGGGAGAAAAAAACCACCCTGTGCCTTGAGTTTTTAAAGTTTCACCCAGTCCTAGAAACTCATGAGAAATAGACCAGGACAGGAGGTATATAATACTAACACAATACTAATAAGTATTGATACAATTTCTAGCAAATCCCAAAGCTTTTGGCCAGCCTGGATGAGTCCTATGTGCTATGTCATGGACACTATAAAATAGTTGTCAAAATAACACACCTACCAGCTATGGAGATATTCCTAGTTATATCCAGCAATAATGTCTGGAAAAATGAGTTTTCCTAAACAGAAGCATAACCACATGGAAAGGTACCTGAATTGCCTGCAACTGAATGACAAGAATACTTCTTTGACACAAGATGTTAGATCAGTTTTATTCAAGTAATAAGTACACTCTTTTCCTGCCCAGATTAAAAAAAAGGGAAAGCTTCTCAATCACAACCAGAAATGCAATACTGTATTGCTTACCACTGCTCAGTCTGCATTAAGAAAACTAGAAGTCATATCCCTCAAATTGTATCTGGTGCTACTGGGATCTCTGCAAATGATGCTTGCCAGAGTACTAACAGGAACCACAGAAAGGCATATTGTGGTTTTTGAAACAGTAGTCCCATAGTTTGGTCAACTCTGCATAATTTCCACTAGATGTGAAATAGCTGGATTTACCAAAGAAGGCTTTTGTAATGACACTGCTCCCCTTGTTGGCAACTTATATTCAGCTTTTGAAGACAAACTATCTTTTAAATGAACTGATTATTTGGGAACAGATTGATCTAATGTATTTGAACTGAAACTGTGATGGACATCAACATTTCCATAAAATCTGTAAGACTAACAATATTTTATTTACTATTTATTTTATTTATATACTGCCATTCTTCCAAAACTGGACCCAAGGCAACTCACAAAAGATGCTTAAAACCAGCAACAATAAAACAGTACAATTTTAAAACACAATTAAAACACGGCATTAATATAAAAAGTAAAAAATGTAAATTCCTTAAAAATACTGTTAAAAATATAAAACCATTAAAATAACCTACCAAAGCAACATCACAATAAGAAGCCTCCCTGGGTGCAATTATGTATTAAAAACCTACTTGAAAAACATTTTTTCCTACTGGTGAAAGGAGAGCAGAGAGGGAGCCAGCCTAGTGTCCTGCAGAAAAAAGTTCCAGAGGATGGGAGTAGCCACTGGACTCTTTCAAACGGGGAGGAATTTCTCCCAACTCCGAATGGAGCCAATGCGGATTCATGTAAATTCGCTTGTTTAGCTAATTTACATGAACCCCTGCTCCGTTCGGAATTACTTCCCATTACCCGAAAATAACCCCCTCCTGCCCGAATTTGCATGCGAAGCTTTAATTCGCAATAACGTAAAACCCATGATTGCATTCGAATTGGCTTCCCTCTTGCCCGAATTTGCATGCGAAGAGTTAATTTGCAATAACGTAAAACCCATGATTGCATTCGAATTGACCTTAAATTATACTTCCAATTTAGCCTTGTATGAAAGAGTCCACTGAGAAGGCTCTTTCTTGTGTCTTCACCAAACAAGCCTGTGATATTGATGGGACCAAGATAAAGCTTTCCCCCAAAGATCTTAGGATTCTTGTAGGTTCATACGGGGAGATATGGTCTTCCAAATAATCTGGGCCTAAGCCATTTAGGGAGTTGTCAGAATCAATACTATGAAGGCACTGCAAAATGAGGTACATTCAATTAAAATGTAGGACATTACCAAATAAAAGCTAAAACACTCATAGAAATATAAATGCATGCTTTTTAGTCATGCTCAAAATGGAGGACCTTTTGGACAGAAGGCTAAAATGTAGGGCATGTCCTGGAAAAGGAGGGTCACCCTGAGCTGGAAGAATCAAGTTATTTATATATTTCACAGGATGGGACATATTTCATTTCTGAACATTTGGAGCTCAGAGGTCTGAGACTGCTGTTGTTAGCCAGAAGCCATTGGTGCTGAAGCACAGAAGTAAAACTTTTAAAAGTGCCTTTATGTGGAAATATTACATGGAGAATGTAATTTCCTATTTCCTATGAACAGGATTTTAGATTTCTGTTGTGTATTGAAATAAAGCTCTAGCGAAATTGTATGGATTATGCAGCATTTCCACCTGGATGTTCCCATATTAAGAAATCCACCCTTCAGCTTGGACTATTACTTTGGAACGAGCACCTCATAAACACAAGGGGAAAGTTGGTTTGTCTGTTCAAGGCCACTTTCCTTTTTCATATTTCATTTGTTCCAAGACTGATTCCTGGCACTGATGTATCAGCTGAGCCCCAAGTGAGCCCTGGCGCTACATAAACCCTATTACCAACTAACACAGCATAAGTCAATACTGTTTGAATTCCCTGTTGTTGAGAAAAAGAGACTATAAATATATTATTGGTGACTTAAATGTTCAATCGAGTGATGGTGACCCCAGCTACCATTAGGGGAAATGAAGCTGCTGCTACATGTCAGATTTGGAATGTTGTGAAGGGGAAGCACTTATTACTTGTTTAATTTGCTATTACTGTATTTATACTGCCAAGAGGGAAGATGAACTTGTGGGATTTTATGCCACAGGTGCCAAAATAACTTGATCAGCCTTGGGTATTGTACAACTGGAGTAGGGATAATGGTGTTTGCAGGCCTGCCTCTGGTAATGTCTTGATCTCACCCTGCATAGATACTTCATGCATAGATAGTTCATGCAAAGGTAATCAAAAGATGGTGAGGAGGGTCAAAATCCAAAAATGGTAAGGGTTATGAAAGTAGCTTATTCCAAGGGTGCTAGGTGATGGCATTGCCCCCCCCCCCAAGAATTTAGCCCTTCCAGTTACATTTTCCTTCTGTACCCAATTTTTTAGCATTTCAGTAATTTATACTTTCAACGAGTGTTTAGAAATACAGTTTAGTCATTTCTTTTCCAAAGAAAAGAGGCAAGTGACCAAGCAAACATAAAAGTGCTAGGGATAACTGATTTTTAGCATCTTTTACTGCAAGGCTGGGGACTGAAGAGCCAGTATGAAGTAGTTGTTTGCGCACTGGATTATGACTCTGGAGACCAGGGTTCAAATCCCAACTCAGCCATGGGAGTTTATCATACGACGGAATTTGGGGTATAATGCAATGGCAATCTGAACGCAATCATGGGGTTTCACGTAATTGCAAATGAGTGTATCTCACGCAATTTCGGGCGAAAGGGAAGTCATTCCGAACGCAATCATGGGGTTTCAGGTAATTGCGTATTAGAGTATCTCATGCAATTTTGGGCAATGGGGGGTCATTTTTGGGAAATGGGTAGTCATTCTGAATGCAATCAGATTTCACATAAATTTGCTAAACTAGCGAATTCATGTAATTGCGAATCTGCTCTGCTTCCTCAGATGCATGGAGTGGAGCTTCCAGAGAACCCTCCATGCATTTGAGGAGGATTCCAGGGGATCCATCATTCCATGCATCTGAGGGAGTAGGCTAAGGTCTGGGAAAGCTCATGCTACCAAGGGACCCTCCACTCCATCCATCTGAGGAGGAGGAAGACTCATTCTACCAGGGGACTCTCTGCTCCAGTCCACCTGAGGAAAAAGACTTAAGTCTAGTAGGAAAGCTCATTTTACCAGGGGACCCTCCACCTGAGGCAGAAGTCTCAAGTCTAAGAAGGCAGCTCACTCTACCACTCCATGCATAAATTAGAGGAAGCAGACCCAAGGGGAGGGAAGATCAGGCCTCCAGAGGACCCTCCATCCATTCCATCTGAGGAGGAGGAGGAGGAGGAGGAAACCAAAGTCTAGCAGGGAAGCTCCCTCTGCCAGGGGGGACCTTCCACTCCAGGCATCTGAGGAAGCAGAATCAAGTCTGCCAAAGCTAGTAAGTCCCAAGGGACTCTCCACTCCATGCTTCTGAGGACAGAGGCTTGAGTCTAAGAGGCTCATGTGCCTCCCGGGGATGCTCCCCCCCTCCTCTCCTCCCTGCCTTTGGGGAAGCAACAGACCCAAGTCCTCCAAAGCCCAGCCTGCCAGCTCCCTCCAAGGTTGCTGCTGCTGCCCCAAGATGCCTTTTTTTCCAGCTGCAGCTCCCAAAGTCCTCCTTCGGGAGGGGAGCCCAGGAGTCCCAACAGCAGCAGCAGCAGCAAAGGAGGCAGCAGGAGGCAGTCTCCACGCACCCAGAAAGAGAGACTGCTCTCCAGACCCAGCGTCCTCCCTTTCCCGGACCCGTCCTACCCTTCCACCTCCTCCTCCTCCTCTCCAGGAGGGGGGTCCAGCAGGTCCTCCTCAGAAGGACCAGGGGGGCTTCTTGGCGCCCAAAAGGCTGGCTTTTGAGTGACTCACCTCCTCCTTGTCCAGAGAGCAGCAGCAGCAGCAGCCCCAGCCCCAAAGGGCTCTCCCTGGAGGCTCTGGACTGGAGAAAACTAAGAAGGCAGGCAGAGCTCTCGTCTGGAGGCGAAAGGGTCCCAGCCCAGAGAAAGGGAAGCTAGAAGCTCTGACTGCTGAGGGCAGCCTCGGTGGTTGGGGAGGAGGAGGAGGAGACCCAAAAGGTCCAGCCCTGCTCCGTCCTTGTTGGAAGGGACCTTCTGGAGCTTTTCTTTGGGTGGCCAGGCCTCCTCCTTTGCCAGGACCTGTCCTCCATCCCCCACCTTCTGCCCAATGGAATACTTTCCCCAAATGGATTCCACTGGCATGGTCTTATGTGGGGCTAACCATTATAATAGTCTGCTTCCTCCCTTCCACAAATAAAAATAAGAATAATGCATACCAGGCAACTCTCGACAATCAAATGCCAACAACTCCAGGTTCAACACTGTGTTCATTAAGCCACCGTCCAAAAGACCACAGAACTGCAGGAAGCAGCAGAAGCCCCAGAGAGAGAGCAAAGGGTTAGAGCAAGAGAAATGGAAACTGACTGGAGCCTTAAGAAATGCCAGGGATCCCTCCCTGCTCTGCTCCCTTTGGCTCCCTTCCTTCCCTTCTGCTTTACTACCAAACTCCCCAGCTTTTTCTTTCTTTTCATATATATATATATATATATATATATACATACACATACATATATATATATATGCATGCTTTACTGGAGTAAAGCATATATATATGTAGTAAAGTGTGTGTGTGTGCGCGTGCGTATACATATATGCTTTACTCCCAGACTCCTGTTTTTTTCTATTTAGAAAGAAAAAGGTGAGGAGTCTGGTAGTAAAGCAGATATCTATCTATCTATCTAGGTTGTCGTGTGCCTTCAAGTCATTTCTGGCTTATGGCAACCATAAAGAAGCCAGTGGAACTCTGAAAGCTTGCAACATCAAAGCTGCTTTGATTGTTTAACTAAGCAGAGTATAAATAAAAGTTTTATTATTTATTTATTATTATTATTTAACATTAGGCTGTACATTTTGGTTGGCCCAATCAAGATATCACTGGTGGATTTTGGATGTTATTACATGATCTCCAGATTTGTAGACCAATGCTCAGACCACTGGCCCACACTGTCTCTCTACCATATTGTACTGGATCAGATATGGCTAACTTTTCCAGCCTACCCTTATATCTTTCCTAGTGAAATGACTGGGAAGGTAAATCACTCCTGGGAAATCACTCCCCCCTACCCAGGGTCACACAATATATATATATATATATATATATATACACACACACACACACACACATACCCAACTCTTTTCCATGCCAGCATTCTCTGAAGATACCAGGCACAGATGCTGGTGAAACATCAGGAATAAATTCTTCTAGAACATGGCCCCAGAGCCTGGAAAACCCACAAAAACTACTGGAAAGGTCTTGGTGATGATTTTATTACTCAGCTTCAACAGTTTGGTCCTACTCTTTTTCAATTAATAGGCTCCCATCCCATGAGGAGATGGGTTCTCATTACTTTTTTAATCATTTGGATCATAAAGGCTGTGATCCTCCCCAACTCTCCAAACAGGGAAGGTGTGGACCACAATTCTCTTTTGACTTGGCCAATGCTGCTTCCTGAGCAAATTGCCTAGGGAGAAACATGAATTCGCTAAACTAGCGAATTCACCTGAATTCGCATTGGCTTCATTCAAAGTTGGGAGAAATTCCTCCGTGTTTCTCTGGGCGTGGTAAAACTCACTGCTGAGAAACTGGAAAATAAAACATTTTCAAGTAGTTCTTCACCCTACGCCAACTATTATTTAACCCAAATAGCTAGACCACCCACTGCCCTGCCTTCACTTTTTATGGTGCAGTGGTTAAATGCCTGTACTACAGCCACTCACTCAAAACCATAAGGTGGCGAGTTCAAGACCAGCAAAGGGATGAAGCTCGACTCAGGCTTGCATCCTTCCGAGGTCACTAAAATGATTACCCAGATTGTTGGGGGCAAGTAGCTTACAGTTGTAAACTGCTTAGACACTCCTTAAGGGTATGAAGCGGTATATAAATGAAGCTGTTTGTTTGTTTTGTTTGATTAATTAATCCATGATTTAAATTCTGGCAGTGATTATGCATCCTTTTCAATACACCAGGCTAGTTGCAGAGGTGTTACTGCACAGTTAAATGAATGTAGGAGTTCAGATAGATTACTTGTTCAGATAGATTACTTGAACTCCATAGGAGTTCAGATAGATCACCTTGTTCAGATTACTGTCTCTGCCTTTTGCTTTCTGTCCTGCTGTATTCCATGCTAGAAGACCAGCTGGCATAGAAATGTTCCTGAAAAACGGTGATTTGGATCTTTCTTGGTATTGTTGTTGCTATGCACCTCAAATGATTAAACCATTGTTTACTGTGGTTCCATGCATTAGTTTTAATAGTTATTATATTGAATTTAAAAGAAGTAAACTTGGTTTGTGAGTATACGCATGGTTATTTTTGATCCTACTGCTTCTTATTTTGCTTTCCCTTTTATCTGAGGAAGTATGACTTCTTCCAGCAAACCTCTGCCAAGGTTTTTCATTTCCAACAAATAAAAACTGATACTGGAAATGGTATCATCTTTCCTAATATTTTCTTCTCACACATTGTGTGGCCATCTGTGAGTATAATCAGACAACTTTTTTTTTTTGCAGTGAATATAACTATATGGAAAACTCATTCTGAGCAAGGTGGATCCAAATGGATTTGTTCTTCAATCTCCAGCACAAACCCCACAAATAAGAATGGATGTAGGGAGGGGCATTGTTGCAAGAAGGATTACATAGTTAAGTACAATAAAATACACAATAGTGGTATAACCAGTGGTCATTGGTCCAAACAGCAAGAAGAAATTTATTTTTTCCTAATCCAATCAAGATAACTGACAAAATAATGAATCTAATGTTCTGTCTTATTATTACTCTTGTCATTTTATTATCTGACAATGGCTAACATTAGAAAAAATACAATCTAAGGAGTTGTATGAACTAAATACTTTTTTAATTAATTTTTTTTCCAGTTACATTTTCTAGTAATACTTTTTTAACATACATCACCATACATACCCTATCTAATGTCCTCTATATTCCCACCATCATCCCTTAATTCCTTTTCTCATCCTTCCGTCCCTCTTCCGCTCCCTTCCTCCCTCCCTCTTCCTTTTAAATCATTCATTCCACATCTTCTCTGACTTCCTAATAACACAGTGCAATAGTTGTTACTTTCTATTTATATAACAGTTGTTACCTAAAATAATGTTATATGAAAAATTATGTTCTTCATCCTAACCGGATTTGAAAGGGTTTTATCTTTTTATTTCCTACTTTAATTTTTATCCCTTTCTTGTTTTTGCTTAAGATTGTTTTGCTTCTCCCATAATTCAATTATCCTTTCCCGTTTTTATCATACTGTTGTATAGATTTCCCATTAATATACATGGTTAGTCTGTCCATGGTTACCATTTCATTCAGTTTCACTAACCATTCTTCTTCTGTTGGTATATTTTTTGATTTCCAATACTTAGCGAGGGTTATTCTTGCTGTAGAAATCATATACAACAAGACACTTTTTTCGTCCTGTTGTAGTTTGATTTTAAGATCGTCCATTATGTTTAAGAAGAATAACTCTGGTTTGAGTGGAATATTTTTGTGTATTACTTTCATGATAATTTTATGTATGTTCTTCCAATAGCTCTTACTCATTTGACAAGTGATGGAGTGTTCCAGGTTTTTCTTTGCACTTCCAGCAGATGTTATTATTATCTTATTCTAGCTGGTTTGGTTGATATTGTATACCATCTGAAGAATACTTTATAATAGTTCTCTCTTAAATTATTACATTTTGTAAACTTCTCTCTCCAAACTTGGCCTTCCTATGTTTTGTATCCATTTTACCATGTTGTTTTTAATAGTTTCTTCTTTCAATACTTCTTGAAAGTATGAATTAAATACTGAGTATTTTTATGTTTTGTTTATGTAATTAGAAACATTTAAAAATAAATGTGACAGAAACAATCCATGAACAATTCCTGGACATCCAGAAACTTACAGGAAATTGTGCAAAAAGGTTTATTTGCTTCTTGCACAACTTTCACTCATTCCAGACAGGGCTTGAACAAGGCACAGACACATTGGTTATCTTTGTAAAATTATTACTACAATTTTTCATTGTGGCAGAATGCAGTACTTCACCATGCTTATTCCTCCTTGTTTGCCAGAACCTTTTGAAAAGTATAATAATATGTATGCATCAGTCCTAAAAACAGAGCCCTGGTCTGCCTCCATGTCTTTCTTCTTGTTTGAGTTGAATGCAGATCCATGCATAGTTTCTGTTATCTACATTAATGGATGTGAACAAATGGATGTGAACAAACTTCTGTATGTGGAATTCTAGGGTCAGATCTGTTTTCTAAAGTCTTTCTGGAAGTATGGAAGTGGAGAGAGCTAGCATGGTGTAGTGGTTTGAGCATTGGACAATTACTTTGGAGAACAGGGCTTGAATCCTTGCTCCACCATGGAAACCCAGTGGGTGATATTGAACAAGTCACACTTGTTCAGCCTCAGAGGGAAGCAAAGGTAAACCCCCTCTGACCAAATCTTGTAAAGAAAACCATGGCCTTAAGGTCACCATAAGTCAAAAAAGAATTGGGAGGGACACAACAACAATAACAATAAGAACCAAGGAGTGGTTCTGAAATGAGTGTGTCTCTTTACCTCCTCTTTCCTTCAACTTTCACACACATCCCATCTGCTGTGGAGGGACCACCTGTTCTCCAGATGCTAGGTAATGGTGGATTCAATCCATACCGTCTGACAGCAAATTCATTTCAGGCTTAATGGCTCTGGACCTGGCTTTTTCATCAAAGCCATGGAAAGCTTGTTTGCCTGCAGTAATGAGTACTATTTATTTTTGTTCAGATATAAAATATTAATAAAACTAAGTCATGAGCAATCTGAGTTTAAGCATGCCTCCTTGGAAGTGAGTACAACAGAGTTTAGTAGATCTTACTTTCAAGTAAGGACTTTATCACATGGGGGAAAATAAGGGGGAAAGCGAGGGTTTAAATCCACATTATCCCGTGAAAATCATGTGATCATGTTGAAGATTTTCACACACATCATGATTAAAGAGGACTTATCCTGGCAATAACCAGGGAATAATCAGCATCCATAGGATTTCCCCATGAATGATTTGTTGCTGGTTATTACCTGGTTATCTTGCAAAGACAAACTTTTTTTAAAAAAGCTTATGTTATAAGCTTTTAATTTATACTAGAGAGGGAACAGATTTGCAAACTCTTATTGCTTGAAAATTGTAGCTGTCTGAAAGGACACTACTATTTATGGTTGGAGGATGGGGAAAAAAGAGAAGGGAGTATTTTTGCTGCAGCCACTGTTAAAGAGAAAATTCCCTTGACAGCAACAACTCAGGAATGGTACAGGAGAAGGTGAGTAGGAAAAGCAAGAAAGCACATGCAAATGCACAAGATGGTTTAGTCAGTGTTAATGTTAATGACAGTGTTAATGAAAGATTAGAAGGGGGGAGTTGTTGTTGTATGCTTCCAAGTCATTTTTTAAAAACTTATGGCAATCCAAACCCCATCATAGTGTTTCCTTGGCAAATTTCTTCAGAGGTGGTTTGGCATTGCCATCCTCTGAGGCTGAGAGTGTGTGAATTGCCCAAAGTCACCTAGTGGGTCTTTATGCTCCAGCAGGAGAGCCCAGCAAATGCCTGCTCTTGTTACTTTTTAGAACTGGCCCTGATGGGCTGGATATAGGAGACTCAAGTTATGGTTGATGAGCTGAAGCTGTGCCAAGGAGACTGCAGCCTGAGGTGAGGAAAGATTTTCAGAAGTAGTTCAAGATTTTCTTTTTAAATACATTCATGTTCTTTGTGTTGTTAGTCTATAAATTCTACATGTCTGGTTCCTTTCACACTGATGCTTTTATTCATTGCAATGGATGTTTTCTGTTATGTCTCTGAATGTTTAATTGGGGATGGGGAAGTGTTAACAGAATTCTCTTCTTCCTGCAGTGATGATGATGACGATGATAACAACAATGTTCTTCTTTATGTGCCTTTCTCCCAGCACAGGACTCAATGTAGCTTATGACAAATTGAAACAAAGTGCAATGTAAAAAAAACAACAACACAAAAAACCCCTATTACTACATTTTTAAAAAATTAACGATAAATTTTATTAATTTATTTTATTATTATTTATTTTACTTAACTTGCTGCATTGCTGCATTTCATTGGAGTTTATCAGATGACAGAAATTGGAAGTATAATCTAATGGCAATACGAATGCAATCATGGGGTTTCAGGTTATTGCATATTAAAGTATCTCACGCAATTTTGGGCAAAAGGGAAGTCATTCTGAACACAATCATGAGTTTTACATTATTGCGTATTAAAGCATCTCACGCAATTTTGGGCAATGGGCAGTCATTTTGGGGAAATGGGAAGTCATTCTGAACGCATTCCGAATGCAATTGGAATTCATGTAAATTCGCTAAACTAGCGAAATCAAATGAATTTGAATTGGCTCCAATTGGCTCCATTTGAAATAAAGAGAAATTCCTTCCATCTGATAAATTCCATTCAGTGCAATGGTACCATATGAAATGGTCTTGGGATGGATGGGGCAATACTTCTCACTCACTCCAGCCACTATGTTCAAAAGTCCAGTATTATAGGAGGTGCAGTCATCTGGAGACCACCAGATTGACTATCCAGACGTTAATTTTCATGGACTAAATCTCACTTTTTTCATCCATGAAAGCTGTAAGAATGTGTGCTGTAATAAATGTGTTAGTCTACACAGGAAAGTGTTTTGTTGGTTTTGCTGCAACAGACAAATACAATTCTGAAAATGGTGATTCTGGCTGTTGGCCTCCAGGAGAATTAGCCATATATTGAAGCTACAGCACTATATCCACTTATTGGGGTGCAATCCCTATTTTATTTACTGGTGCTTCCTGCTGATTAAACATTTATAAGATTGATACAATAGTCAGTACGAAACCAAACAACCAAAATAAGTATGTGTACATCTTAAAATTGATTTCTTGGTACTCTTAGATATTTTCGTACCCTCCAACATTTCATGGTTGAAAACTGGGATGCATGTGGCCAAACAATGTTTGGGCAGGCAATGAGAGACAAAAGTTATTAATGAGGAAAAACAAATAAAATTAGAAGAGGCTACAACAGTTTGTTTTTGCCTGGAACAAAATGATACAGTACTTTACTACATGCATGCACATTGTTTGTACAGACACACACACACACAGAGAGAGAGAGCTGCTTTTAACAGCATTTTAATCTCAACAAGCAGCTGTTTCATGCAACACTCAGGATAAAGTGTGTGTGTTAACAATATTTGTTTGCACTTCCAAGTTATCTTATATATATTGGCTAAGTGACAATTATGTCCCTAGTGCTTGGTGATCCAGAATCTTATCTATAATGCAGTAGATGGACATGGAGGGGAAAAGTCACAGATCTGTCTTCTCCAGTTCCAGCTGGAATAAGAGAATGAGAAGCTAGCCAGTTTTTGCAGCAGGCTTTTGGTCAAAATCCAGAGGTGTCCAGACAGCTGTACCAGAGCCAAAATGTCCTTTGTGTGGTGTCAGATCCTATTTTAGAACTTTCAAAATTAGCATTTATTTTCAATGTTTCTGGCTGAGAAATCCATTTTAAATGTGAACAATGAGACACCAATTACATTCTCTGGAGAAAGGGTATATAAAATGTAGCCCTCCCACTATGATGGGATTTTACACCAGCCTCCCTAAGTCATTCCTCATGCCCTATGAGGAACGGCTTAGGGAGCTGGGGATGTTTAGCCTGGAGAAGAGATGGTTAAGAGGTGATATGATAGCCCTTTTTAAATATCTCAAGGGATGTCACATTGAGGAGGGAGCAAGCTTGTTTTCTGCTGCTCCAGAGAACAGGACCCAGAACAATGGATGCAAGCTACAGGAAAAGAGATTCCACCTCAACATTAGGAGGAACTTCCTGACAGCAAGGGCTGTTTGACAGTGGAACACACTCCCTTGGAGGGTGGTGGAGTCTCCTTCCTTGGAGGTCTTTAAGCAGAGGCTGGATGGCCATCTGTTGAGGATGCTTTGATTGGGAGTTCCTGCATGACAGGGGGTTGGACTGGATAGCCCTTGTGGTCTCTTCCAGCTCTATGATTCTATGACTCCCAACGAGGTGCTCTGCAGATATTTTAGCCAAAATCCTCACCATTTCCTATTGGCCATGTTGGGCTTGGGCTGTTGAGAATTGTAGCCCTAACTCCCTGGTGGATGTAAGGTTAAGGAAAGCCAGTTTGTACTCAAAGAAGTTAACACTTTGCTTACCTTACGCCTTTTCCTGTTGCAAGACACAGATGTTTGTCTACTGAGGAACATCTTTCTTTGTCCAGTTTGAGAGAGAATTTTGTTTAGCTCTTACTCCCTAAAATACATGGGCATTATAATCGTTGGCATGCTCTCAAAATTGATGCAGTCAAATTGTTTTCCTTTAATTTTGGTGATCAGCCAGAAACTCAAAAAGTGGCATATTCTTGGTTTGTCAAGTTGGAGACAACTGTCTGTATAAAGTTGTCTGTACTGCAAACACTCCTGTCATCTTCACAATGGATGCATGAGCAAAATAGCTCGAGAATACCTATGTTCCATACTCTATAAACCCCCTAAAAAGGAGGGATTGGGGACTCTGCATCTAAAAGTTTATTACAAAGTGTTACAATTTTCCTATTAGGTTTTCAAAGAAGTATCCCTGTTATTTCTTACAGCAAAACAAGGAGGAAGGGAGGAGAGAAAGGAATATAGCACCATCTTTAAGTTTTTAACTAGTTTTTATTTTTCCACCAGCTTTGGTGTATATAAATTCATTTTTTCAGATACAGTACAGAGCTATTCAGGTGTATGCTAAGTGAAAATGCTGAAGTTTGGTCTTTTATGGAAAATGGAACAGTTCCACTAGACTGCACAAAGTATAGGCTTACCTTTTACAAATCTCTTGTAAGCATTTTAATAATTTTGGGGAAAAATTGTCCAGAACACTTTAAAAATATGGGCCTGTTGGCCACAATATCCCTTCAGCAATGTCATTTTTCCTATGCCATCCACTGATAAGTTTGGCTTTTGCAAGGATTGGGAGGGGGGAAATCTACATAGGTTATAAAATCTTTATTATACTTTATACTGTTTTAATTTGTTCTATTCTACCTTTGAGGCCTGTGCTAGGAGAAAGGAAGGATATAAATTAAAGAAAGACGTAAAAATTTATTTATACTGCTCTTAAATTGAGTGAGCAGCTTGAAGGAACAGCTTAGGCTGCTTAAAGTGTCATGGCTACAGGTTTTCCAAATCATCCACTTCATAGTCATCCCCTTAGTAAAAATGCAAGCAGTGCAATTCCTAAGAAGCTTGGAATAATTTTTACTATCAGTGGTAAACTGTAGAAAAGTTTTGACAGCTAAGCTCTAATTTTTGTATATTGACATACTGTACAACAACTGCTAAGCATACTTGGGAAACTGACTTGGGAAGGAGATTAGTAGAGGCATTTTGTGCATGTTATGGTCCAAAGTTATGTTTCTTAAGGTATGTGATGTGGGGGAACCATGAAATTATTTTTTTATAGTGTGCCAGGGACTGGTAACATACTTGGATCCATTGGTTACAATTGTTTCTTTGTTCCCTGGAGACTTTCCAAGGACCAGCAGCTGATGGCTTGTGGACTGGCATCTGTCCATAGACTTTGATGAGCATTAGTCTAAGCCTCCTTTTAGATTTATTTCCTCTGCGTTCCAGGAACATTTATTAAGTTATGACAGATGATACTATCTTCCAATTTATTTGAAACATTTTAATGAAAATCTAAGCAGTCAATGTTCTTCATTGTTAAATTGTTTTTAGAACTGTTTATAGTCTGATTCTATTTAAGTGCTGTTCTTTTGTATGCTTTAACTATATTGTATTAGGTTTAATTTGCAAACCACTTTGAGTCCTAATTTTGAGGAAAAGGAGAGTGTAAATAAAGTTAGAATGCAGACAACCTTACAATGATGAGTTGCAAGTTAAACTACCAATGTGAAGTACAAACCACATCAGAGAAAGAGAAATAAATATTCAGCTTCTCCTTAAGAAGGCTCTAAAAATCTCCTTGTCACCTCTTTCCAGAGCTAGGACAATCCATTGTTAAATCTAGTACTCCAGAATATGCTATACTGTAGTTTCTTCTTCTTTCTGATAAATCTAGGAACAGGGATGGGAAAGATGTGGCCTCCCATCATCCATAGCCAGCTTAGCCAATGGTGATGAGTGCTAGGAATTGAAGTCCAGCAACATTTGGAAGGCTGTGTGATTCCCATCCATGAGCTAGTGCTACATCCCCCATCTCTATCTGTAGGAATATTTTTCTCTTAGCCTAATATACTTCACATAGATAATGAATAAAATGAAATGATTCCATGAATTCCACGTTCATCTTCTGGCTGGTCCTGTGGGATCATACAGATGAGATAAATAATTCAGGAGATCCACAATGGTAAAGCCCTGGGAGAAAACTACACCTACACACCCAAGTGAAGCGGTGCATTGTGTAAGTTGAAATGAGGTGCCTGGAATAAAAGCTGTGCCAAGAAAAACCTGCAATGAAGTAGGTATGAACTTGGGTTATTCAAAATGGGAAAACCAGGAGTGTTAAATACAGTGCAATGTGGGGTCATATAATAACAGAAGATTCAAGAGTCAACATCAAACAGATGGAGAATGTCTTCTCCAAATGCTGCATTGGTAGCTAAATTCTAGCGCATAGTGCACATTATTAACCACACATTGTACTTTTATGTTGTGATTTTATGGCTCATCATTAGATTTTAGGTTGCTTTATTGTATTGTATTTTTAATTTTTTATGTATATGTCCGTGAAGCCCTTTTTTAGGCAAAGGCAAGGTATATAAATTTGTAAAATAAAATAAAATAAATAACGAGAAAAAAATATTTTGAATTCCTCACCTTGAAAACAAAAACCAAGTTCTTAGCTCTCATTGTTGCATGAACAATGTCAGGAAGGGGCAGAACTTCAGAAATGTTTGTATTAGAACTTCTAAAGCCAAAACATGTCTTCCTAGGGTCCGGTTCAGCTGCTGCAATGCTAGATACTGTCCTTATTGCATCAATGAGGAACACAGATCCTAAGCATCACCCTACTACTGCTCAGTTATGAATGGCTTCAGGATATCTTATTTGTTCTTATGAAAACTGTGGCCCACAGACTTACCAGCTGGCCCATTTGTGGGATGCAGGAAGGCACAGGAGAGCACTGTGTTGTCCTTGTCACACTGTCTTCTTCCCAGGAACCTCTACAGCATTTTTAGGGACCTGGGAAGAAGTGGTCAATCAGCAGCCAAATGAATCAGGATTTCCTGGGTACCAGGCATTGAAACCACAGGTTTCAGTCGAGTCTGTTTTGGGCATATCTTCCCACCCTCCGCTAGTGGCAGTGTGGGATGGGGCAAGATTCAGTTTTTGGAGGAGAGTACGGTTGAGTAATTCATATCTCATTGGAGATCTTTAAGGAACCTTTGGAGTGGAAGCATACAGGGTTATGCACAGGGGCTATGGACCTACTTTGCTCCCAGATAACAGGGAAAGCAAACAATGGGAGTGCCTCCACATTAATTCCTCAGGCTGTCCTCCATGGTTGCCATCTGGACTTTGAGTCAAATAGGAAGGTGTATAGGTGGAGTTGGGTCATCCAATCACTGGATCTGTGCATGATGTCTAGGCAACATTATACAGCTGTTACAATAAAGTTGTGTATGCCTTCATTGCCTCCCCCTCCAACGCTGCTGACCTCTCACCATTGGGTATAAAAATGTTCTAAGCCATGTGTCAGATGGCATTGGACCAGAGATAAAAGGGATAAAATGTTTTGTTAATAAGATTAAACATGTGACTCAGTTGCATGTACTTAACAAAGGAGGAAATTAACTATTCAGTTTAAATTGCCATTTAAATTAAAATTAAATGTCTGTACTAAAAGCCTTATCAAAGTGAAACTGAAAATGCCATCCAGAGTTATTATTGATTTATTACTTTATTACTGATTCCCATGTGCATCCCAGAAAAACTTCTCTAGTTATGAGCTTTGGACAGATGAAGAGCCTCATTATGGTGTCTGGTGCAGAATACAAGAAGACTGTCTGGATGCAGAGAAGATTCTTTTCTTTCAAGGTGTCCTTCACACTTGTTTAAAATCCTATAGCCTTGGAATGAACTAAATTATCATAAAATCTGTTTGAGCTTTAGCACTCACTCTCTCAATTATTCAATAACCATTTTGGTTGAGCAGGCAGGGTTTTGATCTGGTGACAGATCTATCAAAGATCCATCTTCCAGTTGCCCCATTAAAATTTAATGGATTGACAGGAATTAATGTTCCTTGTGAGACTAACAGTTCTGCAAGTATCCCAGTTCTCATTTCCATGTTGGGAGGACTCTAATCATACCTGGGTCTTCTTTGCATTTGTGCAGTACAGTCAGTCCCACACTTCCACAGATTTTTTCATCCAAGGACTCAAGCATCCACGAATTGAAAATATTCCAAAAAGATATAAATTCCAAATAGTACGCTTTATTTGCTATTTTATATAAGGGGCACCATTTTACTATGCCACTGTATGTAATGGGATGTGAGCATCCACAGATTTTGATATCCACAAGGGGTCCTGGAACCAAACTCCAAGGGCTCGTTGTATATGGTGGGAAAAAAATCTTAAGTATGCAACAACAGAAAAAATTAGTAAAAATTTTATGTAAATCACAAATAGAAGAATTTATTCAAAAATATAATACTGAAACAACACAGAAAGAGGCTTGAGGAAATAACCCTTTTATTAGATAGTTTTGTTTACACATAAGAATCAAATGAGAAATATGTACAAGCACTTATTTTTATATTAACATTTAAAAATGCCACAAAATTAAGTAGTTCAACAAAAGCAAATGTCTATCATTGTACCCAGTCTGGGCAAATCAATGTTAAAGAAAATTCTAGAATTAAACATGACTGTGAGGCCTACTCCAGGGTACATGTTGCCCTGCAAAACAAGCAAACAAAACCAAGCCTATCTATGGACATTATCACACGGGAGGATTTTCTCTCAATTTTGAAAGAAATGAAAGTGGGGCCAGTTCAGAATTGTGTGAATTTGCTAGTTCGGTGAATTTACATGATTGCGTATTGAGGCTGCATCGCGTTCGGAACTGCCCGAAATTGCCTCCCAGTGCCCGAAATTGTGTGTGATAGTTTCTCACACAATAACGTGAAATCCCACGATTGCGTTCAGACTTCCCATTGCTCAAAAATGTGTGTGATCAGCTTTCACGCAATAACATAAAATCCCATGGTTGCATTCAGATTGCCATTGGATTATACTTCCAATTCCTGTTGTGTGATAAACTCCTATCAGTAAACTCAATGAGAAGTTTACATGCCAAAGTACTGCCTTCAGCAACATTTTTTGGGACACATTGCCTAGTCTGTAAACAAGCATAAAGTCTTGAACTTCCTGTATTGGTTGCTGAGTTTTAAAAAATTACCTTTTGGGAGTACAACTTCAAGAATCCCCAAAATAGATTGCTAACCAGGGAACTGTTGTAATTTCCCCCTGCCCAAGCTCTGAGTGGATGGATGGGCACCACAACTGTGTGCTGCCCACAGCATTTCCTTTCAGACACCCAAGCAAGAAGAGAGGGCTTGCTTTGCTTCCATTGTTCTCATTCTGTTTGATGCTCCATCATTTTATCATTTTCCAGAAAGTAACTTTTCACAAGAATCTCTGGGCTGGTTAAATATAAAACTGAACACCAGCACCGCTACCACTGGGTGGAAGAGGATGTGAGAAAGTGATAGAGATTGGACTGTTGATCTGTTGCCTGCACACCATGGCTGGAATCTTGTTGGTCTGTTACACATCTTTAGGTTCCCCAACACAAGTGGTGGTCCAATGCACAACATCCACTTTAGGATTAAGGACACAAAAGTGGAGTTGCACATGCAGTGCCACTGTGCATGTACATTATCAGCAGATACACATTCATCCATCCCTGCTGGAATTAGCAGTAGTACACTTTTGGTTGTACAACATTGCCATTCAATTAATGACCTGCCGAACATTATCAATCCTTAACTCCATTTGTGGGAATTTATGCTACACAATCCCAATGTAGGATCTGGGCCTATGTGCTTTGAAATAACCAGCAAATTAAGACTTAGTGACCTATGTCAGCTGAGTTCAGGAGCAGCTAGGTTGGTAGGGGGAATTACCAGTAGAGTTGTTAATAATTTTATCTGGCTGCTTTTTGTCCCTGAAATTATAAGTATAAAAGCAGCCACCATTGGGCCCCCAATCTTGCTTTGGATTTATTAGGTAACTATTGGGCAGGCCACTCTCAGACATAGCCCCATAACTGCAACATGAATATAATACTAACCTACCTCACAGGGTTGTTGTAAAGTTTCATGATAATGAGTGTAACATGTATTGAAAAACCTATATAAATGCTAAGTATTATTATTATTATTATTATTATTATTATTATTATCTGACAGGCTTGGGTATTAGCTCACTAGAATGATTTCAAATGCAAAAAAGAAAAAAGAAAAGAGAAAAGAACATGTACTATTAAAGCAGGCAGCAGGATATAAATTTACCTCTCAAACATGAAGCAGAACTTGTAAGAAGGGTTTTTTTTAATCCCAGAATCCGCTCGCTTGCATGATCAAGCTCTGAGTTAAATTCTAGTGGCTCACCTCTGAAAGAATGGGTTTGCCTCAGCAGTTTTATACTTTAGTGTATCATTCCCCCCAAAGTGCTATATTTACAAGCGAACTCTTATGGCAAAACATTCACATTTTGGATATTCAAGAGGTATTTATTATTTATCAAACCAAATGACTCAAAAGAATGGATGGCATGATCTTAATTCACACCGGGCACAACATTCCATACAAAATTATGCATTTTAAAAAGACCATCAATTTCAGTGGGGTAGATGATTTAACTTCAATTGAAACCAAATGGGTTTAAAAGTAGTTTGTTACCATTGTTTGCAACTGCCTGGATATTAGTCACATAAGCAGTCACAAAGGATAATAATCAGATGGCAAAAATGGAAGGAGTAAAATAAATTACTTGGGCTCAGGCTGATATAGAAAATTTACAAATAGCTCACAATCTAACATTAGATGCAGGGGCAGATGTTGTTTTCCACTTGTACATCAATTTCTCATAGTTAGAATGTAAATTAATTATCTAGACACCTAAAAGATGCACTGGCCTACATAGGACATGGTTAACATGTTTCCCATTCTGCATGCCATGACATATCTTGGGGTTCTTGCATACACTAAAACTACAGCAAACAATTTTGCCATTGCATGGGAAATCTCCTAGACCTTGTAGGAGCTGAAAAAGACAGGTTAGTGTGTCTGTTTACAAACGCTTCCATTTTACATGTCAATGTGTAAAAGTACCTGTTTTATGGGCACACTTAGAAAACATTGTGAATGTAGCAGCCTGCAGCATGGAAGGTGACACAAGAAATGCAAGTGTAGAAAAGAGCTGTGTTTTTAAACAGGGATGCTGGCCAATGGCCTAGTGCTCCTGCTCCCTGAGGCAAAACAGACAGTGCCAGCTGTTGATGCTGCTACTTTTACCTCCTCTGACCACAGTGGGTGAACTGGCATGTTCCTGGTGATGTTGTTCCTTCAGTTTTCTCTTTTAAAGGTCCATGATCTTGGCCATAATGTCTCACTCTGAGGAAGGGAGTGTGGCATAAAGGCAGCTGGGGCAAAATGGCCACAGAGAGCACAAGAATAGTACCAAAACTTTTTTTTATCTCAAGAATCTTAAACAGTAACTGTATGGCAGATGACAAGCAGTAGTGGCACATGTGTTCTCTGGAGCCATCTATCTCAAGCATGTCTTACTGTGAGGAATGGAGGAGACTTCCTCAGAATGAAGCACTAGGCCAGCTTGGATCCCTGCAGGTGAATGAGCCAGTTGCACACCCTTCACTCTTTTGGTTGATCTGCCACTCAAAAGAGAATAGCTCGTGTCAGTTCTCACAAAGGCTGGTCCTGATGTATGGAATACTAGCCCTGTTTTGAGAAAGCCATATTCATGCAGCTCCATAACCTGCAGAAAATGTGATTCTGGGATCCAGACTTAGAGTGCACCCCCCTACCCCACCCAAAGATGTTGCAGTATGAATAACCCAATAAAGATCACAGCAGAAAGGAAGGGAAAACAGGCCAGTGGATTGGCATATTCCTGAGCTGACCCTTCCCAGGACAGGAGTGGAACAGGATAGATAGGCCCATAATTTTGCAAAAGCCAAACTTTGCTGGTGTCAAAGGTCAAATTATTATTTTTGTATAATATTTGATATAAAGTTACTCTATGCCTCCTCCCCTTTTCCTGAACCAGCCTCTGTCTTTGGCCGTGGAACTATGACTAGATACAAAGAGAAAATATTTTGTGTTTAAAGCATAGTACAAGTTTGATTTTGTCTTTTTGTTTTAATAACTAATCCTGATCTTTTTAAAGGAAACACATTTTTTAAAATTTTTAAATATTTTAACACAGTTGCACTGTAGCAAGAATGAACATTCATTTCTTCAAACCTGAGCATAGTGAGCTTGAGATTTGAATACTGATGTTTTCATTATCTTACCTGAGAACTGTGCTTAGAATTATTCCTCAAATTCTGTGATGAATGCACTAGTTCAAAAATGCTCATGTTGCATCTGTTAATTATTTTTTTAATCACCAGTGGTCTTTGATAACACAGATATCTCCTTTGGTCTTACCTTTTAAAAAATGTGAAAGGAGGAACTGGGTGTAAGACCCAGATTTTATGTGGGTATCAAAACTCTACCCATGGAAGGAAAAAGGATGGTTATTTTCACTGATTCATCCATCTTCCCTAGAAAGTTGCTGTGAAGGGTTGGGGAAATCTAAGGAAGAGGTGGAACCAGGGCCTTCAGGAGGTAAAGGAATTGGAGAACAGTGTTTATTTATGATAGGAGAAAGAGTACTGGATTTCAGTCAATCCCTTGAGCAAAAAGATCCCTTCCATTTGTAAAAGACTGGATACAATCCAGTCTTACAACCTGTAATAAGGTTATTTCAGAAGCTGATTCCTAATGCTAAGAAACTCCGAACAAACCCAAACCCAAACATTTTCCATTCTATAGGTGTTGGGAATAGAAAGTACAGCTTTTCTATACTTGCAGTAGAAGACATGAAAATACAACCCTATAATCTGACTTCTGTAACATCTGCTAAATCAAGATGGTACTCGGAGCCAGTTCAGTGCTGCTTTAGGCAAACAAAATTTTGTTTCAATGTCTACAGCAAAACAGGAATAAATAAATATGGGAGAGTGTACATCCATCTTTTAAAAATGAAACAATCTATTGCTCAGATGTTCTGGAGAGTAAAGCTATTCGTTCTTTAAGTAGATTTTCACACATGATGTTTATGCAGAAACATATGGTGGTGGTGGTTCCTTAGCAGCACTGTTTGCAGGGTCGTCATATGGCGGCAACAGCACCTAAGAAGGAACAAAAGAAAAGTTAGAAAATAAGTGCTTTAATGGCAATGTCAGTTACGCACAATGATGGCGTCTTCATGGTAACAATATTCTCTTAAATAAATTAATCTGTGGATAACCTCAGACTGGTTAGGTTGCTATGATGGAAAGGACAAGTTTTAGAGAATAACTGTGTTACTATATATCGGCACAGATCTTCATAAGCATCTTCGTGGTCCTGAAATCATATTAAATGTCACATTTCTTTCTAACCACTTGTGAACACAGACAGTGCACAAATGAACTGGAAATTGCTGTTGAATCTCAAAAATCTTTACTCTTCATAGTGTAGCAGGGAAGAAAAAGCAAGAAATAAAAAGAAAAGAGCAAGGTGCTAAAGATAAGGATCCTACACTTTCAGAAACTTTAAACATGTGAGTAGGTTGTTATCCTTCCTCAGTTAGGGGCCAGGATATTACAATAGCAAGGTGCTTATCAGGCAGTGGTTCAGGTTATATCTTTCAGAGCCAGGCATTTGAGTGTTGTTGTTGTTGTTGTTGTTGTTGTTGTTGAGCCTTCAAGTCATTTCCAACTTATAATAATATGAACATGACATTCATCACACTCATACAGCGAAGAGGCAGCAATGGCAACAGGAGGAGGAGGTGGTTATTTGGTAGCTGCCTATGACACTGGGCAAATCACAAAATTCTCAGCCCTTGAATACTCTATGATAGGCTTGCCTTAGGGTCTCCATAAGTTGGAAATGACTTGAAGGCTCAACAACAACAACAACAACAACAACAACACTCAAATGCCTGGCTCTGAAGGGACTTTGGAGCCAGGGTATTGTGGGAGAGGTGGCTTGGGAAATTATCAATGTTATTCAGCACCTTCTCAATAATAATAATAATAATAATAATAATAATAATAGATTTATTTATAGCCCACCCAATCACTAGGAATCTGGGCAGGTTACAACAATAAAAATGCGTTAAAATACAATAAAATACAAACCAATCCCTTCTCAATCCCCCTCCCCAATATTAAAACTGCAATTA
Source organism: Urosaurus nigricauda (assembly GCA_034509955.1). Taxonomy (NCBI): domain Eukaryota; kingdom Metazoa; phylum Chordata; class Lepidosauria; order Squamata; family Phrynosomatidae; genus Urosaurus; species Urosaurus nigricauda. The sequence continues at coordinate 224,514,871 of JAOEGL010000004.1, read as the reverse complement.
AACACTCAGATTAAAAGCAATTAAAAATACAGAATATAAACATAAAACAGTTTGGCAGGGGAGAGACACACATCGCAGAATTTGGGTCACATACATAAATATCCACAGGGGGAGAAAGCTAAGATATATTTGCTAGGTTGGGAAGGCCTGCCGGAGGAGATCCGTCTTAAGAGCCTTTTTGAACGCTGTAAGAGTGGAAATATGGTGGATTTCTTCTGGCAGGTCATTCCACAACTTTGGTGCAGCAATAGAGAAGGCCCTTTGAGTAACAGAAGTTAGCCTAGCTCTTATTGGCTGAAGAAGGTTCTTACTCGAGGACCTCAGTGTGCGGGACGGACAGTAGGGAAGAAGGCGTTCCCTTAAGTATTCTGGACCCAAGCCATGTAGGGCTTTAAAGGTAATCACCAACACTTTGTACCTTGCTTGGAAACTGATTGGCAGCCAATGAAGGGACTACAGAACAGGTGTTATATGATCGTTTCTAGAAATACCAATGATTAATCTTGCTGCCATGTTTTGTATGATTTGAAGTTTCCGAACTTGGCACAGAGGTAGCCCCAAGTACAGCGCATTACAGAAGTCCAAACGAGAGGTTACCAGTGCATGTACTACTGTTTCAAGGTCCCCCGGCTCCAGGAAAGGGCGCAGCTGGCATATCAGCCGAAGCTGAAAGCAAGTGCTCCTGACTGTAGCATCCACCTGGCTCTGACAGTTGGAGTGACGAGTCAAGGAGCACCCCCAAGCTGCAGACAGAGTCCTTCAGAGGAAGTGTGACCCCATCCAGAACTGGCTGACATAACGCCAGTCCCGGGTTCGGGTTTCCAATAACAAGTACCTCCATCTTACATGGATTCAGCTTGAGCCAGTTTTCCCTCATCCAGTCCATTACCGCCCCAAGACAGGCATTCAGAGAAGAGATGCCATCCTTAGTCACTGCATCAGTCGGAGACATAGAGAAATATATTTGGGTGTCATCAGCATACTGACAACACACCACCCCATGTTTCCGGATGATCTCACCCAGCAGCTTCATGTAAATGTTAAACAGCATTGGGGACAGAATCATGCCCTGAGGGATGCCCGACTTGAGCTCCCTCTTGGACGAATAACTGTCCCCAAGTGACACCATCCGGAACCTCCCTGAAAGGCATAACCTGAACCACTGCAATGCAGTGCTACCGATACCCAGCTCTGTCAGGCGTTCCAGAAGGATACCATGGTCAATGGTCTAGAAGGCCACTGAGAGGTCCAAGAGCATGAGCAAGGTCACATTTCCCCTATCAATGCCCAGACGGAGATCATCGACTAAGGCGACCATGGCAGTCTCAACTCCATGTGTGGAAACCTACTGGTGAAAACAGAGGACCTCGGAGCCAGATTTAGTTCAAAAAATAATGTGCATGGACTTTTATTGATCAGATGTTTCCTTCTCAGTCCTCTTTTGCCTTGGGAAATATTCCTTCCACACCAGCACAGCTGTGAAGAACTATTAGGACCGGCGGCAAAACTAGGGTCTCCTCAGCCAAGGAAACAAATAGCTAGTACAGAAGAAAAACGAGGGGCCACGTCATTAAACTGACCACCTGTTTGACTTATGTTAATTCCCCAGAGCTCTATCATGCTATTGTATCTATGACTATGCACACCACCAAAGACCACCAACACGTAAGTGCACAGCAAGAGAGCTGCTAAATTGTATATAAGGAAACACAAAACAGAGGAGAGGTCCAAAATGTCATTTTCTCTGCTTTTTTGCCAGGAAAATTTAGCAGTGTATTCATTACTATATCCTCTCCAGCTGATTAATGCATGCAGTGATGGACTGGGAAATGTAAATAAGCATAGGAGGCGGTGGAGGGTCAACATGTACCTTGCATTTATCTGTTTAGAGATTTAGCAAATTGATTGTCTACAGGCCAATTTGGTCCTCCATCCATTTGTGTGTCTCACAGAAGACAACCAAATTTTGGTTTGTTTATGCCAAAAATAAAGAGAATGATGCCCTTCAGAACTGCATTATGCAACCAATGTCCTGTACATAGTTTTAAATGAAAAACATGCCCCCTCCCCCCAAAAAAACCCACAAAGCATTTTTACTTTGAAACCTCCAGTCATATCTACTGCTAAATTTGGGAAGCACAGAGTAGCAAGAGGAAATTGGCCTCTGGGCCCAACTCTGATTTAGAACTATGTTTCTAATAAGGGTCTTTTTGATCCAAATAGCAGCAGAACTAGATCAGACTCTGCTGGTAGACCATGGGATAACTTGTGGTTGATCAACAATAGTTTCTCATTCCCTCTTTTTAAAATGTATACAACAAGTGCTCTAAATAAGGGATATTGACTGTACTAGGAGCTCAAATATAGATTAATTCCTGTATCTGTGGGTCATCCCAGGCTATGGCTCATGTAAGGCTTACTAGGCCGGTGACCCCATGAACCGTTTGCTCCATTTGGTGATCCCATATTTATAGTAAAAACAAGAACAAAATAGATCTCAATGCATGGAGTGTGAAAACACCTGTCTGAGGTACAGCACAAGGACACCAAGAAATCTGAGTCAGCCTTCAAAGGAACCATTCCCACTTGCATAAAAATCCGCATTGGAACCGGGCTCTGCTCCTCTTAGGAAAGCGGTTCCAAAAGGTCCCTCGTTTACACTATGGAAAGAGACCTTGTTTGGAACCGCTTTTTTGGCTGGGAACGCTTGTCGTTCCCACTGGAGCTGCTGGGGAAGGTGACAGCCCATCACTCCCCACCCCTTCCCACAAGGGAATCTTTTTATATGAACCCCCCCCCCCCACATCTCCATGTCCTTGGGCAGGGCTTCCTTCCTTCCTTCTTCCCTCCCTCCCTTCCTTCCCCCCTTATCGGGGGAGGTTTCGCTCAACCCGGAGCTGGTGGGGCTTGCGGCATTCCAACAGGGAATGGAAGGTCCATGAGTCCCGGGAGCAGCAGCAGCAGCGCAGCAAGACGGGCCTTCCGGTGCAGTGCTGCTGCTGGCTCCAGGGCTCCCAGGGCTCCCAGGGCTCCTGCTCCTGCCGGGGCTAATGGCAGGACAGGCCCGGCGGTGCTGGCGGCCTTTTTTGCTGCGCCACTGCCGCTGCTCCCGAGATTCACAGGCCTTCCATTCCCTGGAGCAGCGGCAGTGGCGCAGCAAAAAAAGGCCGCCTCCGCCACCACTGGGCCTGTTCTACTCCCGGCCAGGGCTGATGGGCCTTCCGGTGCTTCCATCAGCCCTGGGAGCCCTTCAAGATTGTAAATGAATGCCATAAACTTTGAAAAATTCTTGCCAAAATTTGTTTGAAAATGCCCTTTAGAAGTAACTACTGAAAGAAAACAGAAACCACTACTTGTCACATCAGTAAGGTAATTTTATCCTGCTTGTTTCACTACTCTCAAATGTAACTTCATTATATCCATATTACTCTAAAAAGTAACTATTAATGAGTAATTGCATTACTGTAACTTGGTACTTCCAAGCTGTATTTTGTATAGTTAGCCTGTAGTATTCTGACACACTGCATAAAGCAAGAGTGGGAAATGTAGGATGCAAGCTTTCTGCAGTCCCAGAATCCCTCAGTACCTTTTCTATTGAGTGACAATTACCCTAAAACTGGTAAAGTGACATTTTGTCACATCTAGGAAGGATTAATATCTATTCTCCCAATCTAGATAAAAATAGACCATAATGCAAACCAGAAGTTACTTTCAAGTATTGTTTTGGTAAGCTTTTGGATAATTTTCAGGAGGGATGTGCTGTGGGGGGTGAAAATGTGTTTATGATGCAGTCACCTCCAAAGTTGGACCTATGACCAATGCAGGGCCTTGCCTTTCATGTGCTTCTGTTACTGGTATGTATGTCTTCTAGCACAGTGCTCCAAAGTGGTGGTTCATGGACTGGCCCAGCAGTTCCATGAGCTATTAGCTGCTAGTGTAATATGTATTTCTAGGAAACTCTGCAAATATGGCCATAATACGGTACTACTCACATTGGGAAAATCTGCCAGACTGACATATCAAGCAGTTTGAGAAGCACAGTCGGACCTTCATATCTGTGGGAGATTCATTCCAGAACACCCGCCCCTACATACAAAAAAAAGTGGGCCCTCAAGTCCCATTGTCCCTAATGGTGGTCCGAGGGTGTGTGCAACTGTGTGTGCGCACCACCATTTGGGACAATGGAGTGTGCCAGCTGTGAATGCTCTAATACATGGATGGCAAGGTCCCAGTGTATTTTTACAATGCAAACATGGCTGCATGCTTCATAGAAATCAGAATAAAACCTAGACATTTTATCTGAAACGCACTGGCTACCCACAGTGTAATTGTTTCTACATGTATTATCACTGAATAGGGGCTGCCCTAGACAACTGTCAAGAAGCAGATTCCAGGGTGCCTCCCTCTTCATCTCAGCAGGAAGCAACCTAAATGTTTATCTATGAGCATTCCCATTAGAACCCAACCCAGAGTGATTACAGATGGAAGCTGGACCGCCCCAAGATAATTTATAGGCCTCCGTTCCCTACACTGCCAAGGCTTTCCTAGGAACATATGTGTACATTGGCTCTGTGTGTGTGCGTTTGTGTGTGTGTGTGTGTGTGCAATCTGAATTATAGAAGCTATTAGTTTTTAGGAAAATAAAAGGGGTCTATTTAGGCAAACAACATACATTTAGTAGCTGAAGCCACATAAAACATATACCATGTATAGAAACATCATCTGGGACTCATTAAAAAGATACATTCAAGAAATTGGTTTACAGGGACTCACTGAGAGCAGAGATTGTGGAGGAAAGTCTGTTTTAGATTTGTCCATTACATTATATTTGGGTCTGGACAGCCATAGATTCTGGGAATAACAAACTGCTCTAGCTTGCTGACACAGCTTTATCACATGACATAATGATCCAGTATTTGGGGTTAGGTTGTTCCTTTTGTTGCATTTCCTTTGACAAGAGACAGAGTGTTTTGAGAAATGAGGCACTTGGAAGAAACAGGGGAATCAAATATTGTTTTGCATTCTTCTGTTTTCCACAAGATCCATGACTTTTAGAAACAAGTTTGATTCAGATACTCGTTGAATCTCCCTTATTTGAAATGTTTGGGACCAGAAGTGTTTTGGATTTTGGAATTTTGGAATATCTGTATCTACATAATGAGGCATCTTGGTAATGGGATACAAGTCTAAACACAACATACATTTATATACACCTTAAACACATAGCCTGAAGGTAATTTTATACAACGCTTTAAATAATTTTGTGCATGAAACAAAGTTTGTGTACACTAACCTTCTGGCATCATGTCAGCACTCAAAAAGCTTAGGATTTTGGAGCATTTTGGATGTTCAGATTAGGGATATTCAACCTATACTATAAAATGAAGTGGATAACCCTTGATCCTACAGTTTTCATCTCCCAATAGCTCTAGCCTTAATGGCCACTGGCCAGGGATTCTGCAAGCTGTAGTTTAACAAACATTTAGAGGGCTACAAGTTTCTCACCTTTTCTGTAAATGTTTGCACAGTGGTTATGCCATGTCTTGGTTTTAAAATATATAATCTCCCTTGATTTTATTATGTTGAGTTCATCCAGTTGTCTAAGAATCTTAGAATCCTAGGAGAATTCACACTACGAAAATAATCTGGAATGAACCTGGGTTATTCCCTTGATGTTCACACTTCCCCTGAGTGCACTCGATAAAGTATGGTGGGGGGGGGTACCAAACCCGCACTTAACTTGGGATATTCAATACTGGGGTTTTTCTTGAGTTCTCCTGAAAGATCTGAATCTATCTGCATTTTTGGTAGACTGAATACATTGCCAAATCAATTCAGATCACTTGGCTGACCCCTCTCCAGCCCCTCTGAGCCTTTTCTAGAGCAGCCAAACAGACAAAAAGGAGGGAGGGTTCTTTTTGGGCCTGGTAAGGGGGAGCAAGCGAGGGGGGGTCTCATCCTTCCCAGCCTCTCCCTACCAAAGCAGACCCTGGGGGGCAGGTTGGGGGGGCACTGGGTGTGGGCTACCCTAGACAACTGCTTGCTCCCAGGTCTTAGAAAATGTATAGGAGACCAGCATGGGGTCCTGGCTTGAGCCTCAGATGATGGCTCTGGACCTCTGTCCAAAGGAGGTTATACAGGTAAAAGGCTTCCCGCACTGTTAAGCCCCAGAAAGTGATATTCGAGAGAATACACGCTGTCTCCAACCATGGATAACAGACTATGATAGTTCTACCCTGGATGAATTTGTCTAAATGCTTTTTAAAGCCATCTAGATTAATGAAGAGAAAATTATGACTGATGTGGCTAGATGTCCTTACCAGGAATTTGAATGAGGATCAACCCCCTGCTCCTCTGCCCAACATGCTAACATAGATCACCTCTAGGAGTCAGCTCCCATCAAGGTAGCTGTGCCAGGTAAATGGTTTCACAACAACAGAAGGGTAAGCTTGTCATGTAATTTACAGTAGCTGAAGCAGACCTCACCATCCAGACCACCCAGGTACCCTCAGAGCCCCATTAAATTTCATCCTTCTTACCGCTGTGTCATTAGTAGTTATGTAGACCAGGACATCAGAGTTGTTTCTGGTATTAATGTATCGGTAACAGTTCCAAACGCAGCTGATCAGATAAGCCTACCAGGAAGGAGGAGAAGACATGTTAAATTTGTAACAATTCTGTTATCACATTTCTTTACCATGGCTTGGACTGTTATATAATGCTTATGAAACTGTTTCCCCCCTGCTTTAAAGAATAGTACAGTGGTCCCCCAAGTTACGAATCCCCCGGCCTACGAAAATCCCGGGATATGAAAGAGCCGGGGCCGGAAAAACGGCCCTGGTTTACGGGAAAAAACCCAGGTTGCGAAAAAAAGCAGCGGGAAATTCGAATGGTTCAAAGTTTATTCCAATACATTACAGTGGTCCCCCGGTTTGAGAACTTTTTCGGTTTACGAAAGGGGTGCTGGAACGAATTAATTTCGTAAACCGGGGGACCACTGTATCCCTTCTCCTCCATTTGAAAGAAAAACTGCTAGCCTTGCAGCATTACAGAGAACTTTGTGGCACCCAGGAGCACAGTCATGTGGCAAGCTATCAGCCATAGAAGACTTTTGTCAGCTGAAAGTAGTGGCAAGCTAGTATCTTCCATGTCGATGGAACAGTGAATCTGCTCTGAATTTTAGTCTATTCTTCAAATAAGCTATCTAAGGTTGAACATATTTTAGGGGATACCTTGGATAGCTCCTTTAAACCTCAGTCTATAGCCTAGAGTAGGTACACTATTCTACTGAGAGAAGAGCCACCAGCTGCCACTAGCTGTAAAAGAGCTAATTTTGTTTCAGTAGGCCACTAATATTAAAAGCTGTAAGTACATAGTCTTGCATTATAAGAGTGATCAAGGCACTCTGGAAGAACCGGGTTTATCCCTAAGTTTGTCCTAGCCCCCACCAATGTGTTCTCTGTAGAGGTGCTGAGCACTCCATTTAATTCAAATTAATGCTGCATGTTAGAAAAAAATAAAATACAGAAGATGTCCAGTTGAAGACGGAAAGGTGAAGAGGGGGGAAAATGGGTCCCCAGTGCTCAAATCACAAGAAGGTATGAAGGAAAGTCTTGTTTTCCTGGAGAAAAAGACTTCAATGAAGTCTGCACATATCTCCTAGCATATGGACAGGAAGGCTGCTAATATTTTTTGTGGGTTAATTCAACATGTAGACTTATTTACAAGGCTGCCTTAAAGACTTAACATTTTGTGACATAAGCTCTCAAAGGCAAAAGCTGTAGTAGCTGGGTCTTACAAGTTTAAAAATGCTAGAAAATGAGAAACTGCACAGGTTAGAGACTCCAAACCTATTCCTCTTTAACAGTTCTCTAAGGAAATTTAAATGGAGTAATAGGGATTGTACGGTAACTAAAGTGGGAGTAGTTTCCTTGTTAGTCAGGCATCAGCCAAAGTGATCACCCACATGAACTATGGAATAGGAGCAATGAAAGTCAGTATGTCAGCTAAAGTGTCTTGGAAAGAGTCAGTCTCTGTGTGTCCCTCTTTTTTCTTTCTCTCATACACACACACAAACAGATGTTGTAATGGAAATTCATTTTGCCCAGCAATTTTCCTACAGGCTTGTCCTTAAAAGACTTTTTTTTCTCATTAGACTGAATCAGTGACCTATTTTACAGTACATACCTTTCTTCCTCAGTGGAAAAACAACACCACCACACACACAATAATTCATTTTCAAAATGGATCTAATATACATTTCACTAAATAGAATGTGAAGCTAGTTCCTCCAGTTCCCTCTTTAAAGAGAGCTGGTGCATCACAGAAGCTCAAAAGACTGAACTATGAATCAGGAAATTCCTGCTTCACATCTTCTCTCTTAGGCAAACTCCTCTTTCTCAGTCTCACTCATCATCTGCAACATGGGTGATAATCATAATACCCAGAGGAAATTATTGGAGCCGGGGAGTGGGGGGTGGGTTACCTTCCCAAATTTGGGGTTAGTGAGTTAGGTGCCCCTTGCAGAAGACAGCATTTAGCACTCAGCTGAGAAATATGCAAATATTTAATTACTTTGATGTACACATGGGGGGGAGGCTTTAGCAAGGAGGAGGCTAAAGCCTCGTGCCATCACTCTGCTCTGCATTGCTGAGTTTGCACAACACCATTAACACTGTACAAATACCAATAACTGCTGCATTGGGTCCACTGGGAGAAGGGAAGGCTTTAGCAGTGTTGAAACAGACACCGGTGAGGGGGTATTTTAGAGCATGGGGGCTGCACAGAACACCTTTTGTGTTAAAATGCTCTACATTCCTCTAGTTGAATATAGGATTTCATATTTTCTTATTTGTTATCTAGCATCAGGCATGTTTTAAAGAGGTCATGATGACCTTTGGAACACTACAAAGTTTCAGTGGGAAAGGCACACTGGTCCAAGACACGTGGAAAACCAAGATAATACTACAATAAATGCAGAATGGATCATTCCAACCTACTCCAGGCTCTCCACTTCCTCTTGCAATTAAGACTAAACACATTCCACTGCAAAGCAGTTGACCATACCTCCTCCTTACCCCAGGCTGTGTCCCTATACAGCCTTCCTATCAGATTATTCAGGGGTTGTCTCAAATTCTATCAGTGTTTTGTCACTCCAGAGTTAGTCATCAGCTGCTTTGGAGTCCTTTTCTCAATTCCATGGGAAAATCAAGTACTCCTCAAGGGTGCAAAACAAGATATAAATATCCACCTCATACATAGCCAATCACTGCTAAAAACAGAGGCTTTGTTCTGCAGACCAGAGCTCTGCTCTTTTTATCACCTTCTGATTTTGTCTGAGCCACTCCGTCTTCTATGGAACTCTCTCTTCAGGACTGTTAACTATCTCTCTCTCTTATTCTTGATTCCTCACTATCTAAGCTTTCACATCTTTCCTTTCTGTTAGCCTTGTGTGGTTCTTAAAGTTGCACTAGAATTGCGTGTTTGTGTACACCTTTGCACATTTCTAAATAAAATTCTTTTATTCATTGAAACTCAAGTCTTTCTGCAGTGAGTGCTTGTATACATGGGTGGAAAGATCCCCTTAAGTTATCCACTTGCAGGCCTCCTTTTAAGCTAACAATTTTCCCCAAATACCAAAAAAACACTGACACTGTTGGTGGGGACCCCACGTCCCCCCACCTTTATGGGTAACATTTGCCTTACAGAATTTTTGTGCAGGACCATAGCTTAATAATGCATGTGCAATACTTTGACTGCATGAAAGCAGAATATATTTTAAAAAATTAAAGATCTAGTATCCCACTTTGTAGTGTCCCAAGTGCTCTAAAACACTGGTTCTCAAACCATTGATTTCTAAGTAACCTTTGGCCTTTTGGACCTTTGCTCCCAGATGCCCCAGCCAGGTTTGCCAATGACCATGGATTCTGGGAGATGAAGGCCAAAACATCTGGAAGATAAAAAATCTGAGAACCACTGCTTTATAATCTAGATCAAGGTGGACAATGAGTGGCCCACATGTGCCACCCAGGGCTCTTTTTATGGTTCTCAGGGCCTCCACAAGAGTAAAAAATATTTTTGCATCAAAATGCCCTCTGGGGGGAAGTGGGGACATTTTCAATAAGGCAGGGAGCTGGGCTATTTTATGCCCAGGAAATGGCTCTTAAAAACCCCAAAAGTAAATCAGAAGTGACTTCTGGTCACTTCTTGTTTTTTAAAAAGGCCTCTCCTGGCCCTAAAATGGACCTGGGGTGGCGGGGGGGGGGGGGCTAGAAACATAGTGAAAATTCCCCCACAGACCCTAGAAGGTGTTGGGGTGCATTTGAGAGCAAAAAAATATTTGGGGTATTTTTTCAGGGGATGTGCAGTCTCTTAGGAGACTAATGTGGCCCCCTAGCTTCCCAGAGTTGCCCACCCCTGAGTTAGATCATCATTCAAAGGACTAAATGCTGTTTGATCCTGGGTTGATTGAATGAGACATGCAGTCAAGTCTGGAAGTTTTGCAGCTTTCCAGAAGTTGTTGAACTATAGTTCTTAGCATTTTCTTAACATTACTAATGTTGGTTTGGGACTGCTGGAAGTTGGAGGGTGGTGTAACTCCCATCCTTGATTTAACTATGGTTTCTTGAACTTGGACAAAACTTGGATTGGTTCAAAATTAAACACAGAGGCTCTAGATCTCATCTGGTATGCAGTGAAGCACTGGGTTTATATGATGCTATGACCCAAACAACTTGTCTAAGAACACTAAAATATGGTTTAATGTTATTGAACCATTCTTTTAATATAAAATGGTCCTCTTAATGCTATTTAAAGGTAAGAATGTTAAACTTCAATATCATCAGGTTCTTGGGTCTTTGATTATTTTTTTAAAAGAATAAATATGCCTGAATTGTTTGTACATTCCATTCTAAAATGAACTTGCCTGTTCTCTCCTCAGGGAGCGAAGAAAATCCTTGGAACTTAGTTTAAAAGTTACAGGATTTAAGTCCAAAGTTATCTCTTTCTCCCCCCCCCCCCCCCCCATTTTCAAATTACTGAAATGTTGTGGACATGATGAATGTAAGATTAATGAATATAAGCTTGCCACTGTGTTCTGAGAATAAATGCAAAGGAAGAAAGGAATGGGGGAGCAAATTCATTTTGATTTAAGCAAATGAAATCTGGTGGAAGAATTACAACAAGAAGAAAAGAATGCTGCAGGAGAAAGTCAAGATGGCCCAACATAAAAGCTCTTCATGTACAGGAAACCACAAAGGAGTGCCTGCTGCCTGCCAAAGATTAATAGGATCCAGTGGTTTGGTTTTACAAGGCTTTAAAAGGCTACTGACATGGAGCAGGGATTCACTATTTGGCTCATAAACAGTGACAAAATCAAAATTTATAATTCCTAAAAGTAACATAGGTATGCTTTAAAGAGGATAATTGTATCTTGCCCTCCTTTAGAAGAATACACTCTATGAATTGACAATTTATACTCATTTAAAAAAAAAGGTTTTCAGTGTGCACGCCTAGTGACTTTGCTGATGGCAGAAAATTGAGTGAGTCTGTGAGGGAAGATAATCGAAACAAGTAAGAATAAAGTGCATGGGGGGGGGGGGATTTGTGAATTGCTTAAAAATAGCCCTGCTGAGAAAATGTGCTGGAGATTATACCTTGCCACAAATACAATGAGTCAGCAAAGCCATATTGTTGCAGAGAAAGCTAATCCTATTTCAGGCTGTGTTAGCAAAGCATCATACTGAGGATTTGGTTGGGAGGGTAGGGTGGGTGGGAATACTGCCTTCCTCCATTGTGTCAAATTTTGAGTTCCAAAAGCATATTGAAAAGTTAAAAGGACATGCAAAACCAAGATGATCAATCATAATTATCTGATTATGTAAAGTACAATGGCACTATCTTTCCAGGTAGAATTGCGTTCATCTGTGAGGCAAGATGTTAATAGCAGCAATGTGGCTGGTAGGTTCTCCCATGTCAGACAAGCTTTTGCTGAAGTCAGAAGATTATCAGACAGGGGAAAAAGCAGGGATTAAAAGGCATACTCATCCAGGTCTTATCGCGTGAAGATCAGGAATGCTTCAGCAACAAACCATTCACAGGACTTCCCTTTGAATTACTCTTGTTTTTTCCCCCATCTGATAATCTCTCCAGACTAAATGTGCCAAAAAGCTACTGGGCAGCAGCAGGTAGTGGAGGATGATGCTTGCAGAGGATATCTCAAGTGTAACGGCAATGGTACCATTGCTAATACTTGTTAGTACTGCACAGAAGGAGGCATGGTAAACCCCTTTCAATGTCTTTTGCCACAAAAACTCTATGATGAGACAACCCAAAATGAAATAAGAGATAATGCTAGAAGATGAAACTCCCAGATCAGATGGCACTCAAGGAGCTACTGGAGTAACAGAGAACAGAGGACAACTAAGAGTAGCACTATGGCTAATGACACAACTGGATTCAAGCCAAAAAGATGTTCAGCTGCTGATGTGCTCAAAGGTGAAAGGAAAGTTTGAAGCTGCACACTGCACATTATAGGAACATGGAATGTGAGATGTATGAATCAGGGTGAGCTAGACATAGTAAAACAAGAAACAGAACTGCAATACTTGGGGTTTCCAGAAATAAACTGGACAGGAATGGGATTTATTATTATCATTATTTTAGTCAGATAATTTTCACAGTGTTTTTGCTAGGAAATGAAAATCTACGAAGAAATGGGGTGGCATTTATAATGAGCAGAGATGTAACAAAAGCAGTAAAAGGATATAATGCAAAATCTGACCAAATAATATCAATGGGACTTCAGGGGAAGGTTATTAATATAACCAAAATGCACATTAATTCTCCAACTATAGAGGCAGATGAAGAAAAAGATTCTGTGCTTGGAGTCTAGCAGGAAATTGATCACACAACAAAACAGGACTTATTGTTAACAACAATAGGTGTCATCTACCAAGCTTATGACTATAAAAAAAAGAAGTAAAATTAGTCTGGTTTGAATTAATTTTGAGAATCCCATGTTGACTTTTAGTAATCACGGCATTCTTTTCTGCGTGTTTATAGACTGTCTGTTTAATTATCTGCTGTAGAATCTTCCCTGGTATTGATGTCAGACTGACTGGATGGTAATTATTTGGGTCCTCTCTCTCTCTCTTTGAAGATGGGGACAACATTTGCCCTCCTCCAGTCTGCCAGTCTCCAGTCCAGCCTCCCCTCCTGTTCTCCAGGACTTCTCAAAGATTATTGTCAATGGTTCTGATATTGTTTCTGCCAGTTCTTTTATGAATGGATGAATGGCAGGACATTCAGGACAGATGAGGAAAGTTCTTTATCATGAAATGCATAAACCCTGAAATTCCCTACTGCAAGAAGCGTAGCTAGCTGCCAACTTGGAGAGCTTTATAGGAGGACTAGAAAAATCCATGGAGAATGGGGCCATCAGTGGTTATTAGTAAAGATAACTACATATTTTCTCTAGTACCAGAGACAGTGTATCTTTGTACATCACTTGGTAAGGATGAGAGTGCTATTACACTCAAAGTCTACCTGTAGGCTTCCCATAGGCAACTGGTGCTAATTTAAGCAAGTGCTATTTTCTATGTCTATCATAGAAAATTAAAATTGTGCACTAGATTATGCCTTTTGTTTCATCAGGCAGATTCCATAAGTCTGTAAAGCAGATTTAGGATTTATGCAAGACAAATTCAAAATTAGAATACCAGAACCAATGGACATATGCAATAAGTTTTTTTTTTCATATAGCAAGTGAGAGGCACAATAGTAATACAGGCATTTTAATGTAACTAAAATCCATTTTCCCAATATAAAAAACGGCTTTGGCTTCCCCCATTTTTGTTTGTTGGAAGAGTTTTTCCATCTTCAAACACAAAAGTGCAGTCCAATAAATGAGATAATCCTGACCTACTTTCAGCCTGAACTGCACAATCACTTGGTCAGAAAAGTTGTTTAGCCCATCTTAACTCTTTTGAAATAAATGAGACTTAAATCCAACTATGCATGCTTAACTAACCTCAGGATCACCACTAGTGGCTCACGGTATGGAATCTACATGGCAACCGAACATGTAATAATAACTCATCTTTAGTGACAATTAAGGAAGCTGGGGTTTCCTCACTGACTAGGAGCACTGATAGAGGCTTAGGGAAAGGTAAATATTTTACTACCCATCACCAGACAATTCAGTCATGAGCTACCAAACCATGCCATTCTGTTTCCTGGACACATTTCCATTATAACACCTAGCTTCAAGAAGGAATGAAAGCTACATGGCAAACACAAAACTTGCTAAAGTTTTTATTTGTTTTGGACCACAACTCGAAGAAATCCTCCAAATATGTCAAACCTGCACCATTCGTATAGCCTGTGCAATGCCAGTGCTGGCTGGGGATTCTAGGATTTGTAGTCCAAAACCAACTTTTTCCAAGCTCTAGGAAATCTCTCATACACAATGAAGCTAAGGAATAACCCATTGATGGAAGCAAGAAGAAACTATCCATGAAATTCACCATTACTTCAAAAGAATGCTGCATGACGGTTTAGCAACTGCTACCTAGAGCAGAATCCTGACAGGCAAAAACAAAAACCTAGTAGCTGTGAATATCAGATTATGGCTTACCCTTTATCTCAATTCAATCAGGCCAGTAGCTAGGCCTTTAGGGGCCCTGGGACAGAAAATACATTCAGGGCCCTAATGTCCCGAGTCCTACCGTGTGCTGTAGGCGCCATCTTGGCGCACCACCATTTACACAGGGCGCACATTGATGACGTGGCTTGTGCGCTGCGTCCAAATGGCGCGGCGGCACACAAGGGACATCACAGCACTTATGGTGCCTCTGTTGCACCAGACAAAAGAGCCATGTTTCATGGCTCCTTTGGGGCCCCCTTTGGCTGGGGGACCCATGGAGGTGCCCCGGTTGCCCCAGCCTAGCTACAGGTCTGAATTCAATGTAAGTAATTAGTTCAAGGTGGAGACACAGGGTGGTGCAAAATCTATGTAAATAGTTTTCATCTCAATCCAAGTGTCTGTCTGCACAAACCATACTTTACAGCCAATTTTTTCATACTTTCCAACATTTCATAGAATCATAGAGTTGGAAGAGACCACAAGGGCCATCCAGTTCAACCCTCCTGCCATGCAGGAACTCCCAATCAAAGCATCCCCGACAGATGGCCATCCAGCCTCTGCTCAAAGACCTCCAAGGAAGGAGACTCTGCTACACTCCGAGGGAGTGTGTTCCACTGTCAAACAGCCCTTACTGTCAGGAAGTTCCTCCTAATGTTGAGGAGAAGGCCCTACAGATGGGTGCAGGACTTCTTTGATTGCCCAGGCAAAGGTGGGATATAAAAATAAAGTTGTTGTTGTGGTTGTTGTTGTTTTAGTTTTTTACTTGCACCCCTTCATAGAATATGCCTATTTCTGTATCTTATTTTGCAATAAATCAGAACTTTGGAGTTCAGTGAAAGAGGCAAAGCATACAAACACATAATTCTCTTATAACATATCTGACTTGTGTGTGTGTGTGTTGAGCAATGCCAGGCAGGGGCTCCTCTTTCAATCCATTTTCAACTTAAGACCCAGGAAATTCTTCATTTTACCAGACTTAGAGAAAGTTATTTCTTGGACTAGGATTCCCAAAATTGACAGCAAGTAGAGCCAGTGTGATATAGTGGTTTGAGTGCTGGGAGAGGACTCCAGGGTTTGAATCCCCACTCAGAAATGGAAACAACAACAAATGCATCTGACTAACACAAGCTAGTGTATTCTGTGGGTTACAGTCAAAAAGTACCCATTCCAACATCTGGTTCTCAGTGTCCTGTGGAACCAGAGCTACTGTTACCCATGCTAGTTTTTAAGTAACATTTACTCCATGATTCCCATCTTTCTCAGTCCTCTCCAGCTCACAAAACACTGCTGTTGCTTAAGTCTCTCCACTGGCTGCCGATTAGTTTCTGGGCACAGTACAAGGTGTTGGTTTTGACCTTTAAAGACCTACATGGCTTGGGTCCATCTTATCTTAGGGACCGCCTCTTCCCATATGATTCCCCCCCCCCCCGCACACTTCTGTCCTCTGGGAACCTGCTACACCCTATGAAAACTAGGTTGGCGCAGACTTCCCAGAGGATGTTTTCAGCTGCCGCTCCCAGGCTATGGAATGACCTGCCGGATGAGATGTGTCTTATTACATCTCTTGATTGCTTTTTAAAAGCCATAAAGATGCATCTCTTCCAGCAGGCCTTCCCAGAAAGTCCTTAACTCCTGGCTCTGTTAGTGAGTCAAGCTCTCCCCTCAATTTTTAACATCGTGACCCCTGATACCCATGCAACTGATTGTTGTGTTATGTTGTGGAAATTTTAATTATGTTGTTTTTAACTTTGATGTCAGTTTCATCTAATTTTAAGGGGTGGGTGGTTGGGTATGGGTTATTGTAAATTTTACCTTTTACCTTGTATTTTTAACTGTTGTAACCCGCTCCGGTTGGTTGACAGAGGAGCAGGCTAGAATCATAGAATCATAGAGTTGGAAGAGACCACAAGGGCCATCCAGTCCAACCCCCTGCCATGCAGGAACTCCAAATCAAAGCATCCCTGACAGATGGCCATCCAGCCTCTGCTTAAAGACCCCTAAGGAAGGAGACTCCAGCACACTCCGAGGGAGTGTGTTCCACTGTCGAACAGCCGTTACTGTCAGGAAGTTCCTCCTAATGCTGAGGTGGAATCTCTTTTCCTGCAGTTTGCATCCATTGTTCCGCGTTCTAGTCTCTGCAGCAGCAGAAAACAAGCTTGCTCCCTCCTCAATATGACATCCCTTCAAATATTTAAACAGGGCTATCATATCACCTCTTAACCTTCTCTTCTCCAGGCTAAACATCCCCAGTTCCCTAAGGCGTTCCTCATAGGGCATGGTTTCCAGACCCTTCACCATCTTAGTTGCCCTCCTTTGGGCACGCTCAAGTTTCTTAACATTCTTTTTGAATTGTGGTGCCCAGAACTGGACACAGTATTCCAGGTGGGGCCTGACCAAAGCAGAATAGCGTGGCACTATAACTTCCCTTGATCTAGAAACTATACTTCTATTGATGCAGCCTAAAATTGCATTGGCTTTTTTAGCTGCCGCATCGCACTGTTGACTCATGTTCAGCTTATGGTCTACTTGGACTCCTAGATCCCTTTCACATGTGGTCTCATTCAGCCAGGTGTCCCCCATCCTATATCTGTGCATTTCATTTTTCCGCCCTAAGTGCAGAACCTTACATTTCTCTGCATTGAATTTCATCTTGTTAGCATCGGCCCAGCTATCTGGTTTATTCAGGTCATTTTGAATTTTGATCCTGTCCTCTGGGGTATTAGCTACTCCTCCCAGTTTATTTATAGCCTCCCAGGCTATAAATAAATAAATTATTATTATTATTATTATTATTAATTATTGTAATGTACATAAATGAAAACATTCTAACAAATTTCTCAACTTGATCTTGACAGGTTCATGCTTACCTTGAAAGCCAATGTGATACTTATAAAAAGAAGAATAATCACAACTAAGCAGGTGGAATTCACTGACATAATATCTTCCTTGTAGGGAAAGTTAGCTGGCTGTGAAAAGGCAAAATGTATGTTGTTAGAAATCAAGGGTTATACCCACATGCACACACACAAATGCTGTTTTGTTTTAAAATATTATACATGCAGATACAAGGCTCTTTTTTATTTCTGCATATATATCCATGACATGCTCAGATTGGTTATTTTAAGATGTGCAGCAATCTTATGAAGTAGATCATATCACTTAACACCATCCACAGACTTTGGAGCCATTAGTGATTTTGAGATGGATTTTTACCCATTACCCTTAGCTAAACCAAATGTATACAAAGCAAATATTTCTGGCTGAGGAAAGCAAACTGCAACTTTTGTATAATGATCTGGTTTGCTAAGTAAGTGTATTAGGGAACAAGCAGAGATACTGCTTACTAAACTTCAACTAACTAGTGAACCTCAATCAAAATTATCCTACAGAAGTCTTGCTACGAAGCAGGAATAGTACAATACAGAGACCCAAAGGGCCACATGATCCAGGTGCATGATGTCAGGCATATATGACCAGTGTACCATTCAGAAATGTGCTTGTTCTTCTACATTAAGAGCATTTTCTAAAATTAAGTCATTAAATTAAAAAATAATAATTACTGTAAAGATCCAAAAATTAATTAAAGTGGTAACAAATGATAATACACTGGAACTTAACAGAAATCATAGTTTAATTTTTTTCATGAATTATTAATTTGTGAATGAATTATTCCTAAGGCCTTAGTTAATGGGACAGCAGAAGACGAGTGTTATGATTTGATAACCGACATATGATCTCTAGCATCATTAGAAAGAGCTCTGGAGAAATTCCAGTAAAATAAATGCAAACTTGTTCTTTACATTAACTTTTAAGAAGCTCTTCCCCAGGTTGTAAAGCATAATGTACAGTTTGCTGTATTAAAATATGTGTATCTGTGTGGTGTAGTAATACGGCAGATTAAGTGCTGGGCGGACCCTAGTTCAAACCCCTACTCACCATGGTGATCCTATGCCCATCATATTGGTGTATCATTATCTCCTAGTTAAGCCCCAGCCCACAAAGTTGTAATGAAGAAAAAATATCCCACCTCATATTCCTTGAAGAAAAGACTGGATATACATGATCTATCCATTATATATATACCCTTATACCTACAGGATTGTGCTTCCCTCACCTTCTTTATAGTACCCACAAATACTCTTTTATCTTTTAGATTATCAAGGGCAGTAGGAGAAAGAGCTTTTTTTTCTCTCAGATAGTCTAAAAACAGTATTAAATCCTTGGTGTTTTTGTCTGATTCACAGAGGCATAAAGCATGACAAAAATACTCTTCTCCATGAATTTCTTTTTAGCCAGCTGCTGGCAAGACGTTTTCTTCATCTGCAATTTCACTAAAGTGTTCCGATTGTTTAATCCCACCAGATGGCATGTAACAGATTGGCGATAAATGTTACACAACAATGCTTTCTGCTTCTTTACACAAAATTCCGTTCTTTTACTAAAATTTATATTTTGATCACTTTTTGCTTTGTTGTGAATACATATCTGCCTTCAAAGAAAGGCAGTTGTCTCCCTTTTGCAGCAGTGAAACAGAAGGAATGTGACTGCCAGTGACATTTCCCTCCTTGGCAACCTCTTCTTTTGTTAATTAATATACTTTACTGATTATAAACACAATAGATGTAATTATGTTGGGACAGATTGACGTAAGGATGTGTGAATCTCAGGCCTAGACTATTGCCCTAAATGGTCCCCAAGAAAATTTTGTGGCCAAAACTGCCACTTTTCTTATTATTTTTTCCCCCAAAAAGGCGAATTGCCTTTCCTGGAAGCAGTGACTCACCTTTTAAATGAATCACAAGGCCTCTTAATCCTGGATAACATCAATGAAACTGACCACTTTTAGGTTTTAAATAAAATTGGCTCTTTGGACCAGCTTATGCCACTGCCAATATGTCCCAATGACAAAAAAGTTAACTGCCCAGACATGCTGAAGATGCCCATGCCTGATCTAGGAAGTTGCCAGGATGGGAAGTTTCACATATGGCATTTTAAGAAAGTGAAGAAAAAGCTTACAACCACCTTTAGAAAGGAATATATTACATAGTAATGGGAGAAGGGGTAGGTTTGATGATAGCACAAGAAATTTCATTAGCTAAAGAGGGAAAGCATCTTGTTAACTCCTCTGTTCTGCCGCCGCCTCTACCTCCTCCCCCCCTCCTCCTCTTGGTTTGGGTAACCTAGACCCAAAAAATGCCTTGCCGTGAAGGGTTCTTCTTTAGAGAAATGCATTGTGGCTGAGCTGGTCTGAAGAATGCCAGTGCTATGGAATTACAGGTGGTCTCTGTGACTATCTCATACAGGGTGCATCACTGTGTGTGTACTTGAAGAACAACTGGGTGCAGCAGTAACTGCACTTAACACAATGTGTGAGAAAGTGCAGCAGCTTGTACAACTACATATTTATACACTAAGTGGATCAGGACTCCAGCCAGAATGTTTTAAATCAGATTATGCTAAAATCAATTAATGGGCTAAATATTGCACTGTGACAACTTATATTGTTTTTTGGTTTTTTGCCACTGGTTTGTTGTTGTTGTTGTTGTTGTTGTTGTGTGTGGACAAACATATAAATAAAAATGACAGTAAGGAGGCTTGGGGATACTCTGGAATGTAATTTATGCTGCTAAGTAATCAAGTTTCAAGTAAATAAGGAGTGCATAATTATTCTAAGCCACTTCCATAGAAGGAACATAGGGCCAAATTATTCATGTTGTCACTATAGAGCCCTGAGTTTTGCATCTCAACATGGAAGCCTGCTAAAACAGGATTTTGCTCTTTCTATAAAAGCACATGCCCAGAGGGTCAATGAGCTAGATGAGGATGACGAGAGTTATAGTTCAATACAACTGGAGAGCATTTGAGTTTGAAAAGGCTACTCTTGATAGCATACGGAGTGCACTTGACCTTTTCCATCATTGCTCTGGCTCAAGTGGGCACAAGCTGAATTAACAGCACTGGCCACAGCAAAAGGAGTGCTACCTCAAACAATGTTACCCTGTTGATCCTCTTGGATCTCTCAGTGGCTTTCAATAAACATTGATCATCATATCGTACTGGACTGGCCCTGGGAATGGGAGTAGGAGGCACTGTTTTACAGTGGTTCCACTCCTATCTGCAAGATTGGTTCCACAGAGTTTCATTGGGGACTCCTGCTCAGCCCTGGACCATTGTGTTGGGGGGGACCACAGGGTTTAATTTTGTCTCCAGGGCTGTTTAAGGCCACTGGGAATGGTCATTAGGAGTTTTGGGATCAGGTGTCATCAATATGCTGATGACAGCCTGGCTTCTCCTTGTCATTAGAGTCAGTACTGGAGCAGTGACAGAATGCTAAAATAGGCTGCAGGGTGAATAAACTGAATCTGACTCTCACCGAGATGGGGGCTCTGTGGATTGGTAGTTCTTGAGTCTGGAAACTGGGTAGGTTGCCTGTCCTGGATGGGTTGGCACTCTCCTGAAGGATCAGGTGTGTAGACTGGGAATACTCTTAGAACCATCCTTGTCACCAGAGGCATTCTGGTTATAGAATTCCCTCCATCTGCAGGTCCAATTAGTGCCAACTTTAAAATCATTTTTCACACCAAGTTAAAAACTGGCTTTTTTATTTAAACATTCAGGCCAAAGTAATTTTATCTAGCCTGTACATGTATTATAGTTATATCATTCAAGATTAGTTTTAATCAGTTTTAAGATGTCTGTTTCTAAATGAAAAACTATTTGATATATTTTAATTTTTTAAGTTTTGGTAATTATTTATTGTTTTAAGTTGAATTTAAATATAGGCTGCCCTGCTAGCTTTGGACAAAGGGCAGGATAGAAATATTTTAATAAATAAATGAAATAAGTACTGTAATTGACAATTTACTTGGTGTTTGCATTCGAAAGAACAACTAGCATATTAAATTTTGCAGTTCTGATGACTGAATGGAGGCTGCCTTGAGGTGACCTTCATATACTATTTTCAGCAAAGCTCTGCCACATATTGAGTCAAAATGAAAACCAAAAACTCCGAAGTAAAATCTGATTCTTTGGGCAGTATAAAGGAATATACCAGCTTACTCTGCAAAAACACTCTAGAAATGCTACACTTTTGTTTATGGTACTCGGGACATTTAGACATAGACTAGCAGACAGTCACCTCTGTTGCTCCAGACAGACTGAGATGAATGGAAATAATAATAATAATAATAATAATAATAATAATAATTTATTAATATTAATCAGCTCACTCCAAGTACAATTGAGTCTGGATCAAACCCATTTTATTTGCTGCTGCTTGATGATCATATTCTATATGATGACATAAATTTTGATTGCATACTATTCTGAAATCCAAACAGGATGATGGTTTGCATACAAAGGTTTTGAACAAACAAAATAATGAATAACAAAAAGTTTTACCAGTTGTCGCAGGTAATCCTGAATGGTACTTGGGTAAACAAGGATGCTAATAGCAACTAGCGTGTTGAGTGCAAAGTCAAAGATTTGGTAACAGAAGAAAGGAATGATCCATGCTGCGTGTTGCTATATATTCAAGAGAGAGAGAGAAGAAGAATATATCTTAATGTTTAACTATATATAATATGTTACCACATATTTTTACCTAATTGAAAATGATTCACAACATAAAAGACATACTAATCCTGAGAAAATATATTGGTGAATTGTACTTGATACCATCAACACAGAGCACATAACAAAACACAGAGAAGCTGAGGGATATTTTTGAGGTTCCTAAGTGCCACGCAGAGCCCCTAGCTCCTTTCCTTTATTTTGGTAAAAAGGCTTATTTCTGTTCCTAAAACTAACTATTTAACTCACTTTCTTCTTGGGTTGATGCAGTTGCTATTGGGACCT
This sequence comes from Urosaurus nigricauda, assembly GCA_034509955.1. Classification (NCBI taxonomy): domain Eukaryota; kingdom Metazoa; phylum Chordata; class Lepidosauria; order Squamata; family Phrynosomatidae; genus Urosaurus; species Urosaurus nigricauda. The sequence continues at coordinate 224,492,370 of JAOEGL010000004.1, read as the reverse complement.
AGAGATAAGAAAGTGTCTTCAGGATCTGTTGAGCTTATCCATCCCTGATTTGAAATCAGAATGAATGTTACAATTGCTACTGACAACTCCACCAACTAGAGATGGGATGTTCTGTGTTGAGTCCTTATTCCATCATTTAGAATGCTCTGCTGTACAAATGACTGCCAAATCACTGAGCTTTTGTGCCCACAGGGAAAACTGGAAAGGGATTGTTAATCTGATACACCAGGGATGGATAGTGTGGCCCACTTTTGCAGACCCTAAAACTTCCAACCAGTTTCCCAAAGCCCCCAATTTTTTTTTTTTTAAAAAAATACAGCTTCAGAATTTTCAGACAATTTAAAATTTTTAGGTAACATTTGGCTGAAAATGGTGCAGAAAATCCCCCAAATGGATGAAAACTCAAAAAAGCACCACTATCTGACCCAAACAAACCCTAGAATCTTTACTACCTCCAAACACTTCAGTTTTTCTCAGCAGATCTGCTCGAAATGGCAACTGGAAATGATGTGGTGTCATTTCCAGTTGCCATTTTGAGAGGGATTACAGAGGAAAATGGAAGTAGTTGCCTGTCCCTGATTGAGGCACTTTACATTATATCATCTCTGCATGCGTGCATGTGTGTAGATTACCAGGTTGATGCCTTCTCCAACAGTATCTTCGTGGCAACTTCATATGACAGGCATTTTATAAAGAACAATTAGGTTATTTTCCCTGAGCTCATCACATATTTTGTATACAAATACTATTTATCAATTTTTATACAAGTTGGTTAAGATAAAATATGAAATGGTATTACCTTATATGCCCCATACGTGGCCATTGCACAGATGAGAATCATGAGAAGAGAAATCGCTGTGGCAATGCACATATCTGGAGGGAAAAATTACAGGTTTTGAGATATCAAAAATCACTTTAAAAATATGCAAAAATGCCATAATCTGGCCCAGCAAGGAAGACTTGGAATTTTTCATTCTCACTTTATCACTGTACTAAAAATAGGGATGATAATCTGTTATACAGACAGCCTCCCATATCCATGGATTATCCTCCTCCTCCTCCTCCTCCTCCTCCTCCTCCTCCTCCTCCTCCTCCTCCTCCTCCTTTATTTATTGTGTAGATTTACACAACACTGTACATACAATCATTTAATTAGAAGGTTCCCTGCCTTCATGCTTACAATCTAAAGAGACACAGCACAGAAGGAGAAGGGAATGGTGATTCCCTTACAGATTCAACCATCTACACCTGGAAATATATTTTTAAAAATATATATCTCAAAAAAGCAAGCCTTCATTTTCCATGTTATATAAAGGATATCATTTTACTACACCACGGTATTTCATGTGATTTGAGCATCCATGGATTTTGGTATCCATGGAGGGGGAGTCCTGGAACCCAACCAGAGCAGATACCAAGAGTCCATACCAAGAAATCCATAATGTCCCCAAAGTTCTTCATTTCTGCAACAGAAAACTTGGAATTTAAACAATTAAAAGTGGGGGAGAAAGCAGCAATGACAGATTAATTTATCCAGGAAGAAGCTTGGAGCGCTTAGCTTTTAAGTCTGAGTGTGAACCCATGCATTCAAGGGGAACAGAATTCAAGTCACTAGCTCCTTTTTTCTGAATATCTTCATCTTTAATACCTCTTATGACTGAGAAAGACAATACAATATTCTCGTTACTGGGAATAAAGATTCCTAATGAATTTAGCCAGTCCAGCTGGGCAAGAGTTCTTCTGTTAAGTACCTTTTTTGATGAAAACATTGCCAATTTGCAATGGAAAAATGCTGAGATTTACAATATTCAGAAATAGGAAAAAGTAAAACTAAAAGACATATTGTCCCATTCCTAGCCATAGGTACATGGTGAGTTTTTCTTTTTAGAAGTCTGCTATTATACTGTGTCCATGTGCCTTCAATCTGCCTGTCAACTTATGGTGACTCCAAGAATTTCCTAGGAGTCTTCTTAGGTAAGGAATGCTCAGAGGTGGTTTTGCGGGTTCCTTCCTCTAAAATAAAGCCTACAGCATCTGGTATTCATCGGTGTTCTTCCATTCAAGTACTAACCAGTGTTGACCCTGCTTAGCTTCTAAGATCAGACAGGATCTGCCTCCTTTAGGGTATTTAAGGCCCCTACCCTCCATTACGTTATTACCCCTAAAATCTTCAAAGTAGCATGGATGATTGTTATTGGCTTTGAATGAAAGTATTCAAAACCTGAATAGCAACAGCTATGTTAACAGCATGAAACAAAATGTGTTTGAATGCATGTCTATATTGCTGGCCACAGTAATCTCCTTAGAGAAGATTTTTCCCCTTGCTGCCAAAAGTATGCAAGAACTGGCCTTGGACAACATTTGATATCATGATAAACTGAATGAGGTCTAGTTAATTCTCCTTTAGTTTAGATAACTTCAGTACTCTTCTAATGCGTGAGCAGCCTCTGCTGGAGGACCGGAGACTATGTTCCTTACTTTGCAAGTGTGCGTCCAACTGTTCCAAGATATGGAGAAGCACTGTAGTTTGAAAAGGTGTTAGTAGTGTCTATCATACGCAACTGTGAAGAAGTGGTGTGCCAACTTTAATCATGGAGCTGTTGAGACCAATGATGCAGCAAGGTCTGGGAGGCCTTCAACAGCAACAACTCCTGAAATTGTTGAGCATGTTCATGACCTGATTTTGGTAGATCAGCAAATCTCAACTAAAACAATTGTTGAGATAATAGGAATATCCCAAGAATGTACTAGGTTTATCATTCATGAGCAATAGGCTATGCAGAAGCTGCCAGCCAAGTGGATGCTGAAATGTTTGAATGCTGACCAGAAATGAAATTGAGTGGATACCTTCAAGTTGATTTTGAAGGATTCTGAGTGAACTAGTGATATTTTTTTTAATAACTCATCACTGGTGATAAATCATGGTTACATCACTAGTGATGAATCATATTTGCTATGATCTGGAGACCAAACAACAATCCTTGCAGTGGCAGTACTCAGATTCCCCATGGACAAAGAAATTCAGATTCAAAACTGAGCAGGGAAGTTTTTTTGGGATAAGGAAGGCATTTTGATGACCAGCTATCTTCAGAAGGGCCAAATTAAAGGAGGCACTGAAAGAAAAGTGGTGAGGGAAGCTGCAGAAAGTGTTCTCTTTTTGCAGGACAAAGTACCTGCTCACAGGACTGGCAAGACAATGAATATTTTGTAGAATTTGGGGATATGAATGCATGGACCATCCACCCAACTTACCCAGATATTGCTCATCTGACTATTGCCTGTTTCTAGACCTTAAAAAGACTTTGAAAGGAAGGATGTTTTCAAATGATTCAGAAGATACTGCAACAGAGCAGTATTTCAGTGAACAAACAACAAAATTTATTTTGACAAGTTAAAGAAACTTCAGAAACCAAGTGTGTTGAACTTTAGGGTGAATAATGTGGAACAGCATGTAAATTTCATGGATCTAGGTCATTCCCTTTTTGATTGGGCTGAGACCATTTCAGCACCCCCTCATATAAATAAATCTGGAATCAAACTTACAAAAGCTAAAGTTCTTGTTTTGTTGGTTTTTATTAAATACTATTATTTCTGAAAGCATATATGGCCTAGGGCAGTAATGGTGAACCTTTTAGAGACTGTGTCCAAACTCAAAGGTGTTCCCACACTGGGTGTTACCCAGTGCCAGGGTGGGTGGTTCTTCCAGGGGGTGGACTTCTGGGGGTGGGATTTCCACCTTCTGGGTGTGGGACTTCTGCCTTCCAGAGGCAGGACTTCTGGGGGCAGGACTTCCCCTGGATAAAGGTAAGGGAGGGTGGTGGGAAGAACAAACATGCCAGTTCCTACTCTTCCCTCACTAACCCATCTCTCTGCATGCCCTCAAAAATGGCTTTGTGTCCAGAGAAGGCATATGTGCTATAGGTTCGCCACCATGGGCCTAGGGAGTCAGTGCGGTGTAATGGTTTGAGTGTTGGATTATGACTCTGGAGACCAGGGTTTGATTCACTGCTTGGCCATGAAACCCATTGGGTGACCCTGGGCAAGTCACATGCTTTCAGCCTCGAGGGAAGGCAGCAGTAAACCTCCTCTGAACAAATCCTGCCAAGAAAGCATTAGGGTCACTGTAAGTCAGAAAACAACTTGAAGGCATGCAACAACAACAACATATGGCGAGACTTAACATTCAGGAGTAGATCAAACTAGACATTAAATGCTTTGAGACTGATGCTACCTTACATGTAAAAAGAAAAATGTACATAGAAGAAGGCAGGATGATGTGATGATTGGGATACATATGCTGTCACTGTGCAACATGCAATCATGTACAGAGGGTGGGTGTGTAAAAGTTCAAATGACCTCTCTCTAAAAAACAGTTTGTTATGGGTGAAGTGATCCTTTGAACATGGTCCAAAACACAGTGCAGTAATAATCCAGTATGAAACCACTTTAACTGCCTGGCTTAGTGCTAGGGAATTCTGGGAATTGTAGTTTATTGTGGCATCAGAGCTCTCTAACAGAGAAGGTTAAATGTCTCACAAAACTACAATTCCCAGAATTTCGTAGCCTTGACCCATGGTAGTTAAAACAATCTCAAACTGGATTATTTCTGCAGTGTGTTTTCAACCCATGGAAGCTGATGCTTTGAACACAAATGTTGAACTCCCATCTTTTAAAGCTTAAAGCCTGAGCCAGTTATGATGCTGTCACAATGCTCTTTTGGCATAAGACTCAAAGCAAGACACTTCAGCCAAAAAAAGCATTATGACACTATTATTTTTCTGGGCTCTGTATGCACAGGCTTGGAACAAGTAAAGGCATACAGATGACCTAAAAGGAAAAAGCCAAGATTCCCAAACTGCACTAAATAAACTGATATTGGAAAAGTACTGGAAGGTAACAGGAATGATATCTCTAAAAAACTTTCAGAAGGAATATGGCATTAGTAATGTTTCTAGCTGTAACATGGGTCAACAGAAACTGAAGCCTTGCAGCATTCTCAAATCTGTCAGATGTGTTGGACTGCAATTACCATGATACTGCACCACATAAGCATTCAGGGGAGGAGGAAAGGACAACATGATATGAGGAAAGCTTAAACCACTGAAATATTTTATTTACAACAGCTTTGGCAGAAAATTACAATAATAACACACGTGGTTAAAAAACATGCAATTAAAACATGCACAGTTGCGATTAAAAAATGATTTAAAAATACAATATTAAATCCATTTAAAACCTTACTCTAAAACAAAGATTAAGAAGCCCTTCTCTTGTTAAAAATCAGTTCCCAAAGTCTTGCTGCAAAAGAAAGGTCTTAACCTACCACTGAAAAGACAACACAGAGAGAACACTTTAGCTTCCCAAGAGAGGGACTTCCAAAGTGAAGCCACCACAGAGGTGGTCTTCTCCTACATTCCCATCCAGTGGTGTCACTAAGCCTTTTGGTGCATTAACTCAAGGTGCCACCCTCCCATTGACCTCCTCCCATAATGCACCATACAAAATCCTTTGTAGTGGGTTTTTTAAAATTAATGTTACTCATTAATCATAATTCCCAAATATCACTCAACCTTATAGCAATAGTTGTGCCACAAACAACTAGCAAAATTAAAATTATATCCTTAAATTACAACAACATACACACAACCTTAATGTATTTACATTTACATAGTTTTATGTGGTGAAAACAAAAAAAAAATGGTAAAATGTGACATTTTTAAAGAAAATTTAAGAAGAGTAAAAAATTTAAAAATCCCGAGGCCTCTCCTTTCTCCACCCACAGAGCTTCATACCAACTGAGCAATAACGTTCTAAAGAGATGTGGGCAAATGCCACAGTCCAAGGCAGATGTCTGGGAAGCAGTGGTATAACCCCCCCCCCCCTTTAGAGTGTCACCGGATGATGGCCCAGTTCCCACCAACTGTGTCTAGGAAGGTGATGGGATAAAAAGAAGCCCCTCCCATAATGATCTTGGTTGTTGTGCACAAAAAAGAGCATTTTCTGCTCCACAAACAGCTCCTTTCTGCACAGAAAAATTAACTTTCTTTGTGGAACCTTTCTGTGCAAGAAAAAAATGTTCCCTGCATAGAAAATGTTGCACTTGGGGACATTCCATGCAAAATGTTAGCCCCTCAAGAGAGCTAGGACCAAACGTATTTCCTTCCAAACCACTCCCTTTTTTGTAGATGTGAAAGTGAGCAGAAGTCACTTTCTGTTTCAAAAATGGTCTTCCCTGCATGTAAATTGGCCCAAGGGGGCTGCAGAACGTCATGGAAATGCACCCCATGCCCCTAGAAGACACATGGGGGCAGTTTGAATTTAAAAAAAAAATCTGGGGGGCTCTGGCATACCAACTGAGCAATAACGTTCTAAAGAGATGTGGGCAAATGCCACAGTCCAAGGCAGATGTCTGGAAAGCAGTGGTATAACCCCCCCCCCCCCCGCCTTTAGAGTGTCACCGGATGATGGCCCAGCAATAGCAACAAGGTTAAATAGCAACAGCAATAGCAAGTACATTTCTATACCACTTATCAATAAACTAACACTCCCTAAATAGTTTACAATGTGTAAGCCAATTGCTCCCAACAAACTGGGTACTCATTTTACTAACCTACAAAAGAATGGAAGGCTGAGTGGACCCTGGAGCCCTGCCTGGGATCAAACTCACAACCTTGTGGCTGCAGTAATGTTATTTAACCACTGCTACTCCAGCATATAGCCAATGAAACACACGTTGCCCATCCCTGCCCTAAACAAGAGTCAAGGCTAACCACAGTTTTAGAATCAGAAACAATGGTAAACTGCAAGTATTTGAAAACATAAGCAATAAGTCCTCACCTCCTCCTGATAGTGACTCTGGAAAAGGGAGAGAAACACATGAACCCAAGGCTCATGCATGTAAGCAATACATTTCAATCAGGTTGCTATGCTATATATGTATTCATGAGCCTTCATGTTGCTTATTGTCTTATGGTGATCCCATAGATTTCATAGGGCTTTCTTAGTGAAGGGATACTCAGAGGTGGTTTTGCCAGTTCCTTCTTCTAAAATACATTTTACACAACCTAGTAATCACTGGCTGTCTCCCATCCAAATATAAACCAGAGCTGATTTTGCTTAGCTTCCAAGATCAGACAGGAACATGTGCCTTTAGGGTATTTTACATATCCATTGTGGTATTATCACGCTAATTCTAATGTAAACCTCTAATGACTGCTGTATAAAACCTAGAGCAACTTTAGTTATCTAGATTAATCTATGATACCAGCCAATTTAATAATTCAGTTGCAGTAGGTATCATTTTAATGACTATTCATATGTCAAAAAGATTTTTCAGAGATTTTTGTGTGAACAAATGTGAAGCCCAGCCCTCAAAGTGCTGCCTTGGCACAATACCAGCTCAATTAAATTGGGACCAGGTTATAAATTACCAATGACATGATATATACTTACTGGCATCATCCATAAATTCAAAGTCACCTCCTAATTCAGCAGATGTTAAATGGTACTGGCCAGGGTCTGTCAAGGCGCTCAGTATAATCAGTAGTACCACTGCGTTGATGATCTAGGCATGGAAAGAAACAGAAGATCAGTGACCATAACTATTTTGAGACTACCTGCTATCAGCATTTAATGGAAATGACCAGACTAAAATAATATTTCACCTTCTTATATCACAAGAATTGTCTTAATTATCATTTTCTCCAGTCTTCTCCCATACTCAATAACTGCACCTTCTCATCTTGCCAGATACATATGCTTGGGTGCAAGGGTAAATAGACAGAAAATCCTATGACCTCATGGTTAATTATAATCCACAATATCCCAGATAAAATGTGCAAAATCTAGATTTTGGAAGCATGACAGCTTCTTCCCAGAGGTCAGGGAGGACCAGTCCACCATTAGACAGAGAAACGAGGCTGCCTTGGGCAGCAGATTTGGAGTGTTACTAGAAGGGCACAAAGCCACTAATTATTTCATTTGTCATTGTTGTATTTTTACTATCAGGGAAGGAGAGAGATGTTTGTAGGATGTTGAGCTGATATGCTCAAATAACTGGCTAGCCCTGTCCCTCATGTCCTCTGGAGGACATTTACTCCAGTCATCCAGGAATAGGTTGGCAACTGTCAGCCAGATGACTTTTTCTTCAGCCACCCCTAAACTGTGGGTTGACCTGCCAGAAGAGATTCAACCACTGAATATGCTGCCCAAATTTAAAACAGCACTGAAGACTAGTCTCTTCTGGCAGGCTTATCCAGATAATTTTAAAACTATGAATTGTAAATATGGATTGTTTTAGAACGTATATGTCTTATTTGTCCTTTTAAACTGTTGCATGTTTTAATTAATGTGTTTTAATTGACGTTATGCATTGTGTATTTGCTGTTGTTCCTCATCTTGATCCATAGGGAAAGGTAGATAAGAAATTATGATGATGATGATGATGATGATGATGATCCAACTCACCCAGTAAAGATAGCAATTTGAGGTACAACTTTGCTTCCATATCACAATTGAACAGCACAAAGAAAATATTGTCTGATATGTTCCCAAAATAGAGAAAATTGGCACTATTTAGTTGATGCCCCACAATTTCACCTGTGCTATACACCCCTTTTGCTGTTCTGCAGCCACTGGGCTGGTTCATAGACAGACCAGAGGTTCCGTCACATTGCACAATTATAGACCTTGAATCCACTTTATTTGACATCTCAGTATCCTATGGAATCCTGGGTTTTGTACTTTGTTGAGGCAGTAAAACTCTCTGAATGAGAATTGGAAACACACCTCTCTCTGTTCTGCAAATGAGATCCAGTGTGATATAATGGTCCGAGTGTTGGACTAGAACTCCTGGAGGCAAGGTTCTGAATCCCTGTTTAGCCATGGAAACCCACTGGTCGACCATGGGAAAGTCTCACTCTCTTTGCTTAAGAGGAAAGTAACGGCAAATCTTGTCTAAAGAAATCTTACCAAGAAAACTTCATGGCATTAGAGTTCCATAGTTGGAAATGACTTGAAGGCACACAACATACAACAAGCTGCAAACCCTAGGATCCCACAAGATGTTGCCATGGCAGTTTTCAGATTGTGACATGTGAAAAGTAACAGCTGAGATAAAATGGCCATGCAAACCCAACATTACATTAGCCCCCAATATCTTCTTTGTGTATAACATTTAAAGAGAACCAGTTGCATATAATTCAAAGATATGGCCGTGTTAGTAGGTAGAATTAGTATGTAGAGAGATCTTGTAGCACCTTTGTGACTAACTGATATAAAGAAGTTGGCAGCATGAACTTTTGTAGACTTCAGTCTACTTCCTCCGATGCATCTGAGGAAGTAGACTGAAGCCCACGAAAGCGCATGCTGCCAACTCCTTTATTTCAGTTAGTCTCAAAGTTGCTACAAGATCTCCCTAAATACAGTTGCATATAAGCTATTGATTTGAACACATGAGCAGAGTATATTTGCTTTGGCTCTTCCTTCATAAGGAGTAAATCTGCATTTAATCACATCTCCCTGCCTACTTGCAACTGAGAAAAGGCCTCAAACAGCAAATTCCCGAATCCAGAAGTAATTAGATAGTCACTTCCAATTTTGGGAAATGACCAGGGAGCCCAGAAAAGGGGAATGATAGCTGGAGATACCTGATTCTCCTTGGCTGCTGATCCTTGGATTACAGGATATGCGTGTGTGTGTGTGTGAATGATCAGGAAGGGGATGGGAGCTGGAGGATTATATGCAACAGTTAGTGCTAAAAACATGCTGCAATCTGGATGCTGAAAAGGCAATATTTGTAAGTCTGAAATAAGAGATGTGCAGAATCTGCAGTAGTCAAGTCAGTGAAGTCAGCAGTGAAAGTGGAAAGTATGTCAGTTTAACTCCAAATTTTAGATAACATTTATGGTGGAAACATTTCTTGGTCTGACAGTTTTGTTTTTTGATAGTTAATGCCAAATTTCCTACTCTAAATAAAAAATATCTTTTTACATCCTTTTCCAATTGCTCCCTTACTTGTATGTCGTTGCTGAATGTAAATGTAAATTGACATAGGAACACATTTATACAAACAACCAAGAAATGCTGGGATCTTTTGCAGAAGCATGACACCCATGCAAGAGATGATATGTTGTGCTAATCTAAAAATCAGGAAATTAGCTCACTGACAAAGAAGAAACAGCAGAGGTTTAACTTTACCACAGAGTTTTACAGACAAAAGAAGAAGAAGCAAGAATTGACTACAGTAAACTAATCAGTAACAGGAAAGTAGCTATATGGAGCCCAGAATCATTCGGGAAAAGAAAAGGGAAATCGGATGGCAGTGAGTGACAGTGGGGCTCTGAAACCATTCTGGGCATTAGTCCAGACTTTAATGGAGTGATTCAAGGTGCTGAGCCTATTTGGGAGATGTTTATTTATTTAATTTGCAATGTCCATCATACTCGAGTGATGCCCGTGCAGAATGTCAAACAGATCACATCACCTTGTAAGATGCAAACTAAATCTTCATCTTAAGTTCAAACCTAAGAGGGGTGGCATCTTAAAGAGGAGACTTCAAGTCAACAATCTTCAACAAGTTGCTATGAGAAATAACTTCCAGGCAAATCTGCAATCAAAACTTGAAGACTTTCCTATAGATTCTTCTCCTACAGTGCTTTGGCAACATATTAAAAAGAGTATCCTGCAGTCTGCGGAAGAATCCCTCGGGTTCTCCCGCAAGAAAAACCAATATTGGTTTGATGAAAACAACCAAGAGATCCAGGAGCTTTTGGCAAAGAACTGCTCATCAGGCACACGTCGCTCAGCCATCTTGCCATGTAAGAAAAGCAGCCTTCCGTCTCGCATGCAGTAAACTCCAACAAAAACTCAGAGACATTCAGAACGAGTGGTGGATCAATTTAGCAGAAAAGACACAACGTTGTGCAGATCTGGGAGATTCCAGAGGATTCTACGAAGCTCTTAAAGCAATGTTTGGACCTACTTACCAGGTCCAAAGCTCCTTATATAGTACGGATGGTCAAACACTAATCACAGACAAAGCCTCCATCCTGAATCGATGGGCTGAACATTTCCAAAGTCTTTTCACTGCCAACCGAGTAGTCCAAGGCTCAGCTATCCAACATATGATACAACAACTAATGAAAAATGAACTGGATGTGGCTCCCACTTTGGAAGAAACCATTAAGGCCATACAGCAGATGAAAAACGGCAAGGCAGCCAGGATTGATGGAATCCCACCTGAAGCTTGGAAACATGGAGGTCATGTACTCCATGCCAAATTCCATGAGCTCCTTGTGAGTTGCTGGGAAAAGGGTGAACTGCCATCAGATCTCCAAGATGCAGTTATCATCACCCTGTATAAGAAAAAAGGAGCAAAATTGATTGCTCAAACTATCGAGGTATAACACTGCTCTCCATTGCTGGAAAAATCCTTGCAAGGATACTCCTGAACAGATTAGTTCCTGCTATTGCAAAAGAACTTCTCCCTGAAAGCCAATGCAGCTTCAGAGCTAATAGGAGCACTACAGATATGGTATGCTCTTAGACAACTGCAAGAGAAATGTAGAGAGCAGAACAAAGGACTCTATGTAACATTTGTCGACCTTACCAAAGCCTTCGACACTGTGAGTAGAAAAGGTCTGTGGCAGATCCTGGAACGACTAGGATGTCCCCCCATATTCCTCAAAATGATTGTCTTGCTACATGAAGGCCAGCACGGTCAAGTCAGATATGGCGATGCTCTCTCAGAGCCCTTTCTAATAACTAATGGTGTGAAACAAGGTTGTGTTCTCGCTCCAACTCTATTTACAGTCTTCTTCAGCATAATGCTCCAAAGGGCTACAGCAGATCTCAAAGAAGAAGACGGCATCTATATACGTTACCGTACTGATGGTAGCTTGTTTTACTTAAGCTGTCTGAAGGCTCACACATAGACTTTAAATTATCTAGTCGGTGTGCTGCTTTTCGCTGACGATGCTGTCCTTATTGCCCATACAGAAGCAGGTCTGCAGCGCCTAACATCCTCCTTTGCAACAGCTGCTGAGCTGTTTGGGCTGGAAGTCAGCCTGAAGAAAATGGAAGTTCTCTACCAGCCTGCACCACAAGAAGAGCACTATCACCCGCACGTCACCATAGGCAAATCTGTGCTTAGGTCCATCCAGCAGTTCACCTACCTGGGAAGTATCACCTCCTCAGATGCCAAGATTGATAAAGAGATTGATCACAGATTAGCAAAGGCATATAGTACATTTGGAAGGCTTCACAAAAGAGTCTGGAGTAACAAACACCTGAGGCGAAGCACAAAAATCAGTGTGTACAGAGCCATTGTACTGTATGAAACATGGGTCACCTATCGCCAACATCTACGACTCCTCGAACACTTTCATCAGTGCTGTCTGCGCACAATCCTAAATATACACTGGACTGACTATGTGATGAATGTTGCTGTCTTGGAGCTAGCAGGGATCACCAGCATTGAGGCCATGATACTGAAAATGCAGCTGTGCTGGACAGGTCACATTTCTAGGATGGAGGACCACCGCCTCCCCAAAATAGTACTCTACGGTGAACTCGCCATGGGTCAGCGTAAGAGGGGCACCCCAAAGAAGAGATACAAGGACTCCTGAAACAACATCTCAAGCTTGGCCAAATTGATCACCAACAATGGTCTGCCCTGGCCTCACATTGGGAGGCATGAAGACGCACTATCCACAATGCTGCAGCCTCTTTTGAGAACTCACGCTGAATGAGTCTCGAAGAGAAACGACAACACAGAAAGAACCACAACTTGGAAACATCACCCAAGGAGACTTCCTGCTGTGCTTTCTGTAACCGAACTTGCTTATCTCGGATCAGCCTTTTTAGTCATCAACGCGATTGTAGAAAGCGTGGGATGAGTCCTTCCTGAATCTTCATTAGCGAAGAAAAGCCAGAGAGAGATTTATTTAATATGCAGCCTTTCTCCCAAAGTCAAAACCCTACAGCAGAGTCACTGTGTGACTGACATGAAAACCACCAGCTGCTACGGTCAAGTGGCTATAATCCACATCACTCTGTAGCCATCCACTAAAAACAACAACAAACTATTTTTAAGATTTGAGGAAAGAGGATGCTGACAAGTGCAATAAGAGAGGTATCGGTGGCACAGTGGTGCTTGGTGGCAAAATGTTGGAGATGCCAAGCTTAGACTATAGGTTAGAATTTGCTGCTCACAGAAGGTGGTGATGGCCACCAATTGCAATGGGTTTGAAAGTGGATTAAGCAAATACATAATGCTACAAACATCTGTTAGTCATGGGGGCTACATGTTATCATCAGAAGCAGCATTCCTCTCAGTAGAGGTTAGCGGGGAAGACTGGTGGAGAGATTTACTGCCTTCATGATGGTGGGCTTCCCAGAGGCCTTTGATCCAGCGTGACTTCTCTGAAGTCTTTATTACAAGAATGCCTGGTTCATGTTGACTCTGCTTTATGTAGAGTGACCAGATGTCCTCCTTTCCCAAGATATGTCCAACATTCCCACCATCTGCCCAGGAGGAATTTCGAAATGTCCTCCACTTTGACCATGACTAAGAAACATGAAATTACATTTATAATAGCATTTTTAGTTTTTAATTTGTAATGTCCAACATTTTTCTTGAATGTCTTGCATTTCATGGTTCTTGCATTTTGTGGTCATCTTGGCTACAGGTTGAGAATGAGTCAACATGTTGACTCTTTCTCAACCTGTCTATGCACAGAGATGGACTTCTGTCAGCCATAATACTAGACAGAAACAAAAGTCACCTCTAACACAAGGCTATCCATACTCATTCCATAATCCTGCCCCTTTAGATGACATAAATCCCTATTTATAGTTTAATGCAGCTCTAGGAAGCTAAACGATGGGTTGGGGCAGGGGATAATAATCCTAATTGAGATTCTTGTGTACATTTCCAGTTCACAGGCTACTAATCTGGGTGATGCTGATGAACTGGAAGAGATCTCATCTTGCACTGTTGCTAAGCAACCAGAAGTGTGCCAGCCTGCGAGTGAAGAGGCCTGGCGAGACCAACCAGCGCCAACTCGCCCACACTAGTAGGCTGATGGCTACCGGCCAAAGGCTGGCTCCAGTGCCAGGGTGATCTTGGCCACACGTGTTCCGACTGCCATAGGACACTCAAACAACACGTGAGGGTAACAGAGCCATTCCTTTACAACACTACAGACAGAGGACTAAAGAGTCATAAGGCTCAGGGGACATGACCTCTGCCTATAGTGCCTGTATACTATATCTTCCCATTACTTTACTCTGAAGCGATGCTATATTGAGGATGGAGCAAGCTTGTTTTCTGCTGCTCCAGAGAATAGGACCTGGAACAATAAATGCAAGCTACAGGAAAAGAGATTCCACCTCAGCATTAGGAGGAACTTCCTGACAGTAAGTGCTGTTAGACATCAGAACATGCTCCCTTGAAGAGTGGTGGAGACTCCTTCTTTGGAGGTTTTTAAACAGAGGCAGGATGACCATCTGTCAAAGATGCTTTGTGATTTCTTGCATGGCACGGGGTTGGACTGGATGGCCCTTGTGGTCTCTTCTAACTCTATGGAGTTTATCAGATGGGTGGAATTTATCTTTATTTCGAATGGAGCCAACTCGAATTCATGTGAATTTTCTAGTTTAGCAAATTTACGTGAATTCCAATTGCGTTTGGAATGCGTTCAGAATGACTTCCCATTACCCGAAAATGACTGCCAATTTCCCAAAATTGCATGAGATGCTTTCATATGAAATAACGTAAAACCCATGATTGCGTTCGGATTGACTTCCCTTTTGCCCGAAATTGTGTGAGATATTTTAATACGCAATAAAGTGAAACCCCATAATTGGGTTCGGATTGCCATTAGATTATACTTCCAATTACTGTCCTCAGATAAACTACTATGACTCTATGATTCTACTTCTGGACATAAATGCTTATTCTGCCAGCCAAGCTCACTTCTAGTTTGGGTGCTCAGCTGAGGAGGAAAAAGCACTGGGAAGGGATGCAGGGATGAAGAGTATGGTAAACTGCAAGGAGGGATCATTTTAGTATCCCTCCCAACCCATCTCTTTCACTTTGAGGACTTGACCTCCCTTCCATGTTTAGTTTAGGAGTTCAGCAATCATACACTTAAGAAAATGGAGCCTGCTGTTGTCACTAAAAATGTAAATATTTCACTATTTTGTTCCTGCATGCAAAGATGAATAATTTCTGTAGCATTCTCCAAACTGCAGGAGAAAACTAATATTTGTCTGCTGTATTCTCTGCATATCTGAATGTCCAAAAGTATTCCAGGGAAATTATTCTTTGGAAATACATCTATTTTATGCATTAAAAATGGTTTTCTGCACAGAAAAATTATTTTCTCCATAGAAAACTTCTTTCCTGTATTCTGAGCAGTGTTTTCTGCACATTGTGTACAGGTAACACATTTTCTGTGCAGAAAAAAAAACATGCATGTATTGTTCAGCAAAATAATTCCATGGAACACTTTGAGACATTTGAATATTGGAAGGAAATTGAATGTAATTTTCACTACTCTATTATTCTTCCCAACTTTTTGGGAAACCCATTTTTCAAATGGGAAATCAAAAATTCAGAATATTACATTCTTTCCATCCTCAGCTGTCACATATAAGAACCCTAAGCAAGAATCTCAGACTATATCAGTTCTGCTTTAAGAAGAGGGAGCCACACATAGCTTACAGTTAGCTTATCTGCTAAAACTGTCAGTCTCTAGAGGGATTCTACAACGGCACATCATATAGTGCAGGAACAGTAATTTAAACAGTAGATGTAAATGAAAACATCCTCCCAGTCCCCCAAATATACAAGAAATCTGAGGGGAGGGAAGAAATGATAAATTTCCAATAACAGAAATAGCAGAGACAAGCAAATAAGCAAGCCAACAAGCAGACTGTATTAGCCCATAACAGATTAAAGGAGAGTGACTGACCCAAAGCATGCTGAGTATTCTGTCTGCATGCTAGGCAAAATAAGGTGACTCTTTGCTGTGGTTACGTAAAGGATAAAGCCTGAGTAAATCACTAAGCATGTAGTTCAGCAATTCTGCTCCTCTGCTGCACAGTGCTTAAGTTAGAAATCTGAAACTAAGAACACATCTCCTAAGTCTCACCAGGGCATGGGATATATGAAGTGAAAGGAAATTTCAGATGTCCTTTTCAGGTCTGGCTGATCAAACTTACAGGACCTAAGAGAAAAATGAAAGGAAGGAAAAGCAAGCCAGCCAGCCAGCCAAAAACAAAATCAGAAACTAAAAAACACCCAAACCCACACAAGTAGATTCTAGTTTAGGCTGAACATTGACATAGAATCATAGAGTTGGAAGAGACCACAAGGGCCATCCAGTCCAACCCCCTGCCATGCAGGAACTCCAAGTCAAAGCATCCCTGACAGATGGCCATCCAGCCTCTGCTTAAAGACCCCTAAGGAAGGAGACATAATCAGCCTAGACTCTAAGTACTAAGTATAGTTCTTTTCCAACTGCTTTCCACTACAAACAAATACACAAAGTTGCATACATCATTCCCACATCATTCTCACAAACAGTAAACACAGGTAGTGGGTGTTGATAGAAATGAAGTCAAGGAGGGACACTAAGTACCTGGGGGAACAATTCTGAAGTACCATTTTTTAAAAATCCCCAGGGAAAGGCAATATAACCTCAAAAGCTATCCAATGAGATCTGTGCCTATCTAGTAGCCACTAGGGTTGCCACATTCTACCTACTGAAATCTGGGCATTTAACATGCATATTATGAAAATTATTTTATTTATACAAATTTTCCTAATTTACATAATTAGGCAAATTCAGCAAATTACTAATTACCATGCTGCATTTGCATTCTTCCACTATGTTTCAGCCTTCATACATTCTGTAAGTTTCTGTAACATTCTCTAACTTTGATCATTTTACAGTTAACAACTGATGTAAGAGAACCAGTACAGAGTAATGTTTAAAGTCCTGCATTTGGAACAGTGAGATCCAAGTTCAAATCTCTGCTCGGTTACGGAATTTACTATGTGACCTTGGGCTACCACTCTCTCACAACAAACCTGCTTTATAGACCCCATGCTTCGTATAGTCAACTTATACAGTAGTTTAAATGTTGATTTTGACCTACAAAGCTATAGGAAGCTTGGGGACATGATATCTGAAAGACTGCATCCTCTGATATGAGCCTTACCCGGACTGAGATCCTCAATTAGAGGCCCTGTTGTATGTCCCACCACCCCATGGGTCTATGTTTTTTCAGTTGCAAATGCAAGGCTTTTTGTCCAACAGCATTTCAGCTGTAAAACTCCCTCCCAGGGGAAGTTAGGCTGCCCACATTACTACTGAGCTTCCCACAGACAACCAATGTTTCACAAAGTCTTTGGGCCTTAAAATCAGAGTTGCCTTTAGGGGACTGTTTTAATTGGTTTTTTTAAGCTTCTTTTTAAAGTGTTAATTATTGTTAAACACAATTCTTACCTGTTTTTCTATATATCCTGCATTGGTTCAGGAGTCACGATAGGATGAGATGCAAATAATTTTAATGAATACTAATTAAATAATATGGTTCACTGTTTTCATGGAATATACTCCTAAGTATTCATCAACTTTCTGCTTCAACAATATTTCTAGGTAATATTTTAACAGTGTATTATATTCCTGCAATAAAAATCATGGAGTTTTTTTTTTTTTTTTTGGCTAAAAAAAGAAAAGAAAGTCAACTACCTACACTACTCATTATCCTTCCCTTCTACCACCTCACCTCATCCTGTTGCATTGCATCCCTCCCTCACTTCCTGTACTCTGCGCTGTTCATACCACTCATCCTCCATTTCGTCATTCTCCCTCCCTCATCTTGCCATATGCCCTCACACTGTGTCCCTTCCTTGCTTCTTGCACTGTGCTGCTTGCATGGCTTGTCCTCTTTTCCCTCGCACATGTCTGTTGCAGAGCAATTTCAAAGAAGGGTACCACCACATACTTAGCTACTTAGCTACTACAAGAGCTACAAGAGCTGCTTAGCTACTACAAGAGCTAAGACTTATTTGAGTGGGGAAATGGAAGCTTGGAAGAGCCAGCATGGCATAGTGGTTTGAATGTTGGAGTACAACTCTGGAGACTAGGGTTCAATTCCCACTTGGCCATGGAAACTCACTGGGTGACCTTGTCACATGCTCTCGCCCTCAGGGGAAGGCAATGGCAAAACTCCTCTGAACAAATCTTGCCAAGAACAGGATCGTCTTAGGGTCACCATAAATCAGAAATGACTTGAAGGCAGACAACACACACACGCATGGACATACAGAAGCATGGAATCTGGGCCCAATGATGGCACTAGGTGGCACGCTTAGAACTCATGTAAAACTTAGCCAAACCATTCCACTCCAGTAGCCATGGAATGCTGATAGTGAAGCAAGAAAAATGGGAAGGGGGAATCAAGAGGGAATATTAACACTATTCTGGGTGAGAGCATTGAAGGTTGGCCGGCTGGCCTGCAACTTGACCTGAAGAACTCCTTGTAGGAAACAGCAAAAAGTGAAACTTGCTCTGTTCTCCAGACATCAGATCAGAATCTAGAAGAGTATTCTGCCACAGAGCCCATTCCTGTGAACAAGGCAGAATTTTATCCAACATTAATGTAACCAAACAGCATTGACATTAAAAATAAAACTCAAGAGAGATGTAATGCTGACTTGCTGATGGACTCTCACACTAACCTTCAAAAATATCAACTACCTTGTAAGTGAAATGGCCTGAAACACTTAACTAATTTTTTATTCAAATTTCCTAGAGATACTGGGAGCTAGATTAAAAACAAAACAAAACAAACAAGCAAGCAACCTTTCCTGGATATAAGATATGGCTTGTGGAACCCTAGCTGGTCAGCGCTGCTCTAAATTAATCAAATGTTACTACCATCAGTTTCTGAGCCCACTATCAATAATTCAGATGTGAACAGCTACTTCATAGATGATTCAAAGCACTAAGCATATATTTAGGGGGTAGCAAGAATCCATAGAGATACCAGTCTTGAATTCACAGTCATAGTAGATGATAGTAGGGAGCTGGGGATGTTTAGCCTGGAGAAGAGAAGGTTAAGAGATGATATGATAGCCCTGTTTAAATATTTGAAGGGATGTCATATTGAGAAGGGAGTACGCTTGTTTTCTGCTGCTCCAGAAAACAGGACCCAGAACAATGGATGCAAACTGCAGGAAAAGAGATTCCATTTCAACATTAGGAGGAACTTCCTGACAGTAAGGGCTGTTTGACAGTGGAACACACTCCCTCGGAGAGTGGTGGAGTCTTCCTCCTTGGAGGTCATTAAAAAGAGGCTGGATGGCCATCTGTCACGGATGCTTTGATTGAGAGTTCCTGCATGGCAGGGGGTTGGACTGGATGGCCTTTGTGATCTATTCCAACTCTATGATTCTATGATTCTATATCAGCTAAGAGATAACTAACCCATGTTATGCATTATGTTCATAGTGACTCTTTTTTATGTGCTGGTGCCATGGCGGTGCCACGATGTCTTATGGCAGCAGTTTTACTCATCACAGCTCACTATCTTTTTGGCCCCAAGGGCAACATTTGCATCCTGCTGGGAGGCTGGAAGTACACATGCATGTGCACCAGATCTGCACATTTTCCCAGGAAGCATGGAAAGCACAGCTCAGTGATATGCTCAGAAACAATCCACAGTGGATGCAAGCCACAGCACTCCTTCATAATTTGCTTTGAATGAAAAGTGGGAGAAGGAAGACCACAATAAAGCTACCATAGGCGGGGTTTTTATTTTATTTTACAAAAGGACTTATTTATTTTATTTGAATTGTACTGCAAGAGTAAGAAGCTGGGAGAAGCCAAAAGCAGGAACAGGTGTGTAGGTGTGTTTTTCCTAGGTGTGGAAAAAGCTAGGTAGGGCAAAAGAATTGTAGTCTTAACTCTTATACTGAAGCTTCCACCTAAGGATGCACTCAGAAGCAATCTACTCTCGAGTTCAAAGTACATGGGGAGGCAGAAGAACAGAGCTGTTCAAGAAATGACATTCTGTACATGCTCAAAGGTACCCTTCTATACTCCAGGACTCAATCTTGGTAATGGAGGGGGGGGAAATAGGCTCTTAAACTGAGCCCTCATGAAGACATGCCACAGATAAGGAATGAGTGAGGAAAATAAAGAAGAGTATCTTCTCATTACACTGTTAAATTTTAGCTATGCTTGATAAACACACCAAGAACAGCAACAACAATAACAATAATTTACCTATACATAAGAATGGGCGTGAGGTAGGGAAAAGAAAGCAATGAATGAAGAAGGCACCCGTTTTCTTGAAGAGTCACTGAAAGGAAAGGGATGAAAGAACTAGGAGTTAATTTTTCTATGGAGGGGCTTTCATTATTTGTTTTATCTACTGAGGAATTTAGATTATTGCTATGTAGCTGCTGTCAGAAAGATGGCTCCCTCCCAACTTTGTATATAGCACCATCAGGCACTGTTTTCAAAGCTTTCTGAGCTTTTGTATTTTAAGATTTTCAGCTGCCTACTTGGACCCCATCCCCTCTGAAAAAGATGGCTTTTGGCAAATTGCAAAATATATTTATAGCATTGCTTACTAGCAGAGTGGTGGAGCCAAGTAATAAGCATTTAATTGGTAATAATAATTTTTATTTAGCAAGGATCAAGATTTTCCATACATTTATCATCCATTCATACATCCCCTTCTCTGCACCTTTCCAATACTTAGGTACAGGAGAGTCAAGACTTTCCTACATGCATATACAGATATCAAACATGATGTCAAACAAAGCATGAATGGCTTTGTAGTAGATGAGGGAAGCAGTGCCTGAAGTGAGAACTCCTGGGTCCTTCGTATTGGCTTGTGTCCCAGTCCAAATAAGGGTGAATCATTGCAGTTTTTTTTCCAGTCTGCCTCAGACAAATCTTGTGTCATTAAAAGGCTTAATAAGTGATGCACTTAACATCCATGCAGTCTGTGTTGTCACAGGGATAAGTTAAAAACTGTGGTACAAGAGGAGAATATCAATTCTGATTAAGATTTCAGGGAGGCCTCTGGTGGCCCAAGGGCTGCTCTCATGAGTTCTAGTTCATTGCTCCACTGTCTCCCAAAAATAACAAAACTAAGCCAAAACATCATACATATACTATTTCAATGGAGATTATCAGACTGGGACGGGGCAAGGTGGGGATTGCTCTCCCATCCTTAACCCATCTGTGACAGCTATCGTGCGAAAGCTATCATGCTGATCCTTTCATCCTATCACTGAAGTGGAATTGCATTAACGCAAACTCCCATTAATACAAAATGACAGGGCAAACAATGAAAAGATCAACGCGACATCATATGAAAGGCTTTTGCACGATCACTGTCACTTGCACTTCCCGGATGGGACAATGTCTGGATAAACACAATGTCATGTGAAAGTCCTTCCTGGGGTAGTGTGGGAAGGATGGGACTAGAATGGGAAAAGGATGGGACAGGGATGTCTTTTTCCCACCTGATAGTCTCTCCATACCAAGTCTCTCTCTGCCTTTTCTTCGCTAATGAAAATTCAGGAAGGACTCATCCCACACTTTCTACAAGCGCATTGATGACTAAAAAGGCCAATCCGAGATAAACAAGTCCAAGTACTGAATGTTGAAAAGCTGGTTCAACTGAGGCAGCAAGGAAGATTTACAGATACCCATCTCTGCCAGAATAATATTGTGCATGTATACTTACAGATAAATTGTGCTGAGTTCAGCACTGCTATACATTATTTTACTGCCTTTTGATAGTATTGAATCCATACAAAGAACATGCACAACCCCCATGCAGCAAAGTGAAACATTGGGGGGGGGGGGGTGTTAATTGTAAACTCAAGTCAAAAGAAAGTACCCAATTTTTTAAAAAAAAAATTTAGTATTTGCATACACTTAATGAGATATTTTGGAGATGGAACCAAAGTCTAAACACAAAATTTATTTATATTTCATATCCATCACATACATATAGCCTGAAGGTAATTTTATATATTATTTTTAATCATTTGTGCATAAAACAAGTTTGTATACACTGAACCATCAGAAAGCAAAAGTGTCACTATCTTAACCACCCATTTTGGATTTTGGAACATTTCAGATTTTCAGATAAGGGATACTCAACCTGTATAGAAAAACCAAGAAATCTTTTTAAAAAGCCTTGTGTTGTTGCTGCTGCTGCTGCAATGGATAAGTGATGATTTGCCAGTCTTAAATACGAGCATTTTGATCATGACAAAGGACATGAGACTGCTCTGGCCCAAAATACTGCTTAGGCACTCCTTTCTACAGTGCCTAAAGAACAAAAGGAACTACTGTACTTCCTAGAGAGTGAATTAGGAGCAATTAAACCAGTGTGTTATTTAGGAACAACCTAGCAAGATGACCTAGGAAGATTTCCCTGATTTGGTCAGGTATTCGAACTAAAAGGTATATCTGACTATTCACACCCTAGTTTCTATTGGCAGAGCTCATCTGAGTGACAGGACTTGATTAACAGAATTGCAAAATGAGTAAACTGTGGCTTGTTATTTAGCCTCCATTACTACACAACAAAGGGTTTTAGTCTTGTGGGGAACTTTGTTACAGTCCTTCCATGTTACATTTAATGGTTCCTGCACATGCAAGCTATCAGAGACACTAAGCTGATCTGGGGACAGCAGTATGAGGCATCCAAGAGATTTTATTTCTGCAAGCTGGAATCTAAACTCACCATCCTAGCTTGCAACTTAATTATGCCAAACAGGACTTTGCTATAATGAAATGCTATGCTATACTATGCTTACGCAATCCCCAGAGAAAGTCCTGTCAGCAATGCACTGATGAGATGGGTCCTGGTAGCAGTGGAGCCTATCTTACCACCCACCCACTTTCCCCAATTAATTACATGAAAGGAAACAGCTAGCATGGCAGACGGTGCAGTTGCTCCAAGTCCGCTAATCCCTAAAGTGATAACTGACATGCTCCCATTTATCCAACAAGCTCATCTGATTTCAAACCATCTGCAGAGCTGGTGCATGTGACTTTCCAAACAGATAGCCTCTCTCTAAATGTAACCAGAATAAAAAGTATTTATCTTCTGTGTTTAAAGATTCTTAAGAAAGCATAGAATTGAAAAACAAAATGGCAGAGATTCAAAAATTAACTTTTTTTGGACTGCAACTCCCATGCTGACTGGGGGATTGGTGAAGTAACATTCAAATACTGTATGTAACATTTCCAAGCTCTGATAGGTCTCAAGTGCTGCACAGAAAAAACAAGGAATCCTGTTTAAAATCTTAACATTTTGCCTTTCTCATAACACTGCTAGTGTAGGATTATGAGCATTCTGGATGCGTGAAGAAAGAACTTATATCTGCACAAACAACTTTTCACTTTCAACAGCGGGTCAATAGTGGTGCAGTATTTTCCATTTAGAAAGTCATCCTGTTCAAACTAACAACAGAATTCCCATTACTATGGGGTATACATACTCAAGGTGCTTCTCACTGAGAAAGAATGCTGCAGTGAAATCAGTGGTATTGGGGGAGCCTTCCTATCATCTGAGCCATCATAGTCAAGGAGCCTAAAACAAATCGACCTCCATGAGTCCATTTCCAAACAGAATTCAAAGTACTGGTTATGATCTATAAAGCCCTACAGAGCTCCAGGTTATCTGAAGAACTGCAGAGGCTGGATGGCCATCTGTTGGGGATGCTTTGATTGGGAGTTCCTGAATGGCAGGGGGCTGGACTGGATGGCCCTTGTGGTCTCTTCCAACTCTATGAAAAATCTGCTCACAGTTTGAGATCTTCTCGGGAGGCCCTTCTCTCTGTTCCACCATGCTCACAGCTACAACTGGTGGAAACATGTAAAAGGGCTTGCTTGGTGGCTGCTCCCAGAGATTCCCCTCCTAGACAGATGCTCTCCTTTCATAGACAGGTGAAGCCTCAGAAGAAGGCAATGGCACACTCCCTCTGAACAAATCTTTCCACCTTTAAACTAGAAATGACTTGAAGGCACACATCACTAACAACCATGCCCATGTTGAAAGTCTATCAGTCTGTTCAATCTCAGAATTGGGCAAATAGTCCAAGAATCCAAGGGGAGGGGAAATAACTTAAATAAGCAGATATAGGAAATTACACACAGTCTGAGACGTCTCTATACTAATGCATAGAGCATAGGAAATGAACAAGATGAACTTGAACTTTTAACACAGCAAAACAAATATATAATAGGCATCACTGAAACGTGCAGGGATAAGTCCTGGTGGCACAGTGCTGCAGCCACAAGGTTGTGAGCTTGATCTCTGCAGAACTCTAAGGTTGACTCAGCCTTACTTCCTTTTATAGGTTGGCAAAATGAGTACCCAGCTTGTTGGGGGCAATTAGCTTACAGATTGTAAACTGCTTAAAGAGTGTTGAGTTCAATATGAAGTGGTATAGAAATGTAAATGCTATTGCTCTTCTTATGATTAGAATGTAGTAATAGAGGATGTGATAATGGGGAAATCCTTCCCAAGTCCTTCCCATTATCCAAACTTTCTTCCTGGGTAACAAAGAGTTAAGAAGAGAGCTACATTTTAATGAGGCTCAGCCACCCTTGACAAGACAGAACAATCAGATGGGCAGACATTTGAACCTTCAAGATACTTTAGAACAAGTTATAAAAAGTCTGAAACCTTCATGAGGTCAGGCTGTCTTTAAGCAGACTCAACAAGGGTCTTTGTCTCTGGCTCTCTCAAAGCAGATGATGAGGTGAGCTCTAACAAAAGTTTTGAGAGATGGATGCTCCTGCCTCCCCCCCCCCCCACCCTGAGTAAATGATCAAAGCTGGACAAGGGATTCTAGACTCCAAGCTACTCCCTGAACATCAAATCCCATTTGATCTGTGAGTAGAATTAAGAGAGTGTATTAGATAATCACTATCAGGGTTTTTTTAAATTCTCTCTCTAGATTTCGCTGAAATGATCTAATCTTTTTGTAACTTGTAATTGATAATCTGTGCCAGAAGAAACTATGTCCTTCACATAAAAGAAATTCTTCACTTAGAATAAAGCCCTTTTCTCTAAAAGTTCTCTGTTTCTCTCACACTACTTTTTCACATGCCCTGCCTTGGTGTAGCTCTTCCCAAGGATTGGCAAGGGAAGTGCCAGTGGAATCCCAGCAACATCCCATTGTGTTGTTAAAGAGGAGGATTTTCTGGGACTGAGAGAAACCTCACAGAGGAGTATAACCTCATGTTTCAGAGAAATAGACTAAACAGGAAAGAAGGATGAAGAGGAGCATTATATGTCAATGATGTATATATCTGTGAAGACACCAGTGACTTAAATCTTGGAAGCTAGGTTGGTTGAGAGCATCTGGGTAAAAATACAGGGGGAGAGAAAAACAACAGTAATGTCATTGTGGGAGACTACTATAGACTTCACAAGCCAGACTGAGGATTTGGACACTGCTTTCCTGGAAAAGATGTCCAAACATGCAGAAAGGAGAGCTGTAGCAGTAATGGCAGAACAAATATATATTTGTTGGAAGTCAAACTCTATTAAGAATATAAGGTCCAAACAAATTCCACACTTGCCTTGCAGACAATTTCATTGTCCAGAAGGTGGAAGAGGCAACAATTGTCTGTTTCAGACCTGATCCTAACCAACAGTGATGGAGTGGAAGTGGTGGGATCCTTAGCTGGAGTTTGTTACACAGTGGAAAGGGGAAGGCAAGCATAGTCAGACACAGTTTTTTTGTGGGGTTTGGGGGTTATGTGGCCATGTTCTAGAAGAGTTTATTCCTGACATTTCACCAGCATCTGTGGCTGGCATCTTCAGAGAATGCTGGCATGGAAGAGAGTTGGGTGTATATATATATATATGTATTATATATATACATACACATACTGTGTGACCCTGGGTAGGGAGAAGTGAGTAACTAGAGAGGGAAAAGAGGAAACAGAGTGATCAGCAGAAAGACATGAGGGAGGGACTAACAAGAAAAGGTGGAGAAATGAGAGGAAGGGGATACATAACACCAGAGAAGCAACAAGAAAAAGCACAGACAATAGAAGAGTAAATAGAAAGGGAGAATAATTTGATGCAGACTTTGCACTGCTGGCCTAATTTTGTTTCTTAAAAAGATTTAAGAGAATTGTTTTTGGGGACTATTGCTGAGGAGGGATTTGGGAATTTATATATTATTGCTGGAGGTGAGGGGTGTATCTGATTTACATTTAATGTTTATCAATAACGTCTTTTGTTTCTTGAATGCTTCCTGTGTTTGCATTTCTCTCTAAATGTACATATTCCATTTCACTGCATGGGCAAATGAGAAACATGAGTTTTCCAAAATTCATGCAGTAAGGTGTTTAACACAATCATGTATTATCAATTTTTTGTATTTATGTTAGAAACAACCTAATTAAAATTAATGTTCTTTTTTCAATATGAACATAATCAACTCAATTTTTTTAAAAACAATCATAATATAGTGGCACATTTTTTTAAAAAAAACTTTGAGAAAAATAAACCATAAAAATTGCTTCTATGGTTCCTGCCATATGGGGTAATTATAGGACTAAATATAACATGTCAATTGTTCTGTCTCCTCCCAAGCAGATGAAAAAATCCTGATTTAGGGACAACTTGTCCATAGTCTGGGGGAAGAAAAGATAAGAAACTTGTAACTTAGACATGGCAAAAATGCACTGCAGAGGCATTGACACTTCTGTTCCTTTTGTCTTCACATCAAGTTTGAAGCCACAAAAAAAAGGGGGGGGGATTTTACAATTCGGGAGAGAACAAGTAACTATCTTATCTCTGTAGATGTTTAGAATAACTTCTGCAACTTTTTATTAAGAATGGAGTCTCTGGCAGAAGATTTGGTACCAATATGTTTATAAAATGACGAGATAAAGTATGTTTCACAAAACAAATGACTCAACAGAAAATCCATGGTACAAAGAAGCCTCTGTAAGCGTGCTGGTCAAGGATTTTATTCTAATCATTACTAACTGCAAACAAGTCTCAAGTTCCTAATGCTGCAAGCTAGTAACTATGTATCAGTCGTGCTATCTATCCAGACCAGTATGATACATAGTGTGGCCTTTCCTATCAAAACCCCAAAACACAAGGAGGCAGCAACTATGAAGAGAAAGGTTTTGCAACATGAATCCTAAGCTTGTTCTTATGTCTGTGTGACACCTAGCTAAATAACTGATCTACTTTTTCAGCCACTGGAATCTCATTATGCTTCCTTTCAATAGATGAACTCTGAAACAGACTCCATTGACACAAAAATGAGAAGAATCCTAAACAGCCATGGTTCCTTCAACTCAAAGGCCCAAATCCAATTGCAAGTTCCACTGAGAGTAAACCAACTGATTCAGTGTAATTTATACAAATTATGGTTTATAAGACTAAACCCGCTGAATAGTTGGGATTGGCAATTGGAACTAAACTAGGAGTGGGGATTGTATGCCCTCGAGATGATGCTGAATGGTAGTTCCAAGCATTCCTCACCACCAGGCATGTCAGCTGGGGCTGCTGGGAGTCACAGTCCAACAACTTACAATCTAGAAGGCTGCTCAATTAGCACCTGTGGTCTAGGTCTAGTACCTTTTTGTGCTACTAAGGCCGTTTCACAGAGTGCTTAATAAAGCAGTGCCTGATATGTATTCTCTAACAATGCCGGTTCCTGCTGATTATATCCCTCCATAATAATTGCCTGCTCAGGAGTAAATCCCTTTCAGAGTAGCCCACCCTAAACTAACCCTCAAAAGTGCTGGTAATACTTTTCTATGAATGAGTGAAGACTGAATGAGGAAAGGTTAAACCACTAATGTCTACTCCCTGGCCCTCAGCAGCCATGGGAGCTTACTGCTTGGTGTTTCAAATGGGCTCCAGCCTCCCAGGCTGCAGCCAGGACATGGGATAGAGGTGACGATTACAGCATACAGTACTAAATTGCCGCTGAATCACCAGCTGCCATCAGCCCAGGTCCCAGCTGGGTCCAAGCCATGCTCCACCAGCACTTTTTAGAAGTTAGAAAGGTTTCTGGCTTCTAAAAAGTGCTGGCGGAGTGTGGCTGGGACCCAGGCTGAGGGCAGCCAGTGATCTGGTGGCAATTGAATGTGCAATAATCCCAGCCTCCATCCCACATCCGAGGCAGCCAATTTAAAAAGCCAAACAATAAGCTCCATTGTCCCAGAAATCTACCTCACTCACTTCAGCCTTGCTTCCACACAAAGATGGTGAATTTTTTAAAAAGACAGTAGCAAATCATGTAGAAAGCACAAAGGAGATTTATCTTTCCTTTCTACTGGCCATGATCTGGATTGAGAATGGAGATATTCAGTGCCCCATATGGGGTACACAGTTTTCCATTTACCAGGGGCAACTTACCCAGATGTGCACAGGAATCTGGTTATCTGTACCATCCTAATCTCAGTGGTGCACACATGTGCAAGGTCCCAGGTTCAACCTTTTCTTAAAAGAATCAGATATCCCGAGACTCCAAAAGACCTGTTACCAGCCAGAATAGTCAATACCAGGCTAGACAGGCAAACAATCTGACCTAGTATTTGATGACATTTCCTATTCTATCTTGGTGCTATACTATCGACTTCATATGACAGCTATGAAGTAGTAATCCAAAATATGTTCCTGCATAAAGTAGGCAAATCTCCATTGAGAACTTGGCTTCTTTGCCTTGCATTCACTCCAGGGAAGCCCTAGTTTCTGTTCAACAAATTCTTATAATACAGATACTGTACTTTGGTGAACTAGCCATCTCTAGAAGTTCAGTTAATGGAAAAATCTGCTCAAGCCAACTGTCTTTGTGCATATAGCATGCATAACCAAGAACAAAGAAAATCGTATCAAATTTCTGTCAGAAGGAAGACAGTATTTGTTGCTGTATAACTGTTAGGACACAGGTCTAAACAGGGCAGATACTATTACTAGGCATGCAGTGTTCATTCCTGCAGAATGAATGTTTGTACATGAAGAACAAGATTATTCTGCATGCAGGAATGAGATAACTACGGCACTTGCTATGATTCTTAGGCTTTCCCCCTATATAACCATGTAAGCTGAATTTACATCAAACAGAACCTACATCTGATTTCAAAATGGCTCACCTCCATTTTCAGGCATGAATTAAGATTCACAGGAGATGAATTCCAGACTAAAAGCTATTCTTAGCATCAGTCATCATGACTAGAGCACATTATGAATGTAGTCATCATCTCCCTATTTCATTTCTGACATGCTCATTCATAAATATTTGTAAAAGCTTTTTAGAAAGAGGTTTCAAGGGCAGTTGCTTTCGGGCCAGGGATTTCATCTACATGCAAGGTTGTAAATTCTTGCAGCTCTAGAAAAAGCATCAGAAAATCTCTTCCACATGAAATTAAGGCTTTATAGCTGCAGCAGAGATACGTTAACAAAATGGAGTGGGAGGTAAATGATTCTCTTCCAACCTTATAAGCATTCCAGAAATGCACATGCTTATTAATGATTTTGTTTAGCTTTAATATATTAATCAAAAATGCAGTGGAAATGTTGGATCAATTTCTTATTCACTTTGTAGTGTAATGAGATGCCAAGCATTCTACAGGAATTTTACAGATCATGCCCAACCTGGCATCTGTCTCTCCAATATTTTATACTACAGATTTCATCAACAACCAGCATATAGGCTACACTGATTGGAGCTATAATGTAACACATCAAGAGCACCACTCTGGTGAAGGTTATGTTAGTACATCTGTGTTGGTTCATTGTCAGCAGAACCGCTGGTGCTCAGAGCAGCCTTTACATGGAGCAAGGACATGGTGGTGGTGGTGGTGGCTCAGAAAACAGGTTGCAGCTTCCTCGTGGGCAGGAGCTCCCTGAGAGACCCTGCCTGATGTGCCATCACTTTGGTTGAGGTCAGAATGAGGCACCCATGTGACCAACAAGGAGGAGGTAAAGCGTGCAATCCCCTCTTTGTTGATAACATGGTGGGGTGACCCATTCTGATCTCAGCAGAAGAAACAGTGCTCTGGGCAGGCTCTTGCAGGGAAATGCTTGGCTAGCAAGGCTGTGGCAGGGGTGGCACGAAGCAGGATGGGCCAACAGGGCCGGTGTGGTGTTGGCTTGGTTGGCTCATGTGCACAACAATGTGGTGTTGCACCAGATTCTGCCAGGCGCATGTGTTCTCTATCATAGTCAGTCTAGGGCTAGTCCACGGCATAATACTCCAGAGTGGCTCTGGATTAAGAAGCCAGTGTGGATGTGCCAGGTCACAGCAGTATATCTGCAGGAAAGAATGCAAATGATGCAATAAAATGAGATGGGAAAGTAGGATCCTATTCTAGCTGATCCTAATGTAGCTGCATGTACCTCCCTACAACAGTCAAGGTAAATGGCAGCTGCCTCCAGAATGTGTGAACTGTATGTATATTGTTAGTTTTGAATGAAAACAGTTGCTGAAACATGTTGAATTACCCGTCTGTTTTCATGGTGCAGGAACCTATTTTTTCCTCATGTTACTTCAGCTTCTGGTATCAAAGTTTCTGCTAAAGGACATGTACTGTACTTTATTAATTGAGTTACAGTGGTAAATTCTTAAGCATATGCAGTAATTTCAAAATTTTTAGGCAGAAATGTTCTGTAATGAAAATCTACTTTTTAAAATAATAATGCAGTGAACTTTAGTTGTAATCTGCACTTATCTATGATGTCATTCCTGAAATGCAAAGTCTTATGCACCTTGGCTCCCAGCTTGATTTAGTCATCCATAGCAGGTTACAAAGGCACTACTTGGTCATAATCATGAGTCTCAAAAAAAATTGTCATTCTTGACTTCTGGGAAGTATATTTCCCTTAAAAGCTGGAAAGGTGTGCCAGGTTGTAACAGAAACTGGGTCTGTTCCAACAGCTACCATCCCCTTTCAATTTGCAAGATGATTCTGGACTTCAAATTAATCTATGGTATATTGATTTCCAATTTATTTAAGAACTTGGTTAATAAGAAAAGCATTTTTCTTGATAGAAAGGAAGGATATCGATGTAATTTATGGACAAATCTCACTGAGATCAATGTGCTTATTACCAAACAAGATCATGTAAATTATGTTAAATTATTAGAGAGTTTGAAAGCATTACTCAGTTCATATGTGTCCCTCTTTAGCCTCTCTCTGTGTGTGGACTACTCCCAGAATGCTTCAGCCAGCATGACCAGTGGCCATGTTGACAGGGGTTTTCTGGGAATTACAGCCCCCAAAAGTAAAATTTCAAAGCTCTGGATTTCAATTTGTGATTATTTCTGAGTTGTAAGCTCAATTAAAGAGATGTAATGTGATATAACGGTTTGAACAGGGGACTAGGACTCTGGAGACCAGGACTTAATTCCCAGCTCAGCCATAGAAATCCACTGGGTGACTTTGGAAAAGTCACAGACTTTCAGCCCCAGAAAACCCTGTGACAGGTTTAGGGTTGCCATAAGTAAAAAAAAAAGACTTGAAGGCACAGCAAAGCTCACCCACAGGGCAGATTAGGTTGATACAGCAAAATAAATACACATTTGTTCTTTTATTCTGCATGTGCACACCATAGATCAGAATGAAAATCTACCACTTGAAGAAACACTATTTGCATTGTTGCAACTTGTTCTCACAGTATATCCAATACTTCTCTGAACATTATTAGATATTATTAGTTTTTGCTATTTATAATAATAATAATAATTAATAATAATAATAATAATAGTAATAATAATAATAATAAATTTTTATTTCTAGCCTGCCCCTCTGAATGGGCAATTGGGGCAGGGTACAAGAGAAGTTAAAAACCTTCACAATTAAGATATCCAATCCCATTCCCAACTCCCCCCCCCCCTTAAAAAAGGATTAAACCAGAACAAGTTAAAACAATTACAAATAAACAGAATCAACAATGTCAAGCTAAAAAACTCCCTGAGCTGTTTAACAGGATGGAGACTAGGAACTAGCAGGAGGTTTAGAGCCAGGAATGTTAAACATTTTCCGGGAAGACCTGCTGAAAGAGATGCATCTTCAAGGCTTTCTTGAAGCCGTCAATAGATGGAATAAGACACATCTTGTCCAGCAGGCCATTCCAAAGCTTGGGGGCGACCGCTGAAAAGGCCCTCTGGGAGGTCTGCACCAACCTGGTCTTCCTGGGCTGTAACAGATTCCTCCCAGAGGATCGTAGTGTGCGGGGGGGGGGGGGGTGTCATACAGGGAGAGGCGGTCCCTTAGATATTGTTATTATGATTGCCTTGTTATACATTGTATTCCTATATATTTGCCCCTCCCCTCCCCCTGGGTATTATGCTATGTTTTGCATTTAATTGGTGTAAGATTTGAACTTGCATTGAGGGACTGGGAAAGGATTATTTATGAACTCTACTTGATTGTTTATGTTTTTTGTTTGTTTGCTATTTTATTTAGATTGTCTACTGATTATTGATTTTGTTGCTTGTATTGGTCAGGGGATTGGGATGAGATTAATTTGTATTTTATTGGAATTTTTTGTATTGTATCTTTTTTACTGTTGTTAGCCGCCCGGATTCCCTTTGATTGGGCAGGATAGAAATATATATATATATATATATATATATATATACAGTATATTATTTATTTATTATTTGTGATGTTATCTGTGGCTCACATTCCCATCCACAATTCTTTCTAAGCCTTCTTCCTTAGCTCTTTGCAACCCCATTTCCCAACATCTAAATCCCTCCATCCATGCCACTTTTGGTGCTCTTTGTTGAAGCGTCTCTACTGGGATCCTTACAAAATTCCCATTTAAAGAAATGCATTATCCTCTCAGATCCTTACAAAACTTCACTCAAGTCCTAAAATCACCATGCTGAACCTGTCCTTCACCCTCTTAACATTCACCTGTGTCCCTTTCTCCATAGCTAGCTATTTTTGCACTTGCTAAAGAAACACATATGACTCACAGTTTAATTCATGATATTTTGGGCTGGCATTTGTCTTCCACTGTAAAGGGATTAGTTAAACACCTACACAATTTTCTGAGCCCATGTTTAACTAAACCACTGTTTATTAATTGCTAGCCATCTTCTAAACCTTATCAACATTAAAATCTTCTGGAAATATACTTCTAATACCTTTGAGGTGTTTTTGGAAGACAGTGTTTGTTTTAATCCTTTGATTCATCTAAAAAAAATTACTTATTGGTTAAGCACCTCCATTTTAATCACCAAATTGCCTAAGCTCTTAAGTTGCCAAGTAGGCTGGGATGGTCACAGCTCAGTGTATAAAAGATCCCTGCCATGAATCTTTTAAGACTGTGTATCTGATGAAATGTGCAATCAGACATCCATCCACATTAAAACTTATCATATAGTGTTGCCAGCTTTTCAAAATAGCAACAAGGAACAGTCAAAATTCATGATAGGGTCAGCAAACAGGGCATAGCTATTAACATGCTTGTGTTCGATCTAAATATCAAATAAAAGCATTGATTTCATTTAATCTAGCCATGTATTTCTCTAAAAAGAACATACTGTCCACATTCATAAATTACATGATGCACAAATTTCTGTCTTTGTGACAGGCCCACGCTCTATTGTACAGAATTTTTGGCATCTTGTTCAGTCTACATAATAGTAAAGACTTTCTAATGCTCATACTGTATAGGGTTTATGGCTGATAATATGGGACACCTGTCAGTCCTATAGGGAACAAGTTTCAGTCCTTCAAATAAGGGACGTACCATATAATTGGGGATACTTGTCAACCCTACTTGTCAATGAAAGTATGTTCTCTACCAATGAGGCCCTTTCTCAATTGAGAGAGATGTGATAAATTTGAGTGTTTTTATTTCTTTACTCATTTTTTAGTCAGATACCATATTGACTGAATTCTCTATGCATTTCATATCGTTTACATGTCTGCACAGCACACTCCAAATACATTATGGCCCATCTGTGCAGGAAAACACCCATGGGCTTACAAATTGTGGCAGCCAAAGGGAATTACTGCATCTTATAGAGAATTATGTGGCTAATAATACAGCTCTTTAGAGGGTTATCTCTCCAGAAATATCCACGCTTCTGAAAAGCAAAACTAATTGCTGAAGCCAGCAACTCAAGGAAGAACAATGAAAAGAAAGTCCATGGGCAGGGAGATCATAGAATCATAGAATCACAGAGTTGGAAAAGACCACAAGGGCCATCCAGTTCAACCCCCTGCCATGAAGGAATTCCCAATCAAAGTATACCCAACAAATGGCCATCCAGCCTCTCCTTAAAGACCTCCAAAGAAGGAGACTCCACTATACTCCGAGGGAGTGTGTTCCACTGTCGAACAGCCCTTACTGTCAGGAAATTCCTCCTAATGTTGAGGTGGAATCTCTTTTCCTGGAGCTTGTATCCATTGTTACGGGTCCTGTTCTCTGGAGCAGCAGAAAACAAGCTTGCTCCCTCCTCAATGTGACATCCCTTCAAATATTTGAACAGGGCTATCATATCACCTCTTAACCTTCTCTTTTCCAGGCTAAACATCCCCAGCTTCCTAAGTCGTTCCTCATAGGGCATGGTTTCCAGATCCTTCACCATCTTAGTCGCCCTCCTTTGGACCCGCTCCAGTTTCTCCACATCCTTTTTGAATTGTGGTGCCCAGAACTGGACACAGTATTCCAGGTGGGGCCTGACCAAAGCAGAATAGAGTGGCACTATTACTTCCCTTGATCTAGACACTATACTTCTATTGATGCAGCCTAAAATTGAATTGGCCTTTTAAGCTGCTGCATCGCACTGTTGACTCAGATATCTGAGCTTGCCTGCAAAATATATCCTTCCCATCATAACATCTTTACTCAGGACTGAAACAACATGCAGGCATCTGACTAACATCTCCAATTGTTTTTTCCCTCCTGTTTGGTTTGTAACATTTTGCCTGATGAAAAAGCCCATGGAGCCTTGAAAGCTTGCAACAAGTGTATTGCACATTTTGGTTGGCCAATAAAGGTATCACTGATGGATTTTTGCTCGTATTTGTTAAATGGTCAACACAGCTACCCCTGAATGATTGCCAATAGTCTGAACATTGTGTCACTTTTGTGACAGCCCCTGTGAAGGCAGAAGACAGGAGGCTTCCTAGATGGATATTTTTTAATCGTTATTTAATGTTTCTAACTAAGCAGCAAGGTCATCCACTCCCTAGAACAATAAACACAGAAAGAAGTCCTGGATCTTTAATGAGTTTACAACATAGCTTTTTTCTTTTTAATATTACTACTACTTCCTCAGATGCATTTGAACCAAATGCATCTGAGGAAGTAGAGTGAAGTCTATGAAAGCTCATGCTGCCAATTTCTTTCTTGCAGTTAGTCTCAAAGGTGCTACAAGATCTCGCCACATACTGATTCGACAGACCAACATGGCTATATCTTTGTATGGAGACCGGGTTGCCAGGTTAGCATCAGTTTTTAGGAAAACTACAGCATTAGGAGGGGGGAAAAGCACAAGATTTAAAGAATGTGGGGTAAGTGGCCAGCTTTATAACCAAGCAGCAGGGTTTTGCTCTCTGACATTTTGCTGTCTGAGAAGCAATGCCCTGTTTCCCTTAATTGAGGTGCATAACAGCCAAAACCAGTCAAGCTCCCAAGGTAAAAAAAATCCTACAACTATGGGGAAAAAGAAGCAACGAGAATAATGGAAGTAACTAACATTTTTGTCCTCTTTTGTGACACCACAAATCAAGAGGCCAAGGAAGCAGATTCAGAAGCATGAAAAATCGACACCATCAGGCAGCTACCCAAATTACCAGAATTTCTTAAGGGTGACCTTCCCAGGGTATTTCGGACCCTCTCAATAAGTGGTGACCACTCCATGCTCTGGGCTGTATATAGCAACACTCATCTAATCACTAGTGGCTTCTGTATCAGGAAGGCAATGAATCTACTTCAGGTCTTAACCTGAACTTTAAAAGAATTCTACAAACTTATTTGGGGGAACTGAGCAGAGCAGTGGAGGACAGGGACTCTTGGAGATGTCTCATCTACAGGGTCACTATTGGTCAGGATCAACTTGTGGGTGGATAACAACAACAACAAATTCAGCACCTTGGGTAGCTTTTTTTAAAGTTCATACCAGTTCCTAAAGCAGAATCACCACCTCATTGACATGAAAGCCACTAGAAAAGGAAAGGTGAACAGCAGTGCTCTAAGCTATCTCTCTGTGTTGTGTGCTTTCAAGTTGTTTCTCACTTATGCTGACCTTAACACAAACCTATCGTGGGGTTATCTTGGCAAGATTTGTTCAGAGGAGGTTTTGGCATTGCTCTCCCCTGAAGCTGAGGTGATGTGGTCTCCCAGTGGGTGTTATGGCTGAGATGGGAACTGAATCCTGGTCTCCAGAGTCATGGTCCAACACTCAAACCACTATGCCATATTGCTTGTGGGTGAGGCAATGTAAGTATTGCTTACATTCTGCACCCCCAAATGAATTTTTCCTTCATGTCCCAAGTTTCTAGCACTGCAGTAACTTAAAACTTCAGTTGAGCATTTAGAAATAGCATTTAAGCCACCAAAGAAAAGGAGCTGTCAAAGTTACCAAGGGAATGCAATCACAACACATGTAGGCATTCTAGGTGTGAACAATTTCCAGCATCACATTCTCTGCAATGTGAGATATCTGGGGACTGCAGAAAAATTCTAAATGTGTCCCTCAAATTCTTATGGGAGGCAATGCCTTCATTTTGACACACCCACCCACCTACATCTCTGGTAAACTGGAGGAGAGAGCAAGTAGATGGGATGGATGGTGGGGACCACTGCTCACCCATCTCCCCTGTTGTGAAATAATCCAGTCTGAGACCTTTTTAACTGCCCTGGCTCAGTGCTAGGGAATCCTGGAAATGGTAGTTTGGTGAGACATTTAGCCTTCACTTTCAGACAGCTTTGGTAGCACAATAAATTACAATTCCCAAGATTCCCTGGGCTGTCAAAGCGGTCTTAAACTGGATTAGTTCTGCAGGCTCTTTTGAACCTTAGGCATGCTCAAAATGGAAGACATTTTGGAAACTCCTCCTGGACAGAAGGTTGAAATGGAGGGCATGTCCTGGTGGAAAGGGAGGACACCTGGACGGCCTGCAAGTACAACCTAGGCCTGCTGTGTCCTACAGAGAGAGAGAGAGAGCAGGAGAGCAAAAAAGAAATACTAGCTCTTCCAGTTCCAGCACTGCTCTCCCCCCCCCCCCAGTGACCTAGATAAATGGGGCCAGCACTGGTGTGTCATGCAAGTGAGAGAAAGCCTCCTTTGCCTCATTACTGGGCAATGCAACTCTCTAGGCAATGCAAAAAGGGAGCCTTGGGCTCCCTGGTGCTGCATCCATACTGCAGAAATAATCCGGTTCAACCCCCACTTTACTGCAATTCCCAGAATGCCATAGCATGGAGCCAGGACAGTTAAAGTGGGGTTGAACCGGATTATTTCTGCAGTGTAGATGCAGCTTGGGCCACTGGAAGAGAGCCAGAAGGAGCCCAGGCCAGCCATTCACTAGCTGTTTCCTAATCCCTGCTTCTGGGCTGCCAGAAAAGAAAGCTGGGAAGCCATGCACCCACTTCCACACCTACTTTTGTTCAAAGATATAGCAGTGTTAGTCTGGAAAACCACTATGTTTACACCACATGTTCTATGTCCTCACCACAGAGGAGAACCATGCACTGCAAAATGGAAGACATTGCAGAAAAACAGAGGACATGACCAAAGAAAAGCTTTAAAAAAAAACAACCCGTAGGGCCCATACAGACAGACAGGCCAAAATAAAGCTGCTTCGAGTCACTTTGGAGGTATGCTGTTTAAATGATGCATGTGTCCTAAGAGGCACCAAAGCCACGCTCCATTTAAACAGCATACCTCCAAAGTGACCCGAAGCAGCTTTATTTTGGCCTGTCTGTAGAGGCCCGTAGAAATATCAATAGATGCTTCTCAGGTGGACATTGTGGCATTTCTCCTTGACAGAAGATGGAAATGTAGGGCAGGTCCTGGAAAAGAAGGATGCCTGGTAACTCGGGTTAGGCCAGTCCCTTCCTCTCAAATATAGCCTGACAGCACTTGGTGTTCCTGGGAGGTCTCCCACTCAAGGACCAAGCAGGGATGACCCTGCTTAGCAGCCAAGATCAGACAGCCTTTAGGGCATGTAGAGAGCTAGCATGGCATAGTGGTTTGAGCGTCAAATTATGACTGGAGACCAGGGTTCAGATCCCGGCTTGGCCACAGAAATTACTGGGCAACCTTGGGCAAGTCACATGCTCTCAGCCTCAGGGAAAAGCAATGGCAACCCAACCGCTAAACAAATCTTGCCAAGAAAAGCCCATGATTGGGTTGCCTTAGGGTCACCATAAGTTGGAAAGGTCTTGAAACTACACAGCAACGTTTACTTTTGAGGGCCAATATATTTTATGCTGTTATTTTGTAACCAAGATTTTTCAACACAATCCATTTAGCAGGAGGCTTCTGCAAGATGACAAGGCTGCTTTTCATCCAGCATGGTGCAGTGGTTTCAGCACTGGATTACTACTCTGGAGACCAGGGTTCAATTCCCAACTCAGTCATGGGTGACCTTGAGAAAGTCACTATCTCTCAGCCTCAGGGTAAGGCCATGGCAACCCTCCTCTGACGAAACTTGCCAAGAAAACCCCTTGATAGGTTTGACTGTGGAGAGACTATGACTCTGGACACCAAGGTTCGATTCCCAGCTCGGTCATGGAAACCCACTGGGTGACTCCCCCCACCACCCCCGCCAAACACCATCATATTTATTTGTATCCCACTCTTTTCCCAGAACTGGGACTCAGAGCAGCTCACAACATTAAAAGAACAGTACAATTAAAAACATAGAAAAGTGGTACATTAAAATGGAATTCAATTATTATAATATTAAAATAGATGGCTAAGAGCAAGTCACACTCTCTCAGCCTCAGTGGAAGGCCATGGTCAACCCTCCTCTGAAGAAACTTGCCAAGAAAACCCCATAATAGGCTTGAGTGTTGGGACTATGATTCTGGAGACCAGGGTTCAAAACCCAGCATGGCCACGGAAACCTACTGGCTGACCTTGACCATGTCACACTCTCTCAGCCTCAGGAGAAAGCCATGGCCAGCCCTCCTCTGAGATCCTAGCATGGCCATGGAACCCTCCTGGGTAAGCTTGACCAAGGCACACTCTCTCAGCCTCAGAAGGCCATGACCAACCCTTCTCTTGAAAACTTGCTTAAAAAAAAAAGACCCCATGGTAGGTTTGAACGTTGGGACTAGGACTCTGGAGACCAGGGTTCAGATCCCAGGATAACCCTGGACCCCCCCCTCCTGGGTAAACTTGACCAAGTCACACTCTCTCAGCCTCAGGGGAAAGCCAGGGCCAACCTCCTGCCAAGAGGTGGTCATACATGGGAAAGGAAGGCACACAGCACCCCCAGACATCCAGAGGGGGTGGGCTGAAGCTCCTTACCAGGTACCAGATGCCAAGGATGATGGTGCCAGTGCGGACATGGCAGCACAAGCAGCAGCTGTTGGAGTAGAAGCGAGCCCAGGGGGAGCCCAGCATCTTCATGGCGGTGCCTTGAGAGCCCTCCAGCCTGTGCCTTGGTGGTGGTCCCTTTCTTGGCTCCTGTGGTGGTTGCTGTGGTTGTGATGGTTGTTGTTGTTGCTGCTGCTGCTGCTTCTTCCAACAGTGGCCAAGCAGGGGTTGGAAAGGACCTGCTGCCCTTGCTAGCAGCTCAGGTGCGACTCCTCCAAGGATGCAGCAGCCTCACCTGTCCAGCAGCCTCACCTGGCTCAGCAGCAGACTCTCACCTGGATGCTTGCTGCGCAGTGGATCATCCTCTCTGAGATCAAAGCTGGGAGGAAGGGGGGGGGGAATACCTCCTTTCCATGACGTCATGGCTTCCTCCACTAGGGAGGGGAGGAGCCTTGGGTCTCAGCTGGACCAATCAGGTGTGATTTCCACCCAATCAGGTGGGAAAAGGGATTTGCTGCAGGGCTGATCCAAGGGCGACACTTGCAGGGGGAGGGTGCGGAGTGCACCAAGTGACACCCTCCATGGGGATGCCTCTGTGTCTGTGTGACACCACTGCTCCTGCATCTGCATTTTTTGGGCTGTGGCATTTAAAAAAAAAATACTGTAAAGATGGTGTGAGTGGGGTGAGGGCTCTGGGGGAGGAAAAAAGAGAGGGCCTAGGTTTTTGGTTTTTTTTTAAATTACATTTCAAAAATTTCAAAAAATTTATTTTTTTTAAT
The DNA here is from genome assembly GCA_034509955.1 of Urosaurus nigricauda. Classification (NCBI taxonomy): domain Eukaryota; kingdom Metazoa; phylum Chordata; class Lepidosauria; order Squamata; family Phrynosomatidae; genus Urosaurus; species Urosaurus nigricauda. The sequence continues at coordinate 224,452,038 of JAOEGL010000004.1, read as the reverse complement.
TACAATTTCCAATGGAATTCTGGGATTTGTAGTTGGTTGTGGCAACAGAGTGGAGGAGCAAATCCCTAAATTTCAGTATTAATTCATTTTATTATTATTTATTATTATTATTTTAAAATCACATTGTACCAAATTTTGATGTTTTAGGGGAAAGAGGGAATATTCGGGATATATGGGGTATTGTATGTTTTCTTTTTAAAATAAGTAAAAATAAAAAATAAATAAAAATAAAGCTGTTGTTGTTTTCACTCCAACAGCATGAAACTATGGTCCAAAACACACTGCAGAAATAATCCAGTTTGAGACTGCTTTTATCACCCTGGGCTCAATGCTTAGGAATCCTGGAAACTGTAGTTTTGTGAAACATTGAGCTCTGGTGTCACAACAAACTACAATTCCCAGAATTCCCTAGCAAAGAGCCAGGGCAGTTAAAGTGTCTCGAACTAGATTATTTCTGCAGCATGTTTTGGACCTATGTCTACCGGTATGTAAACACCTTTATTCTGTGTGTTCACTCAGCCCTCCATATTTCCAGACTTTTCTTTATCTCCAGATTCAAGCATCCACAGTTTGAAAATATCTTTTAAAATATATGAATTCTTTTAGAAGTCCAAGGCACAGATTAAAGCAACACCACGTTTAATACACACACACACACATATCAATTTTATATAAGGGACACCATTGTGCTATGCCATTGTATTTAGTGGGACTTGAGCATCCACAACAATAGACCAACAAATACACAACATCAGTTAGAGATACATCAGTTTAAAAGAACAAACAAGACACATACATATTAAAACAATCACATTTAAATTTCATCATTTAAAATGTACAACGTAAAAAATCAACTGGATACTACAATGACACCCAAAACTCACAAAACAGCATGCAAAGGATCTTGCATCACCTTTGGGATTAACTGAGAGAAGTTGGTAGCATGAGCTTTCATAGACTGCAGCCTACTTCTTCAGATGCATTTAGTGAAGTGGAAAGCCCAAGGACAGACTTAGAAAGCAATCTGTGTGTGAGAATGTCCATAGGAATGCAAAATTGTGTGGAGTTTTGGTATGGTGATGAGGTAACAAGTTCAGTTTTAAGGGGGCAACATTCTTATTCCTTGGGTCAGTGTCCTCCTGTTCCCTCATAGGGTTACACTGCCCCTGAAATCTCAGGTTTGCAGCTTGAGTGTGCTCCTGGACTCATCTCGGAGTCTGCTGTATCCAGGAAGGCATCCACACTATTAAAACTAGCTGCATCTGTTCCTTGAGAATTCAGATCTGGCTTTGATGACACACGCCTTGATGACATCCCATTTGCATGACTGTAATGTGCTCTGTGTGGGGCTGCCTTTGGAAAGTGCTTGGAAATTTCAGCAGATCTAAAATGGTGCATCCAGTCTGTTGACCAGATATAGGGATCATGAGACCCTCCTGTTGAAACAGCTACAGTGGCTACCAGTCCATTTCCAGGCAGAATTCAAAGTGCAGTTTTTTGAGCAGCTAATATCCCAGAGGACAGGATCAAAATTCAAAATGACTTCAATAGCTAGAAAGCTGGGCCAAAGCTAACAAAATGAAATTCAACATGGAGAAATGTAAGGTTAAGCACTTAGGATGGAAAAATCAAATGCAGAGATATAGGATGGGGACACCTGGCTTAAGGAGACTATGTGTGAAAGGGATCTAGGAGTCCAAGTAGACAAGAAGTTGAACATGAGTCAATAGTGTGATACAGCAGCTAAAAAGGCCAATGTGATTCTAGGCTGCATCAATAGAAGTATAGTGTCCAGATCAAGGGAAATAATAGTGCCACTGTAGTGTGCTTTGGTCAAGCCCTACCTATAATATTGTGTCCAGTTCTGGGCACCACAATTCAAAATGGATGTTGAGAAACTGGAGCGTGTCCAAAGGAGAGAGACTAAAATGGTGAAGGGTCTGGAAACCATGCTTTATGAGGAATGACTTAGGAAGCTGGGGATGTTTAGCCTAGAGAAGTGAAAGTTAAGAGGTGATATGATAACCCTGAAGAGATGTCATATTGAGGAGGGAGCAAGCTTGTTTTCTGCTGCTCTGGCAAACAGGACCCAGAACAATGGATGCAAGCTACAGGAAAAGAGATTCCACCTCAACATTAGGAGGAATGTCCTGACAGTATGAGCTGTTTGACAGTGGAACACACTCCCTTAGAGAGTGGTGGAGTCTCCTTTCCCTGGAGGTCTTTAAACAGAGGCTGGATGGCCATCTGTCGGATATGCTTATCCATTTCACAAAGCACTGCTATGCATATGGATTCTCTCCCATCTGGCAGCTGATGTAATTGAATTGCTCTAGAAATGTAAGTGCATTTGCAATGAATGGCAATAGGGATGTGGCGTCTGGCTGGGAGGTTCTTCCACAGGCATGCCTTTGCAGCGATTCTGACCTTGATTACTTAAAAGGAGATGCAAAATGAATTCAAGCTGGAGAAGCTGATAATGAAGTCTGTGGGGGTGGGAGGAAGGAAATGTTATCTGCACTCCACAATTATCAGTCATCTATTCTTAGAATTTATATGATAGCAAGATGTCTAGAAGGGCATCTAATTAAATGCACCTCACTGTGTAGGAGAGGGTATCTGCATTTTGCAATTGAAAGTCATCATAGAGTTGGATGGGACTACAATCAAGTCCAACCCCAGCCATACAGAAATAGGCAACTAAACCATTCTGGAACGATGGTCATCCAACATTTAAAGACCTCTGAGGAAGAAAAGACCATCACCTTCTGAGGCACTTATTCCACTGGTGAACACATCTTAATGTCGGAAATTTTTCCCAATGCTTAGATGTAATCTTTTTTCTTGTAATTTGATCCCATTGGCTTGTGTTCTAGTCTCTGGAGTAGCAGAAAATAAGTTTGGTCCATTTTTAACAACACATCCTTCCAAATATTTAAAGATGGATATCACATAATGTCTCAAATCTTGTATTATCGAAGCTAAACATACCTAGCTCAATAAAGTATTCCTCACAGAACTTGATTGTCAGATCTTTTACCACTTTGGTCACCCTATTCTGGATACATTCCAGCTTGCAATATCCTTCTTGAACAGTAATGCCCAGAACCGGACACAATATTCCAAGGAGGTCTAACCCAAGTTAGCTCTATATTATCTCTCTCAGTCTGGACAAAAAAAAACTGCTTTAACTGTCATGACTACATCCTGCAAGGATTTGAAATTTGGGGAAATGCTTAGAATGCTTTGCTAAAGAAGTCCAGTGTTGAAGACTAGAGAGTCCACTAGAGCTCTAAGTACTTTACCCGCATAGAAATAAAAAGATTCTAAGCGAGTTTAAATCTGGGCACAAGAAAATTCTGAAGAAAATCCCAAGAACAGAGGCAGTTGGGTCACAACCAAGGTCACTGAAAGCAATTATTTATTAATAAAGAATGAAATTGAGTCTGTCACACATCAGGGGAATTAAAATTTAATGTTCAAAATACATCAATACTGTAGGTTTTAAAATGCAACAAACACAAAATTAGTGAAAAACAGAGATGTACAAGATGGTCTTGAAGGATATCATTGCAGGCAGCACCCACTCCCTGTTCATGGCCATTTGGGGACTGGGACAAGGGGCAATAAAAGATAGGTAATAAAATTTAAACTCTGTTTGCAAAAGAAAATTTCCCTTGAGATCCAGGCTGCTCCTGACCTGTGCGAAGATGACTGCTCCTTTCTTAGGCAGAGAACATTGATTTCTTGAGAAGTCTCTGTACAGTTACATCTGGAAAAAACTTTTAGGTGCTGCATAGATAAAACTTGCCAATTGTAGCCTCGATGAAAGTTTTACTTTTTATCAAGATAAAAAAGCCTCAGAGAATTAAGTCCCAGCCTATTGCTCAGCTTCATGGTAGCTGAAATTTCTTTATGGAAACTATATATCCTGCTTCTCCCAGGACTTGTTCAGTTTGCCTCACTGTTTCCACATGTATTTGAGGATCATTATATGAAATATGTGTGTGTCCAACATATACTATCTGGGATGTATATAGTAGATGTACTACGTCAGCAGTCAATAAGGCAGAATTATTCAAATATCCCATGGGTAACCTTTTCCAGGGAAATTAACATTCTGCTCAGATAAAACAGGGAATCTAGTACAGTACTGTAATCTTCTGAATTACATATTGCATGAGTCAAAACCCATTTGCAAAGTCTCAAATAATTTTATACTGTCCTCAGTATTCTGTAATGAGGAACTGTCATGATAGTTCTATGTTGCCACCAGCTGTGTTCTTCAGTTCAAGATCCTGTAATTGATGTATATTCTCCATTGATTAGCCCCTAGCTTTGGTACAGGGAACAGGGCTAAACTCCATTGGTGAGGCTTGTCTGACTAGCACATGCCCTTTCACTAGATCATCTATTATTTTTTATATGGTTGCTATTGCCTTCCTGTTCACTGCATATTGCTTCTGTTTCACAGGAGGTGCTATTTCCAGATCTCTCATATGACAGAGATCTTTGTGATGGCCCATTTGATTGGTCCATTTTTGCAAATATTAAGGATTCTTTTCCAGGTAATCGACTATTATTTCCTTTTGTTCTTCTGGTAAGTAGCGTTTCTCTCTCTCTGCATCTTTAAATTTGCAGGAAGCTCTATAGAATCTGACAACTGCAAGGCTTCCCCTTATCTTCATAGGCCAATAAAAAAAATCTGTATTGTATAGCTTATCTACAAGGGCTGTTTGAATGTCCAATTCCACCTCATTAAATGTAAGTCACTTGTGCCAATGTCCACGAGCCTTTAGATACAAAGCAGCCATTACCTCATTCTAGCTGCTACACTCATTCTGCCAGTGCAGTGAGGCCAAACTAGCGTATTAATCAGTCTTTTATGCTGTTGGCTGAAGGGATTGGAACCATCTACTGCTGCCATATTTCTTGGAGATCTACACTGCCACATCTTTCAGACCTGACAGTGGACTCACAACATGTCTTACAATTTATGTAGGGAGGCCTTGAAGTATCTCCCTATGTTCTTCTGGGACAGATGGTGGTATTTATATACCTAAGGGATATGCATTGGCATGTTAGGACTTCATATTAATTGGCCCAATCATTTTCTGTGGTCATCTGTTGTTCTGGAGTCAGTGGGATGAAGTTTCTTCCTTCATTAACCCAAGGGTCTGTGGCTCTTACGGCTACTGAACCATATTTTGTTGTACCTGGTGGATGCTCTGGCCTAGCTCATAGCCAGGCTGCTACTTGAGCTTCATTGGGACATCACCTGGTCATACATATATTCATGAGCATAGTTACATCTTCTTCCCCTATGCTGCCCCTATATATCATGGTATATCTATATTACATCAACCACTCACTATTTGTCATCTCAAAGGTGATGAATTCACCGCCAGCAGGCTCTTATTTGTGACCATGAAAGGCAGGTGAAAAAACCCTCCTTGTTTGCAAAAGGCAGTGGCATTACTCAAGTTGCTTCCTTCTCATGTCACAAAACCAGGGAGATTCTAATCCTGGCTTCCTAACTCTTCCTCATTAGGGACATTTTCTTGCTGCAGCTCCTCACAAGGGTTTCAAACCAGTATTTAAGACGTTAGGGGCTACTGCAGTTCCACCTGTCTCTGCTTCAGGGCTATATAAGCTAATGCTCCTTCCCCTATATTAGTCTAATAAACCTCACAAACTTGTTGCACATAGGAAGCTTCCTTTTTAAGTATTGCTGAAATACATTAACCTTTTATATTCTCTCTGCAGCATCAGTAAGTTTAGACAAGAACTCAAGGTCAAAGACGGACAGTAGTTTCCTGTTCTAAAGCCAGATTGACGTCTTTAATTACTATGAAACTTCATAGAGACTGAATGGATTTGTCCAGCTAATGCTTTTTTCTCATTACAGAAAGCTCTTGGCTTTCCTCCATTGTTAGCTGATTCTCCTCTTAGATTCCTTTCAAGGAGCCTTTCATGCTGGAAGATTGATTGCTGAAATAAAACCATCTAATTTTCCATCTCTCATTTTAAAAGATCTACTGCACACTATTCTATAAATTTTGTTTTAATTCTACTGAAATAGTATTCTATTTGGCAACATTTCAATGTCCATTTTAAAAAGTACAGAAGAAACATGGGACACTGCTTTAATGTGCTTGCTATCTTAAAGGACTTACTGGACAATCCTGTGCATGTCTATGCAAATGTCAGTCCTATTAAGAGCTTGCTTCCAGTTGTGCATCCGATTGTCCAGGCTCTGGATACCACAGATTGCCAAAACCTGTCAGCCAGATACCATTATCAAAATATTTATTATTCTTGGCTGTAAGAATGGGATTCATTTGCTGCAACACAAGATGAAAAGATGCATTTTGATAATATCCACCAGCCTATGTGTATTAGCTAGAACCTCTGCATATTAACTCAGGGGCATGTCCTATAAAAATTAGCAAGTCTTGTCTTCTAAATAGGTGGAAGTAAGACTATATTCAAGTTACTCAAGTTCGTCTCAAAGATGCTACAATATCCCTTTCCAAATCAAGGTAAAAGGTCATGCATGAAGATGAATGTGGGGAACAAGCACACTAACTGTTTACATTTTATTGGTTTTGATAGGATTAATCACAGTCCTCAGATGGGCTCTTAATGTTAGTGCAAAAGGTGGCCGGGGCCTAAGTCCAGAGAAAGAATTAAAGTACTTGGAAAACAGGATACATTTAGAAAACCCAAGAGGTGTTAAGAGGCCAACAATGATGGATACCAAAAGATGATTTTTACAGAAACCAAGGGACTACACTACTGTACACAAACATTTATGATCTCTACATCTTGATAACAGAAAGGTTTATTATAATCACTGGTTAAATTAGATTGTGGATTTTAGCTACATTTCCTTCCACAGAAGCTGGAAACCCAACCAAATGTAAATCATTTCTGAGGATTGCCATATCAGAGGACATTCTAGATCCCTGCTCCTATTCACTCAGAGGACATTCTATGTCCCTGCTTATTCAGTAGTTTTGCATCATTTTATTTTACTGTATTTGACAAACAGGTCAAGATCAGGGCCTACATTGGATCCAAAATAGAAAGCAAAATGTACAGCAGAAATACCATGTGAATTAACCACCTTGAGGCCTTCATAACCTTAAAATAAATATGCAGAGACTAACTGAAAGAAAGAAGATGACACCATGAGCTTTCATAGACTTTCTGAGCATCTGAGGAAGTAGACTGAAGTCTACCAATGCTCATGCTGCCAACTTCTTTCAGTTAGTCTCAAGGGTGCTACAAGATCTCTCTACATACTGATTCTACAAATGCGGCTATATCTTTGAATTCTACCACCCTTAGTTAAATAAATAATAAATGAATATTAAATGCTAGGGATGGTAACAGTAATGAAGCAGTCAACAGTTCCAATTTACACAATTTTAAGTCCACAGCTGCTCCCTGAGCAGTCCTTGAGGGTTGTGTAACCCCATCCGCTTTTCCCTGCTGCCCAGATGATCAGATGAACTTGTGTGTTTGGGTATGAATCCATGACTTCCAACATTGCTATTTACCCACTGCCCATCCTGGTAAAGATTGCTCATAGATCACAACACGACATATGTACATGCCTGTGTGTGTGTGGGAATGAGTGTGCCTGTACAAGCACACATATATGGGTTTGTTTACATGGTACTTACTCCGAATTTCCCCCAGGCTCATTCATCCTGCTTTCACGATACAGGGCCTAAATCACAAATCAGGTGTGAAAAGTTTTCACAGCTTTTGCAGCCAATTTAGCACACACACCTCCAACCAAACTTGAAAGCCTTACCTTTTGCTCTGGGTTTTTGGCTCTTTCTGCAATGATGACTGGTGGCTTCCTTCCCACTTGGCCCGTTAACCACCCAGCACAGCTGCTAAGAGCACAAGTTGCTTTGAGATCAGAATGAGGAACCCTGGTTGATATCATGGCTTGGTGCTTTTTTGTGACCTCAGTAGGCAACAAACGAGGATTGTGTTATAAGCTGTTGTCACTTCAGATAGAGTACATAATGGGGGAATTTGGGGCCAGAATACTTTGGAGGCAACCTGGAGCATTCTTGCCATGGCTCCCTGTCAACACCAGATGGGACAGTGGCAGTGAATAGGCTGTGCATACTTGATTGACATAAAAGGCTCTAAACATGTTAAATTAATTAAATTCCAAGAGCTACCCTTTACTTATTACTAACAGCCTCAGAGGAGAAACTACTGTCACAGTGGGAAGCCTGTTGTACACAAGAAACAAAACATAGGCCTGATGTAACCTGAAGTTAATGTTATGAAATATCCTTTTATTAAAATTTTGGGAACATGTGGTCTGTGCCATGACCCCTAGCTGACCTCCTAGAGGGCCCGCAAAGGGAGAGAAACCACTGGGTAAGACAGTAAATTGCCTTGGAAAGACCAGCAGGGCCCCTAGAGATGGGAGTCACCAAACACACATTTCCATATCTCCCAGGTAAGACAATATCCTTGGCATCATATCTGATGAGCCAGTGATTAACTTAACGAATCAGCCATTAAGTCAGCTGCCCCTCCGAATTGTGTCCAAACCTAAGTGCATTGTACACAGATTATTTGCTCTTGGCTTAACAAAGTCCAGGCAATCAACAATTTTGTCTAAGTCTATCTAGTAGCTCCCGGATATGTTCAGCCCTATAAGAGACCCTGAACTTGAATCTCCTGTTGACGCTATCCTCAGAGTGCAGGCTGGTCCATGCCAGTTTGACCTCTGCTCATAGCTCCAGCGGCCCGCTTCCCCTCATCCCAGCGGTCGTGTCCATCATCCTCATCCACTTCTAAGGTAGTATTCCAGCGGTCTCTCTCTCTCTCAAACCTAACTCCCAATCTTACCCCTCTCTTTTCACTAGCATCGAACGTGTGTGTGTATGGCCCCTTTTGCTGTGTGTGGTATTTATGCTCCCAATAAACTGAGTATTTTCATTGGACTCATTTGGACTAGTGTCATCTCTCTTGCGGTTTGTCGGTGGACCTCTGTTAGACAATACTGGGACTGCGATTCTGGTGTAAGACTTTGTTAGGATCTTCTTCTCTGCATATTTTGAGCTAATTATAATTCCCCTAAGTGAGAGACTTCCTAACAGTAAGGCCTTGTCAGGACAGCCCCAGAATGCCCTCTGGTGGTGCTTTCTTCCATTTTAATTTCCCATAGTGCCCTCAAGTGAAGTGATACTGGGTATACTGTGGGAAACAGTCACTACCAACAGGTAAAGCCACAACCAGGGCCCAATTTGTGGGCCTGTTGGACTGCTATGACACTGGCTCTTGACCTGGAAAAGCAAAAGACTAACACTAAGCTATATAGAATTAAACAGGCACAGGGAAGTAAGTGTTAATAAAAGGGGAAAAGAGCAAGACTAAGAAGATATTTCTGCAAAGTTTTGAAAACTTACTTTAATGTATACATTCTTTAGTAAATTAAATAAGTCTATCTACTGTAATTCTTTTAAATTTAAAAAAACCTAGAAATACAGTTTTCATATTCTATCCACCTTGCACCAACTCTGTAACACACATGTATGAATTCTATACACTTTTCCTAAGAAAACGCCAAAAGAAAAAAGTCAAGGAAGATTAAAGCATGCAATGACTACCTAATTACATACCACATTTTTTGCAAAGTTGTGCATACAAACAATTTCAAAAATTACAAAACCCACGTGACTCTTTGGAAAACATTCCGTGCATTCATTATGAGGATATATTTAGCTGGCTTGGTTTCCACCACAAGGTGGCCATAAAGCAGGGGTGAACATATGTGAGTTTCCCATTAGCCCTAAGAAAAAGAGCTAATAATAGGAAATTATGAGAGCTGCAGAGCTAAAACATTTGGAGGGTCACAGTAGTCTATTCCTACCCAAAACCTATTGTAAACTACTGTGTGCAAATGTGGATGCTAGTTCTTATACACTAACAGAATTTATTTTGAACATCTTTTTTCAGCCTCCATTGTGCAATTTAGAAATTTCCCATGTTCTCCATGTTCTGAGTAGAAGCTTGCTTCATGACATATGGAGACCACCAGACATTTACTATTGCCTTCATCAAGGATGACCAAGATGTAGTTTCAACTCGAGCTAGAACAAAAGTGCAATACCAAAGACTGAGGGAAAGCCTGCAGTTCAAAGCAGAGAAATCCTAAAAGTTTTCAGAGAACTGGGTGGGTGGGTGAGTGGGGAGAGAACATTAAAAAGGCTGCCATTTATAATCGGTGTCATCAGTCAAACCACCATTTATGACTGTGATGCATGTGTATAAAGGGCATTTTTGGGTGCAGGGCAGCCAGTGTGAAATCCCATTAATTCTGAGGGGCTTTGACACACCTAGCTCTATACGGTAAACTAAGTAAGGTAAGCACTGGAAGTTAGTGTGCTGTTTTTTTTAAATGGAAAGTATCTCATGTTTCCTACCATCCAGTTTCTATACACCACAATATTCTGGGACTGAGAAAGCTTCTCAAAGACAGAGAAACCATCATTATTTCCATACATTTCCTAGACAATAATTCTAAACACTTTCTGCAGCAACTGCTCAAGACTGAGTTTTAAACAAGGGACACATTTTGGCAAAGACATAATGAAATGTGCTCTACAGGTCTAGGTTTAAGCAGAGTTAACTAAATTTTGCCAGTATTATGTTAGAAAGTACCTTCAAATTATCATCATACTATGGCATATGAAATGCTCCCACCAATGGTTTCATTATCAAAAACCACAAAAATGCCTCTAACATTATTTCATTATATATATACCTTTACCACCATGTAATTTTCCATCGAGTAGTGGTATGATGAAACACTCTTTTGAGGAAATACTGTTTAAGGGCTCTACCTAATACCAAAGACAATTAGAAGCAAAATTATCCATTTGTTTCATGGCTTTGCTGAACAATGTTTACCATTTCAGAAAGTTAAATCTGATGAAGTGTGGACCAATTTTTTAATCCTGGAAATGGATCAAATCTGCTAAAATGCCTATGAAGAAGGGAAAGAATTTATGCAAACAAACATGATTTCACATATTCAATATCCACTAAAAATGCTGAAAACTGTATTTCAGTACTAATACTTTCATGGACACATTAATTCTTGCTAAAAGTACTGTCTAAGTAAAACTTTCTTCCCATAAATAACACAATGCTATTGAGTTGCTCAATTTATTTTAACAAAACTGATTTAGAAATGTCACTGAATTAAACAAAACATCTGAACATGTAAACATCTGCCATGTTCCTGAAACAGGAGTTAATACCTGTGCACATTAGTATTCATTAGGAACACTATCAATTAATAAGGCTTGTCTTCAATACAACTATATCCAGTTTGTTGCTTTAATTGTTCTTGCATTGCAAGTTAATTTTACCAAAATTTCAGACGTATACAATGAGACATTATGGGAAAGTCAATAAGTACCATTGGTTACAGCTGTTACAATTTCTCTGCCACAAAAGAAAAAAAGCTAAGCCAATTACATCAAATAATCATGGCTTCTCTTTAATAGATGTTCACCGTTATGTTAATTATGGTCCTTTAAACACACACAAACATTTTGTAAAGGCTATATACAGTGTACATGGCTGAGCATGCACTATTCAGATACCTGCCTGCTTGATGTGATGTAATTACACAGTGCCTGGAAATGATGCAGCTCAACTCCCATTTTAATCAATCATTCCAAGAGGAAATTTGTAATACAATTGCTATACTTGCATGATTTTTTAAAAATACAAAAAACAACATTTATCCCATTTAAGAACTCTAGATGCAGATTCTACATAGGTTAAGGCAGTAAAAAAAGCACTTCCTGATACAGGTGGTCTCAACGTCAATTAAAGCTGTCTGAAGCCATTATTTCGCTCTTTCATCCTCCACCACATTTTTGAAGAGTTTATGGAAGTTAAAAAAAGAAGACATTAAATCAACCAAAAATGGGTTAAGGGTAGAGCAGCAGAAGAGAAATTAAACATGATTTTAAGACTTATGAGGAATAAAGGTTAAAGAGTATCAACTAACCCTAAAAAAAGAATAAAACATGAGGCCAATTTTGAGCATATATGCCCAATTTCTTAAAAAATATATTATTTGACTAATTCAAGTAGAAGACTACCAGAAGCAACTTCATGAACCCTGCTGAGGTTCTGAACAGTTTCTAACAGTTCTGCATCTAAACCACAATAATTTTTAACTGAATTTTGTTGAATGGTTCTAGCCATAATTCTGGCACATACTCTGGAGCAGATGACCATTGAAGTCAGGGCACTATTCAAGAGAAAATGCTTCCAGAACTCCAGTCTCTCTCTATACTTACAACTTTATGTTAGCTTATTTTTAATTATTAGAAAGATATGGCAGATTAATCAGACGTCTTTGATTTATACATGAACAAATTAAGAATGGGCACCATTCAAGCATATCGTACTAGCTTCAAACATGATTAGGAAATTTTAGACCAACCCTTTTTATTCAAATGACATAAAATAAGAGATAACTGTTGTGATACCAAGATTTTAAAAATTATTTTCCCCATGGGTTGAAAATACACAGACTCTTCAATGCATCTTCCAGTATTGTCAAATTTCCTGTTAAAGTATGTCACCAACTTATTCTCCTTCAGTTCCTGTTCTTAAAGATGGTTGTTTTCAAAGCAGTTTGTTTTTTTAAAAAAATCTGTTGAAATTTATATAAAATTCTGTACAGGTTCACAAATTATTGCATAAACAGCATAATCTTCACGACAAGTGTTTCTGCAACACACGTCCATCTCAGAAAATTCACGTTTCCCTTCTGGCCTTTTTCTTCTTTTTGATTTGTTTTGGGGACTCCCAGCTCTCTTCAGACTTGGCTAAAAGTTTAAGAATGAAGCAGAATATTAATTGTAAATTATATTTATATGTAGTCCTTTCTATATATTTCATTCTACTGAGTCTCAGGAAACATAAAAGAATTGTGAAAATCCTACTAGCTTATTCAGGCTAAGGTAGCATTTCTTCTTCAAAATGGAAATAGTTTTATTATTTTAAAAAACTTTATTATTATTATTATCCAGGGATTCATCCTGTGCTGCATGTGGTTATATGGTACCTGAAATCTTAGGTCTGCAGCTGACTTTTTGATTTAGCCTTGAGCCAGGATACCCAGGTTTCAGCAATGGCAAGAAATGCATTTGTGAACCAACTGTGCTTGTTCCTGCAGATGCTGGCTCAAGCTACAGTGACACATACCTTGGTTTCATATTTTAGATTGTATGCTTGTGGCATGACCCACTATTTTGGGCTGTTTTACTTGTAAAGCGATACATAATCATTTTTGTGGTTCTTTTGGGCTATGTGCCCGTGTTCTGGAAGAATTTATTCCTGATGTTTCACCTGCAACTGTCACTGGCATATTCAGAGAATGGTGGCATGGAAGTGATTTACATGTTAATCTCTGTGTTGGTCTGCTGGTGAATGGCAAGGCCTCAGGGTGGGAGCATATGCGAGGCGGATCTGTGTCTATTTAATCAGTAATCCTGGGAATGCTGGGAAACCCCCTGACCCTGGGTGGTGTTCATTTGAATATGCTGAGTCTTGATTTTTGTGTTTTTCAGGACTGGTAGCAAAATTTGTTTACTTTCAGGATTTCTTCTTTCCTGTTGAAGTTATCCAGGTATTTGTGGATTTCAGTGGCTTCCCTGTGCATTACAATAGCTTAATTGGCTATCAGTCTGTTAATTAAAACATATGGAAGTGCTGGTTATAAACTATAGGCTCTATATGGCTCAGATCCACTTCCTCACAGGCTGTGGAACTTACTCCCACAGGTGGCTAGGATCACTCCCTCTTTTTCAGCAGGCAAGTAACTTTTTATTAGACAGGGCTTTGGAAATTAACTGGTTGCTTTCAGTGTGTGTGCATGTGATCTTTTAACAGGTGTGTGAATGTATCCCACATTTTCTCCCACTCACTGATATGTTGTGTTTTAAATTCTTTTAAACTGTTTAACCTTTAAACTGCCACGACAGGTCCTATACATGAAAACACACTTGAAACGTTATGTCTTTCCCACATGAATGCAACTTGCATTCTGAATACACTGCTCACCATAGGTACACTGCCATATCATACATAGGCAAAACAGTTATATTGGTATAAGGAAAATAGAGTGACTCTCAAATCTTCTTCATAACACAATTAAAGGTGACTTAAATTTAAACTATCAAGCATCTGCTTTAATATATCCATAATTTTGCTCTACGAATGCAGAATACTTCCAAGAATTACTTACTCTGTGGCGGAGGCACACTGTTTTGCTTAATATTAGAAATAGGAACTTCTAACTCCTGTAACATCTGTGGCACTTGGGAAGGTATCTTGTCAGATTCACTCTCTGATACAGTTACAGATGGCTCAGTAGGAACTGCAAATGAGGGCATCTCTTCAGGCTAAATGAAAATTAGAGATACACTTCAGTAGACTTGTTTAATGGAGCATCCTGGTTTATATGCTTTCAATTCAGGGTAAAACACCTGATGAAACTGGGTGTACTTCACAAATATTTAAGCCAAACAGTGTACCATAATGTTCTTTTTTTTAGTGTTTTGGTTGACTAAATGATTGCTCTATAGCAGGCACTGGAAAAGTTGTACCAAATTATTCCATCAAATAAGCTTCATTAAAACAATATGAATTAAATACAAATGTGTCAAGATACAACATATGCAGATGGAAAAATATATCCATCAAATTATATCTGTCTGTTTTAACCAGTGTAAATTTCCTGGAATTATGGAATGAAAAAGAATCAACAACTTTTATGATTCAAGTGGTAACATTTAATATGACAGAACCCTAAAATTATCTTATATGAAAAGTTTGTCTGAAAAGCAATCTCTCATCATATAAAAGCATATGTGAGAACAAATAATGTTAAATGTCAGTATTACATTACTTCTTGGGAGTTTTATGGTGAAGAAATTCTGAAAAGTTTATAACAAAAGTCCATATTAAAAGATGCACTTCTTTGGGGGAATAAACTATAGACATCCCCATTACATATTATCTCAAGTTGAGTCGAGAGAAAGGGAATTCAACTTATATCAAATTTAACTGTTGTCTGTCTTGTCCTATCAAACTAGCAGCACAACATGGCCTCTGGATTCTGTTAATTCTGTAAGTACTGAATGTACACTTTATGTTCTCCTAGATCTATGTATCTATACCTCAGCTTGTTCACTAGTGCTGATGGTCTTTAAAGAGAAAGGTATCTGCTCTTGTTGAACTTGTGAGGTATCTTCTGGAAATTCTTCTACAGCATGTCTATCCAGATCATCAGCATCCTATGAAGGAAGAAAAATAAAACAAAACTATATGATAGAATAACTTGACTCAACCTTTTTCATTTTGTAAGTTGGAGGCATGAAACTTAGTTGTTATGTTTTTTTGGCTATTTTGGATTAGAACTCCCACAAAAGCCACCCAACATAGCCAATGGTCAATTGTAGGAGCTGCAATCTAAAACATCTGGAAGCCACCAGTTTTCCTAAAACCACTGTTAGGTCTATTGCATCATAAGTTTAAACCAATATGGAACAGCTCTTAAAGTAAACAGATCTTAAATTATCCAAATATTTTAAAGTTGTCTATCTGCAACACTAACAGTGCACTGCAAAATGTTATCATCTGGAGAAAAAACCTGCAGCTTCACTATCTTCCAAATATCTTCTACCAGTCAGAACCATTCTAAAATGAGGGAAGCTGAATCAGCCTGTAAGGTTAAAGCAAGCCAATAAGAGGTGAGTAGACTGCACACTTCAGTTACAGAAAGAATTAAGGGAAACTGGTGTGTCATGGTGATGAATCCAGATTTAAGACTTGCTGATAATAAGCAGACCTACTGAAATCAATACAGGTTTCAGTAATCCTACTGGAATTATGACTGTCTAAATCAAATGGATTTACAGGATTTTCTATATCCCAGAGAGGGGGGAAATTCCTACACAGCTTAGATGGCTGCTGAGTCAAATTCACTTACAGCTAGTATATAATTATTTATAAAAGAAGAGATGTAATCCTAACTGCAAGT
The DNA here is from genome assembly GCA_034509955.1 of Urosaurus nigricauda. NCBI lineage: Eukaryota > Metazoa > Chordata > Lepidosauria > Squamata > Phrynosomatidae > Urosaurus > Urosaurus nigricauda. Next base: position 224,435,924 of record JAOEGL010000004.1, on the reverse strand, counting down.
AATCCAGTTATGGTTTTGATAACTGCCAACAGAATTTTAATCTGAGCGCTCATATCAAACTGATGTTCAGAAATGAATGGATATGCTGTTTTACCTGAGCAGGAGAGGCCTCTTCCCCCTGCTTTTTCTTTTTCTTCTTTTTCTTTTTTGATTTGCCACTTGCTGTACTTTGCAAAGTTGGTTCTGCCTTCTCTTTCTCATCATCTGTAGCCTAATGTGAAATCCAAAAGATTAAAGTGTATTATGTTTTATCAGTATATATCACATTTCTATACAATCATGATGTTAAGTGTAATTTTAGTTTGGAAACCCATTTCAATTATAGTTTTGACATGAGAAGCAGCATGCATATGATACATCTAGGCTTGTATTTTCTTAGCAAATGCTGAAATCAACTGAAAAGGAGGAAAGAAGCAGCTATCTATTAAAGCAGAATCTTTTCTCAACATTTCTCTTTGTATAGAGTAAAGAACTGCCACCCCGCATCAGATGAATGTTCCATCTAGCTCAAGCAGTCTTGAAATACCTTCTGAGGTTCAGACAAGGCTTCTTCCACTTGTGGAATGGAAGGAGACTTTTCTTCTTCAACCCAGTTTCCCCATTCCTCTGCTGGGGCATTCCAATCAGAACTGGGATCAGCAGAAGAAAGCCCATCTGTGAAATATTTAGAAATAATTTTAGTTGATGTAGCAAATTAGGTAATTTGACAAACACGTTCTTCCACTGTGCACTAAACATATAGTTTCAAAATACATTTTTTCAATACAGTAGAGTCTCGATTATCCAACCTTTAGTTATCCAACATTGGGGCTGCTATGATTTCTTTAAATTTTCTGTGATTTCTTTAAATTTTTGGAGGACTGAACTGTTTATACTGTAAGTAAATCACAATGCTGATCAGTGATTTCTTTACATTTGCTTTTACTGTTATTGCAATAAAACTTCAATACATTTGCAATTCATAGTGATTTCAAGGCTTTTCTTGGACATTCCAGATTATCCAACATTTTCAGTTATCCAACTATCAGCCAGTCCAGTTTATGTCAGATAATCGAGACTCTATTGTATTTAGTATTAGTGCATGAGACAACACAATTAAAAATAATTGTATGATCTCTCAAGGTTTTCAAAATAATGGGACAAAGTTTTAAAAATATATATTTGTATTAGAATAAGGAGCCAGCATTAGAAAATGGCTAAGTAGCATCAATAATAAAAAACAACATTATTTTTAAAGACAGTTTGCTAATCAGTCTCAGCAACAAGTTCCAATTCATAAGCAAGACAGGTAATTTAGAGCAGGTAACTAGTGAGAGAAACTCTGGCTGCTTCACAGGTAAATGGGAAGCAACCCTCCCTTCCTCTCATCCTTGCTAATAAATGACTCTATAATAAAACAATGTACTGTAAACTACAATCCACATACTGGAATTTCTGGTTTTTATGGCATATATAACCTCATTCAAATGCTGACCTAATGTTCAAAATGCCAACACTATAAAAATATCATATTTTCTGTCATTTGCCTTATATTCAACATCCTTCTTCATATATGAAACTTTCTAAAGAATCAGTTTCCTGGGCAAATATGTTAAATGACTATTTACAAAAAAAAAAAAAAGATTAACATGATAATATGAAAATATAAACAAGCAGAATTTAATTTCTGAAGGATGACACAAAGTTTACTGATGTAGTGTTCAGATCACAATCATGCCAGAAAAACTAAAACTGTAGGTTTAGAAGCAAAAGTCTTGTGTAATTTGTTACATGTTGTGCTGAAATATCAGTCTGCTTTTATTACTGATACACTTGAAGAATTTTCCAGCACTGATGAAGATGAATTTATTATGGTATAAGATATCATGGACCAAAACCTCTTGCAACATTTGGCATTTTGTTCCTCATTTTGCTTTTAAAAAAGCCTATTTATCTTCTCTTGGGATGCTTTACTTACCCTGTAGTATGAATGCCTCATACATTTAACCAGAGGTGGGAATCATGTGGCTCTCCAGATATTTTTGGATTGGAAGTCCCAACCGCCGACACTATTTGCTACAATGGTTAGGTTTTATAAGGGACTTTATGTCTAGTCTGATAGACTAGAACGCGGAACAATGGATGCAAACTGCAGGAAAAGAGATTCCACCTCAACATTAGGAGGAACTTCCTGACAGTAAGGGCTGTTCGACAGTGGAACACACTCCCTCGGAGTGTAGTGGAGTCTCCTTCCTTAGGGGTCTTTAAGCAGAGGCTGGATGGCCATCTGTCAGGGATGCTTTGACTTGGAGTTCCTGCATGGCAGGGGGTTGGACTGGATGGCCCTTGTGGTCTCTTCCAACTCTATGATTCTATGATTCTATGAGTTATTTCATAATGTTAGGGACCGACTGAGATATCATTAGAACCACTTTCCTTTTTAACACTTATGAAAAGTGACATATTTCTACCATACTTGACACCCTGACATTGACTGAGACTGAGACATTGATGATTATGCTTAATCATGTATGCCTAATCTAACATTTGTGTCTTCTTTGTAATGTCCTTGTTTGCCACTGTAAAGCTGTGTTTTTTATGAGCTGGTCTGGAGCCGTAATAAATTCATTCAATTCAATTTAGTGGTTAGGATACAAGAAACTGCATTCCAAAAACATCGGAAGGCCACATAAATTCCATCATTTGCATTTAGTGAAAGAGGTTCCGCACAACAAAAGCTTATGCTATGTTCAGCTTTAAGGTACTATAATTTTTTTTTTATTCTGAAAGCATGTGGATAAACAATTTGTCTTCTTTCCAGTGGAATAACTTATTTATCGGGAATAGGGAGATGAGTACAGGTTTCAACCAAGGTTAGACAAAGTTGCAAAAGACACATACTTAACCCAGACCATTCATCATCAACATGTGCCTGATTACGGTTTAAATCCCACTGGAAGTCAGTAGTACCAGGCTGAGAAACAGATTCACTGCTTGATCCTGAAAAGAATAAAACATATACAAATCCTATTAGTTTTACATAAATAACTGGCTGCTGATAGCCCTGTTATTTCATACAAAGATTTCAGTATGAAAAAAGCCAAATGGAACACTTCCAAAATTTTAAAATTCACTTTGATACATCAATAGTAATAGTTGACATTTTGTGACTTAGCACTTACTCTGGCTACCAACACCTGAATTTGTGTATTGTTAACTAGACATGAGGAGGAACTTCCTGACAGTAAGGGCTGTGAGTGTAGTGGAGTCTCCGTCCTTGGAAGTCTTTAAGCAGAGGCTGGATGGCTATCTGTCGGGGATGCTTTGATTGAGAGTTCCTGCTTGGCAGGGGGTTGGACTGGATGGCCCTTGGGGCCTCTTCCAACTCTGTGATTCTATGATTCTATGAACTCTTGCCAAATGTTATGCAACAACTATTACACTTAGCCGGAACAAAATTTACAGCAGAATGTAACTTTAGTACACAAGTGCACTCCAAGAGTGTTTTGTAAAAGCATACCAGAAACTGTAGTATTTAGCCCTAGCGAAGAAAATGAAGGAGAACTCTGTTCAGGCGTGTTAATTCTTCCATCCACTCCGGACCAGGCTGTTGGAGGAAGGGAGCAAAAAGAAGAGGATTTACCATTTTTTTTTCCTACTGGTAATTAGCAACATATTCCTAAGATAAACCTTATAATAGCTTTTCACATGATCTTTGGATGTTGCGGACTCACTGTAAAATTATTAAGGCAATTGCAATGTTGTAGCCAAGACTTTTTGATTTCATCATGTTCCTTTTTTGCTACAGTAATATGCCAAACAAGATGAAGGCTCAAATCTAGATTTTTCTTGTTACGGTCAGTATCTTTAATCATTCTATGGGTTGTTAAAACCAAAACTGTGCAGGGAAAACACACTCTGGAACTGTAACATTGACACTGAACATGCTGGATATACTTTTGGGAAAAGAGAAATCCTTAAAGAGATCCTTTTCAGATCGATTCACAATAACCCCAAATATATATTTACACAAATGTATGTGAATAAACGATATAGCAACTGTGTCACATTGAAGACATGTTCACTCCGCATCTGTATCTTAAACTTCTGTCCTTTACATGAGAATAAAGCTGAATTATTATTTTTACATCTTACTGTGGACTAGAGTTTGAGACCATGATCAAAAACACAAAGAACATATTCTGCACACAAGGTTTTGGGGGATGGAGTAGATAAGTGGCATTTATAATAAAGGGTCTGAGTACTGCTGAAACATCAAAATGTTTTCTGAGTGAGTGGAAAATTCCAGATGAACCTTCAAATAGGTTTCTACAGCCTGTGACTTATGAAAGAAAAGAATTAAGCTTTTCTAATTATTACTGAAAGCATAACTGGGCTTTAAAAAACACACTGCTGTGCAAGACGTGGGGCAATTAAAAATAAATGCCTTCTTTTGGTATATGCCTACACCCGGTCTCCATGCCAGAAGAAAAAGTTACTGGTAGAAACAAATGTTTGCACTTACCAATACCAGGGAACAAAGTACGTTCACCCCAGGTTCTGCCCACAAGGGATACTCCCCAATCCTTCCCATTTCCATTATCTCCAGCATCTTTCCCCCAAGCTGATGTCTCATTCTTCCTCTTGCTACTCGTAGATGATACTGGTGTCCATTTCTCCTCGCTTGTGTTGATTTGAGGAGAAAGCTTTATAGGCTTTTCATTCCAGTTGCCGCCATTTACTGTGGGACCTTCACTCAATCCAGAAGGAACTTTGAACACAAACACAAGTGATAACCTAAGTATGTAACTGGTAGCAAACTGCTCTGTTTTCAAAAATAGAAGTTTATAAAACAATATACACATATCATGGTTCCCTGACCAGTGTCACACTATTCTTCAAATAATAAAGCAGTTTGGAACTTCCAATTTTTCTCTTTTGCCCAACACCTTTGCCTCAATTTCCTCCAAGCAAGAGTTGCCTAACTATCTTGACTGTTCGCAGATGAGTATCTTGACTTAATAACCAGAGATAGGGCAAAGCCTTCTTGATGACTGCTCCCAGGCTGTGAAACTCTCTTTCACAAGAGGCTATGTTGGCCCTCTCTTCTTTTTTTTCACCACCAGGAATAGAACTTTATATTTAGATAGTGTTTTGCTATTAACTGATTGCCACAGAATGATGTTTTAATGAGGCTGCAGTGCTGTATTCAGTGATATAGAATCATAGAATCATAGAGTTGGTAGAGACCACAAGGGCCATCCAGTCCAACCTCCTGCCATGCAGGAATTCCCAATCAAACCCCCAATCAAAGCATCCCCGACAGATGGCCACCCAGCCTCTGTTTAAAGACCTCTAAGGAAGAAGATTCCATCGCACTCCGAGTGTGGAGTGTGCATCCCTGACAGATGGCCATCCAGCCTCTGTTTAAAGACCTCCAAGGAAGGAGACTCCACCACACTCCAAGAGAGTGTGTTCCACTATCAAACAGCTCTTACTGTCAGGAAGTTCCTCCTAATGTTGAGGAGGAATCTCTTTTCCTGTAGCATGCATCCATTGTTCTGGGTCCTGTTCTCTGGAGCAGCAGAAAACAAGCTTGCTCTCTCCTCAATGTGACATCCCTTCAGATACTCAAACAGGGCTATCATATCACCTCTCAACCTTCTCTTTTCCAGGCTAAAAATCCCCAGCTCCCTAAGTCGTTCTTCATACGGCATGGTCTCCAGACCCTTCACCATTTTAGTCGCCCTCCTTTGGACCTGCTCCAGTTTCTCCACATCCTTTTTGAATTGTGGTACCCAGAACTGTACACAGTATTCCAGATAGGGCCTGACCAAAGCAGAATAGAGTGGCACTATTACTTCCCTTGATCTAGACACTATACTTCTATTGATGCAGCCTAAAATTGTATTGGCCTTTTTAGCTGCTGCATCACACTGTTGACTCATGTTCAATTTATGGTTTACTTGGACTCCTAGATTCCTTTCACACGTGGTCTTGTTCAGTCAGGTGTCCCCCATCCTATATCTGTGCATTTCATTTTTCTGCCCTAAGTGCAGAACGTTACATTTCTCTGTGTTGAATTTCATTTTGTTAGCTTTCGCCCAGCTTTCTAGTCTATTCAGGTCATTTTGAATTTTGATCCTGTCCTCTGGGGTATATGTTTTAACTATTTTAAATTAGTGGTATATTTAATAAGCTAGCTATTTAGTTTCTAAACATCTCTTTATTACGATTGCTTTTAACTGTATTGAAGTTATTTTGAGTCCAATATTTGGAGATAGGTTGGATATTTCCCCACTTGCTGTTACCCACCTCGATCCAACACAGGGAGAGGTGGGATAAAAAATTTATTTATTTATTTATTTATTATATTAAGGATATGCAATTTAATCTCTTACACTGCATCCACACTGCAGAAATTACCCAGGTTGACATCACTTTAACTGCCCTGGCTCAATGCTCTGGAATTCTGGGAACTGTAATTTTGTGAAACATTTAGCCTTGTCTGTCAGAGCGCTCTGGTGACATAACAAACTACAACTCCCAAAATTCTATAGCACAGAGTCATGGCAGTTAAAGTGGTCAATCTACATTATTTTTCAAAATATAAGAAGCCATCCAGAGGCCAATAAATTTAGCCATTGTACGAAAAATAAATCTGCTCTCCTTTTTCACACTTCAAGTTCCATTATGAATACTTCCCTGTTTCCCCAAAAATAAGACATCCGCTGAAAATAAGCCCTACTAGAGGTTTTGCAGAATTGCTAAATAAAAGGCCTCCCCCGAAAGTAAGACCTAGCAATGTTTCTGTACATAAATATGTATATAGTATATGATAAATGTTTGGGGTTTTTTTGTTCAACAATAAATGTGAATTCTTCTTCATGGAAAAATAAGACATCCTTTGAAAATAAGACCTAGAGCATCTTTGGAAGCAAGAATTAATATAAAGCACTGTCTTATTTTCAGGGAAACATGGTTGGGAATAAGTCCCAAATAAATGAACTGGACTTATTTGGGCTATTCAACTAACATTTGGCTATTAATAGCCAAGGCACCAGAACTTCAATGAGAATAATATGCAAAGCTGCTAGGCCTCACCTTGCTGGAGGATAGTATCACCTTTTCCAGATTTAGAATTACTAACTTGAACATTCAGAATTGGATCGCCTGATTAAGAAAAGAAGACAGATTAGTGATTAAGTAGCCTACTGCTATGTAAACAAGTTGAGCGCTTATACTGATACACTAGTAGACAAAGAATCCTGAGATGCCTATAATGTCCAGTCAAAATGCCCCGGAATAAGACTTTTAAAATAATGGTTTGGGATGGGAAGTTCAAAAACCTAATAATAATTATAATAATAGAAAGTAAAAGGGAAACATAAAGCTTCTGTATAAAGCCTAAAGATTAATATGGCAGACAGATACATTGTTGTTGTATGTCTTTAAGTAGCTTCTGACCCTAAGGAGAAGCTATCATGGGATTTCCTTAGCAACATTTATTCAGAGGGGATTCTCCTTTGCCTTGAGGCTGAAAGAGTATGACTTGTCCAAGGTCACCCAGCAGGTTTTCTTGGCAGAGTAGGAATTTGAACCCTGATCTCCAGAGCCACAGTCCAATACTCAAACCACTACACCAATGTTGGCTCAGACACAGACAGATAATGCTATGCCGTAAAACTACAATTATAGTACTATCTTCTGTTCAGATGCTAGAACTCTATTTTATGTTTAGTCATGGTTGCCAATTAAAGGTGGAATGTTTTTCCTCTCTTCTGCAGCCTTGCCGCTGTTCCAAAATCTCCAGAGGGTTTCTAGCTCCCTCATGAAGATTTTTGGGGTGTACACTGGCTGTGTGTTACAGCCTCCCAAATCTATTAGATCCCACTATTCTGCTAGTGGAAATCAGATGCCAGATACTGCCTTTTATATCCTATAAGAAACAGTGATGTCCAAGGAACTGTCCACACACTTGGCACGTCCTTCCTTAAATTTGGTCCCCAAAAGGCTCTAAAATGAACATCTGGGTACATCTTAAATAAAACTGACTTATTACCACATCCGCTTGCCACTTTGACCATGTTTCTCCTCTTTTATCCGCCCTTCATTGGCTCCCCTTCCCCTTCTGCATCCAGTACAAGCTTTTGTTGTTGACTTTCAAAGCACTCCACGGACTGGCCCCTCCTTACTTGTCTGAACTTCTTTCTCCTCACATTCCTTCTTGTACACTCCTCCGTTCTGGTGGTCAAGGTCTCCTGTCCCAGCCAAGGATTCCCACTGCCCTGTCCTGGATTCGTTCTCTCTCGCTTGCTGCCCCTCACTCCTGGAACCTTCTTCCCCCATATATACGCCTCATTACTTCTCTAACCAGGTTCAAAATTAAGTTAAAGACTATATTGTTTAGGGAAGCATTCCCAGGATTGTGCCATCTGCCCCAGGATGCCTCCTTCTAACTATATATTAAGAAGCCGTGCCCTCCCTCCAGTCCATCTGCCTTGGTCCTGGCCCCAGAGGGAGAGAAGAACCACTGGACCTCACCCCCTTTCCCATCACCTTCCCCTCTTCCTTTTGTGTTGTCTCTTTTAGACTGTAAGCCTGAGGGCAGGGATCCGTCTAATTTAAGATTGTATGTACAGCACTGTGTACATTTACAGCGCTATATAAATAAAGGTTAATAATAATATTTGGCAGTTATAAAGATTTGTGGGTTGTTTTTGTAGAAAATAATTTTTTCTGAAAAATTTCAAAGTGATTTCCACAGAGGCTTTAAAACCAATTATATGACATGAGGAGTAGAATGAGAACTAAAGGCATGCACATCAGATTTTCAGTGATCTGTGGGACATGCATTCTACTAAAAATTGGCAAAATATCCTGGTGGAAAGACAGCTGATTCAAATGCATGGCTAAAGAATTACTCCAGGTTCCTCAGATGTCCAAACCTCATCAATTATTGAGATTTATGTTCAATGCGTTAATTCTGACCAAATACAAATTAAAAAATAACTTTAACCAAATCCAAATGGGAGCATTATTTTTTAAATTAAATTTTGTTTTTCAAGAATAACTGCTCTTCCTGAAGATAAGAAACCAAAAATGACTATACAAGTCATATACCTACCTTTGTTTTTTCTAGGACCAACTGAAAAGGATGTAGATGTCAGTGGTTCAGCAGACAGAGACACTGAATTTTCCACAACTGATATATTTGATTCTGATCCAGCATCAGTCAGTACCTTGTCACGTTTACGCTGTTGCCGTTTCTCTCTGTTACTGATTTTTGTTTCCCAAGCTCCTAAAAGAATTATGGAAAACATTAACTGCAACAAAAGAAAATAAACTCAGTTTGATTTTCATACTGCATCTAAGGAAACTATGAATGTGCCTCAAAAGCTTGTCAGGGCTCCTTAATATAGTAAACCAGCAAATGGTAGACAAGCTTCTTTGAAAAACTATTTTCTGACCATTATGAACTTGTACCAACTAGCCACAGTACAGTGTTGGCTATCCTAGAGAGCACAGCCACAGTATCCAGCTTCCATATATGGTTAGAACTTGCTGTGCATTCCAGGTAAACTGAAAACATATGGGTGATGTTTTTAAATAGCAAGAATCATCTACTGCTGCTCCAAAATTATGGAACCACCTGCTGGAGGAGATCCGTCAAATTTCCACTGTGACAGCTTTTAAGAAAGCACTCAAGACAGATCTCTTCCGGCAGGCCTTTCCAACTTAGTTACACCCCCCCCCCCCCGATATAGAGATATAGATATAGAAACATAGATATAGATCTGGATACGAACTTGACATAAACATGATCATGATTATGAAAATGCCTCTTTGTCTGCTTACTTTCCTCCAACTTTTAGTTGAATGTATTTACTTTTTAAAAAATGTTTTTATACTATGAGTGTTTAATTCTGTTTTAGTATTGGGAATGGGGGATAGGTATAGGGACTGATTTCTTCCTGGATTTTATTGTAACTCTGATATATTTTACTATTGTAACCTATCTGGATTCTCTGTGATAGGACAGACTAGAAATAAATCAAATAGTTAACCTGTCTCTTTCACTGGATTTCCTCTAGCACAGACGGTTTTCTTGTTTTGGGGCAGAAGTCCCTGAGTTATGAGAGTGCAACTGCAAGTGCTTTTGGATGATATAGATGATTTAAGTACATTTTAATTTGGGTTTAGGACTGAACCAGACACAGCTAACCTGAGGGGTGACTAAGCCTTTTGATTAAGAAAAGGAGATTTGCTTGTGGTTCTTGCTTGAATTTTCAATGGCTTTCAATATCCTGTCATAGCCTATACATCAGTACACTGATGACACTCAGATATATTTCTCTGTGACTATCATCTGCTCAGACCTCTGATGGTGTCTCCCCTCTCAATGACTGTCTTGTGGCGGTAACGAATTGGATGAGGGAAAACTGATTGAAGCTTAATCCAGACAAAATGGAGGTGCTCATAGTCAAAGGCCCAAAACCAGGTTTGAGAATACAACTTCCAGTCCTAGACGGAGTCACACTCTCCTCAAAAGCCACACTCTCCTCTGTTCGCAGTCTGGGGGTGCTCCTTGACCCGTCATTTCACATGACTAGTCAGGTGAATGCAACGGTCAGGAATGCCTGTTACTAGCTTTGGCTGATATGCCAGCTGCACCCTTTCCTGGAGATGAGGGATCTGGAAATTGTGATACACGTGCTGGTAACCTCACATTTGGACTACTGTAATGCACTCTACATGGGGCTACCCTTGTGCCTAACCTGGAAACTACAACTGGTCTAAAATATGGCAGCTAGGCTTGTTGCTGGAACATCTAGGAGAGAACACATAACACCTGTGCTTAAATCTCTCCACCGGCTGCCGATCAATTTCCGGGCACAGTACAAGGTGTTGGTTTTAACCTTTAAAGCCCTATATGGCTTGGGTCTATCCTATCTAAGGGACCGCCTCTTCCCATATGACCCCCCCCCCCCCCCCGGCACACTTCGGTCCTCTGGGAGGAATCTGCTACAGCCCATGAAGACCAGGCTGGTGCAGACCTCCCAGAGGGCCTTTTCAGCTATCGCCCCCAAGCTGTGGAATGACCTGCCAGATGAGATGCATCTTATTCCATCTTTAGAAGGCTTCAGAGAATGTGAACACCTCCTGGCTCCAAACCTAGGCCCTAGTGTCTTCCAGCCTTCCTTTCCTGTGTTTTTTCCACCCCCTATACAACCTAGTTTCTTCAGGCCCGTTTCCCTGTTGCTGCTTTTTATTGTTTTATTTTGTTTTATTCCATGTTTTTAACTCTGTGATTTAATTTTCTTCTTAAGGGGGGTAGTGAGGGAACAGACGGGACAGAATATTTTAACTGACACTGTTTTAACTTTTGCTGTAACCCACCCCGATTGCTTGTTCAGAGGGGCAGGCTAGAAATAAAATTTATTATTATTATTATTATTATTATTATTATTATTATTATATAATATTACTATGGTATCCTTCTTCACTGTATCAGTGGGGTTTGAAGGCTGCACTGCAGCGGTTCATCTTCCATCTGCACAGACAGTTCCAGATGTTGACAACAGGAAAAATACTTACCCACACATACCTGGCAACTGTGCTATTGTGCACAGAGTACTCTATGGTCCTCAAAGTAGTTTAGTATCTCTATAAAGAGGCGAGGAACGTCTAAACAGGAAATTTTGAGCGAAGTGTCATGAATATACTGATGACACTCAGCTCAATTTCTCTGTTACTTCTGAATTACATGATGCTCTGATAGTTCTGGACACAATGTCTGTAAGCAGTGGTGGGCTGGACAAAAAGAGGGGCTTTTGGGATGAATAATTTCAAGGGATATAGAGAAGTTGACCCTCTGATAGATCAAGTGCACAGTGTCTAAAGCTACATGTAGATCTTTGTCACTTGAAGCCCAGGAGGCTCACATGCCCTGGAGTGCCTTTTGTTGGTTTTAGCTAGTAGGCAAGCTGTGTCTGTTCTTGGACAGAAAGCTTGATTGTAGTAGGTTTGGTAAATTCAACACATAGACACATTTACTTGTGAAAATCTTTACATATGGCATACTGATTTTAGGGATTCCCCACTCTACTACATCCCTTAACATTCCTGTTACAGAAGGTTGTAAAATATTGTGATCTCCTATAGGACACTGGGGGAGATGGTACTGGGGGTTGTAAAGGAAGGTGGAGATTGGTCAAAACAAACTCCTGTCCTCTTCCCACTGTCACATAGCAAGGAAGGAGATGGGTAAAGGTAAAGGCTAGCATGCTACCCCCCCCCCCCCATTTTTAATACCTTCATCAGCTTCTTTTCCATCAACACGTGACTGATCTTGAACAGTTTTAGCATCTCCCCTTTGCTTCTTCTTATTCTTCTTTGACTAAAATAAAATGCAAATATTTTCTCTTAGTATTCAAGTTATTGATCACTTTATGATGAATATGAGAATTACAGCAGAACAAGCAAAATTTAATAGTAGGCAAAATTTTATATTAACAATTTAAGAGTGGTTTCAGTAAAGTCCATGTCTTAAAATCTAAAAATGGCAAGGAAAAGTACAGATTATAGTACATACTAAGTTTAAGGAAGTAAACATTGATTAATACCTATTATTTGTATTGAAATTAGCTTGTATTTAATAACGTATTTTTCAAAATAAAGCTATAGTCTTAAATCTTATTACACAAAAGTAAAATTGAATTATGATAATAGCAATGATAACAATAAAGATCAGGTTTTTCCCTATTCAGTGGCCCAAATATTCTACCCTGACAACAGTAGACCCATTCAATCAATGGGATTTAAGCAATCAGCAACTGACTGAACAGGTATACTCTAATAGGAATTAACCAACAGGATGCCAGCCAATATGTTTATAATACATAAACATACTGAATAAAACTGCTGAAACAGTTTGATACAATTTGGATACTACCAAAATGTTTCCATTTTAGAAACATTCAGCAGATGGATTCAGGGAAAGTGTCATGTTCACTGCACATTTAGAAGGTCAAACACAAATATGTTACTGAGGTATAAAATAGAGGTTGACTAATGCAGTGAAAAGTGTTACTATGTAGAGCAGCCTGATGTAGAAAGAAAAGGTCTTGTAGTTGTCATTTTTGTTAAACTTGGACTGGAGAACATGTGGCCCTCCATATTTTGTTAAACTCCAACTCCCATTAATTTCAGCCTACCTGGCCATTAGTAAAGGATGGTGTGAGTATTTCATCAACAGAATTGGAGGGCCACATGTTCCCTACCTGTATTAAACAACTGAGAGTGAAAAATACTCCAGGTCTACTACATATCCCCAGAATTCTATCAGCAGACCCCAAACTACCTTCTGCTCAACACTGTTGCCATAGGGAGCTTTGGGAAGTATAAAATACCTCCTTGTTTAATAAATCCATCTCATGTTAGTCAGCGAGGGTCAGGGAAAGCAGCACAGTTTTGTATGCTCAGACCTGGAAGAAAAGGCAAGAGTTTGCTTCTGCAATCATGCTGGGTTTCAGAGGTTCCTATCCTGGAGGGGGCAGGGATTAGTGGCAGAAACTAGTTGTGGTTTGCCACTTATAGTTAGCCAACTGCTCCACCATTTTGGACTAAAATTTGCTTCAGACGTTATGAAAATACAAGTGATTCTATTTGCAGCTTTCTATCACTCACAAATTAGCAACTAACCTTTTCTGTTTTCTTTTCCACATCTGACGGCTGCTTTAGATTCTCTCTTCGAACTGTCGGCATTATTTCCTCTTCAGAAACTTCATGAGCAGGTTGACCATTAAGCTAGAACATAAGAACATGAAATTACATGCAATTTAGACAGCAAATATAAAACGGCAACTTGAGTCTTTAGACCTATTTACGCCAGCCAGGATTTCACTGGATTTAGCCATCTAGAGTATTACTTGATTCATCTGTTTGGACTTCTAGTATTAAGAAATGAAAGAAATCCTAAACACCCCTTCTTTACACCAAATGGAAAGATTTAAAATAAATACAAATAGCACTGCTTGATTTACAAGCTGAAGCAAGATTGCTAAAGGATTAAAGGATTGCTAAAGTTTGCTTTTGGTTTAAACGCACAAAGGCAGCAAATCCCATCCTGAACACCATTCAGTTGCACAACAGTGATAATACTAGTGGGACACTACAATGGAGTGTTTCTGTTCTGGGTCCCAGTCATTGCATTCCATTCTTCTGCCAATTCTTTCCCCCTACTTCTTCCAATAGCCACTCTGTGTTTCGTGCCCATCAAGTATGCTCAGCCCTCATTTATCAGATGTCTGCCTGTTCATCCCCAGCGGGATACAGAGAACAGAGCACTGAGCACAAATATGGAGAAAGCAAAGTGTCGGGGACTGAGTACATTAGTGTGAATCAGGAACTCAGTTTACGGCAGGTAACAAGATCTTTCTATCCTCACTTTCTCTATGCCTAATCACTTCCTTTATCTGTTTATCAACCATCCCATCACACCAAGATACAATGTCACAAAGTTATTAGGAGGGCAGGGTTTTAAAACCCCTTTAAGAACCTGCTGGGTAGACCAGATAAGCCCTTCTCAGTATTGACACATAAGATCTGTCAGAGTTAATAGGCAAGGGTTTATTTAACAGGCTTGTCATATTCCAGCCCCTCATATCCAGGCATCTAATTTGCATAATATGCAATAAGATTATAAAATTATTATAATTATGTATATTATTAGTTTGCATCCTGATTATGCAAATTCAACACATCATTGCACTTTTCCTACCATTTTGTTTCAAACTCAGTACCAGTACCAAGCTAAGAGTTGTTTTTTTCCTTCTTTCTCCCCTCTACCTGGTGTGAAGAGATGGAGACTTCCAAGTGGCCCCCCTCCATATACATAACAAATGTGTGTTAGATCCTTTCCCTCTGGCTTAGTAGCGGGAGTGGTCATAATGCCACATCGAAACAAGACAGAGTTCCATAATACAACTTTGTATTAGAACCCTAGCCCTCCCTGAAGCCATCTGCCTTGGTCCAGGCCCCAGAGGGAGAGAAGAACCACTGGACTTCATCCCCTTTCCCACCACCTTTCTCTTCTCTTTGTTGTTGTCTCTCTTAGATTGTAAGCCTGACGGCAGGGAACCGTCTAATTTATAAGATTGTATGTACAGCACTGTGTAAATTTACAGTGCTATATAAATAAAGGTTAATAGTAATAATAATATGCCTAAAGAAGGCAATTA
The DNA here is from genome assembly GCA_034509955.1 of Urosaurus nigricauda. Taxonomy (NCBI): domain Eukaryota; kingdom Metazoa; phylum Chordata; class Lepidosauria; order Squamata; family Phrynosomatidae; genus Urosaurus; species Urosaurus nigricauda. The sequence continues at coordinate 224,420,703 of JAOEGL010000004.1, read as the reverse complement.
TAAAACCATTTTTGATAAAGCCCTCCCTGGATCCTGCCATATTGGACAACTACTGGCTAGATTCCAACATTCCAGTTTTCAGCAAGGTGCAAGATTGTGTGCTAACGTAGAAGGACAAACCCAAAAGGTGGTGTAGTACTCCTGTTTCATCGCTTGGCTGTTGATCTGTGGGGGTACTTCTGAGCTCGATTCTGTCCCCATGCTATTACTCCTTTCCATTTCAATCCAGAAAAGCTATCTTGGGTGCATAAACTGAAACTTAATCTAAACAAGACAGCATTGCTCCCAATCAGTCAAAAGGCATATCAAGGAGCAATGACTGAGCCAATGCTGGATGAGATTACACTCCCCTTAAAGACAAAGGGTTGCACCCTAGACTGTGCTTCTGGATTCAACCCTGAGCCTAGAACTTCATGTTTCAATGGTGGACAGGAGTACATCTGTACAACTGAGGCCTGCTGGCCATCTGCACCCATTCCTTGAGATCAGACGGGGCCATGGTGACAAATGTCTTAGTTACATCCTGTTTTGCATTACTATAATTACTACAACAGTTCCACTTGCCTATATTTTTTTCTGGGCACAATTCAAAGCATTGACTATAACCTAAAAATGGCTCATGCCCAAGCTATCTACAGGTCTGTATTTCCCCACAGGAGCTTGTACATGTTTTGAGGTCTTCTGTGGAGGCCCTTCTCTCTGTTCCACCATCGTCATAGATATATCTGGTGGGAACACGTGAGAATGCCTTCTTGGTGGCTGCCTCCAGGCTCAGGGACAGTCTAGACAGGCTAGACTGGTGCCCTTGTTGCACCAGGCAAGTTAAGACTTTCAATTCAGCAGGCCTGTAAGGACTGATTATTCAGTGGGACATAATAATAATAATAATTTATTTATTTATTTCCTTCTTTCTCCCCTCTACCTTTCCAAAAAAGATCAAAGCGGTTTACAAAAGTGGATAAACAAACATGGTATTTCATAATGTATTGTATTGTTTGTATTTGTTGTTTTTCTGTTTAAATTCCATGCCTCCAATTGCTTTTAATTATATTGCTAATTAAATCATATTTGAACTTTTGTATATGTGAACTTTTCATTGTTATTGGTTTTAATTTTTGATTTTCTCAGACTGGAGAAAAGGTGGGATATAAATTATAATAAAATTTAAAATAGTTCAATAAAGAAACAAAAAAAAAAAAAAGAAAAGAAAAAGAAAATAGCCAGTACCAAACACAGATAACAATGGTGATGAAGTATATTTTCAAATACCACTGCTATAGAATGGCAATGGCAAACCCCCTCTGAAAATACTTGCCAAGAAAACCTTGTGATAGGTTCACCTTAGGGTTGCCATAAGTTGAAAGTGACTTGAAAGCACACAACAACAACAATTTTGTTAAATACTAAGCAGTTAACTTATGCCCAGATTTCCTGAAATTAAAGTTAAGATTCCTTATATTCCTCTAACATTTCCTGTAAACACAATAAGCTTTATGAATCCAAGGTTGCTCTGTTTTCAAATATAAGGTTCCTAAATTGGCAGTGTCATAAAATCAAGTTTCTAACTATAATTACAGAGGCTGAAAATGGCCACTGTTGCAGAACATCTCCTTCCACAATTACATACAAACATTGATTTAAATGGTCCAAAGAATCTAATCTTTAGAAAAAATGCTGTACTCCCAAATGCCCTCATACCCATTTCTCATTCCGAATACAAACAAGTTCTGTTAGTTGTAGATTAGCTATGAAAGTTATCTTGACCTTCTCAGAAGATAACATAAAAAAGGTATTAAAAAGGAACATGATACAACCACTCTTTAACAACTTGTCCTTTATTCATCCACAAACTACTATATATGAGCTTGAGTTCATGCACTAGAGTGTATCAGTGGGAGGAACCTGCATCACAATGTCACTATAGCAGCCTTGCCTACACTACTGCAAAAAGCCAAGACATTAGATAATATAGTGCTACATTGCAAGTTAGTGTCATGCACAGTGAAAGTACAGGAAGAACTACAGTAATGTTTCTCAAGCTATCTGATGTGAGCAGATATTAACCAGATATCATAACCGCAAAGGAGGACAACACACTGCAAAACGTAGGACATTCCAGGAAAGTGCAGAACATTAGAAAATAAAAGCTACATATGAATATAAATTAATGCTTCTAAGTCATGCTCAAAATGGAGGGCATTTTGAAACTCCCCCTGGGCAGTAGAATGAAATGTAGGACATGTCTGGGGAAAGGAGGATGTCTGGTCACCCTGGATGTGAGGAACCAGAATTCCCCCACCTCTAACGTGCAAAGACTGGGAGCATAATTGTGTCTATTGCCTACAACCATTTTTTAAGTTCTTGGATATAAAGGTATAGCCTTAATACATATGAAACAAGGTTTTCAAATCTTATGCTGGCCCTCCTTTCCCTGCTCTCTCAAATCTGAACTATTTTTTTATCAGTACCTTAAACTGTCCTTCTCTGTAACACAGTACTTTTGAAACCAAGATAGGAGACTGAACAAACTATGACACAGTTTTTTTTTTTAAGAAAGAGCTTTGAATGACATTGATGCAAAAAATAGAGAAGGCTTGGGGTTGGTCATACTAGAGATCTGGGAAGGAAAATGGATGGTGTTCCACTAAAAGAGTAGAAAAATGTCAGAATGCACAGTGTTCTTTTTTTTTTTAAATAAAAATCATTACAAACTTTTAGCTACAAGTCTCTTATACTACAGAGATCTAAGAGGTAAGGTGATACACTGTATAAGGCAATAAATACTGCAATGAGAGATACAACAATGGAACCCCTCAGGTACACTAGCAGGAGAGCTAAAAGAGGATGGGACCATTTGTGAGACGAAGACAGCACAGGAGAGGAGCACATTTAGACCGTATTCTCTGCACCTCCAGAGTCCACTAATAGTATAGCTTTAAATTCCTATGAATTTCCTCCTAACCACTTTAATGGGAATGGGCACCTCTCTGGCCACATGAATCACTCACACTACCACAGTGGAGCACAAGATATCATGTGAAGTCTCCTAAAAGCAAGCACTATAGGCTGAGTCTCCCTTATCCAGAATTCCAAAATCTGAAATACTCCAAAAAGCAAAACATTTTCATAGGAGGCTGAGATGACAGCACATTTGACTTCTCATGGTTCAATGTCTACAATCTCTGTTTTGTGCACATTATTAAAAATATTGTATGACCTTGGGCAAGTCACACACTCTTAAGCTTCAGAGGATGGCAATGGCAACCCACCTCTGAAGAAACTTGCCAAGAAAACCCCATGACAGGTTCGTCGTTGCCATAAGTTGGAAACAATTTGACAGCACAATAACAGCAACATAAAATTACCTTCAAGCTATGCATCTAAAGTGTATATGAAACATAAATGAATGCTGTGTGTCAACTTGGGTCCCATCCCCAAGATATCTTATCATGTACATATGTGCAGATACTGGTATTTCAAAATAAAAAATAATCTAAAACACTTCTCGTTCCAAGCATTTTGGATAAGAGAGACTTAGCCTGTATTAGCCTTGTTAACAAGACACATGGGTTGCCCATCACCTACGTACTTTCCTTCTGGTGGAATTTCTTCTCTCAGAATCCATTGAAAGCAAGGTACACAAATGCCCTGCACACTTTGTTTACAAGGCTATTTGTGCTTTTGCAACATTAAAGTAACTGCATGCATTCCAGATGGCTTTTGGTTTAAGAATGAAGGCAGTCAAGCTTAGTTTTTGACAGGGGTGTAGTGATACCTCTACTAGGTTCCTGGGGGTATATTTTAAAATTTCTGGTATAATGAGTTAACCTTATCAATATCCTGCCTTTTACCTAAAATTGGAAGTGAAGGTGGCTTACAGTTTAAAACATGTATAATACAGTATAATTAAAAATATTAAAAAGTTAACTTTAAACTACTCACATTAACTATAAAGCATATAATTTAAAAGAATAAAAACACAGCTCAGTAAAATAATACAGCACTCTCTAAAGCCCTTGCTTTATAATTCTTCAGTTCTAAAACTTTTAATTTTTTTTTCAAAAGTGTTTGCCTGCAAACAGAAGCATAACAAGAAGAGGAACACTCTAGCTTCCCTGGGAAGGGAGTTCTAGAGCATAAGGGCAGTCAACAGAAGGGTTCTATCTCATGTCTCCACCATGCTTATAAAAATGTTGGGACTGAGAGTAACCATTACTTGCTGTGCCTTCAAACTGGTGAAGACGAGGAATAATATTAGCCATTGTAACTTGAAACGTTAGAATATTATAATCAGCAATGTTACTCTTAACTTGTCTCTTCCAAGTTCTGTTAGTGAGACAGCTCTCTTTCCAAATTTGGAAACTCATTTAGTGACTCTAATGTAGTTTACTTACCTGGAATTCAGTTCCACTAAATTGAGTGAGGATCACTTTGAATGAAACTGCATATAAATTCCAGAATCTAAGAGCAGACAGCATAATTATTTCAGGAATCAGTTAACTCCTCTATTGTCTTTTTTGCTAGCTCTAGTATTAGGAACAGCATCACAGAAATTGTGATTGTTTGAGATCTTCAGTGTCAGTAGCAACCTCTGCCCAGGCTAAGATGAAAACAGGTTCTAGAAAGTCCTGCCTCCTCTTAATGCAGCTCTGCAATCAACTCTTCACTGAAATATTATTAAAACATCTTAGAAAATACAGAAAGTTATTTTTCTGCAAGAAAGAAAAAGCCCTAAGGCTGTCATTTTCTTCTGCATGTGATGCTGAGTGGAGAACATCACAAGAAATCTAAAACTGGTATGTCAAGAGACAAAAACTGTATGGAAAGTGCCAGAGGGAGTGTGCGCTAGATAAAGTCAGAAACAAGATTAAAAGACTGATGTATACAATAGGGTTGGACATGTTTCAGGGGTATGGGGGCCCATTTTTTCTGTCCCCAGGATATGCTATAGGCTGCACAAGTCTTTAAAAATGTGGGGGCACAAAAACCAAAAGCAGAGTTGCTCTGGTTTCATTTTGGGAGTTGTAGAGAGAAAACAAGGTTTGATATCTCTTTTTCATCCAAACTCTCTGCTTCTAGGGGCTCTTGGAAAGGATGATAACTGGAAAGTCCTGAGGCTCACAAAAAATGCCCTTGGAGACCGGCATGGAGCCTGTGGAGTCCCCTGTTTACCCACATCTGACTTGAAATAAAAAGAGCAATAAGGAATAGAGAGGAATACTATAGGAGAAGGAAATGGTTATAAACGAGCAGCAATGAGGAATGAAGAAACTGGACCTTTGGGAAGGAATGCATAAAAGAGCAAAAGGAAGAAAGGAGAAAAAATGACAAGATATACTGTGACTTATGCAGCGGTGGAAAGAAAAAACATAAAAACATACAGTGAAATTCAATTAGTTGTGGTTGCACTTGCTATCATTTTGTGACTGATGGATCTCAGTGAATTTCAGCATTTTCAGCATGCATAAGTGGTTCCTAGGAGGTAGATAGTCTGACATGTCTGATCTAGATACTAAGATCATACCTAATCATTAAAACAAGCAATCATAAGAAATATAAAACCAGCCACAATTGTTTTTCCACAACAATTTCACTTGTCATGAAAAGATCAACAGGAAGCAAACTTCTCCTGGCAAAGCTGAAGGGGGTTCCACCATATCCTCATCACTGAGAACCACACCACTCATACAGAAAGGCCTGTATGAGAGATGGTGGCCTCAAAAATATCCTGGCAATTTTAGTAAAGGTAAAAGCCTGTAATTATGTGGGTTTTGTGGAGTTTAAACACACAATAGAATGATTTAGCTGATATGTTGTCTGTAGTGAATTTTTCACATGTAGACCCTTAGGAACGATGTTTTACTGTTTGCATTTATTCAGAAAAATAATGTCCATCTGTACCTGAGCAAGTCTCTTGAAGATACTGATGGACTTCCACTCCAATGAAATAATTTACTGTCCTCCATGTGTTTTTAATAATCCTCAGAATTCTGGCAGATTGGATATGCTCCTGAGATGGTAAGTAGAAAACATATGGAGGACAACAGGTTGGGGAAAAGCACACATAAAGCATGTTTAAATAACTGTGATTACCAGAAACTGGGTAGGATTCAGGAAAGGAAGTAGCTGAAAGGTGTGGACTTGACAGATGCTATCTGGCCATCAAGATATAAAGAAGATAACCAAATTGCAAATCTTGTCTCTCAAAGGAATTTATCATTTCTTACTCCATCCAAAAGAATATAAAGCCAAAAGCAAATAAGATATTTTGCTCAAGGGATAAGGAAACAACAATGTCATATGTAATAATTCTGCAAACGTCAAAAGGCTTGACCTTGACCTTCATTACTATTTTTCTTAAAGTTGTGCTCCAAGCTACAAAAAGGTAAACTAGAAGTGCCACAACCAGTAACAGAATCTGACCAATCTATGCTCTAACAATATATTGTTATAATATGTCATACAAGGGCCTTTAAAATGCCATTATACTAGAAAACAGGATAATACCATATGGGTTTGCCATAATTTAAATCATACCTATTTAGCTCTGCTTGCGGCATGGGCCATTAGGTACCACATATGGGCAAGGTTTTCTGGATTTCCCTCATACAACTTTACTTGTATGGCCTTTTGGGGGAAAGTAGGTATTTTCCATGGTTTAGTTTGTTTGTATTGCTTATATTCAATTTCAACAAGTATATACAATACAGCATTTATTTGCAATTTTAAGTCTGGTTTTTTAAGATAATTAGCTTCTCTGAATTTTGACAAGGAATTACTGAGGATAAATTTAATCAAATGAAAATGTACTACAAGTGCATTATCTTCCTGCACCGCATTTGTCACACAACTTGAAAAACAGTTTGTATTAAGGCTTATAATTTGCACAATGCCTGGAGATTTTTGCTGATGGTATTGGTAAATAAATTATGGAGACCAGCTTGACATTAAATCTTTTGGCAAGTGTTTTCCATATGCCTAGAATGAATTCTGAATTTTTATATGTTATAAGGCCAAGGAATTTCCACTCATGTGTCATATTTCTGTGGGATGTTATTGTGATTTTTTTTTCCTGTCAACTAACATTCATATTCATTCTACAAAAACAGAATGATCACCATTGCCTGAGTACTTAAACCACATCAGCCTGAGAGAAAACAACAACTCCACTCCCAGAAATCTATGTGAAAAAAATCTCTGAATTACCCAACTCAATTAATATTTAATCTGAAGAAAGTTGCACTGAATTGAACACAGCATATGTCAATATATAGCTAAGATTAACACCAGCAAAAAATGTACTTGCACTAAGCATGCTAAAGTTAGAAAGTATGACCTTGGTGTCCTCCAAGGACCATTGCTTCATATGTTCAAATAGCTAAGTAGTTAAGATAATGAAATTGACATGGGGCTCCTTATTACTACATGTGCAGTTAAGTTCAAAGAATTAGACAAATAGTACTAAAACAAATCCTTCCATACATTACTTTATTGGACTACAGCTCCCAGAATCTGTTAGTGGGAATGGTCATGCGTACTAGGGGGATTCCAAGGAATGCAGTCCAAAAAATTAGGTTTGCAAAGCTGTTTTGTCAGACCATGGTAGATTTACTTTTTTGGACTGCATCCCCCTAGCAAGCATGGGCATTCCCACTGACAGATTCTGGGAGTTATAGTCCAAAAAAAATTGTTGCTGACTGAGGTCTCATTTTAGCAAAGTCAGAAGAAAGTACTCACAGAAGTTTGCAGAGATTTTACTTGCTGCTACAATCCATGATGTGGCGAAATGAGGGGGTGTGGAGTATAGTTTTTAGAAATGCTACTACAGTTCCTCCAAAGATACTTTCTCAACCTGCGAGTACTTGTTGTTAACTGCCCTCAAGTCAACTCCTCTATCCTCATCTTCTCTGCTCAAGTCCAGGCCCTTCCTGATTTGAGTCTAGCCATTTGGCATGTGGTATTCCTCTCTTTCTACTACCTTCTACCTTTCCTAGCATCATTGTCTTTTCTAATGATTCTTGCCTTCTTATGACATGGCCAAAGTACAACAGCCTCGGTACAGCCAACATGGCTACCCCGGATAATAGCCTCACTTTAGTCAGTTTCTAGCGAGAGTTCAGATTTAATTTGCTCTGGGATTCATTTGTTTGTCTTTTGGGGCAGCCACGGTATCTGCAGCACTCTTCTCAGGAACAACATCTACTATGACAACCTTGTTTAAATATCTGAAAAGATATCATACTGAAGGTGGAGAAAGTTTGTTCTCTACAGCTCTGGAGAATAGGACCGGAACAATGGATGCAAACTACAGGAAAAGAAATTCCACCTAAACATTAGGAGGAACTTCACAACAGAAAGAGCTGTTTGACATCAGAACACGCTCCCTTGGAGACTGGTGGAGTCTCCTCCTTTGGGGGTATTTATACAGAGGCTGGATGGCCATCTGTTGGGGGTGCTTTGACTATGAGTTCCTGCATGGCAGGTGGTTGGACTGGATGGTCCTTATGGTCTCTTCCAATTCTATGATTCTGTGAGTGGATTTTCTTCCTATTAACTTGCTTCATTATCAGCTTTCACATCTGTACATGGTGATGGGGAAAGAATGGCTTCAACTATCCATGAGTACCACATGGAAACAAATGATAGCCCTGAGTTATGTCTTTCATATGTCTTTCCTTCTTCCATCAAACCCACCAACTATGAATCTGCCCTCCCTCGGTGGTAGAATTAGAAAACATAACTGTGTTAGTCTGGAAAAATCAGTGTGCAAAAGGATCTCGTAGCACCTTTGAGATTAACTGAAATAAAGAAGGTAGCATGACGTTTCCTAGACTTGAGTCTTCTTCCTCAGATGGATGGAGTGGTGGACCCCCCTGATAGCATGAGCTTCCCTAGACCTGAGCCTACTTCTTCAGATGCACGGAGGGGAGGATCCCTTGGCGGCATGACTTTTCCTAGACAAGTCTCCATCCTCAGATCTGTGGACTGAAGAGTCACCTGGTAGCATGCGCTTTCACAGACCCGAGTCTCCTGGTAGCACGAGCTTTCCTACAGTCCCTTTCCTCAGATGCATGGAGGGGAGAGTCCCTGGTAGTATGAGCTTTCCTAGACTTGAGTCTACTACTTCAGATGCATGGAGGTAAGCATTCCCTGGCAGCAGGAGCTTTCCTAGACTCGAGTCTCTGTCCTCAGAAGAACAGAGGGCAGAGTCCCCTGGTACTAGTAGCTTTTGCGGACTCGGGTCTCCTTCCTCAGATGCATGAGCTTTCCTGTGCCTAAATCTACTTCCTTGGATGGATGGAGTGAGAAGTTCCCTCACTACTATGGAACAAGGCTATGAAATTCTGGGAGCTGGAGTATGTTGTGGGACGCAGAGAAGCAATATCTGGCTCGCTGCTATGGAATTCTGGGAGCTGGAGCATGTTGTGGGACGCAGAGAAGCAATATCTGGCTCGCTGCTATGGAATTCTGGGAACTGGAGCATGTTGTGGGACGCAGAGAAGCAATATCTGGCTCGCTGCTATGGAATTCTGGGAGCTGGAGTATGTTGTGGGACGCAGAGAAGCAATATCTGGCTCGCTGCTATGGAATTCTGGGAACTGGAGCATGTTGTGGGACGCAGAGAAGCAATATCTGGCTCGCTGCTATGGAATTCTGGGAGCTGGAGTATGTTGTGGGACGCAGAGAAGCAATATCTGGCTCGCTGCTATGGAATTCTGGGAACTGGAGTATGTTGTGGGACGCAGAGAAGCAATATCTGGCTCGCTGCTATGGAATTCTGGGAACTGGAGTATGTTGTGGGACGCAGAGAAGCAATATCTGGCTCGCTGCTATGGAATTCTGGGAACTGGAGTATGTTGTGGGACGCAAAGAAGCAATATCTGGCTCGCTGCTATGGAATTCTGGGAACTGGAGTATGTTGTTGGACGCAGAGAAGCAATATCTGGCTCGCTGCTATGGAATTCTGGGAACTGGAGTATGTTGTTGGACGCAGAGAAGCAATATCTGGCTCGCTGCTATGGAATTCTGGGAACTGGAGTATGTTGTTGGACGCAGAGAAGCAATATCTGGCTCGCTGCTATGGAATTCTGGGAGCTGGAGTATGTTGTGGGGCCCAGAGCGGAGCAGAGCTCCGCTCTGGGCCCACAACAAACTCCAGCTCCCAGAATTCCATAGCAGCGAGCCAGACAAAGAGTGAAAGCGGTGCCAAACCGGGTTATCTCTCCAGCGTGGACGCAGCCTTCTTTGCCAAAGAGACCTGCTGTGTTTCCCCCCCACTCACCCGTCCGGCCTTCTTCTTCACCCGCTTCTTCTGCTCCTCCTCCGCCTTCATCGAGAGAACCACCGAGGGGGTCCCTTTATTCGGGGGGCCGCCCCTTGCTAGGCTGAGGCTGGAGGCCCTTGTGGTGGTGGTCGTCGTCCCCACTTCCTCCTCGTCTTCCTCTTCCTCCTCCTCCTCCTCCTCGGCCGCCCTGAGTCGCTTCTTCCCCGCTTTCCCTCCTCCTCCTCCTTTGGCCCAGAGGAGCCCCATGACGAGGAGCAGCAGCAGCGACGTGGAGAGGAGCAAGAGCAACCATCCCGGCAGCCGCTGAGGGTCCAAACCCGGAGGGAGCTCCAGGCCCAGCTCGGTGCGCAACAGGCCAGCGCCGGCCGACAGAGCCTCCTTCAACCGGGAAGACACCGCCTCGGCCTGCTCGGAGAGGGACTCCTGCCAGCTCGGGGCGGCCATGGCTCTCGGTCTCGGGACGGGGGGGGGGCCGAGGCCTCGCGTCACGCCGCAGCCATCCCTCGGAGATGCGCCTCCTTCGGCTGCTCGAGGCCTAATGAGCGCAACGTCACCCCTCAGGGCCGATGTGGCGCTACTGCGCATGCGCGTGCGTCGGGGTGGTGCGTGATTACGTAAGCGCGCGCACCGTGTGGGTCACGTGGTGCTCATTTAACCGTTGGTTTGGCTTGGGGGGAACGAAAAAATGGAGAGCGTTTCTGCGCCTGCGCAGAAACGCTTCTATCGCCAAAGATAGGAAAGGAGGCGTGGCCACGTGACGTCACTGTGTGGGGTTATTGGTCAAGGAGGGAGGGAGGCTGTAATAATAATAATCTCGACGTGGCAGGGTTTTTTTTTTTCCCTCGGAGGGAGGGAGGCGAGGCTGCTGTGGGTGGGTGGAGCCACTGCTCTCCCACTGGCCAATCACAGGCTGAGGGTGGATAGATTGACAGGAGTACCTCACTGTGAGGAAAAGTGTACTTACTGAGGAAAATGTTGTCAGTGTTACTGTACTTCATCAAAAGTCACTTGTCAGTAAATGGAGGCCCCCCATTAACCATTTCTCATTATTATTATATTATTATGTTATTATTGAAATAAAATGGACCAAATAATCAAATAAAATTAATCAATTTTTTTAAAATAAATAAATAAATAAATAAAGCTAAGGGTGCTTTTACATATTAATCCAATAAAATTAATATGTAAAAAATAAAATAAGCAAGGGTGGCTTATTAATCAAATAAAATGGATCAAATAATCAAATAAAATTAAATAAAACTAAGCAAGGGTGCTTTTACATACTAATCAAAATTAAGTAAAATTAATCAAAAAAAAAAAAAGCAAGGGTGCTTTTACATATTAACCAAGTAAAATTAAATAAAATTAAGCAAGGGTGCTTATTAAATAAAAATGGATCAAATAATCAAATGGAATTAATCAAATAAAAACAAAGTAACTGTGCTTTTACACAATAATCAAATAAAATTAAAATTAAGCAAGGGTGCTTATTATTAAAATAAAATTGATCAAATAATCAAAATTAATTGAATAAAACTAAGCAAGGGTCTTTTTACATATTAATCAAAATTAAGCAAGGATGCTTATTAATCAAATAAGATTGAACAAATAATGAAATGAAATTAATCAAAAATAAGCAAGTGTGCTTAAATTAAGCAAGGGTGCTTATTAATTAAATAAAATTGATCAGACAATCAAATAAAATTAATCAAATATAAAATAAGCAAGGGTGCTTACATATTAAATAAAATTGAACAAAGTTAAGCAAGGGTGCTTATTAATCAAATAAAATTGATGAAATAATCAAATAAAATTAATCAAATAAAAAAGCAAGGGTGTTTTTTACATATTAATCAAATAAAAATAAATAAAATTTAGCAAGGAGTTTAATCAAATAAAACTGATGAAATAATCAAATAGAATTAATCAAATAAAAATAACCAAGGGTGCTTACATATTAATCAAATAAAATTAAATAAAATTAAGCAAGGGTGCTTTATTAATCAAATAAAATTGATCAAATAATCAACCAGCTTGGACCAGGCTGATGCCGGTGGTTCAGCGGTAATTTAGTGAGCGATAAAATGAAAGGCACAAATATAGGATGGGGGACACCTGGCTGAATGAGACCACATTTGAAAGGGATCTAGGAGTCCAAGTAGACCACAAGTTGAACATGAGTCAAGAGTGTGATGCAGCAGCTAAAAAGTCCAATGCTATTTTAGGCTGCATCAATAGAAGTATAGTGTCTAGATCAAGGGAATTACATGTTTGTAACTATAACAGTAACTAAAAGAGAAATAAAGTTACAGCACAAAAGTATCAAAATAGCTTTCCTATGTTCTGCTTTTTATAGTTGATTAATCTGTCCAGCCCCGATTATTTGGCCTTGTACTCATGTGAACAATGAGTTTTTCTTCAAATGTTTTTTCTATAATAACATTTTGTTCCATCAAGGGACAGGTTTTGATTTTGTCTAAGATGCATGGTAGCACCAAAGCAATAGAGCTTATGGTTCAAAATCATTTTCCATGTTGAACTTTTTGAAGGAATTAATTTAATGGACCCTCAAGTTCTACAAATTACCTCGAGGTCCTTTCAAAATTAGCAAACATGCATGCCCTAAATAAGATTTTGCCAGATGCATCTCCAATCCTGCCTGCTCACTTTGAAGCATGGGATGCTTCAATATGCTAGATGTAACCCTTTCTCTCTTTTTTCTTTTTTCTGTAGAGCTTGTCAGTCTTTCTGTTGTCATGGTAATCTTTTCAGATTACTCACTGTTTTCCTAAAGGTTCTGGAGAACCTTTGCAGCACATCCTCAGTAAATACACGGCAGTTGTAAACATCTGGGCATCCTCGAAAATATTTCTTAACCTAGCTATAGTTTGATACAATAGTAGGCGCCAGCATGAGTGGATACGGTTGCGATGGCATACATAGGATTGGAGTAGGTAATGTGAATGGCACCTAGGTCTATGAAGAAAGGTTTGGGGATGGAGGAACTTGCTGGAAGACTGCCACCACTATCCCTCTGCATTTCTGACTGAAACCAAATGCCAAAAGATTGGTTCTGCATATTGAAAAAGCATAGATCTGAAGTTTTGTCACCAAAATGGAAATCATAAGAAAAGTGGAAGCTGTTGCAAGAAAAAAAAAAAACTCCAGGATACATACTGGACAAAGCTTTCAAGTGATCTCTAGAAGAAGAAGAATTAAAAAAAACAACACCTTTTTACTTATGCAAGGCTTACCTGTCCTGGTTGTTTCATTTTACATGTTCATAAAAAGTTGGTTGAAACATGGTGAACTGATCTTCTTTTTCATAGTTTAGGAACCTATTCCTGTTCTTTCCATATTATTTCTACTTCTGGTACCAAAGTTTCTGTTTGTTTTATGACGATGTATGGCATTTTAAAAGCCATCCAATCCATGCCTGGTTTAAAGAAGAAGAATCCAAAGAAGACTGAGGCCTCATTCCCACTGGCCTTTTAAACCACTGTATAGCTATCACATTTGCGATCGATCGCAAATTCGATCTTGCGATCCTGCATTCCCATTATGGAAGCTTTGCGGAGAAAGCGAAGCAGGATCGATTCCTCGGATTTTCGTGCTCCAAGTTCCCACTTAGCGATCGCAGGGTTTTGGCTGTCGATCATATGCAAATGCGATCCTACATCACAGCGGAAATGCGGAAATAGGCGTTTCTGCCGCCGCCATTCCCCTTTTCCTGCCGCCACCACTTCCTGTGACCTGCATCTAGCATCATGGCTCCTCCATCTCGGAACACGGCTCCTGCTCTTCTTATTGTTTTGCGGGCGATGCTCATGTACGTCCGATCCACACTTCTCCTGTGCATGTGGTTTCGGAGAAGACATGAGCGCAGAGTCGATCTCATGCGCCTACTCATGGAATGGGAATCCGCTCGGGGAGGGAGCGGTGCTGAATGTTCCGACCACGATGGCCACGAGGTCATGATTGCTGCCGCTGCGGCACATGAAGGCACATTTTGGGCCGCCATGCAACGCTTCCGTGAACCCATGCCAAGGAGGTGGTGGATTTACCCAAAATCCAAGGAGACATGGAGCGTCTTTGCAACAACGGTGTGGTCAGACGAGAAGTGGATGGAGCACTTCAGAATGACCAGGCGCCTTTTCCACATGATTGTGGAGGAGCTGGAACCCCACCTCGCCAGGCAAGACACTCGTCTCCGCCGTGCAGTTCCTGTCGATAAACAGGTTGCCATCGCCCTGTATTTCCTCTCCCACAAATCCTCATATTCCATCGTGGCCACAGTGTTTGGAGTTGGAAAGTCGACGACCTGCAAAGTGGTTATCAAAGTCGTCATAGCCATGGAGTTGGTGCTCCTAAAGAAGACAGTCTATCTGGGTGACTACAGAAAGGTGAGCTCACTGCATGTACATTCCTGTTCCCCAAATAACGTGGCTGAAAAATGGCGCCCGGGGCAGGGTAAGGATAGCTTAAAAATGCAGATGTGGATATGTGTGCCCTGCAGTCTTACAGATTTTTATGACTCCTTTTACATTCTAGATTTTACATGACTCCTGTTTTTTGGTCTATACTTAGCCACACAGTCCATAGCCTCCATTTTGGGCAAGAGGACATCGATTGGGTAGTGTGGCGCTGGCTGGTATCGCAGTGGCGGTACCATTAGGTGTACTGTCGCAAATGCGCAAGTGCGATTTTTAAAAATTTAAATATGCAGATGTGGAAATGTGTGCCCTGCAGTCCTACAGATTTTATGACCCAATTATGAATCCTTTTGTTTCTACAGCATGATAACTGCCCTTAGAATTTTTCTATTTGCTAATAGAATAATTTGCTAATAATAATAATAATTTGCTAATAGAATAATTTGCTAATAATAATAATAATAATAATTTGCTAATACTGTATCTGTGTTTTTCTTCACCCCTTGCTATAGGTGATGGCTGGCTTCGAGGAACTTGGCTTCCCCCAGGCTGTTGGTGCAGTGGACGGCTGCCATATCCATATCATCGCGCTGCCAGGACAAGGGGGCCAGTTCATAAACAGGAAGCAACGGTATTCTGTGGTGCTGCAGGGAACAGTGGATCACACAGGAAGGTTTATCGACCTTGCAACGGGTTGGGCTGGCTTGAATCATGACAGTTACGCATTTTGGTGTACGCCTTTGTACACCGCTATGCGTGCACGCATCTACGTTCCCGGCTGGCCTTCCATTACAATCGCTGGTGTGCAGGTCGGGCCCATTCTTCTTGCAGATGCTGCATACCCTGTGAAGCCATGGATCATGCCGCCATTCAAGGGTGGCCTGACTCGCTCCCAGGCAATATACAACAGGCGCCACTCCAGAGCAAGGACAGTGGTGGAGAGGGCCTTTGGAAGATTGAAGGCTAGATGGAGGTGCCTCACGGCCAATCTGGAGGTTGCTGAAGAAAACGTGAACTCGGTCATCACGGCCTGCGTCATTCTTCACAACATTGTGGAGACTGATGGCGCCATTCTAGCCGAACGTCCTCCAGGGCCCGCTACGTACATGATTGACCGGTCTCAATTCCATTCAGAGGCCGAAGAGACCAGGGAGGGAGAGGATATCAGGGATGCCTTTGTCGCATTTTTCTGTAGGCGCAACCGATAATTTGCCATGGTTGCTGGTTTCTTTTTCTTATTTTCTTCTTTTCTTCTTCTTCTTCATTGGGTTGTTTGGATGTATTGTCAGGTTTTACTGTTTCACTGACCACAGCTTTGTGTGTTGGTCACAATAAAGATTTTTTTTTTTTAAAATTGTTCCTTGTGTACATTGATGCGTGGGATACTTATGGTTATGGTCCTCATTGAAACCACTGGAGGGGTACCGGCTAGCAATTCTGTTGTTGCTCAAGTAAATTTGACTCAAATGACCCTGAATCCTAAGGTGCATTATTTGCTGATCGTACACCACCAACAACAGGTTTTTTTATTGTGCCACACCTTTGTCTGTAACAGAAGATGCTTTCAGATTTCAGCTACATATGGGCACAGCATCTGCTACATGGGCGGGATACCCTCCCATGACTGCACAGCCAGGCTTGTGGGGATGGGGTGGGGTAGGGTGGGGAACTGTACTCATGCACTTTGTGTGCCGGGGTAACGGTGTTTGAGAAGCCAGTTATCCAGGCACACAGGTTGGGATACACTCTGGAGTTCCACTTCGCATCCTTTATAGAAAATAATGTTCCTGTCTGAAAGGTGGTTGGCTGGCGCTGCACAGGACTCCAGTTTGTTGGTCTATATTTAGCCACACAATCCTTAGCCTCCATTTTGGGCAAGAGTCCTGACTGCGTCTGCAAGATCTCCCTTGACATGACATGGACGTCAACAGCGTTGTTTGGCCCCTCGTTGATCGCGTTGTGTGGCGATGGCTGGTATCGCAGTGGGGATACCGTCAGGTGTACTATCGCATTTGCGCATATGCGCACTTGCGATTTTACCGTGGGCCGCCAGCAGCCTGGAATCGCAACACTGTTGCTGGATACCTGTCCGTCAAAGGAGTTAGGCACTGGTAATTGGCCCTTGGCCCACTCGACCTTTGTGGGACTTTGGGAGTGGGTTTCACTTCCCCTGAAAGCGAAACTGCGCTCTGGAGAGGGAGAAATGGCGGCCAGAAGGGTTCCTCACCTCCAGCGCTGGGCCGTCGAGGAGGAGAGGCTGCTCCTCCAGCACATAGGGGAGGTTGCTGGGGCTGCGGGGGTGCTGATGCAGTTCAGTAATAAGAGGAATATCCACTTTTACCGGGCTGCATCACGCACCCTCTCGGGAGCTGGGTTCAAGAGGACCCCAGCACAGTGCCGCTCCAAATTTAAAACGCTTAAGGCAGCATTTTATGATGCCATGGAGCGGCACAACGGGAGCCCTCCGAGGGACCAGAGGCCCGCACACTACCAACTCCTGCGGGGGTTGTGGAATGCGGCAGGAAGGCCTTCCTGGGAAAGGCGCCATCCCCAGGGTAGGATGCATTTACACAATTTTATTTTTTTAAGGGCTTCCTAACTCTCCTTGCGCCCGGCACACCCATGATTGTCATTGCTTAACAGGAAACATTCGCGCAGGCGGGCAGGCGGTGCCGGACGTGCCACCACAACATTCGTCGTCGGACAGCGAGGGGGGTTCGCTGCCACAGGGAGGCGGAAGCAGCCTGAGCGGTAGTCCAGCTCCTCCAGGTACGTAGTTATGTTAGTAGCAATTGGCAACTGCAACTAGTTCGTAGGCGTGCAGAAACAAACAGAAGTAAATTTTTTTTAAAGGTAGGGTCAACTGTTGCTTATTAGGCGGCGATGCCAATATGGGCGCATCTGTTTCCCTGACACTTGCCTTACGGGAATACCCCTTGAGCTGCTGTGTCTTCCCAACGCCACTACTGCAGTTGCCCAGGCGCGTGGCACATACGTGCCGTGGTTGTGATGTGGCACATAATGCCCGTGGTTCTGATGTGTGCATTGCCGTCACTCCATTGCAGGGCAAGACATCCCACAGTCTGCTGGAGTAGAGCCGGAAGGAGAGCCACAGCCAGGGCCATCCCGTGCGGTACTCCCGCCCCCTGGGCCTGCAGCCGCCGCCCCACCAGTCCAGGGTAAGAGTCAACAAATGGATATCGCTAGATGCATTCCTCGTACCTGCTTCTGGAGTGCATCTGGCTGGTGGCACAGGGAGAGGGCCCAACACCAGGGCCATCCCATGCTGATGGGGCACCAAGGGCCCCTGTGCCAGCCGAGCACTGCAAAAGGGGGGCTAGGGAGGTTGTTGGCTATGCATGCTGTGGGTGTGTGTGAGTGCACGGAGCAGTAATAAAAACACCAGTTCCTAGCTAGCACGCAGCCCTGCTTACCTTTCTGTGCAATGCCTTACTTTGATTCCAGGGCATGGTTTCGAGGAGCGCCTGGCCAGGCTTGAGGAGGGGTTTGCTGCACTAACGGCTGCTGTCAACGCCCTACGCGCTGCCTTTGATGGGCTTCCCGTGCCCCCGCCACCCAACGTCTGTAAGTATATACTCCCATGCAAACCCGTTATACATGTAACGATGAATATTTTCACGGTGAGCCTAGAACAACCACTCATGCTTGCCACCCCATGCCTCTCATGTTTTCCAGGGAATGAATTGTTCCAGCGACTGGACAGGCTGGAGTCCTGGGTGTCGACGATCACCCTGACGCAGCAGCGGTAGGGCCAGCCACCGTTGTGCAGTGCTGCGTTTTAAATAAATACCTATAAATAATGTTAAAACATGTTAATAATGGGAATACACGTTGATAATGTAAATTGCCGGGTAGGTTTTTCTAAGTTTCTTATTGTTTTGCGAACAGCACATGTTTTTCCTTGGTTTTTCAATATAAATTGAAAATATGGTTTATGGTGGCCTCTCTAATGATTGCCGCACATTTATATAAAGTACACGTTTGGTGAACAGCCTCTGTAGTCTCTCATCGCTTATTGAGGGTGTCTTTGTCTGGTGTGCAAGTGGTGTAGCATGTATGTGTCTGGGAAGCCACTCCAAGAAATGGCAGTATATGTTTGCAAGTGGGGGCCGGCACAGATCTACTCTGTAGGCAACCGCAAAAGTGAAAAGCAGGTTCAGTTATCTAGCAGCCCTCACACCTATGATGCTGCCACACCCAAGTAGCAGAACTCCATCTTGACCAACAGAGAACTTTATTCTTTAAAAACAAATTTCTCTACAGGAACTAGAAAACTTTAAACGCCACCGCAACCACCACCACCATCGACAACAACAACAACTCTCTCAACATACCAGCTATGGTGAAAGTGGGATCGGTTTTTTATCCTTCTAATGGGCCTGTTAGCAGGGCCACCCTGCTGTGGCACCGCAGGTGGTGCCTTGACGGTTGGATCACAGGCAGGCCTCCTGTTGTCCAATGACTGGGCTACAGGAGCAAGAGGTGCCATGGGTGTGGAAGCACCTGTTTGATCTGTTGGTGGTGTTACTTCTACCTGAGGCGTGGCCTCAGTGTTCCCCGCGGCACTGCAGCCTAGTCTCGACTGGGTTCCTAGCCTCCTTCGCTTTGGAATCCTCTCTGCTTGTGCTGCTCCAGCATTTGGCTGGGAAATACAACCCACCATTTCCCTCATAATTGAAGACTGTTCCTGGAAAATGGTGGACATCGTCCCAAACTCCCTGTCGGACTGCTCAAGGAAGCGTGCAAAAAAGGTGTCCCTGGATTCCCTATCCCTCTCTCTTGCCTCCCACTCTCTTTGGTCCCTCTCCTTCTCTCTTTCCTCCTTTGTCCGCATCTGCCCAAGAAGGAGGTTCCAGTAGTCAGCTGCCTGCTGCATCATCCTTTCGCCCATCTTCTCTGCCGAGGTGCGGTCACGCCTTCTTTTTATGAGGGCAAGTCTTTCGGCTGGCGTTAGTGTTGCAATCTGGCGCGTGGTATCAGTGTCTGTGGCAAGATATGGAAATATTAGGGAAGCCATCTCACAGTCACTGCCGCGAGGTACACACACAACAACACATTGCATAGTTTGCTGTTCCGTTCCTTCAAAGCAGGGAGCCTCCTTTGCCCTCCAAGTGATTATCCTAGAGACAACTTTGGATCCTGTTTGCTTTGTGGAACGTAGGAACCCACACCATACAGGCAGGGACACACTTCAGCAGTCCTTCATTCCTGTAGCCCCGCGCTGTTCTTCCCATTCCTCATTCTGGGGTAACCTCTCGGGTATTCCCCCAGAGATATCGGAGAAGGGGGCTGGGCTGGCAGGGGAGGGAGGTCCGGCAAGGGGGAGGAGGCGGAGGAAGAAGGAAGAAGAAGACCATAATAGATAACCACAACACCCCTGCCAGGTTGACCAGCGGAAGGGCAGGAGGTAGTCGTTGGTGGACGGAGGTGGAGAGAGGGAACAAGGAAAGTCCTGTTCCTTATTCCCAGAGGGAGGGGGAGGACAGGAGGGGAAAATAGGGGTTGCACGGCCCAGAAGAGAATGGATGGATGAGGAGGAAAGGGGGGGACGTTCCCTCGGATAGGATGCATCTCCTCCACATGCAATTTCTGTGACACTGGTGTCCTCCCCACGTATATCATATTTCCCAAAACAGGAACTGCATGTTAGTGTTGCCCGAGGAACAGCATGCAAGGTGTAAAGAGTCTTACCTTTAGGTTCCACTGGGGCTAAAGGTTGAGGCTGCTTACTTCGTCCCAGCTCGGCAGCCACTTCAAGGCTGTTGTGCTGTGCCCTCTCCTGGAGTTGGGCTGCTCCATCCTCGGCAGAATCAATCTGCGTTTCGTCCGGGTCCGCCTCCACAGGAGTAAGGCTAAGAACATAGGTTTGCTCTTCCCCCACCGCAGCATCTGTAATTTAAGGGGTGGAAAGGGTAAAAAAGGAAAGAAAACTTTATAGTCAGTGAAGAGTGGTTCCTTTGCAGCTTGCAAGGACCCATGCGGCAAAGTAGCCAAGGCAGAGAGTGGAGAGCCACTATGCCCTGGGAAGATGTTTCAATAATTGATAAAATCTGTAGACAAACCAACTGTCTGTTGTGTTTGTGCCCACAGAATGTTCATGCTAATATTATGTGAAACCGAAAGGGAGAAGGAATGGCTACAGGTGCGTTGGTGCTACAGGCTAGACTGAATCGATGAGCATGTGTTTCTGCAATTGTAATAGGCCAGCATGCACTCCCTGGAGTCCACCCTCCAATCAACCATTCTGGTGTTCAGCTGCGGGGGGGGGGGGGGTTTCTTGCCAAAAAGCATGTTACTGGCAATGGTCTAAGCATGTTACTGGCAATGGTCTTACCATGTGTAAAAAGTTCTTCTGAGCCTGCCGCTGGTTGCTCTTGTTCCCCGGGTGGAATAACAGTGTCCTGCTGGGCCCCTTCACCGGTAACAAATGTTATATCTGTTGCTGATGGAACACGCTTTGGCTCAACACTGGCGTCCCCAGAGAAGATATCTTTTAACTCGAAAAAAAAGGCATGGTCACAGGCCCACTCCCACTGAGACTAGCTTCATGGTTAGCTTTCTTGAAAGTCCGTTTCAGCGCTTTTGCCTTAGTTCTGCATTCCTGAGCATTCCTATTGTGGCCCCTTTCCCTCAGCTTTGCTGCGATGTTGGCATACACATCGATATTGCGATGGTTCTTAACAAGCTGGGCTTGAACTGTCTCCTCACCCCAAATCGCTATGAGGTCCCTCGTTTCTTCATATTTCCAGGAGATCCCCCTCCCCCTTGCAGCTATGTCCTCCATCCCTGCCTAGTGCAGCTGCCCAGCGTAAGCTAATCCTGCCTCTTGGAGTAAGGGCCACAAAATGGCCAGCGTGGCTTCCTATGTAGCCGGAAATGGTGAAAGGGGTGCAAAGGAGCACAAAAAGATTGATGGGAGGACCAACAGGTGCGGGGCATACCTGTACCCTCCCACTCCCGCGTGCAAAATGACCAGAAGATAATGGCGACCCCCCCATTTCTGTCAAGTCCTTTCTCAGGCAATAGCCGCAGGGCATCAACTGCAAATGCGAAGAATCACTCTTTCGTATGATCGCAGTTGCGATTAGCAGAAAAAAGGCGTTTAATGCATAATGGCAGTCTATTGACTCCCCAAAAGTTGCAGACCCATGGCGCTACCCTTCCACCCAGCCACCGTGGTTACAAACTACGTCAACACAATTCTCAAAATGCATGGCCCGATACCTTGGTCCTATCGCAATTGCGATTGGTTGCTCTTTCGCTTAATCGCAATTGCGATCATTACCCAGCTCTGGGGGGAAAAAAAGGGTAAAGCCCCCCCAAAAAGCGGTACCCCCATACTTCTGAGGAAGTAAACATCTCAAACCTTGCCACATCCATTGCGTGAGGCGGAAAAGATGGCGATGGACCACGGCAGAAGGGGCCTGACCCTGGGCGTTCCAAGTGCGCCTGGCCCTCCTCCTGCAAGCTAATCGATTTGGAATTCGTATGTTCCCATTGGCAGAAATCGATCTCGCTGCGGGTTTTCTCAAAAGGAGCGGGGAAAAACTAGTGTCTGGATAAAGCGTTTTTTTTTGGGTTTGCGCCGATTTATCGCTTCTGCGATCGATCGCATGGGGAGCGAGATCGATTCCGAATGTGAACGAGGGTAGTATAACCCGCATCATGCTTCGAGGTAAAGTGTAGTGGGAATGAGGCCTGAACTGGACTTTTGACTTTACTCATCAACAGCACCATCACAACAAACTAAGTAGGCAAATAGGCAACAGCTCCGCAGGATTATGTTTTAAATTATAATAATTCACTCTTTTCATATATTTGTAACATATAATACAGGTTTAGTCAAAGTGTGAGCCTCTATGGCTGTTTTTTACAGCCTCATCTCTTCCAGAATAATAGACCAACCTTGGGGGGGGGGGGGATTAAACAGCAATTTACCTTTTAAATACATTTGCAGATCCCAAAAAGTGATGTAAAAGTCAAACCCCCACTTTTCCAAATCCATTGAAAGCTTATGACTGTTCCTGTCATTTTTTGGTTTGTTTGTTTGGAGGTTTAGGTATTTTTGTTAGGCTCCTGAAGGGTTCCTGGGACACCCAATTGGCCCCCAGATGCTTTGCTGTTGCCAAGCTCAATATAGAATAAGCCAGCCTACTCCTCAGACTTTTTCCTTTTCTCAGATGGGAGGAATTTTTCTCTATTTCAAATGGAGCCAATTCAAATTCATGTGAATTCGCTACTTTAGCGAATTCACGTGAATTCCCGTTGCATTCAGAATGCATTCAGATTGACTTCTCATTACCCGAAAATGACCCCCCATTGCCCGAAATTGCATGAGATGCTTTCATTTGCAGTAAGATAAATGATTGTGTTCGGAATGACTTCCCTTTTGCCCGAAATTGCATGAGATACTTTAATTCGCAATAACGTGAAACCCCATGATTGCGTTCGGATTGCCATTAGATTATACTTCCAATTTCCGTTGTCTGATAAACTCCTTAGTAAATTGCCTTCCTTTCTTCCTCTCACAGAGAGTCAATAGGATTTAAAATAAGAAAGAGATATTCCATCCAATAGGAGGAAGCCAGAAAACCTTCCTGTCACCAAGGCAAACACATACAGACCTTTTGGGGGTGGCATAAAATCCAATTAAATTTAAGAATAATGAGAAGAGTGAGAAACTTTAAAATATCCTGGAAGCTCTCTGATCTTTGCTTTAAAATATCCTGGAAGCTCTCTGATCTTTGCTAAAATTCTGCTGTCCAGATTCTCTCTTTACACTTCAAAGGTTAACTAGAAGCCACTATCATCTTTGCGCAGCAGGGCAGCAGGCATTTTGTCATGGCCTTTAGACAGACATTTGGCCTGAAACAACTCAACTGAAAAAAACTTTACCATAGGAGTCCTGCTTGCGCCCCTGATCGGCCCAGGATTGTGGTGAATAGACACAGCAGTCCTGAACCCAGTGACTGCCAGAGTCCTGAACGGGCTGCCAGCAAGAAGTAGCTTTTTGCTGCTCTCTTTTGGGTTAGCTTCGGGCCCCCTTAGGCAGCCTCAGGTCAGCTTCTGGCTGCATCAGGGGCTTGTGTCAGTTATACACCATGCCATGGAAGCAGCCAGCGGCTGCTCTATTTGGGCCGTCTGTTTCAGGCCATTGACATGTGCAGTGAAAAGACCGATCTATCAGCAAATCACAGAGAAGCATATGACCAGCCAATGGGCAGGGCTATAAAAGGGCCTTGCAGAGAGTGAAAGGAGGGGTTAGTTTTGAGGAAAAGAGTTACATCGAAGGGAGGGTGTGCTCTTAGAGTTCCTGAGGGAATATTTTAGTTTTGTTTGGTGACCACAAAAGGGTCTTGAGAGTCCAAAGAGGGACCATGTAGGCTTGGGGAGTCTAGTAGGGAGAGGCTCAGAGCAAGCCAGTTGTTGAAAAGGGAATTTTGGTCCATGTACATGAGATAAGATAGCCTGTGTAGCTGAAGGAATATTAAGATTTTGAAAGATCTTTTTGTAACTAAGTAATAAAATGAACATAACAACTTTGAAACTAATTTATAATTTATTTTTATATTTTACAATAAACTTCTTGTTAGTATTTAAAATGCTACTTGGCCTCAGTTTGATTCAAACCACGCTACCAGATATTAGTGACACAGAGGTACTGTGCCATCTTTAATAGCAGTGTTAAGGTGAAGGTTGGCAGGAGCCCTTCACAGGCATCCATCAAGCAGACATTGTGAAGTGGCATGAGTTCCTTCAAGAACAGAAAGGGGTTGGGAGGTGGGACTATTGCAAGCAAAAGTATTGCTGTTTGTTGGATGTCCACCTGCCCTCCCCTGCTGCTGGGAAGCCCTTGAGAATTTGCAGCTATCAGTTGAGGGTGGTTTCCTCACTCCCTCACCCTCCTCCTTCAATATTAGCCACAGAAGCAGAGCAAAAGTCAAACAAAGTTTCCAAACCCAATGCTTTGGATTTTTAAAGCTGTCAAGATTGATGATGTTTCGGATCTCTTCTGAACCAATCCCCCCCCCCAAAAAAACCCCACCAAATAGACCCCTGTCTTTGGAGTTTATCATATGACAGAATTTGAGGGTATAATGCAATGGCAATCTGAACGCAATCATGGGGTTTCGCGTTATTGCGAATGAGTGTATCTCACACAATTTCGGGCAATGGGGGGGTCATTCCGAAAGCAATCATGGGGTTTCATGTAATTGCGTATTAGAGTATCTCACGCAATTTCAGGCAATGGGGGGTTATTTTTGGGAAAAGGGAAGTAAAGACACTTGAACTATGGGGTGAGGATAGAGCTGCTACATGTCAGAGGCATTGTTGTGCGATATATATAGTGAAAGGCACTTTTTTCCTGGTTTAAAAGCAGCATGTAGTAAACTTATGACACTTCGATGGTACTTGAGAGAATCAATGCTTTCTATTGTGCTAATAATGTGTTTTTGTGGTGGCTTTACTATGGGCCCCATTGCACTAAAAGTTATAGTGCTGTGATCCCACTTCAAGTGCCATGGTTCCATCCTATGGAATCCTGGGGTTATTAGTTTAGGGACGGTATTTAGAATTCTGAGCCAGGGAGCATGTGAACACCTGGATTCCATGGGATATTGCTTGGGCAACTAAAGTGGTCTTGATTGTGCATTCCCGCATGGCAGGGGGTTGGACTCTTCCAGGTCTATGAATATAATTCTACAGTACTAGGGGTGTATTTCTGTGCTAATTTTCTTCGCAAAGGAAGCAATGAATAATTTTTACAATTTTATTCTTACTGCAATTTTGAAAAACTATTTGCAGTTCAAGATTTATTTTGTAGAAACTTTACACGTGGTTGTTTTGCACAGCAAACAGCATTTTCTGTGCAGGAAATAGCATTTTATGTGCAGAAAATATTTAATAAACATATTATTCTGTGCAAAACAACCATATATGAATTTTGCATAGACTAAAGGACAAAATAGACTGCCTTGATAGAGCGGCATCCTGCCCCCCCTTTTAGCGCAGGATTGGGGCTGTGACAACTGCATTCTGATGTTCCTTTTAGAGCCAGCAAAAAGGCACCTTTGCTGCTGTGGCAGCACTTTCCAGCGCTCCTTTTGGTGTGTGTCATCTGAATGCTTTGCCAAAGGAGCGCTGTGACACTGCCGACTGTGGTCAGTCAGGCAGCATGATGCCAGCATAGGGGTGGAGTGGGGGGTGTGTATCATGCAGATGCCAGTCTGTCTCAATCTGCAAAGATTCTCATCAGTCCAATATTCTTCCCATCAGGGTTTCTCAGCATTTGAGAAACATGTTCTTTAGACTGTATTCCAAATATTTTCACATGTTCTTCTCATCCCTGTAACCTTGTGAGTGAAAACCTATTGTCCTTCCTGGCAGTGAGGGCAGCAACGCTTTCAGTGGCCGAAACTGAACACTGGGACTCCTCTCCTTCCTCCCTTCCTCCCTCCCTCCCTTGGTCTGAGGAGACTTGGAGGAGGAGTCCAGAATGGACCCCAAGATAAGGAGCTGGACTCAGG
Source organism: Urosaurus nigricauda (assembly GCA_034509955.1). Taxonomy (NCBI): domain Eukaryota; kingdom Metazoa; phylum Chordata; class Lepidosauria; order Squamata; family Phrynosomatidae; genus Urosaurus; species Urosaurus nigricauda. The sequence continues at coordinate 224,394,436 of JAOEGL010000004.1, read as the reverse complement.
AGAGAAAGGCCTAGGAGGGAGGAAAAGGGCAGGCCAAGCACCATCAGGCCTGGCCTCAAATTGAAGAGCCCTCTCTCCATGAGAACACTACAGTGGTCCCCCGGGTTATGAAGGTAATCCGTTCCGGATTACCTTTCGTAACCCGGAAATATTTGTTTCCCGGGGACCGCTTTAGGAGACGGACCGTGCGGCCGATTTAAAGGGGCTGCGCGGTTTTTCTGCTTCGCATCCTGGGGGATCCTTCGGATCCCGGGGGATGTTTTTTGGTCCCCGTGGTTTCAGGTCCCGTGGATTTTGTTCCCCGGGGTATTCGTAAACCGGGGGACCACTGTATCTGGCCTAGGAGGGAGTGAAAGGGCAGGCGAAACTCCATTGGGCCTGCCCTAGATTAAGAAGCAGAACCCTCCCTCCAGTCCATCTGCCTTGGTCTAGGCATCAGAGAGAGAGAAGAACTGCTGGACCTGATTCCCTTCCCCATCACCTTTCCCTTCTCCTTTTGTGTCGTGTCTTTTTAGATTGTAAGCCTGAGGGCAAGGAACCATCTAATTAAAAATAATAATTGTAAGCCGCTCTGATAACCTTTAGGGCTGAAGCATGGGGTATAAAATAAATAAATGTTGCTGTTGTTGTTACCATGGGTTGCAACCTGCTCCCTGCATTGAACCATTGCTATTTGCCAAGTGATTTGGAGGTCATGATTTGGAGATGCTTTCTGAATAGCCATGACACTACAGGCCATGGATAGGGAATGTTGTTTCACTGTAACTCCCATTAACTCCTATTTTATCCTAGTGTGTTGCAACCCAGCAATGTCTGAAAGACACGTGTTGTGTAGCCTTCCTATTTGAGCTAAAATCTTTGTGGCCAGAAGATGGCAGCCACTGCTTATTCAATCGAGCCCAGCATTTCTCTTGCAGTTTCCAACCCCACAGCTTGGAATACTTGGATCAACTGGAATTTCCTAACTGAATAACAATATGCAGCAACATATTCCTCATAAATTAGAGTGAAGAATGACACCTTGTTCCCTTTGTATGTGAAAAATATCAGGTACATGCTTCCCTGTGAGTTTTCTTATGGATTGTTTTCCTGGAAAATTACTTATTAAGTATACAAAGTCATAATAAGTGATGTTGGTGTTTAGAAACAAGACTTCTTTTCTCCTTTGAGGAAATGTTCAGAACATCTGCGGGATTATGCTTCCTGTTTGTCAACCATATGCTATTGTTACCAATAATATGGACAAATGAGTCTGAATTTTCTTCCGGACTTTAAAAAAGATTATCATGGGAAAAGCCTTCAGCAAATCTTGAAAAATAGATACAAAATACTGAAATGTGATATACTTTACTTTTTGTACACTGGACTCTGTTAATGCAGTTTCTTCTGGTTCCACATCACAACCAGAAACTGCTGAGGCATCTATAAATCTTAACATAAATGGAATAAATCTGATCTTTCCTTTCAGAATTTGTTACAAGTTTGAAAATAGCCATAAATACATGTAACTGTGACACTGCTGATCATTTTTAGAGCATCAAACATTTTTTTTAAATTGCAGCTCCAAAAATCCTCCAGCCAGCACAGTTTGTGGTCATGGCTGTCTGTGTTTTAGTTTAAAAAACAATAGCAGAGGAAGACTTAAGTGCACCACACCATGTGAGCAGAGGTAGAAAATGTGCCCTTGAGATATTGTTGGGCTGTAGCCTTAGCCAATGATCATGGGACTTGCAGTGTAAGAACTTCTGGAGGCCATGCATTCCCACTCCTTGACTTTTAGGCTCCTCTGTCCTCTTCCTCTAGTACATGTATCATGTATTTCAGCCCTAGGCTGGGTTAGGGCCCACCAGAGGTTTAGATTACAGGTCCTGTTATCCTTCATACATGTCTGTGGTGGTTTGGGCTTTTCTACACCAACATTCAGCACGAAGCTCCTGTCCTGCTATTATTATGTTTTCTGCAAAAATGGAAGCAAGCCAGGTTTTCCCTTTTTGCACTTCCAGACCCATTGTGTCTTTTAGCGCTGATGTGTTTCTGCACACAGCCATTGCTCACCATCTCTTGGGAAGTGTAACTTTTTAGAAGGATCCCAGCCTTCCCCAGCTCCAAATTTTGCATCAGAACCAAAGGAGAGAGAAGTTGTGGGTGTGGGTGTGTGCGCATTAGAGACTTTGCATTGGAATTGAATGAGGGCATAGTAAGACATTAAAAGACACTGCTGTAGCAGCATTGCAGTGACTGAACATGTTTCCCCACCGAAAGCACATCCAAACCAAAATCAGTAGAAAACTATTGAACTTCTGCCTAGGCATTCATAGCCTGACAGAAGCCCTAAGGTCATTACAAGATTAGAATAGAATAGAACAGAATAAATCTTTATTACAGTCATAGACCAGTACAAGGGAGTGATGTATATTCAATTAAAAGATAAGAATAAAATATCTGTTTAAACATAAAATGGATATAGAAAAATATTAAAATGTTATTAAAATATTATTGTTAAAATGTTTAAAATATTAAAACTGGTATGTAGACATCTTAACCAGATGTTTACACAGGTCATTAGTTCTGGTCTGTGGCACCAGTCATCATCTGACAAATTTATTTAAAAGCAACAGGAATGTATAAAATTGTCCTGCACATCTTGAATCTTTATACAATATGTGTGAAATGAGAATCATTACATAATTACTTCTGTAAGTGAAAAGAAACACTTTTACAACTCCCATTTTATAATGATGGAACAGCAACAATGTCATGCAGGAGGTGCCAACTGAAGGCACTATTATCCTGGCACTATCCTGCTTTAATGTATCCATGCAATAAAGCTTGTAACGCAGCAATGAGAATCGTGGTTTGTGAAATGTTGTTGAACTGTACCATCCAACATCCCTCGCCATTGGCTATCCTGGGAAGGGTTGGTGGGATCTAGATTTCAACATCTGAAGAACAGCACATTTCTAAACCTGGCTTCAGGTAAAAGTACTGAAGTCCTTAATGTAAAATGGTAATTGGTAATAGATTTCTGTGAAATATAAATGAAAGGACACTCATTGTAGCAAGATGAGTTATTCTTTGCTACATATTGTTAATTTTAATACTCAGTTACCATTTGGGTCAGATACACTCAACATTTTTCTACATGCACATTATTTTTACATGTGCTCTTGCTATTTGATCTGTTTTGCTGCCTTTTATTATTATTATTTTTTTGGGGGGGGGGAGACAAAACAAAAATACAAGATTTGAGAAAACAACGATAAAGAATAAATCAGTGTGTTCTTAGCATGGATGTCCTTTTCCATTGATCCATCCATCTCAGCAGACATGGGATCCCTGGGAAAACAATTGCTTATAGATCTCCAGACAATGAAATAAGGGAGATAAACCAAAAAGAAGTTATTATGTGCTCTGTGTCAGAAGCAGAATGCAGCAGGAGCCAGCTTTAAGGGTCTTGCTGAGGAATTAAGATGTACTTTAAAATGCATTTTCTCCTCTCAGTGTTACTCCCAGTGGTTTCAGTAGAGTGATAATCCCACCATGTTGATACTGGTGGATAATTTTGTAGTAGTGGGCAGGAGCAAGACAACTTGTCTGGCCATCTGGTCCAATTTTTCACTAGGTGAAGGATTATTTGCAAACTTTTCCTGCCAAATTGCATCCAGAGATACCATGGCCAATTCAAAGGTCAGGTATCATTGCAATAGTTCTTTAGTCTCCAAAAAAAAAAAAAAAAAAAAAAAAAAAAAAAAAAAAAACAAACAAACAAACAAACAAAACAAAACAAAAAAGCCCAAACATTCAGGTAACTGCCTTGATCTATATCAATACACCATTCTCACAATTCTCATTTTCAGCAATAATAATTTTTAAAGAAATGGCTATGTTTATCTGTTTCAGTGTGGAAAGGAAAAGAAAAGGAAGTCTTGGGGTCCTCTTTAAGATTAACAAATTTGTGTTCAGCATAGGCTTTCATGGGCTATAGCCCAGTTCTTCAGAAGCAAGAAGATGCATGTATGGATATATCTGAAGTCGGCTGTTCCATAAACTTTTATGCTGAAATAAATTGTTTAGTCAAAGTGCCACTCGACTTCTTTATCCTTCCTGTTTATCTCCAATGTCTTTACTGCCCATTCCATACCAAGCCACCCCAAAATACTCTGCATTACAGAGTACAGGAGATAAGTTGAATCATTACATTGTTCCTGTATGCAAAGAGATCTTGTCACACCTATGAGACTAACTGTGTGAAAGAAGTTGTAGCATTAGCTTGGTCCCCTTCTTCAGATATGTCAGATCCCATCATGTGTAATGGTTGACACTGGACATTTTGGATGAGTGAAAGAGAACTTGTCTGGCCATGTGGTCCAATTCCTCACCAAGTAAAGGATTCTTTTCAAACATTTCCTGCCAAATTGCATCCAGAGGTACTGTGGTCAAATTCAAACCTCAGGTATCATTGTGACAGTTCTTGTATTCTCCCAAAGAAAGCCCAAAAATTCAGACAACTCAATTGGTATATATAGTATCAATGCACGATTCTCACAGTTCTCATTTCCAGAAAGAATAGTTTTTAAGGAAATGGATATGTTAATTTGTTTCAGTAGGAAATCATAACATTGTTTCTCTAGGCAAAGAGATCTTGTAATACATTTGAGATTAGCCGTGCAGAAGAAGTTGGAGCATTAGCTTTCGTGGATGTAGGCCCACAACAGTCCGGCAAAAAATGCCAGCATGAGGGCAGAGTGGAGTTGTGGCGACTGCCTGCTGCCTGCTGTCACAGTGGTGTCATGCCAGTGTCATGCTGCCCAACCAACCACATGGTGGGCAGCATCATGCTGCGTCTTTGGCACAGCATGTAGACACTGTGTGCCAAAGTACCATGGAAAAGCCATGGTGGTGGCTATAATGTCCTTTCCACAGCACAAAAAGAAGCCACTTTTTGCAGCTTCTTTTTGCATTGTGGATCTGTTAGGTTGGGGGCATGGCATGTGGTTGCCGTGTCCCCAACGTGGGGCTTCCAGGGCGGTGCAGCAGTGCCTCTTAACAGCAGTCTGCTGAGCCCCTTGTTCGCCTTCCTCAGATGCATCTGAGTGCATTTCTTTGCTATGGAACACCTGCTGCTTTCGTTAATTACCAAGAAAGTTTATTTTGCACCAGTGACACCTGCTAGTTTTAGTACCAAACACTATTTTGAGAAGCTTGGGACTGGTTTCAGTTCTAGCTCAGAGCAGTCCTCCTGATGGGCCAGAGAAGAAGTAAGCTACTCATGACCTACTCATGACCTGCAGGCACCTTGAAACTCCCGAGTCTCCCAAATATCCTTGTACTCGCTCACCCCCTAACCCCTATTTCTTCTGAATAACCAATTTATATTGCAATAAATGTACATTGTGTTTGTGTGTGTGTGTGTGTGTGTGTGTGTGAGAAATCCTAGCATTTTCCCTCAAGGTAGCTTTTCTCTTCAAGAGATACCACATTTTAAAACACTGAGAGAGCCCCGTGTTACCTGCCCTATGACTTCCACCTTATATTTTAGCTAGCACAAATTTTGCTTGTACTTGGAGTGCATATTGCAATGGCATTGTTAAAAATCTTATTTAGTCTGCAGTCCTGTGCAGTGACCTGGGAGCAAGTCCTGTTGAACTCAAAGGGGCATATTTCTGAGCAGACATGCATAGAGTTGCACTGCTGATTAGATTGTGTTTGTATAGGGAAACCACCTACTTCCTTCTTTTAGTCATCTTCCAGCAAGCATTGTCATTACATAAGACTTAATGGAACACTCCTGTGACTTGCTGTCAGAGATAAACTGCAATGTAGAAGACTTTGTCAGATGGTTGCTGGGAAGCAAATCTTTCAGCTCTGCTTGGTTGATCTATGTTGTTTTCTTGCTGCTGCATGTTACTTTGGCTGATCATTACAAACTGCCATGCCACCGGCAGAGGAACAAGAATTTTCAATAATCAGAAACAGTCTGTCTCAGAGTGTGGTGTTTCTTTAGCCTGCAGGGTTTCAGGAATTGGAACCATCCATCATGAGTAAGAATGCTAGTGAGTTAAACAGGAAGGCTTCCTCAAGCTCTGATTAAGCCAAGATTTCTAACCAAGGTTTCCTACTGTCTTCTCACTTAACTGAAGCATTTTGAACTGAAGACTGTCAAAAACATCTACATTCATTTCAACTGGATTTGAGTAATAATGCCAATATTATTATTTTTTTCAGAAGAGCAAATAACCAGAGCTTTCCCACCTTCTTTAATTTGTGTGCATTTTTCTTGAAGAAAAACCAGGGGTTAGGGAACAGGAACTGAGGAAGGGGCAGAGTATTCCCTGGATACTTCACAGGCCAGGGCCCCTTTTGCACTACACCAATAAAACCAGACCTCTTTGACCAAGCTCTCTCACAAAACTACATGTCCAGAATTCTATAAAATTGTTCCATGGCAGTTAAAGCACTGTGAAATTGCATTAAGTTTTGCAGAGCAGACATAGCCTATGGTTCCATTTTAACTGCTATGGCCACCACCTGTGGGATTTTGGGATTTTCATAGTTGGTTACCTAGAATTCTCAGAGAGTTCTACTGTTTCACCCAATTACAAATCCCAAGATTTCACAAATGGAACCTCAGTATTTAAAGTAGAACCATCATATTATAATTGCATAGTGTGAAAGGCTCATCCACTAAAGGTTTCCCATTAGGGAAAGGGAAAGCAGAGTGGGATTTTTGTGGATCTCCACTGTCACTCCCATCATTTCTCACCAGTGGCTATGAAAGCTATGACTCATGGGAATTGCAGTTCAACAACATCAGGAGGGACATAAAATTCTCACCTATGCTTTAAGGCATCCTCTGCACCATTGGTGGAGCATTCAGGTAATAATGACAATATCTTCCTCCTCTCCTCTCCTCTCCTCTCCTCTCCTCAGATATACAACTGAACCTTAAGGTTAGAATTGTCCAAACCATTGCATTCCCCATTACCATAATGGATAATGTAGGAATCAGATAAGAAGAAAATTAATTCATTTGACATGTGATGCTGGAGAAGAGTGCTGAGGATAAGGCCAAAAAGACAAACAATTGAGTCCTAGAACAAACAAAGCCTGAACTCTCCCTGGAAGCCAAGAGGACTAAATTGAGGCTGTTGTACTTTGGATACATCATGAGAATTCATGAATCATTAGAAAAGTAAATGATGCTGGAGAAGGTGGAGGGCAGTAGAGAGAGGGCCAGATGGATAGACCCAATCAGGGAGATCATGCACCTGAACCTACAGGACTTGAGGAGAGCAGTAGAAGGCAGGGGGGGCTTGGAGAGGTCTCATTCACAGGGTCACCATGAGTCGAGGTTGACTTGAAAGCAGCTAACAACAACAACTCTCCTTGTCTTGCACATCTGGAATTACAGAATGGGGTTCCCACAGATGAAGATGTGTCTTGATTCATAGCATATTTTGTTTTTAAAATGGAGTCCTTTATAAAGCAAATGCTGTTAGAACAGCTGCAGAATGGCTGAGTGCAAACTAAAAGTTTGGTGAAATGACATCCCAGTTGGCTTTGAAGACACAGGTCACAGAGAATCAAGCACATAGTGCTGAAGGGAGAGGGCCCAAGTAACAGAGAAACTTATAGCCTCCAGACTAGTCCAGGGGTACTTAGCTTGTCTTGGTGCACTACAGAAGATTCTGGTGGAAGAAATGATTTTTAAAAAGACCCTATTGCTTTGTATTTTCTGTGTCACAGTGAATTTGTGGGTAAAATTTAATCTTTTAAAATATTAATTGTAGTTTCCCACCAGTTCCAGTTTAAGTCTGTGTGATGGAAAACAATTTCCAATGCAATCAAATAAACTGTGTGCAATTTGTAAAAGGTGTTTATGTGCTTGCTTTCTGGGGCAGGGACCCACAGCTGTTTTTATATTCTCAAAGTGGTCTTGGCTCCTAAAAATGTCAGAATCACTGAACTAGATGCTAGGTAGTTCTCCTCCTTGGCACTTCATATTGATACTCTGGAAAGTTAATTAGCTTTGTGGTCTTGGTGACCCCTGCTAACACTTGGGGACCAATTGTACCAAAGCTTTAAGAATAACATGAACTCTTTTAATAAAAATATAATAAAATATTTAAAAACGAATAGCATTAGCTTTTAACTATATTTTTTCCGGTAGCATCGGCATGCAGCTCTGTTCCAACAAATGCTAATGCTGCTTTGGATTAGAGAGGGCTAGGAATGATATACTACTTAAGATCACATGAAACTTATGTGTGGATCCCTGGATCAACTATAGACTTGTCATTAAAAATAAAAAATAGGGGATTAAAAATGGAGAATCCTACCACCAGAGACTTTCAGTAGATGTGCTTCTCCATATATTTACTGTTCTGGGATTCTTGCATCCTAAGGCTACCAAACAGTAGTGAGGTGAGAACAGGAGTGTCTGGAATATAACTTCTAGTTTAGAGGAAATGATCGGGTACAGCCTACAGTGGTTTGGGGAGAGACCAAAATACAGCCTAGGACATCTGGATCGTCCATGGCTGCCTACTCCTTGGATAAGACCTGTGTCATTGGAATGCCAGTTGTCCTGCTTCACATTTGAAAACACAAAGTTGCTTAAAAACAATGTTCGTCCTGTTTGAAGTTTTCCATAAAACTGAAAAGGGTAGTGCACAGTAATGTCATTTATCTCATGCTCAAAACCAGGTTGTTCTGTGTTGCTCAGTCTGGACCTTTACTATTTTAAGGTACATAATATATCAGATGGATGCAGTGTATCTCTGCATTGGAAAACAGTGTTTAGGAGTACTAAGCAAACAAAGCTAGTGTTTTATTTTGCCTTGGGTAAATTCCATGCATTTTTTGTACAGAGGTGATGAGATTCATAGGTCTGGGGCATTAGAGGATGAAAAATCACAATGAATACTGTAATACATACTATATAGAAATTTGTTATAGGAAGTGTAATAGATGATAAACAGAACTTGCCAGCATCGATAGTGTGAGGGATAGGCAGCTTTAAAATGGCTTTATTGTTAGTCTTATATTTTAAAAATGAATCTGTTTGACATCAAGAGCAGATGTAGCATTTGTTCTCACAGCAGTGGTTTGTATCTCAAAGTCTGTTTAAACCAGCAGAATCACCATTCATTCTGACACCTCCTACCTATTTGGAAAGGTGGGAAGACATATACAACTAATATTAGCAGCTATCTAGAGCCTCAGTTGTCATAAGACAGTTGAGTTCCACTTTGTTGTTGTTAAGTGCTTTCAGACATATAGCGATCCCATGACTGTGAGACCTTCAGATCACCCTATCCTCAACAGACCTGCTCAGGTCTTGCAGACTCAGGGTCATGGCTTCCTTGATTTGAGTCTATCCACATGTAATGTGAGCTTCCTCTTTTTCTACTACCTTCTGCCTTACCAAGCATTATTCTCTATTCTAGTGAGTCATGTCTTCTCAAGATATGTCTAAGGTATGACAGTCTCAGTTTAACCATCTTTCAAGAGTTCAGCTGGATGTGCTCTAGGACCCATTTATTTGTCTTTTTAGCAGTCCACAGTATCCATAGAACTCTCCTCCAGAACCACATTTCAAGTGAGTTTATTTTCTTCCTACAGGCTGAGTTTTATTCAGAATTCCAAAATCCAATATATTCCAAAATCCATAAAGCACCAACATGACAGGGGCAGCAGCAAAGGCAGGAAGAGAGATGGTGTGGATGATTTCCCAGCCAAACTTTGCAGAAGTTATGGCTGCTTTTCCTCCTCTTCCACCACCACCACCACCACCACCACCACCACCACCAGAAATGAGGTCTTGAGCAGGATGCAGTAGTGGACTGCAGGCAACTGTCTCCAGCCTTGACTGAGAAGAGAGCCCCATGCCAAAATAATAGCCACTTCCACCACCGAAGCCTGGGTCTCTTTCAACCAATCCTGACAGCAGGAGTGGTGGTGAGGATGCTCTCTTTTGCCCTCCCTCCTCATGAGTACGTCCAACCATCCCACAATTGCAGGATGAAGGTCCAATCTGCAAAGTATCTCATTATGTATATGCAAGTCTTCCAAAATCTTTCTCCACTCTCCAGCTTTTATAGCCTACATATAAATGGGAAATATAATGGCATGGACAATCCTAACTTCAGTATTCAATGATACATCTTTATATTTCAGGGTCTTATCTAGTTACTTCATAGTTGCTTTTCCAAGTTCTAGCCTTCTTCTGATTTCTTGGCAGCAGTCTCCATTCTGATTAGTGACTGAGCCAAGGTATGGAAAATATTTTTTTTTTATTTTATTAAATATTTTCAAACAGTGCAAAACAATAAGTGTAACAAAGTAAAAACAAAACAGCTAAACATGGATGTGATTTTTGTTATGAAAACAGCACACATATTTACAAATAAACAATGAAGCATCTAAAATTATTGTGGTGTTGTCATTATTGAGATATCTGTCAAGACAGCTTTCCAAGAATGCTGCAACGGAGGTTTTTACACATTGTGAGTTATTAGTGACATATTCATTTGGAACTATTGTATTCATTGTCTACTTTAAAGTTATGTAAATAATCTGTGGCCATTGTTTCTTAATATTGGCCATTTGTTTCTTAATATTCAGCTGTAAATCTGCCGTTGCACTTTCTTCCTTGATTTTCTTCACTAATCGTTCCAAGTCTTTGCTATTTTCTGCTGGTACCGGTGGTATGGTGTCATCTGCATATCTTAAATTGTTGATGCTTCTTCCTCCAATTTTCATGCCTCCTTCCTCTGAGTCTAATCCTGCTTTCTTGCTGTATGTATGATGAGTTCAGTGTACAAGTTAAACTGATAAAATGCAGGCTTGCCTGACTGCCTTGCCAATTGGAAACCATACCATTTCTTTGTATTCTCTCTTAACAGTAGCCTCTTGTCCTGAGTACAGGTTACATATCAGGACAATCAAATTTTGTGGCACCTGCCCAAGAAATTGGTCTCTGCTTTATAGATTGTAGCAAAGTCTTTGATTGTATAGATCTTGAAAACCTATTTCTTTTGAAATTCTTCACTGTGCAACATTATGCAACATATGTTTGCAATATGCCTCCTAGTGCCTCTTCCATTTCTGAACCCAGTTTGAACATCTGACTTTTTTTCCATACGTGGTAAAAGTCTTTGCTGTAGAATTTTGAGCATCACTTTGCTTGCATGGGAGATTAATGCAATGGTCCTGTGGTTACTGTAATACCTGTATCCTCTTTCTTAGGGGACTGGATTTTGAATGCTCAAAATACTGAATGTTCAAAATAGTGAATGCTTAAAATATGGAATACTCAAAATATCGAGCTTTGCTAACTGTTTGTTAATAGATGTTGCTTAATAGTACAGTGACATTTCTCTAACAAATGCTAGGTGGCAAGCATCTGTACTCCCTTTTATTCCTTAAAATAAAGTACAATCTGAACTACCAAATGCTGTTTTTCTGGAAGAGTATTTCCCTCTTAAATATTTCCATTTTTATAAGTTTATACTATTTGTACTGCTTTTTGCCAAGATTCAAAATCCTTCTTTCCCAGTTCTTTTATTAGGACTGTGATGGGGTATAATTTTTCAGCCTGGTTTTAGACTGTCTGAAACGTAAAGAACTGGATAATTTAAGAGGGGACTTAATAGACCTCAAAGACATTCCTTAACTAGCATCATACTGAAAACATTTTGATTTCTGGTATAGCAAATATGCTGTGGTATTCAGTCTTCATTAAAAAGTGAATGACCACAGTACCAGGATGTGGGCAGTCTTAAAAACCTAGTGTGCACATTTATGTCAATGTAGTCTTTTGGGAACTGACTTGCTTTTTATCATAAAAGTCATGAGGAGTTACTTGAGGGATTTATTCTGAAACTCTAAACTGCATGTAAATTCCTGAGGATCAAATTAAGCTGAAGGTAAACAGCATTCTGAATGGAGTTTTAGTAAATGGAGATAGAAGCAAAGAGTCCCTGCTTAAAGAAACATTTCTGCCATTGACAGACGCTTCATCAAGAGGCTCAAAGATGCTGTACATGGATGATAAAAGAGTATCTTTCATAATTTGATATTTGAATCCTCAAATGATCAGTTGTCAACCGCCTAATGAATAGTCAGCAGTTACAGGATGAAATGGGAGAAATGAGAAGTTCTTCTGTGTTGCTTCTAAGATGAAAGACCCAGTTCCTTGTGTGTTACATATGTACAGTGGGGTTTTGTTTTTATCATGGAGGCTGCAGTGCCAGTCCTGCTAAGGGCAGCCACTTCTGTATCACCTTAAAGGGGAAACTCATAACAACAGCAATAACAAGAACAGGCAAAGAGGACACAGAATTACATAAAGTTTGTGTATGCTAATTTATATGTATAGAAGGAAGGTTACAAAAGCAATATGATAAAATAAATCATAATACAACTGGGAGCTTTCTAACTTCAAAAAATGGCCACCAAAGTGTGCCGGGGACCCAGGCTGCAGCTGGGCTGGACTCATCCAGCAGCTTTGGTGGCAAAATCCTTGTGATAGGATCTGGCTGCCTCCTGAATTACACTTCAATTTGGAAGAGGTAAGCAGGGTTATTTAAGCGTTGTGATAAGGTCCTAGATCTGCCTTCTCCTTTTTAGTTCCATCACTCCCTTAATGTCAAATTGACAAGTCTGGAGAGTTTCCTCTGCATATGGATGCTCTATACACAACTGGGAATCCTGAGTTTGTTTTGTGGAAAGTGTCTATGCACAGGGGAAGCTCTTCTATTCAGATGTCACCTTCCACAGGACACCAGCTGCCTTTGCCTGCCTGCCTGCATATTCATTCTCTTGCTGATCACATAAATGCTGTCTTGGTGCAGCTATTCCAACCAAAGCTAGTTTACTTCTTGCCACTTGGGATGGTGATTCCTTTAGAGCAGTGATTCCCAAACTTTGGTCTCCAGGTGTTTTGGACTTCAACTCCCAGAAACCCCAGCCAGTTTGGCCAACAGATAGGAATTCTGGGAGGTGCTGTCCAAAACATCTGGAAGAACAAAGTTTGGGAATCACTGTTTTAGAGGAACATGCTACTGATGACTGTGTGAGTAGGGTAAAATGGGGTGGGGTGGGGTGGGGAGGGATGAATCTACTTTGGGCTTTAGTGTGAACTTACAAGAAAACATCCGAGGTACTGAACATATTGGGGGGCTAGGGGCCAGGACCTTAGCTCATTTAAGTCAAAGGAGTTTATTGTATCGCTAAAACCCCCCATCTTACCTTTTCTGTTTTGAATTCTAATTCAGGATGTAGCCGGGTATTATCAGACACATTTTGCTGCCAATGCTGCCAGATGATTGCAGCCTGGCTAACTTCCAGCTAGAATCCAAGCTCAGACATTCTCTTTTCAAAACCAGGAAGCTCCTGGCTTTGCAAATCGGCTGGCTCAGCTTGGATTTTGGCCAGAAGTTAGCCAGTCTGCAATCGGCTGGCAGCATTGGTGGCAAAATGTGTCTGATAAAATCTGGCTGCATCCTGAATTAGAATTCAAAACGGAAAAGGTAAGATGGGTTTTTTTAGTGATGCAATAAATTCCTGAGACTAAAACCCAGAGCACCTCACTGACATGGAAGTCCCCATGCCACCAGGGAGGAAAACACAGAGGAAAGGAATTTGAGTCTTTCGTAGAAGGAACAGTCCTCTTCTGCCATAGCTGCTGCACTTATTCTCATACTTTCGAGATTGAGATTAGAGCCACCTGTATGCTACCTCTCCTGTTAAGGGCACTGATCCCCATGAAACCTAGGATGATAAGTGCATTCTTGTTTGGATAACTTCCAAACGAAAAGGGGACTTTTCACAAGAATCCCTGCCCCTGTTCATCTGAAACTTTGCATCTTCAAACTTTGCATTCCTTCAAAAGACACCATTGTGTCAGCAAATACCCTCCACATCGGCAAAGACAGAAAAAAGTCATTGCTGTTTTTAAAAAAATATTTTTAAGAAGTCCTAGTGAGAAACAAAGCTTGATTTTCCATATCTCAGCATGCGTTTGGTAACTGAGTCAAAGTGGATTTCTTCCAGATTTATCAATGCTGAATTGGTACACATTACAATTAAATCAGTTTGGATTACATAGGCAGTAGTCCCTGGAGATAGCAAAACTGAGGACAATAAGAGGGAAAGGATTATGAAATATCAGGGCCTACAAACAGTAATTCAGTACCTCAAAGAAAAGAAAACAACCATGGCTCCAGTAGTGAGAGGTGTCCTGGGTTCAATTCCAAGCAAATAGATGAAACATCTGAATGCAGGTATTAGGCTGCAAAACCATCACTTTTCTTTCCTTCTCTGAAATGATTTTTTAAAAACATATTTTGATTGATGAAGAAGCAGTGGAGCTTCAAAAGCATGCATGGGTTTTGTGCATTTTGGTTTGCTGAAAAGCTTGAACACATTATATTTATTCTATACTGTGACAAGAAAAAATTATTATATTATGTTATATTATATTAGTGAATTTCCTTTTAATCTAAATACATACTATTTCTTTCAAATCTCTCATATTTTAAAATAATACCATTATTTTTTCTACTGGAATTAAGCTAAGTAACACCATTCATCTATTCAAAGAAACAAATTTGCTAAATGGCCAACACAGCTACCCCTTCAATCATTTATTGTTTACAAGCTGTAGCATTTTGCTCTCAACAATGTGAGTTATAATTTAAGGATGCAAAGTCCTACTTTTCTTATGAATTTCTAAGTGGCTATTATACATATTCTGGCTTTAATCCATATTTCCTGATTTATTTTAATGCTTGGCAAACAGAGAGAGGACAGAAACGAAATCTGTGTAAATTGACATGCCTCAAGCCATGTTGTATGTTAATCAGTTTCATTTAGGGAAAACATCTATTACAACAGCTAAGAAGTCAGCGTGTTCTGTTGCTGACTTGGCTGACAATTTCTGTCTGGTACAATTAAAGGAATAATTTGTACTGAAGTACCTGAGCAGCGGGGTAGATGATATGGTGACATGGAGGTCTCTCATTCATGAGATCTCCATAAATCGAAGTCAGCCTGACAGTAGTTAACAACAAATCTGTGTTGTTACAGGGCTGGCACAGAGTCATCTTTCATGTAGCCATTGGTAGTACCACAATGGATTAAGAAACCAGTTATTCTTTTAATTGTTACAACCAATCTGTTAATGCTTTAGCAATATGATCTTTTTAAGCATATGACCTGAATTGGCTCTCCAGAGATATTTTACTGCTTATCACTGGAAACAGGAGACTAACCAGAGCGGAAAAGTTTATTTTTGTATTCTTCTTCTTGTGCCTTCAAGTTGTTTCTGATTCATGGTGACTCACATGCAAACCTTTTTCTTGACAAGTTTCTTCAGAGGGAGCTTGCCATTGCCATCCACTGAGGGTGAGAAATTATCATTTTGTCCAAGGAAAACCAATGGGGTATCATGGCCAGTGGAGATCCAAATCCTGGCCTCCAGAGTCATAGTCTAGTGCTCAAACCACTACAACACACTGGCTTACAATTCCCAGAATACCCCAGCCAGCATAGTCTCTGGTCATGCTGTCAGGGATTTGGGAAACTGCAGTCCAAAAGGTAACTTTCCAAGCTCTGGCTAATTTATGGGGCTTTACAGACTGCCAGGAGAGGGCGACATGACGTTGCATTTTCCCAAATGCTTAGCACTACACTGCAGGCCCCAGGGGTGTATTTAAAAGGTACAGCTACACTGAGGGGGTGTGGGGACGACTTATCTGAAATCTTGTCTCTTGCTCAGCCACTACATTGGAAGCTGTCAGGATGCTAGAAACACAGGCGGAGCAGCTGCAAGGGTGGCAATGAATGGGGCTTTTGGCTGCACTGAACCTTTAATATTTTGTTGTTGTTGATGATGGCTGCGAACTGCACAGTTGCACCGGCACATCCTACAGACAATTATATTGCTGGCTGTGAACTGCACAGTTGTGCAGGTACATCACACATGAACTGTGCAGTTATGAAGATCTGTCTAATTACCATTGCTGTTTTGCTTCCCTTTTTTAACTGTGCAGTTGCACCGGTGCACTATGAATGAACCCCTTTATTTTATGAATAAATTTCTTTATTTTACGAATGAATTGACATTTTATGCACAGTTGCATAACAGTTACAGCATCTCAGAGTCTCTACTGCACATGTCTAGGGTTCGGATTAGGGCTGGAGCTAGGGTTTGGGAGCTTTAAAAAACTGTGCAGTTGCACCGCAGCATTTAGACGCAGCTGCACAGTTACACCCCTTTTAAAAAGAAGCTGGGAAAAGCAGTTCCTTTTTAAAGCTGCTTTTTCCCCACTAAAATGCAAAAGAAGCGAGTTCATGCCAAACCTTCAGTGTGGGTCATCTAAAGGCCAGACTTTCATGCAGGCATGAACACACCCCCTTTTGCCTGCCTTTGTGACTTTTAAGAAACTAGAGAAGCTACGCAGTTAAAAGGAATTAATTGAACAAGTAATGGTAATTTCAACACATGGGCCTAAATATCTGTGTAGAGAATGCCATGAGAGGGCAGTAGAGTGTACATTATGAATCTATTGCAAACAATTCCCATTTGAGTGAAGCAAAGGTTCTCTACAGGAGTTCATTTCAGGTACCATGGCTGGAAGATTAAATCCCCATCTGGTCAACAATGACAGAAAAATGTCATTTCAGGTACCACAATAGGAAGGTTAAGTCCCCCATCTGGTTAACAATGGCAGACAAATGTCTGCTTAAAGTCGCAGATGTGTGTTCTTAAAGCAGATGATAAAGAGCATTTCAAGGCTTTGCCCAACAGAGTTTGCCTTGACATGAAAGAAAGAGTTTGAACTGTATTGACAATAATGCTTCAAGCATCAAAGAAGGGAAGATGGAACAAGAAGATTGCTTTTATTTGGAAGGAAGGAGGGAAGGGAGTGTAGGGGAATGTAATGGGGAGAAGCAAAAAATAAAATAAAATAAAAATCAGTAACCAAAAACTCAGAAAGACTCCAGAACTGACTTCCTGGATTTCTTTCAAGGAGACAACGCAAAGACATTTCACAAACTCTTAACTGATTATTTATTAGTAGCTGCCAGACTGATCATCAGTTGATTTTGAAAAGATCTAAAGGAGAGATCTATGACAACTTGATATAATAAGGTGTGGCAACTAGCTCTGATTGAAAAAATTAACTAATACACTTTACATAGCCAGAGAAAATAAAGAAATACATGATTTTACTGTGATGAAGAGTTGTTTTGCTGCATATATGAAAAAATAATAATGGTGCTCTTCCAACAACAGTCAAGTCTTTTTGGCTGCTATGTAAAGAAACACTGTTTACATTATTTGATTTTTGTATTATGACTGTGTAACTTAAGTGAAAAAATAATTTTGTGTACCACTGATGGGGGATGCTCAGGGATGATGTGACAATATAAAACCAATAAAAGGAATTTAAAAACAAACTAAGCAATATGATGTCAATATGTCCAAATACATAGTTATGTTAGTCTGTATCCATACATAAAGGGATCTAGTATCACATACCCTCCAACATTTCACAAATGAAAACTGTGTGGTCCAGTAATATCAAAGTGTGGTCAAGATAGCAAAAATTATTAATGAAGAAGAAAAGACAAGCTAGGAGAGATTGCAGTGGTTTGCTTTTGCTTTAGCCTACTGGGAAAGACATGATTCCATCCTTTGTGCCTCCCCCCTCCCAACCAAGTTAACTAAGTAGTTTGCACTTTACTCACTTCGGAGCAATTGAAGTAAGCTGAGGACAATGAGTGTGGTATAATGGTTTGAACACTGGAGACCAGGGTTCAGCCTCCTACTTGGCCATGGAACCTCATTGGATGACCTTGGGCAACTCACACACTCTCAACCCAAGAGAGAGGCAAAGGCAAATCTCCTCTGAATGAATCTTACCAAGAAAACCCTGTGATAGATTTGCTTTAGGGTCTCCATAAGTTGGAAACAACATGAAGGCACACAACAATGAAAGTAAGAAAAGAAGAGGAGGAGAGAGAAACTGGGACAATTAAAAAGTCGGACTGCCCTTGTCAGATCAGGATACTTGAAGAGCATGGTAGCACCTTTGATAGTAACTAAGAGAAATAAATTTGTAAAATAAGGTTTCATAGACACAGGACTTTATCACATGCACTTCCTTAACTGTTTTAAGGATGGGAATGGGACTTGTGGGGGCGCGTGGGAATGCATCTTACCGCACACGCAAGTGTGCACCAAGAGGCCCCATTCTGGCACCCGTCCCCAAGTCGTCCCTGTTCAGTGCCGGCGGGCGCCATTTTTGTTGCACGGAAGTCTTCCGAGCAGCACATTTAATTCTTTGCGGCACGGGACAGGGACAGGTGCCAGAATGGGGCCTCTGTCATGGCCAGCCAAGAGTTGGAGTCGGAGGATGAGGAGGAGGACATGGCTCCTCAGGAGCAAGAGGAATTGGAGGCTAGGCCAGGTCCCAGTTCTGCCATGCCAGACCCCAGCCTTGACATTTCAGCCCCAGGAGTGGAAGCACAGCCAGGCTCTGGCACTGTGGAGCTCCCTTCAGGGGCTCAGCAGATGAGTGTGGGCTCCAGGAAGGAATCTGGCTTGGAGGTTCCCTCCTTTAAGGAGTGAAGGGCTGAAAGTGCTTGTGTCCATCGATCTCGCAGGCTGGCTGAGAAACAAGCACTTAATAAGGCTCAGCTGATACCAGGCAGGGTGTTGGCTACTTAAACACCTGTGAGAGGCCATCTCTTTGCCAGAACTTATTGTAAGTCTCTTGGTGTGACTGTGTGCTGGCTTCGTGTCTTTGGAACTCGGGTTTGCTTTACCTTGGAACGATTTGGACTTTCGCTGCTTTCTCCTTGCCCTGACTTCGGACCGGACTGACTTCTGTGATTTCCCCAACCCTGACCTTGGCTCTGGCTTTTGGACTATTCTTTGGATGAACGTTTAGGCTTGTGGAACTGACTTATCAGCTATTGTTGGTGAGTGCTGGCCGCAGTCCGGGACAGCCTCTTGGTGGATGCTTGCGTGTTCTGTAAAATCTGTTCCCAAGCACCCCCGTGAGTCCCGTTCCTGTCCTTAAAATGGTTAAGGAAGTGCATGCGATAAAGTTCTCTATCTACAAAAACTTATGTTACAAACTTTTTTCTCTCGATTAGTCTCAGTGGTGATACAAGACTGCTTTGCATGCTGTCAGTACAGTTGGTCCTTTTGGCAGTTTATTGAGTCAATAAAGGTTCATAGTATTGCCTCCATTTGCGAAATAATAAGATAGTTGAGTGGCTCTGGAAATGTCTGAAGTGGTATAGAATGGAGAAAATGTTAGAATCTGAGAAAAATGAAGACCAACTATGGAAATGTTTATTTCACTTTAGGAACTCTTGTGTGTCCTTTTCAACTTCCAACAAAGTGCACATTTTGTAACTCATGGATGCCTTAATACAAAATGCATGAATACTGCATCAAGGACAAAAGGTCAGTATACAAGCAATATACCAAACAACCTTTTGCATGATTAACTGCGAGGTGAAGCATCAGCAGCTGGAAATAACAATTTAGAATTAGCTCATTGCTCCTTTTGTGGTGAAACTGTGACTATTAATTTATACAGCTGAGTAGTAAGAACTGAAGCATATAAACCAGACAAAGCACACATAACCTCAGTTTTAAAAAGACATGGGGGGAGGAAGACTGTTCAATTACTCTTTCAATTTGGAGACAGATTGTACAGAATAAAAATTGGAATCTGGAGCAAAGGATGAGGATTGAACTTCTTTGGTCTTTTGGTAATTACTGTCAACTGGCACCTCTTTGCTGTATTCATAATTGATGGAAATCTTATAAAGTTGATGGGCACTTAATTCTGAATAGGCATGCTATGATCACAACCTTAAAGTATGGGACCTTTTGAGTGGCAGTTATAGGTGTGCAGCTGCTGTTTCCTAGCCTGTCTCCTCAGAACAGGGTGGATTGGAAATAAGGATTGTTAATTTAATAAATAAATTGTCCCTCCCCCATATGCTCAAGTGTTGTGTATATTTATGTCCCTTCATTATTGTTGGTCATCTTTCCCATTTAACTGAGAGGAGAGCTATCCTTATTATTGGCTTGGTTAATGAACCAAGGCTGGTAATATATTTCATCCAAGCCTTCATTTTGCATCAGGTTAAGCAGATTTAGAGTACTACTCCCTTCAAGCCTGGAAAGTTAGGCTGATGATTCATCTACTACATAAACGAAGCCCTGTCTCAAAATGCCACAAAATTTATCTCTGCTTTTCATGTCAATCTTTCTCCACTGTAGCATCATCAATCAGCCAGATTGCTTTCATATTTCATTATGTTTCCATGGTGATTTGTCCTGCAAAGTTAAAAATAAAGTCCCTGCTCTATTGCTGAAATTTGGAGGATGAAAGTGTCTCTCTGTAATTGCCTAATAGGTGTCTGGATGAGAAAACATTGGTAGACTTAGAAATGCATACACATACACACATACTGTAATATAAACACATGCACATAAACATACATAAATGCATACATACATACATACATACATATGCAGTTGTGGATACCAAATATTTACAGAAAATGCATAGTTGTTGCAAAAGAGATTACATATTGAAAATCAAATGGACAATTGTACTCCAAAAATTCTACACAATGTTACCAGTAAAACAATTGTTCTATTTTGAATCGATCAGTTTTCTTGTCTCCTCAGTCATCCTTTCTGGTATAAATTCTAACACAGTAGAAAAATATTTCATACCCTCCAACATTTCACAGATCAAAACCAGGACATATGTGTCCAAGCAATATCAGAGTATGGTCAAGATGGCAAATATTATTACTGAGGAAGAACAGACAAGCTAAAAGAGGCTTCAAATATTTGATTTCCTTTGAGTCTACTGGAAAGGCAAGTCTCTGCTCCTCTTCACTCCATTGAGTTAATTAAGTGTAGGTGACTTTTGTGCTTTAAATTCAGTTTTTCAGCAATTGAAGTACGCTGAGGACAAAGGAGAAGTGGGAGAAGGAGAGATGAAATGGAGCATTTTCAAAGCATCTGAAAAAGTGGGATGAGAGAGGATTAACTGGGACTGTCCCTGTAAAACTGGGACAGTTGGAGGATATGACAATTATGTGTGTTTCTAACTGGTGTTTGTTTAATACAGTCAAGAATGGCCCAAGACACTTTTCTGCCTGGGATAAAGGACAAGATGATATCCTTTGTATTCTTCTCAATGGAAACTGACCAGATAGTTGTCCACCACAAATGAAGGCAACAGCCTTGTTGATGGGTGGCACTGCACATCTGTAATGCCCTGTCTCTACCTTGAACAGACTTCATGGATGAAATAAGAAAGAATTTATTGAAAATCAGGTTCAGCATAGTAGCAGCGTATCGCCAGATCTAAAGCTATGGGATAAGTTTCACTTCCATAACCCTTTTCCCAATAGCCAACATTCTTTCCCACTCAGTACCAGGCACCCATATGACCTTGGTTTCCACATAACAGTTTGTCCTAGCTGCACACCCTTCCCCACACACTCTTCTTTTTAACATGGCTACAGCACAGCTAAGCAGATCTAACTTAACATGGCAGAGAGGTCCGAATGGCAATTCTGGCAACATCTCACCATACCTCCTTGCAAATAAATAAATAAATAAATAAATTCTGACATCATAACCAGATGCTCCCTCTGATTAATGGCTGGCTTTACCCTGAATGCACTGATAAGGCATGTAACTGCTTTTCTAACATTGTCTAACAGCTGGAATATAGTTTTTACACTTTTGTTATTGTTGTTGTGTGCCTTCAAGTTGTTTTTTATAACCCAGAAGTAAATATTTGTGTTAAGTTATGCTGACTGTGTGGGCTGTTTGTTGTTGTTGTTGTTGTTGTTGTCGTCATCATCATCTTTATCATCATCATTTATATAGTGCCATCAATGTACATGGCACTTTACAAGTAAAAAACCAAAACAAAACCTAGCCAGCCTTGTCAAAGAAATGCAAACTAATACAGAGAGAGAGAGGGAGGGAGAGGGAGAGGGAGAGGGAGAGGGAGAGGGAGAGGGAGAGAGATTGAGATTGTTTTTTAATTATTTTAAAATTAAATTTATAAATACATAATGGAAATATACAAAATGTTTCTGTTATATACAAGAACATTTCAATATAACATAACAGAGAAATGAAAACACAAGCAAAGGGAAAAGTACACTCAAAATCATGTCAATAATACATTTTTATAAAATTTATATGTCCATTTGTAGATTTCATCTATACAGCATTCTCTCAAATGTTGCAATCCAATGAACACAGGTAGAGGAAAATTATTTTTCCAATATCAAAGTATCAATCTTTTAGCAAAGATTGTTAATTTCTTTGTTCATTTCCAAGATGTTGTTGCTGCTATTGCATGCCTTCAAGTGGTTTCCAACTTACGAACCTATCATGGAGTTTTCTTTACAAGATTTGTTCAGAGGAGGTTTGCCATTGCCTTCCCCTGAGGCTGAGAGCATGTGACTCACCAAGGTCACCCAGTGGGTTTTATGGTCGAGTGAGGAATTGGATCCTGGTCTCTAGAGTCGCAGTCCAACACTCAGATCACTATGCTGCAGGTAAATAATTCAAAAGAACATGCACATCTCTAAATATTAAAGACCTTTCTAGTACCATGTTTATCTGCCTAATTACTTCCACCCTAATTGAGGCCATTATGGGCCATCTCCATAACACATGAGTTAAGGAGGCATTAGCATCATTACATCTCCAACAGTTTGCTGATTTAGAGAACCCTTTCTTTAAAAGATACTGTGATGACCAATAAACCTGAAACAGCAATTTCTGCTGTATAAGATGCTATACTGTCTTGTATAAGACACTATATGATCTATATTCATACTTGTTATAGACAGTTATAACAAGTATTATAACAATTAACCATAGGTTAGCCAAATATGTGCATTTCAATTTGCTACTCCATTCCTGTTGTAGAGCTTGCATGTCATATTTATTTATTTACAGACAACAAAGATGTAGATATGGAAAGAAAGAGAGGGGGGGTGGGGGTACAGCATTGGTTAGCCTCAATGAATGTTTCTAATATTAAAGGAACCTCAAAAACACACAGGGCTGCAGGGCCAAATCTGGATTGTAGCAAATGTTTCAGTTATAAACTGCCATTTTGCTGACAGAGGTAAGTTAAACAGCTCTTGTAGAAGAGTAGAAACTCCTTGTCCTGTGCAAGTATTTGACTTAAGGTAACAATCCCATTATATGCCCATGACTTCCATAATAATGTTTTGGGGTTTTTTTTTTTTTTTTTTTTTTTTTTACCAATCTTCAAATCTAAATTTACCCATAAGGTCATATTAGCAGAAACATATGGATCAAACTGATCAGGACTAACTAAAGATTAAATAACTTTTTGGACCTTATTAACTAAAATAACTATCAATATTTTAATATCATGATTAAAGTAATATAAATATCATTTAATGATCAGGAGAGGGAAGTTGCTTTCTAAAATATACAGCTGATGTAGTCTTGGCACTAACAAATTAAAAAAGCAACAAGAACCACAACTTTACACCATTCAATTGTAAGTCCATCAAGACTCTGAGATTTCCCATTTTTCATGTTTGTAGTAGCATCATAAAGTTCCACCAACTTTAAGGGTTCTGATTTTTTTATTTTTTTATTTTTATTTTTTTTGCTGTGCTGAGATGTGGAAGATTAATATGGGAAAAGTAGATCTCTGTGTTATTTTGGTCTATTTCTTTATCAAAGCTATAAATATCATCTTAGAATTTAAAAAAATGTAGATTTATGTCTGCAGGCAAGAAATATAAGTTGTTGCTTTCATCCTTAATAGCTGAAATAACATTGCACTGGTGGCGCTTAAGGCAATATGCCAAAATCTTTTTAGGGCATTCCCTGTTCTCCCAATATGTTTGTCGTAGACATGTCAGGGCAAATTATGGTGGTTGTGATAGAATATTATTCAGTTCATATTTAACTTTTTGGAATTCTTGATGGAGTTGTTCAGATGGAAAGAGAGTGAATTGAGACACAAGGGTTTTCAGCTGCTTACATACTTATTCCTTTTAAAATGTTTAGCTCTTTTTAAATGGCAAGAATAGGCAATGATTTTATCTTGAATGTAATTTTACCATTCAGTAACATATGAACTCATGATATCCTTGTTCATTCTGAATACTTGATCAGATCTGCTCACATTTGAGCCCTAAACCAATTGTTGTTGTGAAGAGAAACATTAAAATGCCCCAAACCAGAAGGATTAGGGGTGTTAGAAAAATGCAATTTTAAACATACTGGACTATGATCTGATGTTATTAAAGATTCAATTTTACACACCTTTATATTACTAGCCAAAGATATAGAGATTAAAAAGTAGATTAATATGAAACAGTTGTGGTGAACTGATGCAATAAAAGGAAATTTCCTAATCCCTGTGTGTCCAGTTTTCTATGCATCAGTTATGGTTATATCCAGTCATATTTGCTTGTAGAGTGGCTTTCACCAAAGGTTCTCTCTTCGGTGGAGATGTACTTCTATCTATCAAGGGATTCAATACTTCATTAAAATCACTACCAACAATCAAATACTCATATTTTAACAATCAACAAGGTTACTAAACAGTCAAGAAACACTGCAGATATATCACTGTTAGGATATATAGCATCTACCTTACACTGGTGATTTCCAAACACACATGAAAGCTAGCTCAGCAGCAATCGTGGCACTGGAAGAGAAGGTGACAGTACTGCTATAGTGGTCAATATTTTTGCACATGAGCGCAATAGCAAGCTAATGGCAACACAGAAGAAAAAAAAATCTCATGACTGTGTTCCTCACATCTCCACCAATAGAGCACCAATTACTGGGGGTGATCCCATGGTCAAGAATACTAAAAGAGAAGGGAGTTCAAGATGGATGGGAGTTCCTCAAAAGGGAGATACTGAAAGCACAATTTCAGACAGTTCCAATGAGGAAGAAAAATGGGTGATGTCTCAAGAAACCGGTATGGATGACTAAGGAACTTACAACTGAGCTAAGTTTTAAACGGAACATGTATAAAAAATGGAAAAATGGGGAAATCACCAAAGAGGAATTCAAACAAATAGCCAGCACATGTAGGGATAAAGTCAGAAAAGCTAAAGCGCAAAATGAACTCAGGCTAGCTAGAGAGGTTAAGAACAATAAAAAGGGCTTTTTTTGATATGTCCGCAGCAAAAGGAAGAAGAAGGAAATGGTAGGACCACTGCGTGCAGAAGATGGCAAAATACTAACAGGGGACAGAGAAAAGGCAGAATTACTCAATACCTTCTTTGCTTCAGTCTTTTCAGAAAAGGCAAAAGGTGCTCAACCTGAGGACAGTGAAGAAGGGGACAGAGTGGGGGAATTTCAGCACAGAATAAGTAAAGAGACAGTACAGGAATACCTGGTTACTCTAAATGAATACAAATCTCCAGGACCAGATGAACTACATCCAAGGGTATTAAAAGAACTGGCAAAGGTGATATCGGAGCCATTGGCAATAATCTTTGAGAACTCCTGGAGAACAGGAGAAGTCCCAGAAGACTGGAGGAGGGCAAACGTTGTCCCCATCTTCAAAAAGGGAAAAAAAAGAGGAGCCCAACAATTATCGTCCGGTTAGTCTGACATCAATTCCAGGAAAGATTCTAGAGCAGATAATTAAGCAGAGAGTCTGTGAACATTTAGAAGCCAATGCCATAATAACAAAAAGCCAACATGGGTTTCAGAGAAACAGGTCATGCCAAACGAACCTGATCTCTTTTTTTGATAAAATTACCAGCTTGGTAGATGAAGGGAATGCTGTGGATATAGTTTACCTCGATTTCAGTAAGGCCTTTGACAAGGTTCCCCATGACATTCTTGCAAATAAGCTTGCAAAATGTGGGATAGACAAGTTAACTGTTACATGGATTTGTAATTGGTTGACTGGCCGAACTCAAAGGGTGCTCAACAAGGGCTCCTTTTCATCCTGGAGAGAAGTGACCAGTGGGGTCCCACAGGGTTCTGTCCTGGGCCCAATGCTGTTCAACATCTTTATTAATGATTTGGATGACAGAATTGGGAGCATACTTATCAAATTTGCAGATGACACTAAACTAGGAGGAGTAGCTAATGCCCCAGAGGACAGGATCAAAATTCAAAATGACCTGAATAGACTAGAAAGGTGGGCCAATGCTAACAAGATGAAATTCAACACAGAGAAATGTAAGGTTCTGCACTTAGGGAGGAAAAATGAAATGCACAGATATAAAATGGGGGACACCTGGCTGAATGAGACCACATGTGAAAGGGATCTAGGAGTCCAAGTAGACCATAAGCTGAACATGAGTCAACAGTGTGATGCGGCAGCTAAAAAGGCCAATGCAATTTTGGGCTGCATCAATAGAAGTATAGTGTCTAGATCAAGGGAAGTAATAGTGCCACTCTATTCTGCTTTGGTCAGGCCCCACCTGGAATACTGTGTCCAGTTCTGGGCACCACAATTCAAAAAGGATGTGGAGAAACTGGAGCAGGTCCAAAGGAGGGCAACTAAGATGGTGAAGGGACTGGAAACCATGCCCTATGAGGAACGACTTAGGGAGCTGGGGATGTTCAGCCTGGAGAAGAGAAGGTTAAGAGGTGATATGATAGCCCTGTTTAAATATTTGAAGGGATGTCATATTGAGCAGGGAGCAAGCTTGTTTTCTGCTGCTGCAGAGACTAGGACGTGGAATAATGGATATAAATTGCAGGAAAAGAGATTCCACCTCAACATTAGGAGGAACTTCCTGACAGTAAGGGCTGTTCGACAGTGGAACACACTCCCTCGGAGCGTAGTGGAGTCTCCTTCCTTGGAGGCCTTTAAACAGAGGCTGGATGGCCATCTGTCAGGGATGCTTTGATTTGGAGCTCCTGCATGGCAGGGGGTTGGACTAGATGGCCCTTGTGGTCTCTTCCAACTCTATGATTCTATGATTCTATGATTCTAGAGCGTTATTATGGTTGTTTTGTGCATGCACTGTTTTGGAACAACTGGATATGTCTACACCAATTGTGCCCCTTTTCACAAAAAAAGTAAGTCAAATTAAAATTTACACATCACTTTCAGCCAGTGAAAACAAGTTTGTGCCCCATGCCTTACAAATAAGACCTAAATTGACTGTAACACCCATCATACTCATGAGAAGGAAGTGCTGCCAATGAAATGCATTCTGGGTAACTGCTTCCTCAATCGTGAGAATTAAATGTCATTGACTTTTGCACATACCCAATTGTGTTTCATACTCATGATTGAGAAATAATTCACAGGACTTCCCTGTGAATGACTTGTTGTTGGAGCATTCCGGGGTCTTCATGGGAGAAGCCCCAAATCCTTTCTACAATTGCATGATTATAACTTGTGCATACTTTTTCCTTGCTGCTTTCCCCCTTGTGTGATAATCTTCTCTCTCTCTCTCTCTCTCTCTCTAACACTTCTCTTATATTAATTAAAAGTTTTCTAGATGAAAACCTTTTCTGCCTCGATTAATACTTTTGATTACTTCTTGCCAACCTAAAAGAAAAAATATATCTGGGAGTAGGCCCTTTCAATGAAATTGCAATTTACTTACAATTTATTAATTGCTAATACAAAGAATTGCAATACAAAGGCAAGACAATGCAATACAAAGGCAAGACATTTTCCTAAGCAGTTCATTCATGGCCAACCATTAGGCAGAATTAAACATTTGCCTGTGATGGCAAATGTTTGCTGGGAGGCACAGAGTAAAGGTGAGGTGTTGGTGAATAGATCTGCATAACACAGTACAGTATATAGTCCCTCTCATAAACTAAACTAAACTGCTCTCGGGGCTTGTTTACACTGGCCAGAATACTCTGAGTTTCTGCCAGAGTATTCTGGCCCCAAAACATACCCAGATTCCCCAGATTCTCCCATTACTTCCACACTCTGGAGCAATGCTGGATGTATGTGTATGTGTATGCATGTATATGTATGCGTGTGCACAGTCTTTTGGTGTAAAGAGGGCTAAACCAATCCCAACTACACTCCATGGGAATAATTGAATATGCTGAATTTGTCTCTTCTCCTCCTCCTTCTTCTTGTGTGCCTTCAAGTTGTTTCTATTTTATGGCAATCCTAAGGCAACCCTGCCATGCGGTTTTCTTGCTAAGTTGCTTCAGAAGGGGTTTGCCATTACCATCCGCTGAGGCTGAGATATTGTGACTTGCTCAAGATCACCCAATGAGCTTCTATGGCTGATTTGACCCCTTCTCTCCAGAGTCATGGTCCAATGCTCAAATCACTACACTACTGTGCAGCTAGCTATTAAAGGTGTTGGGAACTGTGCCACAATATGGCAGATCCAAGGGATCTTTCCTATTTATCCTCAGATAGTCTTCCTCAACCTGATGCTGTCCAAATAGGACTACAGCCTTCATAATCTCCCCCAGTTTGGTGCTCTCCCACTTGAAAGAAGGCATGAGTTGGATTTTAGTTTCTGTGTGAAGCTGCTATTTTGAAATCCAAGAACAAGAAATTCATACTCTCTCCATGAAATGGAATATACAATTTTCTTCCGGGTTGACCTCTCAAGTGACTAAAATTGTCACTGAAAACACCTCAGTTTTCCACTGCTATTCTGATAAATTCAAATGCGTCATGTAGGTGAAAAGGGGATGAATGGGGCTGCTATCTTTCAGCTTCTCGATTAAAAACCCCCCTCTCATTGTTAAAGTAAAGGAAATCTCAGAATAAGCCTGACTGAGCAAACAAGGCCATTTGTGTGAAACAGGATCAAGACAATGTAGATGAGAATCCATTTTCTTTTGTTCAGTTCACTCTTATTGGCAACAGAAGCTATCTTCCATAATACACAATTTTGTTTCCATTTACACTGCTGAAGGAAGCTTAGAAACATGAACTCTTTGTACTGTACAGCTGCATTAAGCTGGTGTTGTTGTCATACAGAGATTTTCTGTGTCTGGAGGCTGTTGCTAATTTTATGTCTGTTTTCAATGGGTTTCTTCAAGGTTATGAAGAACTCAACTTTATCTTCTTTTCCTTGACAGATCAGTGGTGAACAACCTGTTTCCCTAGGGCTAGATGTGGCCCCCAGTCTTCACCATTTGCAAAGCTTTAACAAGAAAGATCTCTTTCTCCTCCTCTCAAGCAATGGCAAACCTCTGAATAAATCTTGCCAAGAAAACCTCATGATACAGGACCATCTTGGAGGACAGGGAGCCAACCTCTGGAGGACATGAAGCCTATGCCGGTTTGGCCCTTTAACACCGGGCCCTCCTCTCCAGCCCAGGACATGGCAGCGTGGGTGGAGTCCTTATAAGCCTCCAGCCCATCCCTCGCTAGGAAATTAATAGCTTGACAATTTTTAGTCTCCGTCTTTTTCATGGTTTTAGGTTGTGATCTGTTAAGATTGTTTATTGTTTATACTATTGTTATTGGTGTTTTTCATTTCCAGGACTGAAATGGGGGTTTGGAAATTGGGATTTTTCTTTAGTAACTGCTGAACTGAATGTAATTTTTTTTCTATTCATTTTTGCTTTATTTATTGTTATGTAATTTTTGTTATTTATTGTTGTGCTGAAATGTTTTATTATATCATTGTTATTGTTATTTGATTTGTATTTTTCCCACTGCTGTAAACCGCTATGATTCCTTGCTGATTGGGCGGGATATAAATAAATTATTATTATTATTATTATTATTATTACTGCCTTAGGGTCACCATAAGTCAAAATGACTTGAAGGCGCACAACACAGAGGTGCCTAAAGAGCCTAAAGGAATCAGATCCTATTTGATCTTGGAAACTAAGCAGGGTCAGCCCTGGGTAGTACTTGGATGGAAGACTGCCAGTTAGAACCAGTATATGGGTGTTTGTATGTGTATGTATACTGTGGGCTCTGTCTCAGGGAAAGGAACTGACAAAGTCACCTCTCAATATTCCTTGCCTCAAGGCACACATGAACATCAGACACAGAGAGAGAGATGCTGAAAAGAAAGACATGGAAAATGTGGTGACTGAAAGAGTGAGAATGTAAAAGAAGGCCCTGTCCATTTCTTGCATATAGCTCTGAACAGATTACTTTGGTGGTTATGTTGACATAACAAAAGAGTTGTTCTTTTCACCATTTAAACTGTAGAGGTAGAATGGGACTATATTGGAGAGTTCTGTTTAGGAACAGAATTGTGGATATCCTAACCAGAGTTGCAAATGTAATTTTTTGGGCGGAGGGGGGTGGCATCTCCCAGAAGCCCTCAGCTAGCCTGGGCAGCAGCCTTGTTGGCTAGAGAATTCTGGGAGCTGTCATTCAAAAAAAGTTACATTTGCATGGTCTACTTACACAAACTTTAAAAAAATGGCTAATCAGAAGCTGTAGCAGATGTGATGGAAGTTACAAAATGCATATTACTTTCCTCATAGCTCTGGCTTGACTATGTATTATTCCTGTAGCACTTTTCAGCATACAAAACATCTCCCATGTTAATTTCTTCTGTCACATATTTTAATATGTTGCTATATTTTTAGAAGAAATGCTTGTTAATCTCCATCATGGAAGTACACTCAGAGAGCCCTTACTGTCCTCCTTTGGAACTTTTATCATCTTTATGCCACATTCTCTTTCTCTTTCTTACATTCTATTTGTGGTGATTCTGGCCTGTCCTTTGTGAAAATCACTTTCATTGCTGTTGACCTTTTTTCTGGTTTCTTTGAACTGGTTTTCCAGAGTGCTTTCCTTCTTTTCATGACCTTGCTGTTATCAATGGCAACTAACTTTTCTGACTCACTCTGGAAAAGCAGACAAAAGGCAGCTAGACCATAAATGCCAAGCAAATAAAAACGTCCTTTGCTCCCCCTTCTGGAGAAAAAATGCAAATTTAATAGTGCATATTAAATTTAACTTATCAATTATCCTTTCTCTCTTCCCTGAACCCAGGTTCCTCTCCAATAACCAAACTGTAGACTTACTTAAAAAAGAGAAAGGGAGGGGAGAGGAATTGCCTACATAGAACAGTAATAAATGAGTTGCCATCTGCACTTCTAATTAAAAATCCAATCATATAATGTAATGAGTTTTCTAGGTACAATTAGTGACTGCTGGTGGTGTCTTTATGGAAACAGCTCCACAATTATGAGACAAATTGACTCCATTCATATGTTTTTTAAAAAGACCCATTTAAAAGTTTTTTCTCTCCTTATTTTGTGAAGAACTTAGACGTATGTCATCTGGTGCTCTTTAAGTCACATGGAGTGAACACATTACATATCTGTATGAGCCTAGAGACATTTACAAGGTATTTTTACACTTAACTATCTGTTTCTATCATCTGTGAATGAGGATATGAACAGGATTACAGGTGTTGTAAGCATGCCAGCAGCAGTACCTGAGAAAATTACTTGTTTGGACTAAAACTCCAAACCAGCCTGGCTACTGGCTTTGCTGGCTGGTGGATTCAGACATTCGAACATTTGGATGGTGTCGTCCAAAAAGCAGCTGTTCTGAGCTCTAGGCAATAACAATGGATACAGCATAGGCACAATGTTGTGCTGTTGTGCAGTCTGAGATGTAACTGTATCAAACTATGATAGCCTGCCCCAACTGTAGACACCAGTGGATGTAAGCCAAAGAATCAAGGTTCTAATGTTGAACATTTGGAGTGTCAAGAAGACCACATGTCAAGACTTGTCTTTATGGCAGAAATCATATCTTTCTTTACAATATAATAGCCATATATTCATAACTACACAATAGAATCTGGGAAGGCATAAGATCATGGCAATGCCAGGAGTTCTTGGGATCTGTAGAGAGCTGCAGTATGTCATGAGACACATGAGGCTGCAGCGGCTCAGTAAAGTGTATGGAGAGACTAGACTGACTGTTTTATCACACTGGGGGCAAACGGGATTTAAATGAGATTTAAACTAGAGAAAACCAGGAAATGTTGTGTGATAAAAATCAGGCATTTCCTGGTTTTCTATAATTTAACTCTTGTTTATATCCCGTTTGCCCCCTAGTGTGATAAAGCAGCGAGTATGTCCATCTAGGTTGGCATCCTGTTAGTGATATGTGTGTGTTTATCTGTGCCTTCAAGTCACCTGTCAACTTACGGTGACCCCATGAATTCCATAGGGGCTTCTTAGGCAAGAAATATTCAGAGGTGGTTCTGACAATTTCTTCCTCTAAAATTGCCTACAGCACCTGGCATTTGCTGGTGGTCACCGGTTTAAATTCTCCTTACACTTGCTTCTGTGTCACTGCTGTTCTTTGTCATTGCAGAGGGTGATACCCTATTTCAGCCATTGCAAAGCATCCTCTTCAAACTTCACTTGCAGTGTGATAGCCTACTTGGCCTTTCCATAGCTGGAGCAGAGTTGAGGGCAATAGATAAGCATTTGACTGTGTTCCCATACCAAGAGGCTCCTGGGGTCACTCTCAGGTATACACTTCTTTATGCACTTAGCTATACTTTTAAACTATTGCCCTATATTCAGATTTATTCAGTTTGTGTAAGTGGAGTGCTACAAGTGTGACTATTTCACATGCAGTTATGCGCTCTTGGGTGGTGTGTAACTATTCATCCATTCTTTCAATGTAATGCTTGATCCAGTTGGATTGTGGAAAGTGCCACTGTACATTGTCCAGTTCACTACAGCAAGTACACTATGGAGTTTATCACATGGGAGGAATTTCTCTCAATTTCGAAAGAAATGGAAGTGAGGCCAGTTCAGAACTGAGTAAATTCGCTAGTTCAGCGAATTTACGTTATTGCGTATTGACACTGCATTGCGTTCAGGACTGCCCGAAATTGCCTCCCAGTGCCCGAAATTGCATGTGATAGTTTATCATGCAATCACATGAAACCCCATGATTGCGTTCGGAAGGATTTCCCTTTGCCCGAAAATGTGTGATCAGCTTTCACATAATCATGTGAAACCCCATGATTGCATTCAGATTGCCATTGGATTATACTTCCAATTCCCTTCGTGTGATAAACTCCTATGGGACAATAAGCAAGCATGCTGGCAGATTCACAACTTGTTGCAAAATGTCAGTGCTCAGCAGAAGAGTAATGTAGCACAACCGTCATGTCACTGGGTTAGTGTAGATTTACACTATGTAAGTGAAATGTAGGATCTCAACCAAGATCTTCTTGAGCTGTTGGTGTGTTCCTCACTTATTCTTTGCCTCTGCTTCTTGATTTGTTCTCTGATACTGATTTGCTCTTTGTGGTTCTGGCTAGTGGATTGCCCTGTGAGTTATGCTTTCAAGCTCTTGGCTCATTACAGATTGCTTCCAGCAGTCTTGGTCTGAGATATAAGATCTGAAAAGTTGACAGGTTGTAGAACAGGACTATTAAAGAATCCACTACTGAAAACTAGAGTTGAGGCTTTGAGGATGAAGTGGAAAATGTTACTTCCAAATTGCTGATATATTATGGATATTTTAAGGACATTTCCCCCCACTTTTAGTCCATTGTCTTAAACATTTAAATAGACTCCCCCCCCCCCAATGGATCTACAATAATGCAGAAGTAAAATGAAACATGCAACATGTAGTTGAGATGAGCAAAAGGGAAAATAAGTACTGGTTTTCAGTCCTTTTCAAAAGAAACTTTTCAAACTCTAATTTGGATTGATCTCTACTGGACTACAGCTGCTTCTTGCTCAGTTGCATGCAGACATTTTCCTTCTGAGGACTTTATTACACCAGTCTTGTAAGGTACCACAATTGTGTTTGTCTAGGAAATGCAAAAATACTTGGTTGGGGACACTCATTGTTGCACAGCAATTCCATATCACTATTTTACTGCTTCTGTCCCAGACTCTGCCTTCCTCACGCCAGCATCTATAGTCCTGCCTCACTGCCTTATCCCCTTCCCAACATGCCTTTTGGTCTTTATTTAGTTTTAATTTTAGTGCAATTGGTTGATCATGGCAATCCATTAAATAAAAAAATAAAGAAAAGAAATTGAAAAAAAGAAAAGAAAAATAGCTTGCTGGGAATAGCGAGTGGGAAGGAAGAGGAAGGGGAGAGGATAATAATCATGCCCATTTGCACCATATGACTGCCTTCATATTAGAATTGGGAGGAATTTATCACACAGTGTGATGCACATTGTGTATAAAAGCAGTGCGATTGGGAGACATTTACCAGTTTTGCCCATCAATGCAAAGGTGTGCTCCAGCAACAGACGAACTACAGATCAGCTACTGGACAGACACAGTATCATATAATAAGGTGCAGCTATAGATGTACTATTTTGTTTTAATTCCACTTTTCAAGCCTCATACAATGAAGTCTGAAGTCTTTTGAGCTTACTGTTTCAGATTCTGGCAGTCATAGATATGTTAGCGACACTGACCCCATACATTACCCTTGTGTGTTTTGATCAAGATAAACAGAAAAAGATGGGAACCATGTCTGGACAGTCTGAATAATCTGAACATATGTAGCAGGTTGCTGTCCCTACATGAACCTTATCTGAGCTTATGAGAAGGTTAAGCATATTAAAAAGAATGATTTGGTATCCCACTGTGCCATCTTTGTTGTGCAGTTGCAGTGCTTTTTCCACTGTCCCCAAGGAACTTGCAACTCTGCCCTTGAATCTGTTCTCATTTGGTAACATTCTCAGACAATTTCTTTAATCACTGGAAATCTCCACAAAGAGCACAAGGGACATCCAGACAATTGGCATTTCTAATTGTGTGTCACAACTATGGGCGCACTGTACGTCCTATAGCTGAAACACACAATCCCCTTGGCAATTTTTTTGTAATGCATTTAATTTCTCATTGCAAAAATTCCACCCAAGAAACTTAACTTTTGCTGTGACATACACATTTGGTGACTGGGTTCTTTTGAAAGCCAATGTTGCATGGTTTGTGATGAAAACGGGACTCTGGTTTATTTTTCAGTATTTATTTCAGTCCTGCTTAAACACACAAACTTTCACTATTAGATGAAAACAAACATACACACAACTTTGAATTGCTCTGGAAAATATTCTGCAAGGTCTCTGAAAGGGAGAATTAGAGAACAGATGTATCGCCTATAGATTGTTGCAAGAAACTCAGGGAAAAGTAAAGGCAACATTATTTTTATAAAGTAAATGCTTCTATACTTTTGAGAATAGCAAAAAGATCCTTTTTATTGCTTTGTATTTCCCTATGTTGTAAGCTGCCCGGATTCCCTGTGATTGGGCAGCATATAAATAAATCATATTATTATTATTGTTGTTGTTATTATTATTAGGCAATGAATGAGACATAGGCAGGGCAGTGAGTGGTAAGACGCTACCAGACAGAATGTGGCCATGCTAGCAGGGAGACTGAGGAATTTGTAGTGCCCAAAAGTAAATATTCTGAGCTCTGTTTCATTTTTGTGTTTTTGCCCTTGGGATTATAACATACATGATGCCCAGCAAAACATACTATAGTGAGTGGGAAGCAACTTGCTCCATTTATCCTGACTAAAAAATAAAAATGCTACTGTTGATACTTAAAGGATCACTGAGGTATGCTACTTCTGCATGGACTTATTTAAAATTCACTTTCCAGTGCTCACTGAGTTCCAAAGAGGGTTAGAGTAAAAACAACCAAACCATCACCCCCCCCCCCCCAAAAAAAACCACACTGGTAAATAACATTCTTTAAAATATAATTGAATCCAATATAAGTCCTTCTTAATACACTGTTTAATTTCTGAACATTAATGATCTGAATGGTCTCCTTAGGCTTTCTGGAACAGAAGTCCTTGCCTTCTTTCTAAATAAATATCTAAATTGTTCTTCCTCTGGGTTTTTTTTAATTTGGGTTACCAAAAAAAATGCCTTGTGTTAGGCTCCTATAAACATACACTACAATTCTAAACATACCAACTCTAAACATATCTACACAATTTAAAAGTAAGCATGGCAGATCATAGATCAGATAGAAGAGGAGTAATTTCCATTATGAACAACAGGAGAGGTCCCAGTAGTCTGGAACCAGGTGAATGCATTCTTGTCTTCAAAAAGGAGGGGGGGGGGGACAACTAACCAGTCAGATTGACATCAGTTCCAGGAAAGGTTCTAGAACAGTTCATTAAACAGTCAGTGTGGGTGAATGTAGAAAGCAATGCTGTAATTAGCCCAGCATTGGGAACCCCCATCTCCCTAGGTGACTATTGACTGGTCTTTCATCTCCCTGCTCTAAGTAAGATCCTAGAGTGATTGGTGGCAACACAACTCTAGACTTTCCTAGAGGAAATGGATTACCTGAACCAATGCCAAGCTGGATTCAAGCCCAGTTATGGGACAGAAGCAGCCTTGATCACCTTGGTAGATAACCTACACTGGAAGTTGGACAAGGGGAATAAATCTCTATTAGTGCTCCTGGATCTTTCAGCTGCATTCGATATCATCAGCGATGGAATCCTTCTGGGCTGTCTGCTGATATGGAACTTGGAGGCATTGCTTTACTGTGGCTCTGGTCTTTCTTGTCTGAAAGTTCTCACAAGGTGGTGCTGGGGGGTTGTTGAACTTTTGGCTATCAGCATTTGGCATTCCACAGAGGTCAATGCTGTCCCCTATGCTCTTCAATATCTGCCTGAAGCTGCTGGGAAAGGTCATCCAGAGCTTTGCAGTTGGGTGTCATCCTGAGGGCTACACTTTGCCCACCCCTGTCTTAAACATTAGGAAGAACATCCTGATGATAAGTACTGTTGAATCAAAAATTGACTGTTTCAGAGAGTGGTGAGCTCTGCTTCATTGGCAGTCTTTAAACTGAGGTGGATGGTAATCTCTCAGGAATGTTTTACCTATATATTCTTTAATGGCAGGGAGTTGGACTTGAGGTCCCTTCCAACTCTGTGATTTTATCATCAACACGGTGGTACCTTTGATCTTTGCTTTCCACTCACAAACCACCACAGTGAAGCTAAGGCAGGAGCCATAGTTGTAGGCAAAAGTTTCCAGATTCAGTCTCTGGCAACTTGAGGTAAGGCAGGGAAATACTTACCACATTTTTCATTCCACTGATTGCTATGCCTCTATCTTACAAAATCCTTGGATTTCTTCTTTGGTG
This sequence comes from Urosaurus nigricauda, assembly GCA_034509955.1. Lineage (NCBI taxonomy): Eukaryota > Metazoa > Chordata > Lepidosauria > Squamata > Phrynosomatidae > Urosaurus > Urosaurus nigricauda. The sequence continues at coordinate 224,357,298 of JAOEGL010000004.1, read as the reverse complement.
GGAGACTTAGATTTCTCTGCTAGAGATATCCAGTTCAGTGCCTTCAGCTATAGCACTAGAGAGACGCTTGCGCAAAATGTTAAAGTCCCTAGGTTCCATAGTATAGAGCAATAAGCAGTTAATTTTTTTTAAACATCGGACTGCTGCAACTGAGGAACATATACTCCTGTTCACGAAAAACTCAGCCATTTCTTGTCAGTGTAAGTAAATGCTACTGTGCTAGATGAATCAATGATCTTGTCAAATACCTCATATAACTCAGCTTCCTATGTTTATAAATCTCCTGTGTATTTTTATATTATATGCACAACATGCACATGCTTCAGAAAGCACCCCCCCCCCCCAAAGGACTAACTAGGTCCAATGCTGCTTGGCTTCAGATGAGATTGGGCATGTGTTCAGGGCAATTTAGCAAAGCTACCTGCTTAGCTTTAAAATTACTACTGCATCAACTACTCTCAGACCACTCACTGATTTTTGCACAAAGCCTTTCATTCATTCCCTCACATCAGTGTGCCATTGTCTATTGACAAACCACATCGAACAACAAAGTGATTAGAGTGAATATAATGGAATCAGTGATGTCCTCTACTAACATTGGTACAGTTTAGCAACCTGGCAATAAGTTATCTTATAATGATATTCAAATGTAAGCACAGTGTTCTTTCGTTCAGATTGCCGTTTGAGGGAACTGAGTAGGATAGGCTGCTCTGTTTCTCACCTGGGGTAGACACCACACTTTGATATGAAGCTTGAGTCTTCCTCTCTCTCTCTCTCTCCCTCTCTCTCTCCTTGTTCTTTGTTGGCTAAGAAGTTGGATAAGGTATTGCTGTCATTCAGCTATTCCCCCTCACCCCCCACCCCATCCTTTTAAATCTTCAGGCTAAAGTTCCACCAGTGAATAGAGTACAACAATACAACCTATTTATATGCCTGTCATACAAAGGCAAATCCATTTCAAGGGAAATGGATTTGAGCATTTGGGGAAAAAAACAATAAACAGACTGACAAAAAGACTAGAGAGATACAGAGTAAGCCTTACCTTTCCATGATGAAAATAATAATAATAATAATATGAAAACCATTTTAAGTGAAGCTCTCAGAAATGAAAACTATAGAGGATCTATGTTAGGAGATATTTCTTGGAAATGTCTATAAGGGATTGGTTTAAAGTTGTGAGTAAAATGTCAACTTGCATTTCCAGCAAAAATAACTCAAGGGAGGTTTATTCTGTTTTGTCAAAATGAATTACGGGTGTATAAATTGCCTGAGATCCCTGTGTAAAAGTGCATTACAATCTAATTCTCTGAACAGTGTGCGTATAACTGAATTATAGTCGGAGTGTGTGTGTATTGTATACACTGCTGCTATTGAATCTGCCTCATTTTGTTCAAGCCCTCTAGATATGTAACTCTCCTGGTTAGCCACAGAAGTCAGATGATATTACGTTCATACAGTGTCAAGCCTCTGTTATTAATTTCCCAAAGACTTCTGAACTTCATTGATGCAACCACAATATCTGCTATTTGAATCTACCAACCACAGGGCAACACAATGAAATCAGTTGTAAAGCAACCCCTATAGCAGGCTGGTTCAAGTCTAAAGCTATAGTTACTAATGGTCTTGAACTAGGATGTTAGAAGCTTGAAGAGTTCATCCATTCAATGGAACTACTGCTACTTGTGTTATTAACATTGTTGCATTGTTACTACCTTGGAATGGACAAAGGGTACATATTCAGTGTAGACCTCCAGTTCCCGAGGCAGAATCATGCCCCTATAGGGTCTGAATCTGGATTCCCCAGGGATCTGTGCTCTCTTGCTCATTATAACATCATGATTTTCTAGATTTTATACAGTTTCTTTTCCTCATTCTTAAAAGATAGAATGCTTCCCCTATGCCTTAGTTATTAGAAAAAGTAATGGTAAGCTAAAATCTTATTGTTTTTAGTCCCATGATTTTGCCTTTTGCTCCATCCACCATTGGACTGAAGTCCCTGATAATTTCTCTGAAACAGAACTTACCATATGGGCTGAGAGAGTTTCCTTACACTTGATGCAGGGCTGTTTGAGTAGTAGCAAACTAAAAAGTAACTGTCCCAAGGGTCATAGGGCTGGACATCTTGATTGCTGGCTAATTTTCCACTCCAGACTAACTGCTGAGGACCATGTTGGACCTCAAGAGTATCATTCCCACCACAACATGAACCATTCACCCAGGATCCTTTTGCCACCTGGGTATATGGCAGGCATAATCACTCCCCTGCCCCAAGATAAGTCAGAGCCTTATAAAACCACAGTCTCTTATAGCAACACTCTCAGCCCTATTACTGGGAATAATGTCCCTCACACCTTTACTTATTATTTTCCTCCAAATGCCATGACCTCCCTTACGAGGAAGTTGTGAAAAAGTTACTAAATTTTTGAATCACTAGTTTTACAATTACATGATGCTGTGAATAAGGCAGCACTCCCACTCTCCCTGCTCATGGTTTTGTTTTGCATTCTTACCTATTTCCATCTTCTCAGTCTGCTTTGTATTCCTATTTGCTTACCTACTGTGATGCACAATTTATAATTTACTCAAAGCTTGGGAAACTATGCTGGCTGGGAGATTTGGGGACTTATAATTTTTTAAAAAGTAATGTTTCCAAGCCCTGGATGTATCAAGTTGAATGAAGGAAGCCCACCATACCAGACAAGATAGTAAAAAAGTAGGAGCATAAAACAACCAATCCCAATCCCAATCCCAATCCCTTCTTACTTGTTTTTATAGCAACTGGAGCCATGGATATCAGCATCTTATACAGTTCACAGCATGGAAATTATTATTGTCACCCACTGCTACGTGTGGGTTAAATCACTGTTAAAGGTATAGGGCAACTGCACGGTGAGCATCTTTTGCTTTCACTATATTGAAAAAGCATCCTATTTCTGAAGCTTTACATTGCAGAATTATGGTGCTAAAAGATAGATTCATTTTTAATGCCAGTGCAGGAAGCTTTATTGATGGACATCATTATTCATCAATCAATGTCCACTTGTCAGTGGTGGATAAATATGCCTCTAGCTATTTGACATTTACAAAAATAAGTTTGGTCTGGGATAGATGGAAAAATATTGGACAAAATGAGTCCATATACACAAGCAGGTGCACCCATAAGGAATTGATTGAACTATTGGGTCTGACCTAGAGCTGCCTATATTCTACAAATTTGTTGGTTAGATAAGATGTGATGTTAATGGCAATAATGCATTTAACTAGAACTTGAAAAGCTTAAAAAACACATCACTTACTGGCAATTCTAATACCAAGGTCTTCAAAAGGGATTAGTTCTCATTATGGTTACAGTCTTCAATAGTAACGTTTTACATTGCCATTTCTAATAACTAACTAAAATGGTTACATAGAATCTCAGTGCTATAGTAGCTATTCTGGCTGAGGAATTCTCAATGATGGTAAGAAAAGTAATGTTTCCAAGCTGGTAGTTGAATATTTTCTTTAACAATAGTGATGGGAATACTGTCCTCCACTGCACCTAATAGCAACAGTTGACTTTAGTGGGTGCAAGACGGACCCCATGAAACAGAGAACACTGTGCTACTCTCTTCCAGAATTAGCCAATTAAGGGAATCATCTCATCCTGACCAATGGTATACCTGGTCCTGCTTAGATGCAGGGATGGCCAATAGTGTAAATCATATTTTAGAAAGGATTTGGTCATAAAGGATAGCTCTATCAATAGCTGTACAAAACTGAATGTTCCTATTCTGAGACACTGTGACAGAGATCCTGTATGGCACACAGTAGAGCAATAGCTCTACCTGCAGCACTATGCTACATCTGTCCTTTCAACACCTCCCAACTCACTGCTTAGCTGCTACAGCCTCCTTGGTGATTCTGTTTGCTAGTGTAAAATGAGGAGATTAGAGAAGCATGTCCCAGTAGCCAGGTGTAGAATGATTGTATCATCTGCTAAAATCCACCAGAGTCCTCCAGAGAACACACTGGATAATGTAATCATTCTGTGTCTGGCTATGGAGACATAAGCCAATGATTCTCTGATCCGTCTTCTCTTCACCAGACACAGAATGCCTACAGGATGCATGGGGACTTTATTGGTTAAATGGTGATTCCGGGTGGGCTTTGGCTTGTGTAGAAGGTGGAAGACAATACCAATTTCTGCAATGAACAAAGAAGACATATTAGTATGGACATATGCCTCTAATAGGAAACCAATTTAGATGTAAAGAGCAAATAACTCTTTGCATGGTTACTATTGCTCATCACTTTGTGGGATCATGGAGTTGGCCACACTTTTGTATATCAAGTGCTGGACAAGCCAAGCCTTTGGATCCAATAAAACAATTTCTATATACTCAATGAAGAGCGTGAAACCAGCATTTCATTTTGTACCTAATTCAGTCATGAACTGAATTCCCTGAAAGTGTGAAGTTCAAATTGTGCAAAATTTAGATTCATTGTCAGATCTAATAAACCTATAATAATAACATGAACTTTCTTCCAAAAACAAGCAATTAAAACAAACAGCTCTGATTGCTTTGGTGGTGACCTAGTCACAACCACACAAGGCTCAAGTTAAAATTATATTAGCTGATCTCAGTCTTGCAATTAACTGTAGCACTTGTTGACACAGATAATTCTATTGTAATTCTGGGTTTTGTCTTGCTGCTTTACAATAGCTCGTAATTATCTTTGGCATGCTTTCATTATCATCTCTCTGAAGTTATTTTCACCCATGTAATTTTAGCTAGTTCAATTCTTGGTTATCATTTTGTAAAGCAAAGTACATTTGACCCAATCCATTTTGATAACTATAGGACAAAAATTAATTTTTGAGTTACATGAGTAAAAACCCAAATCAACCCATAGAACTCAATTTAATCAATCTGAATATTCTTGAAATGAATGAAATATTACTGCTCAGAGGTTGCCAAGGCTCCACCTAGAAGCCTTCAGGTTTGTGCAAGACTCTTAGAAGTGATAAAGCACTGAACAGCATATTGCAACAGCATGTACCTAGTTGACCCTGGATTGATTATTTTGGACAGAAAGAACTGTAAGAAGGTTTTTCCTCTAGTAAAGTCTTGCTTGGGCAACAAGTTTATCCTCAACTCTAGCATTATCCTATATCGTTTGGTCCTGACTTCTGACTTGCATCTTAATTCTGCCTCCTGGTTTCTCCTTTGGCCCTAATTTTGACTGTGATTCTCACTCTTGTCTTCTGGTTCTCCTTCAGTTGAACTTAGGTCTTTAATATTTCCTTTATTCTACAGCTCCTGGTTCCTGTCCCACCTTATATTGCCACTACAGCATTGTTGTGAGATGCAGTGCTATAATGAACACAATGATTATGGTTCCAGATAGGATAATTCTCTTATCACAGAGATGTCTGCAAATGAAGTTTCCTTATTCCTAATTTCTTGCTAAATGAGAAGTTTGAGAGAAAGGTCCATGGTGAGATGGACAGAGGATAGATATAGATAGAAATATTGGGGAAGAAAACCCATGTTGATATTGATCCTCCCAGGTATAGAACATAGTACATAGAAAACTGCCTTATGCTGTCGCTTGTGGTCTAGCTAGCCCAGTATTGTTAGCTCTGACTGACAGCATCTGTCCAGGATTTCAGGCAAGATTATTTCCTAGGTTTAGCCAGAGATCCTGTGGTCTTCCGTACAAATACTAACCAGGCCTGAGCCTGAAATCAGATAAGGTCAGGTATTGTCATATCCAGCAGGATACCGAGTTCAGACATCCAGGCCTCAAATGCTTTATTAAGGAACTATAGAGCCTATCCAGTGATATTCATTGTCAGAACTGACCAGCAAAATTTAACATTGCCTAATTAAACTGCATACAGTTTCAAATTTCAGGTGGGCTTAATTCTTATTTGTTATAATGAATAAACATATTTTCCCCTCTTGTTCCTATACCATCCCTTCCATGTTATTACAGCCAGATTCTTTTCACTGAAACGGCCTTGAACAGGCTCGACTTATGTTTACCTCTTTCCTGTTGTTATCTCATCATCTCTGTCTGAGACCACCATGTTTCAGCAATAGCCCTTTCTATTGTATAACCCATCATTCCAACTTTCCAGCATTTAGGGAAGGCAAGGGGCTTATGGAACACCTGTTAGATATATGATGGTCTATCCTGCATTCTGAGTGTGATTTTTATTTTTAATATCTTCAGAAGAGATGCATGGGGTTGCATTTTCAGTGCCCTGGAAAAACAAACCAACAAATCCAGTGCCTGCAAAAATGTTATATGCTGACATATCAAGCTATTTGTACAGGCCCTTCAGGTCAAAGATATGCATATTATCCCACTAATTTAACAAAGTAGCTGTGCAAGAATAAATTTATGCCATTTGAAAGAGGAGAGGAGAAAATCCAAAGAGATTATTTGTTGTAAATGGCCTTTTCCCAATGCAACTCTCAGCATGAATACACATCATCACACTTATTCTTATGACTTGATGTTGGAAAGAAACATTTAGTGCATATTTTATGCTGCTTGTGCCATTGCCAGATATCTGGTAATGCAACTAAAATGGACTTTTAACTGCCAGCAGAAGATCTACTTTCAGGACTTTGTTTCCTTAGAGAGAAAAAGAGAAAGTATGTTCAGTCACACACAATTACTGTTCTGCTCCTTGGTATTGTAATTCTCTCCCCTCCTCTTAAGTTTAGCTGGGATCTTCCTAGCAAGGTTTACATAGATTGGTGGTCTCAGACTTGGATACTAGATATGTGGCTTTAATTCCCTTTACCTGGGAGAATAAATGTGTGAGTTCGAGAGACAGAAAGAAAAGTAGGAAGGGGAGGATGGAATGAATATGAGGGTGAGAAAGACACAAGAAACTACACTGTATTTTTAATGGTGAAGAGAAGCCAAAGTAGTAGTAGTAGTAGTAGTAGTAGTAATATTTATTTATTTATATTTCCTGCCTCTCCCCATGGATCGAGTAATTAAGCTGGAGGAAGAAAGAGATGTGATAAGCGTGACTGTTGTATCTACACCAATTTTTCTTGCAGCAAAGTATATAACTGACAAACATATGCAGGTATTGTTCAATTCCCCACTCATCCATGAAACCAACTGGGTGACTTTAGGCAAGTCGCATGCTCTCAGCCTCAGGGGAAGGCAATGGCAAACCTCCTCTGAACAAATCTTGTCATGGAAAACCCATGATAGGGTCATCTTAAGATCTCCATAAGTCAGGAACAACTTGAGGGCACACAACAACAACAACAATTATTTGATGCATCAGAAAAGTCTCTTTTTTGTGAGGATTACAAAAATAATGTTCAGAAGTGTTTTAAAAAAACATTGTTAAGATCCTGCATGGGGAGATGGAACATAAAGTTCTGCCCAGGAAGAACTCTGCTCTGCTTCCCCTCTCTCCTCCCACAGGACTCACCTGGTTCTTGCTGCCTGACAACACATTCATTTAGTGACCAGTGGAAAGCAGAGGGCAGTGCATAAGCATCCAGCTATGCACCTACACTTTAGGAATAAGCAACATGCAGCCCACAGGATGTGTGTGGCCTTTGGGCCCCCTACTGCTTTCCCTGAAGTCCCCCAGAAGCCTCAGACCCATTTTTTTTTTAAATAGGGCTGAGTTGTCCTCCCCTGCTATAGCTAGGTTCACAATGACAAAGGCATCCTCCAGGACTTCCCAGTTGAGCTCCAGAGATTTTGGAGGATGATGTCAACCAAGTGAAGAGGTAGAAACACCCAGGGCACTTTGCAACATTTGAGGGCCAAAAAAAAAAAAAAAAAAAGAGGCCTCCATGTTTCCCTGGGTGGCCACTGTGGCTCCCTAAATGTCAACAGTTGTCCACGCTTCCATTAAATGAATGGTGACTTAGTAAATCAACACTCAGGTACGTGCCACTGATTTAAGGGGTCAACTTGAACAATAGAATTCAGGCAATTGTCTTCCCAGCAGTCCCATGAGGTAAGCTAGGCTGAGAGACAATAATGTGGACCAAGGGTAGCCAGCCACCTTCATCACCAAGTGTGGGATTTTAGCACTATCCTCCCCAGTCCTTATCCAGCGTTATAACTGCTATCCCATGCTTGCTGTCATGAGGCATCAGTGTATGACTGATGCTCTTGTGACTTCTCATTGTTCATGCTGAACTGCTTTACAAAATCTTTTAAAGTTTTATCAGTTCCTATCTATCTATCTATCTATCTATCTAGATTGCTGCCCAGGAGTAGAAAATAAGAAGATATATAGTAAGGAGCAGCCAAGTGGATATGTTGCTGCAGTTATGGCAAATCTACTCTAGTTTTTATGAGCAGGTTCTTTCTTTTTTAAAAAACCCCTTTATTGTTCATGTCAAAAATACATATAAAATATTACTTCTCTCTGGGTATGTCAATATTGACACAGACAAACACATGTATTATAACTAGAATGTTGGATCCAAGATAAGTACATGTAACTAGGAAGGCAGAATCATTATTACCAGCTTGATTTTGTGTCCTCTTTTTTGTAGTATGAGCATGGCAAGTGTTGTGCAACTCAGTCCTTTTGTTATGATGTATTGACATTACAATATAATGTGAGCTAAATTAAGTATTTTCAGCCTTTGATACATAGGCTGGCCCATGCCAGGTCACTTGTCTTTAATGTAGTCAAAGAAAACAATCTATGTTTCCATGAACTGATCAAATGGTCTATTCTATTTGTTGTTTTCATCTTACTAGAGCTTTTCATATAATGCTGTGGTACAGACATGGTTTAACCAAGTGTGCATGTAAACATCTGTTAATGTTTTCCACTTCATGGAGACCTTCAACTTGGATGCCATCTATAATATGTATGTAAAGTTTGTATGTGAGAGTGCAAAACCAGTGTGGCATAGTGGTTTGAGTGCTGGATTGTGACTCTGGAGACCAGGGTTCAATTCCCTGCTTGGCCATAAAACCCTCTGGGTAACCTTGGGCAAGTCACATGCTCCCAACCTCAGGGGAAGGCAATAGAAAATCTCCTCTGAACAAATCTTGCCAAGAAAACCCCATATTAAGTTCATCTTAGGGTCGTCATAAGTTGTGAACGACTTGAAGTCACCTAACAAACAACTATTATTACCCACAAGGACAAAGTGAAGCAGGAGTGGATCACAGTGATTGATGGATTGTCTAGTTATGTCTGGTGATGTTCTCTATTATGACAAAAAACATCTGTCCAAAAGGAAGTTCCTTTGGGACATTCCACCCAAAGAGATAAGTCTCAGCAGTATTTACCATAGTTTCTTCCTCTTTTAGAGGAAATGTTATGGTCAGTTGTGACCATAGATACATATGTTTGATCATGTGTTTTAACTGCTGTTTGTTTTAAATCTTGTTGTACGCTGCCCCAATTGCCGAGCAAAGGGGCGGGTTAGAAATAAAATTTATTATTATTATTATTATTATTATTATTATTTCATCTATAAATAATTCTGAATTCTGCTTTCTTAAGGTGTGATGAGATTGATTTAAAAGATAATCTTGATCAGATTGCATTGTATTCAAGGGCCCACCCTTCTTCAGACTCACTGGACATACCCGATAATGTATGAGGGCTTTTGGAAACCTGCATCCTTTTTTGTCTGGATAATTCCATTTCTGCATATTCAGTAAGTGGAAGTGAGCTACATTCACATTCATTACTAGCCTAAGTTCAGGAATATAGAATATAGTCAAATTCAAGAATACGGTAGGCAGGCAAGATGATTCTCCCCCTCCCTCATTTCATATACAAAAGTTCAGCACATTAGCAACTGAATCTTTTTCTGATGGCCATAAAGGGATAACATCTTTCATCGCCCCTGGGAGCAGCAGAGTAGCTAAGGGAGCAAAGGGAAAACTTCATGGTGCATGTATCTCTGCCCACTTCATGCCCTTCACTATCTTCTGCCTGAGATGTCTGACTCATTCTACCAAATGATAGGTCTAGCTGTGTATGTGAGCTTGAAAATGCCACTCAAATTTGTCCTGAGGCCTCAATGTTCAGGACTAATTCAGGACTAATTTAGACACACAATGATACATCTCTGGCATTTTCTGCTTTTGAAAATGCACGGAGACTATGAGAAGGGCTTTTATTGTAATCTAATAATTTAATAATAGAATCATTTAAGAATATAATAATTATTTTATTAATCTAATAATATAATAATCATAGTATATTGCAGTCATGGGATAAGATTGGTTTGTCTCCTCTTGCTGCTAGGGATGTTTTGCCCTCCCAGTTTCAGGAGTTCCTGGATGAGATGAATTACCTAGATCCAGGCCTGGCTATGGGACAGAGACCATTGTGGTTGACTTGGTAGATGACCTAGACAGGGAACTGCACAGGCAGTGTGTGCTCCTGTTGGTTTTGCTGGACCTCTCAGTGGCTTTTGATGTCATTGACTATGATATCCTTCTGGATCATCCCTCTTGGATGAGACTTGCAGGGCATTGTTTTACAGTTTTACAGTCTGGTCTTCCTTGGAGGGGTGGGCTCAGAAGGTGGTGGCAGGGGTATCTTTTGAAATCCTGGATATTGGCTTGTGGTGTCCCTTCAGGGGTCAGTTCTGTCCCTCACACTGTTCTTAGAGTTGTAATAAAAAAACAAAAAAAACAAAAACAACCCCAAACTTTTCCAACCACAGTCTGTAGCTCCTAGACCATATCAGCTGTGAATTGGAATATTGATGTATTTTTAAAAAAGTACATGCATTCCAATATTGGCACAACTTGCTAAGGTGGGCTTCAGTATACATGTAACAGTGATGGGGTGCTCTCTATACCGAAAACTGAACCTGGCCAGAAGGCAGTGCCTAGGAGAGAGAGAAAAATACTTTGTATAGCCACCCTAACCACCTGTGGAATTTTTATGGTCATGACCAGAAAAGTTAGCCTGTTAAAATGTTGTTTTCATGTTCCATATTTATTACCTTAGGAATACATTTCCATTTTCACTTTTTCTCATTCTGTAAAGGAAACAAAACAATTTTCCCCCAACAGATAGACTGTCCCAATACTAGGGAGATGCACAAAAGCAGATCATGTTTTCTTCTTTACAGATGAGAACAGAAACAGGAATCTGTTTTTACTGGGCAATGTGGTTGAAGTTACGCCAGATGATGGAAAATGCAGCTGGCTTTGACAGTGCCAGGTAGATAGGATTATATTACTGTTAGGGGTTTCCTATCAGATTTCTATGAGCAGGGCTGTCAGGGTAGGTTGCATGGAGGCTAGGCCTGGCCTGAATCCAGTTCTTGACAAGGGAATTTTGATAGCCTGCATATATCCACAGGGAAGATAAGACAGCGCAACAAGACTAAGAGGTGGTCAGAGAACATTATCATCCTTCATGCAAGCTAGCTGCAAGTGGAGCAAAATAATATGAGTCAGAGAAGATGAGAAACACAAGAGAAACATAAGAATTTGTTAGAGTACTGAGGCCGAGGCTGAGTAAGCTAACAATATTTTCAGGTGTTGGCTGCTTTTTTCTAGAGAACTAATGTAGGACTAATGCTGACTGTCTTCCTAGAATTTTTAAGCAGTGTTTCTGGCTATGCTCAACCTGTGCATTTGTAAATAAACTTAAGGGATACAAAAGCCAGAAGGTTCCAGCTATTACCTTCCAAAGAAAACCAACCCCCAAGCAAAATGGCACCCAAAACTTTTCACTAGTCAGTATTCAGCAAAGTGAGACAACCAAATCAGGGGGCTGGATGGGGGTGAGAAGCAGGGGAAGCACCCCTGTGTTGGAGGACAAGCTGTGAGAATTACAGGGTTTATTCCTCACAACCCAAGCTAGCTTGAAATGAGGTGAGATGGAGGATTCTCTCCCATTACCAGTGATGATATGAAAGTAAGCTACAGTCCAAAACACACTGCAGAAATAATCCAGGTTGAGATAATAGGGAATTGTGGGACCTGCAGTTTTGGGAGGCATTTAGCCTTCTGTGTCAGAGAACTCTGGAGCCACACTAAATTACAATTTCCTGGATTCCCTAGCACTTAGTCAGGGCAGTTAAAGGGGTCTCAAACTGGATTATTTCTGCAGTGTGTTTTGGACCTACCAGTCCAGTTTGTTTCCCTATGATGGATGTATGGGTGAGGGTTGCTATGTTTTCTTGTGCTTCAAGCAACAAAATCCTTGCTGTGCAGAGAAGTGGAGTAGAGTGTAACATGACATAACAATCCTTCCTCAGGACCAAACTGGCCATGGTGTTAAATGTGTTTTTAAAAGTAAGGCACATGTTTAAAAAAGACTAATTGCATCCATTGGGAGATGGGACCAATCTTTATCAGGATCTTAGCAGGCTGGGAGAGGAAATTCAACTTGGTAAAGTCTGGAGGAAAACCTTCTTTCTGCAGCTGCTCTTTGCATTCGAATAAAATTCCATGTTGGTACCATTGAAAGACTTCCTTAATAAGGAAAATAACAGATTCAAAGCAGCTTAAGAGTAGCCTTTTTTGTCAGAATCACAGCAGCATAGGGAAAAGCCATCCAGTTGCTCATGGGAAGTCTGCAAACAAAAAATGAGTACAACAGCACCCTTCCAGAAGGTCTCTGGTTCAGTTCTTGGCATCTTTAGGTACAGATAGGAAAGGCCTCCTGTATGAGACCTATAAGCAATACTGAGCCATATGGTCTGACTCATTGTAAGGCAGCTTCTTTTATATTAATAGTCCATTAAGTCCCATGCTGCTGATTATCTTCATGTCCAGGACCTGATTTTTTTCCATCATGCTACAAAATTGTGAAGGCAGAGGCCCAAGTTTTTGTTTTATCACCATAGCACACAACAATAACACATAAATGAAACAATGGGAAGTGCCTTAGTGCTTTATCAGTTGGGAACATCCCTATAATGACACCTGAAAGTTGACTGTGCAATATGTACATCTTCTAATGATCTGCAGTTGTCTTCCATCTTGCCCACAGATGGATATGAAAGCAATGTTGTGGGCTGAATAACTTGTTAGTTGTGAGGATCTTTCATTCCAGGAAGGTAGCTTCCTGACTTCATATGTTCAAGTTGTGGTGTAGCATAATGTGGGAAGCCAATATTGAGCACAGTGCAACAGTTTGTTCTATTACAACACAAGTATGTTGATCTAGGGAGGAGACTTGTTGAACTTACTCAAATACTGGCCCCTCTTATGAAAACACCGCAAGTAACAAATAGCAAATTCCAGTTTAATTAGATTACACATTTAAAGTAATTGAAAGCATGGTCTGAAAAGGCATTTGCAATCATGAGATGCATTAGTGGCTGAACTTAGAATTTATGATGATGAATACTATCTTAGAGAATTGGAGAGACTTATTGTGATGCAATTAGTACAGTTCTGTTTTTCACCTGAATTAATCTCTGACTGTAAAGCTAATCTAAATTGAAATGCTTTTCACCATCTGCTGCCAAAGTCCCCATAAACATGAAAATCCCACAGCGCCAGGGCTTCCTCCGCTTTGCTGAGGCAAAGTGAGGAAACCAAGTTGAAAGAAAACATTTCCTAACTCAAGAAATGTGCCTGAAAGCTGCATTCATAGCTGTGTCTGGGGAGTACATTGTCAGTCGTGGTGTCTCTCCATTGAGCGTGTGTTTGTGTGTGTTTGTGTCAACTTGAACTGTCAACTTTAAAAAAAAATCACAGAAAATGATGACAATTATAGTGATAATCCCTTCTAAGAAGGTTGTGACAAAACAGAAGACTGGCAGTACATGTGGTTAATGTGAACTCAAGTAGCAAGTTGTGGGAGAAAGTATTAAATTGGATAAGTCAGATGTTAGGCAAAATATTATACTGTATTACAGAGGAGCTTTACTGTTGATACTGTTATCGTTAGCTTTCAAGTCATTTCCAACTTATGGCAACCCAAAGATGAACTTATCATGAAGTTTTGTTGACAAAATTTGTTCAGAGTTTTCTGTTGCCTTCCTCTGAAGCTGTGAGAGTGTGACTTGTCCAATGGGTTTCCATGACCAAGTAAGGATTCAATTAGAAGCTTTTACATTTGAGGGAAGTTCTCAAAAATGACCTTGCTTAGTCCCTAAGTTTTTATGAGCAATTGTAATGAAAAGTAACCCTGATTAAGAAACCTGTAAAATTTAAAAAAGATAACTGTAGAGTTTTGATCAGAATAGGATCTGGGGTTGATTTCCTTCTCCTTACTCAGTGGTGTAGTATTTGGGCTTTTGGGATTGGATTTGTATGCTAATGGAAAATATAGAGGTGTTACTAAGCAAGATGCCCACAAAAATTCAGAAGGACAGGTGCTAATAAATTACAAGCATTTTATAGCTTGTTTCATTTTCTTTTCCATTGGAAACAAAGGCACAGAAAGTGAAAAAGGACAAGGAAGGATGACGGATGTAAAGCACACAGAATTTGAGCACCCATTATTTTCAAAGTGGTTACTCCATGTTATGTCATCCTAAGTCCCACATACTCCACCAAAACACTTTTATATATCTGTTTCTGGGAAAGAGAACTATTGAGGAGTAACAAATACTGGTTTAGCCCTATAATACGCCCAACTTTTATCTTCCAAAGCATTGTGACTGGAGAACCCTTATAAAATATTTCACTGTCACTTGGAAGGTACAATTATCAGTTACAACATTACATTTTTCCTTCTTCCCTCTTACTATCCTGGTATTCCCTTGGAGGAGATATGGGAAAAACTATTAATTCTTGTAAATACACTATATATCTGCATTCCTGCAAACCCAAAATGCTAAACTCAAACCAAACTACTATTCAGAAATGTAAAGATTTGCATTCATAAGTCTATCGATTTGGTCGAGGATTCATCTGAATGTGAAGCACACTTTATTACAAAAAATTAATAGAGCCTTCGTTGGACTGAAATGAAAATGTGTTAGTCCTGTAACTAATTTAAAAATTCCCTTAACCACTAAGAAAAAGTGAAAGATTCTTTACACTGTGTAACATACCTACATGGAAAACTGTTGTTATAAGAATTAGACAATCTGCATAATGCAGACATGAACACATGAACACTCTGGCTTCAGCTTAAAGTGGGAGTTAGCTATAGGCTGCTGCTTTCCATCTCAGATACACAAAGCAACACATATGATTTGTATGCTGGCTACACATGATTCCACTATAAAAATGTTTTTCACATAACAAACTGCAATTTGTGAAACCCTCCTCAGAGCTAAGCTTGCAAATATGCCGAGAGTGTACTTAAAGCAGTGGCTGCCCTGTCAGCTCCTGGTCTACACATAGCCTTGGGCCTAAATTTCTGCATTCCATGTTCCAGCTAAAAGAGTTGCTGGCCAGATGAGACAGAAAACTAGACTGGATGAGAGAGGCGTTTCTCTCCAGTAGGCTTTCTTCCCAGTTGTCTGGCACTATATATGAAAGCAGTGCTTGGAAATGTTATTGCTTTCGATTATATCGCCCAGAATTCCCCAGCCAGTAGGGCTACTAGCCATATTGGCTGGGAGATTCTGGGTACAGTAGTCCAAACAGGGAACATCTCCAAGTTCTGAAGTGAAGACATGGCTAAATAAGAGCCTTTAAATGAGCACCAGAAGGGCTCTTCCACATGGCAGCTAGATCCACCTAGCCAACATGTACATGATAACAGTAACCAGAGTAATCCAGAAGGGCTTGTCCACATGGGGGAGCTAGATCTACCTAGCCAACATGTACATGATAACAGTAACCAGAGTAAACTATTGTCTCATAATAATAACAATAATAATAATACATTTTATTTCTATTTCCTGCCTCTCCCCACAGATCAAGGTGGGCTTACAACAAGATAAAACGTGCATAGCAATACAATACAAAATATATTATATAAAATTAGGTTAATAAAATTATTACAAAGCATTAAAACATCTAATCATGTTCTGTCCATACTATTATAGTCAGAAGTGGTATATCCTGAATTATTTATAGGAGGTCCGAAGGGTAGACCCGCTGGAAGAGATCTGTCTTAAGTGGTCTCTTAAAAGCTTCCAAGGTGGTACAAAACGGATCTCCTCTGGCAAGGCATTCCATAATTTAGGGGCCACAGCTGTGAATGTTTTTTGGGAAGTAGTTGTTAGTCTGGTTCTTGTGTGTTCCAGTAAGAGCTTCCCTGATGTTCTGAGAGTGCAGGGCGGGTTATGTAGGGAGAGGTGTTCCTTCAAATAACTCGGGCCCAAGCCATGTAGGGCTTTAAAGGTAATAACCAACACTTTGTATTGCACTCGGAAGCTGATCGACAGCCAGTGAAGGGATCTTAAAATTGGTGTAATGTGATCCGATCTAGATGTTCCTGTAATCAATCTGGCTGCTGCATTTTGGATCAATTGAAGCTTCTGAACTAGGTACAAAGATAGCCCCATGTAGAGCACATTACAGAAATCCAATTGAGAGGTTACCAGACCATGTACCACTGCTTCAAGGTCCCTCTGGGCCAGGTAAGGATGCAATTGGCATATCAACTGAAGTTGATACCAGGCACTCCTGTATATTGCCTACACCTGAGATGTCAATTGTAGAGACGAGTCCAGGAGCACTCCCAAGCTGTGAACCTTGTCCTTTAGGGGAAGTGTGACCCTGTCCAGGACAGGATGATAAATTTATTTCCCTGGGCCAGAGGTACCAATCGCGAGTACCTCTGTTTTCTCTGGATTCAACCTGAATAGGCCAATGGGGCAATGAATCTGCTCTAGGTTTTAGTCCAAACTTTAAAGGAGCTATTCAAGTTTTACAACCCTGTTCTCCAAATAAATTCAGCAGCTTGGATAGCTCCTTTAAAATTCCAATTCAAATCTGGAACATAACCAGTGCCGCTTTAGAACCACCAGCTTCCACTGGTTGTGACATCACAGGATCCAATCACTTTATCTAGGCAGGATCCACCACCACTTACCTGTGCCACAGCATGAGAATTTTAGGTCAAGGCTTCCATTCATGAAGATATTCAGGCACATTCTCTTTTCCAAGAAAATTCAGGCTGTGCCAATTCACTATAACATGAAGACTAATTACTGCTTGTTTTATGTACCTGACAGGGTGCATTTGCTCACAAGGAGAGAGCTCTTGATCTTAGGCACTTAACCAGTCTACATTCACTCAGACTTCATAACTGTAATCAAG
The DNA here is from genome assembly GCA_034509955.1 of Urosaurus nigricauda. Taxonomy (NCBI): domain Eukaryota; kingdom Metazoa; phylum Chordata; class Lepidosauria; order Squamata; family Phrynosomatidae; genus Urosaurus; species Urosaurus nigricauda. The sequence goes on along the minus strand of JAOEGL010000004.1, from coordinate 224,340,147 downwards.
GATGAAAAATAATTGAATCACTTTGCCCTGCAATGAATAATGTATGTCCCCCATATAGCTTGAAAGCTTATAATACAAACAAGAACTTAAAATAAAACATTATGCCAATACACACGCGCTTACTCACACATACACATGGACACACACACTCTCTCATACACCCCTCACCCATTAGATTATATTGGGGATTTTTGGTCTGTTGTAAGAGAATTCTGTTTAGTATGCGTTAGACCTCTGCCTTGTTCTTTGTTATCATTTACATTGCCAGCTTCTTCAGCCATGGAGGAAAATAAAATATGATCTTTTAATAAGCAGAAGAGAAAGGGAAAACCTGGAGGGTGGGGGAAGCAAAACCTGGTTCAAGATGAGGATGTGTAAAATACGTTTTTAATGGAAAGCATAATACAAGTGGATTAGATGATCCAAGATGTTTGAATGGATGTTATTACCCTCTGGGGCTTTATATGAAATTCCTGAGGAAAGCTGAGGTAGATTGGCTGGCTTGTTTGACAAAAGCATAGTTGAGGTGAAGTGCCTCTAATCTTCCCTTTTGACAGTTCATTACTCTCCTCCACTCATAGTGTGTGCTACATGAGGCTGCCTTTGCAGGCAGGGGTTATAAAAGAGAGAACCCTATATATTGCCAGTGCCACTCACAATAGATCTCAGGGCAACTCACCCACCCACCCGCCTGCTCCATTTATGATCCAGTGCCACAATATCATCTTTATCACCTGCAGTGAGTTTCAGAGGCCCAGTTCAATATGAAGTCATGGAAACCGCAGAAATAACTAAAACCAGATCTCCTTTTCAGAGTATCAAGAGTTCCCGGGTTTCTTGAAAATGCCAGCCTTCTTTAGCTTGGTGCCCTCCAGATATTTTGGGCTACACTTCCCACCAATTTCAGCCAATCTAGCTAAGTGTCAGAAATTATGTGAACTGACAGAAGGACACCAAGTTGTGGATGGCTGAACCCCAAACATGATTATCCAGAATCCACAGCATAGTCATAACCAGTGGAGTAGCAGAATCCAAAGTTCAATGCATTCAATGGGATTTCCTCACAATCCCTCTGCCTTCAATGGACCTTGATAGCTAACACAATCAAATGTGCAACTGAACATGCATAATGGCATCATGTGGGACTCCGCTTCTGTGATCTTGACATGAATGTGTATGTCCTGCACCAGACAAAAATGTTCAAGCACTTCTATAAGAAAACGTACAGTGTAGTGGGATTCCAGCCACTATGAAGTAAGTACATTTTGAATTGCTTTAGCAGTGCTATCCTACCATATATTCTTAGGCATAAGTGCCATTGTGGTGGTTGTTGTGTGCCTTTAAGTCATTTCAGATTTATGGCAACCTTAAGAAGAACCTATCATGGGGTGTTCTTGGGAGGAATTGTTCAGAGGGGGTCTTTGCCTTCCTCTGAGGCTGAGAGAATGTGATTTGCCCAAGGTTACCCAATGGATTTCCATTGCCAAGCAGGCATTTGATTCCAGTTCTCCAGAGTTGCAGTCCAACACTTGAATTTATTCTGAGGCAAGCATGCACACTTATATGAGAGTAAGTCCAATTGAATTCAATGGGGCTTGCTTTTAATTAGACATGCGCAATAGAACTTCCAAGTGAGCATATTGGATTTTGTGTCTACAACATTTACCAATGAAAGAATAAGTTTCTTGCACTCCCCACTTTTTATGCACTTTTGATGCCCTTCACTTGGGGAGGAACCTTCACACCTGGGTTGTCATCTAACCTGACAAACTGACCTGCTGTTTCTCTCTTCCTTTCTTTCTCAGCATAGTCATTAGACTAGGCAACGGTTAGCTTTAACTATGCATATATTTTAAATGAATGGAAACGCACAGATTAAAAGACTTTTATTTCCTCTGGCAGAGTGAGCAATTTCAATTCACACCAAGAGTTTATTGCACAAGAGCAGCAGGAGCTTCTGTGTGATAGTCTGTCACACAGTCATAGCACTGTAACTGATCACCATGAAATTAAATACACCCCATGGACAACCAGCCTGGAAAACCTACAGCCACTGCAGTGTAATGGTTTGAGTGTTGGGAGAAGGCTTTGAAACACCAGGATTTGAATACCCAATTTGCCATGGAACCTCACTAGGTTACACTCTCTCATCCTCAGAGGAACACAAAGGCAAACACTCTCTTAACAAATCTTGCCATGAAACCCCCATGATAGGATAGCTTTAGGGTTGCTGTAAGGCACAGAACAACATCCTTTGACAACTTGAAGACTTCTGGACTATAACCCAAAATGATGTATAAAAACATCAATTACCATGTTGCCCTGTGGCAGCAACCTCAACCTGTTTTCCTCCAGATGTTTTTGCGCTACAACTTTCATCACCCCTAACTGTTGGCCATGTGGTGGCCATGGCATGGCACAGTAAATAATTACAACTAACAGAGCAGGTCCAATGCAATGTAGACCAGTGATTCTTAGTTCTCCAGAGGTTTTGGACTTCAACCCCTGGCATTCCCGACCACTCGCCATTCTGTCCAGGTGAGATGGGCATTGCAGTCTAAAGAATATCTGTGGTACTAAAGAGAGGAAGGCTGCAGGTATCTGGGTGAGTACTTTGAGTTCTTTAAGATTATTATGGAAGAGAATACTAGAACCATATGATTGAATTTGTTGTTATTGTTGTGTGCATTCAAGTTGTTTCCAACTTATGGCAACTCTAAGGTGACCATATTATGAGGTTTTCCGGGCAAAAGTTTTTCAGAGGCTTGTCATTACCTTCCCCCAAGGGTGAGAGAGTGTGACCTGACCAAGGTCACCCAAAGGGTTTCATAGCCAGCAGGGAATCGAACCCTGGTCTCCAGAGACAAAGTCCAACACTCAAACCACTGTGCCAAACAGGCTCTCTGCAGGTAGTCATACAGGAAAGTTCCAGAAATTATTACTAATATTAATATTCCAATAGTTTGCATAGTGCTTTACAGAGTAAGGAGACTGGTTGCTGCTTGAAAGTGGAAGTGGTGTGCAAAGGGAGGAAACAGAGGCAGGGAAGCAAAGAGCATTTTTTAAAAGTTAAACACATGTCTGCCAAGAGTGGATTTTGACCCTGGTGAAAAAAGTCTTTTCAGGCAATGCCCTCAGCTGTTCACTAGGAACAGATCTGTGCAGTGGAGGAGGTGGCACTGGTGCATGAATGTGGGCTGGCAAGCCAAATTAAGTGCCTTGGGCTGGGGTGGTGGGAAAGAGGAGGGAATCCAAGGAAGGTAATCACCCTCCCTCTCCGATTTCTGATGGGCCAGGAAGACTACAGACTTTTTGTTTTGGGGATGGGGTCATAACAGACATGCCCACGGTTTTCCTGGCATCAAGGAAGGTGAACAGGTGGGCTGACAAGACGTTGGGTGAAGTGAGACAGTAATGTGGGACACTTGGGGAGCCTGCATCAGGCTGGAGCCTGATTTGGCCAGAGGGGGAAGGACTTTCCCCCTTTGCTCCCACAGTTAGGTTGCTTCCCATAGTGGCTATAGAAGTGATTCTTGAGGAATCCAGCTCCCTTTTTGGCCTCCCCGATAGCAGTTTTGAGCACAACAGACAAGCTAAATTTTTTTATCTAGGATTTCATTTTTTTAATGCATCATTTTTATTTTCTTTGACATTTTACAATGGATGTCAAAAACAATTGACAAATACCAATACAAGAGAATAGGCAATATAGCTGGGCTCCAAACCCCCTTCTGGACTGACCCTTACCATTTTTACCAGCCCCCCCTTCCCACCTGCCCTTGCTGACCCTGTTCATAACACTTCTCGCACCAGTCCTTTCCTGTTTTGAAGAAGATCCTCTCTACAGGCCTAAAACAAGGTTTTCAGGGGCTCCTGAAAAACATGATAAAATGGCTAACTGCACACCCTTGAGATGCACAAGATTGCATGTTTCTGGCTCTGCTGAACAAATGTACTGATTTTTATTCTGTCCCTCTGAATCTTTTCTTTTTTTTAAAGGGTGATCTTTGATCCTGAAAACAGTGCTGCAGAAACATCCATTAACAACAACAAAGATCTAAAGTGCAAAGGACTACATTCTGTGAAGCACCACCGCATACAGACATAATTCTCTTTCTAATGGCTGCCAGAGCTAAGGCATAAAAGCGTATTCCTGGCCTCCCCCTCACTTTCTGAAATGTCAAAATACTGCCTAGCTACAGATGTTGCAGATGTTGTAATGATTTCAAGCTGTAACTCAGAGGATGGTTCTGTTGCCAGCATTTCTGGCAGCGGTCGGTAAGCTCCACCAGATTTCTCCAGTGAGGAAAATTACAGTAGTACATAAAACTGATACAGCTAGTGACTCATTGTATCATTATAGTATTGGACAAATTCCACCCCCTTCTCCAATTTTGTGGAAGTGAAATCAGCAGTTGGAAAGATGCATCTGTGGGAACAAAATTGCACTGAGTTAGCTCACATAATGAATAGCAGAAATTTCAATTGCACAGAAGTGATAAAATAATTTTCATGAAAATTCACAGATCTCTGTGGGTAAGTTGTCATCATTTTTTAAATGGACACATTTCATGTCCTGCATACTTACTAGAAAAGTCTTGATACTCATGTTCCTGACTCTTGACTTGCCTGAGATAATTTACTATCTCAAGAAAGTGTCAGAAAAGAAACCTTTTCCTTTCCCTTAAAAAAAAGGATGTGTGTACATACGTGTGTGAGTGAATCACGTTATATGGTTTCCACAACTATGGGCTCTCTAGATAGTGAATGACAAGATAATTAACATTTCTCATCAGCATTCACTCTGCTGGCTGGAGTTGATGGAAGCTGTAGTCCAACAGTTTCTGCAGGAGTCTCCTAGTCCTGCTTGCAGGCTCTAGGGACGGAATTCAGGAGCTATTGCCAGCAAAGCAAATATCTCAGCACTAAACTATAGCCCTGGTTACATTTGTAGTCTAAATTATGTTGGCTCTGTTCTGTTAACTGCCTTATGTGCCATGGCAGTGGCATAGGTCAACTGGTGAGATCTTCAAGGCCTGTGTATGAGGACAAGAAATATTTCATCTGTTTGCTTATTTATAGCATTGGTCTGTTGGCTTTCTGCTCACCAGGTCCCTGTGGTAATGTAAATGGGGAAAACATTTAAAGCATTAACCACCTAATTTTTTTTAAAAAAAATGATACTCTGCCTTTCTTCCAGTACAAAAGTGCCCATAACATGATTTTAAACAAATAGATACAGGTTGAGTCTCCCTTATCCAGAATTCTGAAATCCAAAACATACCAAAATCCAAAATTGTCCACATGTGTGGCTGAGTTAGTGACATCTTTGCTTTCTGATGCCTCAATGTACGCAAACGTTGTTTCATGCACATTATTTAAAATATTGTGTATAAAATTACCTTCAGACTATGTGTATTAAGTATATATGAAACATAAATGAATTTCATATTTAGACTTGTGTCCCATCTCCAAGATATCTCATTATATGCAAATATTCAAATCTCCAAAATCCAAAACACTTCTGGTTCCAAGAATTTTGGAGAGGGGCAACTCAGCCTGTACAATTAAAAATACAATGGCTGAGAGCCCACATTAGGAGTGTGTACTAGTGCATATCTTTTTATGCAGAGTTATGCATTAAGCCTGGTAGGATAGTCCTACCTAGAGTAGATCCATTCAATTGTTGAGCATGTAGGTAAATCTCACTGATTCAATGGGTTCACTCTAGTCAGGACCAACAACAGGATTTAGGCCTAAATGTGCTGTGCAAGCTTTGGTTGGAATGGTAGTGTTTCACAATTGAACTGACAAGAAATGTGGGACTGAATGCACAGCTCATGCACATACACATCCTGTCCAATAGCACCACATGCACAACTCTGCTTCTGGAAACTTTGATTGAATGCAGACATTCCACATTGGACAATAATATCTAAAAGCTTCCAAAGGAGGACTTATGCATGTGTATGACACCAGCAGGATTCTGGCCATTGAGTTATCATATCAAAATACAAAATTATAATCAATCGAAAAAGACATGGACTGAGGGAAGAGGTAGAGCACCTTCCATGGAAGAAGCAAGTCAGTTGCAGAAAGCCTGCCTTATTTAAAAGTTATTTGGCTTCTGGGAGAAAAACAGGAGGAAGAGGGTCATCCTAGCCACACTTGGAAGAGAGTTCCAGAATATGGGCACAATCACTGAGGAGCCCCTCTCTTGTGTCCTTGACAGAAATGCCTCTGAGCATGGTAGGACAGCATTTCATCTATGAAATCTAGAAGAGCAGTCAGGGAATTCAAACCATTATCAGGTTCATGTGGATTCCCCTTTGGGTGTACATTCTGAAACAGAAGACTATCAGTCTTATTACCAAAGTTGTTTTCCTGGCATATATCCCTAAATATCACATCCTTTCCCTAATGCTGTTTAAACAGAACTCACTTTTCTGCACTTAATATGGAAGCATCCATTGATACAGTGTTTTTCAGTAAGTTAAGAACTTTGCAGGCTCTCTTAAAATATTTTGGAATATCCCATCAAGGAAGTTTTGGAAATGAAGAATGTTTATGCTGAGGAAACTGGGATCTCAACAAATATTTGTACTGTAACTTTACTTATACACACAGCCAAAGGGGTTTATATAATGCAGGTGCCAGATACAAATGTGTTTCCTTGCACAGTTAAATGACTAGTGTATGCTTGAAGTTACCTGTACCTATACACAAACATAGTTTATAGATGTGTGTGTGAAGAGGAATAAAGGAGTAATGTTAGTAACCTGAATTTAAATTTACTAAAAAAGCTCTGAAACTGCCATATTTCCGGAACCTTCAAGGTCTCCTTAAGCCTGTTAAATATAGTGATCATTATAACACAAACTTATTTGTCTTCAGCCAGTCTGACATGGAAAGTAATGAACCAGCAATAGGAAAAAGAAGAGCTTTATGGATGGGTGAATTTTATGGCCATTTCAACTTGTTTTGTTTCAGTAAATGTGGGACATATGTGGAACAGAAGCTGTCAGTACTGGAAGGTATTCAAAGCGCTCACTGTTTGGTGTTTGTGCGTGTGTATGAAGGAGAGGAGGGAAGAGGTTGAGGCAAAAACATTAAAAGCAAACAAACATCTCCACCGCTGCTTTTTATAATTTTTCTCAACTGCACTGGAGTTTACTGTGTCCTTCCTTGGTTAAGACTAAGCTTCCTTGCCAAAGTCAGTTTGACTACAGTAGCTCACTCTACAGATTTCCAGAGCATTTTCCAAAACACTTGAAGGAAGCATGAAGAAAGGGAACAAAGTGTTCATATGTCAAGGCCTTATTTGCAAAGTGTTTCTTCCTGACTGGTTGGGTTGTCCCCATGGCATGTGTGAGTATGCATTTTTAATTCCCAACAGCTACCACCTTATTACCAGGTGTGTGCCAAAGCTCAGAGATTAGAAAAATTCCTCTTATCTTTTCTATTTTGGATTATAACTCCCAGAATCCTGAGAACCCACATTTCAGTTTCCATGCTAGCTGTGATAATTTGGGAGTAGTAGTCTAGAAAAGTTACTTTCCCAAGCTTTGAGACTTTCAGAGACAAGTCTTAAGGAAAACTTCTTGAGGGTAGAATTCAGAGACATAGCTGTGTTAATCTGGCATACCATTATGCAAAGAGATCTTGCAGCACCTTTGAAACTGTGTGAAAGTGTCTATAAGCTTTCATAGACTTGATCTACTTTCTCAGATGCATAATGACTTCTTGACTTTTTAAGTTACTAGATGGCCCTTGTGGTCTCTTACAACTCTATGGAGATTATCACACCAATACAGAATAGGGATGGGATCACTCCCCATCATTATCCCATCATTAATCCATCCATGACTGCGATAACATGAAAGGCTCTCAAATCATAGCGCTGATCCCATCATTAACCTGTCATTAAAGTGGCATTGCTATAACATGAACGGCCATTAATGCAAAATGCTGGCCAATGTCACTTTTATGACAGGTTTTTGATGGGTTAATGATGGGTTCTGCACAACAACATCTGAAAGTCGTTTGCGTGATCGTTGTCATTCATGATTTTTGGATGGGTTAATGTGCAACATCATCTGAAAGTCTATGCAACATCATCTGAAAGTCCTTGCCATGATCGTGGTGGAAGGATGGGACAAGAATGGGACAAGGACGGGATGTAGAACAGGAGTGGACAATTTCTAGCTGTCTAAATGCTGTTGGGCTGCAAGTTGGCTATGCTGACTCTAAATGGTGAAGGCCTTTGCTCGATAATATCTGGAAGGCTATAGTTTTGCCCACCCCTATTGTAGAGCATTAGCTTGAGGAAACCTTACCTAACAAGGGTCAAATTGGGCTATTAAGTTCTAGCAGGGTCAGGGTCAGGTCCCTGCTCACCAAAGTGTTACAAAGGAGATGATCACACACAGACTGGATAGGGATGTGAGCGCTCCCTCATCCTTATCTTGTCCATGACTGCTATCATATGAAAGCCTTTCATAATGTAGTGCTGATCCTGTCATTATCCTGTCATTGAAGCAGCATTGCATTAATGTGAACTCCTGTTAATGCAAAATGCCAGGCCAGGCCACTTCAATGATGGGACAGTGATGAGACAATGACAGGATCAGTGCAACGTCATATGGAAGTATTTTGTGCAATCGCTGTCACTCATGCTTTCTAAGTGGGATAATGTCTGGATAAGAATGATGTTGTCTGAAAGTCCTTCCTGCGATCGTGTGGGAAGGATGTGACATGAGTGGGACAATGATATCCTGTCCCCCACGAAATCATCTTCAAAGACTCAGCAGGAGTCAAGATCTAGCTGCAGCAGGTTCATATAGCACTCTGCCCAGGAAAAGGAAATGACCAAACTATAGCAGGGAGCGATTTCCACCCCATCCCACACAATTCCTTTCCATTGCTACTGTGCTACTGAGAATACTAAGCAATAGTTCTCTTTTTCTGTAACATTATTGAGCTCCAAGGATGTTTCCAATACTGTTGGCAGTCTACATAGCAGGCCTTAGTCTTAACCCTATCCTGAGCTAGGTGGTAGGGCTTCAAACATCTAAAGAAGCTGTGAGACTTGATTAGATGCCAATTCTTCTATTTTTCAGGCTTCTCTAATTATCCTGCTGTCATTTTCAATAAGTACAGTGCTCCCGCGCCATATGTGGATGCAACATACGTGGCTTTCAGCTTATGCTGAAGCCACACAATGAAAATAGCAATGGCGTGTACACCCATGGCACATGTGCCACACCACACCACATGCACAAGACCCATTGTTTTCAGTGGGGCTCAAGCATACGTGGTATTTCCCTTACATGGGGAGACAGGGGGATCCGGAATGGACCCTGCGTAAGGGAAGAGCCGACTGCATATGTGAATGAATACACACAAACGCACATCTGTGTGCATAATTTACACCACATTATATAAGAGCTGCCCATCTAGATGAGCATGCTTTCCACTGTATTGCATTTTTATGTAGGGCACTGATCAGCAAAATGCACATGAATCAGTATGCCTCTTGGATCATACAACATCCCTATACTTGCTTCACCAGAAAGCCTACAAATCTCAGGCTAAAGCTCTTATCTGAGAGTAACCCTCAAATGGAAGACTGGAAGAAACATGCATAGGATTGGTTTTACACAGTGAAAAAAAAGTGTAATGCACATGTGTGTGTGTCCCCTCATGAGGTTCTTCATCTTTTCATCATGGTGCATCACTGCTGCCCCAGATTGCCTCCTCTGTCTTGATGTATGGCATCACCAACACTGGGGAGAGGGATTTTCGAGATTTTCACAATGGAACAGGCAAGCTCTTCAGAATATAAATGTTAATTGAATAAGGCCATTTAGATCCTACGTTGACTGAAGGGTTATGGGTAGATATCTATTTGGGAGTTAGTGGCCATGCACAATAAAACAGTTCTGACCACTAGGTGGGGTGGGATACTATCAATAGACTGATGGCCCCCATATATATTTCTCCATGCCTTCAAAAACTGTTTCAGCTAAGGATAGTGTATATCCTCTGAACGAAGGCCTGGAGGAGGTAATGGGATGGATGAAGAAAAACAAATTGAAACTGAATCCAGACAAGAGAGAGGTGCTTAATATTAAGGGTCCTAATGTGGGGTTGGAGGTGTGCCAACCAGTATTGGATGGGGTTACATTCCCCCTGAAATAAAGTGTTCACACCTGGGGAGTGTTTCAGAAATTTCTTTCCAAATGTCAGCCCAGATAGATGCAGTGTTCAGGAGTGCTTTGGCTGATACACCAGCTGTGCCTCTTCCTAGAACTGGAAGACTTAAAGATGGTAGTGCACACACTAGTAACCTCATCAGTGGATCTTTGCATTGTGCTTTACACTGGCTACCTTTGTACCAAGTCCGGAAACTTCAGTTACTGTATATACTCATGTTGTGACTCATGTTAGTCACAAAATTGCCCCCCAAAACCAGAGCTGACTTATCCACAGGTCAATGTAAGTATTGTACTTTAATTCTTATTTAAAAAGGAACCATCCCTTGGGGAAAGGCAAGAATATAATCTGTCCTTGGAAGCATTAACACCCCCCCCCCCCGCTCTCTTATCCATCCAGCCTTTATTTTGAGTACAAACAGTTATGCCTGCTGGAATTTTGTAAATTCTTTGGCATTGTTTTTTTTTTTTTTTTTTTTTTGCTTCATCCTTTAGATCCTTTGTTGAATGCCTCTATGTTTTACCCTCGACTTATCCATGGGTCATATCAAAATCCATAATTTTGGCCCCAAAACCTGTCCTCAACATAAAGTCAATCTATTTGAGTACTCACAGTAGTACAAAACACAGAAAGCACTGATCACTGATAAATCTAGGAGTGAACATATCACACCAATATTAAAATCATTCCACTGCATGCTGGTTAATTTCCAGGCAAAGCACAAAGAGCTGATTATTATCTTTAAAGTCCGACATTGTTTGGGTCCAGCTTACTCACAGGATCACTGCCTCCCATATAACCCACCTTGCACACTCAGGTCCTTGCACACTCAGGTCCTCTTGGGGACATTTACTTCAATGGAATGGACTGGCAACTGTCACCCAGAGGATATTTTTATCAGCCAAGTTTGTTAAATGTTAACAAGTTTGGAGACACCCTGAGATCCCTAAAGAGGGAGTTCCACAAATCTGGTGGTGCATGAGAGAAAGCCCTGTCTCCTCTTCTCATTTCCACATCTCCTTAGGCTGGCAGAAGAGCCAGCAAGTCACAGTCTTCTCCAACCCATTGAGATGTATTGTACTGCTATTTAAATTATAGCAATTCTTTAGACAGCGGGCCTACTGTATTTGTCAGGCTGGCCATCTGCAGGTTAGAGCTATCGCAAACTGCCCTGCCCCATGTTAATCAATGGTGGTACATATATGTAGCTACACTAGTGTGAGCATGTTGTCTCACATTTATTAATATAGGTTTGAGCTCCCATTATTTTCCCCCCATTTATGAGGGGCCTGGAACTGAAAACTCACAGATGGGAAGAGCCCACTGTATACTTTTGTCTATATATGTATTTGCCTTTGTATTTGCACATGCAAAATTTATCTTTAGTCTTTTTTGATGATATACTGTATTTGTTCTTTTCTGCCTATGTTTAACATAGGTATATAGTTAGTAGGATTTTCTTTAGGCCAAAGCACAAAGGTGCAGAGTGTGGGTTGCAGGGCTTGTTTGAAAGGGTGTTAATTCAACTTTAGGGGTGTTAATTCACTGTTCCTAACAACTAAAACCTTGTTTATTCCAGAGCTTTACTGAAGGTTGGTGCAGATTAGAGTCCATATGTAATGACTCTGTGCTCAGCAGAACATAGCTTGCAAGTCAACATGTGCAGGAGCAGACTGCAGGTGTGTATAAGAACATTTCAAGACAAATTGCATTGAGCCATTGGGTTCAGGGTTTTTTAAATATCAGCCTAGATTTTTTTTTAATGTTCCCATCAAAAATGTCTACTGTAGTACTGAAATATGCACTACAATAAATACTAGACCAGGGAATGTGTAGTATTTCTTCCTTAAGCACCCCATAGGGAGAAACTCACTGGTTTGAATAATGATCTCAAACCCTTGTTCCCCCGTTTTCTCTAATCCTTATTTAATCTGGAAGCAATATTAGTGGTAATCATATGAAGCTCAGAGAAACACTTCTTCTGCAAGACATCACTCAGAGAAGACATCATTCTTCCTCTTCAACAAGCCTGATGAAATGTCTCTATAGAATCAGGAATAATGTCACTTCTACTATGAACTGTATGCATTCATCTCCCCTCTTTTGTTGGTTTGCATTTAATGCTGGGACTGCTCTGCCCCCATGAACCACTTTGTGCAAACTTCCAGAACACTTGCACACTGGTGCAGCTACTCATGTGACATGTCCCCATTTAGCCCCTGTGACTCAGGTTGGCAGAATGATTGTTTGCTGCCATGCTGTATGTGATTCTGTCTGTCACACATACACATAAAAGAGTAAATGCTTATGCTGGTGCAAAAAGCCAATGGGGAATGGAAAACAACCTCCTAGTGGCTTGAATATGTGAATATCTATTGCAACAACCAATACACAATCATTGGTGCATATGTAAGGGGCAGCTACACTGCTGCAGGAACGAAGCTGAGGGAGAAAGGGGTCAGATGGCCTCTCTCTCCTCTAGCTGCAGCTGTTGGGGTGTCCAGGGGTATGAAGCCCCAAGGGCCACAGGGACACAGCATTTTTGCCACTTCTCTGTGGTCCCAAAAAATGCTGCATTGGGGCCTCTGGGCTGCCGGTGAGGCAGCCCTGGCCCCAATCCTTCATGGAAAGGGGCGGGTGCAGACCTCCTCTGAATGGGCAGTCTGTACCAACCCTTATTTTCAGAGAGAAGTCTGTAATTTTCCATTGAAAACAAATGAACAAGTGATGCAGGGGTGTGTGTTTGGGGGTTGAAAAATGATACCTCATTTTGCAGAAACATTATGGGAAGCACTGTTCTGAGGTATATATCCTGTTAAAAAGCAGTCAAAAACACTTCTAGAGTGAGTGGGGCTTAAATACCCTAAAAGAAGATCTCACCTGATCTTCAAAACTAAGCAGGGTCAACTCTGGTTAGTGCTTGGATGGGAGACTGCCAATTAATACTAGGTGCTGTAGGCTGTATTTCGGAGAAAGGAACTGACAAAATCACCTCTGAGTATGCTTTGGCTAAGAAAAAAACCCTATGAAATTCATGAGCTTGAAAAAAAAGTTGGTTTTTGGAGTAGTACATTGTCTTTACTGGCTGGGGTATTCTACAAGTTATAGCCCAAAGAAATAACCCTCCCCAGCTATGTGTTCTGTCTTCCACTGCACAAGATGTTTATCTGGATGGATTTCCTTTTTATTCTCTACTGCATGCCTTGTACTACAGAGTTGTTGGTATAAGCTTTTAACCCCCCACCCCCACCCCTTTCAGAGGGAGCTATATGCATTTAATGCTTCCTATTACTGCATTTTCATTTAAATCCAGAGATCAGCAGCCCCATTGGTGGTGGGGAAAGGAAGCCATTCATTCCCAAGAGGCTTTTGGAAAATTAAAAAGAAAACATTTTTAAATGTTTGATTTTGCTGCCCACTTTGATCTTTGAAAAATCCTGACTCCACCAGCCTGAGGTTAGCCAGGCTGTGCAGCAGAAACTCCCCCAAGGCTTTTCTTTAGGTTCTGTATGCATTTTAAATGAAGCCAGGCAAGCCTTATTTATCCATTGATGGGTGAACCTCAAAAGCTCTGGATGTTTGGTTTGGATAAACATTGAAATGTTTAGCGATTTGTCTAAATTTAAACCACCACAGATGCAAGGGAATGAAATGTTAGGCATTTTACTAGTGTATGCACTTAGTTTCTCAGTGTCAAAGGACATACATTTTCCTTACACAGCATTGCTAAGCTACAGAGAATGGCCAGATTGGATTCACTTTTCTCTGTCAAAAGATAAGAAAACTTGTTTTCACCTAACTGGATTTGACACATCCATATTTATCATAAGGTGACTTCAGCCAAATCTGCAAGTGTAAAGAGACCACCAAGAACCATTAGTTTCTGTACATTTTGTAAAATATGCCACACCGTTATAATTTTCATGCCTTCTATGTCATCTGATGGAAATTCTTTTTTTTTAATTTTATTGTAAAACATATCAAAATATAAACAATACAATATACAATATAACAAACACAAACATTCAATACATACAAAAAGTTACATCCACAATTAAATGTGTTTTACATTGTGAGAGGTGATACACAAAGCCAAACAGAGATTAGCTGCCATGAGATGAAGCTTCACAGTCCCTTGACCATCTAAGTTATGGTTACAGACTTTCCAGGCTGCTATCTGTTAAATCTCGATATATCTCTGGTATGGTAGTAAATTTTAAGAGTTCCCAAAGCCAAGCTTCCAAGGAGAGTCTGAAAAACACTTGTAGCTTTGTCAATTCATATTAATAAACTAATTCTAACCAATTTTATTTCTACTAGGAGCAAGTGTTTTGTAAAGCCAAGAGATCTTATTTATCAATTCAAGAAAAAGGCACCTCAAAATAGATTGTCTAATTATAGGATCTGTTAATCCAGTTTGACACCACTTTAACTGCCATGGTTACATGCTGTGAAATTCTGGGAATTGTAGATTGTTGTGGCTCCCTGACAGAGAAGACTAAGGGGCTGGACAGACCCCCCCCCCAAAAGGGGCAGTCCGTCACCGTCCCTTTGAGTGGCGGATTGGCAGAGGCCCCAATCCGCCACTTCTCTAGGCCAAGGAGAATCGGCAAATTGCCACTTCTCTGTGGCCTGAAGCGGGATGCAGCAGGCGCCCTGGGCACCCGCTGCACCCCGCCATCCATGGCTGTCCCAAGGGGAGAAAGGGGCCACCACCGTGGCCCCTTTTCCCTCGGGATCCTTGGCACGGCTGTGTAAAGGCTGCACCAAGGACAAGTGCCAAAAAAGGAGCTCCTTTTTAGAGCTTCTTTTGGTGCTGCTGAAAGGGCGCCCTAGATGCCCTCCAGTGGCACCATGACATCAGGCGTGCACTACGCTGTATAAATGCGGCGCACGCCATGACATTATCATGGTGTGCGCATATGGATGGAAAGCTAATAAGATGGCACTGTCCATATGCGCTAGGGCTGGGGAGGGTGCAAATGCACCCTCCCCAGTTCTACTCACACCCCAGTGATGGCCCTTTGGGGCCGTCTGTACTGGGCCTAAATGTCTCACAAAACCACAAATTCCAGGGACTGTTTACAATAATGGTTGCTGGGAAAATTCACCTCCCTTGTCCTCCACTCCAGCCACAGTAAAAATTGCAAATAAGCTCAAGAGGCAACAGAAAACTTTAAGGTAGATGGTAGATGATATAACTGAGCCTGTTAATCAAAAAGTACTGGTGCTTCAACCCTGTGAATCCTGGCTTCGCTACACCACCAATGTATATAAACTACTAAATGAGGTCCATCAGAGTCACTTCTTTGACTGGGAAAGACGTTTTCATTGGTGGTATTCCATATGTGAAGTGCTCATTTTGGATGTGTAAGAAATGTATCAATCTCTGTTATTAAACTTCAACTGTTAATATTTTTAAGGGCACATCTACCCAAGGGGGGGGGGGGGGGACAAACCTCTAACTTGGTGCAATCAATCCAGATGATGTATGGCCAGTTCCATTGCAAAACTGCTTCTTTTGGCCTTCAATACAGTTTAAGAAAATTCACCCATTTCTCCGGAGCTTCCTGGAAACTTCAGTGTGACCACAGTGTTTTTAGGAGTGTGGACTGGACATGTAGATCAGGCTTATTGGGGTGGGTTGCAGTCATTGCCATTGTTTTCAAAGGGCCAGTAATACTTGCCACCAACTTTAACTACTTGTTACCAAAAACAAACAAACAAAAAAAGTTCCTTTCTCTTCCAATCCTCTTCTGCCACCACTTTCCTGCACTAACACTCCCTCTGGCAGGTCCTCACAGTCATCACATTATTTACTTAGCATCAGAATGATGTACCTATCCATGTTATCAACAAGGAGGAAGAGGTTGCTCTACTTCCTCCTCATTGATTACATGGCTGGAGGCCCTGTTTTGACCTCACCAGAAGTGATGTCTCCAGCAAAGCTTTTCTCCTTTTCTGCCAGGGAGCTGCTTTCATAGCCAGTGAGGCAGTGGCAGTTGCAATGATTCAGAGGAGGACAGGGTACTGGTGCCAATGTGTGGCCAGCCCAGTTGACCATCTGGACTGCAGAGAGGCTTTGCAATGCTGTCATGTAGTAGATCATGGGCAGCTGCACCGGGATTTTTTCAGCTGATGTAGATGCTCCCTAAGTTTTAGAAGTTGTTGTTGTTGTTGTTAAGATTTATTTATAAAGCATTGCAGATTTACACAACAAACCAGGTTTTTGTGTAGCAAACCAGGTTTTTATGCTTTATTGTTGCCCACAAAAAGGAAAAGAATTAAGAGCTGACCAAAATGAGTAATTGGTTATCTAATGATTGGTTATGTCATGATACTCCCCACACTGTGATACTTGTCCAGAAGATCCAAGAACTCCAAAAGGAGATTAAACAAATAATTAAAAACAGATTAAAATGTATATTAAATCCACATAGACACACATGATAGCACAACAGTTAACAAGATCCTGCACATTACTGGGGTGAGATGGGCCCCATACAATCAGTCATCAAATGTCTGTTTGGGGAGACATGCTGGAGTGAATTCTATGCAGTTTGGTAGCTGCCCAATGCTATCCATGGATGCTTTTTAATACGGTCTCTTTAATCTATGCAGAGATTGATTTGAAGGGTAAGCATGACCACACTGTGTTCCAACTGGAGTAATTTATAATGGTTTCTAAGTCAGATTTTGGCATTAATCAAAGCCCAAGTTTAGGTCATATTTAATATCCAATAGGTACTTATAAATAATAGATGCTTATCATTTCACTTCCATCACTGGGGTCAAACATAGCTTCTGAAAAACTGTTTAGTAAAGGGATGGATCCAACATTTCTGTAACCAATAGAGACTTTCACTAGTAAACATATCACTTAGCTATGCAATGGTATGTATGTTTCTGTATATTTAATTTATATGCCTCCTTTTCTCTATTATAGAACCCAATAATGGGGGAGTCACTATGAAAAACATCCTGTATATAGAATAAGCGGTGGTTTTTCCACTATTTACAGTTTTAACTGCAGCCCTGAACAGGGAAATTTGGGTGTACGGTATAGGCGAGAGTAGGCTTGGGATAAGAGCTAAAGTTACTTCCAGTGGTTCAAGATTTTATAGGTTTCTGCCACAAGCAGATTCAAAATCTTTTTAAAGAAATATTATTGGGGATGGAAGAGTGGTAAAATAGCATGGGAATGTGTTTCCAACTTCCATAATTATCCATTGGAGTGAATCATTGTCATGTACAGTATGTGATGACTTGTTTAAGATTGAAAGCATGATAATATAGGAGTTAAGAAACCCCAACCCTTTATAAAGTAGAGCATTATTATTATTATTATTATTATTAACCTTTATTTAAATAGCACTGTAAATTTACACAGTGCTGAACATACAATCTTTTAATTAGACGGTTCTCTGCCCTCAGGCTTACAATCTTGGCCCTTTAAGAGAAGTGAGGGGTTCTGCAAATAAAAACAAATTGTTGTAATTCCATGTGCCATTTAACAAACCAGTTGTAGGATTAGAAATAGGTAAAGGAATCTAGGAAGAATAAAGTTTTTCAGAAGTGCAATTCTTCCCCAATTCTTCCCCAGACAAAGAGTAGGTCCATGCCGTGTTCCTTATTTATTTATGTATTTATTTATAGCTCATTTTTCAAGATGCTTAAGATTTCGGTCCTTGAGTTGATTTTAGTCCTTGGATACTGTAACCTTGGATGTTTTAGGCCCAAAGTGCTTAGAGGAGCCTCTGGCTCATATTTCATATTTGCTGACTATCTGGGGACATATTCAAACATAAGAGATCAAACTTCTTATGACTGATTCTGAATCGAAGAAAATGTTTCAAAGTGTACTCCAAAACTAGAATCAATTGTAAATGGGGGTGATTACATGGCTTTTTTGTACTTCATATGTACCCTATCTATTTAGGTGTTAGATCAGGTTAGCTGCAAAAGAGTTTTAATCTCATAGAATCATAGAGTTGGAAGAGACCACAAGGGCCAACTCCCTGCCATGCAGGAACTCCCACTCAAAGCATCCCTGACAGATGGTCATCCAGCCTCTGCTTAAAGACCTCCAAAGGAGACTCCACCACCCTCCAAGGGAGTGTGTTCCACTGTCGAACAGCCCTTACTGTCAGGAAGTTCCTCCTAATGTTGAGGTGGGATCTCGTTTCCTGCAGTTTGCATCCATTGTTCCGAATTCTAGTCTCTGGGGCAGCTGAAAACAAGCTTGCTCCCTCCTCAATATGACATCCCTTCAAATATTTAAATAGGACTATCATATCACCTCTTAACCGTCTCTTCTCCAGGCTAAACATCTCAAACAAGAAGAGCAGAGTTAAAAGTAGGCAACCCATCTTGTTCAGCTGTTCATCACAACTGAGATTAAATCTATCCCATTTGTCCTGATAACAGCCTTTGAGCAGTTGTAGATCTTCTGCAACCAACGAACAAAAGCAGCAATACAGTTTAATTTGCTGAGGGGGTTAAAGAAATAATACCATTTGATACCATTGAACATCTTAAGGCCTCAAGCAACAGTACAGCTAGTTTAATTTTGAATGTGTTGCAGTGTTATATCACATCTAAGATACTGTGGATGAAATCTGTGATTTCTGTGGATTTATGTAGTTTGTGGCAAAGTAATTTGCCTTTTCTCCCCTGGGTTGCCATTTATATCCTGATTCAAAAGCAAGAGTAGAATTTTATTTATGATCCATGCCTGGCTTGATTTCACATGGTGAGACCCTTCTCTGAAAGTTAGGCACTGGATGACAGCTTTGAATGTGTCCAGTAGATTGCTGAGGGCATGCCTGGGGTGGTATTCTCCTTTATAGTAATTATTAATAGTTTATCCAACTGTTTATCAGATGTTTCCTATAGTGCAAGGAGGGGTGGGGTTTAGCCTATTTGTTGGTGGCTAGCCCCATTCTCCCAGGCATGATTCTTCTTTTTTGTGTGTAGATGAGTGGTTTAATGTATATAGAGAGAGCACACTTATAGAATCATAGAATTGTTGAGTTGGAAGAGACCACAAGGGCCATCCAGTCCAACCCCCTGCCATGCAGGAACTCCAAGTCAAAGCATCCCTGACAGATGGCCATCCAGCCTCTGCTTAAAGACCTCCAAGAAGGAGACTCCACCACACTCTGAGGGAGTATGTTCCACTGTCAAATCACCCTTACTTTCAGGAAGTTCCTCCTAATGTTGAGGTGGAATCTCTTTTCCTGTAGCTTCCATCCATTGTGCACTCGTATGTGTGCAGTGCATATTATTTATAAAAAGCTAACGAACTAAATACACTTCATGCTAAAAGCCATGCGAATGGTATTATCTGGCTGCATTGTGCTGCAGTCCATTCCATGTTTTTTTAACCCATTCACCTCACCCATCCTATACAATCAACAGCTTATTTATTTAAATGAGTAGGGATTGTAACACCCCAAATGTCTGGACAGACAAGTGTTCAAGTTACAGCCATATGCTTACATTGGTTAAGTCTTATGTCCTTTGCAGATCAGATCTTGGCAATTGTGCTTACACCTGTATCACAACAATAACAGAAGCAACTCCTGCATACACTTAGTTTGAAGAACCTCCCTTCTCTGTCATCAGTACTAATTTAAGACACAGTGTGCTGGATTAGTCTGCTGAAACACTGAAAATGAAATTGAAATGAATTGCAGAGCTGGTCATTTCAATAAAAGTTGCAAAGGAAATAGCCCTGGTGGATGCTGTCCCTCATTTTCTCTAACAGTAGAGCCCTTGTAACATGGGCCTCCTTAAACAACACGTATATCTGCAAGGTGCCAACAGACCAAGCCTTGCTAGTCAGGAGCAACTGCAAGGATGGAAAAACTTATAACTTGAGCTTTTGCACAGAAAGTATTATAAAGATTTTGCTTGGGAAAACACACAGGCTCTGCAAATGGAAAAAAGTAGAGGAAGCTTTTAGGTCTTTTTTTTTTTTAAGAAAAAAATGTGAAACATAAGTATGGATATATGTATAGACATCACAGATTTGAGTTACTGAAAACAGAAGAGTGGGAGTGGTGGGTATGTTTAACTAATTCATTTCCAGTCTTTTTTTAACTGTAGCATGGAACTGTGAAAACTTTTTTGGATTACAGCCCTCATTTGGATTAAAGATTAATAGATCTGTAGTCCAAAACCAATGTTTCCAATCTTTGCTGTTGATATAGGCACAGTCATCCTATTTGAACCATGCAAAATCATTGCCAGAGATGATACCGCACTGAACCAAGTAGCACATACTTCTGATTATGTAACACCTAGAATTTCACTCTATTTTGTGCTCTTCGAATACCTTGCATACTGGAACAGTGTTATAAATGATTAACATCATTTTACAATAAATCTTTTAAAGATGGTCCATTTGATTAAAAGACTTTAATCACTTGACTACTTGTGATTTCAAAGTGAGTGATACAATTAAAAGAAATGTCATAGTTTCTCATTACAGGTGACATTTAGGATGTGTTTTAAATCTGTGAAGCTATTCAAAGATGTCTTTAATTGGTTAGCTGTCTTTTTTTAACTGATTGAAGTAAGTAACAGTAATATCAGAATTTCTTGACATTCACTTGACAGTAAAATGCAACTAGTTCTTAACACAGTACCAGATACTTGAAGCTTACCATTCCATCATTGAGAGGCAGCTCTTGACTTCTATCATGTCAAGATTTCTGTGAATCTGCTTTGGGTTTTATTCCAAACTTTAAAGGAGATGTGCAAAGTGGTGAACCTTATCTTTAAATAGATCCAAATGTGTCTGGAAGAAAGCTCAGAGTGGATGCATCATTTACATGGATTAAGGGGTGGGTGGCTGGGAATGGGTCAATGAAGTGTTTTAATTTGTATGTTTTAATCTTGTTGTACCCCGCTCCGATTGTACTCACAGAGGAGCGGGCTAGAAATAAAGATGATTATTATTATTATTATTATTATTATTCTGGATGGCTTAATTCACACTGAAACAAAAGTGAGGAAAAATAAATGGCCTTATGAACACAGTTCAAGTGTAGCTCAGTTGGTAAGGCAGGGTACCACACTTTTCAGCAAGCACAGTGTCTTCCAGTTCAAGGAGCCCTGGTGGTACAGTGGTGAAATGCCAGAACTGTAGTCACAAGGTTTTGTGAGTTCGATGCAAGGGGCTCCAAGGCTGACTCAGCCTTCCATCCTTTCATAGATTGATAAAATGAATACCCAGCTTGTTGGAGACAATTAGCTTACAGATTGTAAATCACTTATAGAGTGCTGAGTTCACTGATAAGCAGTGTAGAAATGTACATGTTATTGCTATTGTTATTTATCCAAAGCAGCTCGCCTAAACTTCCTTCCATACAGCTTGCTTTCTTAAACCCCCACAGCTTAGTGATAGTAAAAGCAATTACAATTTCAAGAAAAGAAAACATAGTACAAAAATTAAATCCAAACTTCCAGGAGATATCTGGGCACTGTATTTTAAAACTCCTTTTTCAACAGGTGAAGAGACAATTTAAAGTTCAGTACTTTTCCCAAACTCTGGGTCAGCTTCCCCATACTTCCTCTGGTCCATTAATTTTGTTACAAGCTCCTTTTCTTTTTGTGGTCCAGCTGAGTGCATCTGGAGTTCCATTTGTTACAGCTGTCAGGACAGATATCACAGGAGCAATGAAGGCATGTAATTTATTTATTTGTTTATTTATTTCCCAACTTTTGTTTCATATGGGTCCCAAGGCAGGTTACAGCAATTTAATGCAAAGTACAACTTAATCTTATTAAAACTTTAAAAAATTAAATATCTGTTAAAAGCCAAAGAGCCTGCCTAAATGAAAAGGCAGAAAAATGGTAAAGAGGGGGCCAACCAAACCTCATGTAGGAAGGATTTCCACAGCCTAAGAACAACCACTGGAAAGGTTTTCTCTCTCTGGTGTCCTTTCACAGTTAAGGTGGTGGGGCTGATGGAAATCCCTCTGCCAAAGATCTTAAAAGGTTCAGATAGGGAAATAAGGACATACTGTGAGATATATGGTAGAAGAATCTATAACAACCACATCTCTTTCTACACCTAGATCTTTCTTCCCCCTACATCATCAGCCACACTCCTTTGGTGTAATCTGTTGGAGGCAAGATGCCAGGAATGGATTGAGCAGAATGAAAGCAAAACAACAAGCATTTCAGTGGGATTTCTGCAGATACTCCTGCAAAAAACAAGAAGCCCCTTTTCTGTGGACTTTAAAGAGTTTTTTTTGCAGCACCCCCACCCCCACAAAAAACCCAAAGGCCTGTGAATTGCATGTGGACAGATCACATTCTATTAGACTGAAATGAGAAATATTAAATTGTGAAGACTAGCTTTTGGGTGAGCTAGAGCTGATGGAAGTTGAAGACCAATATATCTGGAGGGTCAATGGTACTCTATTCCTGTGTCAAGGGCTGCAGGTTTTCCAGCCCTCCAGCTTTAGTCTATGGGCTTGCAGCTTTCCCTCAGAATCAGAGTCTTTTCATATTATAAAATAAAGAGAAGAGACAGAGAGATAGAAGTGGCTTTATGCTTAACTTTCCACATGATATCCTAGTACTACCATTCTCACTCCAGAGGGATCTGGTTATAAATACAAGAATTTTGCCAAACATATTTTTCAAGCAGGGCAAAGGGTACGTGTTTACAGTCATCTCCCTTGACAGTAGAACAGAAGTGCTTTGTGGGCAAGTGAAGATGTAAACAGAAAGTCACTTCTATCTCACTCGTCTTTCTTTTGTAATGGATAAGGCCCTCTATCTTAGGCCTGGTTGATTCATTGTACAAATTCAGACTGGAGGCTTCCATTTTTGAGTCTTTTCCCATGTGGAAAAAAAAAATATTTCATGTGAAGGATAAAAACTGGAACGAAGGCCTACTCTTACTATATAAGTTTTCTACTTGCAGGTCTTTATCTTATTCTCGGCTTTATTTATTGGTGTATTAAAAGGGGGGGGGGGGGATTCAAAGATTCCTGAAGGGGTATTGTCCATTCTGCCACCATAGACTTACAACCTTCCTCCTCCTCCACACATTGGTGTAATATTAGGACTTAAACTTTTTTTCATATTTAAGCCCCAAAGCAGCAAATAATAATAATAACAATAACAATAATAATATTGTTAAAAGTTAGGAGGAAGAATGTTGTTACCCCCCAATACCCCCCCCCAAAGTAATATTTGACAGGTAACATTGTTATTTACAAATGATACTTCAGTGTTCCAGGTTGTTTAGGCAATGATGGAGGAACAATTTACAAATTCAAGTTCAAGCCAATGACATTTCCTACAGTCATGGACACTTGAGACATATAATTAGGCAGAAATGCCAATCAGCTCATTATCTGATGTTGCTGCCTTGCTTTGAATTAAAAAAAACAAACCCTGACTAAACTATTCCTGAAAGTTAAAGCCGGAGACATACTAATCAGCTTCGATGTGGTCTTCTTGTTCACCAAAGTCCCCTTAATAGACACCATAGCACTCACCTGACATTTTTTTCCAGAAGACATCACAGCCCTGTTTGAACATTGCCTCACCACAAGCTATTTCCAGTGGGACAATGGATTCTATGAACAGAGAGATGGGGTAGCAATGGGAAGCGCTCTGAGCCCCGTGACAGCAAATTTTTAAATGGAACACTTTGAAAAGCAAGCCCTGGAAACAGCATCAAAAAAGCCCACAACATGGTCCCAATATGTGGATGACACTTTCACCATTTGGAGCCACAGAGAAGAAGATCTAACTGTGTTTCTGAACCATCTGAACAACATCCACCCAAACATCCAATTCACAATGGAAAAGATGAGGAAGAAACATTACCATTCTTGGATGTCCTGGACATCTGCAAACCGAACCAACGTTTGGGCCACATAGTATACAGAAAACCTACACTCAGAGATAGAAATCTGCACAAAAATTCCAGCCATCAGTCAGGACAAGAAAGGAGCACACACAAAAAATGGGTAGACTGGGAAAAGGATCTGGGAACCCTACCCACCTAGACTGGGCTCTACAGGCTAATGGTTATGCTAGCTCAGACATCAGAAGGACTGCTAAACCCAGAAAAACCCAGAGGAGTGAAAACAACCACCCACCCAAAGGGAAGATATTTTTACCATATGTCAAAGAAGTCACAGACAGAATAGGGGAGCTGGTGAGGAAACACAACCTCTAAATGGTTTACAAACCAACCAAAAATCCAGCAAATGCTGTGCTCAGCGAGGGATAGGAGGGACCCTCTTGCAGCCGCAGGAGTTTACAGCATACCATGCAGCTGCGGACAAGTCTACATAGGGACCACCAAGTGCAGTGTTCAAACACAAATCAAGAAACACGAGAGACACTACAGACAGAGTCAGCAAGAAAAATCAGCAGTAGCAGAACACATTATAAACAATCCTGGGCCTAAAATGCTGTTTGAAAACACTGAAATTCTGGACCATGCCAACAACAACTATCAGGTCAGAATGCACAAGGAAGCCATTGAAATCCAAAAACACCTGGACAATCAACAGGAAAGATGAAACCATTAAAGTTAGCAAAGTTTGGCTACCTGTCCTGAAAAACACTGAAATAAGACCATCAAATGCAAATGAAAACCGAAGACAAGGGATCTCTAAACATCAGGAACAAACTCTTCTGGAACATGGCCCACATAGCCCAAAAACCCACAGAAAACTATTCCTGAGTTTCTAAGCTTTAAGTGCAAAACCCAAAGCATCTAGAGGAGAAAAGAGTCAGGAATAAGAATCATGAGACCAAACCTGTGTGCTGATTCGCATAGACATATTTGTTTTTCATCCAGTGGAAGGGCTATGGGAGTCCTGAATACGATGCTTCCTGCCATGTGGCAACTGGTGGCTTCCATGTTAGTGGTGTAAAACTAAGTTTTACAGTCGTCCCCCGGGTTACGAAGGTAATCCGTTCCAGGATTACCTTCGTAACCCGGAAGCTTTCGTTTCCCGGGGGACCACTATTGTAAACGGACCGCGCGGCCGATTTAAAGGGGCCGCACGGTTTTTTTCGTATCCTGGGGGATCTTTCGGATCCCGGGGGGTACGTTAGCGGTCCCGCCGGTTTCGGATCCCGGGGTTTTCGTAACCCGGGGGATTCGTAAGCCAGCAGACCACTGTGCTTCAAACATTAAGGGAGCTGTCCAAGGTGATGAATTCTATTTGATACTTTGGACAGCTTCTTTAAAGCTTGAGAAAAAATAGAAAGGGAATTGTGATCCATCCCTGCCCCATAATCTTCCTAAGCAGTCCATTTCTCTCTGTTTCTCCAATCCTCCACATTTCTCTCCCTGTTTCTCTCCCCACATGCTGGTGCTTTCTTTCCCCATTCCCTCCTTCCCACCCTCTTGTTCTGCTTTCTTTCTTGATGTTCAACCTCTCTCCAGCCCCAGCTCTTTCTCCCCACCACACACCCAATGCAACACACACTTCCCCTCTCCCACACTACCTCTCTTCTTTTCTTTTTCTTTTTCTTTTTCTTTCCTTTCCTTTCCTTTCCTTTCCTTTCTCTTTCTTTCTTTCTTTCTTTCTTTTTGTGATAAGGTGCCAATATAGTTTCTTTCTTTGGTCCCCCCTCCCCCTTTCTTTCTTAAAAAGCCAACCATGCTGCAGATAAAGCAGCACCCTGGCATCTTGATTTGCTCCTGTGTGCCTCTTGGCCTTCGTGGGCACTCCAGATGTTTGTTTCAAAAATAGAGATGTGGGTTGAGACTTCAGCTTCCTCCACAGCATACTGAAGCTTTTCTAAAAATGTAACCAAATGAAAAACAAAAGAAAGCAAGGTACCACTACTTTGTGGGGGGGCTATGTAGTGTATTAGTTTGAGCACCTTTGGAGGCATAGGTCCACAGCACACTGCAGAAATAATTGAGCTTGAGACCTCTTTAAGTGCCTTGGTTCAATGCTAAGGAATTCTGGGAACTGTAGTTTTGTGAGACATTTAGCCCTCTCTGTCAGAGAGCTACGGTGCCACAATAAACTACAGTTTCCAGGATTCCCTAGCACTGAGCAGGGCAGTTAAAGCAGTCTCAGAATGGATTATTTCTCCAGTGTGTTTTGGACCCAGGTTGTGAATCCCTCCTTGGCCATGGAAACTAACTGAGTGACCTTGACCAAGTCACACACTTTCAGCCTAATAGGAAGGCAAAGACAAACTGCATGTGAACAAATCATGTCAAGAAAATCTAGTGATAATTTCAGTTCTGGGTCACCATAAGTCAGAAATGACTTGAAAGCACATAACAGCAATCATATTGAAGGAAGAAAAGGGAACATGTGTAAGAGGTGGATGGTGATAGTGTTTCAGGCTTGCCAGAATATCCTCCTCTTCCCCCAAGCAACATGTGTGCCAACTGAAATATGAATCCTCCAAGTTGCAGGGCCCCATGTCTCCATCCCATGGTCTGGTCCTCAATGGCACCTTTGTTCACATCACTGATAACACTGCACTTCATGATTGGCACCAAAATGTATGATCTAGTTCCCATGAAAAGTAGTTGCATTTTAGACGATGTTGAGGAAAGTCCTATCTATAGTATGAGACTGGTGATGTTAGACTTGCATTAGCCACCCCCCCCCCGCCATGCTAATGCTGTGCCTGTCATATTACAAATACAGATGTGTGAACAGCCCTACATGCGCATGCTCGTGCATTTCTTACATCTACAAGAGAACAAAGCAAAGAGAAGGGCATGGAAAGAATTAATGTAATGTTTCTTTCATTCAGTTCTTGCTTATGTCATCTGGATGCTGACCAAGACGGCAACCCAATAACATTCTGTATTTTAGTTTCCTTGTTTTAATTCAGTGCTCCAGTGTTTAACTTTCTCTGAACTATGACTTCTTAAATACACACACACATTCTCAGAAAGCATCATTTTGGGAGTCCTGGGTGGCCCAAGCTTAGGCTTGTGTGAGGAAAAAACCCTCACCTACTCTTCAAAGTCTTTTTCTTTTTTTAAAAAAAAAATCCATGAGCATGCTTCCCCCCTTCCTTCCCCACAATATGTTTCTACAGCCTGTAACCAGACTCAGTAAAAACAAATCATCTGGTACTAGCTGGATAAAGAAGAAATGTAGTGTCCTCTGCCTTTAGGCAAGAATAGTAGGTTTGTTTTTGTACTGGTGTGGTATTTGGAATGTCCCCATGTGGCCTACAGTAGAATGCTTTCTTTCCTTCCTTCTCTCACACAGAAGTTCACACATAGGAATCTCACACATACTTTAGCCTTAGGGTTGCTTTCTACGCTACACTGAGTAGGCGCAGGTTGACTCTCTCCAGTCACTCTTGTGTCTAAAATATACATGAGAGAGGCTCGTGAGAATGAGCAATTTATGTGACTGGATTCCTCTCAGACCCTGGGGTCTAGCTAGCACTTTATGTAGAACAGGTAATTTCGCATGTATTATTCATCTGTACAAAAGGTTTCCTTGGCTTGCGTCCTCTCTTTGAAAAATACTGAAAGGAGACCAATAACTTCAGGGCTGTTTGTTATTTAAAAAGACATTAATTACCTTTAATGTAAAGATGCCCATGTGCTGGCAGGAAAGAAAGAATTCTAATTAAAAGGTACTGATGCACTTGAAGCTTTCAGTCCTGTTTCTAGTCAGAAGGTGGCATACTTTCCTAATCAGCACATAGTTTGGCAGTCAATACAAGTTGAACATGGGTGGTGGTGGGGGGAGTAGTTTGAGGGACAAAGTCAGAGCTTACTTAAGTTGCTTTTTGAACCACCACTTTAAAAATGCCTACTGGTTGGGTTATTCTGGGAGCCGTGGTCCAAAAAAGTAACCTGAACTGTGGGGAAAGCTATAGGACTCTCATGCTAATGTGGAACAAAGTATCATGGGAATGGAGTGAGCAAGCCAGTCCCTGATAGGGTCATAATGGTGTGCCATAGTAAGATGTATAGCTAGATGTACCTGTGGCTTTATTCATACAGGGGGAGTGCTATGTCTCTGGTTGTGACAGCTGTACCTGATGGTTTGGGTGTACAACACTAAGAGCTATTCCAACCCATCCAAAGTCAGGTGTCTTTACAAAGTAAAGGGTTGTGCAGACTGGCTGTTTGGGCTGGGCTGGGGGAAGAGTCAGGGCATAGTGTCTACATGACACATGCCCCTGCTCATCCCCCAGGGTGGTGTGATGCTGCAGTGCACAATGCGTGGTGTCACAGAGCTCTTCTGATGCTGTGTCCACATGACACAGTGCCGAAGGAGCACCATAAAACCGCAGTGCCATGGCTATTGCACCCTTTTCAGGGTGCAAAAAGGAGCCACTTTTTGTGGGTCCTTTTTGTACCCTAGCAAGGCCAGATTGGGGCTGTGGCATGTGGTTGCCATGGCCTTGATCTAGCTGTAAAAGGAGTAGCTGGAGGCTGCCCCTTCAGGGCTGTTTGCACACCCCTAAATAAATAATGACCTTTTTGTCTTATTTACTCACTACAAAATCTCACATTATTTCTTAATTATTTATTAGTCTGCTCTAATCCTTTTCTTCTGTCAGGGTTGCTACCATAGTAACTTTTTTTGGACAAAAACATCTGAAGAAAGCATTTTCATGATGATGTGACAGATTTAATTAAAGCTGAACACTTGATCTATCATTTTCTGGGCTATCATTTCTGGGATTTCTTTCTTCATAGTCCCAATGTTCACCCAGTAAACTTCTGTCAATACAAACTCCAGACATTCATTACATAAGTCTGGTTCAGTCTTTTCAGATATGTAGTAACATTCTAATGGATTCTACTGTTAGTATTTTATTGATCTGCAACTTTTGTAAACTCCTCAGAGGACTTTGCTCATGGTTGTTATTAAAATTTCAAGAATGAAATGAAATAACTATTTTGTCTACTTGGACTAGTAGTGGTTCTCCAGAGATCTCAGGTCAGAATTGGCTATCTGCTGGTCCCTGAACTTTTAAATGGAAATGCCAAGGATTGAACTTGAGACATTCTGCAAGTAAAACCTATGCTGTTCCGTTGAGTTGCAGCCTTGCCCCACTTAAAAGAGGGCTGGAGAATCTGTGATCTTCCAGATGCTAATGAATTATTAGACTGAGGTAGGCAATATGGGGGCAGAGGCCACTCTCCCCTGCACCACTGCTATTTTTCTATACAGCAGAATTGACACCATGTTATTTCGGACACCATTTTTGGCAGTTTTTAGCACGGTATATGTGTGTGTGTTTTAGAAATTCTAGGAGGCAGGGGAAATAAACTGCTTTTCTAGGGTGTTTGGGGGCAGATTTTTGAAACGTTGTGTGAAAATTGGCACAGAAATTAAATAAAAACATTTTGGTGGGTCTGAAAGCTTGGGCTGGGGGCTTCTGTGCAACTTAAGGGGCTGCACTTTGGAGTCTCAAGGAAGCCTGTGGCTGTGCTTCACACTTTGCCCAGCCTTGTATTAGCCCAATCCACTGTCATTATTGACCAAGCTATTTGGGAATGAAGAGAACTGGAGGCCAGCATCTGGAGTCTAGAAGGCCACAAGTTCTCCAGACTTGTCTAAAGGATCCTTTATTGTTTTCATGCCCATCTTCTTTCCCATTTTTCTATATGCATCCTGAATTTCATTTATGTGTTTTGTGCCACATGCCATTTTCCCCCAATCAGGGTTGTGTGGTAAAGAGTATTTCTGGACTCACAAATTTTGTCTAGTGCACAGCGGTCAAGAAGTTTAATAGAATGGTTTGGAAGTACCTGAAGATTATTCCAGTCTATGAATGTGAAACACACAATTTCCTCTCCCCTCTCTTTCTCAAAATTGTTATCTAGTTGACTTTTGAATCAATTTCTACTAATTGCTTCACTTACTTTATCTCATAATAATTTATTCCTTGTGCCTATTACCCTTTGATTGAAATATCACTGCCTGCTTTCCCCTTTTGCTCTTAATTTCCTATTTTTTTTAAAAAAAAAAACAAACACCATACATTCCTTGTTTCTTCAGTCTCATCAGGCTGAAGTGTTTATCTCATCCCACTTGATCAAACCCTCAGAATTTGAATATTTTTCACAGCCCATTAAGATGTCTGTTTTTGTTGTAATCTTTTTTTCCCCCTAAGACAAGTGAATTGATGAAGTATCAGTTTATTTTAATCAAGACTTCAGGTAAGAAGTAAATGCTACAAGATAATTTTGCAACTGAATTATATACTTTGGTAGCATCTATACTTTTTCAGATTGTTATATTCTCTTCTAAAACCATGATAAATTTCTTCTAAAGTCCAGATAATATTTTGTGATTGAATGATTTGATGCCATCAAGTTGACTGATTTATGGCAACCATATGAATCAAAAACCTCCAAGCAGAGCTGTTGCTCTGCTCAGGTCCTGCAGACCCAGGGCTGTGGCTTCTTCGATTGCATCTATCCATCCATAATGTGGTCTTACCTTACCAACCACTATTGTCTTTTCCACAACACAATCCTGGCTTTGATTTAATGATATCATATTTGCTTAGGAAGAAAATAGCTCAACAGTGCAGTCATTCAAAAGTGACACCTGGACAAGTACAGGTATCTTGTTGCAATCTTCACCAGTATGGAATAAACAATTCTGGCTACAATCTAGTACTTTAGATTACAATCCAGAGTGGATTGATCACCTTGCAGAGATGAAAACTGGCAACCACTTGGCTTGAAGTGCATTGCAGTTCTATAAAAATTATGTTGTAGCTCTATACTAGGATGTGAACCTCCACAAGATTTGGTTTGGATCCAAATTCAAAGAAATGACCCACTTTAGCATGGAATTGATTCAGTCAGAAGTCATCCAATTCAACTCAGGTAGCACTGGGTTAAAGTTAAGAGATCTGAAAGGTCTGACCTCCTACTGACTATCACTGGAGACACTGGAGAATATATATATATTCTGTTTGCCAGAAATGATGGGATTTGTAGGCATAATTGCCTCTTTTGATATAGTCAAAGCTGCCAGATTTTTGATGAAAAGGTACAGGAGTTTTTACGCAAGAGCAACTTTTACATTTGGAGGATATCTATAAAACAATGTGCTTATTCCCCCAGGATACATCTGGACCATCATTATGATGACCAACAACATAGAGGTGCACCAATATAACAGCCTTGAAAAATGACGGAAAGATAGTTGTAAGGGGATTGTGCTAGATTCAAATAATTTTAGAAAGAATTATTCGTTGTTGTTTTTTTCCTCCTTCCAGTTTGTTTTTATGCCTTTCTGGATGTATTTATAAGAAAATTGAAATTTTAAAAAGAAGAGTTTGGGGCTCAGGAAATTATGACAATTGAAAAACAGTTCAATGGAGGAGCAATGTTGAAAGAATATGGCTACCTCATGGTCACATCTTTCCTTCCGTCACATTTCTTTTGTACTTGCCATGTTTCCTAACTGAACTGTATCTTTGGGCTTGTTGTTGTTGTCATGTGCCTTCAATCATTTCTGATTTAGGATAATTCTAAGTTGGCCTACCATGTGGTTTTCTTGGTAAGATTTGTTCAGTGTGGGTTTGCCTTTGCCTTCCTTTGAGTGAATGTGACTTGCCTAAGGTCACCCAGTGGTTTTCATGGCCAAGCTGCAATTCAGACCATTGTCTCCAGAGATATAGTCCAACACTCAAACCACTACACCATGCTAGCTCTCATCTTTGAGTATCTATTCTAAAAAAAAAAATCTGGCTAAATATAAATATGATCTGAATTGAGTCATAGATAATCAGGGGAGAGTTTGCTGTGCAGGAAATGTTTTTTAATAAAATAAAACTGTGATTAATGAGTTTAAAATGTTGTTAAAAATAGGCCAAAAGAGAAGTCATTTTGCTCCAGATGCTTGGTGCACCGTGTTGTCACCAAGTGCTATCCTATTAGTACAAATTGAAGTTTGATGAGACCAAGCTGAATCAATATGCTGAATGTCACACATAAGCAGAGGGGTCAGGTTGCCAGTAGGGAATATGAACATAGAAACCAATAATGATTAGGAAAGATTAGGTGAAAAGTAAAGGCAAAAAGCAGGATAGTTAGAAAGTCTTGAGAAAAAGTATTCCTCTGCAAATAAAACTTATTTTTGATGTAGCTATAAAAATACATTGTTAAAACCACTTCTTTCTGTGCTGGCTCATCCACTATTAAGAGTACATATTTTCAGCCAGAGCAGGGGTCACTTCCAGTTGCTTGCTGAACTCCTTCATATCACCTTCTCAAATCTGTTCATTCCTTTGTGCATCTTGAAATAAAGGACAGCGCTAACTAGTATTAAAAAACATTAGATTGCCTTGTACTGTTGTTAATGTCTTCCTCTTTCTGTTTTGTAGAGTAGCCTTTTTGTAAAGCACTAATATGGAACAGCCAGTTTCTAACTCAAGATTGACTAGGAACATGTGAGGGAGGCCAGTATAAGGCTATCTCAAGTCTTGAAAAAGCAGAACCTCTCACAAGATCTTTGTGTTTTCATGAGTTGCCAAATCTCATGGGAACCCACAAACCCAAGAATATCTCACAATGGTTGCTACTTGGCAGCAGCAAGAAAGGAGGAAGAGTGGGCACCAGCTCTGTACTTCAACAGCATTTGGTGGGATATTTGAAGCCATTCTGCTTCACAGCAAATACTTCTGAGAGTGTAGCTGATGCTCAGTTATCATAGCTTAACTGAAGTGTCTTGGATCTGCACATGCTATTTTATCTTCTTGAATTATTTGAAATTGTTTTGCATCATTGAATGTTGCCTTATTGTCTGTACCTGACTCCAAGACCTCTAGATGTAGGATGGGTTAGAAATATTTTGATAAATTAGAAAATAGTTTGACAAAATAAAATACACACATATCTTAAAGCTACGTACAATGGCTTTCTGGACCACTGAAATATCTGCTTACTAGCTGAGCACTCTGTTTCTCTCTTGCTGTGTCAGGTATGCCTGGAAAAATTCATAAACAGGGCTCAGTGCCATTTCATCTGTATCTTGCCCTATGTAGTTGGTGAAGGTAGTGGTGGCTGGTGGCCCCCATGCCAGTAGAGCAGTGAATCCATTCCAGGCTTTGGCCCAAAGAAGCTATCCAACATGCTAATCTTGAGGATTGGTTTCAGCATCCTGGATAGCACCATTAAAATTCAGTTGAGCACCTGGAATGGATTTACCACCTCACTGACATGGAAGCCACGAGCTGCCACGGGGGGGACCTTTATGACTTCTATAAACTGGTACTTTCCAGACGCATTGGACTACAGCTCTAACCCCAGTCAATAATGGGCACAGCTTCTTTGTAGGACTGCAGGAATAAGCTTTATCAAAGGAGAGTTGAAATATATATGCGTGACATGCCTCTGGATTGTGGTTATGTATAAGAAGATTCAATGAGATGTGCTTTTGCTTGAGGACATCTGGGATATGCAGCAGACTCTTGGGAAATGAATGGGAGAGTGACAGCTTTTTTATTTCAAAATGCTGCATAATGACACACCAGTCTACCACATTTGTCGTACAAGATGGGCAGATTCTGCTTGCTTGATAATTAACGTAATTTGCATTGAAAGGATTGGAAGCCAAGTCCCATCTCGCCAACGGAGATTTTATGCCAGCTGTGCTGACCAACACTCTCTGAATCATTTGCCCCAGCGGTGCCATCATAAAGCTTGCAAAAATATGAGAAATGAATACATAATAAATTCACAGCTCTGAATTATTTGTTGCCATCATTATCAAAGATTTGAACACATTACACCCTGAAGTCTCCTCTTTCCCTAGGGATAGAAAGCATATGATGCTGGGAAAGGAACAGTTTAAGCAAGCAGAAAAAAACAGAAGTCAAAGAAAAGTGACTTCTGCTACTGTTGCTTTTCTGTTGACCCTTTAAATTAAATAGATTCCCCTTTCCCTCTTGAACCCTGGCACTTTATGCTACTATTTACATCGAGGGTGGGCAACTACATGGTGACTGGAAGTCAATTTCTGCCCAGACCCCCCATGAAAACTGCACCCCTACAGCAAGCCCAAATATTTATGTTTTCCCTTGCAGTCCTTCTCAAAATGGCAACACAAAATGATGTAATATCACTTTGTGTCACCATTTTGAGAGGGAAAGGAAAAGTGGGATATTTGGGGGTAATAGAGGTTCCATGATGCTTGTTTATTATTTTATTTATTTAGAGCATGTATACCCCATTCTTTAGCCACAAAGGCTCTCAGAGCTGCTTATAAATTGTTATTTTGACAGTTCCCTGCCCTCAGGCTTACAATCTAAATAAGTTACAACACACAAGAAAAAGGGGATGGCAGTGGGGATACTGCCTCTTTTTCTCACCGTCTGCAGCCAGGGCAGTGGCAGTTGGGAAGGTGGGAAAGCCTTTCATAGTATTTTCATTTGTTTTCTCATACTTGAGAGGATGGGACAAAATTTTCTGAAAATAGCCATGATTTTTTTTTTAAAAAAAAATTGGGGGGTGCAGGCTTCATGGGTCACAAAAATGTAGTTCAGAGGTCATATGCAGATTATGGGCCAAACTATGCCCATCCCTGTTTACATGCAGAGAGTCCTAGATTCCAGCCCTGAACTCTCTCACCTATCTTTAAAAAGATGTTAGTGGGGCTCTGGGACTCTGAGAATTATAGTTAGAAGGTAGCCATCCTGCATTATATGCTTGATGAAGTTCCTGAAGGGTGTGTGACAGTTTTTTCTCCATTCATATTTATCCCATTCCAGATGGGGATCTGGACAAGGTGTGTGCATCTTTTTCACAGTTGTAAAAAAGTGAGTTTTAGCATGCACTTGGTATAACAAAAGTTTGGATGCCCAGGTAAACATGCTGGTTGAGAGATTCTGGGGGTGTGGAAAAAAGGTAACATTCCCAAAGTCTGAACTCAGACCCATTTCTGCCTACAGTCTTGCTCCCCTTCTTTTCCTGCTGTTTACTCCTCCTTTTCCTCCCCCTCTCTTCATTCACTGGGTCAGACCCCCAAGTTTTCATGCAAAGTCTGTTGGGCCATCTGAAGTTCATTGGGACACAGTGGCGTCCCTGCTCCTGGTGTCACCCAGTGTGGGGGGCATAGCTTCTAAACCCAAGGGGTTTTCCTTGGTGCCTCCGCACCATTCTCATAATGAGGAGAATGGGGCAGCTTCCTTGAAGTGAGGGGTGCACATTCTGCCTTCCTGAGTGCTGCCATGTCAGGAGAATGAGGCAGTGGCTTGGTGCTCCCATGTCGTTCTCCTCATGATGAGAATGAGGCAGCCACACTGATGTGGGGGGACTGACCATCTGTCACCTCTTTTCTGAGGTGACACCCGGTGCTATCCACAATCCTTGCAATCCCCTAGTGATGCCATTGTTGGGGCAGCTGAAGTTTCTGGGTGTTCTTCAAAGGCAGGACCACATAGCTGCATTGCAATAATGTAAATGGGATATAACTAAGGAGATTGGCACACCAGCTTTCATTCCCACTCTAGGCATGGGATGTAAAATCACAGGGACAGATTGTATCGCACAGCTCTGTCCCTGGACAGTACTCATTTGTACCTGACCAGGCTTCTGCCAGACCTTTTAAGGAATGAGATTCTCCCATTCTTCAAAAGGTCCAGGAGAAGCCTGGGTCAAATATGGGATGAGTGCTGCCTGGGGAATGGAGCTGTGCAAAGCAATCAGTTCTCTGTGAGTTTACATCCCGCTCCTAGAGCAAGAATGAAAGCCAGTGTGCTAAAGTGTAGTTTGTTTCAGAGACAATAAAGGCCAAGAAAAACACTGGTATCTTGGTGCTGGCTGTTACTTTTGTAGGGTAGGCACCTTTGTGTCATTAGTAGCTATATTGTGGCTTAAAGGCCACAGGCAAAACTTTCCCCTTTGTTGACTTTCCATGGATCTTTGCATTGTGTAAAGAGGAGCAATGAAGAAAGTTTTGCTGTACTGGTATTAAAGACAAAGGAGGAGGGTGTGAGGGAGGTAGAACTGCAGCTATATTGAAAAAGCCAGTTGCTGGCCAGAGCCTATGAGAGCTTGGTGATCCAAGGACAATTACTGGAAGGAATGGGGCTGCTAAAGAAAGAGATGGTGCCACCACCTGAGCAAAGTGACTTTCTGTGACTTGATCTCATCCTGTGAGCCTTAACTCTACTGCCTCACTGGCCCTGTGTTTTCACTAACCACAGCAGTTTTACGAGCCCCACTCTTGTAGAGTGATTTGAAGCAAAATGGGATAATCCTGAAAGGGGATTTTTATACATAGAGTGCTTATTTCATTACTGTCACAGCCCTCTCTTCTCTATAATGTGCTGATGATTATAAGTCCAACCTTTCAAGAGTTTGGAAAAGGTTTTTTAGACTACACCCCCCCGTAATCCCTAGCCAGTATGGCTAGTAGTTAGGCTGGCAAGAGTAGAGTATTCTGGAAGTGGTAGCCCAAAATGAAATTTCCCCAGACTCTGAACTTTGTTACTGAAAACATTTATCTTAAGGTTAGCATTTTCCTTTGCTATGTTTCCACTCACCCTTTATTCCAGTTTTCTCAATCCTCTCCCCTCCAACCCAGAATCAAGGAACACAGAAGTCTCTGCAGTTCCCAGCCACCCACTCAGTGATCAGCATGCCTGAATCATACATATGAAGTCATCTGTCAGAGGTCCAGCTCCTCCCATTCTATTATGAATGACAAACTGTCCTCCGCCAGTGTTTGAAGTCCCTTTCGTCCATTAGGCCAAGTTCTCAAGTGCAGCCCAGGGCAGGGAAAACACAGCCATGTTTCTCAGAAGCAAGTTGGCAGAGAAACATGTGTGTTGCTACTCTGCCCACCACCTACAGGATTCTCTCAGCATCTCCCTCTACAGCCATTTCACTACAGCCATTGCCATCCCTGCATGAATTGTATTTGTGTTATTTAAGGTCAGTTTTTATAAGTCACCATTCTGTTCACAGGAATGTTATTAATTCAAAAGCTCTATGAAAGGCGTTTCTATTGGGCGATTCCAGTGCACCCAGATTTCAAACACCAGTAATCCCTGATTCCAATCTTCTGCCCCCTCCCCATCTCTCTCTTTTTCTTTCCTATGTTAATGGCTTCCAGCTGTGTGTTCTTTGGATCTGTCTCACCATCAGCTTTTTCCATAATGTGGAGCCAGCCCACTTCCAAATCCCAGATGTGCTATTTATTTACTCTGCAGCATCTGGGTCTCGCTATGGTCCTGTCACTGCGACGTGGCAAACTTGTGAAAAATCAGACTGGCAGCCAGTTAACAAGCAGCATTACCCTGTGAGAACATTTCAAAGGAGAAAGTTAAAAGCCAGGAAGGAGTGTGAGGTGGGGGCAGGTGGGGGAGCAGAAAAAGCTGGAAATAAGGAAGGAACACAGAGTGTTTTTCTGTGCTATGTTTTACAAGGTTACAGATGACTAGTATTGACATTAACCCTGGAAGTCGGGGATCTCGGTCTTTTTGAACCCATTGCTATAAACCATCTGAAGCTTACAGGTTAGGCCAGGGTTGTAGCTAAGCATGTGTTGCAAAATGAGGACATTGCGCCTCCCCATAAGAATTCTGCCCCCTGCCATCAAATGTTCCTTCAGCCTACAAATTTCTAGCATTGCAATATTTTAGAATTTCAGTCGAGCATTTAGAAATGCAGTTTAGGCATCCAAAGAAAAGGGACAAGCAAAGCTACCAAGGGAATTCAAACACTGCAAATAGAAGTGTTTTAGCTATGAAGGAACTAGACAAGGTCCTGAAGCATAATGATATATAATTGAATACCAAAATTAGGATTGTCCACACCATCATATTTCCCATTTCTATGTATGGTTGTGAAACCTGGACAGTGAAGAAAACTGATAGGAATAAAATCAACTTATTTGAGATGTTATGCTGTAGGAGAGTTCTGCAGACAGCATGGCTCTGAACTCTCCCTAGAAGCCAAAATGATTAAACTGTGACTGTCATATTTTGGCCATATGAGAAGACATGACTCACTAGAAAAGACACTCATGTTTGGCAAAACAGAAGACAGTAGGAAAAGAGGAAGACCACATTTTAGATGGATAGACTCAATCAAAGTAGATACGTCCCTGAGTCTGCAAAACCTGAGCAGGGCTATTGAGGATAGGCTGACTTGGAAGTTTCTCATTGATAGGGTTGCCATAAGTTGAAGTCAACTTGATGTCAGCTAATAACAAGGGTGTGAATTATTTTAACTGTTTCACTCTTTGCAATGCTAGAAATTTGGGAACTTTCATTGGAAGACCAAAAATTCTATTTTGGGATGGGGGCAATGAGGGCATTTAAACACAACCCAGTCAAGAAATGAACACTCAAATCCCAAAGCTTGATGGGGCAAATCTGCCAGATATGCTTTCTCTTGCATTTAGTTATTTAAAATCGCAAGTTCTTTGTATTCCGAATAAAAATAAATTCATGATTTTGGTACATTCTTATGAAAAGGGAACTGAAATGGATTTCTTCCCCATCCTTAGAAGTTATAGGCAGATATCTTAAATGTAATACTCGCACTTATCACTATACATGACACCCATTGTTTCATTACAGGATTAAGAAATATAAGAAGCCAAGTATCCTTCCAAAATTAGACATTAAGGACAGGAACTTCCATAGAAAATGACAAGACCATGACAGTATCAAAGCTAGGAATGTTGGCTTTCACTTAACTTGTTTTGAACCAAGATTTTTTTTTTTTACAATAGGACCAAGGTTTAACTTTCCATTTTATGTGACCCACAGGGCACATGTTTAAACAGATGTCAATGACCATTAAAAAGGAATAGGAGTTTCAGATGTGGAAGGCCAAGAAGTCAAAGGTTTATTAAGGCCACCTTCTCAGAAACAAACTATTCTCCAAAGCTGAAATAGCCTACAGTTTTAACTTTGCTGTATTTATGTTTTAAATTGTATACTGCCGGCATCTAATGATTGCCTTGTAAGCCGCTCTGAGTCCCCCCTCGGGGGTTGAGAAGAGCGGATTAGAAATAGTGTAAATAAAATAAATACAGTTTGTGTTTGACTTATAAGTGTTTTACATATTTAAAGTATGTATAGTTTCAGATTCCACAATGTACACATCCATGCGCTATCATTTATGCCTCAAAGAAATACATGTGTATGTTTCTTTCAAATTTCACCAAGAAGAGTCAGAGAAAGAGCTTCTTTGTTTTTTAATTTTTTTATTGATTAGAAACATTAACAGTACATTAACATAACAACAGACATCATGACAACATAACATAAAATGTAACATAAAACAGAAAATAACAAATAAAATAACTTCCTGAGAAATTCATACTAACTACATTGCTCAAGACATGGGTGAGAACTTATCTCTAGAGCAGTGGGAAAAAACTGCTGCAAGAGATTGAAATACATGGTATGTATTGAAATAAGAGAGAACTACTATAAAGTGCAAAATAGGTGGTATCTCACACCAACAAAATTGGCTAATTTTGGTATTGTGACTTTGCAAAAAAGTGATGGGCTCAAATTCATGAGAAAATTAAAAAAAATTGACTTGTTATATTAAATTGGATCCAAAATGGTTTTTATTAGGTATGATTTCAAATTAAAAAATAGATGATAAATTTAGTAAACTTCTGTTTTATATGATTTCGGCGGCTCGGATCATATTTGCTTCACAATGGAAAGGAGATAGACAACCTGCTTGGGAAGAATGGCTGATGAAATTGATGAACTATATGGAAATGGACAAACTCACATGTTTAATTAAAGGTCATAATTGGGAGAATTGGGGAAAAAAATATGAGAACCCTTAATAATTTTTGTAAAATATGAGGGGAAAAAATTAACTTTAATTGGTAAATTCAGACTAATAGAAGAATTTAAGAAATATGATTCTGATTTACAACAAAATATTATAGATGAAAGAATCAAGATGGATTATTCATGCTGAATAGTAAATGGCAAGTAGTTTGATATGAGATTAGTTAATGTATTAATGAATATTGAGAGGAAGAGTTTCTTTAAACATGTGTGAAAATCAAACATCTCTGCATATTTCTTCTCTCCACCTTGGGTGATACAGGTTAGGAACAAATTCATTTTCTCTGTCAAATGTAGTTGTGGCTTTTTGTGTGTGGAAGATTTCAGCCAAACCACTTTCCACCCAGACAGCATCTGTTGCATATTGTTGGCAACCAATAGGATCTGAAAGAGGCACAAACAGGATCACCCTAGAAATAAACTTCCTCTATTGTCTGAATCTTGAAAATTATCTCCAAAGAAGCATCTATGGTCCAAGGAGGAACTAGTTGGCAGCCAGGGATTTTCTAGGGGGCGCAGGTGTTTGGATAGCACTGGATGACACCTTAGGATGGGGGTAAGGTTGTGTTTGCCTTCTGGTGTGGAGTGCACCATCTCAGCTCTTTCAGGTAGACAGGGATTCCCAAAGACTAAAGACTGTGAAAGACTGGGTCCATTCACCCAGAGGCAGCAAGGAGACCAGCTGGGAGGCTGTTGGTATGCCATGGTGAACGCCTGGAGGCTTTTCCTTCCCCAAATGCCGCATGTTCCTTTCATGATGGGT
The DNA here is from genome assembly GCA_034509955.1 of Urosaurus nigricauda. Taxonomy (NCBI): domain Eukaryota; kingdom Metazoa; phylum Chordata; class Lepidosauria; order Squamata; family Phrynosomatidae; genus Urosaurus; species Urosaurus nigricauda. The sequence continues at coordinate 224,299,376 of JAOEGL010000004.1, read as the reverse complement.
ACACTGGGATGACTTGGACATGAACAGTCCCTTTGAGTGCTGTGGTCCACCAACTGTTGGTGGACTGGAGCCTTTCTCTCCCATAGTGGTCTGATTTACTCCTGTGGGACCATTGACCTGGTAAATCTGAGCATGGGGTAACACCAACCCTAGTGACACCACTGCAGGCATCTTATATTGGGCTGAATAATTTCAATCTTCTTGCACAACTCAATAGGCCAGCCCAAGAAAGAGTAAACTTTTAGAGTTCTTGTTGCAAGCAAGACTCTTGTCACAAAGCAAATAATAAATAATAAATGATTTATTTATATTCTTTTCCCTCAAGGAATCAAAGCAGATTACAAATATCATGAAGACTATCAAGTATTGGGTTCTGGGATCCATCAGTATTATAACTGATTGACCACTGCTTTGAAAAGCATAATAGAACCAACAGTTTTCCTGGATGGTATTGTTGAATAGTTTTAGGCTGGAAGCAAAAGAAGTGGAAAATTCATTGAGATTATGTTTTTGTCATGTAATGCTTTGGGATAAAAGCAGTGACTTCTGAAATGCAAGAAGGTTGATGTGTGGTTATTTTGTAGCCCATGAAGTTTGGGGTGATCACATGGACTACAGTCTTAAACACTAGATGAAGCATGTGGTAGTAAGATGGGGGGGGGGGAGTTTGAAGGATATGGAATTGTTAATGTGGAGGTAGGCAACTTCAAGGGGTCAGGGGGGCTATACAGACCTGGAACCCATCAGGAGCTAGACCACCTCTGTCATTCTTGCTGGCACATTTCTGATTGTGGTATTAAATGAACATTACTTAAATTAAATGTTCATTAAACGAACACTGCTTCAACATGCCCATACACATGTGGGCTTTGTTTGCAATTAGAATGGTATTTTCAGTATGTTTTCAGTAGCATAATTCGTGTTGTAATTTCTTTCTTGATGCCATGGCAAGTTCAGCAATATAGACTTCCCAGATCTCAGGTCAAACTAGAGGAATTTCAAGGAGAGATTGCAGCACTGAAAAGTGTACATGTGTGCAAACACACACTTCATTTGTTAGACTTGGTGTAGATGTGATTGATATTTAATGTATCATGCTTAATTATGCCACCAGCCCTATGTCATTACAAGGGTTTGTCCCTAGGGCCTGGAATAGTCCTAACCTGGTTACCCTGGTGACTGAGGTGGCAAAGATCCTTGAACACTTCAAAAACTGACAAGGCCTGCTCTTCCCCTGTGAAACTGTGACTCAAGTACAATTAAACACTTCAGAGCAGAGGGATCTTTTCCTCCAGTTGAGGGAGATTCTGCCTTAAATAATATCCTTTAAGACAGTAAAAAGAGCTGAAAGGCCCAAGGCCCCAAGAGCAAGAAAAGCCCAGAATAAACCAGTGGTCTTCATAGTGGAAATGGAAGGCAAGCACTCAAAGTCTATTGAAACAGGACATTACTTGCAGGCATGCTTAAGAAGACATTGTGGGCATTCAGGGAAATGTGTATTGCTGTGATGCATACGCTTTCCATGCCACAAAAAGGGGGAAAAAAAAGATAATTTGACAACCAAACCAGTAAATTAAGCTTGTGTTTATCATAGAATTGTAGAATCACAGAATCATAGAATTATAGAGTTGGAAGAGACCACAAGGTCCATCCAATCCAACCCCCTTCCATGAAGGAACTCTCAATCAAAGCATCCCTGACAGATGGCCATCCAGCATCTGTTTAAAGACCTCCAAAGAAGGAAACTCTGAGGGAGTGTGTTCCACTGTTGAACAGCCCTTACTATCAGGAAGTTCCTCCTAATGCTGAGGTGGAATCTCTTTTCCTGTAGCTTGCATCCATTGTCCCGGTCCTGTTCTCTGGAGCAGCAGAAAACAAGCTTGCTCCTTCCCCAATGTGACATCCCTTCAGATATTTAAACAGGCTATCATATCACCTCTTAACCTTCTCTTCTCCAGGCTAAACATCCCCAGCTCCCTAAGTCGCTCCTCATAGGGCATGGCTTCCAGGCCTTTCACCATTTTAGTTGCCCTCCTTTGGACACACTCCAGTTTCTCCACATCTTTTTTGAATTGTGGTGCCCAGAACTGGACACAGTATTCCAGGTGGGGCCTGACCAAAGCAGAATAGAGTGGCACCATTACTTCCCTTGATCTAGACACTATACTTCTTTTGATGCAGCCTAAAATTGCAATGGCCTTTTTAGCTGCTGCATTGCACTGTTGACTCATGTTCAACTTGTGGTCTACTTGGACTCCTAGATCCTTTTCACATGTAGTTTCGTTCAGCCAGGTGTCCCCCATCCTGTATCTGTGCATTTCATTTTTCCGCCCTAAGTACAGAACCTTACATTTCTCCGTGTTGAATTTTGTTAGCTTTGGCCCAGTTTTCTAGTCTATTCAGGTCATTTTGAATTTTGATAATGTCCTCTGGGATATTAGCTACTCCTCCTAATTTGGTGTCATCTGCAAATTTGATAACTAGGCTTTCAATACTGTCATCCAAGTCATTAATAAAGATATTGAATAGCACTGGGCCCAGGACAGAACCCTGTGGCACCCCACTTGTCATTTCCCTTCAGGATGAAAAGGAACCATTGTTGAGCATCCTTTGGGTGCAGCCAGTCAACCAGTTACATATCCATGCAATGGTTACCTTGTCTAGCCCACATTTTACAAGCTTTTTGGCAAGAATGTCATGGGGAACTTTGTCAAAGGCTTTGTCAAAGGCCTTACTGAAATCAAGATATACTATAGCCACATATATATTATAATATATGAACAGTCATTTGCAAAATAATCCATGTTCTGATGAATAATGCACTTGAGGAGGCATCTATTTTAAACTAAACATATGCAGTTTGGACCTAAGAAACAAGGCAAGTTTTGCAGGAAATATATAGGGGCCTTTTTACTTTCAGTCTGCCTGAGGGTCTGGCTAGAGTTATCATCAGTTAGGAAAAACAGAACTCCACAAGAGTGGGGTCAGATGGGGTCAGGGGCACAAATCTCCCCTTCCATTGTGTGAATTCAGAAAGTTTCAGAATTTTTTAAACAAGAATTTCACACTTATGTAAACTGATGTCAAAATAACAAAACAAAACAAAACAAAAAAAGAATTTCACACTTGCAAAATGGTTTTTGTGAAATTGTTCCTATTGTCCAAACAAGTCAAGTAATTTTAGACTTAGAAGGATGAAAGGTGGCTTAGGAGTTCCTGGTGTCTGAGAAATCTCTTTTGTTTGTTTTTTATATCTCCCAGTAAATGTTCATAAGATGAAGTTGGTTAACCCCAACGGAGAAATGTCTGCAGTAAATAAGTGCGTGCTTTCTATCATTCATCTTTGTTCCTAAGGGCCTTGCAGATCTGATGAGCTGTGGGTTTGTCTTTATTTGGTCCCTGCTTGGTTTGAAACAAAACAAGTGAATCTCTTTTTGATTTTCTCTTCTCTCCTCCCTTCTTTTTCTAAACACATTGTCTGAGAGTTTTGCCTCCAGAGTCTGGCATCATGGAAAGAAAAACAGACAAAGCAACTTAACCCAGCTCCCTGTTCCTCTTCTCAGGGACATGTCTTTTTCACTTTTGCTTATCCTAAACTGGCATTTTGTTTTTAGCTTACTCTTTCCTTCTGTTAAACGTTTGGAAAAGCCAGAGAGAGAAATGTGAAATGACTGATTATTTGTGATATATGTAAAAATAAAAAGAAAGCCTCTCTGCATATCAGGCAGAATTCATTCCTAGTAATACCTTTCCAGTGACAACCCCCTTCCTGTGTAATAATATTCCAAAAGAGGAAGGGTATTCTGGAATCTATGTTGTGTTTGTTTATCTTGGGGGGGGGGAGTTTCATTGTCCCAGATTTTTAAATTCTCCAGGGTTTTATTCTTTATCATTGGTAAGCATCCTGTCCTAAATTCAGTATGGTGCTCACAGAAGCACTGCACTTTTCAATCCTGCAGGGTGTTCTCCTGCAACTGTCTCCAGATGCTGGAGGCAAAAATGCTCTGGAGAGTTCTCCAGCCTCCCTCCTGAACAGATGTTAGGGTGATTGGGAGCTGCAGTGGGGAGTAGAGATTGAATCCACCCTAAATTCAACTTTTGCAGAAGCAGAAGTACCATTTGATTATGCTTTTGAGTGGTGATGCTGGTTTGACTTTTTTTAAAAGTCTGTACCTGTTCTTATTATTGTTCTAAACTTGAATGCTATTTTTATGGTTTTGATTTTAGCTCTGTTTAGCTTTGTTATATATAATATAATATAAATTGTTGTTATGTCCCTTCAAGTCATTTCTGATTTATTACAACCATATCATTGCATTTTCTTGGTAAGATTTATTCAGAAGGGATTTGCCATTCCCTTCCTTTTAGGCTGAGAGAGTGTGTATTATCAGAGACCACCCAATGGGTTTCCATGGCTGAGTTGAATTTGAACGCTGGACTCCCAGAGTCTTAGTCTAATACTTAAACTATGACACTATGCTTTCTATTATGGATAATATCCATAATACCATCTTTGCCAATATTTTTAACAATGGTTTTCCTTTTAAAATTGAAGATGATGAAGAACATGCTTTTTCAAAGTCATCAGATAATATTTATTCACACAATAACATGCTGATAAATTTCAAATGCATCTTGCTTCTTCAACTTACCTTTGGCAGGATGGTATTTTGTTGTTGTTGTTCTTGTGTTCTGTGCTATCAGAAATAAATACGCCTGGCAAAGTAGGCGAAGCTTTGAAAAACGAGATATGTTTTAAAAGTTTAGTGAGGACAGCAGGCGTAACATTAAGTTACACACCACTGTGAGGGATTTTGCAGGGTGTGCAATCAGCAGTGAAATTCTGAAAGCTTTTATGGAGTGTGAAGTTTCACAGTTGTTTTGTATGAAAAATCCCCACTGTGCAGAGGTCAAGGAAGGAATTCGTTTTTTGAAATCATAGTGGCTGAGGCACTCCTCCTAATTTTAAAAATACATTGCACTTGGTGCAAGGATTAAAGACATTGGCATAAATCCAATTATTAGTTCCTACTAGAGTAGACCAGAAGGGCAGAAATGGGAGGGGGAGGCAAAATAAGGACATTGTGCCCCCTTAAAATAATAATTTCCCCTCGAAATGAAATTTTCCTTCAGCAACCAGGTAGGGAGAGACAACAGACTTTTGAGCCAGCAGATAAGGAAGTGAGGCTTTGGGGGAGTAGCAGCTCATCTGCTTACTTTTCCCCATCAGCCTTTGCTGAAGTCACTGTGAGCAAAAAAGCAGCCAGGTGGGGAAAGGCAGCAAGCATTTTTAGCCACCAGTGTGCACCCTGAGATGTGCGCAGTTATATCCCATATAACCCATATAGGTATTACAGGGAGGAAGGAGAGAGAAATAACTGCAGAGATGGAGGCAGAAGGAGCCATCATTGTCTGCTGCAATGTATGTACAGTGGTCCCCCAGGTTACGAAAGTAATCTGTTCTGGATTACCTTTCGTAACCCGGAAATGTTTGTAACCCGGGGGACCGCTTTGTTTGTTGCGCCGCGCAGGAAATTTAAAGGGCCGGCGCTTTTTTTCCCGTACCCCGGGTTTTTTTTTGCAAGCCAGGGCCGTTTTTCCGGCCCCGGCTCTTTCGTACCCCGGGGTTTTCGTACCCCGGGGGATTCGTAACCCAGGGGACCACTGTACAATCTTTCTACACCATCAGCAAGCACAAATGGGTAGTTGTCTTGGAAAAGGTCAGTGCACTACAGCTACATGTTGAGACCCTTCAGTGCATCAGAGAACATGAGGACTTCCTGGATGGAACACAGGAAAACTTATCCTACAGAACCAATGAGAAGAAACTGCCAAGGAAAATGGAGAGACCTATCACAGTGAAGAAACACTCTGGAGGGCAGTTATGGACCATGGACTGAAAAGATTCAGAATCTCTCTCACTAAGCAGTCACTTCCTACATCTTTGTGATCAAACAGGTAAGCAGCAACAGGGGGTACTGTATGCCATGGAAGGAGTCAAGAGTCAAGGTAACCCCAATTGCAGCAGAAAGAAAAGAAAGGTGTTGATGGTTGAAGACTCATTGCTTAGGCATAACTAGCCCAAAATCATCAAGAACACAGATCAGTACTCCTTTCTTCTTATTCGTAGGGGCACCAATGACACTGCCAAAACATTTTGAGCAGACCATATCTGACTATGAAGGTTTAGGTAGGAAGCTGACAGGGTTTGAGGCAAAGGATAGCATTGTCAATAATGCCAGTGATGGATAGAGGACTACACAGGTACAAGAATGGGACCAAGGTCTTCACTTCTTAGGGGATTATCACATGGAGGCTAATCATCTCAGAAATGTCACTAAATCATCCGTAAAGCACAAGGGTGTGATTGCTTTCCCCCGTGATATTGAGGAGGGAGTAAGCTTGTTTTCTGCTGCTGCAGAGACTAGAACGCGGAACAATGGATGTAAACTGCAGGAAAAGAGATTCCACCTAAACATTAGGAAGAACTTCCTGACAGTATGGGCTGTTCAACAGTGGAACACACTCCCTCGGAGTGTAGTGGAGTCTCCTTCATTAGAGGTCTTTAAGCAGAGGCTAGATGGCCATCTGTCAGGGATGCTTTGATTGGGAGTTCCTGCATGGCAGAAGGGGGTTGGACTGGATTGCCCTTGTGGTCTCTTCCAACTCTATGATTCTATGGAGGCGTCCCATTATTAAAGTGTTTGCAGAGCAGCCATTTCTCTGCATAACAGAAGTTCCAGTTATGCAGAGAAATGGCTGCTCGCGAATGCAGACTGAAGTCTGAGGATAACCATCACAGAGCACATGGAGGGCCGATTGCTGCAACTGTTGCAAAAAGATTTCATTTTTGTGTATGTTTAAACCCTTAAAGCCAATCCCAAGTCACAGAGATTCTGTGGGAAACCAAATGCTTGATTGCCCCTTGATGGATCTTGGAAAGGTTTCCAAAGTGTGAAGTTTGTTTTGATATCTGGGAGATGAGAGGGGTTTGATTTTGACTGATGATGCTTCATGGACTTTGCAACACCTAGACAAGACCTGGGATCCCCAGGAATGGATGACAGGAAGGGGGTGTTTTAGGAATACACAAGAAGGGGGGTTCTGGTTGTTTTTGATCTGTCAGAACTCATTCTTTGGCTTTCATTTCCCATCTGAAATGCAGAGGGAGGGTGCGTGTGTGGCGATGTGTCTTTGTAGTAAGCTCCTCCTTCCCCACACCTTTCCACAAGTCTGGGTGTATGTGTTATTCACACTACCTGCACTGGTGCCATAGATGCCCTGGCAGACTACATCCACTCATGCTGTTCTCTTAATATTATATATCTGAATTGATAAATATATCAGATACTTATGATTTTGACTGAATGTTCTGAGGAACTTCTTGACAGTAATAGCAGTTCAGCAGTGGCCTCATTCACACTACATAATAAACCGATTTTGAGTTGAATCAATGAAGTGATTTAGTGCCAAATAGATGTTCACACTGGTCAAACCACAATCGAATCTGCCCATTTCAATTTACTCCACTTCACATTCACATTCATCAATAGAATTAAATCAAAATAGAGTTGCATCACAGGGGTGACTGTGCCACAGGGAACTGAATCCAATCAACAGTGTATTCACGCTTGCACTGAACCAATTCATTTAAAAAGATGCCATGGATTTGGAAGAACTGGTTTAAATGGGTTCAGCACCGTGCCCTCCTGGCAAATCACGCCAGAAATTTGGCGCAAGTGTGAACAAGGACCTTTTAAACTGTTTTACGCAGCGTTGAAAACTGGTTTATTATGTAGTGTGAATGAGGCCAATGGAACCAATTATCTAGAGAAGTGGTAGGGGCTCCTTCTTTGGATGTATTCAAAAAGAGGTTGGACAGCTATCTTCTGGGGATGTTTTAGCTGGAGATCCTGCACTGAGCAGGAGGTTGAACTTGGCCCGTGAAGCCCTTTCCAACATTATGATTCTATGAATCCCTGGCAAACATGTTTGCTGGAGGATTCTTGGAGTTTTTGGCCAACAAAATAACCTTAATAAGTCTGAGTTTGACTCAGAACATGTCAGCTTCAAAGGTTTGGAAGCTACATCTCCAAAATTATGACAGAAGTTACATCAGTGCTTAATTTGGACAGTGGGAGCATAATCTTCTCTGGGCGATTTGCCTCTGCATAATTTCTCTAGACAGACTGCATTTCCTCATGTAACAAGACTGTCTTTTCTAAAAATAAAATAGGTGCTTTCTCTGAATGTGACAGACACCAAATTGTATTTGTTGAAATTTCCATATTAAGTCCTCCAAACCCTCAACCACACTGTCTAAAAATTACAGTGATTATAAGACTTGAAACAGAAAAACCTACACAAAACTATTTTCCCCTTTGTTGAGAGATTTTTGTTGACATTGTGGAGTTGTAATTTCACAGTTGCCAATGGCATCAGATCTCTCCATAGGTTCACCTACAGTTCTAAAGATGAGATACAGCATACTAAACAAGTGCCACGTATTAAACCCCAAATTATACCAGGAGTTGCAATTTACCCTACAAGATAAAAGAAAAGAAATGAAATAATTGTTCATAATTTGTTCATAAACTTATGGGACCTGCATTTAAGAACATGTGAAGAGTCCAGTGCAAAGTGCATGGGTCCAGCTAGGCTATCAAAAAATTAACTTATTGCTCTCCAACTCCTAGAATGTGTCAACCAGCATAAACAATGTTTGTGCAGACTGGGATTCTGGGAACTATATAAAATCTAACAGCTAAAAGAAATAATCCCCCCCCCCCCCAGATCCCTGGCTAGCCTCCTGTTCCTGGTGGTAAACAACCAGATATCTCTGGGATGCTCCTTTAGGGTATACAGTTTACCTTATTATGGAATTATGGTGATAATGCCATAGCATTTTCAGATAGGCTCAAACAATCAGGGATGAGACTACACAACAAAGGAGGTTTGGGCAAGGAGATGACGACACCAACATGCACATACCAGACATTACAAAACTCAGCAATGTCTGCTTTTAGTAGCCAACATGGGATGATAAAATCCACATTATGCTATGAGATATTAAAAGGAAACTATGCATGAGAAGAAGTAGACTCAAGTCTACAAAATCTCATAGGTACCAGCTTCTTTCTTTCAGTTAGTCTCAAAGGTGCTACAAGATCCCTTTGCACATAAATGTTTGACTATATAGCTGCGTCTTAGTGAATGTTTACTATGATGAATATGAAAGAAATATGATGTGATGTGTGTGATGCCTTAGAAGCAATGTTAATGAAAAGCAGTGGCAAACCTCCTTAGAACAAACTTGCCAATAAACCCCCATGATAGGTTCACCGTAAGTTGGAAACAACTTGAGGGCACACAACAGTAAACAACAACAAATATGCCTAGACAATGTGAAGTCCATGTTCATCCCCAAGAGGAGTAGTGTGTGCATATGTGTATGTATTATAATGTTTTATGTTAATGAAATAGCCTGAAAGAATAAATAGAGGGCCTGTCATTAAGTGGAATGTTAATACTAAATCTGTTTGTTTAGTGTGTACAGTTGGCCCTCCACATTTGCGGCTTTGACTTTTGTGGGTTTGATTATTTATGATTTTGATTAATATGTTCTCTCTAGGAATCTCTAGGTCCTCCAGTGCAACTTGCCAGACGTTGATCATAGAGTTATGCTGCAGAATCTAGACGTTCCTAGAGAAAACATTTCTCTATGCATTTGTAGGTCCTCCAGCATGATTCTATGACCAACATCTGGCAGATGTTGATCATAGAGTTGCACTGGAGGACCTGGAAATTCTAGAGGGGTGTCCTCTCAGATAAAAAGAACTGTGTTTTTTTATTATGGTTTTTCCAAATTCATGTGGGCCCTTCATCCCTAACCCCAGTGAATGTGGAGAAACCACTGTACTATATATCACAAGTTGGAAGCACAGGTAACAAGAAGTGACAGGAGGGACCTTCAAACAGATATAGGTTACTTAAGAAACCTTCAGTTCTTCAGTCTTCTGGCATTCTGGGAGTCACTGCTGGGAGAGGCCAGAACTCTAAGTCTACAGCAGGCTTGCAGAGAGATTCCAGTTCATTTCCTTTAAGAAGGAGGAGGAGGAGGAGGAGGAGTCTCTTGTCCATGTGCTTGGGTGAGATCTAATCTATACTTACACTTGAGCCATTGCATTCTGGGAGTCACTACTGGGAGAAGCCAGAACTCTAAGTCTACAGCAGGCTTGCAGAGGCGCACACCGTAAAGACTCCTTTTCAACCTGGAAAGAAGTGACCCCACAGGGCTCTGTCCTGGGCCCAGTGCTATTCAACATCTTTATTAATGACTTGGATGACAGTATTGGGGGCATACTTATCAAATTGCGGATGATACTAAACTAAGAGGAGTAGCTAATACCCCAGAGGACAGGATCAAAATTCAAAATGACCTGAATAGACTAGAAATATGGGTCAAAGCTAACAAAATGAAATTCAGCGCAGAGAAATGTAAGGTACTGCACTGGGGGGGGGGGGGAATGAAATGCACAGATATAAAATGGGGGACACCTGACTGAACAAGACCACATGTGAAAGGGATCTAGGAGTCCAAGTAGACCATAAGTTGAACATGAGTCAACAGTGCAACGCAGCAGATAAAAAGGCCAATGTAATTTTAGGCTGCATCAAAAGAAGTATAGTGTCTAGATCAAGGAAGTAATGGTGCCACTCTATTCTGCTTTGGTCAGGCCCCACCTGGAATACTGTGTCCAGTTCTGGGCACCACAATTCAAAAAAGATATGGAGAAACTGGAGTGTGTCCAAAGGAGGGTGACTAAGATGGTGAAGGGTCGGGAAACCATGCCCTATGAGGAGCGACTTAAGGAGCTGGGGATGTTTAGCCTGGAGAAGAGTAGGTTAAGAGGTGATATGATAGCCCTGTTTAAATATTTGAAGGGATGTCATATTGAGGAGGGAGCAAGCTTGTTTTCTGCTTCTCCAGAGACTAGGGTGCCGAACAATGGATGCAAATTGCAGGAGATTCCACCTCAACATTAGGAGGAACTTCCTGACAGTAAGGGCTATTCGACAGTGGAACACACTCCCTCGGAGTGTGGTGGAGTCTCCTTCCTTAGGGGTCTTTAAGCAGAGGCTGGATGGCCATCTGTCAGGGATGCTTTGATTTGGAGTTCCTGCATGGCAGGGGGTTGGATTGGATGGCCCTTGTGGTCTCTTCCAACTCTATGATTCTATGATTCTATTCTATGATTCTTAAGACAAAGGGGTGGGGAGTCACACCTACTAGAAGTTCCCCACAGAATCACAGAATCATAGAACTGCAGGAGTTGGAAGTGATGCTAAGGGTCACCATGTATAACTGCTAGTCAGTGTAGAAAATCCACAACTAAACCATTCCTGCCAAATGACCACTCAATCTCTTTTTAAAAATCTCCAAGAAAGGAGAACTCATCTCCTTGCAAGGCAGACTGCAGATAAGTAAATCTCATTGAGTTCAGTGGCACTTACTTCTCAGTTAATGCATAGCAATTGTACCATAAATCATGTGTGTTTCTACCCAGTGTAACACAGGCTGCAACTGCACTGCAGAAATAGTCTGGCTTGACACCACTAAGGTACCTTACATCACAGACTGTCATGGCTCAATTCTATGGAATTCTGGTAACTGTTGTTTGTTGTGGCACCATAGCTCTCTGACTGAGAAGGCTAAATATCTCATAAAAGTGCAGTTCCCAGAATTCCATAGGATTGAGCCATGACAGTTAACGTGGTATCAGACTGGATCATTTCTTCAGTGTGGATGCAACTTCAATGGGAATTGTTGTTATATTCATTTGTATCCTGCCTTTTCCTCAATAATGGGAGTCAGGGTGGCTTGCAAATTATTAAAACTAGTACAGATCAATAACATTGGTAAAAACACATGCAGAATTATTTAAATCAAATCTATAAAGTTAGAATCATTTAAAATTCATTAAAGGACAGAATATAAAAAAGCCAACAAAGCACACAATTAATAGCCCCTCATGTGAATTCATGAAAGCCTGATGGAATAGGAAAATCTTGACTTGCCAGTTTTAAGAGTGCAAGACGAGCACCATTTTGCTTCTCTACAACAGGAAGTCTGGGAGCAAACACTAAGAAGGCACTCTCCTTTCTTCCCACCAAAGAGCCTGAGAAGCTGGTGGAACAGAGAATAAGGCCTCTTTAAGCTCAAACAGGCTTATACAGGGAAATGTGGATTTTCAAATAAAAGCATCCCCTCCATTTTTCCTCAGATAAGCAATGTATTCATTTTGCCACACAAGCACAACATCTTGGGCTAAAGTCTTCATAAAAGCAAATGGTTTGCAAGCAGAATCCTTCAGTTCTCTGCAAATGGGTTAAGATGTGGGTGTATAATATTATCCCAAATTCTGCTGCCCTAATGGATTCACTCAGATTTTTGTCTGCCTGACCCTGGCACATCTTGGCACTTTATTTTTTTCACTTGAAACCAATTTTGCTTGAAAAGTCCCAGGATTACAAGCATAATTCAGGCTACCCATTTCCTGCCATTCAGACCATTAAGGTCAATATATGATGATGTGCCTCCTATTGATGTCATGATAAGAAATGGCTCGAGTGATGGAGAATTATAGGTTGTATTCAGCCTTACTGATGATTACCTAGAGCAGCTACCAGGAGACAGAGAGTAGGAACAGGATGTATCATAATATCTATTTTTTCCCTCCAAACAGGGCTTGATGCAGAAAGACCCTTTGTGCATGGAGCAGCTTCACATTTTCAAATTTTACAACACTAGCCCAAAAGGAACTAGATTACTGTAGAGGTTTCTCTGGGCCGATTTCATTATGCATTGAAGCAATTTGGAAAGATATATTTGTTGCTGCCTCAGGGGTCCTCTAGGTCTGAAGGCACAGCGTATGAAACAGAAAGTAAACATTACAATTAATTTGCTCAGGAGACATGGTTAGACATACAGACTGCTGACAATAACACTCTTGCCAAGTGTTTACAGAATGACAGATTGTAACTGTAGAACAGCAGTGGGAATCTCATAGGAGTTTATCACATGGGGGGAATTTCCCATAGTTTCCCCCCCCCCCCCCGCGGACTGTTTTGTGGTCCTCCAAGGCCCCCCCAAACACAAGAAATGGTCATCTATATATTTTTTTTCAAAATGAGAGTGAATTTTGCCTCTAGTGGGCATGGTCTTCTTCTTTTGAAAGGGCCTCCCCTTACCTTATTTTAGCAATCTGTTTTAAACTAAAAGAGGTTTCACTTTCAGGGGCTAATGCATCCCCCTAGAGCAATGATTCCTAAACTTTAGTCTTCCAGGCTTTTTGGACTTCAATTCCTAGAAGCTCCAGCCAACTTGACCAACATTCAGGATTTCTGGGAGGTGAAGTCCAAAACATCTGGAGGACCAAATTGTGGTAACCACTGCCCTAGAGGATCCTCAGGCTGAAAAAAGGATCTTGGACTCCAAGATCTTCATCGCCCAGGCTCTTGAATTTGGGCCAATACAGGTTTGCTACATAAAATGGGAATGAAGCTGAAAGGAGTTGGGAAACTCTGTGTGTTTTTGATGTATCTCTGGACTCAATAGTCAGAAAGGATTCATAGGACCCCACAGCAGAGGTGTTTTGTGCACCAATGGGTCACCTCATTCAGACACCAAGTGAAAGCATTCTGCCTCAACTATAGCTTGTGAATCAGCCTTAAGAGCACATTCTAATCATCCAGTATTGCTCAATGGGTGGCAAAAAATGTGAGCATTACTCTCCACAAAGTCAGGTGAATGCGACGGTCAGGAGTGCCTGTTATCAACTTCAGCTGATATGCCAGCTGCGCCCTTTCCTGGAGATGAAGGATCTGGAAACTGTGGTACATGCTTTGGTCACCTCACGTTTAGATTACTGCAATACGCTCTACATGGGGCTGCCCTTGTGCTTAATCCGGAAACTTCAGCTGGTTCAAAATATGGCAGCCAGACTAATCACTGGGGCATCTAGGAAAGAGCATATAACACCAGTGTTTAAGTCTCTCCACTGGCTGCTGATCAGTTTCCGGGCACAGTACAAGGTGCTGGTTTTGACCTTTAAAGCCCTCCATGTCTTGGGTCCATCCTACCTTAGGGACCGCCTCTTCCCATATGAACCCCCTCGTATACTCTGGTCCTCTGGGAGGAACCTCTTACAACCTAAGAAAACAAGGTTGGCACAGACCTCCCAGAGGGCCTTTTCTGTTGTCGTTCCCAGGCTATGGAATGGCCTGCCAGATGAGATGCGCCTTATTACAACCCTGGACGGCTTCAAGAAGGCCGTCAAGATGCATCTCTTCCGGCAGGCCTTCCCAGGCAATGATTAACCTTTCTGCCAACTACTGTCCCTCTTGCCTCTTCTATTGTGATATCTGATATTGTCGAGGCCGCCCATCATTTTTAATTAGAGCTTTCCATTGTTTAAATGTTTTAATTGTAATGGCTCTGTTTTAGTATTTTAAAATCTTATCGCAGTTTAATTTATTTTTAAGGGGTGGGAGGGAAAATTGAATGGTTATATCTTAATTGTAATTGCTTTTAAATGTTGTACCCTGCCCCGATTGCTTACCTAGAGGGGCGGGATATAAATAAATATTTATTATTATTATTATTATTATTATTATTATTTTCCTTAGTCCTCAAATTTGAGCATTTTTGAGATTGAGACATTGAAAATAATTCACACCTAGAACTCTTCTATTAAAGTTCAGAGACATAGACAAGGTAGTCTGGAAAATCAAGATCAGTAGGGATCTTGTATTAATTTTGAAACTGTGTAGAAGAGACTGTAGCGTAAGCTTTTGTAAACTTGGTTTGTTTGCATCTGAGGACATAGACCAAGTCTGTGAAAGCTTAAGCTATAAATTCTTCTACATAGTTAGTCTCAAAGTTGCTACAAGATCCCTTTGGATTCTTCTATCTGCTCTGTTTGCATTCCACTGGTCATTTTGCCAGCCCTTTTTCTTTGGATACCTAAATTGGATTTCTAAATGCTCAGTTTCACAAGTGAACAAAAATTTCATGGGGAGTGGGGAGAATTCTTTTTGGACTTCATCCTCCCTTGTTATGTTATCCCATCCAAAACCAGTTACAACTGGTATACAAGCTAAAGCTGATGAAAAGTACTCCTAGCTATGAAAGTCACATAGACCTCCAGTGACAGTGATAGATCTTGGAGCATTCCATTCTATGCACTTCTTCAAAGGGAAAGCAATTCCATAATGAACAGGTAGTCTATGTATCTCTCAGTAGTTGCTCACAAGGCATCCATCTTACTAGACTTCAGCCTCATTTTGTTGATCCAGTTCTAATCCACCACT
Source organism: Urosaurus nigricauda (assembly GCA_034509955.1). Classification (NCBI taxonomy): domain Eukaryota; kingdom Metazoa; phylum Chordata; class Lepidosauria; order Squamata; family Phrynosomatidae; genus Urosaurus; species Urosaurus nigricauda. Next base: position 224,284,004 of record JAOEGL010000004.1, on the reverse strand, counting down.
GCTTTCAGGCATTGATCCAGAAGCTGTTTGTCTGCTACCTGATTCCAATGTGGCAGAGAAGCAGAGTTGGGTACCATCGGCATACTGATGACACTTGTTCCATGTCTCCCACTGGCCATTTCAAAAGGCTTCATATTGATTGGGATGGGTGGGTGGGTAAACTGTAAGTTACAAAGTTGTTTTGTCACTCTGGAGGGCTCCCCCCCAACATGGTTCTCTTTTGAAATGTATGCTTGTCCAAATTTAAGATGCAGTTCTTCAGCCACACAATGCACACAAAAATGCTGTTATAACTGCAGTGTCAATGAAAATGAATATATTAATCATAATATTATAAAGAAATTCATTCCATTAGGATTAGGAGTAAAATGTGTATTTTGTTGTTAACTGCCTTTAAGTCGATCTTGACCCGTGGTGACCCTGCTGATGAGACATCTCCAAGCCCCACTATCCTCCACTGCTCTGCTCAACTTCTGCAATCTCATACTCGTAATCTCTTTAATAGAGTCCATCCATCTTGCATGTGGCCTTCCCTTCTATTAGGCAAAATTATGCATAAAATGCATATACAGTATTAGGGAAATCATATATAAATATGTACAAATTACATTGCTATGTATTTTTCTATTTCAGACTGATGAGGAAATGCGATAAATTAACCCAAAAGACTGGACAAATGAGTAACTAAAATGGACCAATTCATCCATCTCTACCTCCTCTATGTTAAATCTGCTTTTTAAAAAAAGGGCTTTGCTTATGCATGCAATATACATTGCCCAGAATTTGCCAAACCGTGCTTTCTGAAAATCCTTTTCCCATTCCCTTCCCCTCCTGGGATTTTCACAGACCACTTCTTCATAAACAAGATGCCAACACTTTAAGAAAGTGAGGAGGAGGAGGGGGAAAAACCCCCAGAAGCATTGGAAGAACTTCAGTCCATTACTGCCAATCCCCATCCCACACATCCCATGTAAATACCAGAAGGGAAGTGAGTCAGAGTTGGATCTTTTCTGATGTGGATGAGATGTTTTGACAGAGATATGTCTGTGGGTTGACTGGGACAGAGACTCACTCCAGTCTTGCTGGTCATGGGAAACAACAGATCAGTATATGTTATCAGACTCGGCCTTGGGCCAGTCCAGCTGAGATCAAGCAGGAAGTGATGTGGTGACGTCCTGGGAAGTTCTGAACTCTGAGTTCTTTTGAGTACAGTATAATATTTGTACCCTGAGGAATGAGGCTCAATGTGTTTACTGTTTTTCCTCACTGAGTTTCCAGGCTACTCGTGAATTGACTGCTTGATAGATAGATGCTGGAGAAGGGGGAAAAACAGACAGTGTAATTGCCTTGAAGAGGTTGCATTGTGTTTTTGCTGGATTAATGCTAAAGCCTCAACAGTAAGCTGTCTTTGGAATGCACCAGTGTAATTAGATGTTGAAAGACACATAAATGCACCAGCACGGGCAACAAACTGAATGCAAACACTGGTCAGTGGGCAATAATGTCCCAGGATGGTGCCCCATGTTTGCTCAAAGAAAGGAAAACATCACTGCTTTAAGTTGCCTCTTAGCATATCCCCATTTCAGATCAATTGCAATAGGATCAGATACAAAAGATTAATAGGCATCTGACAGATCTTGTTGGAAAATGTGTTTATTTTGTCAGGTTTCACAAGTGGTAGCTATTTCTCCATTCAAGCTGAATGATAGTATTCACCCTCCATATTTACTCATCCCGACAGCTAGCAAGATAAACATGTCAGTATATGATTGGCCAAATACTTTCCCATGGAATCTAGAGAGAAGATGCCAGCAGCGCTTGCTTTGAAAAGAAAGACCAGTGCTTTGGAAACAATACAGGGCCTGAAGCTGTGAAGCAAACATTTCAGGGATAGAAGCCAAGAGTTTGGATTTAGCGGCACAATACAGCTCCCATGATATCTTCTCATCAGTCATGTTGGTGGGGGCTTATGGGAGTTGACACCCATAGCAGCTGGAAGGCCAAGGGTTCTCTGTATTAAAGACCAAGCCTATGCTGCTTCAATAGGAATATCCTGGGGCCTAAAACTATGGCCATAGCCACTCAGATGGGAAAACGTGGCCTACTATTTGGGCTTCCATAACCTCAGAGATGACAAACAGTCCACACAACTGGTCCCTGCAATGGATTGATCCTAAGCAGCGCTGTGTGTACACGTTGTGCGAATGTGTGCTTGTATGATCAGTTTGCACTTCTGCAAAAGGAATGGCACCAGAGAAACCATGCAAACCTGAAAGTGAATATACTGTGTAAAAAAGTAAATTGTAGTATAGTTGGCACCATTTTAGAAGGTGGGGAAAGAACAGAGGAAGTTAACAATATGATAGGAAAAGCCCCAAAGTGGCAATAGAAGTATCACATCCTGTGACTCCTTAAACAGTTCAGTCTTTCTCCACCTTGTTTGCTTCCTCCTGTTGAGCCCTTGAGCTGCCTGCAGTTTGAGAAACTGTGAGAAAGGGAGGAGGAATGGGAGAAGGGGTCCATGTGGATACCTTGGAGAGTCTACAGCAGCTGTTGAGAGTCAGTAGCAGAACACAGCAATAAAAATGAAAACCCATTACTTTTGCAAGACAATACTGTCATCCTACAATATCACCTTTTCACACCTCCTGGGTAAAAAGGGCCAGATCCTGAGATCTAGAAACTTTGGTAGCAATGGATACCCACTTAGCATCTATTGAAGGTGAGTTTTTAGCCTTTATCTCTGTTGTCCTTTCAGAGATATGTACTAAGCTGAGCCAGGAGATTTTGTCATTTTAAGGGCCCTTTCACACTTCAAAATTATAGCACTATAATTCCACTTCAAGTGACATGGGGGTATCCTAAGAAATCTTGAGTGTTGTAGTTTAGTGAGGCACAAGAGTTGCTCTCTGCAGTGGCATCACTAACTATGGTGTCACCCAGTGAGGAGAGGGTTCTCATGCACTCCTCCTTTTCCCTTGTCCCTGGGCTTTCTCTCCTGGGAAGAAGCCCAAGGATGGAGCAGCCAGGAAAGACACACATGTAGCCTCCTGCACTGAAGGAGGGCCCAACTGGGTATCATTCCTAGCCACTGCATCACCTGCATTTCCCCAATGGTGCCACTGGCTCTCTGGCTGAGTGATTTGGCAGGCTATAAATAAATAATTTATTATAATTGGGTTGGGAAGGGATCAGTTTGTATTTTATTGTATTTTAACGCATTTTTATTGTTGTAACCTGCCCAGATTCCTAGTGATTGGGCAGGCTATAAATAAATCATTTATTATTATTATTATTATTATTATTATTTTATTAAATACTTCTCCCTAAACTGCAAACCCCAGGATTCCATAAGATGTTGCTATTACTCTTAAAGTGGAATAATAGTTCTATAATTGTGTAGTGTAAAGAGCTGAATCTGCAAACTATGGCCTTGTATGCACAGCCCAAAATATCAATGTTCCCTCTCTGTTTGGCAGCACCCTGTTCGGCCAATGCACAGCCCAAACCATGTTTCAGGTACAAATAGTCTGGAGGATTGTTACATTGTATTTTGAGAGAGGGGTGTGGTGGGGAGGAATGTGGGTGGAATGGAATTGCTTGTCCTCCTGGTTTCACTAATGGAAGCAATGGCATCAGTAGAACAACTCTGGCCATTGTGTTGGACACACTGGCTCTAGGTCATTGTAACAAGTTTTTGTCCTTTTGAAAGAGACAGCCAATTTATGATTGAATCCACTGTCTCAAAACTGCAGGACACAAAATCTCACCTTGGGGAGATAAGTATGTTGATTCTTACTTTCCTGCAGTCCTGACAGAGAATGATTCCAGAAAACACATTTGAGAAAACAATCACAGAAGGTGACAGTTAATTTTAAAGGTGTAGCATGAGTTTCATCTCTTAAGTGCAAATACTGACAATTTCCTGTTGTCAGGTTCTGATGGAATCTGATTTCAGTGACACGATACAATTAAAACCATTTATCAAATCTAGAGCTGGGAGTTGACATGTGCACAAAGGTGGATGAGTGATTGCAAGTTATTGTAAAAATCATTGCATACTGCTTCAAACTTTTCAGTGTTAATTTCCAACTCTGCAAAAAGATGCCACTGATATTAACTTTGGTTGGATGTGAAAGAAAAAGTGAGATGTGTGTGATAAGAATAGGATATAGCAGCAAAATCTCAAAATACCTGTAATTACCAAGGACTCTGGAAGTGATGGTTTTTAACCTAAGGAAAAAGCAAATGTTGTTGGTTGTAGATCTGTCCAAATTTCTGACTGTTGAGTAAGGCTGTGAAATATTAACACAATTTAAAACAATACAGCATAGAGTTGCCAGACCACAACTATCATATCATTATGTCTTCATAATCCTTCCAAGTAATGAGGGGTGGTGGTGGTGGTGGTGGTAGCAGGATACTACTTACAAACAGTGACAATACTTGTCAAGCAGTACTTCCAGGCTCTGTGAACTTTTTCTGCTAATTCATGTATACAACGTTTCATGTCTAAAACAAAAAGGATTTGTTAGACAAACCACTTAGTGGTTTGAGTGCTGGACTACAAGTCCCCCACTGGCCCATGTAAACCTGCTGGGCCCAGTCATGCTCTGTCAGCCTCAAAGGATGGCAATGACAACCCCATTCTGAAAAATAATCTTGGCAAGAAAACCCCATGGGTTGCCCGAAGCTGGAAATGGCTTGAAGGCACTCAACAACAAAAATCAAAAGCATAAAACAATCTAAAGAAAACTTGTCAAGTTCCCAGAGGCTGAAACATGAAAAAGTCTTGGGGCATCCTAAATCCTAACAAGTATTTATGGCCTGTGCATTAATACACCAGAGCTGGTTTCATAAGATGCATGAAAGATCAGCTTCTGTTGTCAAGCATATGTACACATCAAGTGTACCTTCTGACTGAGCACACAAGGATCTTAATGGAATTGGTCTGTGTTGGTCTTTCAGGTATCATTAGTCTTTTCCTTGTTTTCTCTGAAAAAGATTAACACACCTCTGCCTCCCAAGACTATTTACAAATTGAAAGTTCTTTCCTGCACCATGATAGCATGAGCATTCATAAAAGCTTAAACATACACACAAGCACACAGAGAACAAATATTTCTTTTCATCGGTGGCAATGCCATTCTATCTTACAAACCTCCCCCCTCCCACATAGCTTTATTTTTTAAGCTCTCTAAAGGATGCATGTCTTCTCAGCACTAAGAACACATTTCCCATGCCTTTGTGTGTTAATGTAAAGCGTATCACTATTTCTCTCAGAAAGCCTGCCCCTCATTGTGGCAGGGGCACCGAAGCTTCATTGTACTTATAGGTGTATAACGGAAACCATTTTAACATTGTGGTCGTTTCATGCCCTTTGCTTTTATGTATCATGTACACACCGTAAGCTACCTGGAGCTGGGCTCCAGGTAACAGGGTTGCAGAAGCAACAAGGGGGAAAATTGAGAGAAAAGACTGAACTGGAGGACAACTGCCAAAGGCTTCTGTTCTGGACAATTCTCCCCCCCCCCCCGGCAAGCTTGTCCTAGCTTTGTTGGTACACAGTTATGTGTTTGTGGAAAAATACAAGTGAGAGACTTAGCTCTCATTGTTTTAGTAGATCTATTGAATCAATAGAGAGCCAGCATGGTGTAATGGTTTGAGTGTTGGACTAGAAATCCCCACTCTGCCATTAAAACCCCTTGAGCATGTATACCCTCCAACATTTCACAGATGAAAATGGAGTCACATATATAGCCAACAACATTAGGGTGCAGTCAAAGTGGCAAAAATTATTAATGAGGAAGAACACACAAGCCAGGAGACACTGCAGCAGTTTGCTTTCGCCTGCATCTACTGGAAAGGTCAAGAGTCTGCTCTCTGTTTCTTTTCCCCATTGAATTAATGGAGTGCAAACTACCTTTGCATTTTGAATTCAGTTTGAAACTTTAATTCCTTTTAAACTTGTGTATACTGTGATCTTTAATCATTTTTTACCTTTTGTAATTTGCTTTAACTCCCAAACTGGGAGGTGGGTGGGTGGGTGATCAAATAAATAAATAAAGATGATGATGATGATTATGATGATGATGTAGAGCGCATTACAGAAGTCTAAGAGAGAGATTATCAGTGCATGTACTACTGCTTCAAGGTCCTTTCTGTCCGGGTACGGACGCAGCTGGTGTATCAACCGAAGTTGATACCAAGCACTCCTGGCAGTTGCCTCCACCTGAGATGTCAGTTGTAGACACGAGTGCAGGAGCACACCCAGACTGCGAACCTCGTCCTTTAGGAGAAGTGTGACCCCGTCCAGGATTTGTTGATAAATCTCCATCCCTGGGCTAGGAGAACCTATTGCGAGTACCTCTGTTTTCTCTGGATTCAATCTGAGCTTGTTTTCCCTCATCCAGCCCTTTACTGACTCAAGGCAAGCATTCAGAGGAGAGATGTCATCCAGTAACTGCAACAGTCAGGGACATAGAGAAGTATATTTGGGTGTCATCAGCATACTGATATTACCGTGCCCCATGTCCCTGGATGATCTTTCCAAGCTGCTTTGTGCAAATGTTAAATAGCATGGGAGACAGAATTGCTCCTTGGGGGGTCACCAGATGTCAGCTCCCTTTTACGAGAGCAGCTGTCTCCCAGCTTCACCATCTGGAATCTACCTGAGAGGTAAGAACGGAACAACTGGAGTACAGTGCCTCCAATACCCCTCCCTGAGGGATGCATTGATGACAAGTTGAAGTAGTGTTACCACAGCATCCCCTCCCTGAGCAGTCAGCCAAGATGCTCAGGGATTGAGAGGGCACATCGTCCTCCTAACACATCCAAGAAGCTTGTCTGTTTCCTCGGTACTCACCAGCTCAAAGTGATCTAGCCTAAGCATGTTCCTGGAATCACTGAACACCTCTTACAGTTTCTGTTCTAATGCTGGCATCGAGATGAGCCTTTATCTGAAAGATTTTATTGGCAAAAAAGTCATTAAAAGCATCACAGCACATATCAATGGTTTCTAATAGTGGATTCAGGGTGGGAGGAGGATGGATTAGCTCTTTAACCACACTGAAAAGCTCTGCTGGACATGCAGCATAGAATGAGTTCTTTGCCACATCTATTGCTACTGCGTAGGAACGAAGAATGTCGCTAAGGAGTGTCTTATCAGATAAATGTCAGTATCTTTGCCAGTAGCGCTCTAGGTGTCTCGCAGCTCATTTCATCCTATGGAGATCTTGAGCATACCATAGTTTCTTATTGGGAGTAAGCTGGAGAGGACGCTCGGGAGCGATGCTGTTTATAGCCCTTGTAAGGTCGTTGTTCCAGGTATCGACCAGGGCATCAACAGAATCACTGTGAGACCCAACCATATAACCCTCTAGGGTTTCCTGGAACCTTTTGGGTTCCATCAGCCTTCAAGGGTGGACCATTTTAATAGGTCCTCCACCCCCAAGGAGGGAGTAAGTAGGAGCCTTTAACTCCACCTTGACCAAGAAATGGACTGTCCATGACAGGGTAGTGGTGGTAGTAACGTCTGCCCACAGATTTTCCTGATCCATGCAAAAACCCACATCAAGTATATTACCCACACAATGTGTCGGCCCTGAGACTAATTGGGACAGGCCCATGGTCGCCAGGGAATCCATGAACTCCCAAGCTGCACCTTTCAGATCTAGTGAGCTGGACTCAAAGGGGATGTGGAGGTCTCCCAGGACAAGAAGCTTGGGAGACTCCAACACCAGTTCCCAGACCAGCTGTGTCAGCTCGGCTAGGGAGTCTGTTAGGCAACGGGGTGGACAGTAAACTAACAGAATCCTCAGACTGTCTCTAGCCTACAGGGTTAGGTAAATACACTCAATGTGAGCAGTTCCACGGATAGTTCTCCTGGTCAAAATAATAGAATTCTTATGGGTCAAAGCAACTCCTCCCCCTCGCCCCCCTTCCTCAACCTGCTCCTGAATGGCATACCTGACTGGAAGGGCCTTTGCCCAAGTCACGCTGCTGTCCTCGCTCAGCCAGGTTTCTGTAATACAGGCCAGGTCAGCATTCTCATCTTCCAATAGATTGTAAATTATTTGAGATTTGTTTTTCACTGACTTGGCATTTAGAAGGAGCAAGGTGAGGGTCTGTGGTATGGTTGGGGTGACCCTTGATTCTTGAGGGCTAACAGAGAGTGTGGAGGACGGGATAGATTTCAAGCATCGATCTCGTTTTCCCTTGATTTTCTTCACTACTCTGTTAACACTATATCTCCCTTTGTCCCACATCACTCCTATAGGTTCTCCACCGCTGTGGTTAAAGCCATATAGTCCTGTTTGCTCACAACATTATTCCCTTTTGCACATATGTCACCTGCCATAGTTTCTTTAATGATAGTACTATTAGCTTTCATAAAAATGATTAGTCCACAACTAATCCCCGGCCTGGCCCCCAATAGGGGATGGCATCCGCCAGGCCACAGAAGTGCAGAGCAATCAACTTGCTTAGTCAATGGTTGGATGTTCTATGTAACATGGGGGGAGTAAATTTGTACAGACACTTAATGATTTATAATAAAACACCCATCAGCTATAGCTAAATATCTATTCCCTAACATCCCATCCCTAACAATCTTCAGCTGCTCGGCAGCGATGTTCTTGGCGCTAGCACTTGGGTCCCTGGTATCCAGTGGGCTGGCTTTGTAAGAGGCGCCGTTCCCACCAATGCCCCACCCCCCAAAGTCCTCAGCTGCGCGACTGGTGATGTTCCCAGAGCTGGCCGTTGTGTCCCTGGGGTCTGGCAGGCAGGCTTTGTAAGGGGCACCACTCCCACCGATGCCCCACCCCCAAAAGTCCTCACCTGCACGGCTGGTGGTGTTCTCGGCGCTGGCCCTTGGGTCCCTGGAGTCCAGCAGGCCAGCTTTGTAAGGGCAGTGCTCCCACCGACGCCCTGTCCCCAAAAGTCATGGCTGGTGGTGCTCCCAGCACTGGTGCTTGTGTGGCTGGGTTTCAAGGCAGATGGTCTTAAGGAGAGGATGCAGGGCTTATAAGACCTGGCCCTATGCTTCGTAGAAGCCTCAACACTGCTCAGCTGGGCTCTGGGTGGAAAAGAGCTGGGAGGCTCCCTCCTTGCAGGCTTGCAGGCAGAGGCAGAGATGCATCTCTTTAACAAGTGAACTTCTTAATTTCTTCAGAAACTTCCTAACGAGTTATTCAAGATTTTTTCCTTTCCCAGACTTTTCCGTTTATGTGTTCCATTTATTGCTTGAGTCACGACTCTTTTGAGTCTCAGTGATTACAGTGAGCATCCTCTGAGCATTACCTAAGTTTGGATCCAACCCACTGTGAAGGAAAAATGAAAGGCAAGATATAATTTTTGCCAAAGCTTTGAAGAGACACTTATTGCACTACAATCCCCAGAATTCCCCATGGCTAGGGAATTCTGGAAATTTTGTGTGTGTGTGTGTCTTCACAGTGCCTGTCAACTTATGGTGACCCCATGAATTTCATGGGTTTTCTTAGGCAAGGAATACTCATATGTTTTTGCCAGTTCCTTCTTCTGAAATATAGCCTACAGCATTAGGTATTCATTGGAAGTCTCCTATACAAGTACAAACCAGGGCTGACCCTGCTTAGCTTCCAAGATCAGATAGGATCTGGTGCCTTTGGGGCATCTAGATTGTGGTACAAAAATAATGTCCCCATGCTCTCAGGCTTTGACTTCAGAAATCACTTTGCTAAATAAATGAGGAAGGCACAAAGGAAGACATAAGAAAACAAGCCCATTCACTGAAGCCCTGAATTAACATAGTAAAACCTCACTACAATTGAAGACTTAAAGACCTGCTGTTTACTTTATTTTTTTTTATTAGAGGCATCATGCCCATGAACATTTTAGAATGTCTTGAATAATAAAATATTTTCTGATTAACATTGCAGAACTGAATAAATTGAGTCAAATAATCTAATCTGTGGTAGGCTGTGCAATTGACAGGGAACTTTGCAATTTACGAGGAGTGGGATGCCATAATTTAATTTAAAAATGAGCCTATGTAAAGAAGGGTGAAATGAAGTTCAGAAATGTTAAAAGTAGCCTGACTAAACTGAAATGGGTTGAGGCTTGAGAGATTAAGGTTTCAGTCATCACTGAGCCATGACATATCCCCTCGCAGCCTACCTCATGGGATTGTTGTGAGAATAAAGTGGGAGGAATCATTTGAGCACCAGTTTGGTTTCACGGTTTGAGTGTTGGACTATGACTTTGGAGGCCAGAGTTGAAATCCCCGCTTGGCCATCAAATCCCACTGGCTGACCTTGGAAAAGTCACACTTTCTCAGAGGATGGCAAGGGCAAACCCCCTGTGAAGAAACATGCCAAGAAAACCCCATGATAGGTTCGCCGTAGGGTCGCCATAAGCCAGAGACATCGTGAAGGCACAACAGCAACCAAAAAAAGAAAGTCAGCACCCACCTCAATTACAAGATCTCAAATAACGAAGCAACAATAACAGGTGAATCGTTTAACCTATCTTGGGTTCATGGAAGAAAATAGTAGAACCATAGAATTATAGAGTGGGAAGAGATCTCAAGGGCTATCTAGTTTAACTCCCTGCCATGCAGAAACTCACAATCAAAGCAACCCCAAGAGATGGCCATCCAGCCTCTGTTTAAAGACCTCCAAAGAAGGAGACTTCACCACACTCTGATTGAATGTGTTCCACTGTTGAACAACTCTTACTGTCAGGAAGTTCTTGGTATCAAGGTATACTGATACAAGAACAACAATATAGTTGATGTTGGAATTTGAAGTGTTTGTGTAATCTGAACAGAAACTGTGCAAAGAGAAATCAACAGAGTTGAGAGTGATTTGATTCATATTTTAATGTGAAGCAATAAAACCCACATTTTCTCAACTAATATACAAACCAGAAAAGAATTATCCTTCTCTAGGTTATACAATGCAAAAAAGGTGTGTGCAAATATGTGTGCGTTGATAGAAACTGTATATTAAAATGCCTACTTTAGGGGGATGTATACTCAAGGAAAGTGCTTGCATACAACATGTGTTCACACATTCATAAAACTTTTTTCCCCCCAAAATCACCACCTGATAAAGAAATGGGATGAGATGTGTTTGGGAAATTGTAGAAAGCGAGAGAGAATAATGTATTCTTCCCTGCTTTAAAAGAAATACTTAATAAGTTAATAGTCTAGTTCAGTTTGCAGGGATGATGGAATTTACTTGCTGTTGAGATTTTTAAAAACTGTTAATACAAGTTGAGTTTGCCTTATCTGAAATTCTGAAATATTCCAAAAATCAAAACTTTTTAAATGGGTGGCTGGGATAGTGACTCCTTTACTTTCTGATAGTTCAATGTGCACAAATGAGCAAAATTATTTAAAAACACTGTATGAAATTACATTCAGGCTGTCTGTATAAGGCATATATGAGTCAAATTAATTTTATGTTTAGACCTGGGCCCCACCTCCAAGATAACTCATTATGTACACTTCTGCAAAGACAGGTATTCCAAAATATTTCTTTTTTAAATCTAAAATCTAAAACATCTCTGGCCCCAAGCATTTCAGATAAGGAAACTCAATCTGTATGGGAATCAAGACTCTCTCCCCCATCCCAAACTACAGTATATGAGAAGCATGTATTTAAAGAACGACTGCAAATCTTCATGTCCTCAGCAAGATGGGTATCATGGTTTTATTGTGGTTTTAATGTTTGTAATTTTATATTGTTTTTATGTGATGTTTTAATTGTTTTATTACATAAGTTTTATAGAGTTTTTATTTGTGAGCCGCCTTGGGTCCCTTTCTAGGAGAAAGGCAGCATAAAAATAAATAAATAAGGTAGGGTGACTTGAAGGTAATATTTTCAGATATTGGAGACCATCACATGGGGGAAAACTGGTGGATTAAAAAAGCATTTTCCCAGGAAAGTTGCATGATTGCTGCAAAGACTTTCACACAAATCACAATCTGAGAGAACTTATCCTGGGAAGAACCAGGAATGCTCTAGCAACAAACCATTCATGGGATTTCCCATGAATGGTTTGTTGCTGGAGCACACCTGGTTCTTCCCAGGATAAGTCCTCTTTTGCGACATTATCTAAAAAATCTTCACTGTGATCACATGACTTTCCCAGGAAAACACCCTTTTAATCCCCCAATTGTCCCTGTGTGATAGTCTCCATCATTCTGGGGGAAAAAAAATAAACTGTATTGAACTGGTGGTTTTGCTCCCCCATCTTAAATTTTCCTCAAAACCCCCACCACAATAAACTTTTTGACTATATCCTGTTCAAAGAGGCAATCAAAAGTTACATGGCATCACTTCCAGTTGCTGCTTCAGCTGACACAGGGAGGAAAAAGACGTTATTTGGCCAAGCACTTGGATGGGTGTGGCCTGTGATGGGTTGGTCCACACTCCCCCCACAGTTCCCCATTCCTACTTTGGAAGTAAAAAATGCTGAATTATTTGACTTCTCCTCTTTCTCCTCCTTGTATTTTGTTTTTGATTTCAGAGAAAATATTGGATTTGGGCTAGAATGTAACTGATGGTCAGATTACCTGGATCCTGTGTTCTTATTCTGATTGTAAAAGATTTATACTCCAAGGTCACCATCTATTGTTGAATCATTAGAAGATCTCATTATTCTAGCTGTGCATGAATATGTATACTACAGATGTCAGATTCAAGATAGGAAATGTTATGTTAACTGCTCTCTAGCTGATTTCAACTTATGGTGACCCTGTGGATGAGACACCTCCAAGACCCCCTGTTCTCCATCTCCCTGATCAGGTCCTGCAAGCTCAGGCCCATGTCCTCCCTGATCAACCAGCTAGAATGTGTTCTTCCTGTCTTTCTACTGCCCTCTAACTTTCCCAGCATTATTATCTTTTCTAGTGATTCATGCTTCCTCACAGTGTGGCCGAAGTATGACAGCTTCAGTTTAGCCATCCTTGCTCTGTTCTACAACACATTTGTTTGTCTTCTTGGCCATTCAAGGTATCTTCAGCATTCTTTTCCAGCAGCACATCTCAAATGAGTTTATTTTCTTTCTATTGGCTTTTTTCACTGTACAGCTCTCACATCCATACATGGTGATGGAGGATGGCCTGAATTATCCTCACTTTAGTGTTCAGAGTTATGCTTTTACACTTTATGATCTTGTCCAGCTCTTTCATAGGTGCCCTTCTGAAATCCAGTCTTATTATTTCTTGACTGCAGTCATCTTTCTTTGAGTTAGAGACTATATTGTTTAGGGAAGCGTTCCCATGATTGTGCCGTCTGCCCCAGGATTCCTAGTTTTAATTATGTATTAAGAAGCTGAGCCCTCCCTCCAGTCCATCTGCCTTGTTCCAGGCCCCAGAGGGAGAGAAGAACCACTGGACCTCATCCCCTTCCCCACCACCTTTCCCTTCTCTTTTTTGTGTTGTCTCTCTTAGATTGTAAGCCTGAGGGCAGGGAACCGTCTAATTATAAGATTGTATATACAGCACTGTGTAAATTTACAGCACTATATAAATAAAGGATCATCATCATCATCATCTTTCTGATCGATATTTGATCCAAGATATGGGACTATTTCAATATTCTCATTATCTAGGGTGATTTCTTGTAGATCTTCTATGGCCATTATTTTTGTTTTCTTAATGTTCAACAGTAAGCCTTTACTGGCACTTTCCTCCTTGACCTTCTTCAGTAATTGCTCCAGGTCTTTGTTGGTTCTGCTGGTGTTGTATCATCTGCATATCTTAGGTTATTAACGTTGCTTCCTACACAGTCTTCACTCCTCCTTCCTTTGAGTCTATGCCTGCTCTGTGTATGATATTTTCTGCATACAAGCAGAATAAACAGGATGATCATATGCAGCCCTTTGCAGCTGGGAACCATTCTGTTTCTCTGTATTCAGTTCTGACAGCAGCCTCTTGTCCTGAGTAAAAGTTACACATCAGGACAATCAAATGTAGTAATACTCCCATTTCTTTGAGAACATTCCATGCATTATGCTACCAACTTCTGTCTTTCAGCCAGTCTCAAAGGTTCTGCAAGATCTCTTTGCATTCTCATAATTAAAGGAAGTATAATTAAGAAGACACTTACCTTGAATTACAAATTTTATCCCATGAGTGGTTTTAAAGTAAAATGATCAAAGAGAGAAAATAAAAGGAATTCAAGCTCATTTCCCATTCTGGTTGGGAATGATAGCAATCATAACCCAACATTTGGAAGACACCAATTTATGCAAAGACCTGTTTAGTATTTAACTGGTTCAAGCACTTTCACCAGTTTTACATGTTCCTAATTCAACCATCATACTTCACACCTTAGTAACACCAGACACTAAACTACTACAATGTGCAGGTGTTTCTATTTTAATGATTTTGTTAGCCACCTTGTAGATTTTCAGACTGAAATGCAGAATGTAGTTTCAGAAATAATATAAATAAATTTACTTCATCAAGTCATATAAACCAATGTTAAAAAAGTCAAAACAAAACAAAACAATTAAATAAGTCACCTTTATTAAAACATCAGTATTTAAAACAGCGTGAAATCATTTTAAAACTTGACATTAACAATAAAAGTGCAACACAAGCAGCCTACTAAAAGATCTTTTTGTATAGCCAGTTAGTCACCAAATGCCTGTTTAAATAAAAAAGGTCGCTAAAAAGAGCAGAGAGGAGCCCAGCTTAGTTTCCCATGGCAGAGAACTGCACCGCCTGAGAAGGCCTTGTCCTGAGTCCTCACCAAAACTATCTATGATGGTAGTGGGGCCAAGAGAAAGCCCTCCTCAATGATTTCTGTTTTGTTGCTCTGACCTCAGCACCACAAAGACATGAGTCATCTCTGAGTAAATATTTAATTTGCTATGCACATCCTGACATGTGGCCCCACATGGTACAGATTGGAAAATATGGTAACAGTTCCATTGCCAATTGCTATATGCAGGGAGACCATATAGGTCACAACAGGTGTAGACCAAAATATTTGGAAGGCCAAAGTTTCAAACCTATCTTCACACTAACTGCAGCGATCAGTGGCTACCATATGGTAAACAAGTTGTCTGCATTCACCTGAAGAAAACTAGCTGAAAAGTCTTGTTTTCAGCTGTGGAGATTTCAGATGGATGTGAAATTTTTCTTGCTGTGTATGGCAATTATTCTTCCTTGTATGTCAATAAACAGTGCTCAGGGTGAACATGTTGCTGAGTATTTGAAGCTCCCACTGCAGACTTTGCCAGCTGCTGATGTCTTACTTAATCCACTGCCTTAAACAGATTTGGAAGCATTAGAATGACAGCTGAAAGACTAATGGCACAGATGAAGAAAACATTCAACAACACCTAATACAGAACTTAAAACAAATGTTTGCACTGCATTTCCTCTTTGAAGGCATCGTCAAGGGCTTCAGGAAAACCCACAACCAAATGCACAGATATGGAACATGAAAAGCATTGGATTTCAGTGATCTCACAATTCAGTGGTGACAACATTGTAAACTACATCTCAATGACACTTCCAAATTTGAAAGTTATCCAAGTGGAGCAATTATCAATGGCATATAATTCTAGTTGCCAGGTGTTGTAAGACAAACTCAGCCAGTCCTCAAGTTCTGCCAAAATCTTATACATCTGAATAAACCTGCTCAAAAGCCTCCAGCCCAGGTTAAAGGTCTCAAAGCGCCAGTATTGAAACATTATATTAAAAAAATCAATTTGGAAGAATTTGCTCTCAGACTGTATAGTCAGGTATGAGAATGAAAAAAGAAAGGTAATACCACAAGCTACAGCACTGGATGACACCAGTCCTAGTGATGCCACTGGTTAGGACATATGTAAAACAAAGTGAAACACTACTATAAGATTGAATCTATGAAAGCTTATGCTACCAATGTCTCTCTCTCAGTCTCAAATGTGCTACAAGAACCCTTTGTGTATGGAAAATATGAATTCATGTTCCTTTTGCTTGAGATTTTCTGGGCAATGTATTGTTTAGTGGGTTTGGACAATGTAAACCTACTGTTTGGTATTACTTTAATTAGAATTCTCAAGTTTCACAAATTTTCACATATTCACAATGGAAAGATCCTCCTCCTCCTCCTCCTCCTCCTCCTCTTCTTTTTAAAAGAAGGCAAAGAAATTAAACCTGGGAAGTGTCTGTTAATATTAATTTTTGAAGAATTTATCAACATGTGTATTTTTTTAATCTGTGATGGAAGAAGTGGACAGTGAAGAAGACAGGAAAAAAAATCAACTCATTTGAGATGTGGTGATGGAGAAGAGTGCGGAGGATACCGTAGATGGCTCTAAAGACAAACAAATGGGTCCTTGAACAGATCAAGCCCAAATTCTCCCTGGAAGCCAAGATGACTAAATTGAGGCTGTTGTACTTAGGCCACATCATTGAAAAAGGCTAGGAAAATGCAGCAGCAGAAGGAGAGGAAGACCACATGCTAGATGACTAGACTCAATTGGGGAGGTCACAGGCCTGAACTTGCAGAACCTGAGAATAGGGGGTCTTGGATATGTTTCATTCATAGAATTGTCATGAGTCAAGGCTGATTCAAAGTCAGTTAAAGACAACATTCTTAACTATGCCTGTGATGTAGGATCTCAGCCAACATGCCCAGGAGCACATCTACTTCATTAACAAAGGCGCACCTATAATTTGTAACCTGGTTATAAGACACTAGTTGGGTTAAATTTGTGTTCAATATTCTCTGTTCATAGAATCATAGAGTTGGAAGAGACCACAAGGGCCATCCAGTCCAACCCTCTGCCATGCAGGAACTCCCAATCAAAGCATCCCCGACAGATGGCCATCCAGCCTCTGTTTAAAGACCTCCAAGGAAGGAGACTCCACTACACTCCGAGGGAGTGTGTTCCACCGTCCAACAGCCCTTACTGTCAGGAAGTTCCTCCTAATGTTGAGGTGGAATCTCTTTTCCTGCAGTTTGCATTCATTGTTCCACGTTCTAGTCTCTGGAGCAGCAGAAAACCAGCTTGCTCCCTCCTCAATATGACATCCCTTCAAATATTTAAATATTCCCAGTAGGCTCAGGCATTGGTGCTGTCCGGTTCCATCATAATGGACATGCTTTCCTTCTTCTAGCCTAGATTGAGAAATGCAAACACAACAGTGAACTCTTCTAATTGAAGAAATGTCTTGAATTCCTCCAGTATGTCAAGGAGAATTGAGATATGTGCTTGGTAAATCTCTATGCAAGAAACACTATTCACTTCAACCAGCAATTAATGGTTACATTTCTATCTTGTGTTGTCATGAGATTTTTTATTATGCTAATCAATAAAGAGCAGAAAATTAGTCATTTGGGTATGGTTGGAGGGGATGTATATTTCATGAGATGGATATAGATGTTGAGATCACTTTGATATTCACTGGCAGTAAATGGAAGTGTTTCAGATTGTTATGAATAGAAGATAAATAAATACAAGATGGTCAGACAGTTTTTCCTGCTGTAGAGGTGCCTGCAGCATTGAAACATGAGACTCATGGGTTTCAGCTCTCAGCCTAGTGAATCATCTCCAAGAGATCTCAAATTTAAATAGTTATGATACAGATTTATGTTCTCCATATGCACATACATGTGGCTCACTCTTACGATGTAATTCCCTATTGTTATTTAAAATGCTTGATGCCTAAGAGAGCTCAAATTTAAATAGTTGTGATACAGATGTATTTTCTTCCATTTGCACATGCATCCACACAGACACACACACACAGGGAGAATAATAAATTATAAGGCTTTGGATGAAGGCTAGGCAGTCTACCAGGATAATGTACACATATGTAAATGATTGGTGTCAGGTAGTGGCTTCCACATTAGAGGAAGAGCGGAACCATTCCAGATTTTAGTCTGAACCCTAGTGGCACACATTGCAATTGACCACACATGCATATATTGAACATATCAGATCTGTTTCAAAGTTATTTTTTTCATCTATAACTCCCATAATCCTCAAGACAAAAAGAATTATAGCTCCCAAACTAAAGTCCTCCCTCCATTCTTGCGGACTTGGGATCCATGTCCCTTGACTATCTGCAGGAGGAAGAGGGGGTTAAAATAGGGCATGTGTCCATGGTGTGCACCTGCACGCCCTCATGGGGCCGTGCTTCCATTCAAGCCAATAGAGCTTGAATATGCATGATTTTTCATTTTCACGGAGCGGTAGTGGTGGTGGGGTGTGGAACGGATTCTCCATGAAAACGGAGGGTAGACTGTATAACTCTCCAGGTGGGTGATTTCTGCTATCATGTTTATCTGTTTCTGGCAGTCATTTTTGATCTGGATAAAAAGGCACACCCTCCAGGGTCCCAGTTTGGTAGGGACACTCTTCCTGTTGTCCCACTTTTTTCTGTTGCTTTTAAAATGCCCTGTTTTCTCTCTTCTTCTTTCACTTTCCCCTGTTGTCCTTAGTATGATCTGTGTACTGAGTTTGAAATGCAAAAAATTGTTTGAACCCAGAGGAGGGGGTGAGATGGGAGGGAAAGGGAAGGGAAGGGAGGGGAGACGGCTAAATCTTACCCTTCCCAGTAGGCTCAGGCAAAAGCAAAGTGTTGCTTCTCCTAGCTTCTGTATTGTTCTTTATTAATAAATTTTGCTATCATGACCACACTTTAATGTTTCTTTTTTGAAATGTTGAAGAGTATGAAAATGCTGCCCACCAAAATTCCCCCCCTCCCCAAAATAAGGTGAAACTGAGCATCTTCTCCTCAAATTTACAATTGAGTGTGTGTGAGCATGCTACTTTCTCTGAGTGGTTGCTCGCTTGATAACTCTTTGTGGCTGTTGGAACAGTCCTCCTTCTCCTCCTCCTCCTCCTCCTCCTCCTCCTCCTCCTCCTCCTGTTTGCAAGCAATGCATATTAAACAATGATTATGATAGAATAATATGACAAATTTATTGTAAGTATTTAGCAGGTAAACAGGTTCATTTGCTTGCTGATGACTTGTAAGACATTGCAGAATAGAGGCAGACTATAAAACCCCACCCCTGAGAATTTAATATAAGTAACAGAAAGTAAACATCACAAGTGGAAGGTATTCAATCACCAGACTGAAACTGGCCTCCATAATAAAAACGGCATTCCTAAAATTAAAATAGGAGAAAGATAGTTTTTTGAGAAAATACAGGTTTTTACCACATTAGTTAGGTCAGATGATTTCATGGTTTGAGTCTGAAAAAAAAAATCAACCCTTTTTCTTGATTTATTTTTTAATTAGACCGGCAACTTCTCTTCCATGTCAGCAATGACATAAGACGCGACAGTCCATACAGCAGCACAGAGATTCATTTCTCTTGGGTTCTGAACTGTCATAGTGTCCCCTTGGGAATGATGAAACCAGAAGTATTTAGTAATATCGTCATGCAGGCTGGCACCTGTGGAAAAAGGGAGAAAAGGTGGTTCCTTTGTTATTCTGGGAATTTTATCAGCATAATGCTGCCTTTCTACATTTACCTTGGCTTTGATGAAATCCATACAAGCTACTGACAATCTATATTTGGAGCAATAATATATAAATGAAAATGTTAGGACTTTTTGTGACTTCTTTGTTGAGTACAGTTATTGTGTCAGCTTTGTATGAGCAAAAAAGAGACAACAAAGATTAAGATAATTACAAAAAGAGGGAGCAGTGATATGGTTCCAGTGAACATACTCGCCAACATTTCAAAGATAAAATCTAGGACACATGTGACCAAACAACATCTGAGGTCCAAAACACACTGCTGAAATAATCCAGTTTGAGACTGCTTTAACTGCCCTGGCTCAGTGCTAGATTAGCCTGGGAACTGTAGTTTATTGTGGCGCCAGCACTCTCTGACAGAGAAAGCTAAATGTCTCACAAAAATACAGTTTCCCTGAATTCTCTAGCATTGAGCCAGGGCAATTAAAGTTGTCTCAAACTGGATTATTTCTACAGTGTGGTCACAATGGCAACAGTAATTCACAAGGAAGAACACATAAACTAGGAGAGAGGCTGTCACAGTTTGCTTTCCACTGAGCTTCCAGGGAAGGCCATGATTGTGCTTCTTCTTTTTCATCCCTCGCAGACAGAGTTAAATGAGCGCAAACCTCTTTGCATGTTGAGGTCAGTTTGCAGCAAATGAAATAAACTGAAGAGGAAGGGTGGAAAGGTGGAGCAAAGAGAAACTAGGAGATTTTAAAAGCAGCTGGAAAAACGGGTGACAGAGCAGGAATCAAGACTGTCCCTGCCAAACTGGGGCAGCTGGAGAGTCAGTGTGATGGTGACTCAGGGGCCATAGGACATGGTAAAACTAACTCTCTCACCATGAATACAGAAAAGAAGGAGGTCCTGTTTTTGACCAGTAGTAGAAGATTCTGCTAGTGCTCTGCTAGTGGAAAGAGGGAGAGAAAAAGGATGGGGGGGGGGCGATGAGAGTATATTAGGTGTAGGTCACAGGAGGCTTCACCTTCCAAAGGCACACATGCACTTCTGTCAAGGTGCTTTCATTTTCAAGTGCTGCTTTTTGCCTACTTTGTCCCTATTTATAAAGACCTGAACTAACACCCTTTCGGTAGTAATTGAATCCATATCCATTATGATCCCTTGAGGCCTCCTGCACTACAGAAATAATCCAGTTTGACACCATTTTAACTGCCACAGCTCAATGCTATGGAATTCTGGGAATTGTGACACCATAGTTTACTGACAGAGAAGGCTAAATGTCTCACAAAACTACAATTCCTAGAATTCCATAGCACTGAGACATGTCAGTTGAAGTGGTATCAAACTAGATTATTTCTGCAATCCAGATGCAGCCATTGTCATCAGTTTGTAATACTGTGAGTTGCTGTGTGCTGTAGAAGAAGCTAAAGTTGGCTATTTTATTGCTGTGGTCCTAAAGAGTTCGCAGTCTAAATGAGAACATATTCAGGGGTAGCCGTGTTCGCCATATAGCAAAATAAATAACATCCAAAATCTACAAAACAGTGATACCTTTATTCTGTCAACCAAAATGAACAAATACATGATGCAAGCTTTTGAAGCTCCACTGGCTTCTTCGTCAGGATCAGGCGTCAAAAATCATACAGGAGAACAAAAAATTGAAAAGTGACTAAGGACAATTACTATTAAAGTACAATTAAGATTTTCACACACAGTGATCATTATCCCATTATAGCCAGTCAATAAACAGAAACATTCCCGTGAATGATTTGTTGCTGTTTATTGCCTGGTTATTCCTGGGTAAAAATGGCACTTTAATCACAACTTTGTGTGAAAACCTTTATTGCAAATATGCATGCTTGTGCAATTTTGGCAGGATATTCCTGGGATAATGGTACTTTAATGATGACATCATGTGAAAATCTTAATTGTGAATGCACGATTTTCACAGGATAAACCCTGTTTACACTTCCAATTACCCCTGTGTGATAAACTCCTATGTTAGACATGTGCATGCATGCTGTGTGCCTTCAAGAAGTTTCTGACTTATGGATGATGACCCTATCAAGGGGTTTTCTTGACAACATTTGTTCAGAAGGGTTTGCCATTGCCTTCCTTTGAGGCTGAGAGCATGTGACTTGCCCAAGGTAACCCAGTGGGTTTCATGGCTGAGTGGAAATCAAACCCTGGTCTCCAGAGTCTTAGCTGAATGCTCAGACCACTACATAACACTTGCTCTCAGGCTTGCCCGATAAAGGTATCACTGTTTTGTGGATTTTGGATGTTATTGTCCAGTGTAACTAAGGCACTGCATCACTGTGGCCAGGTCTGATCTCATCAAGTACAGATGCATCTTATGCAATATCTTGAACTTGGTAAAGACATTCTTGGCTACAACTGCAACATGCAAAGATGAGTCCAGAAACACCTTCATACTGTGAATCTGATACAGCTCATCAAAACAAGCTGAATTCCTGTTCCAGAATCCATCTTCTTCTCAACCAGTAACACCTTCTTCAGATTAATTTTCAGTTTATTAGCCCTCCCCCAGACTATTACTGGATCCACCCCACATTCAGCCTATCTAGCCCCTGGGCATTTTCTCAAGGTAAATGCTTCCAGACACCAGTTCAGAACATCAATAGCTTTCCTAGTAACAGATTAAAAGGGAAAAATAGAGTTGAAGTTATGAAAAGAACTAAGGTTGTTGTTGTTTATTTTTTTAAAAAAAATGTTGAGTGCTTTGTCCATCTCTAAAAAGGGATGTGATTAACTATAGAAACAGAAACATTTTTATTTAATCAATATTTATTTA
The DNA here is from genome assembly GCA_034509955.1 of Urosaurus nigricauda. NCBI lineage: Eukaryota > Metazoa > Chordata > Lepidosauria > Squamata > Phrynosomatidae > Urosaurus > Urosaurus nigricauda. The sequence continues at coordinate 224,261,763 of JAOEGL010000004.1, read as the reverse complement.
TTTAAATGTTTAATCAATATTTTATTCACTGAAAATATTTAAAGAATTTTCTTGCCCATCATATTTCTCAGTGATAGGGTTATGTTTTCACTTCATAAAATGAATGAGAATGTGTGAGGGGAGATTCTCTTCCTTTTTTAGTAAACATTTTGGCCTAAATCCAATTGTTAGTTCTATTTAAAAGTAGATCCATTGATTCAATGGGAACATAGTATGTAAAGTTTTAAATGAAGTTCCATTTATGCAAAAAGCCTTTGTTATTTAGGACTAAAAATTGGATTTATGCTATTGACAAGACAGGATATATGTATTTAATTTGACTCTGTTGAAAGCAATTGAATCACCTACGACATCAATCACCCATAAAACTGGCTGTAGAATTGTCTGCAAGCTGCTAAAACCATGGGTTTTCTTACAAAAGAAAGATTCAAACCATTCCAATATGTTCACTTTAAATTATTGTTCCCAATGTTACTCCATATGTACATGGTCACTCAAGCAGCTGTTTTTAAGAGCCATCTTTTCTAAAGATGGGGGAATAGCTTAATTACACAAACAAATGGAGTACCAGGTATTCCACTAATCCAAATATGTATGGAATATTTTGGTATAAAATAACACTTAAACTTTGTTTCATTCAAAGAATGTATTCAGTTGGAGTAGAGGTTTTGTGATTAATACACCCCAGGAAAAGTTTAGATAAATTAATAAATCAAAATGTAGATGCACTGAAATCTCAAAGGTTGTGCTCCAAAGTACTGAATGTGGTCTTCTGCTTACATATAGAGGTTTTTCAGTTCCTGAAAGGTCAGGGCATCTTCCAGAATACACCTCCTGAATCATGATTGCTTGTCACCAGCAGATACCATCCCCTTCTGTACATACATGCTCATGTGTAATGGTAGTGTGGTTTCCATCCCAACAAAATGCTTAACACTCTTTCCCAAAGACTTTAGGAACAAATCTTTGCTCTACTCTGATGCTAAAGTTGGCTACTTATGATTGCCCCACTGAAGGAAATGAAAATCTGTTCTCAGGTTGGTTTTGCAGACTTCATTTCATTTTAAGGTTTACGGGTTAGCATCATCCCAAATTCTGAGATTTCAAAGCCAAAACCTGAGACCAAGGTACAGCAGCTGACAATGGCATAGAGGAGGACCCTGGCAAGGTTATTAAATATGATACATTAAGCATTCACCATAGCTGCTCAGAATATTTCATTAAAAATAATAAAACCCCAAACACCTGTAAACAACCAACCAACTGTAGCAAATGGTAATGGATATACACACCCTCATACTTTACAAGACAGTTTTCTCCCCTTGAGATTCATCCCCCTTGCCCTGAGTACCAGGGGAAAAGGTCCAGGCTCTGAGATCTGGGAAAACTATTTTGAGTTGTCATTTTCATTCCACTCAAACACTTTGGCATGTCTCATTGATGAAACTGTGGTCAGGAGGGTCAAAGGTTGTATAAGTTCCTAGCAGCCTTAGGGGAAGCTAATAGTTTCCTAGCTAGGAGCACCTCCTTGACTGGGAAATAAAACTATTTATTAACTCCAATGAGGTGTTACCGAGAAGGAATTTAAAATAGAGTTTGAGATATCCCTAAAGGATCTTTTAAAGGAAAAGATGCATTTCAAACAGATGCAAAATACTCAGCATTATGTATGAATGCAAAGAGAAAGGAACAGGCTCAAGAAATAATTACAGCCAGAATTCTGTATACACTTATACTTAAATAACTACCATGTTTCCCCCAAAATAAGACACTGTCTTATATTTATTTTTCCTCAAGAAGACACACTATGGCTTATTTTCAGGGGATGTCTTATTTTTACAATATTAAGTATGGTACAACAATCTATAATTATTCAAATACAGTAAAGTCTTCTTCTTCTGGAACATCAACATAACTCTCCACACCCGGAATTCCATCCTGAATTTCTTGCGACTCCATTTCCTTCAGAACCATTGGCCCCAATCTTTCCGCTCGCTTCCTGCCCCCTTCCATTCCGCGCTGGGCCTATCACTATGTCTTATTTTGGGCGTATGGCTTATATTGCACAAATACTTAGAAACCCTGCTACGTCTTATTTTATGGGTATGTCTTATTTTTTGGTGAAACAGGGTAGTAAACAAAGTAACCTCTCCTGGCCTGACCCCTTCCCCTCAAACCTGATGAAAACATCATTCAACCCTGCTCTAATTGCCTACAGAATGGCCTTCCTTCTCCCCATTCAGCTGATGTGTAGTAAAGAAGCTTGGGGGGTGAGTTGCATAGCAACACTGTCAAAATTGACTTGAAGTCACACAAGAACAAAGTGATTGTGAATCAGAAACAGCTACATTTAGGTAACTGAAGGCATTCTGTGACCAGGAGAGTACTGCAATCTTTTCCAAGCACCCTGATCTCCAGCACTTTGTAGATGCTTCCATCAAGGAGCTATCAGGCTGCAAAGGTAGGCTGGGGTGTGTGTGGCATCATTGGCCATAACTATGATGACAGAGCTCCATCATTGTAGTTACATTGATGGTGCAGACTCTTGACAAATAGTTATCTAAAACCTTGCACAAAAGTACCTACACTCAGATGCAAAGGTCAACAGAGGTGTTCAGTTTTATTATCTCCTCCCAGATACTCAGGAATCTAGGAAATCAGAGAGGTTCGACCTCTTAACCTTATGGTCTGATGACCAACCACAGCTGCCTGGCATAGATGCCAGGCAGTAAGTTTTGAAATGGCAACTCAAAGTTTCCAGTTGTATGAATGAAAAAACTACAGTTACATAAGGGACATACAAAACTAGAAGGGAACAGAGCAAATGCAGGCCTCTCTACTCATGCAACAGAATTAGTAGCGGGACCTGGCATGAAGGTAAGGATACATAAATACAATTTTTGATTGAAGTAGGGGTGACGTTTTTGAAAATTCTTTCAACAATTTCTGGCAATATAAAACCTTGCAGAAAAGCTCAAACTCACCCAGATTCCTGCCATGTTTGCTATGATTCCTCCCTCCATCTAAAATGGTATAGTCCTTTCCACCATTTCCACACTTTACCACATTTTCACAACTTGTTATAATTAGAAACATAGAGTTGGAAGACACCCCAAAGACCATCAAATCCAACTCCCTGCCATTCAGGAAGACACAATCTAAGTACCCCAACAGATGGCCATCCAGCCTCTGTTTAAAAACCTCTGAAGAAGGAAACTCCACCACCCTCCAAGGGAGCATTTTCCACTGTTGAACAGCTTTTACGGTCAGGAAGTTCTTCCTAATGTTTAACTGGAGTCTATGTATTAACCAGGAGAAGGCCACAGAAGAAGAATCAAGCAATTTCCATTGTCTTTAAGATACTTAAAGACAGTGTATGTGCATGTGGCTGGAATCTTGTTGGCTGATCCTGGGCAGAGTAGACTCATTCAGTCAGTTGTTGAATAGTGACTCAATATGTAGGCAAAGCCAATTGATCCAATGGCTCTACTCTAGCCAGACTGAACAATAGGATTCATGCTTGTGTGATCCCATGGCATGGCTTTTGAGGTGCTTCTATTTATGGGGGATTTAGAGTAAAAATAGCCAGATGACGACATTGGCAATATAGGATCTAACTTCCATGTGAGGTATTTCAGTTATTTGGCTGTTGGCTATACACTGTTTTAAAAGTAGAAAAGCATCTTGTGTAATGCCTGGAAGCATGTGAGTGGGTGATGGCAGAAGGGGGAAGGCAGTCACCAGAGTGTGATTTCCCCCTCCCACCACAATCCCAACAATGGCTATATCTGTTCTGGTTAACTTGGGAGCCCATTAGGATAAGTTATTTTAGATTCTTGTCAGCTTTTGTGCTGCCGAGTGGAACCCCCTTCCTTTTCCGAGACCTGATTTCACACCATTTTAATGCATGCCTAGTTTCCATCTCCAGCTGCCACAATTGCTCTGCGGCAAAGAGTGAAAGGTTAATGTGCTGCAAAAATAACTGATAATCCTGAGCTGTAATTTAGTCTATTTACTGTATCAATAAGAATTAATACTCAGATGATTTAAGCAGAACAGGAAATTGGGTACCCAGCATCTTTCCCCCCTCTCACTTTTCATTGGTAGTCCTCATTTAATTAGGCACCGAGGCAGCTGAACTGCTTTCCCTTTTGCCATTTTGTTTAAATCTTGAATTTTAAAAGCTTTCAAGAGCAGTGATTCAGGAGGTAAAACAGCAGGACTTCTGATGTTATTTATAAGCTCTGTGCCGGAAACTATTTCAAGGTCTGTAACAGGGTAACTCAAGCACCATTTACTTCACCCAGTAATTTCAAGCGTAGAGACTCAATGACAGAGTTAATGGCACCGTCACCCCACTGAAACTACATTAACTTCTTGATCATCTTGGCTTGATTTGACAAAATTCTCAAAGCATTGTCCGCTGCCAAAGGCACCAATCGGCTCAGTTAATCTTCTGGGATGGTGCTGGCTTTGGATGTTGCAGCGTCTGAAGCGAAAAATTGAAATGACACACACTCTCTCTCCATGCACATTTTGCCTCTAAAATATTGGTGGCAAGCCATAACATTTTTAAAAAGGCAACAACCCAACTTATTCTCAGAGTTAAGGCTCATTTACCTGATGATATCTCCTATAGCAGATCTACAAGGAAAGGTCCACAGGGTATCATGAACAGTGGAACTAAGGGCAAACTAGAAAACATCATAAAAAGACAACTGCATTTAATGATCTGGGTGTTTTTTAAAAAAAAATAGGGAAAATCAATGTGTGTAGAGTTTAACCCTTCACCAGACATTAGAAAAGTTACTTTTAAGAACTTCTTTGTGTTGTTGTTATTTGCCTTCAAGTTGTTTCTGACTCATGGCAAATGTAAGGTGAACCTATAACGGGGATTTCTGGGGCTAAGAGTGTGTGACTTGCCCAAGATAATCCAAGGAGTTTCCATGACTTGAGTAGGGATTTGAACTCTGATTCCAGTGTCAAATAACTATACCATACTAGCTCTCTTTTTGAACTACAACTCCCCAAATTCCCGAGCCAGCATAGCTGTTGAAGAATTCCGTGTGCTGTAGTCTAAAAAGTAATTTTCCTAAATTCTGCCCTTCAGTTCTCTATCACCATCCCAATGAAATTTCCTTTCTTTCCACACTGCTACTTTCTGATTTCAACAATTGCAGCTTTTTTCACCAGTGCTATTTTCTGGGTACACTGAACCACCAGAAAGCAAAGGTGTCACTATGTTAGCCACAGATATGGACAATTTTGGATTTTGGAGTATTTTGGATTTTGAAATTCCAGATAAGGGATAATCAACTTGTATTACATTCATAAAATTGCTGAAATGGTAAAGATGTAACTTGTTAGGCAGCCATCTTGTTAGTGCCACCACTGCTTCTCATAATGCAAAACATTAGATGGTGTGTGTGTGTGTGTGTGTGTGTGTGTGTAATATATACACATACAGAGAGAGAGAGAGAGAGAGGTAGAAAAGAAAGTTAAAGACATGCAGAAAATTCACAAAAGGCTCCACTAGGGTAATTGACCAAACTCTCAAATTATTCTTAGTCTTTCTCTAATTATCATGGTGGTTTAACCTAATGAGCTACAAGGAAAATGCTAAGTACTTTGTAGCTCCTCACTCTGCTTGAATACTATTAACACTATTAACGATAGTGTTAATAGGACCGTGTGCTTGAGACCGTGTGCTCGTGGCTGAAGGGGAGGAGCTTCTGTGAGTCACATCTGTGAGTCACAAGGGGCGGAGCTAGCAGACTAGCTTTATATACCACCTTCCAGAGCCTTCCAGAACAGTCCGGCCAGAGAGAGGAGAAGGAGAGGAGCTGCTTGGCAGCCATTTTGGGACCGTGTGCTTGAGACCGTGTGCTCGTGGCTGAAGGGGAGGAGCTTCTGTGAGTCACATCTGTGAGTCACAAGGGGCGGAGCTAGCAGACTAGCTTTATATACCACCTTCCAGAGCCGCGCGCCGAATTTTAGCTTTCTCTAACTGAACAACTCTGCTCAAGTGGCATTAGACTTTGCAGTATGGACAACGAGGGATCTGCCGCGGTCACCTGCAACTCTTGTGGGATGTTTCTCTTCTTGCCTACAGATGTGGAGAACTTCACATGCACCAAGTGCAAGTTGGTGGCACTCTTGGAGGAGAAAGTGCAGCAGCTGGAGTCCAGAGTAGCTACACTTCAGCAGATTAGGGAACAAGAGGATTTCCTGGACACAATAGAACTAACCATCTTGGATGAGTACCATGCAGAGGAAGATGCTAGGGTGGAAGAGGTCACTTGCCAAACAGAGGAGGCAGACAGCTGGAGGAATGTCACAAAGAGAAGTAAACCAAGAAGGAATTGTTCGGGGAGCTTGCAGCTAGAGAATCGATTCGAAGCGCTTTCCCTTATCAAGGAGGATGAAGAAGAGCAGCATGGACAGACTTCAGGGACGGAGCAGGGGAGCCTGAGAGTCCCACCCGAGGGAACAGTCACTGCTAAGCCTCGGAGGAGGCGTGTGGTCGTAGTGGGGGACTCCTTGCTGAGGGGTACAGAAGCAGTGATTTGTAGGCCTGACAAGATGTCTCGAGAGGTGTGTTGTCTTCCAGGTGCAAAGATCCGGGATGTGACAGAGAGGCTGACAAGACTGGTCAAGCCTACTGACCAATACCCCTTCCTTTTGGTCCACGTGGGAACTAATGATACTGCAAGACACAGCATTCAGAACATCAAAAGGGATTACGAGGCGCTTGGTAGGAAGCTGAAAGGAATGGATGTACAGGTTGTCATCTCGTCTCTTCTGCCAGTTGAAGGGCATGGTCCAGGAAGGGAGAGGAAAATAGCAGATGTGAATAACTGGCTTCGCAGATGGTGCCGCCGAGAGGGATTTGGATTCTTGGATCATGGGCTGCAGTTCCATGAGGAGGGACTTCTTGCAACAGACGGGTTGCATCTCACGCCAGTTGGAAGAAATGTTTTTGCCAACAGTCTCAAGAACTTGATCAGGAGAGCTTTAAACTGAGTTCCGAGGGGAAGGGAGACAATAAGGAAGGCAAAAGGGATGGCGAAAATAGTCAAACTGACATAGAGGAAACAAGGCAAACAATGCAAGGACCCAACAGTGGGAGGCAAAAAAACTTGCACAGGCAGCAAGTAGAAGGGAACCATGGTCTGCGATGTCTCTACACTAATGCACAGAGCATGGGAAATAAGCAAGATGAACTCGAACTCCTAGTACAACAAAGCAAATATGATATAATAGGCATCACTGAAACCTGGTGGGATGAGTCTCATGATTGGAATGTGGAAATAGAGGGGTATAACCTTATTAAGAGAAATAGGCCAAACAGGAAAGGAGGAGGAATAGCACTATATGTCAGAGATATTTACACCAGTGAAGAGATCCTGGACATCAATCATGGAAGCCAGGTGGAGAGCATCTGGATAAGAATCAAAGGGGAGGGAAACAACAAGGGTGTTACGGTGGGAGTCTACTACAGACCCCCAAGTCAGACTGAGGAATTGGATGATATCTTTCTAGAACAGATGACCACACAGTCAGAAAAGAGAGATGTAGTAGTGATAGGCGACTTCAACTATCCTGATATTTGCTGGAAGTCAAACTCAGCAAAATCCTCAAGGTCTAGCAAATTCCTCACTTGCCTGGAAGACAATTTCATGGTCCAAAAGGTGGAAGAGGCAACAAGGGGGTCAGCTATTTTAGATCTGATCCTAACCAACAAGGATGACTTGGTTAATGGGGTGCAAGTGGTGGGATCATTAGGTGGAAGTGACCATGTTCTCCTGGAGTTTGTAATACAGTGGAAAGGAGAAGCCAGGCAGAGTCAGACACGCATCCTAGACTTTAGGAGAGCGGATTTCAGTAAACTTAGAGAAGTATTGAGGGCGATTCCATGGTCAGAAATACTAAAAGATAAAGGAGTTCAGGACGGATGGGACTTTCTCAAAAGGGAGATACTGAAGGCACAATTTCAAACAGTTCCAGTGAGAAAGAAAAACGGGAGGTGTCTCAAGAAACCAGGATGGATGACTAAGGAACTTTCAACTGAGCTAAGTTTGAAACGGAACATGTATAAGAAATGGAAAAAGGGGGAAATCACGAAAAAGGAATTCAAAGAAATAGCAGGCATGTGTAGGGGTAAAGTCAGAAAAGCTAAAGCGCAGAATGAACTCAGGCTTGCTAGAGACGTTAAGAACAATAAAAAGGGCTTCTTTGGATATGTCCGCAGCAAAAGGAAGAAGAAGGAAACAGTAGGGCCACTGCGTGGAGAAGATGGCAAAATGCTAACAGGAGATAGAGAAAAGGCAGAATTACTCAACACCTTCTTTGCCTCAGTCTTCTCAGAAAAGGCAAAGGGTGCTCAACCTGAGGATAATGGAGCAGAGAACAGAATAGGGGAATTTCAGCACAGAATAAGTAAAGAGATAGTAGAGGAACACCTTGTTAATCTAAATGAATTTAAGTCTCCGGGACCAGATGAACTCCATCCAAGGGTATTAAAAGAACTGGCAAAAGTAATATCGGAGCCATTGGCAATCATATTTGAAAACTCCTGGAGAACAGGAGAGATCCCAGCGGACTGGCGAAGGGCAAACGTTGTCCCCATCTTCAAAAAGGGGAAAAAAGAGGATCCCAACAATTATCGTCCAGTTAGTCTGACATCAGTTCTAGGAAAGATTCTGGAGCAGATCATTAAACAGAGAGTCTGTGAACATCTAGAAGGCAATGCCATAATCACAAAAACTCAACATGGGTTTCAGAGAAACAAGTCATGCCAGACAAATCTAATCTCTTTCTTTGATAAAATTACCAGTTTGGTAGATGAAGGGAATGCTGTGGATATAGTATATCTTGATTTCAGTAAGGCCTTTGACAAGGTTTCCCATGACATTCTTGCAAACAAGCTTGTAAAATGTGGGCTAGACAAAGGAACTGTTAAATGGATCTGTAATTGGTTGACTGGCCGAACCCAAAGGGTGCTCAACAATGGCTCCTTTTCATCCTGGAGAGAAGTGACCAGTGGGGTCCCACAGGGCTCTGTCCTGGGCCCAGTGCTATTCAACATCTTTATCAATGACCTGGATGACAGAATTGGGAGCATACTAATCAAATTTGCAGATGACACCAAATTAGGGGGAATAGCTAATACCCCAGAGGACAGGATCAAGATTCAAAATGACCTGAATAGACTAGAAAGCTGGGCCAAAGCTAACAAAATGAAATTCAACACAGAGAAATGTAAGGTATTGCACTTAGGGCGGAAAAATAAAATGCACAGATATAGGATGGGTGACACCTGGCTGAATGAAACTACATGTGAAAGGGATCTAGGAGTCCAAGTAGACCACAAGTTGAACATGAGTGAACAGTGTGATGCGGCAGCTAAAAAGGCCAATGCTATTTTGGGCTGCATTAATAGAAGTATAGTGTCTAGATCAAGAGAAGTAATAGTGCCACTGTATTCTGCTTTGGTCAGGCCCCACCTAGAATATTGTGTCCAGTTCTGGGCGCCACAATTCAGAAAGGACATTGAGAAACTGGAGCGTGTCCAAAGGAGGGCGACAAAAATGGTGAAGGGTCTGGAAACCATGCCCTATGAGGAACGACTTAGGGAGCTGGGGATGTTTAGCCTGGAGAAAAGAAGGTTAAGAGGTGATATGATAGCCCTGTTTAAATATTTGAAAGGATGTCATATTGAGGAGGGAGCAAGCTTGTTTTCTGCTGCTCCAGAGAACAGGACCCGGAACAATGGATGCAAGATACAGGAAAAGAGATTCCACCTCAACATTAGGAAGAACTTCCTGACAGTAAGGGCTGTTCGACAGTGGAACGCACTTCCTCGGAAGGTGATAGAGTCTCCTTCCTTGGAGGTCTTTAAGCAGAGGCTGGATGGCCATCTGTTGGGGATGCTTTGATTTGGATTTCCTGCATGGCAGGGGGTTGGACTGGATGGCCCTAGTGGTCTCTTCCAACTCTACGATTCTATGATTCTATGATTCTATGATTCTATGATGTTGGAGTGAAGGAAGAGAGAGCAAACCCAGTGGAGAATATTCAGTGCAATTTATAAATGACACGAACTAGTTACTTTTCCGATGAATGCAAACAAGTTACTATTTCATGAAAAGAAAAAAAGAAATGGAAAAGAAACTTTGTGTGAGGAAATGGGAAAAGTTGCTGGGATCCATCTTTTCTAAGGAACCAGCTAAGCACTTTGAAAATAAGACTATAAACACCCTGGGAATGTTACTGTATGGTCTGGCTCTTTGAAAGTTGAACAAAAATTTAAACAAAGAAGTCTATTTTAAATACAACCTTCTTTGGTTGAGGAGATGGTGGAATGTTTAGCTTGTCTTGTAACTAAAAAGGAAGGAGCTCTCTCCTTCATCTTCCAGTTACCATGGCCCTCTGTGATTGCAGAGCTGTAGTAAAACTCACTCTAACACAGGTATGAAAAATTCAAGACCCAGAGGGTAGGGTTCCAAGTTACCAGTGTTTGTGACCCCTCTCAGGGCTGATGGGCAAGGAGAGGAATTTCAGAGGAAGAGCACTGCCATGATTTTTCTTTTCTTTTAAAAACTTGTAGTGTTGCAGATTGCTCTGAGATAACCAATGTAGATTCACCAGGAATCCACATGGCCACCTCTGCCCTTCCATCTTCCTCTCAAAGTCTCTTAAATTGTCTTTCAAATATGAGAGGTCAGTAGGAGGCAGTGGTCACAATCTGCTGGCGTTGGTGCCTTGAAATCTTCTGTTCTTTCCTCTTGAGCAGGGAAGAAAAACAAACAAACAAGATGGCATTAGAAAGAAGAAGAGAGCAAAAGATAGTAAAGGAAGGTAGGAGAGCCAAATGCTTCCTTCCTTCCTTCCTTCCTTCCTTCCTGAAGTAATTATTAACTGTCGAGAAGACATATTCTTTGTTTTGTTAGCTGGACTTCGAGATGGATTCTTTGATATGTTTCTTCCATAACAAGGCAAATGTGTTTTTTTTCCAGTAGCACTGGCAAACTGCAGGCTTCCAAACAGTAGGATTTCTACTATTCCATAAGCATGAATCAAAATAACTACATATTTGAGAATACTTTAATGATATCCAGAGATATCCTATGCCTAGGTTGAAAGGGAATCTCAATTTTTAGTGATACAGCATTTCAGAAGATGAACTCAATGGACACATGGAATGCTGTAACGCCTCAGTCCTTTACACAGTTACCCAATTGATTTCTCACTTAATTCAGCCGACAAAAACAAGTTCTCAGCAGATATGAATGAGCTTCAATTATTTATGAACTAATTCATAATCAGTTCTAATTTACATTGTGTCTTTGACAATTACTGCTCATTAAGAATTTGTTAAAGGATGCAAATGATATTTGGAAATTTTCTCATCTTAATGTATTAGAACACCACATCCAAAAACAAAACAAAACAAAGCAAAACACCATATTAACTACTGTGAGATTTTTGTTTTGTCTCTGTTTAAGAGCAAAAAGATCACTACTTTTTTCTGTCCCAGCTAGAGTGGAAATGGTGTTATTTTCAAGGAGCAATTTTGGGGGGGGGGGGGGGGAAGAGAAATTGATTTGTGTAAAAAAAAAAAAACCCTTCATGAAATTTTCACAAAAAAGGGTCCTAAAACAAATCACTGAAACGTGCATGAAACTCTCAGAGTTTTGTTTCTTATGAATAAAAATGACATAACCAAAGATATAATAATAGTTCCTGATGACAAAATTTCTAGATATCTTGATTTCTAAACTAAGATTTTCATGGCTGTTAATTCTGAAGCCAATCCTTGGCTGAATTTCTCCTTTTCAAAGCATAAGAATTTCTGTTCTGTCATCAGCATTTTTTAATTTTAATCTTCCCATGTGTAAAGAATGGAATCTTCAATTCCAAATATTTCTGGACTGTGAAATGTTTCTTTTTCTTTAGGCAAGCTTCAAAAGCAAACACAATGCAATGGAGAATAATAATATGTAATTAACATTCTGTCTCTTCCACTGGATTAGTTTTGTTGTGTTTTCACACTGTCACAACATAAATCAATTGAAACTGTAGTGATTTAAAGCCTAACCAAGTTCTTAATTTATTACTGAATTTATTCTACATGCACATGCACAATAAGGAAGTACATTAAGTAAGACCATCAATTGCCAGCTAAACACAAATAATTTCTTTGGGTAATTTCTTTGTTATCCAGATCAGCTAACTGATTCTGGAGTGCTGATATGTAAGGGATGTTAAGAGAGATGAAATAAAATGGATACACCTTAACTAATGTGTGTGTGCATATGTGCCTTCCAGTCACCTCTTGACTTATGGTGACCCCATGAATTTCAAAGAGTTTTCTTAAGCAAGGAACATTGAAGAGATGGTTTTGCTGGTTCATTCTTCTGAATACCTGCAGCACCTGGTATCGACTGGTGGTCTCCCATCCATGTATTAACCAGGATTGAGCTGTCAAGGTCAGAGTGGATCTGATGCCTTTTGGGTATTAGTATGGTTGAAAATGTCCAAATTAAAACAAATAGCAAAGCTACCTAGTGAGCACAGTCTGTTTCTAGCTCATGTCATTTCCACATTTCCTAAATCTTCTCTGACCTGTTTTCAATCAATCCCTGAGATTTTGTGTTTTTTTTAAACAAATCTGCATGAAAATCCACATTTGCCTCCATTTTATCACAAAAGATACCACACTGTCTATATTTTATCCTAATACATACGTTTTAATAACACTTTTTGGGGAAAGCTAAAAATTATTTGGGGGCCTAGTGATGAGAAGCTGGTGTGAAGACAGTGGAAGCCATAACCTCAACATACCACACAGATACATAGGTATGGAAGTAAATTGGCCACAACTTTACTGTTTTGCATCCCTTAGCCTGGAACGAGGCACAGATCCACTGTTCAGAACCAGCAAGTGAATTATGTGATATGTTCTATTGTCCTAGCCTCCTGACACAAAGCAGGAGGCAGCCACAAGGATGGCAGCTGAGGAAAGCCACTTGGGTTTCACAGCACTCTCTGGTTCCCTGCCAATGCAGGGTGGAGGCAAGAGTATATGTCTCCACCTCATCCCTGAAGGGGACTTCCATAGGGACTGATGATATCAAAGCTAAGGTCCCCTCTCATCCTGAATCTTGTCCCATGCCACACCTCCAAATTTGTAACAAAACATTAAATAAGACATGAGAAAATAGATTACTGGTACATTTCATAAATTAGTCATGGAAATGAGGGTCAAACTGATTTCTAAATTGGAGACATTAAGTATCTGTAGGAATAGGGATACTCAAGCAGAAGGTAATGAGGGGCAGCAATGGTAGTCTCTTCCTCTTCCTACCAAGCCCTTGAGTTGAGTATTTCATAGAGTTTGTTTTTCACCCTCTAAACTAGACTGTTACTCTCAGATGCACTAGAGGACTCTTTCCCCTTGCCAGTGTCAACAACTACTCCAGCTAGAATGGAAAGGGTGTCATATTGACTTTTGCCTCAAGAAGCAAAATGTCTTGGATTGCTTTGCCTAAGAGAGAGCAGTATAAAACAAGGAACCAAATCCAATTGCTAGTCCCAACTGAATGGTAAGTCAGCAATTCCTTGACTCAAAGTATTTCTTCTCATTGGAATGAGCAATTGGATTTTGGCTAAATCATTCAATTATACCTCAGAAAGGGAGGGAGGGAGAGGGAGGGGAGAGAGGGAGGGAGAGATCCTCCTTAAAGAATTAACATGAGAAAAATGAAAGAGCAAGACTGTACCAAAAAGTAAAGCAGGCCAATATATGCTCTGTTGCCTTCTAGATCTGTAGTCCAGAAAGTAACTTTTCCAAGCCTTGGTAGAAGTAACACAGAAGACAATACTGCAGCAGGGGAGGACAGTTTCTTGACAGCCTTCATTTTTTATTTGGTTCACAAAACTAGTTAAAAATTCTAGACCCTATTTCCTGAGGAACAATCACTCTGAAATTCTTGATAGTTACAGAATCTTCTTAAAGGATTTCTGTTTTGTCCATTTGTTTACTTTTCTTTTTGCATTAAATCTAGTGGTGAGAATAAATAAAATACCAAACGTAAAATGCAAAAACCTGTGTTGAAAGATTCTAAAGGAAGTTAAGGGAGATCACCATCAAAGTCACCAACACTACATTCAGAAGATTTCTGTGTAACGTACCTATGCAAGTATGCTTAATACTGCAGCATGACAGACATGAGCCAGCATGCCTGTTGAATGTTTCCTTAGCTGAAGTGCTATTAATCACAAGGGACTTTCACTACTGTACATTCTTGGACACAGCATGTCAAAGTTCTTCAGTGCACCCTCTTCTATACAGCTGTTTTCAGCTTCTGGAAAATGGCACAGTCCAAGCTGAACTGTAACACAAGGAGGTTATGTATTTTTGCATTTTGTTTGATCTTGAGCAATATAGATTACACTAAGCCAGCATGGCTTAAAAATTCCCCTGCAGTCACTCCAACATACTATGACCCTGCCAGAGCCCTATCCAATTGCTCTAGCAGTCTTGCTTTCATGGTGATTTCCTCCTTGTTATGCCACAAACTGAATACCAAACCCACCTAACATTGTGATGACATGATGTAGACCATTCAAAGGACATTTTACATCTGAACAATGGAATAGAAAGTGTTTTCACCTATGCAAATGCATTTGTTTGAGAAATTATGCCACCATTTCTCCAATCAAATCTGAATTAATAGATACTTTTGAAACAATTTAATTGATTTACTACTCCAGTTGACCTTCACTTCACTGGTCACATTCCTCATTCATAGCTGTTTGTAACTGAAGTATAATATATGCACTATGTGCCTGGGTTCTAGGCTTGCTTATCAAGAAGAAAGGCACCGCGAATGAAACTACAAGACACATACTCCATTAAATATTCTCTTCAAAACAAATGTCACTTCCCAGGCACTTCTACCAATGACTGTGAAATTGTGTTCCACTGATTTGAAATCAAATGCAAGTGAATGGAAGATAAGAAAATCAAGCTGAATGTAAAACTCTGGTGCCATCCTGGCCAGGTCAACCCATCTTTATTGAACATTGTGAATATTCCTGTGAATGTGTGTGGCTGGTCTTATACTTGAGACAGCATTAGTCCATCTAGCTTAGTGTCCTCTGCACTGGATTTCCCTACTCTGGTTACTTCCAGATGCTTTGGGTTACAACTCCCATCAGTCTCAGACAGCATGGCTATTATGGTATGATGAGAGCTGTCATTCAAAACATCCAAAAGTCATCAAGTTGGAGAAGACAAGTCTGCAGTGAGCTTATCCCATGGCTTACTAAATCAATTTACCTCTATCTGGCTTAAAGCTTAATTTGGGTGCCATCCTGATGTTATTAGAAGGTTTCGAATCAATTGACTTAGACTAAAGTCTGACTCAAGTCACTTCAATAATTTGACTTGGACTAAGTTTAGCAATAAATAATGCACTGATTTGACTTGACTCATGACTTGAATACATCACTACCCTGGCTGGTAAATATTCTCCTTAGTTCAAGCAAGAGACTTCTCCAACTATAACTAAGATTCTGGGAACTAAACCTGGGCCCTTTGGGGTGCAAAGCATGTGCTCTACCATTGCTATAAGCAAAGGATTATTTGTTTAATATCTAGGTTGGATTCCCCCTTATGGAAGACCAGCCAGCTAAGCAGACATAGTGACATCACAGATATAATAAAGAAAGTATGCGTAGCTATGTTCTGAGGACTTTGAAAGATTAAAAAGAAACAAAGTTATGTCATTGACACAGACCATTCAGTTTTCAAGTTACACAGACATTATTTAAAAATTTCAAAAATGTGCCACAACTGCCTAATAATCCAAATACAGAGCCACTCCTGTTCCTAAATTTAATTCCTAAATTTAGGATTCCTAGAGGCCATTAGTCTGGAGAGCTATAGTTTGCCATCCTCTACTTTATACAAACAGCCGAATGATTCCCATTTGCTTGTTTCTTATTGAAAACACTTTTTCTCTTGTTAGTCCCTAATTTCTAAGGTTTGATTTCAATAAAAACACAGTGCAGAAATAATCCAGTTTGAGACCACTTTAACTGCTCTGGTTAAGTGCTAGGGAATTCTGGGAATTGCAGTTTATTGTGGCACCAGAGCTCTCTGACAGAGAAGGCTAAATGTCTCACAAAACTACAGTTCCCAGAATTCCATAGTTAAAGTGGTCTCGAGATGGATTATTTCTACAGTGTGTTTTGGAAGCTGACCTGCTCTTCAGAGCTCTCCAGCTTCTCTGAAGCTGACCTACTCTTCAGAGCAGGGATGAGAATCAAGCTGTTGTTGGATATCTCCAGATGTTGTTGAACAGAAAGTCAACATAACCAATAGTGAGAAAAGCTTGGAGCTGCAGTCTAATAACATCAGGGTCATTCTCACCCTTGCTCTACAGATACCTTGGTGGTTGTAAAACATTATTTGTATAAAACAGTCAAACGACCCTTTCATAGGGGTTGCCTAAGACCCAGGGTTGGCGCCATAATTTATAATACTCTATTGCAGTGGTTCTCAACCTGTGGGTCGTGGCATTAGGTAGGTTGAAAACCACTGATATAAAACATTATTTGAATTATTTTCTGGGCACCTCCTATTAACTATTTCTTTCCTTTCACTGGACTCTTTCACATGGGAGGAATTTCTCTTTACTGCGAATTGAGCCAATTTGAATTTCTGTAAATTCGCTTGTTTAGCGAATTCACAGGAATTCCCATTGCGTTCGGAGTAACATTCCATTTCCCGAAAATGACCCCCCCTTTGCCCAAAATTGCATGTGAAACTTTAATTCGCAATAACGGAAAACCCATGATTGCGTTCGGAATGACTTCCCTTTTGCCCGAAATTGTGTGTGAAGCTTTAATTCGCAATAACGTCAAACCCCATGATTGCATTCGGATTGCCATTAAATTATACTTCCAATTTCCGGTGTCTGAAAGAGTCCACTATCTGGTTGCACTTCCTAGAATTGCACTATTTGGGAAGTTCATCATGTGTTAGAGCATTTTTGTTCTAAAAACAAACAAACAAACAAATTGGGATAATAATTTGATAAAATGTTTTGGTCTAAAGAACAAGAAGTTATCTTCAGCAGAACTTCCTTTTAGAAGACTGGACCAGTCAGTTGAGCAATACAGAAATATCTTCAAATCTTTTCATCAATGTTGGAAGCCTAGGAAGTAATTATGAAAGCATTCTGTCACAGGCACTACACTTTTGAAGACATCAATGCTTTGTGAAAATACTTCAGAATATAATGCCTTGATTGGTTCTGATGGAAATTGGCAATATATGGAATCATTTTGCATCTGTTTATTGTTGGTGTTGTTTTGTTTGGGGACTTGTTTGTTGCTTTGATATTTTTCCAGCAGCACAGAATGGGGTAATTTGTTCCATGTCAATCACTAATTTTGTTCATTTGCTTTTACATAACAACACATCAGTGAATTCAGACTGCAGTTAAATAAGTTCATTGGAGGTTCCTCAGCATAACAGCAACATAATAATCAAATTAACTGCTTGAAATCTCCACTTTGCTGCCTTTCCTCACAAATATGGGCACTTATCTTTCCAAAAAGCAATGTTGTCTTATCTATGATTAGAGCAGAACTGGACACCATCTTTGTAGTTGGCAAGAAACAGAGAGATGTGTGTGGACACACACACATATTCACATGCATATTCAAAGTCTAACAAACTAAATTTAGTACATTAATCATGACAATAAAGAATAAAGAAGTTGACTTATCCCTACCCTTTGTGCTCCCTCCCCAAGTGGAATCTTTGGGGAATGGAGCCTGGAAAAGTTACTTTTTTGGACACCTTCCCAAACCCCTAGACAACCAATGGCTATGATGGCTGGGAGATTTGGAGAGTTGCAGTCCAGAAAAGTAGCTTTCCTATGCTCAGTTCCAAACAGATGGACATTCAAATGAAATTCAAAATTCTGGCTGTACTATATTTTTAAAAAGTTGTGATAGGCCATTTTGATTTTTGAATAATGCATTATATAGTATTATATTTAGAACTGACCTTTGAGTTTGGTTATAGGATTCCCCATGGATACCAACATCTGTGGATGCTCAATTCTCATTAAATACAATGGTGTAGTGAAATGGAGTACCCTATATAAAATAGCAAAATCAAGGTTTGCTGTTTGGATTTTTTTTTTAAAAAATTTCAAGCCATGGGTCCATGGATAAAGAATCTGTGAATATAGAGGACTGACTGTATTGTCAATCATGCTATGTGCACACATGCAGAATATTATGTTTATTGATTTGAGTTTCTTCTTCTTTTTTGCATTCCTAAGCTCAGTACATAGATTACTGGGTTTCTTTGCTTCAAATATTATTTTTGTTTCTTCACTGACAGATTGTTGCCTGGCCACAAACTTTTGATCACACTCTGATGTTAACCTGCCAAATGTGTTCCAGTTTTCATTTATGAAATGATGGAAGGTATGGAAAGGGCTGCATTTTTCTTCAGTACTATATAGACAGATATGGTTCAGTTCTTCCTCGAAGACATTTCAGATTTTTCAAACCTTATTTTCAGTGAGTGGTGATAAATTAGGTGATCAAAAAATGGTCTTGTAGGTTAACACTCTCTTCTAATACAATCAAAGCTTTTAAAAAAGAAAAATGGATTTAACATATGTAGCTGGTTTTCTAAGTACCAAACAATTAAAAGTGTTTACTTGGCATGATGCATCAACTGAATAGCCCCTACTTGTCAGAAGTGCATACTTTTATTGTGGTGGTGTTTTCCGTCAGAACAACACAATTTGATGGGAGACTAGACGGCTTATGGAAGCTAACAAATGCACATATTTTCTGTTGTCTTTGTGAAAAAATTCTTATAGTTGTGTCTGCAAATTAAACCAAAATGTGAAAGTCATGCATTACAATTAATGAACTGAACTTGTAACATGCTATTTCTGGGATCATGAATATTCAACATTATCACTAGTAGTTCCAGGGGAAGAAGTGGTACTCATGTATTCATCAACAAGACACACAAGAGATTATCTAGAAGATGAGACACAGAAACCATTCAGTTCTTAGAAAGTATGTGGTTCCTATGACAGCTAAATGGAAGTCCACAACAAAACGATTGAGTCCAGTAAACCAGACAAAACAAAACAAAAAGCCTTCTATTATACTGGTAGTAATTTATAAATTTATAGTTATTATTGTCATTACTACTGAAGTAATCCCAACATGTTCATTTTTGTATTAGCGTGTACATACTCTGGTTTATTCCCAAATCAAATTGTTAGTCTAAATTAGAGCAGAGCCAATGGAATTTGCACAAAAGTTGACATACCAAATGCACTTTGATTTAATGGGTCTACTTTTGTTCAAACTAACAGTTTGATTTAGGACTTTGTTTTTTAGGACATCATATGGATAATATGTGTCACAGGACTAGGAAATATAATGGCCAGTGATTAGAGCTATCTCTACATGGATAAGGAACATTTGAGTTCGGATCTTCAATCAGCTATGAAATCCACTGGGCTAATCCTCGAGTCTAGCTTGCTTTGCTGGGTTGCTAAGAAGATAAACAGGAAAACTCCTTAGCTCCTCGTTAACCTTATTATTAGCCATACAAATATGATTATTATTAATAACATAGAATAACAGAAATATTTGATCCATATTTGGGCATTATTGCAAACTAGCCTCCTGCAATCTGAGTGTCCTCCAGATGTTTTTGAGTTCAGCTTCTAACAGTTCCAGACAACAAGGCCAATGGTCAGAGGTTATAAAAGTTGCTGCCCTTCAATGTCACTGATGAGTGCCAGATTTATTTTATTGTATTTCAAGTCTGCATTTTAGGGCAAAACCTTCCTAAATTGACATATATAATGTAAATCCAACATGATAACAAACCAACAACGAAACTATGGAGCAAAATAATACTAGCAAAAAGTACAAACGTGTAGATAGGATGAATGTTGATTCAAACTTGGTTGAAATTATGTGTGAGGCGGGCATGAAAGGCATCTCTACCCCCCATCCCTTGCCTAGCAGTCCGGAACCTAAACTTAGTGCCTTTGCCACATGTGCTGGCAACGACAGGAAACAGTGGTGGAGACAGCTTGGCTGCATTTTTCTTTTTTGCATTTATAATTATAATGGCTTATACATATATATATTGGGCCTCTCCATTTTTTTTAGTTTTTTTGGGCCTCTCCATTTAAAAATCCATGTTTTAATTAATTTTTCAGTTTTACAGTTCTGAGGTCTAAATTCAATTGTTAGTCTCAACTAGAGTAGCTCTATTAAATTGTTAGTCTCAGCTGGAGTAGAGTCATAATGTTCAGCCAACATTATGTGAACCCCATTGATTCAGTCAGTCTGTTTTATATGGAATTGAGTTTAGCTCCTATTATTTTATACTACTGTGTGTGTTTTGTGAGGCATCCAGAGAACTTGTGGTATGGAGCCACTATCTAAGTACAGCAATAAAATAAAATGATGTGTGAATTGGGCGTTTATTGAATGCGTATGGATCCTTTAACCAAAATTAAGTAGGAATGATGCTCTACAGACTCTGTTCATTTAAGACCCCAAATACACAATTACTGTCACTTTGGCTCCATCCTAAGGTATCCTGAGATTTGTAGTGTCATAAAGTATTCAGAATTCTGTGCCAGAGAGCTCTAGTGCCTCACAAAACCAAAAATCCACAGGATTCCACAGAATGTAGCCAAGGCAATTAAAGGAGTATCAAAATACTACTAACTGTGAAAGCAGCCTCTATTGGAAGTGATTCTGAAGGACATTATGAGCAGAACTTTGAGAAGTTACCTTTTTGGACTAAAATTCTCAGAATCTCCCAACCAGCAAGCCTGGGTGCTACAGCAGTAGTATTGAGCTGCTACTTGAATCTGGCCGTAGAGTAGTGACTCCCAACCTTTGATCCTCCATTTGTCTTAGGACCTCAGCTCCCAGAAGCCCCACCCAACTTGGCCAATGGTCAGGAATTATGGAAGTCCAAGTCTTCTGGAGGACCGATGGTTGGAAACCACTGCTCTAGAGTGTTATTGTACTGTGCAGATTTGCTTCCCATTGGTTTGGCAGCAAATGGGAGCAATCTTTCCCAATGCAGAATCCACTTATTTTTTAAGGCATATATAGCAAGTTTGGCCACCAGGCAGATGGGCTTTTAAGTCCTCCTTAGCATCATAACCAATGTGCAGTGGCATGAAATAATTAACTTGTATTTGTGACCTTCTAAAATACATTTTGCATTTGCTTTGCAGTTTGAGGCAAGAGAAAGATATGAAGACTGGAGGACTGAATTTTTCTCTGTTTGTAACTTGTCTGCACAGTTCTCATTGTTATTGGTAGGGAGATGGGTCACATTTGTGCACTTTGGTTTTCTTTGTTTCCTTTTGCAGTGCATAACCCTTGGGAGCCCATCTTCCATTGGCCTCAACCTGGGTAGGGTCACCCCTGCCCATGGGCTCCCCATATGTCCCACAATGGGGACTGGATTTGATAATAATAATAATAATAATAATAAATTTATACCCCACTCTTCAACCCTAAAGGCTATCAGAGCAGCTTACAATTATTATTTTTAATTAGACAGTTCCCTGCCCTCAGGCTTACAATCTAAAAAGACACAACACAAAAGGAGAAGGGAAAGGTGGTGGGGAAGGGGATCAGGTCCGGCATTTCTTCTCTCCCTCTGAGGCCTGGACCAAGGCAGATGGACTGGAGGGAGGGCTCTGCTTCTTAATCTAGGACAGGCCTGATAGAGTTTGGCCTGCCCTTTCACTCCCTCCTAGGCCAGATGGTGTTGTCATGGAGGGAGGGCTCTTCAACCTGAGGCCAGGCCCAATGGTGCTGCTAGGCCTTCTTAACCCTGTAACAGTTGCACTAAGACCATTGGTTGAGGGATAGTGTGGGGAGAATTTATATTCTTGTAAGCCACCTCTGCTTTCAGTATGCACTTTAAAGATGAGCTAGACTTTCCAAGGATAAACTTAAGTCAAGGTGAAGTGTCCAATCACTCAGAATTTAACCAACCAATTAATAAACTGGATTGAGTAGCACTTTTTTTTTTAATGAGTGGGTGTGTGATTACTTGTCTAATGAGTTTCCAAATGGTTCCTTCATTGGTAGCCAGTTCTTTTTGAATAATAAAAGTAACCTGTTTGTTTTTTTTAAGTGCCTCCTTCTTGGTCTATTAGGAGGCACTTATGTCACAGTTTTCAGGGAATGTGAAAAGAATATGAATATGAATACAGTAATCTGAAGTGGGAAGACATGGCTTGGATTTATGGTATTGTGTTCCTGTTTCAAAAAATAGAGGTCCATGGGCAAGATAGCATCGAACTGAATTTTAGATATAACTAATTATATAAATGAAGCTACCAAATCTTATCTGATCTTGGAAGCTAAGCTGAGTCAAGACTGGTTAGTCCTTGGAAGGGGGACCACCATGGAATACCAGTGCTGTAGGCTATGTTCAGTGGAAGACAATGGCAAACCACCTATAATAATAATAATAATAATAATAATAATAATAATAAAGTTTTATTTATAGCCCGCTCCTCTGTATCCAATCGGAATGGGTTACATCAATTAAAAAATGCAAGGTAAAATATACATGACCCATACCCAACCACCCGCCCCTTAAAATTAAATTAAACTAACATCAATTAAAACGACATAATAAAAATTTCAATTTAAAACGGCAACCCATTGCATAGAGATCAGGGTCAAGATGTTAAATGACTTAATCTTGCCAATAAAATCCTGTAGGAAGGTTACCATAAGCTGGAGTTGACTTGAAAGCACATACCGGTAGCAACAAAATTATATAAATAAGAAGAAAAAGGCTGAGGTTACCAAAACGTGAAGGTGACACACCTTTTTATACTAGCATTCACTAGCTAGCTAGTTACAGATCTGACTTCTCTTAATGAGACAGAAAATAAAAGCCTCACCTGCATTGCAGAAATAATGCAGTTTGACATTGCTTTAACTACCATGCCTCAATGCTATGAAATACTGAGATTTGTAATTTCGTAAGATATTTAGCCCTGCCTATCAGAGAGCTCTAGTGTCACAACAAGCTACAAAACCCAGGATTCCATAGGATAGAGCCATGGTAGATAAAGCGGTGTCAAAAAGTATTATTTATAAAGTATAGATAAGGCCAAAGGCTTGTATCCAAACAAGTATGGCTAGAATTTCTCTTGATAATGGAGATTTTCCTCTTCCATCTTCCTCATTAAAGGTTTCTATGTCTCCTAAAAGGATAGCCTGTAAGATCAGGGGCAGCACTCCCCGAAGTTATTTTTGTGGATCACAATTTCCCAGATCACCCAGTGAGCACGTCCACTGGCAATGCTCCATAAGGTTTTCTGGGACCTTTCCTCAGCTCTGGCCAGGGTCACTGATGGGATGTAACAGGGAGATGGAGTGGGGAGGAAGACTGTAGCTGAGGAAGAAACTGAGAGATGGGTTTTTAATTAATGAAAGAGGTTCTGTTCAGTTCATGCTTGTGTTTCTAAAGAAAAACTCCTGAATGTAAAAAGGCATTTAGCTAATGCAGAAAAATATACTCTAAATTTTCCCCTGAGGGGTAGCGATGTTAGTCTGTTACAACAAATATAACTTGTGGCAGTTTAGATTAATGCACTTATAAGGAGATAAGATTTTGGGATGAAGTGGAAAGAAAAACTTGTCCAATAATAAATTAGTTAGGGTCAGATCTAGTGTGAGATATATACAATTGAATCTCTCCTCCCAAGTGCAACTCCTCCAATCCCTAAATGATGCTAGAAGAACCTCTTGTAAACAGAAGACAGACATTGGTTGAAACCCATTAGCCGTAAAAGTGCCAGAAGATTCTTTGTTACTTAATTGTTTACTCATTTTTTATGGCAAGCATGCCATATGTAATATTTTACAGCCCCATGGTACTGCTTAGACCATAGATACAGTTTTCAGTTTCTAATACTTTAAATGGGATTCTATAAACTATAAAAAACACTCATTTTCAAGGAAAAGGAAAGGAGGAAACTTGGTTCCCCAAATGTATTTACTTGTTTTAATAGGTGTATATATAAAACACAGGCGCTCACACTCCCTTCTGGGAGAGCAGTTTATGGTTCATTACAGCCTAGCTATATACTTTTAGCAGCTAGCATTGTGCACGATTTCATAGAATATCAAAGCTAATTGCTTATGGAATAGTTCTAATCCGCACATACCTATGTTGTCATGAACATTTCCATTCAGAAATGGAAACAATTAATGTGCTCAGAACTATTTATTTGATTATTAAAAGAAAGGTCAAATATTTCAAAGGATAACCATAATTCACACAACATACTTGTTTAAACTTTTACAAAAGCCATTTTGTATAGAACCCTTTTATTTGATTAGTGAGACAACAAAGTCCAAAAATGACAAAGTTGTTCAGTAAACAGTGCCTGGAAATAAGACTGGTCTTCCCGAAACCCGTGTGACTGAGTTTGTTTAGGGAACGGGAGGTGAAGGTCTAGTGCTGCAGAAACTAAATTGGACAGCTGTACTAGATGAAAGGTTGAATTTATAATCTGCAGGGTTAATATAGGCTCATTACACACATATATACACATTCTTGAGGAAGCTGCTTTGGAGAATGAGACAGACCTGCAGTCTGTTGGTACAGACATCACCTCACCACAAAATCCTTCACTTTCAAGATACTAGAAAAGTCTAGCTTTCTTTCCAGGTTGAAGTCCAAAATAGAAATTGATGGCAGTAAAATGCAATGTGACCAGTTCAGCACTGAATCCATGTTATTTGTTGCTGTTGTTGTTGTTAACTGCCCTTGAGTTGGCCTCAACTCAAGGTAACCCTGTAGATGAGACATCTCCAAGACCTTCTGCTCAGGCCCTGTAGACCAGTGATTACCAAACTCTGGTCCTTCAGGTATTTTGGAGTTCAACTCCCAGGAGCCTCAGCCATATTGGACAGAGGTCTGGGATTCTGGGAGCTGAAGCCTGAAACACCTGGAAGATCAGGATTTGGGAATCACTGCTGTAGACTCAGGCCCATGACCTCCCTGATTGAATCTATCCATCTAACATCTAGCCTTTCTCTCATTCTGCTATCTTCTATCTTTCCCAGCATTATTGTCTTTTCTAGTGAGTCATGCCATCTTATGATGTGGCCAAAATACGACAGTCTCAGTTTTGTCATCTTGGACTTCAAGGAGAGTTCAGCCTTAATCTTAATCTGTTCAAGGATCCTTAAAACAGATTTTAAAAACTCACCTTTTGCCCTGGATCTTCCCAGAAAATTCAGAGCCCTCTGGAATAATTCCAGGCACTTATTCACATGTGTGTCCCACTGTGCTGCCACTGCTGGAACAAGTTGCTCCCTCTGATGTCAGAATGAGGCAACGAGGCATGCAATCAATGTTGGCTGCCTCATTTTTGGACTCAGAGGGAGCGACTTCCAATGGTGCCATAGCAGAGGGTGGCACAGTTGGACCTGCATTCAAACAGCTTCCCGGCATCACTCTGGTGTGTCCAGGTAATGGGAAATTTGGGGCAACTTCAGTTCCAGAATATTCCTGGCTGCTCCCATAGAATCATAGAATCATAGAATCATAGAGTTGGAAGAGACCACAAGGGCCATCCAGTCCAACCCCCTGCCATGCAGGAACTCCAAGTCAAAGCATCCCTGACAGATGGCCATCCAGCCTCTGCTTAAAGACCCCTAAGGAAGGAGACTCCACTACACTCCGAGGGAGTGCGTTCCACTGTCGAACAGCCCTTACTGTCAGGAAGTTCCTCCTAATGTTGAGGTGGAATCTCTTTTCCTGCAGTTTGCATCCATTGTTCCGCGTTCTAGTCTCTGCAGCAGCAGAAAACAAGCTTGCTCCCTCCTCAATATGACATCCCTTCAAATATTTAAACAGGGCTATCATATCACCTCTTAACCTTCTCTTCTCCAGGCTAAACATCCCCAGCTCCCTAAGGCGTTCTTCATAGGGCAAGGTTTCCAGACCCTTCACCATCTTAGTTGCCCTCCTTTGGACATGCTCCAGTTTCTCCACATCTTTTTTGAATTGTGGTGCCCAGAACTGGACACAGTATTCCAGGTGGGGCCTGACCAAAGCAGAATAGAGTGGCACTATAACTTCCCTTGATCTAGAAACTATACTTCTATTGATGCAGCCTAAAATTGCATTGGCTTTTTTAGCTGCCGCATCACACTGCTGACTCATGTTCAGCTTATGGTCTACTTGGACTCCTAGATCCCTTTCACATGTGGTCTCGTTCAGCCAGGTGTCCCCCATCCTATATCTGTGCATTTCATTTTTCCGCCCTAAGTATTCTGGCCCATATGGATGTGTCCTCAGAGAGGGGAAATCATGCTGAAGAGCTGTAAAATTCCTCTTCCTCTGCTACTGAAGAGAGATTGAGTAATTTTAACTGAGATTGACTGAATAGAGAAACAAAACAAAAGTTCTGGATGCTATTGTGACCATGTTCTCCTGGAGTTTGTAATACAGTGGAAGGGAGAAGCTAGGCATAGTCAGACTTTAGACTTTAGACTTTAGGAGAGCTAATTTCAATAAACTTAGAGAAATACTGGGAGTGATCCCATGGTCAGGAATACTAAAAGAAAAGGGAGTTCAAGACGGATGGGAGTTTCTCAAAAGGGAGATATTGAAGGCACAATTTCAAACAGTTCCAATGAGGAAGAAAAGTGGAAGATGTCTCAAGAAGCCAGGATGGATGACTAAGGAACTTTCAAATGAGCTAAGTTTTAAACGGAACATGTATAAGAAATGGAAAAATGGAGAAATCACGAAAAAGGAATTCAAACAAATAGCCAGCACATGTAGGGGTAAAGTCAGAAAAGCTAAAGCGCAGAATGAACTCAGGCTTGCTAGAGAGGTTAAGAACAATAAAAAGGGCTTTTTTGGATATGTCCCCAGCAAAAGGAAGAAGAAGGAAACAGTGGGGCCACTGCGTGCAGAAGATGGCATAATGCTCACAGGGGACAGAGAAAAGGCAGAATTACTCAACACCTTCTTTGCTTCAGTCTTCTCAGAAAAGGCAAAGGGTGCTCAACCTAAGGATAATGGAACAGGAGACAGAATAGAGGAAATTCAGCACAGAATAAGTAAAGAGGTAGTACAGGAATACCTGGTTAACCTAAATGAATATAAATCTCCAGGACCAGATGAACTACATCCTAGAGTATTAAAAGAACTGGCAAATGTAATATCAGAGCCATTGGCAATAATCTTTGAGAACTCCTGGAGAACAGGAGAAGTCCCAGCAGACTGGAGGAGGGCAAACGTTGTCCCCATCTTCAAAAAGGGAAAAAAAGAGGATCCCAACAATTATTGTCCAGTTAGTCTGACATCAATTCCAGGAAAGGTTCTAGAGCAGATCATTAAGCAGAGAGTCTGTGAACACTTAGTCTGCTGGGATCTCTCCTGTTCTCCAGGAGTTTTCAAATATGATTGCCAATGGCTCTGATATTACTTTTGCCAGTTCTTTTAATACCCTTGGATGGAGTTCATCTGGTCCCGGAGACTTAAATTCATTTAGATTAACAAGGTGTTCCTCTACTATCTCTTTACTTATTCTGTGCTGAAATTCCCCTATTCTGTTCTCTGCTCCATTATCCTCAGGTTGAGCATTGCCTTTTCTGAGAAGACTGAGGCAAAGAAGGTGTTGAGTAATTCTGCCTTTTCTCTATCTCATGTTAGCATTTTGCCATCTTCTCCACGCAGTGGCCCTACCGTTTCCTTCTTCTTCCCCTTGCTGCGGACATATCCAAAAAAGCCCTTTTTATTGTTCTTAACCTCTCTAGCAAGCCTGAGTTCATTCTGCGCTTTAGCTTTTCTGACTTTACCCCTACACATGCCTGCTATTTCTTTGAATTCCTTTTTCGTGATTTCCCCCTTTTTCCATTTCTTATACATGTTCCGTTTCAAACTTAGCTCGGTTGAAAGTTCCTTAGTCATCCATCCTGGTTTCTTGAGACACCTCCCGTTTTTCTTTCTCACTGGAACTGTTTGAAATTGTGCCTTCAGTATCTCCCTTTTGAGAAAGTCCCATCCGTCCTGAACTCCTTTATCCTTTAGTATTTCTGACCATGGAATCGCCCTCAATACTTCTCTGAGTTTACTGAAATCCGCTCTCCTAAAGTCAAGGATGCGTGTCTGACTCTGCCTGGCTTCTCCTTTCCACTGTATTACAAACTCCAGGAGAACATGGTCACTTCCACCTAATGATCCCACCACTTGCACCCCATTAACCAAGTCCTCCTTGTTGGTTAGGATCAGATCTAAAATAGCTGACCCCCTTGTTGCCTCTTCCACCTTTTGGACCATGAAATTGTCTTCCAGGCAAGTGAGGAATTTGCTAGACCTTGAGGATTTGGCTGAGTTTGACTTCCAGCAAATATCAGGATAGTTGAAGTCGCCTATCACTACTACATCTCTCTTTTCTGACTGTGTGGTCATCTGTTCTAGAAAGATATCATCCAATTCCTCAGTCTGACTTGGGGGTCTGTAGTAGACTCCCACCGTAACACCCTTGTTGTTTCCCTCCCCTTTAATTCTTATCCAGATGCTCTCCACCTGGCTTCCATGATTGATGTCCAGGATCTCTTCACTGGTGTAAATATCTCTGACATATAGTGCTATTCCTCCTCCTTTCCTGTTTGGCCTATTTCTCTTAATAAGGTTATACCCCTCTATTTCCACATTCCAATCATGAGACTCATCCCACCAGGTTTCAGTGATGCCTATTATATCATATTTGCCTTGTTGTACTAGGAGTTCGAGTTCATCTTGCTTATTTCCCATGCTCTGTGCATTAGTGTAGAGACATCGCAGACCATGGTTCCCTTTTACTTGCTGCCTGTGCAAGTTTTTTTGCCTCCCACTGTTGGGTCCTTGCACTGTTTGCCTTGTTTCCTCTATGTCAGTTTGACTATTTACGCCATCCCTTTTGCGTTCCTTAATATTGTCTCCCTTCCCCTCGGAACTCAGTTTAAAGCTCTCCTGATCAAGTTCTTGAGACTGTTGGCAAAAACATTTCTTCCAACTGGCGTGAGATGCAACCCGTCTGTTGCAAGAAGTCCCTCCTCATGGAACCACAGCCCATGATCCAAGAATCCAAATCCTTCTCGGCAGCACCATCTGCGAAGCCAGTTGTTCACCTCTGCTATTTTCCTCTCCCTTCCTGGACCATGCCCTTCAACTGGCAGAAGAGACGAGATGACAACCTGTACATCCATTCCTTTCAGCTTCCTACCAAGCGCCTCGTAATCCCTTTTGATGTTCTGAATGCTGTGTCTTGCAGTATCATTAGTTCCCACGTGGACCAAAAGGAAGGGGTATTGGTCAGTAGGCTTGACCAGTCTTGTCAGCCTCTCTGTCACATCCCGGATCTTTGCACCTGGAAGACAGCACACCTCTCGAGACATCTTGTCAGGCCTACAAATCACTGCTTCTGTACCCCTCAGCAAGGAGTCCCCCACACGACCACACGCCTCCTCCGAGGCTTAGCAGCGACTGTTCCCTCGGGTGGGACTCTCAGGCTCCCTTGCTCTGTCCCTGAAGTCTGTCCATGCTGCTCTTCTTCATCCTCCTTGATAAGGGAAAGAGCTTCGAATCGATTCTCTAGCTGCAAGCTCCCCGAACAATTCCTTCTTGGTTTACTACTCTTTGTGACATTCCTCCAGCTGTCTGCCTCCTCTGTTTGGCAAGTGACCTCTTCCACCCTAGCATCTTCCTCTGCATGGTACTCATCCAAGATGGTTAGTTCTATTGTGTCCAGGAAATCCTCTTGTTCCCTAATCTGCTGAAGTGTAGCTACTCTGGACTCCAGCTGCTGCACTTTCTCCTCCAAGAGTGCTACCAACTTGCACTTGGTGCATGTGAAGTTCTCCACTACTGTAGGCAAGAAGAGAAACATCCCACAAGAGTTGCGGGTGACTGTGGCAGATCCCTCGTTGTCCATACTGCAAAGTCTTTAGTAATAATCTACTGGGAATACTTCTTTAAA
Organism: Urosaurus nigricauda; assembly: GCA_034509955.1. Taxonomy (NCBI): domain Eukaryota; kingdom Metazoa; phylum Chordata; class Lepidosauria; order Squamata; family Phrynosomatidae; genus Urosaurus; species Urosaurus nigricauda. The sequence continues at coordinate 224,231,650 of JAOEGL010000004.1, read as the reverse complement.
GGTAAGTACTGGCTGCTATCTTACACTTAAAGGGAAGGTTCTGTTTCAATATCTGATTCTAACCTAATGCCACTTGAGCAGAGTTGTTCAGTTAAAGAAAACTAAAATTCGGGCGCCGTTAGGCGCGCGGCTCTGGAAGGTGGTATATAAAGCTAGTCTGCTAGCTCCGCCCCCTTGTGACTCACAGATGTGACTCACAGAAGCTCCTCCCCTTCAGCCACGAGCACACGGTCTCAAGCACACGGTCCCAAAATGGCTGCCAAGCAGCTCCTCTCCTTCTCCTCTCTCTGGCCGGACTGTTCTGGAAGGCTCTGGAAGGTGGTATATAAAGCTAGTCTGCTAGCTCCGCCCCCTTGTGACTCACAGATGTGACTCACAGAAGCTCCTCCCCTTCAGCAACGAGCACACGGTCTCAAGCACACGGTCCCAAAATGGCTGCCAAGCAGCTCCTCTCCTTCTCCTCTCTCTGGCCGGACTGTTCTGGAAGGCTCTGGAAGGTGGTATATAAAGCTAGTCTGCTAGCTCCGCCCCCTTGTGACTCACAGATGTGACTCACAGAAGCTCCTCCCCTTCAGCAACGAGCACACGGTCTCAAGCACACGGTCCCAAAATGGCTGCCAAGCAGCTCCTCTCCTTCTCCTCTCTCTGGCCGGACTGTTCTGGAAGGCTCTGGAAGGTGGTATATAAAGCTAGTCTGCTAGCTCCGCCCCCTTGTGACTCACAGATGTGACTCACAGAAGCTCCTCCCCTTCAGCAACGAGCACACGGTCTCAAGCACACGGTCCCAAAATGGCTGCCAAGCAGCTCCTCTCCTTCTCCTTTCTCTGGCCGGACTGTTCTGGAAGGCTCTGGAAGGTGGTATATAAAGCTAGTCTGCTAGCTCCGCCCCCTTGTGACTCACAGATGTGACTCACAGAAGCTCCTCCCCTTCAGCAACGAGCACACGGTCTCAAGCACACGGTCCCAAAATGGCTGCCAAGCAGCTCCTCTCCTTCTCCTCTCTCTGGCCGGACTGAGCTCCTAGCTCCTTTCAAAAAGTTAATTTAATGGATCATTCTAGTGGCAGTTAGACAGTGATAGTTTTAAAAATAAGGCCATTCTTACTTTTTTTTAAAAAAAAAATTATATCCCATATCCCATGCTATAGCTGAGGATCTCGGGGCAGCTTACACTAAAATCAATTTAATAAATAATAGGAATAATTTCAAAAGACTAGAATATATATCCAATCCTTGTATCAGTTAAAAACCAGACAATTTTAAACCAGTTAAATCAATTTAAAATAGTGCCAACCACATCATCCGTGCAAACTGGACAAAATCAATTAGGCCCCAAAACCATGTGTTGACCTAGTGCTAAAATGATATCTGCGCTAGCACCAAGCAGATCTCCAAAAGGTGAGAATTCCGCAACTGGGGTGCACCCACAGAAAAGGCCCTCTCTCATGTTCTTCCCCTACAGTGGGGCAAGGAGGAAGGCTCCTTCAATAGACCTCAATTCTCAGGCAGGCATTTATCTAGGGAGAGATACTCCCTCTAGTACTGAGATCCTAAGTCATTTAGGGTATTAAATGTTATCACCATCACCTTGAGTGTGGAGATGTATTAGCAGCCAGTGCAACTCCTTTGAAACCAATTCTTTTTTATCAGTACTAGGGTATTCCCTAATAATACCCACGAGAGCCAGCATGGTGTAGTGGGGTTGAGCTTTGGACTATGACTTTGGAAATCATGGGTTGATTTCCTGCTTGGCCATGGAAATATACTGGGTGACTTTGGGCAAGTTCCACAGTCTCAGCCCCAGAAAACATTGTAATAGGGTCACAGTAAATCAGAAATGACTTGGAGGCACACAAAAACAACAATGACAATCAATTAGTTTCTAAATGTTATACCAAGAAACTGGAAAAGCACACTCTTTTTGTACATATACCTAGCCTGTAGTTTGATAAGGAACTCCACTCCTTCAACAATTTATGAGTTACCTGTGGTGGCTGGTGGTTTCCTTGACTATGGGGTGGTGAAGCCACTCCAGATTTTAATGCAAATTTTAAAGGAGTTATTTCAGGCGTTGAGTCTCTTTTCGGGATGGGATCTATACTTTGAATATCTCATTTAGAGTTCAGACTATAACTGGGAGTAGATTACAATCCTATTGAAATGGACTCACTTGTTGCCCTAAAAGGTGAGGGACGCTGGGGTCCCCACCAGTAATGCCAGCATCTCCTTGAAATTATAGCTCAGAGGCAGTTTGGGAGGGGAGGATAACTGCAGGGATCTTTTTTTTTCATCTTTGTATACCAGTACTAACCACAGTTTCCATAACTGTTTTATTTGGAAATGTGCAAAGGTACACACATACATACAAGAACCAAAACCATCTTAAGAATCATGTAAGGCTATTAGGAAGGCAGGTGTGAAAGGCTGGATAGAGAGAGGTCAGGGGCTGTAATGGGTGATAATTACCAATCATGAAGAGAAGTCCATGGAAAATGCAGCACTACATACAATGTGGTTTAGAGTGGGTCAGACCATATCTGAGTGTTACACTGAAGGATCCTAGTCAGTAAACAATGTGACTAGGACTGGGGCAGGTATATTATTATTATTATTATTATTATTATTACCCACCTTTCTCCCAACATAGGGATTCATAGGGACATATTTATACTCCATTTCATACTCTCAAGGGGTGCACTGTGTGATATTCTGTGTGACAAAGGCTTTGATCATTTTGTCACACAGAATACTTTGATCAAAAGGTCTGGAATGGCTTGATGGCTTTAGCATAAAGATGACAATCACTTATTAGATCTGAGACAATCCTTTGATTATCGGGCAAGAAGGTGGTGTAGAAATATCAACAGAAGGTGAGGTGAAGGATTTACTCACTGATGGTTTTACTATTGCTTCTTTTGCTTCCATTACAAAAGGAAATGCAAAGAGCCAGGGGGAGTGCAAGGTGGTAAGCAAACACATTTCTTTATATTTATCTATCCCTGTATGTCCTCTGATCAGCATGATTCTTACACGTGTGTAACAACTAGCTTCCTCAGGTCATCATGACCTCAAACATGCCCAACTCTGGGTAGTAATTATGAAACCACATATCCAGCAGGAGGAGTGTAAGGTATGCTAACACACTGGAGTTTTAAAAAAGCAAATAGGCCTCTTTTTGTTCCACCTAGTGGCTTGTTTACTTGATGAGAACATCAGAGTGCTTGTCTAGTTGGAGCCCCAGCATGCCTTTCCGAGCAAGAACACCAAGCAAGCAGGTCTGTTTTACAGCTGTACGCACAACATCATGTTCTCATCACAAGCCCTGAGCACAAACTCTTGGTTAGAACATGTGCGGAGTCATAAAAATGTTTTCTATGCAACTGAAGTTCAGAAACAAAACACAAAGTGAAGGAAATTGATCGAGGAAGGTTTCCCTATGATGAACCTATGTCTCATTGGGCTGACAAACGAGACAAATCAAAAGGCCATCAGATGTAATTGATTTCATTTAATTCAAGTGCATTTGGTTTGCATTTGCTAGAAAGGAAGAGACCACCCACATGTACATATTCTGGACTACTTAAATTAAAATTAAAAACATGGGGGGGGTGTACTGTTGTTAAAAGATTTTCTAATTATAAAAAGTTCTTCAGCTATTCCAAAGAAACAGGGCCACTAGAAATAGCTCTGTGTGTTTAATATTGCAGAGTTGTATTCAGTGCTGAGTAGATTTTATAGAAGGTAAGAAAATTGCTAAAAATTATTCATAGCTTCTTTCTAGACTGAAAGTAGTGAAGAATTATCTCCTTACACTGAGAGGACAAAGTGTATCTTAACTCTCACAAAGCTACACAGCAGTTGTGAAAAACTACATTGTTAGTGAACTGAATGCACAAGTGCAATACAGAGTGCATCCATGCACAGTGAGAATCCATGTGCAATGGCTGCACATGTGGAAATCTCCTTCTGCAACTTTGAACTGAGTATAGCCATTATGCATCCAACAAAGATGTCCACTCACTTCTATAAGCTACATCGAGGCTACTAGCCACTGAGCATTTTGAGAATTTCTATCTAGAAAAAAACAGAGCCCCAATTTAGGCCTGTTCACTTTGTTCTCCAGAGGCCTTCCCAAAATACATGTTTGCCTCCTCTCATGCTCTCCTTATACATTCCTAAATATAATATATAATGCAACTACATGTGCAGGAGGTCATGGATTGTGCTATACACTTCTTGCTTTTATTTCTTAGCCAACTATTCAGTATGAATCAGAGAGGGAAGGGAAAAAAAATACAAGACTATGTTTCAGTGGGTTATATTTGGTTGGCATACTTTCCCCCTTGTTGTCAAGCAGAGCGGAATGTCCTGCTATTTTTAATCCACGGCTCTAGGAAGGATTATTTTAAACCTTAAATCCAAAAAGGAGATCGTAGGCATATTCCCCTTACATCATTTAAAAAGTTTAAAAACAAAGCTTAGATTACATATCCAACCTTCAGAAGTCTTGCAATGCTTACATGTGTGAGAAAGTTTTCAAAATAGTAACACAACTGCAGATCAAGGACAGAAACAGACTGAGGCTGCATCTGGACTGCAGAAATAATCCAGGTTGACACCACTTTAACTGCCATGGCTCAGTGCTATGGAATTCTGGGAATTGTAGTTTGTTGTGGCACTAATGCTCTCTGACAGAGAAGGCTAAATTTCTCATAAAACTACAAATCCTAGAATTCCATAGCATTAAGCCATGGCAGTTAAAGTAGCTGCATGACTCAATGAGAAATCAGACTGCATGATTTTTGCAGTGTGGATGCAGCCAAAATGACAACAGTGCAAGGTGAGCAAAACCCAGAGTAGAAGAAAACACAAAATGATATAAGATATGAACAAAATAAATGAAAGGAAATGTGTTCTCTACAGTCTAAAGTTCTGGCTTTCTATGTCTGGTTTAAATAGCAAGTGAATCTTAGTCCATGAATTTGTAAAGCAAGATATGCTATCTCAGTTTGGGAGGGAAAAACTGAAGCACTTTATTAAGTGTAACACATGTACTTAATTTCTGATAGAGAGCTATCCCTGAAAAAATATTGTCAAAGCTGCTTCTGTTACAAGAGAGAGAGAGAGGTAAAGAAAAAAAGAAACAAGTGGGGCAACTCAGCAGTTTTCAAAACTCATTCAGGAATCTCACCTGGTATTCCAGCTTGCATCCAGTAACTGATATCTGTTCCTCCACCATTTTCAAAGACATCAGTAATGTTGATAGGTTTCAGCAGTTTCATGATCTCCTTCATGATTCTACGAGCCTTATCACTGCCTGTGAAAGCCAGGCCACTGGGCATGAACGTTCCTTCATCAGACTCCATAACAATGTCAAAGTTGGAAATATTCATCTGAAAAATATGAAATGAACATTTAAAAATGAAAGACTTAAACACAAAGAACTGATTTCAATGAAACTAGTTATTGCAAAACTGGAAATACCAAAATATTGGAAATGGTTGAAAGGATTTAACATTGGAGGATGAATAAAGAGAATCTGGGAAACTGCATTAGCAGGGGGAAACCTTACCAAAAAATTTACAGGAAATTAATCCCACACATGACATTGTGACAACCTGAAATTACTTTATTAGTTTTGTTATCAGACATGAAATAGCTTATAGACTCCAAGGTATAAAATGAGTCCTTAAATCTCTTCTAAATACGACCTAATAAGAAAAGTCTCCCTTGTCTGCAATTCCAAATATTTCAGAAATCCAAAATACTGTATTCAAAAAACAAAACTTTTTTCACAGGTGGCTGAAACGCTGACAACTTTGCTTTCTGACGGTTCAGTGTATACAAACTTTTGTGTCATGCACAAAATTATTTTCAAAATATTGTATAAAATTACATTCAGGCTATATGTATAAGGTGTATATGAAACATAAATGAATTTTGTGTTTAGATTTGGGTCCTATCTCCAAGATGTCTCATTATGTTTGTGTGTATGTGTGCGTGTTGTGTATGCAAATTTAGGTATTCCAAATAAATAAATAAATAAATAAATTAAAAAGTCTCAAATCCAAAACCTTTTTGGTTCCAAGCATTTAGGATAAGGGAGACTCAACCTGTAGTTGTGTTTCACTGCCATATTATAATGAATGTATGGATACATTTATAACTGCATTGAATCTTCATTCTGCTATGGAAACCGACTAGGTGATCTTGAGCATGTCATTCTCAGCCTCAGATGACTTCAAAGGCCAAGAACACTCTGTGATAGGTTCTCCTTAGGGTCACCATAAGTCATAAATGACTTGAAGACACACAACATAAACAGCAAACCAATGACAAGGGAGGCAAGCAGAGTGTTGTTCAGTTTGCCATTTGATTACAAACCAACACTATCACATTTCCCAGATCAATATGCAATTATCCTTTGGTAGTTGAACTTCTCAGAAATTTATACTGCAGTTCACCAAAAGAAAGAAAAGTGTCAAAAATGTGTACATTAGGACAATAGACTTTACTGATTTGTTTTTCCCCCCAAGTATTTTTAAAATTTGTTTTACATTTGTTTGTTCCCATTTTATCTTGCCTTTTTCAAAAATGGAACCCATGGTGGCTCATTCATTAATTAAAAGAAGGTACAGAAATTAAAAATTAGTAATGAAAAGTTTCTTTTAAAAAATTACATAAAATACCAAAGCATCAAAACACTGATACTTTAAAACAATATAAAGTCATTTAAAACCATGTTAAGTACAATGCAAAATGACTCCCCCCCCCCCATTAAAGACCTTTACACATATCATGTTTCCCTGAAAATAAGGCAGTGTCTTATTTTGCTCCCAAAGATGTAGTAGGTCTTATTTTCAGGGAATGTCTTATTTTTTCCATGAAGAAGAATTCACATTTATTGTTGAACCAAAAAATGAACATTTATTATATACTGTATATATATTTATATACAAAAACCTAGGTCTTAGTTTCAGGGGAGGCCTTATATTTAGCAATTCAGCAAAACCTCTACTAGGTCTTATTTTATGGAGATGTCTTATTTTCGGGGAAACAGGGTAGTCTATTAGCCCCCCCCCATTCCTTGTTCAAATATAAAGATTTTAATAATGAAAGTGGATCAGAGCCAATGAAAGTGGATCAGAGGGAGCACCAACTTCATCTCCATAGCAGAGATTTCCACAGCCACCAAGAAGGTTCTCTCCTGGGTCCTCACCACACAAATGTGCCTGTCAAAGTGGTGGGTCCTATGGAAAGCCCTCCTCATACAAGACAGGCTTGTAGAGGAAGAGCTGATCTTTGAGATAATCTGGACCGAAGTTGTTGGGTTTTATAGATTTTGACAAAGAGAGATATGCATATATAAGCCACGTTTATAGACATGTATGTCACCAACAGGATCTGTGTGCACCAAAATGTGTATATTTTTATGGTGGGTGTGGGGATGGACATGCACAACCTGGAGTTAATTTTTTTTTAAACTGATTTCAGACATGCATCTAATATGCACAATTGCATACTAAATACCATATACTCTATTAGGAAATCCTGTGTACAAAAGTATGCACTTTGGAAAAATGCACATACAAATATAGATGAATTTTGGTGTAGATTTTTAAAAAAATCACAAGCTGATGGGGAAACAAGGTAGAATGAACCCAAGACAGAGATTCAGCCATACCTATTAAGGACAAATCTTCAAATAGCTAAAAAACAAAACAAAACCTCAGGATACTTTAAAAGTCAAGAGGTTTAATACAAGCAAATGGTCTTAGGAAACCTCTCAAAACAACATGAATAAATTTGTCTCTGGATCATGCAGGAAGACTGCTAACTCTGGAGTAAGAGTATAGGAAGCAAAGTGATTTCTCCATAGGAAATGTTGTGGTGATTGATTCTGGCAAATCAAATCTTTTCTAAATCAGCAACCCTTTGGCTTTACAGGCCATGTGTAGTATTCCTATCACCACTTCTTAGACTAACACTGAGAAATAATTAAGTACCTAGCACATACTTCTTACAAGTTCTGTACAAATATTAATTAAATCAGCCTCACAATAATGTACATAGTTATTACCAAACCGAATACCTTCATCATAGAATAATATGCTTTTCTGAAGCCTTCAAACCCTTTGAGAGGCTATTCTGAAGACTGGGATTCATGTGTTTCATTTTCTTTCATTCTTTTCTTTCTGACCACCCAAGTGACAATGATCCATTGTAGAAAGCAAGATACACAGAGGACCTACTGTATATACAGTACTCGACTATAAGTCAACCACATGTATAAGTTGAGGGCAAGTTTTGGGGTCAAAATTATTGATTCTGTTATGACTTATGGATAAGTCGAGGGTAAAATCTAGAGGCATGTAACAAAGGATATAAAGGATGATGCAAAGGAAAACAATGCCAAAGAAATTACAAAATTCTAGCAAGCATAACTATTTGTGCTCAAAATAAAGGCTGGCTGGATGAAAAAAATAGAACACCAGTGATTCCAGGACAGGTTACATTTTTGCCTTTCACCAGGGGATGGTTCCTTTTTTAAAATAAGTGTTGAAGTACAGTACTAACAGTACCTATATTGATCCATGGATAAATCAACTCAGTTTTTTTTTAAATCAATTTTTGGCTAAAATTTCTAGACTTTTACATGAGTATATACAGTATGCTCCAAATTCTGACACAGCCATAAATTATACCCTCCTTGGGAGCTCCAGAGTCATCAGCAGAGGGAGACATTTTCCCTAAGAAGGCCAAAATCGTCCATTACCAGTCTGCCATAGATAAAGATCTTTCTCAAGGAAGGAAAGCTGTGACAGAATTGAATTGACAATGCCTCTCTGTGTAGACCTCAAAGAGTTGTTGGGACATCTCTCCCTCTCTGGCAAGCATGTCACCCTCCTTTCAAATGCTGGTGGACTTCAACTCCTGCCATCTCCTATCCAGTAAAGCAAAAGATTGCCACTTTCCAGTTCAACAAAGACTGTTAACATATAGACATCTACCATGCTATAACATAGCATGAAAACATAGAACATTTAACAATAAAACATTTAACAATAAAACAATTAACAATAAAATGATTTCCTAAATTTCTATCACTCTGAATATTATGGCATAATTAAATCACTTTTATCTCTATTGAATTTTTTTTATATTCCTCTGTCTTATTGTTCTAAGATATATATTTTACTATCTTTAAAATTAGGGAGAAAATATATTTTACTATCTTTAAAATTAGGGAGAAAATAAAAAGAAAAACCAGATCTTCATGTCTCAAAATATTGAGACATTTCTTATCAGAGATTTGAAATTTTGTGAATATTTTAACCTCCCCAACCCTTAGGGGCATCAGATGGTTTAGGAGGTGCAGGACAGCCCGTGTGGCAAAGGTAGCTCTACCCTCCAACAGAACAGAATGGCCAGGAGACCCAGGAGGAACAGTTGGGTGACTAGCGCCACTGTATCTGTCATTTAAAGTAGTTATCTCACTCCATTCAGGCGTGACACCATGAGGCATTGTCCCCCAAATAAGAATTCTGTCCTCTAGATGAAATTTTCCTTCAGTCCCAACATTTCTAGCATTGTAGTAACTTTAAATTTAAATTGAGCATTTAGAACCACATTTTAGGCATTCAAAGAAAAGAGAAAGATCAAGGGAATGCCAACATTGCAAATATAAGAATTCTAGCTATGAGTGCTTTTCAGTTATTCACTCTGCAATGCTTGAAATTTAGGATTAAACAAAAATTGATTTGGGAGTGCATAATTCTTATTGTGTGGGGTCACCTTTATTTTTCCCTTTCCCATAGCTATACTTGAGTTTGCCTAATGACAGGGCTGCCACTGCACCTATTCTTATTCTGAGAGGAGGAGTGGAATGGTACAACAGTTCTACATCCTTCAAGCATGCCATATTCTGTGAAAATTATACTGCCAGCTTCTATTCTACCCACCCCCTTCACAAAAACCTCATCACTTTTCTAAAAATAATATATGAATCTGGTACACAAACACACAATCTGGCATCAACTCTGAAGTAAACAAAAAATAACAACAACAGCTAGTTGGCAATCTTCTGTGTCACAGTAATGTAACCCAGCATGATTTTTTAAACAAATCAATCACAGCTACTATTTTGCAAGTGATGTCAGAAAAAAAGTTAGTCTTATACAATGGTGGCTGCAGCACTGAATATCGCTTGCAAAAAAAAATCTTTTTCTTTGGCCATGAGAAATCAAATATCTGGCTCAAGTGAATAAGGATAGTAAGTAATGAAGATTGTTGTAAGCTAGTCTGAGAGGAGTTAAAGGGAGTAGCATCAATGCAAGGGAGGCAGAACAAAACAAATCTGTGTTCACTTGACAGCGATGAAAGAAGACAAACCAATAGCCTCACCATACTAATCTTTAACATAGTACGAATTCTGACACAAAGAGAGAATGTTTTACTATGTTGGAATTTCATAAGCTGTTGGCAATGCTGCATTCTTCAATTGTTAGCCATTTCTATAACGGTCCACATATGTTTCTAATATTAAAACACGAACATGATCCATCCTTAGCACATGATATAGCTGCATGCTCCCCTTCCCAACCCCACCCCTTCATTCCTTATGTATTATTGTAACCATTTAATTCTGAGCATATGTTGGGAGATGCATTAAAAGCAGAACGTTTCTGTAAGAAAAATCCAGGGTGAAAAACAAAGCAAAACAGAGTACAGATGTGTAAATGACTTCTTTGCCTTTGAAGGCCATCCTGCAAGACTTCAGTCACTAAGTCAGAAGAATAATTGTCAAGTATGTCCAAGGAGGTCTCTGAACAGCAGTAGCTCAGATGGGGAATTTTAGAATCTTGACTTAATGGTCCTAGAAGTCCCCCACTCTTTTTAGATGGGTGTGTGAATTACTACAGTTGGAAAAACCCAGTTTCTCTATTCTCTCCACAGTCCCTATCAGATTTTACAACTGGTTGTACAGTCACAGAATGCTAAATAAGAAGCAGCCAAGATGCTAACTCTGGCCAGCATACTACACCATGTTCTATGTTTTATAACTTTATGACTCTGTATGCAAAGGGATCTTGTAGCACCTTTGAGAATAACTGAAAGAAAAAAGCTAGTAGCATGAAACCCGAGCCTACTTCCTCAGATGCATGTATGACTCTGATGTATGACTCTGTAGATATGCTGCAGAAATGCAACAAAACCTGTTAGTGAATTGCAAAGATCCATGTGAATTGCATAGAGTATTCTAATGTGCACTGGGTGTTTCTGATGTGCATCAGGCAATCCTGACGAGCATCAGACACTTATGCTCATAGCACATTTTTTATGCACACTGGGCTCTTCTGATCCAATTAGATTTTCTGTTATGCTCCAGCACTTCCTAGCTGGTGGCTAGATGCACATCGGTGCCCAAATGCACATGGAACTCATAGTGCATCAGTCACTTCACTGGAATCCCTTGTGCAAGGGATGCCTGTAAGTTGTAATGTCATAGCAGCCCCTTGGTGAATATAGATATTGCAAAACGAATCAGTTCTATTTCCTGAACATATAAGTCTATTTACAAAGACATAAATCCCATGTTGAATTTGAGGCATCGGTTTTAAAGAAAATAAAAACACTGAGCATTTGCATTTTATGCTGACTCATATGCAGAATTTTAGTGAATAAAAAGCACACTGGCAAAAGTGTGGAAGAGGAAGAGAGAAGAGGGAGAAGCCAAGAGTGAAAGAAATAGTGGATGGGTTTGAGGAAAGCCTTTTTCATGCTGGAAAACAGGGGCGGTATCTTTAGATATGTGGTGAAAAAAGGTATGGGACCTATAGTTACTCAAAAAACTGTCTGACAGAATGGCAGGTTATGCAGGACAACCAAAATCTGGAACTTTCCTAAACAAACTCATTGACTTTGTAAACAAAGATAGGAAGAAACAAGAGAAGACAACTGCTGTCTCATCTGAACTTTTGATCAGACATTCTGGACTAGATTTAGACAAAGACAGCACTGGACTTTAAAATGACCACTTACATTTAACAGAACCTAAGAAGAAGACCTGCAACATAATTCAAGGTTGTGAGATGAATTGTTTTATTTTGCTTTATTGTTGTGACATGTTTTGTACATAGTTGTTTACTTATAATAATAATTTTAAAAGATTTTAAAAAGTTAAATCTCATATAAATTATTAATGTATACAGCTATCCTAGACTTCCTTTCAAAAAGTGAAAAAACTGTTGTAAAAATAGACAAGTTTGTGTCCTGCTCTCATAGGTAGCTTAAGTCTAGAAGCCAGAGTGACTGTGGGAGCCAAATATTAACTCTGGGCTCAGCTGTTTCTTCCACCTTTCCTCATATTGGAAGACTCATTCAAATACACAGGCTCATTAAAATATCAGTCCACTGAGAAAACCACTTTCATCAGGAAATAACAGAGTTCTTGCCTCTGATTACAACATCCTTTTTCATGATGCATTTCTTACCAGAGTACATGACAGCAGAATAGGAGGTCTACATCAATAAACTTTTGTTACTGGGTGCAGTCTGTTGGTAAACATTCTCTATTTGAAGGGCTGTCCAGGTCTTGTTTAAAGGGGAAATAAGCATAGGATGGAAGGGAATGGAAGGGCCTTGAAGCTGGCCATCCACAATTAATATCAGGACTGTGGACTCACGTGATCATAGCTTTCCCTACAATGGTAAATTAATTCATTGATTCATTATCCTACTTTTTTGAATTTACAGGAGCCAAGCAGGATTTCAACAAATTAAAATAGAGTACTGCACTCTAAAGACATGAGATCATGTCTGATCTTGGAAGCTTAGCAGGAAACTAAGCTAAGCAGCCCTGGATAATACTTGGGTAGGAGATCACTAATTAATGCCAGGAGGTGTAGGCTGTATTTCAGAAGAAGGAACTGCCAAAACCACCCCTGAGTATTCCTTGACAAAGAAAACCTTAAGAAATCGATGGTTTTGCCACATGCTGCCTCCTTCTTTGGAGGTTTTATAGCAGAGGCTGGGTGGCCATCTGTCAGAGGTGCTTTGATTGTGTATTCTTGAATGGCAGTGGGTTGGACTGGATGGCCCTTGTGATCTCTTCCAACTCTATGATTCCAACTTGACAAGCAACTTGAAGGTACGCACAGTCACACAAATAGACACAGGGACACATCACCACCTAGTGATGGGTAGGAAAGAAAACAATGAGGATCCGCCAGATCCAAAGGCCTCTTGAACACCAAATTGGGAATAACATTGAACACAGCACCGGAAAAATACAAGGGAATTTTAGTTTAAAGATCAAAAATCAGCAAAATCACTGGTCCATGATTCCTTCCTCCCTGCAAGAAAGCTTCTGACAGAATATTGGTTAAAAGGTCATTTGTAAAAAGGAATAATGCTCATTTTTGGAGTATGAAGCGGGCAACATTTTTATTTTTAAATGTTTTAATGGCAATGACAATGCGTTCAGAATTTTTGCACAATGAGTAAAACTTATTGTTTAAGAAATTAAGAACTTAGTTTAAGAATGTTACACAAGAATGATCAGGGCGACAGACATTTTGGACATATTTAATTCTTTATTTTGTTATTCCCAATTTTGGGGAAAAAAAACCCTATGAAGTGTAGTGCATTAATAATGTGCCACATTAAACTGTCAGAGTCTTGATTTATTGTTAATCATTGCCTTTTTTTGAGCAATGATTCCAAACTGTTTTGGAAAGATTAGAGGCCCTTGATATTAGAGTATTGAGATCTCTGGGCTTCTTCTCCATGGGATTACTCTGTAATAATATAAAATTAAATAAACAAGATAAAGGCAATTAAAATGTCATTACAAGCCAATAGATAATGTTTTCAATTGTCATAATCAGGAAAGGGGCCTGTGAAGGTGCTGTAAAATACACTAGGATCTCAAATCCTTGCCAGCAAAATACTGTAACATGTTCTAGAAGAACCGAATACTCCTAGTGTGTGGCAACTACCTGTGAAAGACCCAGAGCTCTGTTATTTATTCGAAATGAGCCCAAACATGAGCAACAAATGTGCAGCTTACTTCCTTTCCCATACAGGTACAATGTGAATCTGTCTCTCCCTAGAAATAAATCAATGACTTGGGAAGATGTGTGTATTCAGCAGTATGGAAGAGGTGGGCAGACATTGGGCTTCTTGGATCCAAGACCCACCTCCTACAATAGGTGGGTAAAAGACAAACTCAAGGCTATTTTTGTGGCCCCCGGGACTGTTTTAACTGAACTGAGCTCCTTATAATCCTTTGACACAAATGTCTCCACTCCTGGATGTTACTTCAGGTTTTCTTCAACCAAGCAGCTTGGTTTAAGTTGGGGGGGGGGGGGGAGTCATTTTGTTCTTGCTGCTGTGAAGTAATTGGGAGTCAGAAATCCTTGTGGGTGTACTGCAAATCATTGAGCAATCTATCAGTAGAAATAGGGCAACATTTGGCCTACCTCTGGAATATGATTCCTGCATGGCAGTGCGTTACATTTTCTATGAATAAACAGTATTTAGCTTTAATTCTTACACTTATGTGCCAGCATGGAAACCCAAATGTTCTGAAACTAATTATGGTATTGCAGCAGAAGCCTTCCCTGTGAAGTTGAAATGATAATCGCCTTATTCAGGTTTCTAACAAAATATGCAGCCCCTGCAAGTTTTGTAGACTGAAAAGAAACAAAGAGGAAATACAATCTAAATGTTTATATATGTTTCAGTTTGTATCCTGACCAGAAGAACCTACAGGCTTTATTCCCTGACTATATCTAATAGGCACGTATGGCAAATTAATGTCAACCTTATTTTCTAACTTTAGTTTAGCACAGACAATCAGATTAAAGGGCACAAATGAAAAGTGAAAAAGGAAAGTTTTCTTTCCCTTGCCCAAAGAGTCTGGAAAACAGACAAGATGATTTCAGTCCTTTTCAAAGGTTTATGGTTTGTACCTTGGGAATCTGTAGCCCCAACAGATGTTCTTGAATTCCTACTCAGGTCACCTCAACCCAGCCCGGTCAACAGTGAGATGCATTGGGAGTAGTAATTCATCAGCATTAAGAAGTTCAAAGTCTCCCCAACTCTAGTTTGTATGTTGAGAAGGAGGAGATAGTTCCTCTTGCATGCACACCTGATGTCATGCCTCTCCTCTCCTCTCCTCCACTCCACTCCACTCCCTAGACGTCTTTGCACTGAGTAGGATATTTGCAAAGGTTCACCTGTGTGCTTTCAGCAGTACATAGATAAGTCTCTCTTCACATGCCCTCCAACATGTCACAGATGAAATCTAGGACATGTGTGGCAAAGTAACATCAGAGTGGAATCAAGATAGTGAATGTTATAAATGAGGAAGAACACAGAGGCCCGTTTTACACGGGCAAAAAGGGGCACGATTAGGGCTAAAAAGCCCGCCTTTAGGGTTAGGGAGGGCGTAGAGTTTACACCCTCCCTAACCTTAAAGCGCATGGACGCCGCCATTTAAAGATGGCGGCGTCCATACGGTGGCGCCGCAAAGGCGTCATCACGTGCGCAGTGTTTTGACGCGCTGCGCACGTTATGACGCTTTTGCGCCGCGGGAGGGCGCCAATCGCGCCCTTCCCGCGGCGCAAAAAAAGAGCTCCTTCTCGGAGCTCTTTTTTTGCGGCGGGTCTTTGCCGCGGCCTTTAAATGGCCGCGGCAAAGACCCAGGGAGAAAGGGGCCGTGGTGGCAGCCCCTTTCCCCCTTCAGCCCCGCCGAGGGAAGCGGGGTGCAGCGGGTGCCCAGAGCACCTGCTGCACCCCGCTTGGAGGCCGCGGGGAACCGGCAGTTTGCCGGTTCCCCGCGGCCTCCAAAAGCAGCGGGATGAGGCCTAGAGGCTGCCCGTGTGGCAGCCTCGGCGTCATCCCTCCGCCAGAAGGGGCGACAATGGACCGCCCCTTTTGGGGCGGTCTAAAAAGCCCCAGTATATAGGAGATGCCGCAGCATGTTGCTTTTGACTGAGTGTACCAGGAAGGACAAAACACTCCCTCCCTCTTGTTTCATGTTGATGTTAAACAGTATTGGGAACAAAACAGAATCCTGAGGGACCCCACAGGCAAAAGGCTGGGGCATCAAACAGATTCACCAGCACTGCCTTGAGTTTGCCCCTCCAAGAAAGAGTGGCACAACTGCATAGAAATGCCCCTAAGTCTCATCTTAGAGAGTCAGTGCAGAAGGATACCATGGTGAATGGTACTGAAAGCCACCAAAAAGTCCAGCAGAGCCAACAGGGACATACTCCCTCTGTCTAGTTTCCTACACAAGTCATCCACCAAGGTGACCAAAGCTGTCCCCATCCCATAACCAAGCCTGAAGACAGATTGAAATTGATATAGATAATCCATTTCATCTAGAAACCCCTGGAGCTGGGAGGCTACCATACACTCCAGAACGTTGCTCAAAAAATGGAATATTAGGGATTGGCCAATAATTATTCAGGATAATGGGATCCAGTGTGGCCTTTCCCCCCTGTTTTTTTTTCCCCTTTTAGTAATGGCCTCACCACAGTCTCTTTTAGACAGGATGGAAACCTCCCTTGCTGCAGTGAGGCATTCACCACTTTCTTTACCCACTCGGCCAGTCCCCCTCTAGCTGCTTTCAAAAGCCAGGAAGGGCAAGGATCCGGTATGCATGTGGTGTTTTTGCTTCTCCAAGGATCCTGACTACATCCTCAGGCTCCACAAACTGAAACAAATCCAGTAAGACAGAACAAGCAGGCACCATGATTACATCCACTGGACCTGTCTCAACTATAGCATCCAAGCCAGAGTGAATACAAGCAATTACTAAAGAATTAGGCCAATAGATGCAGTATGGAGGTCAAAGCATCTCCAAAAGAAAGCAAATAGGTTCCCTGCCCCAGGCTTCTTAGGCTTCTATTCTTATCTTCCCTCCTTTTCATGACCCTCTGCACTATTACCTTCTCCCTGACTGCACTGCTATTTTAATCATATAACAGATTTGCCATAGAAAGAAAACAAAGCACTGCACCAATTGCTTTCTGTATGATGAAAAATCTCTTCTCTCTTGATACAGCACTTAAATAGAGAATTAAGCAAACTCTGCCACAAGATGTAACACAGCATTTTTTTATTCATTCATTTAAATTTTATTGGTTCACTGTTAATTTTCGGAATCTATTTTATACTTGTGCTTAACAAAAAGATTCTGGAACAAAGTCATGAAGTCTCTCCTTACCCTGCAAAATAAAAGTAGCACATCACAATTGTTTTCTAGAAAAAGAAGGAAAATGGAATTCTGCCATTCTGCCTACGAAATTGCAGTTTATTGTTTGTTCCTCCTAGGGCACACAGCCATTGTCCTGGCTCACACCTAAGTGGCAAAGGGCACTTGTTATGCTCCCTTCAATGCAATACTTGGCAATAAGTCCCACTGACATCAAGAAATGCATTGCAGCATAAAAACACACACGATAGAGTTATATGTTTCTTTTATAGTCAGAGTATTTTTTTTTTAAATTTTGTTTATGTATGCCCCTGCAGCATGCACTCCATATGCACGCACCCAATACAAACCTATGGGGCTTGAATATACATGAGATTTGGAACTGGCTTGGGGGGGGGGGGGGTCCAGAACAGATTCCAAGAGGCGACTGTATATTCCAAGATATCATCATCATCAGGTTGACAAGGTGAATGCCCATTCAGTTTCAGGGAACATGGAGCCCAATGGTTCCACAGTTAGCAAACAGACCGGCCAAAAATGGCTGACAGCCAAATGCACGGGCATATTTACGTCTGCAAAATTCTGTTCAAAATCTTGTGACACTTCCTGTCTCACTAGACTTTCCCTGAGATTTGGCCCAGGATTCGTGCCAGATCTCACCCAAAGTCTCATGATGGTGATATCATTACAAGATTTACAGCAAGGGGGACTGCAAATAACTGCTCAGAGGCCTCAGAAGACCCAGTGCTGGCCCAGAGGAAGTCTAGTGCAAGACCCCTCTGGGAAGCATCAGGTTAAGTCATCTTGTTAGTTCCCTTGAAGTGGACACTAAACAGTGCACCCTTGCCTTACGCAGGGGATCTGTTCCAGACTCCCTCTCCGCGTAAGGCAAATAGCGCAAATGCTCAAGCCCCATTGAAAATAATGGGGCTCGTGCATGATGCACAGTGTGGTGCATGCGCCACAGGCACATATGCCATTGTTAGGTTCATTGTGCGGCTTTCAGAGTAAGCTGAAAGCCGCATAAGAGGCACCTGCACATGACACGGGTGCACTATACCTCTCTGGATGCATCCCAGAATTTCAAACAATTGTTACTCCTCAAGAATATATCTCAGGAACACAATCAGAAACCCACAACAGGGGAAAAAAAACTACAGATATAAAATTTGATGTTCAGAACATAGCTTGGGAAGTTTACTTTTGGAGACTAAAACTCACAGTAGCCCTCAGCCATGATGGCTACGGGGATTGATAAACCTGTCCTTTCTTGTGCGTTTTGGGATTTACAAAAGGGAAAACCAAGCCACAAGAGTGTCTGCCCAAACTGAAGCGCTCTCCTTCAAAGACACATTCACTTGACAACACCATCTCTGTTTTCTATTCAGTCCTAAATGAAGTCCAGATTTTTCCCTTGAGTTTTTAAGGACATTTTACAAGTAGTATTTCTTCTCACATGGCTTGCTTTTCTGTTTTATTTTGATTTTTAAGACAGAGCTCAGTGCTGTGGTTGTTGTTTTAATCTGCCATTTTATCTTTGTTATTGTTTTTACTGGATTTTACTTTATTGTATGTTGATGTTTTTGTGAGTTGATTTGAAGCTATCACAAAGGGCAGGATGTAAAATCTACAGAAAAGGAAGGAAGGAAGGAAGGAAGGAAGATCAGAGATGGATCAATGGGAAATCTTTCTCTTCCTCCTCTCCTTCCATTAAAGGCAACAAGGTACAGTGGTAAGCACTATTCAACTTAATAAGGTATACATCTTATGCATAGCTTTGGGCCTTAAGTTTCACATACATAGTCTGTGTATGTTGTTGAAACTTCTAATTCCATTGCCCTTGATTGGTCATCAGATATAAAACAAAAAGAGAGTGTGACTGTGGCTTTCCAGCTTCTGTGAAGGGTGTTCTTGCCCTACATAATTCACAAAGACTTGCCAAGAATACAACTATTCAAAGGGAAATAACTAATGGATGCTCAGCCTTAGGTTCAAATCCAATGCATCAAAGTCAAAGGATCCCCTGTACTAAGGAATCAGGCAGAGAATAAATCCCTTACTGCTGTGTAATCTGGTTTAAGATTTGCCAGGGACTTCCCTTATTGCCAATGAGCACCAACATTCATGATATTTTTGACATTTATTATGGTACCATGTGTTCTCTTTACAGGATGATAAGCATGAAGCATGCACTATTAATGCAGGCAGATATAAACCAATATGGCTAGGATATCTATTAAGGTGACCACTCACACATAACAAAAGAAGAAGGCATAGCTTTACATAAAATTACTGTTTGTTAAGATAGACAGATAGATGATAGATAACACATAGATAGATAGATAGATAGATAGATGCAATATGGAAATACCATTATAATTTACAGAGAAATACAACATATCTTATTCCAGGACATAGATACACAGAACTGTAAGGGGCTGCATCTAGCTGCCATAATCCACCAGGTGTTGCCTCCCTCAATACCTGTCTAACCATGCCTCAAGTCTGAAAAGTAGTGACAGCAGCAGGAGGACCAGTGGCTGATGGTGGAAAGGTGGATTGTACCCATCTGATTCACCTTCTTGGCCCACCATGTGTGCTTGGCTGTAGCAGTGGCTTCCCCAGGCCCCAGCTTGCTCCTGTGGCCACAGGCATTTGTACTTTATCACATGGGGAAATTGGTGGAAAATTGGGGGTTTAAACAGTGATTATAAAACAAAACAAACAAACAGGTTCATTTATATACCGCTTCATACCCTTAATGAGTGTCTAAGCGGTTTACAATTGTAAGCTATTTGCCCCCCAACAATCTGGGTACTCATTTTAGCGACCTCGGAAGGATGCAAGCCTGAGTCAAGCTTCAGCCCTTTGCCGGTTTTGAACTCACCACCTTATGGTTTTGAGTGAGTGGCTGCAGTACAGGCATTTAACCACTGCGCCACCAGGGCTGTTCATGAAAATTGCATGACTGCGATTAAGATTTTCACACAACATTGCGATTAAAGCATCATTATCCGGGGAATGATCAGAGAATAACCAGCAACAAATCATTCACAGGGAAATCCTGTGAATGATTTGTTGCTGGTTATTCCCTGGATAATGACGCTTTAATTGCAATTTGTGTGAAAGTCTTAATCACTCAGAGCTCCTGACAGAGAATGTCTCACAAAATTACAAATTCCTGAATTCCATACCATTGAGCCATGGATGTCAAACCAGTGTCAAACAGCATTAATTCTTCAGTGGAGTTGCTGCCTGTGAACAAGTGACCTCCTCAGTCTGCTGTCCAGTTGCTTAGTGTTGTTGAGTAACTTCAAGCTCCTGTCCCTGAATCTCCTCTTACAATTACTTCTCTTTAAACCAGACTTGGCCTGTACAGACCTTATGATTTATCACTGTATTGACCTGTTCCTAACAGTTATTTTCTCACCAGAAAAGGTTGAATGAAATTCTTCTGTGCAATCAGCCAGACACAAAATAAGCACAGCCGCTCAAATGAGCCATCAGATCATCTTTGCAAAGTAATATTTAAAACTTTAAAGTTTTAAACTTTCACAAAGTTCAAATTATGGATCATGTTTGACTGTGAATAATTACTTTCTGCAAGAAGCATTCCTAGTCCTATAAGAAATGCATGCAGTGACTCTATAAAGGTTAAGATGTTTTTCATGCAAAGGAGTTATTTATAATATTAATCTGTTTACATTTACCATCTAATGCTAATTAGACATCCCTGCCGATAGACATACTACCAAATATACCATAATTCAAACAGATCAGTTTGATGTAAAGGGGGGGGGGGACCTCCAAAAGTACGTTTTATTTTGCTGATTTCTCCCTTTGCCCTAAAAAGAAGCCATTTTTCCACCAAGAAAGGTTGTGATAGTTGGATATGATTCAGTAATGCTCAGGGCCCATATTCTATCCCCCTCTATTATTTAGACAATTCTTTCACAGTTCGAATATAAAATGGAATTATTTATAACATTTCCCTGTCAAAATTTTCAATAAATAAGATTAGCAGTAGCACACAAGTACAAACTCTTTCGCAAAGAAACGGAAAATGAGCCTGCTGGAAAGTGATGTTGAGGGAGAAATTCAATACTTGTGTAGGGGCAGAATAAATATTAACACAATTGGATGTAACCAAACTCTGGTGTCTTCTTTTTTGTTGGAGAATGATTGAGGAGGTAATTTGAATCTGGAAAACATAAAGCTCAATTCTTCCCCCCTCATAAGTATTTTTCTATGGTATCTCCCAACACCATCTCTTGACTCCAAATAGACATCTGGATCTTCATGGGCAGTGTAGGAGTGCCTTTGTAAAGAGGACAGGGAAAGAGGTGAATATCTTTCCCTGTCCTGTCCTGCCCTTTCTCCGAAATGTCTCATCCTCCTTTCTTCAAATAAAAAGTGGGTTTTACATGGCTCTATGTGTGTAATATTTAGTTCTCTCACACTTGAGTGCAGTTCTATTGTTTTAAGTGGAACTACTTCTGTGAAAGTAGCTAGTGAATTGCTCTATGTTGAATTCAAAGACATAGCCATGTTAGTCTGGAAAATCAGTGTGAAAAGAGATCTTGTAGGATTTTTGAGACTAACTGAAAGAAAGAAACTGGTAGCATGAGCTTTCATAGACTTGAGTTCGAGGAAGTAGGCTCAAGTCTACAAAAGCTCATGCTACTTGCTTTTTTCTTTCATAGTTTTTTGTGGAGCTTTTGGGCTATGTGGCCATGTTCTAGAAGAGTTCCTTTCTGATGTTTCGCCAGCATCTGTGGCTGGCATCTTCAGACCATGATAGCTTGGAAAAGGATTGGATATATATATCCTGTGTGGCCCTGGGAAGGAAGGAGTAATTTGCAAATGTATTGTTCTGTTGCTAATGGCAGACCTCAGGGTGGGAGGATATGCAAACAAGGATTAATATCTGTTAACTGGTGCTCATTGTCTGTTGGGAATCCCCTGGCCTTAGGCTGTTCTCATTTGCATAGCTTGAGACTTGACCTTGCTGTCCTTCAGGACTGGTAGCCAAGCCTTGTCAGAAAGGAACTCTTCTAGAACATGGCCACAAAGCCTGAAAGCTCAACAAAAAACTAAGGATGCCGGCCATGAAAGCCTTCGACTCCACTTTTATTCTTTCAGTTAATTGCTAAGCTGCTACAAAATTCCTTTACTCTATGTAGGTTAGGGACTTAAATCTTTGACTATTTCATCTTTGCATGCAGGAACAAATAATTGCCATACTTTTTTGTTAACATGGCAGAAGAGAACAAACATTCTTATGCCATATTCTTTCCTTATTCTAACGTCCCACAATGTTGTGGAGGAATTATTCTGTGTAGAAACCTTTTTTTTTGGCACAAAAGCCTGTTGTCCACACAGTGAAAGGTATTCTCACACACAAACAGTGTTTTCTGTGCAGATAATATTGTTTTGTGCAAAAAATAAAAAATAAAAAAGTGATATGACTAAAAGCAAATGAAAATTTTCATTTTATATTGAGAGTCATTTGTTCTGTATGGGCAAACAAATTTGAAACTTCATTACTAAACATGTAATGTTTGGAAACCTGTATTTTTCTATGTTTATACAAAAAAAGAGACAAGACATGTTTATATAATAATCAGATTTGGCTCAGAGATAGTTTTATTAAGTTATCCTTCATGTGAAATTGTGCTTTGATGACATAACTGCAAATATTTTTTTAAATGTACAAGTGATGTTATATGCTACTTTCAGCCATTTTAGAAAAAGAGTATTATTTGAAAATTTACTGGGCATGATAAAATGTTAATGATCTCCATGACACACTTCATTCTACTCTATAATTTAATTGGCATAAATTAAATTCTAAACTTGTCATAAAAACATCCTTTTTGATTTCCATCCAAGATTTTATCAAAAAATGCACTAATGTAAACATGGCACATACTACTGCAACATGCTTTTGCTCATCTTTTCCTTCACCTCAAATCACAGGCAGTTGGTTATTTCTAAAAGCCACTGACAATATCTGAAAGACCTAGTCGTAGCAGAAAAGCTTTCATAAATTTGGAAGGCAGGTCATATAGAACATATTCACAGCTCAGCTCATGGCAAACCATTAAAGAAAAACATTGCCATCTCCAGTTTGCAGAGCACAAAAATATCCAAGTCAGCAAGCTGAGGGCCAAATGAGACATTTATTTTAATAGTGTGGTTGCTAACCATGTCTTTTTTTTAAAAAAAAAAATTAAATGCCAAGCGCAATTGCCCCAATTTTCCTTGGGAGTGCAACACACAAGGAAAAATGAGGTTTAACCCTTCCCTCTTAAACTGTGAGCATTATGAACCTGTCATCTGTTACAAGGCAGTTATGAAGCTTAGGAAGAAAGCTTCTGTTTGCATTAATGTGTGATTTGGCTTCTCTAAGCTTCATAGCTATGTATGTGTCAAGAGGTGATTTTCATTGAGATTACAGTTTGACTAAATGCCTTCACCGTTTCTGAGATGACGGTGGATCATTCTGCTGCCTTTGGTGCTAACAATACTTTGATGTTATTGGTACTTTGGTAGTAGATAAGCAATTTGATTTTCAGAGCTCAGACAAGTTACTGTTTTGAACTACAACATCTTGGCTGGGGGATCTTGGAGCAGTAGTCCATAACAATAATTTTCCTAAACTGTATTTATTCCCTCTACAAGAAATCACCCTACTCACAAAATCTGGGCCTGATCCAGAGCTTGGAAATGCAAGTTTGGACTACAGCTCCCATAATCCACAAGGGAACATGGTTTGGAGATTCTGGAAGCTACTGTCCAGCGATGTAAGCTCTGGTCACATCTTTGGGCCCCAACTCCATCATGACTTTCTTCCTCCATTTCCTCCTTTCATCCCAAATCTCCCTCTTCTTCTCATACAATTACACATAAGAAATTTAAATATCAAACTAACTTCTAATACAAAAAATAAACATTATTCAGTCCCACTTCTTACTTTATGTAGCTTGTAGTATTGTTCAGCACCTACTCCACCTTGTTCCTCTCCAGTCCAAAGCACTAAACGCAGAGTTCTCTTGGGACGCAGCCCTAAATTGGTTTTTAAACAGAAAAGAAAATAAGGCTGTTAGGATCAGTAAAATGCTTTGGCTATAAATGTAGAAATGAGTTGCCCTTTAAAATCCCTTTTCCAGCTGTCCTCCTACTCTGTTCACATTATCACAAGTCTTTCTTAACTCCTACCTTAAGTTTCTATCCAGATCTCCTTATTTTCCTCTATTTTTCCCTTCTCTTTCTCTGCACTCTATACACTTATTTTTCTTTCTGCCCCATAGACCAGCAGTTTAAGTACAAAATTACTCTAGTACAGGAATGAGCACCTGTGGAGGGAGAGGAGGGCATTTTTAAACCCACTCCTCTGTGTGGGCAAACCACCATACCCTACACAACCAGAAGTGATGCCATATCATTTCTTATTTTAATTTTGGCCAATTTTCAGCCAGTTTGGGTGGATAATGAGCACTGGGGTGGGATGGCTTTGGGGTTGTGTGTGTTGGGGTCAACTGCTGCATTTGTTGGTGGTTTTAAGAATTTTTTAAAAAAATCAGAAAAATTGGGGAGCTGGCTGCATGCGGCACACAGGCTGTACCTCCTTTACTTTTGCTCTAACAGAATTCCTCCAGTGCAACTAAGGGGTTTTACAGACCAGCCAAAAAAGGGCGGTCCGTAGATGCCCCTTTCAGTGCCAGATTGGGGCCAGGGCAGCCTCCCCAGCAGCCCCAGAGGCCTCAATCCGCTGCTTTTCCTGGCTGTGGAAAAGGGGCAAAACGCACCTTTTCTGTAGCCTTGAAAGAGCTCTCCTCCGGGCTTCATGCCCCAAGGACAGTCCAACCAGCAGTGCCAAGAGAAAAAGGGCCTCCTGGCCCCTTTTCCCCTGCTTTCATTCCTGCAGCAATCTGGTTGCCATGGGAACGAAGTGCTCGCTGGAAAGGAGCTCCATTTTGGAGCTCCTTTCTGCACTGTGGAAAGAGCGCCCTAGCCGCCCTCCAGAGTCTCAATGACGTCAGGTGTGCACCAGTCCATCTGGACGCAGTGCGCACCGTGATGTCATCAATGTGCATGTGTATGGGAAGTGCAATTTCAAAATGGTACTCTCCATACGTGCTAGGGACAGGGAGCATGTGGATGCTGCGTGCTCCCCAGCCCTATTTACGACATGGAGATGGCCCTTTTGGGCCGTCTGTATCAGGCCTTAGGCAATTATCACACAGAGCTTTACTGTCCCTGAAACGTGACTAAATTGTCTGTAAGGGGTGTGGGTTTGATAACCAATCTCACTTGCCTCCTGTCATCATTGAGGCATCCTGCTCCTCTCCCATCATCAAAGTGTTTGCAGAGGAGACATTTCCCCAATAATTAAAGTTCCCATTGTTGAAAAATGGCTGCTCCACGAACACTTTTATTACAGGAGAGGAGCGGGATGCCTCAATGACGATTAAATCACTGGAGGCAAGCGTAATTGGCTTTCACACCCGTATGCATTACGGACGATTTAGCCACATTTCAGGGATGGCAAGGCTCCATGTGATTACCGCCTTAGTTTTCTCTTTCCTTCCAGTTCTGACAGCTCTCTGTGTCACTTGAAAATTGTTGTTAACCTGTCACAGCAAATACTGAGTTGCTAGGGGGGAACTGCTCCCAGTTCCTTTAGTAGCATTGCATCAAGCACAATGGTATCAATGGATCCAACACAGTATTCCCATCTCTGCTGTTTGCTGTCTCTGCAACCATATTTCTCAATTAATTTATGCTGAGGTTGCCCTGGCCACAATCCGGTGCAAAAAGTGGTGGTACAGACCCGCCCCTTTGGGGCCGTCTGTCCAGCCCCAGTATCATTCAAAATAGTCATATAACATAGTTTTCAAATACACATATTTACAATTTGACTTCCCATGCTCATCTAGTTTGTATAAATTTTTATCAACTTACAAGTATCATATTTTTAAGTCCCATTATGTGTTTAAACATCAACCTTAATTTATTTTGATCACTCTACCTTAGTTTTTACAATCAGTGCCTCTATAAGTTTAAATTTCCCTTATTACTATACAACAGTATTGGGGCCCCATCTTGTTCATCTTCATGTACATTTTGTCTATTTAATCTAGTTGTCAGTAGGTCCATACTCGTCATATCTAGTAATTTTCAAAACCATTCTTTTAATGAGGATACCTCTGTTGTTTTCCATTATTATTATTTTTGGCCAAAATCAATCTCGCAGCCATAATCATATACAGTGGGCCCTTGTTATCTGCTGGGGTTTGGTTTCAGGACCCTCCGTGGATAACAAAATCCATGTATGCTCAAGTCCCATTAAATATAATAGCACAACAAAATGGTGTCCCATATATAAAATGGAAAATTAAGGTTTGCTATTTGGAATTTATACTTTTGGGGAATATTTTCAAGCCGTGTGTGCTCAAATCCGTGGATAAAAAATCCGTGGATAAGGAGGGCCAACTGTACAACAACAATCTGCTATATTTCTTTTCTATCTCTTTCAGTGCCTTATTAATCATGTTTAATAAGTATATTTCTTATTAACTGAAACTATTATTTTTAATGAGACAAATGACTTCCGGCTGAGGCATACCATGGAATCACATAGGAGGACCTAGAAATGCTTAGAGTGAACGTAGTTTCAGGTGTGGATAAGTGAAACCATGGATATTGAATTTGTGGGTATGGGAGTCAGACTGTACTAAAATCCTGTTCCCAAAATAACTTGGATAGCTTCTTTACAGTTCAGACTAAATCCTAGAGCAGATTCTCCAGTCCACTGAATGGAAGCCACTAGGTGGCATTGCACACAATACATGACCCTTTCCCTGCCCAAATTATGGCATCATCCTTGAAATATCCCTGCATGATAGAGTAGAATCATTATCCTTACATTACATACAGGGAGCTGAGCTGATGCTTCCTAATATGGATATAATTCCTTATTAGGTTTCTTAGTGAAGCAGTGTGTAATTTTAGCAATTTTCTTCCATATGCAAGAAAATCTTCAAAAACCACATCATTTTCATAGTCTATTCATCATGTGCATAATTTGTACATGGTTGTTTTTGCACAGGAAACAGCAGAATACAATATTCCTCTAAAGATAGAAGAAGATGCTTCCCATACAGAAAATGCTATTTTGTATGCAAAGCACCCATGTGTCAATTTTGGGCATGCGAAATCTCCAATTATAGCATTTTCTGTGCAGGAAACTGCTTTCTGTCCACAAGAAATAATATTTCTGCATATTATCTGCAGGAAACAGCATTTTCAGTGTGGAAAATGCTGTTTTCTGTGCAAAACAGCCACATTCAAATTTCTCACAAGAAAAAATTTCAAACTGCAAAGACTCTTGTCAGCCTAGGATTCTTCTTGTCATGGTTTTTCAACACTCATAAAACATGTTTATTTTTGACTTCCGGTTGGGAGCGGCAGCCCGTCGGACGTGCTTCGGAGAGGCTCCGAAGAACGCCAAGTAACCGGTGCGGTTTTCTCACTTTATAGTGAAGAAAAACCCCAATCTAGGCACAGATTGGGCGAAGGAGGTTGCAAGGCTCCACTGTTCGGGTATCCTCCACAGCCCTGTAGGATTTCAGGGGACATCTGGAGAGGAATCTAGAAGAGCCAGAAACCTAAACCGCCGCGCTGGCTACCAGCTGCTGAGCAGAGCCAGGTCTGCCCCCAACTTTTTAATTCAAAAGAACTCTTTAAACAGCCTAGCTGCGTCTTCAGAAGGCTTGGAGTATCTGCGCTGAGAGGAATTTCACAGCCGACTAAACAAAGAGCCGAAAGCAAAACAGTAAGCAAACGGGACGTGTTTAAATCTCACCTTTATTTAACTTTATTTGAGTCAAACAAGTTAAGCAAAAGTGGAGTCTGGCGAGAAAGTGAAAAGGAGAAAGAGGAGACGCGGAGAGACAGGAAGGAGGAGGGAAGGAAAAGGTGGAGTGGAGTGGAAAATTGAAGAGGAGAAGGAATAGACGAGCGGAACGGACGGAGAAAGGAGAGAGGAGAAAGGGAGGAGGAAAGTTAAGCTGGACAGAAGGGGAAGGAAGTAGAGGCGTTGAAGCAGTGGAAAAGAGAAAAGTGGCAGAAGCAGAGGAGGAAAGAATGAATTAAAGAGGTGGAAGAGCTGAGTCGGACGGAGGGAGAAGAAGGGAGACGGAGAAGGAAACGCTAAGGAGGAAGAGGAGACGCGGAGGCGGAGGCGCTGAGGTGGGAGAAGGAGAAAGGGAAAAGGAGGAAGCAAAGCCGAACTAGACTGAGGGAGGAGGCGGTAGTGAAGCCGAAGCAGTCGGAAAAAGAAAGACGCTGAGGTGGAGAAAACTTGCAAAAGAGGAGTGAGAGAAAGAAAGGCTGGAAGTAGAGCCGGACAGAAAGGTGGAGGAGGCAGGAACGGATAAGCGGAGAAAAAGAAAAAGAGGAAAAGGAGAAGCCGAACCGGATGAAAGGAGAAAGAAGTTGATACGAAGGGAAAAAGAGAGTGAAAGAGGCAGAGACGCCGAGGCGGAGAGAAGGAGAAAGGAGGTGGGAAAACGAACTGGACGGCGGGGGGAGGAGGTAGAAACGCCGCGGCAGTTGGAAGGAGAAAGGAGGAAGAGGAGGTAAACCGGACGGTGGGAGGAGGAAGTAAACTGAACGGAGGGAGAAGGGAGAAGGAAGCAGAGAAGAAGGGAAGAAGAAGGTAGCAACGCCGAGGAAGATTAAACGAGGAGAAAAGGAGAAGGAGAAGTGAGCTGGTCAGAGGAAGAAGGAGGAAGAAGGAGGTAGAGGCGCTGAGAAAATCGGGAGAAAAGGAGGAAAACCCGGGCCGGACTGAGGGAGGTGGAGGAAGGAAAGACGACGAAGCAGAGAGCTAAGGAGAAAGGAGGAGGCGTAATAGAGAAAAGCAGATCCGGACGGAGGGAGAAGGAGGTGTAAGGTCACAACAAGGAAAAACGGAGGTGGTTGATAGAGAGAAAAGGAGAAGGAAAGAAGAGGAGAAGACAAGAGTAATAGGCAGAATTAGAGAGTAAATAAAAACAACGCAAAAGAAAGAGAAAGAGGTATTGAAGTTTATTTTTTAATGAGGAGACCTCAACCATAAGTCTCTGCTTCACTCTTCTTAAGTTTACAGGACTTCCATTCTTAACCGTTTTGAATATATAGTAAGAAATGAAATAAAAACACGACTGTCCAGGTTCAGCGCTCCTTGATAAGTTGAAAGATAGAAAGAAGCTTGAGAGAGGAGAGTAGAAGTTAAGAGAGAGAGAAAGCAAGGGAAAAAAAAATCCCAGGATTGGCGAGCTGAAGACAATACAACGAGTAGTAAGAGGAAGGGGTTATACTGATAGCAACACCATAGGAACGGAGAGGAAGGTTGAAACTCCCGACAGGAGAAAGAGGTACATCAAAAATGGCGACAAGAAAAGCAAAACAAGCAATAGAACAACAAACTTATAGAAGACCATCTTTTGACGCTTCTTCAAGACAAGTAGAACAACCAAATTTAATGGAAGAGCTAAGAACACTATACATGGAGATGAAAGAGGACATTAAATCTATGAGGGAAGATATGAGTGCAATGAGAAGAGAAATTAAGCTAGAAATAAGACAAGAAATAAGAACTGAGATAAAAAATCTGAAAGATTCTATAGGGAAAGTAAACGAAGAGGTAAAGATAACTGGACAAAAAGTAAAGAAGATAGAAGAAGATACGGACAAAATAGCAAAAAGAGTTACGCAGTTAGAAATATCACATGAGATCGATTTGGATGAACGTGCGCTACAAGATTTAAAACAAAGAGAAAATTGTATTAAGATCCGGGGTTTAAAAGAAATAGAGAGGGAGGACTTATTTGAATATCTCTCCCCCATCTTGGCAGATTATATAGGCATGGAAAAAGATCACTTCCAGTTAGAAATTAATAAAATGTATAGGATTAATTCGAAAGCGGCTAAACAAAGAGGTCTTCCAAGAGACGTTGTGGTATACTTTACTCGGAAAAAAATTAGAGACGAAATAATACAACTGAATTATGAACAGAAACTGGAAGCAGACGGGAAGGAGCTTATTATATACAAGGACATCCCTTTAAGAATACTGAGGAAAAGAAATGAATATAAACCTCTGACGACCCTGCTAATACAAAACTATGTCCCATATAGATGGGAAAGACTTGAAGGAATTAATTTCAAATACAAAGGGGAATTTTTTAAAATTAATTCAATCATGAAGATGAAAGACTTTTTGAAAAAATATAAAAAAGATCTCGAATACAGGAAAAAAACGGCGAAGGAGAATAAGAAGGAGAGGGAAGTGGACGAGGAGGAAGAGGACAACAAGACAAGCGGAAAAGATACGGATGAGGAAACTAATAAGACTAGTGATAAAGACTCTGAAGAAGAAGACAAAGAGGAAGCACAAAAGAGACAGGACAAAACTAGCGCATCGGACTTGGACTAATTACAAATAAGTTACTCTAATAAACAAACCAATAATGAAAAAAATTACTATACTGTCTTGGAATGTAAGGGGAATGAATTCCCCGCAGAAACGAAAGAAAGTACTACACTATTTGATTAAGAAAAATCCAGACATAACTTGCTTACAAGAGACACATATAAAGGACAAAGACGTGAGACTGTTAAAATTTAAAAAACTAGGCACGGAATTTGTATCTGCCGGAAAGACTAAAACCAAAGGTGTGGTCATTTATATAAATAACAGATATGAGGCGAAAACTGTTTTTAAAGATATGGGGGGGCAGTATATTGGAGTAGAGGTAAAAATACAATCAGTAAAATATCTGATAGTGGGAGTATATGCCCCGCTAGAAAGGAAAAGTTTTTTCTTTGAAAAACTATGTAAAGAAATGCAGGAGGCCACACATGATAAAATATTAATGATGGGGGACTGGAACGGAGTCATTCAGCCGGAGTTGGATAGGAAATCAGACAAAAAGATGAAAAAATCACAAGGAAAACTCCCTAAATCTTTTGATGATATGTTAGAAACCCTATCATTAGTTGATATTTGGAGATACAAATATAAAAATGCAAAAGAGTACACTTATTTCTCTGAAAGACACAAGTCGCTATCCCGGATTGACATGATACTAGGATCTAAATTAGTGTGTAAAGAGATAATAGATATAAGTCATGAGGTTAGATCTATTTCAGACCATAGTCCCATATGTGTTAATCTAAAGAGCAAACTGTCAAATTTTTCCTGGAGATTAAACGAAGAACTACTACAAAAAGATGACATAATAGAGAAAGGAAAAGAAACATTGAAATTCTTTTTTAAGGAAAACTTAAATAACGAAGTTAGTGAAATCACTGTATGGGAAACATCTAAGGCAGTTATGCGAGGTTTTTTTATTCAGCAAAATGCGATCCTTCAGCGGAAAAAAAAAGAAAAAGTGGAAAGCTTAAGGAAGGAGCTAGGGATAAAGGAAAAGCAATTGAATGAAAATCCTAAATGTAAAAAAACGATAGCTAATATAAAAATAATTAGGAAACAGATTGAGATGGAGGAAGAAAAAGAAATCCAAAATAAGATAAGAGAATTGAAACAAAAACACTTTGAGCAGGCTAATAAGCCAGGGAAGTGGCTAGCTCACAAAATTAGGAAAAGAAAGAACAGGAATTTAATAACGGAAATAAAAAAAGGTTCAGTAATGATTACGAACCAAAACAAAATAAAACAAGCTTTTTTAGATTACTACTCTAAGTTATATAAGAAATGCCAAATTTCAACGGATAAAATTGATTCTTTTTTAGAAAAGGCAAAACTAACAAGACTTACAGAAGACCAAATGAAAACGTTAGATGGTCCAATTACTATAGCAGAAATTACTGAGGCGATCAAAAAGAGTAAAAATCAGAAATCTCCTGGCCCAGACGGACTCACGGCACAATATTATAAGACATTTGAAGAGCAGTTAATAATTCCCTTAAAGTCAATGATAAACACTATAAGAGAAAAGCAATACCCTGAGACATGGAAACAAGCAAATATAACACTAATCTTAAAAGAAGATAGAGAAGCAGATGATGTTAAAAATTACCGCCCGATCTCCTTGTTGAATACTGACTACAAACTATTTGCGGCAATTCTAGCAGAAAGATTTAAAAATATATTGAAGAATTGGATTCATGTTGATCAAGCCGGCTTTTTGCCCAAAAGACAAATTAAAAACAATACCAGAACCGTGATTAACATCATAGAACATTTTGAGAGGAAAAGTGATAAAAAGCTAGCATTAATTTTTGTTGATATTGAAAAAGCGTTTGACAACATAAGTTGGGATATGTTATTTACGGTTATGGATAGAATTGGAGTAGGGGAAAGATATAAATTGTGGCTGGAAGCAATATATAAAGAGCAAAAAGCAAGGTTGATAATCAATCAGGAGAAAACGGAAGAATTTAAAATCCTAAGAGGTACGAGACAAGGCTGCCCACTGTCTCCGTTATTGTTTATTTTGATTTTGGAAACCCTGTGTAATATTGTGAGGTCGGATATTAAAATCCGGGGAGTCAAGATAAAAAATTTTGAATACAAACTAAGGGCTTTTGCAGACGACATTATTTTTACATTAGAAGAACCCAAAGAAAGCATAGCGAGACTAATGGAGATTTTGGAGGATTTTGAAGGGGCCTCAGGCCTAAGCATAAACAGGAGCAAAACAAAAATAATCACAAAGAATGTAGAAGTTAAGGAGAAGAAAGAACTGGAAAATATAAGTGGTTTTAAAGTGGAAGGGAAAGCAAAGTACTTAGGCATTAACATTACAAATAAAAATTCGGATTTATTTGCAAACAATTATCTACCTTTATGGAACTCCATAAAAAAAGACTTGGAAAAATGGAACAGCTACAAGTTCTCATTGCTAGGGAAAATTTCATTAATCCAAATGAATGTGCTCCCGAGATTTTTATTTCTGTTTCAGACTATTCCGATCTTAAAGAATGAGAAACCCTTAAAAATGTGGCAAAGGGAAATAGAAAAATTTATCTGGGCCGGTAAAAGAGCTAGGATAAAGAGGAAAATATTGTGCGATAGTAAGAAAAGGGGGGGCTTAGGCCTACCAAATATACAAATTTATTATGCAGCGTGTTGTCTATCCTGGTTAAATGATTGGATAACTCTAGAAGATGAGTCAACCTTAAACTTAGAGGGTGCTGATTTAAGATATGGATGCCATGGATATTTAATTTAGGAGAAGGACAAAATACATAAAGATAGCAAAAATCATTTTGTTAGAAGATCCCTTTTGTTAATTTGGAACAAGTATAGAAAAAGAATATATTCTAAAATACCGAAATGGTGCTCCCCTCATGAAGCCTTCTTTAGAAGGGAAGGTATTGCTGCTAAAAAATGGTTAAGATACCAGGATTTGTTGAGTGAAGAGCAAGGGAAAATATGTTTTAAGGATCAGGATGAATTACTTAAAGATAACATCAACTGCCATTGGTATTTACACAGACAACTTAAAGAAAGGTTTAAGATGGACATGAAATTGGATGGAATACAATTTGTAGATACAAAATTTGATGAAATTTGTTTGAGAAATAAGGGGAAAATGATCACTAAGTTTTATAACATATTAACAGAATGGTATACAGAAGAAGAAACGATACGGGAAAGTATGGTGAAATGGGCCCAGAACATTGGACATGACATAGAGTTAGAACAATGGGAAAAATGTTGGGGCAAGCGGCTTAAATTTACAACGAACCAAGATCTTAAAGAAAACATGTATAAAATGATTTATAGGTGGCACCTTCCCCCATTAAGATTGGCATATATGTACAAGAATCTTAAGCCTAATTGCTGGAAATGTAATTCTGAATCCGGCTCTTTTTTCCATATGTGGTGGTTATGTCCAATGGCAAAGGAATTTTGGGTAAATGTACATAAATGGATAATGAATAGCTTAAATATTCATATCCCTTTTCTCCCAGAAGTTTTCTTATTAGGAATGTTGAACAATGATATAGAAAAAGATCATGGTAAATTGTTGTTTAACTTGTTGTCTTGTGCGAGAATTTTATTTGCAAAAAATTGGAAGAGCGAAAGACCCCCGACGATGGAACAATGGACCCTTAAAATATTTGAAATTATGGAACTCGACATAATGACGACATGGAAGAAAGAAGAATCTGAAGGGAAAACAAGAAAAGAATGGGATTTATTAGCAAGATACTTCGAAAATAGATGGAGAGACACTGGGAAATAGGAAGTAGAAACATTAAGTATATGATGGTTATCAGGGGCTATGTTCAGTTTGCCAAAAGTGAGATGAACAGATGGCTGTAAGAGAGAATAGAACTACTGTAGATAAGTAGAGTTAAGAGAAAAAACGAATTAATGACCAATTAAAGGATGGAATTCGTATTAAAATATGTAAATAGATACAATGTTGAATATATTATCAAATATTCTGAAGATGCATAAGAAGGAGGTAAACAGATTTTTTTAATTTTTTTTTTCCTCTTTCTTTTCTTCTCTTTTTTCTTTATTCTTTTTCTTCCTGTATTCCCTTTTTGCGGGTTGGATTTTGAATGGGGAAATTTTATATGCAAAGGAAAATTTGATGGATTGCGAGCTTAACATGTTGAAAATGTAACAAAATGTAATAAAAAACATCAATAAAAAAAATAAAAATAAAACATGTTTATTTTTGAGAATATTTTTGGATATTCTTTCCATCCCTACTATGTAATGAATTCAAGACTGAGAGGAAGTTTGAATAAGACAGGTCTGGCTCACAGCTAGCTCATATCTTGAGAGTCCATTCTTACATATGTTTTCGAAGTTCTACTGTGTCTAGTGAGGTTTTCCTGTTAAGTAAGCATAGAGTTCTTCCTTAACACTATGTTAATACTTAACACAATAATACATGTCTACTCAAAAGTAATAGTGCAATCAAACTTAGAAGTGAGTCTCATTGAGTTAAGTTGGATTTACTCTCAGGTATGTACATAGTGGGTGGCATCCATAATCCCTGATTGGCCTTCCACATTTTGTTTCAGCAGTTCATCCACATGAAAACCAATAGGAAATACTTAAATGTTGAAATGTTTTATTTCCCTGTTGCCAATTCTATAATTTGCTTCAATGGTCATTATGTTATTCCACTGTTTTACTTTAAATTGCTTTATATTTTTCATAGGTTGTGTACCTCCCAGAGAACTTTAGTTCATTAGGTAGCTTAAAAGTTTACTAGATTGAGTAAATAACTAACTAACTAACCAAATAAATAAAATGGAAACCAAACTACAAAAATATTAACATGTGCATATAGAGAAAGGCAGAGTTACTAAAACAGCATTTTATGACTTCAGGCAAACAGAAAGTAGACACAGAAGGAACAAATCTGTCATTTGCATAAGCAAAACCTCAAAAATATCCAAGGGATTTACTAGTGCGCTTCTTAGCTACTATTACAACACAGGATTAGGGCCTCCTCCCCATCTCACATCAGCCAGATGGCCAATGATGTCATATTAAGATAATAAAACATTAATCACGTTGAAGCCATTGCAAGTGGCCACTGCTCAGGGTCAAGTCAGGTGCTGGGGGTGGGGTGGGGGGTGTTGTTTTGTTTCTCTTTTTTAAAAGTCTGCTCAGAAACATGTTCTTTTTAAATTACTAGGTAAAAAATGCACCTGAAAATAAAAGGTTTTATGTGATGAATGGCACTAATGTGGTGTGCCAACAAGGGGCAGGCCATAAAATTTGGAAGAAGTCAGCGGATTACTGATGCTATAAATTATTAAATGCTAAATGGCAGCGATGGATTAGATTATGTAAGGATATGAGTGTGCCCATGGGTGGGGTGGGAGAAATACCCAGTTCTGGCAAGGGGTTACTACCTTCTTGAGCATATGGCATTAAATGATGCTTGTAGAAATCAACAAGGACAAGGTTACATATATGAACAAATCACAGGAGAAAAAAAGCAAGTCACCACAAACTTACACTTTTTCTGGAATAAACAGCAAACAGAAGCCAATTTCGCATGAGTTGTGAACAGTATCTAATGCAAGAAATAATGTCAAAACACCACAAGTGGTCACACACAGATCCCTGCTAAACCCACTCAAACGCATTATTACTCCCAGATACCAAAATCCATGGAAGCCCAAGTCCCATTACATACAATATAGTAAAATGGTGTTCGTTATGTAAAATGCAAAAATCAACACTTGCTTTTTGGATATTTTTATGGGGGAATATTTTCTAGCCATGGATCATTAAATCTGTGGGTGCAGAATCCATGGATATGGAGGGCCAACTCTAAAAACAACAACAACAAAAACAAACAGCTATATTAGCAATAACAAGAGTTCAGTAAAAACTTGTTTCCTTCCGCATTGACTTTGTTCACAGCTGTGCAGACAGTAATGGACAGTGATAACCGTTCTTATTGCTCCCCTGTCTACATCATCCCTCTCCATGCAACCTTCCAAGTAACAACAATTACCCCTCTGTTTTCACAGGAGATCTGTTCTGGACTCCCAACCCCATCCTGAGAAAATGAAAACTGCCTATATTCAAACCCCATTGGCCTGAATGGCGATGTGTGCCCATGGGCACCTATGGGTGCATGCCACAGGCACAGGCCCCATTTTGTCCACCTCCATTTGCCACTCACGCATAAGTGAGGAACACAGATCCCAAGTCTACAAAAACAGAGGGGCGACTGCACAATTTTTTTTTAGAAAGGTGTCTGTGTAGTGGTAGCATGTTGAAGTGAAGTGAATCTACTTTCAGTTTTTCCCCCAGACTTTATAGGAGCTATCCAAATCAACTTATTTGGGGGCCAGAGTTCAGTCCCTTTAAAGCCTAGAATAAATATTAATATTTATTAATAGAATAAAACCCAAAGCCAATTTGTCATACACTTAACATGGAAGCTACCACTATATTTGAGAGTCATGGGATGAATTCCTGAAACATTTGTCTGTACCAGCTTGTAGTACTCCTAAGTAATCAGCTGTGATCATCATGTGTGGTGAGGGAGCGTAATTATGGTTTTCTCTGAAATCTAATCTAATTCATAGACAGACAATATTGATTGACTTACTCGTTGCATTTATATTTTCCCTTTCCTTCAATAGGCACAAGAGAGCATAATGGCTCTTTTCCTCCCCATTTGGTCCTCACAACAATCTTGTGAGGTAGGTCAAGCTAAGAAAGGGTTACCCATGCAAGACAACTTGCTAAAATTACTGGATTTTGGTTGAATGACCCCAAGTGCTAGTTCAACACCTCCAGTGGACCACAGTTGATTTGCTACAGAGTGGTCTAAGGAGTTATTTGTAGTGTAAATAGCATACTTCCACTAACTCTTAACTGGATTGACTGAGTCCTATCATAGATGCAGCCCAGTGATTAAACTGGGGAGATAAATGGGAACAAGCAGATATTTTGCTGTCAAGGGTCTTCTAAAAGTGAATGGTTAGAAATTCTGTAGTGGTCTTGCCCAACCTAACACCTTATCTGGAACCCTCTAGACTGGACTGCAACTTTTTTTCTACAACTCTTTCCACAAACTCTTACCTCCCAACCACTTTAGACAACCTACTTACCTACCAACCACTAGGATTGCTGGATAGAGAAGGAGGGAATGTGGTGAACACTTTCTTGTTCACTCCTACGTTTCCTTGGATGACAGCACCCTGGGCCTTTAGATCCCACTGCTGCCACCACTTTATTTAGATGTGGTGCGAACTGAACCGAACGTGATAACCCTCTCTGGTTCGCCCACCACCTATCTCCTATTGAGGCATTGTTATCTTTGGTAGCATGTTTCAATAGTTTAACAGAGGCCAAGTGATATTTCAAAACATGAATGAAGTTTATTTATAAAATATAAAATAAATTATAAAATATAATTAAAGCTTTGCTTGTCTTATTCCTTAGTTACAAAAGTTCCTTAACCAATAATAATACAGCCACTCAGGCAACCTTATCTTCAGTATCACAACTGACTTGCTGTGAGTCTCTCTCCTAGACTCCCTCAAGCCTATGTAGTCCCTTACTGGACTTCTTAGACCCTTCCATGGCCTATTAAGTAACCTATCAAATGTTCCCTCAGGAACCCTAAGAGCACACCCTCCCTCCGAGGTGTCCCTTTCCCTCAAAACTCCATCAAAATAAAACCCCTTTTGCTCCCTGTCAAGGCTCTTTTATAGCCCTGCCCAGCCAGCTTCTTATTGGCTGGACTCCTGGAGCTCTGTGAATGGCTATTTCCATGGCCTGCTCACTACAGGGAAGGGATGTGAAGCAGTGTTCAGCTCTCTTCTTTTCATTGTGCCCTCCTCCTGCTCTCCACTGGGAAGGCAATATCCATAGCCATTGTGAGAGAATGGCTGTGGCTGAAAGTTCAGGTTTGGAAAGTGGAGGAAAGACTCCTTCATCCCATTTGACGGAGTTTTACGGTATGTCATCCTGCTCCACAATTTGTTAGGATTACAGTTGCAAGTGCTGCACCCCTTGTCCAACTTGGTAAACTTACACACATCTGTAGCTTTCTATATTTGAAAGAGCACCGTGTAAAAATGTTGGTGAGGTAACCCTGATTCCCTACATAAGTATTTAAAGGGGTTCTGGAAGCAAGATCTTAAAAGTAATGGCAAGCCATTTGAAATCTTTGAGATTCAGCTGCCATGCTGTGACCAATTTTCCCATCAGAAAAAATTTGCCCAGTTGAAGAATGCCTTGTCTCTTTCAATTTTTACTCAAGAGGAGGAACCCAACTGCACGGATCCATATTTCAAATCAAACAGAGACTATGAAGTAAAAGCAAAGTCCTGTCTAAATATTTCTAGGGTTTTGAATTACAAGATACAATAAGCTCTCATCGGATGGCTGAGTCTTCTCAAAATCCACGTGACTTTCCATTTAGCTGGATAGGATTTTAAAGAGAGGTGTAAGTTACACAGGACATATTAGTAACTGTTGTGCTGATATTAGATTGAGAGGCTTAGCAAAATGAATTACTTCAGCTTTCTTAAAGATATTACTTTCTGTCATTACTGCCCTATAGTCTGATTTCTTTTAAATCCATTTGTGGAGGTGAAATATAATACAAGCAGGATGTATATGACATGTTTCATTATGGTTGCTTGTTCATTTTTGGCAGCTTCCCCTAGCTTTTCCATTCTAGGCGGGGGAAAGAGGGCTATTTGATTTCACAAGGCACAAGAGATTCTCCGAATGCCACCGGTATTTAACAGTCTGAGTGGAAACTTATTCAACACCTTTTAAACAGCACCTGATGACAATGCACCAGACTATCTATAACATGGATGCAGAAACAACCACAACAGCTACATATTTAGACACATATTCCATTACGGCAGCCACAGACTCATGTGTCAAACGCATGACTAATATACAACCTCATGCAGGGCTCAGCATTGTTTTCTAAAAATAAAACAGAGATACTGCATTTGCTTTCTCACAATGGTCTGCAACCAAAAAAAAAAAAAATTAATACAACAGTGGATTTGACACTTCATTATGTCATTTGAATTAGCCAGGAAACACTCAGTTGAGCAACACTGATTTATTTCTTTATAACATTTTTTTCTACAAGCTAAAAGTGTACACATAGGTTCAGATATCGGTAGAGTTTGCAAAAGTTACTTTATTGGACATCTCCCAGCCCCTTCCAGTCCCCTGTTACCATCCAAACTGGGGGATTCTTGGAGGTATAGTTCGGAAAAGTAACTTTTATAAGCTCAGCATATAGGCCCAGATTCACCACATGCTGCATGTGGAGTGACAATTGACCTCCCCCCCCAATGGAAATACACATACAATATCAGCATGCACATCCGTTCACTTCGAGAGGACTTGGCAGCAGAAAATTAACAATATGAGTGCAAGCAGGCCTTCCTATCCATATCTTGATTAATGGATCATTAGTGGGATTAGAGCCAATGCATAAAATGGTAGAAATGCTAACCACAGAGGCGTAACTGCCCTCATCTATTAGATTTATTCAGTCTAATTTCTCTACAGTGATGTATGAACATAGAAAGCCAGGCTAGGTTTAAGTGCAGCACACAGGCTACTTCCAGTCATCACCTTAACCTTACCTCAAAGCATCCTCAAAGTAAAAATAGGAGGGTGAAATATTAAGACTTGATACACAATTTTCCTTATAAAAGCCCCTGTTCCTCAATCCTGACCCCAACACCAAGAACTGGCTCATAATGGCCAAGAAACTCAGGACCCATTTAAACCAGTTTGTGATTCGCCTTTACTCTGTGTCAGTGAATCGATTCAAAAAGATCCATCGTTACTACTATGAAAGCAGATCTTTTCAATATCCCTTTGTAATTGCTTTTTTTTTTTTTTTTGGCACGATTGTCATCCTCACTAGTTTGCGCCACATCAAATTGCATGTCAATCATCTATGGGTCATTGATGACATAAGCGGCAGCCTGGCTTGGGAAATATATTTTTAAAAAAAATGATAAAAGATTCAATTCATTGGTTTTGCATCTACTTGCCTCACCAAGCTGCCATCGGCCTGATTGCCTGGTTTGAACTGAATCTTCTATCAATTTTTTTTTTAAATCATGCGCCCATAGGTCACACCACAAGCACAAAGCCAGCGCTGGGGGGGTGGGGGGGTGGGGGATGGTGGATCTACCAAAAACTGAGGAGGGATGGTAAACACCCCTCTGCCATTAGTCCTTCCCCTCCAGAATGATACAATTCAGATCCATTGTTCCCACTTGTTGAACATGCTTCAGAATTGTTTTCCCCCCCAAAAGAACCGCCAAAGAACTAGTGTCAGCAAAGAGTATACAGATTACTACGTTAACTTGCTGCACTAATTAAAGGAGTCACTGAAGGGAAAATGGCAAGGGAAGCTATGGAAAGCCCCCCCCCCCCCCCAGGACAATTCACCTGCCCACAGAGCTGGCAAGACAATGCATGTTTGCAAGAATTTGGGGGTTGAGTGCATAGACCATTCATCCTGTTCACCAAATCTTGATCCATCTGACTATTTCCCATTTCCAAATTTTAAAAAGAGTTTGAAAGGAAGGAAAGTTTTGAATGATTCAGAGATGATAGTAGCAGCAGAACAGTATTTCAGTGACCAGAGATACAAATTTTTGGAAGGGTTAAAGAAACTTGAGAAACAATGTGCTAAGTGCATAAAACTTCGGGGTGTACATGTGGAATAGCATGTAAATTTCATGGCTCTACGTCATTCCCTTTTTGGTGAGCACCTTATATTGGTGAGCACCCCTTATATGGAACACTGAAATCAAAGTATATGCCCTAACACCAGTACTAACACTATGTTTTGGGACAGGACACAGCTACCATCACCATCACCATCATCTTCTTCCCAGGCCCTGAGATTTCAAAACTGAAACCCAGGGACACTCTTATGATGTCACAAGGGGCAGACAACCCCTTCCCAATGTGCTCCAGATATAAAAAAAAAATAGGTGTGACAAATACATACAATTTAAAATGCACACAAATACTATTTAGTCTATGACATGAAAACGTGCATATTTCAAAAACATAATTAATAAGTACATTTCAAATCACACATACAAAGAACCAACTTTTCTTGTGAAAAAAAATCACCAAAAATCACAAGGTGATTATGGACACTAATCTGAACTATTCTTGATAAATTCAGGTTTTACAGATGGTCATACCCCTAATTCTTGGCATGTTATCCAATCAGTCAGTTATTTAAACTCACTGCAATACAGGGAGGGGGAAAATGCAAGAAGGCCTCTTTGGATGAGATTACACCAGTGGAAGGACCCCAAGGAGTGCGAAACTTGGAGGCCCTGATCCTACCTCTTCCTTCCAAACTTTTTTATGTGTAAAATTTGCACAAGAGTTAAGCTAAATATTGAATTTACTTAAATAAAACTCTTCTAATTTGAATAATGTGGTTTCTTTATAAAATTTTAAAATATGAATATATGTGAATATGCAGGTGAAAATATGCACACTAAATACACAAAATATTTTTATTCATCTACTATGTTGAGGGGGTGTGTCCACATAAAGGGGGCGGTGAGTACCAGTGGGTTACACTCTTCTGAATTGGCTTCTTATTGGAATTTTCAAGGGAAGCTGTATGGTATTAGACAATTGTCTGATTTAGGGGACTGGCAATACATGAAGAGAAGAAGTCAATATTATGGAGAAAGTATATAAATGTTCTGTGTGTGTGATTAAAATTATGTGGAAGAAAAGGGTCACTGAGAAGACAGAGAGAGCTCAAAAGCTACAGGCTGAGCGTGATATGAAATGGTCTCCAGTTACAACTTCAAAGATAATTCTGGCAATGAATATAGCAGATAAAAAGAACAGAGATGCACTAAGAGGCAAGCACAAGACATTCAGTGTTGGACATCTTCCCTTTAGTGAAGTAATGGTCCAATTAAGTATGAAATGTACAGCAACAGACATAAAACTGGACAGGGATTAGAGGAAAAATTGTGATCAATCTACAGTTTGCTGATGTAATAGCTGCATGATTTCAGGATAAAAAAGAAAAATGGCAATGGGAGAATGTGGTAGGAAGAACTCTGTAAAAAGAAAAATATAAAAGAAGATTAGGTTGCATTGTACTGGTGTTTCTGAAAGGGTCAGGTTTGTTAGTCTGGCTATAGATTGATGAACAATCAGGCCACCAACACTTACTGTCTACAAGAATGGCTTGAGGATTCTGGGAGCTGAAACCAAAAAAATTAATTTTTACAAGTGCTATTGTCTTTCTCAGAACAATTTCTGCTGCAGGACCTGCTTGACTTTCAAACCAAAGCTGTGAAATGCTAAAACTTCTCACTTTTCCCTGAAAAAAAACTCCTTTCAGAAATGTTGCAGCATTCCTGATGAAAACAGATGAAGTCTCCCGTCATTGCCCTCAGTGATATCAAAATCATTACCACATTATCAAATCTGATTGGAGATGTAGCACTGTGAAGTCATCTGGTGCTGTCAGCAATCCATGTTTTGGGCAAGTGGACAAGTGAGCAGCTCTGGTCAGAAACAGAAGCAAATAGCATTATAGAATCTGAGTAGGCAAATATCACTGTGGAAAAAATGTTTCCAGAAAAGAAACCAGCATGAGAGAGGGAATGCCACTCATGATCTGCTCACTTGTTTACTTGCCCAAAACAAGAATCGCTCACAACACCAGATGAATTCATAGTGCTGCATCTCCAATCAGATTTGACAATGTGGTAATAATGTTGATGTCACTGAGAGTAATAAGAGCAACATTTCTGAAAGGAGGTTTTTTTTCCATGGAAAAGTGAGAAGTGTTGGCATTTCTCAACTTTGAGAGTCCCGGAGTCCTGGTGCCACAGTGGTTAAATGCCAGTACTGCAGCCACAACACTGTGAGTTTGATCCTAGAGCTCCAAGGTTGACTCAGCCTTCCATCATTTCATAGATTGATTCAATGAGTACACAGCTTGTTGAGTACAATTGGCTTACAGAATTCTGAGCTCACTATTAAGCGGTATAGAAATGTAAATGCTATTACTATTCTACACATCACATTAAAATCTGAGATGGAATCAAACTTAGGGCATGAGTAGATGAGCATGATGGCTCTGGTTCTGACTCAGGTCAGTTCCTGGGCTGGCAAATCAACAGGTGGATGTTTACATGTCCATCCACTACTGTGTCATGGATCTACTATCACTGCACACCCCATACCTGCCACTACTGTCGTGTCCATCTAGAAGGCTCCTACTGTAAGCCGTAAAGGTGGGGAAAGGGTGCCTGACTAGTTCCATGTGTCCAGGCAACCCCTTCTGACATAAAAGACCTTTGCAAGGGTCTTTGGGACCAATGTGACAGCAGGTACAGGGCACACAGGGCCAGTTGGCTGTTGCTGCAGAGTTTCCTGAAAACTCCACGGCAAACAGCCAGTCTTTTTGAACAAGACTGATGCCCCTTAGGGCTGGGATTGGAGTAGGACTACCAGATCAACATTTGGACTGGCCAATCCCAGCCTGTGACCTCTGGACAGAATGACACAAGGCAAGGGGAACACA
Organism: Urosaurus nigricauda; assembly: GCA_034509955.1. Taxonomy (NCBI): domain Eukaryota; kingdom Metazoa; phylum Chordata; class Lepidosauria; order Squamata; family Phrynosomatidae; genus Urosaurus; species Urosaurus nigricauda. Next base: position 224,187,326 of record JAOEGL010000004.1, on the reverse strand, counting down.
GGCTGTGAGTAATCATAATACTCACTTTGTTTTCACAATGAGCATGCCAACTAACAGATGAGAGCGGCAAAATACTTGGAAGTATTCAGTCTTCCCAAGCACAAGCATTTTCTGTCATTAGTTTTGGTTAACGTTTTACTTTCCACAATGCTAGAAATGTATTCTTGTAGCTCCACATTTACTGTATGTCCTTGAATGACTGGAGAAGCTAAGTCTGTGTTACATCTGTGCTATTATACTGAGATTTAAATTATTGTCAGATTTAAGCAACTCTTTGATGAAGCTAATTAGAGATTTAGTTTTGTAGAAACACAGCTATAGGATGGAGGCTTTTATAGAAATGGTTTTAAAAACTGGATAAATGGTCACAATGTTTTGGTTTTAATGTTTAAAGATAGATCAGCATGAAGACAACTGAACACAAAAATTAACATTGACATGTTAAAAGGCAATGTTAAATTTTGGTTCTAGTTGAGTTTTTGCTTATCTATAACCACCACAAAAATATGTATGTCAATGTCTGGACATATGCCTTCGAAGGTATGGTGTTACAAGGCTCACTGATGTCATTAGCCAAAATGTATGGATGCAAGTAACACTACTACAATGGTATTATTTCTAATTCAACAGCATGCATCTTCAACATAAGGATGGGTCAAGCTCTCAATTTTCTTTTCTTCCACATTCAACTTTTTCAAATCTCAAGTTCTTTTCATGAAATTTATGGAAGAAATTTTGGAATTTTCTTATAAAAAATACATGTAAAATCCTCAGCCATCTGCACCACCCAATTTCTGAAGTTAAAGCAGTTCCTAGTATGGAGAGGACCATGTTGCACTTATCTGCTACACAACAGTTAAAGATAAGAAGTCAAATAATGTACTCTCTAAAACCAGTAAGATGTGGGAACTAAGGCATTCAGCCTTAATTTTGTTTTAGCTTCTCCTTATTGATTTAAAATGTTTATAATTCTTGTTTGCACATTATTGCATTTTTATTGTTCATTTTATTATGTAATGATCTGACAGTCCCCCCCCCCCCCCTCCAATAAGATGTCTACCAGCAAAAGCATATGCCAATTGTAATTCAGTGCCATAAATATGGCTGAATACACATGGATGTAAAGGCTGGAGGTCTTCAGTTTCCCCTTGCATTAAAAATCTCAAGTTCTTTCTGTTGAATTTATGAAGACATTTGCGGATTTTGAAACATTCCTATCAGAAGAGAGCTAAATGAAATTCTTATGCATATTGTCCTAGGGGTACTTTATCTGCCATGTATAACATGCCTGCAGCACCAACAGGACGTCATGTTTCCTGTTTTTAAGTGGTAATTTTCCAGAAGACCAAGTTTAAAGTTTGGACTGCAAACTGACTAAACTTCTGTGAGTTTACTAAACTTCTCTTGCATAGTTTCCAAGCCAACAATAACAAAAGTAACAAAATATCTCCAGCAGGATTGCCTCAGGACAAAGACATATGACTCTTGTGCTAATGTCAGCAATTCTCCCCTTTGGTATGTGGGGAGGTTCTTTGCTCTGCTTGTGGTAAGTTTCCACTTGTGGTGAGAATGCATTGTTTACCACAAGAGAGACTACAACTGCTACAACAGGCTCTGGGTGGTGGGGAGATACATCCCACAGAACAATTCTTCTTAGCCATTCTTCCTTGGAATATTTTCCTTATCTGTTTATAGCAGAGACAGCCAATTGGCAACTTACAGGCAACTTTCATAATCTCTCATGGTTTTGTTCAGATCCTGCAATCCCTGTGGAGAGCAGGGATCAGCACTAAAGCCTGGTGTACTTGAGCAGCTGCCAAAGTCCCAGTCCCCTGAAAACATCCATCACAAATTCCTCCCATGGACTCCCCATTGTTTGGCTTTTTGCTCTGCACCAGTCAGCTATGTCAACAGTGTTACTATATCATGCTCTCGACATTTTACACAACTAGGACATGTGTGACTAAGCAACATCACAGTGTCTTGAAAGTGTCCAAAGTTTTCAGTGAGGATGGGCACACTAGCTAGGAGAGACTGCAGCAGTTTGCTTTTGTTTGAGCCTCCTGAGAAGGGCAAGATTCTGTCTCTCCTCTTCTCCCGTCCTGTTGAGTTGATTGAGTGCAAACAATTTTTGCACTTTAAACTCAGCTAAGCTGAGGAGAAAGGGAGAAAGTGGAAGGAGGAGAAATTGGGACATTTTAAAAGCAGCCGAAAAAGTAGCAAAACAGAAGAGTCATTGGGACTGTTCCTGCCAAAACAAGACAGTTCAAGGCATGCTTTTTGCATGCGATTAATAGGGTAAAGTTACTGCCAAGGGATTACGGTGAAGGTCAAGACTGGACAGTCCAGTGAAATGGCATGGAAGCTGGAGATGACCTGAAGGAAGAGTGTTTCTCTATTAGTTTTAACAATATAACATACACCAGTGTGTGTGTGTGTGTGTTGTGTACATATTATAGTTGGTGTAACCAGATGTGGTAACTCATGATTTCATTCCCCCCCCCCCCACACACACTGTCCCATACCATCCCATACAGAATCCTTAGTAATGATTTTAATACTAATGTTACTCATAAATCATAATTCCTGTGTATTACTGAATGTTATGGTAATAGTTGTGACATAGACAACTAGCAAAATTATACCTTTAAATTACAGTATCATATGCACAGCCCAAATATATTGTTTACATGCACATAGTGTCATATGGTTAAAGTGAACATTTAGTAAGGTGTTATGTTTTATATAAAAAATATTTTTAATTTAAAATAACATTACTTTAACAAAAAACACATTAATTTAATTTGAAAAATAAATATATTTAAATTCATTTATTTTTAATCTGAGGCTTCTCCTTTCTCCTCCTACTGAGCCTCACCCCACTCACACCATCTCTTCATTGTTTTAAAGGGACACAAGCAAACACCACAGCCCATTTCTGCCAAAAGGTGTAACCTTCCCTTAAAACAAAGGTGCCCAATCTTTTTTACTCACAGAGCCTTTATTTCTATGGCAGAGCCCCTAAAAGGCCTACCCTCTGTCTTACAAGTTAATGGTATATAGAAGTATATATAAGAATAAATTGTTATTCTTTAATTTCATTCAATTTTTATTTCTTTCACTTTCTTGGAACAGCTGCAAGGCACCTGGGAAGTGTACATAGAGCCCAAAAGCCTGTGGAGCACAGGTTAGGAACCCCTGCCTTACTGCTTTATCACACTAGGGGGCAAACAGGATTTAAACAAGAGTTAAATGAGAGTTAAACAGGAAATATCCTATGATAAACATCAGGCATTTCCTGTTTTTATTATATAGGATTTATTTCTATTCCGCCTTTTCCAGTGGGGAATCAAAGCAGATTACAGCAGTCAAGCAAACAGCTTCATTTATATACCGCTTCATACCACCTAAGCAGTGTCTAAGCGGTTTACAACTGTAAGCTACTTGCCCCCAACAATCTGGGTACTCATTTTAGTGACCTTGGAAGGATGCAAGTCTGAATCGAGCTTGAGCCCTTTTGCTGGTATTGAACTTGCCACCTTATGGTTTTGAGTGGCTGCAGTACAGGCATTTAACCACTGCACCACCAGGGCTCTTCTAACTCTCGTTTAAATCCTGTTTGCCCCCTAGTGTGATAAAGCAGTTAAGAGTGTAATGTGGTACAGCTCACACTCCCCACACATCCCAGTGACACCCCTGAGTGTGTGTGTGGCAGTGCGTAATGCAAGGCATAAGTAATAGCTACCTCAGGGAGTTTAAACCAATGCCCAGAATCCAAGAAGCAGGATAAGTTGATGTTTTTATTGCAGTCCTCCCTTGTTCAACAAACCTTGGCAATAGATAGAAAAATAAACAGACAGACATATTCATATTTAGGAAGAATGATTTTATTTTGAATAGCAAAAGAATACTGCTTATCTTAATGGAAAATACCATGAAATATACCAGAGTGCTTACTTAGTTTGCTGTGCAGAGGTACATATGGATAGCCAAGTTCAAGGCTTTTGTTCTTCCTTCTTAGGGAGATTAATCTGGAGTTGGATTCAAAAGTGCTTTGACCAGAGGACATCTTTAGAAAAGAGTGCCCAATGTGACATACCCTCACCTATATGAAAACCTTTGATGTCAGGCTTTCTCCCTAGACTGAAGAATTAGAAGCTTCTCCACTAAGAAGCTAGATGTTTATGAAGCTGATTGATATCCAGCCGGGATGTTTAGACATCTATCCCAGCATTGTCTATTCTGATTGGCAGTTGCTTTTCAGGGTTTCAGGCAAAGGGCTTTTCCATCAGGCACCACTTTTTTTTTAAATACCCAAACTAGCAGTGTTTCAGTATGAAATGGGGCCTTTAACCCAATCCTAGGCGTAAAAACGTTACCCTCATTGCTGAAGCAGCTGTTAACCATTTTCTCTGTAAAAATTGCTTTCTTACACATTCTAAGTACAAGTTTATTTAGATTCCATAGATGCAATATGAGAGCAATTCCATACTAGAAAAATGTCATGTTCCCCCATTCCCTCTCTTTTTCTGACAGAAACATAAGATTTGTTTTGCCCTCTGAACTAGACCCAACCCTGTCATTGTCAGTTTTCTCTTGTGCTTTCCCAAGCAAAGTACTACTTAGTTCCACATTGCTCCCATAATTTTCTCTTCTAGCCTCAGGCTAAATGGCACATGCTAAATATTTAATATGTGCCATTTATATATATTAAAACCCATACACATTAAAAATAATAATGCTGCAGTGGCTTCATTCTCAATAGCTTTTTGCATCTCTTCTGCACCAAGCCCTATCCGATTACCTTTATTATAACTGTTATGAGTATACTTACATCTGCAGTGAAGACAATGCCTATTGTAAATCTAGTCCCAAGGTTACATTCTAGCAACCCTTTGAAAAAATGTACAAGAGAAGAAGTAGAATGTGGGTGCAGTGATTCAACTCCTGAAATCTGCTCTGTGCGAAACTATCCTTGAAGCAAACATATCCATGTAACCATCTTGGCCATATAGTAAAATACAGTATCATCCAAAATCCACAAAACAATGGAATTAAAAGTTTATTTCCTGGATTGAATCTCACAGTATCCACATGGCCCGAAGGAGGAAGGGCCAAACAGTATGAATAGCCTTCCATACCATCTGAACTTAGGACAACAACCACAACATGTTGACAAAACACAGGGCTATGACTAACACTGCCATTTCCCCCTTTCTTTCATCTGCATGATTTTTAACACCTTTGCCTGATGAAGAAGCCAGTGGAGCTCTGACAGCTTGCAACATGTATAATGAATATTTTGGTTGGCCCAATAAAAGTATCACTCTGTTGTGGATTTTGGATGATACTATACTACCCTTGAAGAAGACACAGGAGTGGCAGCTAGTGCAAATTGCTTGATTGCAGACTGGAACAGCATATAGATATCATAAAATGAATTGCAGCAGCTCCCAATACACTTCCAGACTGCATTCAAGGTGGTTGTGATGACATTTAAACTTCTAAATGGGACACTGATACTTGAGTAAGAGTCTCTCCCTATATATGCTTACCTGAGCACTGGAGTCTAGATTATCACACCAGGATCAATTCCAGAACCATCCCACAATTGTCCCATTACCAATAGTGGGATATTCATTGCCAATAATGGGAGAACTGTGGGATGGTTTTGGAATCTACCCTAGTGTAATAATCCACAAATAAGGTCAATGCATTGTGTTGAGACATGGGAGAGGGTCTTCTCAGCCTTGGCACCTTAATGGTGAAATGGCTTCCCCTTGGATGCCCAATTGAGACTAATGGTGATTTTTTAGGCACCAAGTAAAAACTGCCTTTCCATGATAATCACCCTTTTCCTGTTGCTGTTAACAACGAGAAAAGAACAGTCTGCTTTTTCAGCATTAAAGAGATGGTTCTCCTTCCCAGCAAGCAAAGAGGATCAATGAAAAGTGGAGTGAATGTGTGTGTACTGTGCAGGCATTAATGTGTTTGTCTAGGGATGCGATTCTTCACTAATTTTCTTCTTGAAGGAAACAATGAGTAGTTTTAGCAATTTACTTTCTGCCGAGAGAAAATCTTTGAAAACCATGCAATTTTCTGAGACTATTACCAGTTCAAGATTTGTACAGAATTCACAGGTATTGGCTGAAATCCTGTATGACTTTTCACTCAATTTGCATGCTCTTAACTAAGTAGCAAAGGGGCTAAGGAACCCGCGTACTGAATTGCAAAGATATGTAATGGCACCAGCAAGGGTGCCCAATGCACATCAGCTTGCCCAATATGCATTGTGGGCCCAATGAGCATCAGGGACCATAATGCATCATTCCCAATTTGCTTTGGTCACTTTCCTGGCTCTACTATGTAATTATAAAAGCAGACCTCTACTGGAGTGGATGTTATGCATCTTCACATTTTTGTTTCCCACAAACACAAGTCTGTTTATGAGCAGCTGCAACAAGACTCTGGCTGGTATTTTTTATGCAGAAAAAAGCATTTTTGTGTGTGAAGAACATCATTTCCTTCACTGAAGTACTATCTTGTCTGAATAACATGCGATTTCCTGCAGAGAAAATGCTATTTTCCGCATAAAAATATCATTTCCAAATTTTTCACTGACCGAGTTCCCAACTACAGCTATTTTTTTTTCTAAGTGTCAATTTTGTCTTGAATAAGTCCTGAACTGTGGAGATTCTCATCAGTACAGGTTTCTTCTCACCAAGAAACATTTTTAAAAACTTTTAAAATATTTTTAGATATTATTTTTATCCCTAATGTGTGAAATGTGCAGTTCTCGACTCCCAAGCTTTGGGGAGTGAAAACAGTTGGCCGCCCCGTCACTTTGACACTGAATGTGATTTGTTTAAAATATGCAAAACATGTATTTTTTAATAGCACTTCCTCACAAAGTTCACATTGTGTACATATTTTATCATACAATTGTTGTTTACTTCATTTCTGATTTATGACAACCCTAAGGGGAACCAATCATGGGGTTTTCTTAAGAGAATTTGTTCAGAGGGAGTATGCCTTTGCCTTCTGCTGAGGCTGAGACAGTGAGACTTGCCCATGGTCACTCAATAAACTTCTATGGCCAAGCAGGGATGTGAACCTCTACTAGCGTCCTAGCCCTGCACTCAAAGTACTACATTGTGCTGGCTCTTTATTATGTATCACATATTATATATTCATCTAATCATGAAATATGATTCCTGTACACATTTTACTCTTCTATAATATACATTTTAATATATTTTTAAGCTGACAGCAATCTCACAAATTTTGATAAACAGCAAAAAACAAACAAACTTAATTTCATTCTTTGCAACTACAGCAAATCTGCTGAATCATTGTGAAACTTGTAGATAAACACTTACATAGCTGTCATTGATTTAATAGGTCTATTCAAGTTTGGACTAACATTTTGATTCAGATCTAAAGGATAATTGCATCCTGATCCACACACATAGTTCAAGAAGTGTGGGTCAATGCTTTTCACTTAAGAAGGTGGGCCAAATAAAATCCTCAATGATTTCTAATACCATAAAATAGAGATTAATCTATAGGACACCAATGTTATTACAATTTCTTGAGGCGGAACTGCTTGAACTCTGTTACAAGTTAGTGGATGCAAACCAGACAGAATATGGGTGGGTGGGGGAGTCTGAATAGACATCTTCACATTCAGAGAAGCCATCTTCCATCGCAATGAGTTGCTATGGAAACAGAAACAGGAGCATGTTCCATGGCCTTTATGGGTGCACTGGGTTTTCTTTGTTTCCAGAAAGAAAACTGTTCTCTCATTGTCCATTCTGCCTAGGAAACACTAATGCCAAGGTAACTAATTCCTTAAAACCACAAGAGACACCTGTTTGGATTACATTTCCATGGAACAGCTCCAGATAGACTCTGGAGGCAAGCTAGATGTGATATACATTTGGTGTAATTTTTCTGTGACTTTTTTTTTTAAAACAACAACAACCCAAAATCAGCTTTAAGAAGCTGTAAAATTGAGCAGGAGATGACTAAGTGTTTGATTGTTTGTTTTTCTTCCTTTTTTTTCTGCTTAAAATACCCAGATGCTTTTTTTTACTGTGGCAGAAAAAATGCAGGTGTGCAGAGACTATATTTCTTTGGAGACAAATGCTCTTCTTCCACTCAGAAAGAATTGTAGGATGCTAGTATTGTAAGGACCCTCAAAGATAATCCAGTCCAAACTTCAATCAGCGCAGGAACCCACAGTTAAAGCATCCTTGAGAGGTGGCCATCTAATCTCTGTTTAAAAACTTCCAAGTAAGGGGAGTTTATTACCACCTTGTAAGGTTATCTTTTAAACTGTTGACCAGCTCTTACTATCAGAAATTTATTCTTACTTTTTAATTGGAATTTCCTTTCTTGCTATTGGAATCCATTGGTCTGAGTTCTGTCCTCTGCAGCAGAAAACAAGCTTGTGTACCTTCCACATGTTTGCCTTTCTGTTTCTTTCAAGGAGATGTAGTGCACACCCCCATAAAATACACCCAGCTCTTACAACTGTTTCTCATAGGGCTTGCTATCCAGGCCACATTCGATTATTAGTTGCCCTCCTCTGTACATATTGCAAGTTGCTGATATTCTTCCTAGACATCTCCACTGTCTTGACTCTTAGCTCTTCCCTATAATTTGCTGGCACTACATCAAAAAAGACCATACATGAGGTTAAAAAGCAGAAGAGAGGATATGGCCATTAGTCAGAGTGAGGTGGCTGTCTCAGGTGACAGATTTTGAATGATGCTTTACCGCATGAGGGAAAAAAAAGATAAAATTGAGTAGTGGCTTTCTCCATGCCGCTCTTCATGCCCTTGTAGGTCATAGCTCTTCCATTCTCTTCTTGAGGGGAGATGGTCATCAAAGCATGTCTTTTGCTGAATGGATTTTTCCTATTCAACAAAAAGCACATTTTGACAACCATCTGCTTTTGGGAAGAGAATGGAAGTGCTACAACATATTGCGGGTCAGCATGAAGAAAGCTGCTAAGTGACTGATCCATTTCGCCTTTCTTTTATCATGTGGTAAAGTCCATACCTACATTACTCTGGAATATCAGTATGCAAAGGGATCTTGTAGCATCTTTGAGGCTAACAGTATGAAAGAAGTTGTAGCATAAAATTTCACAGACTTAATCTACTTCCTCAGATGCACGAATTGAAGTAGATCAAGTGTACAAAAGCTTATACTATAAACATACAGGGTTTAAGATTTTTTTTTCCCACAGAGGTGTTATTAGGCCTACTGTCTTCTCCCAGCCTGACATATACACTGTAAATGACTTTTCTGACCCATTTCCTGTTCCCCCTTCCTGCATCTGTTGTTTTTATATCTCCATATTTAGTATTGCATAGTAGATACAATTCTGTACTTAGTCAGTGGTGTCCCTGTGCTTGGTGTCACCCAGTGCAGGTGCTGCTGACTGCTACTTGAGGGGTGCAGAGCTGGCCTCCGATGGCCATTTGAAATCCAGTGTGGCTGCTCTTGAAAGCATCTGTGCCAGACTCCAAGTGAAAAGGCATCACCCCCCTGAGCAGCAGGTGCTGCTGGGGTGAGTGTGCTGGACTATGACAGCCACGTGGGATTTGGTATGGCTGCTCCTGGGAGCAGCAGTGCCAGACTGCAAATGAAAGGCACGTTCCCTCAGCAGCGGCCACTGCTGGAGGGCAGTGATGAAACTCTGTACAGCCTTTTTGGGTATTACACAGCTGCTGGGCAAGCAAGGAAGTGACGTGATACCCTTTCTCAGTTGCCCAGCTGCTGTGCCAGCCTCCCCCCTCCCCCCAATGGACATTCACCTGTACCAACCCACCAGGTGGACATCCTCTTCTGAGGTGTGCTGTTTGCACACTTTACATCCTACTAGTAATGCCAATGTATTTGGTAGTGAGCAAATTTAGTCACCTTTAGTTTACTTGGCTTCTCTTCATGGAATGGAGATGCACCTAGAGAGTGTGGAATGTTACCTTTTTTTTTTTTTAAGGAACTAGTTATTCATTACTTTGATCACCCAAAAGGTACTGGTTCCTGTTAATATAGTCAGAATGTATCTCTGCTTGTTACTAACTACTGTAGAGTACAGGTTAATGCTCTCTGATTGATTCCATGTCTATTAATCATAGTAATCAGGACTGGGATACTTTGCCTGGACTTTCTATCCCAACTCACTCAGGTGAAGTGCAGTGGACCACATGACTTCTATTCTCATGCAGGGTTAAGTGAGTGCTTCTGTATTTCTGGCCCAAGCATCTGTGTTTAGTGCACATGACAGCAGAATTCACATGGTCTGCTACACTGCACCTGTGTGAGTCTTTCCCCATACTTGGCTTCTCTTCATGGAATAGAGATGTGCCTAGAGAGTGTGGAATGTTACCTTTTTTTTTTTTAAAGGAACTAGTTATTCATTACTTTAATCACCCAAAAGGTGACTAGTTCCTGTAACCCGCCCTGATTGTCTGTTCAGAGGGGCAGGCTATAAATAAAAATTATTATTATTATTACAATTGCTCTAAATCTCATGCATCAGGCACACAGAAATACATCCCCTCATCCTATAAACTTTCTAACATAGCTCACACCAGCCTATCCAGTAAAAGTATGCCCTGTCCTGCTGTTTGGAGCAGCCAGCCTGGCAAGATTCATCCTTCCACTCACCTCCCCATGTACTCACACAGACTTGCTCTTCCTTTCCATTTCTAGCAGTGGCAGCAGTCCCCTTTATTTGGACAGGAAGGCAGAAAAAACAGAGTAATGTTCAAAGGTTTGTGATTTTAAAAAATCGAAATAATATGAATCTTTAGTGCTCTAGACACGTTTTCAACATGTCTCCTCCTACTCTGTTTCCATCTGTCTCTGTAAACCTCTGTCTCTCCCTTGTTCAAGATCCATTCCTTTTCACTAGCTTAGTTTTCACTCTTCATCATCCCCAATATCCCCAGAAGGATCATATGGTCAGTAACCCATGTAATCTTTTCTCCTTCCCCATCCCATTGCTCAGAATGAGTCAGAACATATCCAGTAACAAATAAGATGTTATTCTAAAGAGTAGTGACTTACAGCAATAGCAATTACAGCCAGAAAAAATCACACTGGTCAAGTTTCAAAAAGTAACTAGCTACCAAAATACTTGTTACAAGTAACACATTACCACTAAACTCTGTATGAGCAACATCTTGTATTTCTCCTCAGACAGCAAAATGACTTGGGTGGGCCCTGGTAATGGAGGAGCTTTGTTTGAGAATGGAGGAGCTTTGATGCAAGGAAAAATATTCCATTAACCCTAATTGACTGAAAAGAGTGAAATGAAAAACTTGCACATCTGAAGATAAGCAGAAGAAATTCTAGAGGCTAAACCATAAAGGAGAGAGAGACTACATCCATAAGCCACACTCCTCTCTCATGGCTATGTTGTAGATGTTAAACTAAAGATGCTCTGTGGTATGTTTGGATAGTCTGCCCTCACCTAGTTGCCAAGAAAGGGGCCTCTAAAGATACATACTATCTATCCAGCAACTATTAATCTCCTGAACTGTAGCCCTTGAAATAAAGATTCAATCTCTGTAATTAAGGAATTGGAATTGCAGCCCAGATTCAGTGCCTGGTTTCTTCTGATGTCTCCTGAAAGGAAGCGTGGTAAAGGGAAAGGGAACACCCTCTGGCTGAGCCTGTAAGCAACATGAGGAATGTGGTTTGAAAAAGAATTAAAATAAAACCCCTGTGAGGCTGACTTTTTGCCCAGACAGCATTCATGAATGTCTCCAAAAGAACTCACCCAATGCACAGGTGTCCACTTGGCTGAGAAAGAAACCAAGTCAGTGCCCAGCTTGAGCTCAGAAAGAACCCTAGTTCCTCAAGCAAACAATGTCAATATAAAATAACACATGGTTCTTGCATTCAATGAGCTTCATGTATATTTGCAAGATCCTCCAAGCTGGGCCCCAGAACAGGACATCTGCTTTGCTCTTTAGGAGATGTGCCCAACACAGAGTTGGCATCACCAGCTTCCCATAGTATGGCCAAAGACACCATGATCTGGATAATTAAGGGTTTGTCAGCAAATGGGCTTTGCAACCCAAATTCAAAGGATGCTTTCTTTGGACCACCCCTGCGACACCTAAAAGAGAGGGTGACCAAACACAAGGTGGTCAAAGAAACATGCACCTGGGAGCCTGCCATTGGTTTGAATAACAGACAGCAGACTAGAGTCTTTTATATTTTCTGTCTAGCCTCTGCATCCAAGAGCAAGCAAAATGAGTTCACAGAATAACCTCTTTGGTTACTCTGATTTTTTGCTGGATATCCAAATAACCAAATAACTTTGGTTATTTGCTGGATATCATTCTCATAAAATCCTTCCTAGGTGCACAAGGTGGGCTCTTTCATGCATCAGGATGAATACTTTACTTAGGTGGTGGATTGGCTGGATAGCAGATCAGCAACAAGAATAAATACCTTTTAAAAAAAAAGCAAAGCTATTCCCCACATCATGTAGCAAAATGATAGCAAGAGGACTCCTTGGCAGAAGCAGCTAGGGGGCTGCCCACAGTCCACTTTGATACTATATTAACAGCAATGGTCCCATCCTAGGATTTGTTTTAATGAAGGACTTAGAATTTTTCACCAAGGAGCTCTAATGCTATACTGTCAGGAAAAGTGCTAGAGAGATCTAAGACCTCACTAACCTACAAACCCCAAGATTCTAGCAGATGGAGCCTCAACAGTCAAAGTGGTATTAAAGAGTTATAACTGAGTGATGTGGATATTCTTAAAGATTTTGTCAGATCTTGTTATAACCCTGCTCTCTCTCTCATTTCTTTCTCTCTGGGGGACTACGCCCATGTCCTTCCTAAGAGAGTGAGGTACTAGGAAGAGATCTGAGTTGGCCATCCATGCAGCACCTTAACTATAGGAGTATCACCATCGCCCCCGCTCTTTATGAGTACATCTGAACCTGTGACTAAAGACTGGGCACATAAAAAGTGTGTTCCTGTAAGCTTTGTTCACAGTTTTGGAAAAACAAATGGATTTGGGAGATGGGGAGCTCAGTATATCTGCTCCTGACCCACCTCCACATAATTTATTTCTTTATGGATGACTGTATGAACAAGGCTAATCATACTAAAGATCTCAAATTCTTTGTGACTATTTCAGCACTGTTCTTTTTGGAGCTCAAGTGACCACCCCTTTGGAGCAGCCTGCAGCCGCCCCTTTCCTCACCAGATTGGGGCCCTGGCAACTACATGCCACACCCCAATCTAGCCTTTCCTCCTTACCAAATGGAAATGCTTTTTATTGCTATTCATTTTTTCTTAGTCAGCAGGTTTTTATCCCTGTTATTTTAAACTAAAACAGATTTATTTTTTTAATATGCTATTCTATTTTTATGCTGTGTGATTTATTATTGTTATTGTTTTTGTTTTGTTTGGTGGATTTGCTGGTCATTGACCGCAATAAAGTGATTGATTGATTTCCTCGGCACAAAAAGAAGCTGCAAAAAACAGCTCCTTTGCACACTGTGGAATGTCGCCCTAGCCACCACAGTGGTGGCTTACAGCACTTTTTAGTGTTCCTTTGGCACAGCACATTTAAATGCTGCACCAATGGAGCACTGTGATGCCCCCCACCATGTGGTTGGGTGCCTGGTGTGATGCTGGGGTGCGGGTGGCTGGCATACATATGCCACACCCTCACAACATGGTTTCGAGTTGTTTTTGATCAGTTTTGGCTAGAAAATCACCAAAGAATTTTAAAAAGAAAAATGGTTCTGGGGTGATTTTGGGAGTCTTGAGAAGCTGCTAAATGGGTTACCACAGGCTGTATTTGGCCCATAGGCTACAATCTGGCCACTCCTGACTTTAACAGTTACCTTGTGCTACAATAGTTTTCATTAAAATGCTTTAGATAGTTAGTTTAAGATATTAAAACAATAAGTTAGTCATGCAGCACCAGTCACAAAACTATCCCAAAGAACAAGATTCTTCTGCTTTCACCTTGTAGTCCATTAAACTATAAAGTCATGCAAAGGAGTACAAGACTCATTGATAAATCATTCACCTGTAAAGCTACCACCCAATTTGAAAGAGCTACTGAAGCACGCCTGAAGCATTATTAGTGGAGAAAACAGTTTATAGTAAGAGAATGCTTTGCGAAAGTTTCTCTAGATATTTAATGAAACCAAGTTTTAATCTTTTTTAGGGAAGAACATCTTGAATAAAATATGGTTTATACTCATTAATGCAGTACCAACAAACAGTAATCCCATTTGCTGGATCATGCTTTTTTAAAGAAACATGTTGCTTAGAGCTTCAGTCTTTCTGCACATTATATATTTACATATTCCAGGAGCTCCTTCTATTTGACAAAAACGTAGCCATTTGTCATAGTAACATGGTCATGATTGCTGGCTTTCTACTCCATTTCCATTCCAATCATACAGTTTTCCTCTTTAGTAACCATGATAGATGTGGTCATTTTCCAGGTGCAGTATGATGGGCAGGATCCAGAGCAGGGCTTCTGTTGGCATAATCCAGTAGAAAAGCACAGTGCAGTGCTTTTCCAAACAGAAGGGACTCTCTACAATCCCCTTCCCTGGAAGCAGAGAATTGGCTAACTAAATCTCCCATGGGAGGGTATTCCACAGCCAAGGATAAGCCACTGAGAGGGACTGTCTCCCATGACATCATCAAATGTGCATGTGATGGTGCAGGGACTGAAAGTAAACCTACCTAAAAGATCTGCACACATGGACAAGATCACAGTCTTTCAGATTGTCCTTGGACTACAGAGAAGGCATTAGATGCTAATTCTATCTACATATCAGCAGAAACATTCAATGCATGGAATTGGAAGGTGATACGAGACAGGGAGAGTAGGCTGATGCACATGAAAAAGACAGGAGAAATGGTGTTACAGGCACTCAACAACATGCAAGGAGAGTTTAAGGTCAGCAGATCTAGAAACAAGCTTACAATCAATACAGCAGAACCAAGAATCAAAGTTAACAGGTGGCTTGCTGCTAGGCCAGGATGCACAGTCTGACACAGATGTAAGTACAGAGATTATTCATAGATTCGTGGCAGTTAGGAGTGATCAGGCCTAATAGCTTACACTATCTAAGAAGAGTTTTCATTTGACAAGCAAGTTAGAACATAGCCTTTGCAGATGAAGAATTCCACAGTGAAAACTATTGTCATTAAGACTTGCCCATGAAACAGTGACTCCACTACCTCTTTCAGAAACATTTTCTTTTGGGTTGGGTATACTCTGGAGCCAAGAGAGCAAGCCACTTGATTATTTATTTGCTACTTTTTGGCTATTACATCAGGAGGGCCACATGCCCTGGGTGCCATTTTGTGAGAATTGTGGGTGCCAATTCAAACTACCTTTTGACTTCTGTGGATATTCAGAGGGTGTCCCAGAACTGCTGTGATTTTTTTCACTGGTACAATGGGTTTGGAAGCATCATTGGAGATTTCAGGGGCTGGACTGAATCCCCTAAGAGTTACAGGCAGCCCATAGGCTGTGTGATTCCCACTCCTCATCAACTTTTGACCATATTAAGGAATGCATGCTAAATAAAAGACGTGCTAAAAATATGATCAACAATTCAGAAGCAGAATTTTTTGAATTTCAAGCTGTTAAACTTACAGGTATTATGAAGCAGAATGATTTTTTTAAAAAATAAATACACCCACACCCCATCTGCTGTAGCAGATATTTCTAGTACTTTAGTAGTAATAGTGGGGAAAAATAGAGTAGAAGCATTGCAGTGTTCTTGCACACAGAGCTTGGAAAAGTTACTTTGGGGGATTACAGTTTGCAGAGCTCTCCAGCCAACATGGCCACTGGGAGATTCTGGAAAGTACAGTACAAAAAGGTAACATTTCCAACCTCTCCCTCGGATATATATCTACACCCCTAGGGCTGCACACAATTGGATGGTTAAGAGCACAATAGAACTGAGATAATATAGTTTTGCAAATTGTTGACAAATTTGACTACATTTCATTGACTGTTTTGTTTGTTATGGAAAGCAATTGTCTCCCAATTGGATATTCCCTAAACTGAAATATGGCATTCTGTCAACTGATTAGTCTTCATATTCAATGCTTCAGCACATATTCAGATTAGGCATTGTATTCTGACTCCAGTAATCAGGAATAATTATGAATCCCCATTAATGTTCACTCTCAGCTTTTAGTCATTTATCCTGCAGAGATTCTCAGAGCACCCTGGCATGAATATAAAGGTCTCTCTCTCTCTCTCTCTCTCTCTCTCTCTCTCTCTCTCTCTCTTTAGAGCACTTTGCATTTGTTAAAGTAGCCTGTCAGCCACAGTCTCATACCAATAAGAGAAAGCAGCCCTCTCCAGGCAGCTGAAACTGGGTTTGGGCCCCAGTGAAAGATTTTTCAGGCCCCTGAAGTTGAATTGTTCCCTCAAGAGAGGGAACACATAGCCATTGCCCCGACAACCAGCACCTACCACCGGCCTGACTTCACATTTTGATCCCTAACCAGGGGCTGCCCATCCTGAATTATTTGTCCTGCACATTCATATATCACCAAACTGACCTGATTTTTCAGGGACAGTCCTAATTAATTCTCAATTGCCACACTTTTAAAGCTGCATCTAAAGTGTACCAGGTTCTCTCCCTTCCTACAACTTTCTGTCTTTTGTCCTTGCTTACTTCAGTTGGTGCAAATTGTGTTAAAACTGCAAAGGTATGTTGGACCTATCTAACTCAGCAGTGAGGAGAGGAAGGGTGGAATTTTGGCCTTCCCAATAGGCTCAGACAAAAGCAAACTGATGCAGCTGCTGTTCATAGTTTGTGTGTTCCTCATCAGGAACCCTTGTCAACTTGACTACACATTGAGGTTTTCATGTACTGGTTTTCATTAGTGAAGACACATGTCCTGGTTTTCATCTGTGAAACACTTGAGGGTGGACAATCTAGGGCAGTCATAAGATAGTCTGGAGTTGCCCTCAGAGGCAGAGAAGTTGTCGAATAACTGGGTGGCCACTGAGGTGGAAGGACAGCGGAAACAGTGGTGAAAGCTGCTGCTATTCTTCCTCCTCTAGCCAGCTGAGACAAGAGTGGGCTGACCCCCTCTAGGTCCCTGTTGCCTGCCACTGCCACAGTTGTTTGAGGTCTCACATTTTACCCCTGTCTTCTTTTGACACCACCCACTAATTTACCTTTACCTCTTTCCTTTCTTCCTGCTTGCTGAATTTACTGCATCCACTCGCTCATCTGCAGTGTCCTTTTCCTGCTTTCCTGGGGTGCATCTACACTGTAGAAACAATCCAGTTTGACACCACTTTAACTGCCATGGATCCATCTGACAGAATCTTGGTATTTGTAGTCTTGTGAGGCACCAACACTCTTTGGCAGAGAAGGCGACCTTGTAAAACTACAAATCCTAGGATCCCATAGGATGGAGCCATGGCAGTTAAAGTGGAGTCAAACTGCATAAACTGGGCTCTACAGGCTAATGGTTACTCCAGCACAGACATCACAAGAGTTGCCAGACCCAGAAAAAAAACACAGGAGTGAAGACAAACAACCACCCAAAAGGAAGGTATTTTTCCATACATCAAAGGAATCACAGACAGAATAGGGAAACTGGTGAGGAACACAACCTCCAAATGATCTACAGACCCACCAAGAAAATCCAGCAAATGCTGTGCTCAGTATAGGACAGGAGAGACCATCTCACTGCCACAGGAGTTTATTATTATTATTATTATTAACCTTTATTTATATAGCGCTGTAAATTTACACAGTGCTGTACATACAATCATATGTCAGTTTATCAGTTTACCACATAACGTACAGCTGTGGACAGGTCGACATTGGGATTACTAAACGCAGTGTCCAATCGTGAATCAAAGAACACAAGAGACACTGCAGACAGAGCCAGCCAGAAAAATCAGCAGTAGCAGGACACATCATAAACCAACCTGGACATAGAATGCTATCTGAAAACACCAAAATTCTGGACCATGCCAAAAACCACCAGGTCAGAATGCGCAGGGAGGCCATTGAAATCCACAAACACCTGGGCGACTTCAACAGGAAAGAAGAAACCCTGAAAGTAAACAAAGTTTGGCTACCAGTCCTGAAGAACACTAAAATCAAGACTCAGTTCTCGCAAAGGAACACCACCCCAGGTCAGGGGGTTTCAAGGCAAACAATGGATTGCTAATTAAATAGACACACATCCACCTTGCATATCCTCCCATCTTGAGGCCTTGCCATTGAACAACAGACCAATACACAGATTAACATGTAAATCACTTCCTACCAACCAAGGGTCACACAAGTATATATATACCCCACACACTTCCATGCCAACATCCTCTGAAGATGCCAGCCACAGATGTAGGCAAAACGTCAGGAATAAATTCTTCCAGAATGCAGCCACACAGCCCAGAAAACCCACAGAAAACTATAGATACCAGCCATGAAAGCCTTTCATTTCATACACAAACTGCATTATTTCTATGATATAGATGCACTTCTATTCTCTCTTACAGTAAGGAGAGACCATCTAGAAATCTTTATTAGTCTTTATTAGCAGAAAAGACAATAATGTAGAAGGCAGCAGGTAGAAGGCAGCAGGAAAAGAGGAAGACTGCATTATAGATGGATAGACTTAATCAAGGAAGCCACAACCCTGAATCTGTAAGACCTGAGCAGGACAGTTGAGGATAAGGTGATTTGGAGGTCTCTCACAGGGTCGCCACAAATCGAAGTCAACTTGATGACAGTTAACAACAAGTAGTAGTAGTAGTAGTAGTAGTATTTTGAAATTCTTCAATTTTACAATGGATATTTGTGTTTAGAGCTGCTCTTGTCTAATTTAATGCTCTTACATGCTTATAGATTTATTGATTATATACTACAATTATTGATGTACTGTTTAACTTTGTTGTAATATTGAATTTTAATAAAAAAAAGTGTAAAAAAATCCACAAATAAGGATATTTCCAAAAAAGACAAAAACATATGCAATATCCTAATCCTCCTTCCATAAAACTGAATTGAGGACCCAGAATTTCACACCTGATTGGGTTCTCTGTGGCACAGTGACTTCTGAAGGGTTGCATCTACATACCAGTCCAGTTCAGGAATGATGTGGTCATTCAGGCAAGCTGCTCAAGAGTTTTCAATCAGTGTCATTGTGGTTGTTGGCTAGGAACCATGCAGTCAGCCAGGCTGAACGAATATTATTCCAGAGGCCTCGGAGGTAATCATCCACTGTGAAGAGTTGTTTGGCTTCATGCAAAACATGAAGTTCCCCAGAAGTCTTGGTACAAAGAAGGGTAGTAGCCAGTCAGAAAAAGGGTGAGGGGCATTACAATTCACCTGCTTTTGCCTACCTAGCAGTGCAGATTGCTAGGGCTCTGCTCAGTCCCAAATCTTGGAAATATTATTTCTTTGATTACGTACCCTCTAACTGTTCACAGATGAAAAGTGGGGCATATTTGGCCAAGCAATATCAGAATGTGGTTAAGGGGGTCAAAGTCATTAATGAGTAAGAACAAACAAGCTGGGAGAGCCTGCAACAGTTTGCTTTTGCTGGAGCATGCAGGGAAGGACAAGATTCTGTTCCCTCCTTTCCTTTCCCCTCTGCTGAGTTGAGTGCAACCTCCTTTTGCACTTTGAATTCAGTTTGCAGTATCTGAAGTAAGCAGAGAACAAAACAGGAAAGTGGAGAGAGGGAAAAGAAATTGAGAAATTTTAAAAGCAGGGGGGAAAGTGGGATAACAGATTAATCAGGACTGTTCCAGCAATTGAGACAATTGGAAGATATGTGATTAAAATTCAAATTCAGAACCATCATGACCACTGGTTATTGAACCCCAGGAGGTGTAGCCCAAAGTCTGGTCAGTCCTAAATGAGAGGATGTTTTTTTGTTGTGTGCCTTCATGTCGTTTCCAACTTATGGCAACCCTAAGACGAACCAATCATGGAGTTTTCTTGGCAAGATTTGTTCAGAGGAGGTTTGCCATTGCCTTCCCCTGAAGCTGAGAGAATATGATTTGCCCACGGTCACCCAGTGGGTTTCATGGCCAAGTCCAGTGATCTCTAACTTACCACAGAGGCATGCAAAGTTCCATCATATTTTGCACAGGCTGAATGTTGGATTAGTAGTAACCCATATGATTCTATGCCTTGTGCAAGGCTCTGCTTTCATTTCATGATCCACTGGGGCAAAGCCAAGATGTCAAAGAGGATTCTGGGAGGCCTGACACCTACCTTGAGACAACTGCCAATAGGGTGACAGGACCTCATGTGTACTGTATGAGATGGTGAATTTGACTTGGCATGAAAGGTTAAATAATGCACTGGAGGCCCCCTGTATTTCATGTTCAGATAGCAGATCAAAAGTTTAGTTCAACAAATGCACTTAATAAGCATTGCTTCTCAGATCAGCCACTCTCATTTAGAGTAGGGCAAAAGACTTGGGCATGAACTGATAGATGCTTTAGAAACCCTGCTGTTGCCCTTCCTTACCATTTTACCTAGGAAATAAGAATGGGAATTACAAACCCTAGTTAATTGTCAACTCTGTCCCCACATCTACTTTTGGAGCAAAATTAAACAACATTTACTTGCTCTTCCTTCAGCGTGAGGGGCATTTACTTGCTCTTCCTCCAATGTAATATACATTATCCTATGCCAGCAATGCCTGCTACACTCTACATTGGACAAACAGGACAGTCTCTACGCTAGAAAATAAATGGACAAAAATCTGACATAAGAAATGCCAATACCCAGAAAATGCAAAGCATTCAAGAGCATACAGTAAGGGATTTACAGATCGTGGTCCTCAAACAAGGAAATTACAAAGGAAGACTAGAAAGAGAAAATATTCACAAATTCCAGTCTATTAGCAGAGGTATGAACAAAGAAATAGCTTCATGGCACATTGCATATAATAACACAAGTGTCCTTGCTACTGCAGATATAACAAAAGGAATTTTCTGAGAGAGGGTTTTGAACCCTAAGAAACTGACTGTTAGGGTTGTATCAGGACATGATTCAATAAGAAAAAGATCAAGCATAATTGGCAGAATAATGGTCATCAAATAGAGCAGGTTACCTTCTATAAATACATAGGTATAATTTTCCAATCAACAGGTTCATGGAAACTGCAAATGAAGCATGCCATCACAAGTGCTCAGAGAAGTACCAAAGCACTTCTTTCCTTCTTCCATACAAAAGGCGCCCAATATATCCCTGCAGCCATCCAAGTTTTTGCCAGCAAAGTAATTTCTCAGATGCTGTATGGCTGCCAGATATGTACAATGGATGACTATAACCCATATGAAGTTGCACAGACCAAATTCTTAAGAGCAATTTCAGGAATTCCTTCCTGCATTCCAAATGCAATATTGCAGCTAGAGACTTGACAAATGCCTATGGAAGCATGAATACTGATACCTACAGTGAACTTTTGGCTAAAACTGACCTTTCTCCCAGTGGGTCTTGTGCCATTAATGTTGACAGACTCTTTCAAGTCCAAATGGAAAAAGACATTGACAGCAAAATTGCAAAACCTGAGACTTCCGTCTTTGGTCCCTGGGACACACCAAAGCCAAAACAACTATTACTCAACGTATAAGAGATATGGAATTTCAGATCCATCAAAGTCGGGCTGCAAGTTATTCCAGCTATTGGGGATGTACAGAACCAGTTACTACACCATGCTACAGTCAAAATTATGAATCCTCAAATACAGAAAAGCCTTTAAGCTAACCAGATTAAACGTGTGGCAGAATCCTTGTAGTATTCTTCCAGATATGAGTTAGTAGGTGTAGTTGGGGATGATGGTACATAGTTAGCTGCTAGATAGATAGGAGGAGTGCATAACGGTGCCAGGAGGATTTATCAGTTGACCTTGGTGCTGCTCAGCTCTAAGCTTGGAATGCAGTAGTTTCTGGTGGGAAGCGTTCAGAAGGGGGGGTGATAAGGTGGAAAACGAAACCTATGGAAAAATACTGGAATAGGCTTTCGCGGGCTTTTGTGAGAAGGGGGGAGGTGTGGGCCTTTGGAAGATATAGGGGTGCTGGGCGGGGACTGGTCAGTCTCAGCTAAGAAGCTGAATGGTGTGGTTTTGCTGATCCTGGAGCATCAATAAAGTTCTGTTTATTCTACATAAAGCTGACTGGTTGATTGTCTAGGATTCTGGACCCCTGTTCTGACAGTTAGCTGAGACTCTCCAAACCATCAACTCTTCTCTGAAGCAATGCAGGAGCAGGAGACTTCAGAGGAGCCATCCACAACTCGGACAGCGGAGGCGGCGGAGGAGGCCAAGACCTCGGCAGCGGGGGCAGGCGCGTTACCAAAGGCCACGAGACCCCCAGTGCTACAGACTCCGGTGAGCGGAGGACAGTGGTTTGGACAACCGGTGGCTCCGATGCGGACCCGAGAACGGAGGAGGGCCACTCGGTGGTTGGATTGGGACACGGGCCTCACGCAGCCCCTGAAAGTACAAATGGGCGAGGAGGCAGAGCTGGGCGAGCAAATGGCCTACCTTCGGGCCGATGTGGACATATTGCAGGACCTCATGAAGGAACTGCTGGCTGCACACAAGGGACGCCCGGACGGGATGAGAGAGGGGCGAGAGGCTGACGTCACGGCGGTTGCACCAGCGGTCCTAGTACAGGACGACGCACCGCCACCGGACCAGCAGGTAGTTCGCCCGGCACCAGACCGTCAGGTAGACCCACAGGCCCGGAAGTTGGGGGTTAAGTTTGACGGGGACCCCCAGACCCTCCCCTATTTCTTGTCCCAGGTGGCTGACCACATGGAGGAATGGGGGCCTACCTTTCCCTCAGAAGCGGCTAAGGTGAAGTGTGTGGCTAGGCACCTCAAAGGGGAGGCAGCCAACTGGCTGGTGCAGCTGTACGATTGCCAAGCGGCCGAGCTGCGAAATCTGGCGGACTTTATGAGAGCCCTGAGAGCCAGATTCGAAGACCCGTTCAGGGCTGCCACCGCCCTGGCCAGTCTGAAGGCCCTAGACCAGGGCACCAGATCCGTCTCCGAGTACGCTATGGAGTTTCGGAGATTGATTGCCCAAGTGCCAGACTGCACCGAGGGGATGAAGATCCAATATTTTAAGGAGGGACTGCGTTCTGACATTGTGAACAGGGCACTTAACCTGGGCAACCCCCCTACGGCTATGGAGTGGATTCGGTTGGCTGGAGAGGCAGAGGCAGTGCTGCACGAGATTCGGATGCTAACCCAGCGGAGGAATAAAGGGGGCAAGGGAAGAGAAACCCAAATCGTTGGGGAGAGAGGCAAAGGCAAGGTTGGGCCGACCGCCAGGGAAGAGAGAGAGCGACGCCGCCGGCTGGGGTTGTGCCTGGGCTGCGGGCGCCAAGGCCACCTGGTCGCCAGCTGCCCGGATCGTATCCCGGAGAAGAAAACGTCCCCCTCCGCGCCCCCTCCAGCGCGGGCTCCCAAGAAAGGGAAGGGGAAGGAACCGGTGAAAAGCTACGTCGATCGCGGGTTTCAAGTGGTGACGGAGGCTGAGGAGGAGGTCTGGACCGACGACGACAATGCCGATGGAGAGGAGCCGGCTTTAAACTCCCCGAGCCTGCCTTAAAAAGCGGCCAGAGGCAGGCTGGGAGTGGGGACGGCCGCAAACCTATGGTGAGTGGGGGCATTCCCCTCTATACTTTGACGGTGACTTTGGTGGTGGGACGGGGGCAGAGAGCTATGACCCTAACCGCGGCAGTGGACTCGGGTTGCACTAGGTGCTTAGTCAACCCAGAGGTGGTGAAAAGCCTGGGCATAAAAACCCAAAACCTGCAGGACCCCATCCCTTTCGCCCAGATGGATGGCAGCTTGATGGGGGGGCAAGCTTTGAAGGAGCGAACCACCACAGTGTGGCTGGGAATAGCAGACCACTGGGAACGGATTCAGTTGGTGGTGGGACCCACGTATCATTATCACATCATGCTGGGGATCGATTGGCTACATCACCATAACCCCCACACTAAGTGGAGGCAGAGACTATTAGTTTTTGATGACCCCGGCTGCCAGGGGCACCAGTTGGACCCCACTGTCAAAGTTCCTCCAATGCAACAGGCGGTGAGGATACCCCGACCCCAGGCGAGCGAGGCTGCCACTCACTTAGAGCCGGTGAACTGGGGGGGGGGGGACGAAGGTGCAGTGGAACCGGGTGGCAGCCCAGAGGAGGCAGTGGCTTCCTACCCGGACTGTTATGAAGATCTCAAGGAGGTGTTTGAATCTAAAGAGAGTGACCTACTGCCACCGCACCGAGAGACGGACTGTGCAATTGAGATAGAGCCTGGTGCGCCCCTGCCTAAGCCAAAACTGTACCCCATGACCCCCCGGGAGTTATCCACACTTAAGGAGTTTATTGAAAAGAACTTGGCGAGAGGATTCATTAGACCATCCACCTCCACTTTTGCCGCACCAGTGTTCTTTCGGGAGAAGAAAGATGGAACGCTGCGGCTGGTCACGGACTATCGAAACCTAAATGGGATTTGTAGCACCAATAAGTACCCTCTGCCTTTAATGAAGGACATGCTGGGTCGGTTGGCCACGGGCAAGGTGTTTACCAAACTAGACTTGAGGGACGCTTATTATAGGGTACGGATTAAAGAGGGGGATGAACATAAGACTGCATTTAATTGCCCTCTAGGGGCCTATGAGTATCTGGTCCTCCCCTTTGGACTAGCGGGAGCCCCCGGGGTCTTCATGAGACTCATAAACGAGGTACTGCACGACTTGCTGTTTGAAGGGGTGCTGGTATACTTGGACGATGTTCTGATTTACTCTCAGGACCTGGAGAGCCATGTGCCACTGGTGCGAGAGGTGTTGCAGCGACTGTTTGATAACCAGCTATACGTAAAACTGTCTAAATGCCAGTTCCATACTGACAAATTGGATTTTTTAGGGTATCGGGTGTCGGCCCAGGGGATCGAAATGGACCCACAGAAAGTGCACACTGTTTTGAGCTGGGCCCCCCCTAAGACCCGAAAACAAGTACAAAAGTTTCTGGGCTTTGCCAATTTCTACAGGCAGTTCATCCCGGACTTTGCTAGAATAGCACTGCCAATTACGGATCTTTTGAAAACCAAAACCCAGGAGGGAGGGGGCAAGGGCAAGGAGGGTAATGAAAAGAAACAGCCCAAACCCTCTACCCCGATTCGCTGGACGGACCAATGCCAGAGAGCATTTGAGCAGTTGAAGCTCTTGTTTAGTGCAGAACCCATTTTACTTCACCCTGACCCCGACAAGCCGTTTGTCATTCAGGTGGACGCGAGCGACCACGCAGTAGGGGCCGTGTTGCTACAGAAGGACAATAATGGGCTGTTGAGGCCTTGTGCCTACTTGTCTCGCAAATTCCAAAAGGGGGAGCTGGGGTGGCCCACTTGGGAAAAGGAAGCGTTTGCGGTGAAGCATGCTCTGGACAGTTGGAGACAGTTTTTAGAGGGGGCGCCTCACCCTTTTGAAGTTTGGACGGACCATCGTAATTTTGAGGCCCTGCAAACTCCCCGAAAGCTAACTCCCAAACAGAGGAGGTGGGCTAAGGACTTTTACAAGTACAAATTCAAACTAAAGTTCCTCCCAGGAAGACAAAACATTTTAGCTGATGCCTTATCCAGGCTCCCCCAGCATATGGGGAAAGAGCAAGTTCCTCTGCAAGCCATTTTCTCCCCTGAACAGTTGGGACTAGCTGTAGTGACTCGTAGTCAGGCTAAGTAGAAACCGGTCGACCCTTTGCCCCAGCTGGATGGGCTGCTGCAAAAGATAAAAGGGGAAGCCGGGCAAGATGAGTGGCTTCAGCAGCACAGAGATCGGTTGGTTTTGAACTCACAAGGGTTGTGGACCAAGGGCTCTCAAATTTATGTCCCTGCATCAATACGGCCTGAGGTTCTTAAATTGTGCCATGATTCGAAGGCAGCAGGTCATTGGGGATATTTAAAGACTTGGCACAAGGTTCGGAAAACTTACTGGTGGGAGGGGGTGAGAGCTGAGGTGGAAGAATATGTGAAGAGCTGTCCGGTGTGTGCCCGTGCCAAACCAATCATCGGCAAGCCTAGGGGGCTTCTACAGCCGCTGCCCACTCCTGGGGGACCATGGAAACACATTGCCATGGACTTTATCACCGATCTGCCTGAGAGCAAGGGGAGAAACACTATTTGGGTGGTTGTGGACCTTTTTTCAAAACAAGCGCACTATGTAGCCTGCAAGGGGATGCCTAGTGCTACTAGGCTTGCTGACCTGTTCATAGCCCACATTTATAAGTATCATGGGTTGCCAGACAAGATTGTGAGTGACAGGGGTAGCACCTTCACTTCAACCTTTTGGAAGGTGCTGCAAAGAAAATTGGGGGTAGAAGTGGCCCTGAGCACCGCCTGGCACCCTCAATCTGACGGGCAATGTGAAAAAACGAACCAGGCTCTCGAGAAATACCTCCGATGTTACACTAATTATTTGCAGGATGATTGGTATGACTTATTGCCCCATGCTGAAGTGGCGTTTAACAGTTCGGTACACCGGAGCACTGGTAAATCGCCTTTTGAAATTGTCTATGGATATGAACTCAGGACCCTCCCGGCCTTGCCAGCCGACCCTTCGGACCCGGTGACTGTGACTCAATGGGTGCAGAAGGTTCAGGCTGCTTGGTCCCAGGTTGCCAAGGCTTTAGAGGTGGCTAAAACAGACTATAAGAGACATGCTGATCGCAAGAGATCTGTGGGGTGGGATATCAAACCTGGGGATCGGGTGTTTTTGTCCACGAAGAACCTGAAATCTAGGCACCCGTCTAAGAAACTGGGACCCAAATTCATAGGGCCTTTCCTGGTGAAAAGATTAGTCAATGATGTGACGGCAGAATTGGACTTGCCTAAATCATATAGACATTTACACCCTGTATTTCATTTTAGCTTGCTGAAACCGGACTGAAGCACAGGACGATGGAGACAAGACAAGGAACCACCCCTGCCCATGATGGTTGAGGGGGAACAGCATTTTGAAGTTGCTAGAATCTTGGACTCTAGAATGCACAGAAACAAGCTGCAGTACCTGATTCGCTGGAAACATTTTTCAGCGGATCATGATGAATGGGTGTTCGCTAAGCATGTTAAAGCCCCTGATTTGATTGCTAAGTTTCATCGGATGTATCCTGACAAACCTAGATAATATTTTGTTGCCTTTTCTGTTTCCTTTCATGTCCTGTTTCCTTTTTTACATATGTAGGGGGGGGTCTTCTTTTCGGGGGGCTGACTGTCAGAATCCTTGTAGTATTCTTCCAGATATGAGTTAGTAGGTGTAGTTGGGGATGATGGTACATAGTTAGCTGCTAGATAGATAGGAGGAGTGCATAACGGTGCCAGGAGGATTTATCAGTTGACCTTGGTGCTGCTCAGCTCTAAGCTTGGAATGCAGTAGTTTCTGGTGGGAAGCGTTCAGAAGGGGGGTGATAAGGTGGAAAACGAAACCTATGGAAAAATACTGGAATAGGCTTTCGCGGGCTTTTGTGAGAAGGGGGGAGGTGTGGGCCTTTGGAAGATATAGGGGTGCTGGGCGGGGACGTCTCAGCTAAGAAGCTGAATGGTGTGGTTTTGCTGATCCTGGAGCATCAATAAAGTTCTGTTTATTCTACATAAAGCTGACTGGTTGATTGTCTAGGATTCTGGACCCCTGTTCTGACAACGTGTTACCATCAGCATTATTGGAAGGAAGATAGAAGAAGATCCCTGTACATGAGCGACCTACCCCTGTAATACAGGAAGTGTAGAAACCACTACCCATGTTTTACTCTACTGTCCCTTCTACCATGATTTCCGCAAAGATTTGATCACTCCTATTCTTACAAGCAAACCAGGGAGACTCAAAGCCTTTTATTTAGAATATTTACTAGCAGACTGGAACTCACATATAACAAAGTAGCACAATTCTGTGCATCTGCTATCTCTTGTTAGAAAAGTATAACAAGCCAAAGATAGCTGATCACATAGGGGCCAAACAGATAGGCAAAAAGAGGTGCTTTCAGGCTGGCTTGAAGGTGTGGCATTTAGATGACACATGCCTTGAAGCCAGCAGGAAAGTGCCCTCTAGGTGCCCTATGTAGAGAAAAGCCGATTCAAAAAGAAGGAGCTTTTTTCCACTTCTTCCTGGCTTGAAGCAGTATCATGTGGTCATGACATGAGCACTCCAGCTGCTTTGGGAACGGGCAGTGCGGTTGGTGGGGTTTCAATGTGGCTTTAAAAAAGGCAGTTTCAAGCCATTTTTTCCTGCCCATCTGTTTCGCCACATAGAGACATGCCTGCTAGTTTGCTATCATCTCTCTATTTATTGATTGAATGTAACTGCTTTTTTATTATTTTATTTATCTATTTTACTGAATTTACTTCTATCATATCTATCATAGTAGCAATGTATTATTACACACACACACAAAACAAAGGTGGGTCCTATGGAAGGGGAGAGGAGAGATGTGCCATCATTCCATCTGGATACAATTTTAATGCTATGTCTTCCCACCTAGAACCTCCGCCTTTGTCTCTATATTTTATTTTAGGGCTATGCAGTTTACCAAGGCTTTGTGTACTGAACTATGTAAGAGAAGATTCTAGGACCGAATCCTTAATTTGAGGAGTGAAGAGAATTTGAGGGATTTTCTTCAAGTAGCGTTTGCATTGGTGCTTTGTTGGTGCATTGAGACCAGAGATGTGCACTATCCAATTTGTATTCCTGTTTTTATCTTACCTATTTTACAAATGCAAATCTTTGCAGAAATTTCTAATTGTAATTGCCATATTCATCTAAAAAGTTAGCACCATAGACCCCAAGACAATGGTACAAATAGCACTATAGGTTACCACAGAAAAAGCTACCATTAGAAGAAAACTGAGAAATAATTGTATTCCAAATGCCCAGAGATCAGGCAAAATAATCAAACTTGTTTTTCATTTTTTTCCAAAGCAGCAATATAATTTCTTATTACCAGTAGCTATATTATTTGAAAGTAAATATTTACCAAGATCCTTAATGAGCGATAATGCTTCCCATGATATAAATGCTCCACCACCGTCATCCATGGCTCCCTGCCCCACATCCCAGCTGTCCAGATGTCCACTCACCAGAACAACCTAAAATATAATAAAGAATACATATTTACAAGAAAGCTGAATTTAAACTACTTGATTAATCTTTCATTAGATTTAATTTCTGACGTCTTAATCATGATAGCACATTGACTTTTTGTGGTACAACTATTAGTTTTGTCACAACAGGAATGATATAGGCCACAATTCTATATCATGATCTACATTATGTAACTTTATGCACACTTAGCATGTTCAAGCCTCCAAGTTAACTGAAAAGATGTGTTATCAGGGAACTAGAAAAAGTGTGCCAATCAGGCTCTACTGATGTGCATTAGCAGTCCATAGCCAGTATCCCAATGTGCACCAGGTTCTATCAATGCGCATTGGCAGTCTCTAGCCATCATCCAGAGTAGCATCTGGACTACCCAATGCACAGTGTTCTCTTTGCTAGTGCCCCTATGAAATAACATCACAGTAGCCCCTTGCTGAATATTTACATTGCAAAAGTGATTGATTCTATTTGCCACAAACCTACATCCACTTATGTAGACATAAGTCCCATACGGAATTCCAGCCATTATATGTATTTATGTTTGGTCAAGTGCCTGGATGTAACCCTGAGACACATAACCACAGGAGTTCATCAGTCAATTTTGTTGCTAGATTTTAAATACAGCATGCCCTTCCCATCTGGGAGAGTTTGCTTCTGGGCTCAGGGATGAGAAAAAATGTGCATGTCCAACCCCTATTATAGTCAATGGGTGGTGATCTGTGTGTACCCACGTTGGCAGGGCCACAGCCACATGCCACCATTGACAGTAATGGGGTAGGATTATCTCTGGACAGTTGAGTGTTCATGCATGGCTAGCCTGCCAATATGGCAGGTCATCTGTAGTGTGGGTGTCATGTGAAATAATGATATTGTTTGGAGGGGGGATGTCACTGAAGGCAGAACTACATATTACAGACAAATGTGTATGACAAAGCCCAGTTTTTAAAAAATAAAAATCATCTTGAGAGGTCTGTAATTTTGAGTGGAAAAGCAGTATGAGAAGGAGTACCCCTTACCCAATGACTCCCCCCCCCCCCCCGCTTAAAGTCTTCTTTGATGTTTTTTTTCCTGCATGGCTCCAAAGACATATTTGCCCTTCTCAGAAGTCCAGCTTTTTACTGTCTAGCTAAAACTAGGTTTATTTGCTGCTGTTAAAAGTCATCAAGAACCAATTTTTTAAAATTAATTTTGACTTTTAAAATAGATCAACCCACTGTGAAACACTGTAACAGTGTATATATTGTTATTACTTCTCCCTTATTAACTTCTCCAAATTCAGTCCCAGCATCAAAACCAATGTCATCAAACTATGATCAATCCTGCTTTGGAATATCTTGTGCAGCTTGCAGTTATTTTCACACATTATACAGTTTAGGTACTTACTGGCTCCCATGCAATTGCCTGTAGGAAAGTATAGGGATTTGTGGGCGTGCACACACACACGTTTTCAACTCGCTTGTTGAATTTCATGGGGTTTTCTTAGGCAAGAAATACTCAGAGCTGGTTTTGCTAGTTACTTCCTCTGAAATACAGCCTACAACACCTAGGATTCACTGGTGGTCTCCCATCCAAGTACTGACCAGGGCTGACCTAGCTTAGTTTCAAAGATCAGACAGGATCTGGGGCCTTAGGTCTGGGAAATCATAGACAAACATCTTTTTGGAAAAACTCCCTGCATATCAGCATTTGCAACTGACATTGCAAATCACTGGATTAAATATCTCTATACAACATGAAAAGATACACACAGCCAAGCATTTTCATCCTCTTTTGTGAAAGATGTCACAAATACTAAGATTCTGGACCAGCCCATGTTTGTAAGTCTCCAAAACTGAGGGTCTAATTGCAACTATTCCTTTTTCTTTCTTACCATTTAAAACCAAGTTCTTTGCCCTATTTTATAGTAAACATCTAGCCGTAAAATATATTTTAAATGCTTTTTAATAGCATTTGTTTACTGCATTGAGCATTTCAATAAACAGAAAACAAAGAACCTGTGGCCCTCCAGCATACCCTACAATTGTTGCAATTTTCAGGGACTGTCCTAATTAATTCCCTGTAGTAACACTATTTGAGCTGCTTTCAAAATGTGCAAGTTTCTCTATCCTCCTCTCACTTTCCCCCCTCTCCTTGGCTTACTTTTGTTGCTACAAACAGAGTTTAAGAGTAGGTTCCAGGCAATTAATTCATGGAGAGAAGCAGGGGAGGAGAGGAATCTTGCTTTTCCCAGTAGGCTCAGGCAAATGCGAACTGCTGCCTTATTTCCTATCTTGGGTGTTCTTCCTCATTAATAACTTTTGTCATCTTGAATGCACTCTGATGTTGCTTGCTCACATGTGTACCAATTTTCACCTGTGAAATGTTGGCACATATGCTCCAGATTTCCATGGACTACTACTCCCACCATCTTTCATTGCTGATGAAAAGTATAATCTAGCAACATCTGAAAGACCACAGTTTTTGGAAAGTTATTTTGGACTAGAACTTCCAGTGTACACCCCTCCACACCAATCAGCAAGAAATCGAAAGATATTTGGTTCTCAAAGCTAAGAGTTTACAAGAAGTTCACATACTCAGCACAAGGTGACAAGAAAAAGAAAGAAAAAGAAGATAATGAATGTTGTTCACCATAGGATATCACAGATTCATCTGTACACATTTTAAAATAGACGGCGAGGGAACTGAGTTAGATGTTAACCATCAAAACAATCTCTGTTGGCATGACTGTAAATTGGTTGAGGTGTTTTCATCAAACACTGGACTTAGAAAGTGTACCTATGCCTGGAAGTGAATTATAGGTTACTTTATAAATGAATTGGAAAACTGAATTTGCGCCAGAAGCAATGGCTTTCTGTAGCAGTGAAAGACTACCTTGCTAATACAGTGTGATGTTCCTTGGCAACCATAGCTATGTGAGAAGGTCTGACAGAGAATTACTTTTTGTTCCTGTGAAAGGTGTCGCATTACAGCAGCAGGCAACTTTGAATCATAAAGTGGTGTAATCTGTCATGGGATTAGAAATTGCTATCTTAAAAGTGTACTCACAAATTGCAGGATGTTACATTAAGGTTAGGGTTCAAGTGGCAGAGGGGGGAAAACAGAAGAAACTGCCTTTTACCAGATCAGACTATTTTTTTCCATCCAGCTCAGTAATATTTTCTCCACAGACCCTGGAAAAGTTACTTTTGGAACGTCAGTTCCCAGACTCCCCCAACAAGTATCATGTTGGTTGGCTGTTTCTGGCAACTGTGCTTCCCAAAAGTATTTGCTACCCCAACTCTCCAGGGCCTCAAATCTGCAGACCTATTTCTTACATCCCCTGTCCCTGATCACTAACTTGATCCTTTTAACTGGAGATACCAGAAAATGAACCTGGGACCTTTTAAAAGTCAGGCATGTGGTCTACCATCAAGTTATAACTCTTAGATTTCACATTCAAGAACCATTTCTAACACTGCTAATTTTTTACATATATGTTACAGTACCTAAAACCAATGCAATTCTAGGCTGCATCAACAGGACTGTAATGTCCAGATGGAGATTGGTAATACCACACATTTCTGCTTTGGTCACTGGAAATACTGTGTATTTTATCACCAGAAATACTGTGTCCATATTTGGGAACCACAGGTCAAGAAGAATATTGATAGGATAGAATGTGTTCAGCCAAGGGTGACTGGGATAGTAAAAGGTCTGGAAGTCAACCCCTATGAAGAACAGTTGAGGGAGCTGGGTATGTTTAACTTGGAGAATTAAAAATTAGAGGTGACATGATACCTATATTTAAATAACTGGAAGGATGTCATGTAGAAGATGAAGCAAGCTTGTTTTCTGCTACTATAGAGACTAGAACACACCATTTCATTCAAATTACAGTTGGCCTCAATATCCATGGATTCGTTTCCCATGGCTTGAAAATATTCCTATATATATATTCCAAAAAAGAACCTTGATTTGGCTAGTTTATATAAGTGACTCTATTTCACTACACCATTGTATATAATAGGACTTGAGCATCCATGGATTTTGGTAGCCTCAATGACTCCTGGAACCAAACCCCAGCAGATACCAAGGGCCCACTGTATCAAAAAAGAAATTCTACCTAAACATTAAGACAAAAATTCTTTACTGTAAGAGCTGTTTGACAGGGGAATAGATTACCTTGGAGGGTGGTGGACTCTCCATCTCTGTACGTTTTTAAGCAGAGATTGGATGGGCATCTGTCCTCTGTGCTTTAGCTGTGTATTGCTACAAGTCAGGAGGTTGGACTGGATGGCCCTTGTGGTCATTTCCCACTCTGATTCTATTTGTTTATGGCATTTAAAAATGGACATCTTAAATGCAGCAGGTGAATGGGCAGGACAGTTTGTTGGATCCCTTGCTATGAGGGTGGTTAATACACACTTGGTTTTATGGCTTCTTTACCTGAAACACCAGATTGTATGGGAGCATTCCTGGTGTCAAATAGGGTCCAACATGTGGATGTCTCCTTGGTAGCAGCTGTGGGTGAAATTGTTGTAAAAACCAAGAAGTGATTCTGTTTTAACAGAATCAGGAGCTTGTTGCAGACAAGGCATGTATTCTAATGAAAGAATGATTGCTAGCGTCACATCTCAGGCACAGTGCTCAGCAATAGGGTCACCAGCTTTTCAAAGCAAAATAGTTACTTCTTTGGACAGCAACTCCCAGTGCCAGCATGGCCAACAAACAGATTCTATTTAACTAGGAAGTAATCTAATAGCAAAGAAAAAAAATTCCACATTCTGCCAAAGAAAAATACCCCAACTAGGCTATCATTTTTCTACCGCCTGGAATGACTGCATAGGGAAGCAGTTCCGATCTTTTTCTCAGACAGCAAAATTGTCTTGTATTGGCTCAGATAATGTGCAAAAGGTTCTTTTCAGATATATATGCTCACACTCCGATCAGCAAAGGCAATGAATACTGTTGGAATCATGTATTCAATAAAAATTCTATATAAATATTTATAAGACTTAGAAGGGCAGCTATGGAAGAAGTAGTAAGGTCTCAACTATAAAGATATATCATGGAAAACCAAAGTCAGGATCATCCAGCTCCGAATACTTCCAATTTCTACAGATTGGTGTGAAAGCAGGACAGTGGAGAAAACAGAGAGAAGAATAGCTATTTTGAAATATAATGCAGTAGGAGCATATTTGTCAAAAAGGCAAATAAATGGGTCTGACAGCAAATCAAGCCTGAATTCTCACTACTGGTAGAAGACAAAATACTAAAGGGAGGCTATCATACTTTGGACACATATGGGACAGAGTTGAAGGTAGGTGGGAAAGAGGAAACTACATTATAGATGAATAGACTCCCATCAAGGAAGCCACAATCCTTAGTATGCAAGAACAGAGCAGGGCTGCTAATAAAGGAATTTTTAGAGGTCTCTCATTCCTAAGGTTGCCATAAGCTAACTTGTTGGCATCCAGACTTTCACATACTAACAACAATAAATCTGTGCATATGGCCACACGCTGAAAAGGCAACTGAGCTTACCCAGTTCTGAGTTACATTTTATTTATATTTCATATACCAAGGAATCACTAACATGTGCACTAAGGAACATGTTTTGCCTGTTACAAAAGGGTATTTAGGGATTAGAGCTATTTCCAAGCAACATAACCATGTGAGTCTCAGGTTTACTACAGTTTCACAGCTAAATGACTGCCTTTCTGCCTTTGAATCCTTATCAAGGATAATAACAGAAGAGAAATTAAATGCTGGGTACATTTCAAATGCTCAGTGACTAATTCAATTTCCTGGCAAGCCAGCACTATGACGAATATCAAGCACTTGTCAGTCATATGCTGTATTCTCACTAGGACAAGCTGCATGTAATAAAACAAAAAACAAGAAAAACCAGGCATAGGTATTCTTTATGCTCCCACTCACATATGTACAACAACATCAGTGAGTGTTTTCTTTGTCAAAGTCAGGATGCCCCAACTCTTTCTAAAGCAATTTCTCACGCCACATTTATTTTTATACTCTGGTATCCACTGTTAGGGCTGCATGTGTGTATATGTATATGAGTATGTATAAGGCATCATAGTATTTCAACACAGAGCAATTTGCTTACATAATAATCCATATGCTTTCCTTAAATTGATTTTTAATCTGCTATGATAACTTCCTTAACAGTACTTGCACTCTGATCTTTCCCAAAATGACTTCCATCAGAATGAAAGATCTCCTGGCTTCAAATTCATTTGCAAAGTCAGCCTTCTGCAAACATTCAAAGGATGTCCCCAAAAGGCCCTATTGTTTGTCCCATCAACCCAAGAGGCTAGGCTAGTGAGAACTTTATCTGTAGCAGCATCACAACTGCAACTTCTCAAGGGGATCTGAGCATCCATCGGGTGGCCAAAACTGAACGATTTCATAAGATCTTTAGTCAGTGGCATCCCAGCACTTGCTGTCACCTGGGGGGGGGGGCCTCTGGGGGCTGGGCTTCTGAGGGTGGCACACTCAGCCTCCTTCAGCTCAATCTCCAGGCTTCCCCATCCTTCTCTTCTGAAGAAGGATGTAAAGGCATGGGGGGGGGGATGCTCTGCCTGTTGGGCTGCCTCTCCCTTCTCCTCCAGAGAAGAAGGTAAGGTATGTGGGCGAGAGCACTCAGAATCCACTGGGTTACCCCCTCCTTCTCAGGAAAAGAAGATGGAGATGGAATGGCGCAGGAGGGAGTGTGCTTGGCCTCCATCATGTTGCCCCATCCTTCTCCTCATAAAAAGAAAGAAATAAAAACTTGTCCTTGTAAAATTTTTAAAAATCTATAAAATATGAATACATACTTTGGAAAAGAAAGATGTTTTAAAGTTTGATATTAAAAAAGACTGCAAGTCTTCACATCCTAAAGTACCTTGGGTTGCACTTGAATCAGTCTTCTTCTCTGTTTTATTTATCTTTACTGCAGTAGCTTAACAACTCCTGATTAGCTGCAATTATCATTAATTGATCATTGATGTCCCAGCCTTTTTAATTTTTTTACCAAATTAGCTGGTAAAAATAATATGTCCCTTAACAGCAGGGGTTATGTACCTTATCTGGAGGAGGCCTTCATGGATGAAAAGGGAGAAGAGGATTGCCAAGAGGATGAGCCCCAGCTGGAACCGAGGCAGCTTGTAGCCCCATTGAGAGCCTGGTCCATCCCAAGCCAGGCACCACCTACAGATTTAGAGAAGGAAATGAAATTTCTCTGCTCTGTCATATGTCAACAGTTCAAACAGGGAGACCAGAAATGTTTTCCTCTGCCATAAATAAACTATGCTGAATTAATGAGACCAGCTGGACTAATTTACTGCTGGCTCTACATTAGCTCAGCCAGGACCATTCAGGTGCTGTGGACAATACTTTCGACACTTCCTGATGATTCTGTGGATTGCAATTTCCTCAGCTTCCTATACCTCTTGGTGTGAAGGACTGTTTGCATTACACTTCTGCTTCTCTGGATACTGGTGTCACCTTGGGACTAGTGAAGTAAATTTCCCCCTTTATTCTTCCCATCGCTTGAAGGGGCAGGAAATTTTATTACTGTTCTTGCTCTTCTGTAGAAACAGATATTTCAGTTTGGTCACTCCTCATAGAGAAACTGAACCATTCCTAAAAAGCTTCTGAAGAATGAGGGTTATACCACACTCAGCTATCTTTCCATCCCTAACTCTTCTTACAATTAGTGGTGTGAACTATAAAATTCCATTTGCACTGTCTAACAAGGAATAATATTCTGTGTTAATCTTGAGACTAAAATTCCCTCTCCCTTTCCCCTCTGCAGCCCGGTGGAGTAATTCAAATTGTTTTGATTGAGAATAACACAATTAAAATGAATTATCTAGGTATTCCTACAGTAGCTGTGTATGCTTATATATAATGTCAGGTGCACATGAAACGTGTTTCACATGCACCTGATACTGTACATAAGCATCAGATATGAAGCTATAATGGATCTTTTGGTGGTGACTGGAGAGGGGCCTAAAACACTCAGCTGTCTTCACCTTCCACAGTATCTAACAGAAGGATGACCTGTTTTTACCTTTAGAATTGAATTCGTTCCTCCCCCTCCCCTCCCCTCCCCTCCTGCAACCCAGTGGAGTACTTATAATTACCTTGACTGAAACTCATACAATTAAAATGTTACTTTTATTATTTAAGTGGAAAAAAGTCCAGAACATTCAATTTTCCACTGAAGGGCTTGCCCCATTACTCTTTTTTTAAAGCAAATGAAGTATCTGCAAATTCTCACACCTTGGTCCAACAGGTGCCAGACTTCAGAGTTCATAAATACTTGAATTGAGAAAACCCAAATTCCCTATGTTTAATGAACAGCAACAAGCTTTAATCACATCCGTATTTGGGACTGTATCAACCTATGTGGGTTTGGGGTGTACATTCTTGGTGCTTGCCCACTTTGAAACAAGTCAAAGGGTGAGCAACTACAGTGGGGCCAGGGGCCACTTTCCCAGTCAGCCAGAAGCTTGAGGACCATATGTTTTGTGAACTGATTCTTGAAGAAATATTATTAAAGCCCTAGGAAAGAGAGCTTCAACGCCTTTGACTCTGGTGCTTCTCAGGACACCTGCTCTGACAGGGCTGCAAATGTTGATCCTTCCACTTTGTTTCAGCTGTTTCTGTTCTGTTAAACTGCTGGCCTGGCTGGAAGAATATCATAGAATCATAGAGTTGAAAGAGACCACAAGGGCCATCCAGTCCAACCCCCTGCCATGCAGGAACTCCCAATCTCCAGGGACAATCAGAGGAAGCTACGGACAGATGCTCATGCCTTCAGACTAACTTCATATATACTATCTTCTTGGCAAATGGGTGGCCTGTGAAGTGAGGAGGGCAAAGAGGCTATCATGGTGATGAGTAAGTAGTTGACACCACCCTTATGTGCATTGATATACTGGTCAATTTTGAAGTAGGGGCTCTCACCAAGCCATTCTCTATAACAATACCTACCAAGAGTCCAAAAGTACAGGTGGTACTGTTGATGTAAAACCATGTGTAGAGGTTTACTAAGAGAACATCATTTTGCAAACACTTTTGACCACAACAGGGGCATCTAATAATAAAACATCTTTACTGCTAATATCCATTCCCAGTAAAGTTACTATGGGGATTGCAGCCAAGCTGAGAGGGAATAGGTGAGTTCAAGTGTGGGAAATGGCAGATTCCAAAGTCCCAGGTCTTTTATTGTGTATGCCCAGATTCGTACTTCACTACACGTGCACAGAACCTCTTTCTACGAGTACTGCTGCCTCTTCACTTCACTGTCCTCCTCTAGCTGTGTGTGTGTGTGAGAGAGTAACTTCAAGTCACCTGTTGAATTATGCCAAACCCATGAATTTCATACAGTTTTCTTAGGCAAGGAATTCTCAGAGGTGGTTTGTTCAACCCCTTCCTCTGAAATATAGCCTACAGCATTGGCAATGAGAATGATAAGAGGAATGATAACAGAACAAATCATATGAGGATCTGGGCATGTTCAGCTTGATGAAGAGAAGTTTGAGAGGTAGGATGATTGCACTTTTTAAATACCTCAAGGTCTGCCATAAAGAGGAGGGTTCAGGCTTGTTCTCTGCTGCCTCTCAAGGTAGAACTAGATCTAATGGTTTTAAGGTACATGATGGTAGATTTCAATCGAACAATAAAAAAAACTTCTTGATGGTCAAAGTGGTTTGGCAATGGAATTATTGTCTAGAGAGTTGGTGGGGTCTCATTCTCTGGATGTGTTCAAAACATGGCAGGACAGCTATCCGCTGAGGATGCTGTAGCTGGAGATTCTGCAGTGAACAAGGAGTTGGTCTGATGGTCCATGGGGCCCCTTCTAACTCTGATTCTATGATTTTAAAGAAATAAAATAGATTTGGGGCCTTATTACACTAGGCTCTTCTCCCACTAAAATAGTGTTGTTTTCAAATGCTCTATGCAATCTGGACCGCTGTCTTCCCTATCACACCTTCATAATCTTTCCAGCAATACAGCCATTGTACACATCCAAACCTTAACACACTGCATTTGCCACTGTCCACTCAGTACTGACTCTTGTTCCTATTTTGGCGCATGCATGCGTGTGCACACATACAGAACATACACACACACACACAGAGAGAGAGAGAGAGAGAGAGAGAGAGAGATCCCCCAGAAATATAAATTAAAAGCAGTCTTATGTTTAAAAAGGCCTTTTTCTTGAGGGGGGGGGAGATTTAGGAAAGACTTGATTAATTACTGACAGATGAAAGCCATCAGGTAAAGTAGAGATTAATCTGCCAGGAATTAATGAAGGCTGCTCAGTCAGGAGCAGGCAGAATAATGAAATAAATGCCGTTTTAACTGTAAAACTCTTTTCTGCTTACATTTCCAGTTGTGTGTGTAAGAGAGAGAGAGGGAGAGGGAGACCCAGACAGACAGACTCAGGAAAGGATACTTCCTTTATGATTTGGATGAAAATCCATAGAGGATTCACCAGCTAAATGATATCAGATCTCCTTCTACGATCTTTTCTGGTCCTCTATGCTTGCATCCTTTGTCTGCAGCATTCAGTCACAAACCAGATGTTTTATCCTCTTTATCATTTGTAAAATGGCAACACTGCATAGTATTGTAGAAGCAATGCACCAATCATTTGTTAAAAGCTTGTTATACATCCATCTTGCTTTTTTGGAAAAATATGTTCCAGCACACAAGTACACTGAACAATCTTGTCATATCCTTCTTGTGTGATGGTCAGAATAAGCACCCCTCTGTACCAATCTTTTGGTAACAACGCTTGTTTTCAACAGTAGCTTTTGCTTTGTCATGAAAGTCTTCATAGCTTGCCAAAAAACTAACCTAACCTCATCACTTTTTGAAAAGGAGAGTTTGGTCTTTTAAAGCTGCCATATTGTCCCATTACATTTTAGCAGATAGGATCTAGCCTCTTTCATGGAAGTTGAGCAAGAAATCAACAAGGATTGTGCAGAAGCAATGCTTGCTGGATTGTATTGAATATAGAGA
This sequence comes from Urosaurus nigricauda, assembly GCA_034509955.1. Classification (NCBI taxonomy): domain Eukaryota; kingdom Metazoa; phylum Chordata; class Lepidosauria; order Squamata; family Phrynosomatidae; genus Urosaurus; species Urosaurus nigricauda. The sequence continues at coordinate 224,147,128 of JAOEGL010000004.1, read as the reverse complement.
TATTGTTTGAACTTAATAGTCATCTTGAAAAAGACTGGAATTTCCAACATAGCTTCTGCATTACTCATAATATCTCAGATGGCATTTTAGAGCACTTGATACACATTTTTGAATGCCAGTATTGGCTGATTTCCCCTCTGCTCCCCAAATCAAAACAGCTGTAACCATGAAGAAAAGGAAGGGGGCAGGAGGTGGCACAGGTCTCCTTCTACGACAACAAGTGGCTTCCTAAACACCAGCCAGAAAGCGTTGCCAATTTCCTCTATGGATGAGAGGAAACATTGTGGCTGGGGTTTTTATTTTTTCAGTACAGTTGGCCCTCTATGTCCATGGATTTTTTTAATGTACTGATTCAACCATCCACGGCTTGAAAATATTCAAAAATAATATAAATTTCAAAAGCAAACCTTGTTTTTGCCATTTTATATAAGGGACATGATTTCACTATGCCATTGTATTTAATGGAACTTGAGCATCCATGGATTTTGTTATCCATGGGGGTTCTGGAACCAAACCCCAGAGGATATCAAGGGCCCACTCTAAATGGTTCAAGAAATTTCAGAAATTTCTGAGTAGCCTTAGGAACACACATAGACTGAAATGTATTGGGATTTTCTATAAATAAACCATAGTCCACATTATATGTTCTCTACTTAATTACATTTGTGTAACTATGTCCCATTCCCATGGATTCCCCCACCACCACCTACTTTACCAGACATCAGATTTTCTTGGCAAGATTTGCTCATGGGGGGTTGCCATTACCCTCTCAGTAGCTGAGTGTGACTTCCCAAGATCACCCAGTTGGTTTCCATGGTTGACCAAGGATTCAAGTCCTTGTCTCCCAGAGTTTTAGTGCAATGCTCAGACCACTACATCATTCTGACTCTATACAGCAACTGTACTAATGTTTAAAACAACAAATACAGTGGTTATGGGGAGGAGCAATAAAATCAGAAGCAGATATTGGGCTCTTCCAAGCTAACAATTTGTCCTACGTTGTCTTCCACCTTTATGTGTTACATGCTGATGCTTCTTGATTTTTTTTTATTTTATTTTTTTTTTTGCTGATTCTGTGTCCAAACCATCACCTCTTGCATAACCCCAAGACCATTTTTATGTTTCCAGATCTCCCAAACTGCAGCTGAGAGGCACATGCAGCCTTCCAGGATACCAGTGCGATGACAGGAGCCTCAGACCGCCTAGAAATTGCTCAACCCTGGAAACTGCACACTCCTGTCTGGGACACCCAGGGGAACAATTCCAGCATGTGGTCAAACGTACACAGAAGGCATTCCTTCAGATATCCTGGCTCAATTTTTTTTAAAAAAATGTTATTAAACCTTACCATCTCTTGATTCCATATACCTACTAGAAATAGCAAGGGTAATGTGTAAAGGGCATAGAGAATAAAAGGTAATTTTCAGCTACAGTTTCAAGCTCAGCAAGTAGAGCAAAACCCAACCAGTCCTGGCTTGCAAAAAGAATAGGTGTGACTAGGATGAAAATGAATCTAAAACAGTAAGATGAGGACTTATTCTACAGTACTTCTTTTTAGCAGAACTTTAAACTGCTCTGAAACAGAGTAGCTAAAAACCGTCAAATGTCTTTATAAGAAAAAGAAAAGTTCTTACACAATCATTTGATATTTTAAAAAGCAATGTGGAAGAAGGGCAAGGAAAAGAAAGCAGAAGTACTAACTCAGAAAACGACATATTGCACACTCCTTGAGGAAGTGTACCATTTTGGAAGGGAGGCTGTACAGCATACGTTTGAATGCCGAGCAATAGAGGTAACATTGTTGCAGGTGATTTGTCTATCTGGAGAAAAGGGTGCTCAGTTTGTTCCAGACAGTGGAGTCAAGGATTAAGTTCACAGTGTGAGGTGCTAATAGCTGTATCAATGGAGGTCAAAGTAGTTCCTGTGGCATGACCAGCTACAACTAGTGTACCAGGTGTGATCCTGCTCCTGAACAGAAATAATCAGAGTATGGGCATGTGTTCACAATATATTATGTGTGGGGATACTTTTAAAGACCTTTGGAAACTTTAGCTAGTCCAAAGTACAGATGCTAGCTTTTTAACTGAGACCAGCTGATTGGAACATATATCTCTGTTTTGCGTGTGTGTGTGTGTCTGCACTGGCTGTTAGTCCATTATTTCAATTGTTATGAACAATGTGAAGTTATGAACACTTTCTACTGTAAGGTGGAAGGAAATACAAATTCCTGTTCTGGCCGAAATCCAGCAGGTGGGGACATGCTAAGTCCATCAGTTTACCAGGCTGTTTTAGACTTTCTCCTGACAAATTTCCATATCACAGCACCTGCCCTACTGCATTGATCATGTAAAAAAGTTCTGCACAAATATTTTTATGAACTTTACTGTATAGCATCCGAGTCACAAGTCTCAATACTCCTGTGAAGGACTGGACTACATGCCTTTCTCTGGTTTTAAGTATCATTTTTGCTTTCACATCTCCAACAGTAGTCACTACCTGGTGGAAAGAGAAAAAAGAAAATGAGGCTGCATCTGCACTGCAGAATTAATGCAGTTTGACACTGCTTTAACTGGCATAGCTCAATGCTATGGAATCCTGAGAGCTTGTTGTGGCACCAGACCTTCTGACAGAGAAGGCTAAATATCTCACAAAACTACAAATCTTAGAATTTCACAGCATCAAGCCATGGCAGTTAAAGCAGTGTCAAACAAAATTATTTTTGCAGTACAGATGCAGCTTAAGTCTTTCTGTAGGTTAACTCTGCCAGAGGTGATATATGGAATAATATATTCTACATCTATGCCTTCTGCAGCCTTGCATTCACCAGATGTGCTAGATAACAAATCCCACTACTCCCCACTCCAGCATGGCAATGATGCTGGGTGGGAGCTGCAGTCCAGAGTGGAAAGGTCTGCTGTGTCCAATGATGTGTTGAAAAAACTTCTTAAGTGCAGGATGTGAGCTTCTCTACTCTCCCAAATGCTTACTACCTCAAATCTACTTACTTACTGGTACTTATTTTCTTGTCTTTTCCCTAGCACAGGATTTAAGGCAGTTTTCAACCATTTAAAACATCACAACAGGCAGGACTCAGATCTATAAGAATGGTGTTTTGATCAACAGACCTGCACTGTATTGAATCAAAGTCACTGAGTTGGCCCCATGCCTAGAAATACCTATGGTGAAGAGGTAATCCCAAATTAAAACATAATAAAATGATAGAGAAGATGCCAGGGGGATGAGCCATCCTTTCCTGAACAATCACTGGTGTCCATAGGAGTTAGTTCCACAGGATCTTCCTCCTTCTCCATGGCAAGTCCTTAGCAAGGACTATGTAGTGACAAACAATGGCAATTATTTTATTCCTTCTATGCATATCCAGCTGTTCTGTTTTTAACCATGAATGCAGACCATTCATTCATTGCATTATATTTTAACAATCTATCTAAAAGGCTGAGATGGAAAGGAGGAGATTCTCTGTGTGTAGAACTTAAGACATTCAGTGTGTTTTTGGTGATTTTGTTCAGGTTCATAATGAATCTGATCTCATTTCTTTTCCACACCCCACTCACTGCCTACAACATCTTAACAATTCCATTCCTGCTTGCTACCCTGTGTGCTAGTAATGCACTTCCTAGTACATCAGTCAGTGATATGATTAATATTTCTCCAGAATGGTTTCCCCTTTCCATTTTCTTAGCAGGAACCAAATTGTTTACAAAGGTAATGCCAAATAATTTGTGTATGTTGGATTTTGTATTTTGCAGCATGCATGGGAAGTGAACAGATACCAGCATTCTCTAAAAGCTGACAGACATCCCTAGAACAGAGCTGGGGAAATTTCTTTTTCCTATTGAAGGCATGGTGGTGGTGGTGGTGGTGGTGGTAGTGGTGACAATGACAACGATGATGTCTGTTCCACATTGCCCCTGCCCTCAGACTCAAAGTGGCTTACAAAGCTAAAACCAGTACAGATAAAAGTCCACACTATTAAAATATGCAAAAGGATAATTAAATTATAAACATAATTAAAAGCAATTTCAAAAGATACCCAGCAAGAAACCAATAAACACAGACAGTATTGCACTTCATTAAAAAGCCTTTTCCCCATATACAAAGGCCTGTGGAAACAAAAAAGCACTTTGCCTCCCTCTGAAAGGATGCCATGAAGAGGGAAAGTCTAATCCCTCTAGGAAGCAAGTTCTAGAGCTTGAGAAGGCCTTCTCTCATGTTCTCACCAGATTTATTATGATAGTGGTAGCATGAAGAGATTCCTTAGGGGCTAATCTGTCAGGAGATGTCAGTCTGAATCCTAGGGCCATTCCCACTACCAAAAGCTTCGAATGTAGATTCGAGCTATATGCCCCTAGTTCCCACTGGAAATCAATCTCGATCCTCACTGGATTGATTCCAGAGGGAAAAATGCGGGGCCGACCCCAAAAGACCGGGATATTTAAAGAGCTGTTTTCTACAACTTCTTTTGGCTGGAATCGATCCCGACTCGCCTCCAGTAAATGGGAATGCCAGATTGAGATTGATTCTTTTTGGGGGTGTGGGCAAATGGCAGAGCGGTGTGTGTCCTCCATCCCCATAAATGTCACACACACCCCTGTGCTTTGGGTCCTTTTTTTTAAAAAAATTAAAACTAATCCCAAAAGGGATAGATCAGCAAAGGCAAGTAGCTGCTAATCCATTCTCTCGCTTTTGTGATTAGTTTTAATTAAAACCAAAAAAAAGGACTCCCCCATCCTCCCTCTCCTCCTCCCAGCTCCCTTCCTTCCTACATTCAACCCTGCTTCAGCTGCTTCTCCCAGGGCTGGTGGGGCTGGTGGTGGTGCTTCTAGGCCTCCATCGCTTGTTCCAGGGCCAGCAGGGCCTCCACTGCTTCAGCCAGGCCTCTGCCACTTCTCCCGGGGCTGATGGGGTCGATGGGGCCTCAGGCACTGCTGCTGCACTGGTCAGCATGGGGGAGTGGCGGCAGCACAGCAGCAGCGCCAGAAGTGCTGCCGGCCTCGGGAAGCAGCGGAGGCCCGGCAACAGCGCTGGAGGCCTTGCCAGCCCCAGGAAAGCTTCACCTGAGCCTCCGCTGCTACCCAAAGCTGGTGGTGCTTCTGGCGCTGCTGTTGCTGTGCTGCTGCCACTCACCCCATGCTAATTTGCCGGAGGCCTCATTGGCCCCAGGAGAAGTGGCAGAGGCCCCACCAGCCCTGGAACAAGCAGTGGAGAAAGTAGGAAGGAAGGAAAAAGAAAGAAGGTAGGAAGGAAGGAGGAGAAGGAAGGGAGGGAGGGGGGAGGGGAGGGGAGAGGAAGAAGAGATCTGCTCAAGACCTTCCAAAGGGGTTCTGGGGGTGCTGGGTAAAGGAGAGGGGGGCCTCTTGTCTTTCCCAGCTCCAATGGGAACGACAAATGTACCTTCCCAAAAAATCGATTCCAAACAGGCCCCATTTTCATAGTGGGAATGAGGGGCCTTTTGGAATCGATTGAATTGGCAGAGCAGACACGATTCAGGACACACATTATTCCTTCAGTGGGAATGGGCCCCTAGTTACCTCAACTACAGCAGACCAATTGAATTAGTGGGATCAACCTATGTGTTAACATGTCATTCACAAATTAATTATATGGGTCTATTCTAGTTGACAAGTCCAGAAGTGAACAGGACCACTTTTTTTTTTCTTTGTGCCACCCTTTTCTCTCTTTCTAATTTCCCTTATCTCTTCCTATCTTTCTTACTTGGTGGGCAATCAGGGGAGAAACAGATCACTTTTGCGAAAGGACTTAACTGAATCTTTGCAGAGGACTTTTGAAGTCAGGCCAAACGCCACAAGAAACTATGCTGACGACTGTATAAAATGGCCACAAATGCCCAACATTCAACAAGAAGATAGCATTCATTGAGCCATACCAGGAAGGTCATCTTCAGCAAGCCCCAGGGCCAATTTTGGCTCTTGCTGCTGATCCCTCTGTCTCCTCGCTAACAAAAGCAAAACAAAACCTTGGAAGCAACCAAAAATTCACATCTTGATTCGAAAAGAAAACCAGAGAAGCAGCTTTTCACTAAAGTTAAACCTATTCCAGGAGCACAGTTTTGAATAATTCTTTTTGAATAATTTTGTTTGTTTTGAATAATTCTTGCTTGGTATCTGCAAGGTTGAGGTCTGTAGAGGGATAAGCATGGACCATAAAAAACAATAAGTTAGGCCATAGGTCACATATTTACTAAACTTGATCTATATTCTATATAAATCCAAGCAAGTAGCTTAAGTGCATTCTTCCTGGAACCCTGCTAGAAGAAAGATTGTTCTGAAGGCTGTAGCCTTATTCAGTCCAGATCTTCCTGCTGCTTATGGGGAAGATTTTGACCCAACCTCCACCCAGAGCCTTTGCTCCTATGCATTTGAACCCAGAAGCAATTATGGGACAAATGGTTACCAGTTTGGAACCAGCATAGGAAATTATTCATCATGAGCCTATGGGTACAAGCATATTGCACTACTGATCTGAAGAGAACTCAAACAGGACTCAGGCTGTTGCAAACACCTTGTATCAAGGGAAAGAATTCATAATTACTTCAAGGATGTGGAGAAGGGGGGGGGGTACTGTGACGAGGGATGAAAAATAATTCCACTGGAGTTGAGTTTTGCCTTGTTCTGGAATAGGGTATAGTTCCAGGCATCCCTAAAAGATCTTTTGGTGCCAAATGATGTCGTTTGCCTTCAAGTCATTTCCAACATATGGTGACCCTAAGGCAAACCTGACATCTTGGCAAGACTTGTTCAGAGAAGGTTAGCCATTGCCTTCCCCTGAGGCTGAGAATATGTGACTTGATCAAGGTCACCCAGTGGGTTTCATGGATGAGCTAGGAATCAAACCCTGGTCTCCAGTTGTAGTTCAACACTCAAACCACTACACCATTCTGGCTGTCTACTGACACATATTATTGCTATAAGATAAGTTTTATTGGTGATAAATGATCCAGACGATGGTACACAGCAGGGAAGCATTCCAGCCCTTTCACTGATGGAGTTCAGCATCTCCTCACAGCCAAAGGTAGAATTAGGCCCCCAAACTAACTCTACCTGGACTATCCCTGGCCAGCAATCAACTCTCCCAAAGCTAGCTGTGCGGGACCTCTGGATTGAATCACATTCCCCCAGGAGGAAGCTAACAGGAGATGGACTCCCAAGGATTATATAGTGCAGCACCAAACATAGAAAATAAAAAATGCACACATATGACCCATCTCCCCCTTCATAGGGAAAAATCATTCTGCCTATTCTATACATTCCTAGCCTTCCTATCTTTTCCAGCCTCAAACTGCCAAACTAATGAAAAAACTATTTACAAAAGTCAGTAATATTGATTAACTCATACCACTAAAAAGTTGTTAGTATTTTGCTTGGGAGTCCATCTCCTGTTGGCTTTTTCCTGGGGGAATGTGATTAACATGGACTGCAAAACCCATCTGCCTGGTGATAGAGGGCCAACTCATTATAAGTTTCTTGACAGAAATATCAATTTGGCACCTCTCAAAACATGTTGCAAAACAATCTCCCTCAGAGACTTGCAAACGGTGTATTTCAGAGCCGTAAACTCTGTGTTTTAGAGAACAAAACAATCAACACTTTTTTGAAAATGTAACTAAAACATGTAACACTTTTTTAATCTGTAAGAAAAATGCTTGCAAAAATGTGTATGTTAAGAAAGGTTTCTATACATAATCTGTATGAAATTCCACATGGAAAGACAAAGCAAAGTATTGCAATTTAATCTGAAGAAGGGATGGTTAAGAATACAGGTTAGATTCAATGCAATGTTGTAAAATTAAGATGGAGAGATTTATGGGTTTTTCTTTTAAAAAACTTTTCTAGCTATAAAACCATTAAGTCCTGTTTAAATTTACCTTATTGTTCTACTGTATGACATGGGAGTGTGGTTGTCTCTTATGATACATTTAGAATACATCAGCTGTGGATGTATGGTTGATTGGTCTATGCAGGCTTTAAAAAAGGCCAAATGGTTCTTAAAATAGAGTGGTAAATTTCAAAAATGGAAGGTATCTGTGGAGATCTAAGAGATGTCTTAGAAAAAGGAGGGCATATTCTGGAAAAGCTCTATTTGCTCTAGCTTTGCTACCACAAAAGAACAAATGATTAAAGGATTTGGTGACCAACAGCAAACAGGCTAAATGAAAAAAATCTAGTACCTTTAGAAATGGGAGACATCTGGGAGGTAAAACAGAGTAAGTGTGCAGACTGGGTCAGCCAATTCAGGCGGTTTGTTGAAACAGACTTCATTGTGTTTTCTGCTATATACTGAAGTTAAGAGATCTATGCTGTCCTGGGTCTCATTCATTATCTACATTCCATGTGGCCAATTAGCAGGCATGAGGGTATTCTCTGACTAGTGGCTGGTAAGGACAAATAGGATGTCCCTTTATATTCCATTAGTGCTCTTCTTTTCAGCTGCTGAGAGGTCACAAGGAAACCAGACACTTTACTTCCAAGACATAAAAAAGCCAAATAGGACCCCCACCTCCCACAAAAGGCTGAATTCCAAATCACCCTGCCAACAGACTAAATGAGAAGCGGAAAAGGCTGAATGGTCATACAAAGCTGGCTACCAAACACATTTGGAAAACGCATCTAGCAGCTCATGGATGATAGAGTCTCATGAGCCTCATCATTCAAAAAGAAGTAAAGTAGAAGCTGAAAAATATCCCGAGGATCCACAGTGACTATATGCATGAGGTGGGGGCAGGAGGGGACAGGCAGAATTAAATAAGAGATCAGAATTCACCAGGGAAGACAAATAAGGTCTTCAAAAGCTGGAGGGAAATTAAATAAGAAATCTAAATGTCTAACCATTTTCTAGGATGCAGTGTGTAGAGGATTTCAGTTATTAAACCAATGATGTTATTTTTAACCTCCATTTATTATGAATATATCCATATGTGCTGTTTATTTTCATAATTTATGCTGCTGTGGTTGCTAATCAAAGAACATATGAACGTAGGGGCCTAAATCCTATTGTTACTCTCAACTATAGAGTAGACCCATTGAAACAATATATTAACTTATCAGTCAGCTGTTGATTCAGTGGGTCTCCGCTAGCTGGGAATAACCAAAAAGGATTCAGAATCCAAAGACATGGCTGTGTCTGGAAAATCAATATGCAAAAGGGTCTTGTAGCACCTTAGAGACTAACTGAAAGTGAGAAGTTGGTAGTTGCTTACCTAGAGGGGCGGGATATAAATATTTATTATTATTATGAACTTTCATAGACTTGAGCTAACTTCCTCAGACCTTCCTACAGGTCTGCCCCTGGACTTTCCACTCTACGTCATGCATATGAGAAAGTAGGTTCAAGTCTATGAAAGCTCATGCTCCCAACTTCTCTCTTTCAAAAAGGATTCAGGCAATGAAATTTCTTTATGTTTATATTTTTACATGGTCCATATAACCTAGTTCAGAACTTGGAGAAGTTACTTTTCTGAACTCATCCATGGATATGGAGGGCCAACTGTGTAATTTCTGTATAAGATCTCCCACCTTCTCCCACCTTTCTGGAAATGCCAGTAGACTCAGGGTCAAAGTAGAGAATACACTTAGCAATTCTAACTTAGAATTTAATGTATTTAGAAGCAGTGCTCCCCCAAGCCTTTGAGAAATCTTGTTGCTCTAAGGAAAGTGTGTCAATTGCAGGGAATACACATTCCCCTTAACATCTACAGTACTCTGACCCTCAGAGAAGCATCACTTGTCAGCAAATTACTCAGACTGAAGCTACCAAGAAAAGAAAACCTGGTTGGTTTGTGGCACTAAGCCTGACTGTCACTGAAAGGAGCTCCAAACCTTAGATTTCCTAAATGACACTGGCCTAAATCCAAGTGCCTGTCCAAGTTATAGGAGACTCACTGAACCAACTCCTGAATGGTACGTTAAAACTTATATAAATCCCATTGATTAGTGGGTCCACTCTTCTTGGGACTAGCTATTGGATTTAGGCCACTATGTCTTTATTATTTTTAACTCCTCCTCGCCTAAAAATTAGATTTATCTGATCACCATCTATTTACTTATATAGTATTTCAGCTTAAGAACAAAAGCAGATGAATAGCTGTGTCTTCATTATTTTTGTATGCAAAAATATTTATCTATTCAAAAGGAAGCCAACACAAGAAGCAATGCATCTGGTTGTTAGCAAGTATTTTTAAATTACAGTTTCATTACACTCTTTTCTTTCTTTCTATTTTTTAAAGGCTTACTGACAGGGAACGTAATGCAGAAACAAACAAATCACAGAGAAGTCAAAACAAATACTTTCTTTCTATTTATTTCCCTGACAGCTTTCACTGATGGACTGTAATCCCCTCCCTTCCTCCTCCTTTAAAGAATTTCAGAGCTGGAATCCCATGTTGCAAACAGCTTTCAGGACAGGAACAAAGTGAAACAAGCTCTGTTTTTAACAGCAAGCCTCAAGTCAGTGATGTGGAGAGCTTTGGCATCTCTACAAAGGACAGGCAGAATGGGTGCAGTCTAAACAGATATGGCTGTTTGGTTTCTGTTCCGGAACTGCTGAGCACAGAAGTAAACTGTATGAACCTTGTTTGCTTGCTCTGAATATCACAAATAGCTAAAGCTTGATTAAGGGGCCTCTCTTGTTTCATCTGATAAAAAAAAGGAGCCTAAAAAGACATCTCAGTGGAACTGCTGTGTAAAAACGATCTGTGCTTGCAAAAGTACATTTGCTACAATGACACCACAAAAGCTACTGAGAAATGTATTTTTAACGCTGCCACAATCCAACAGCAGGAACTCCAGAGTTCACACATTGTTGATTCAGCTCACACCATTCATAGGAGACATCAAGGCTCTAGTATTCAGCCATCACTCATAGTGGGGATCCTGAAATCTCTAACACTCGGTTTTACCCTAAGGCAAAGAACTACCACAGACATTTCTCCTGATGTGAAATCTGAAGCAAATTAATGGAGTTTCTGATTATGAAAATCTTTCAACAAATTTCAAGGAAAGCCAAAGGTTATAAGAACATAAGAGGAAACCCACTGGATCAAACTAAAGGCCTGTCCAGCCCTCTCTTTCTCACAATGGCCAAGAAAATGCCTATTGGAAGCTCACAAGAGAGGATGAATGGAATATCACTTTTCTGCTCGGGTTTCCCAATAAGTTAAGGGTGGGGCTTGTTTGTTTTTGCAAAGGGGACTTTTTTAAAAAAACAGTTCCTTCCTCTGAAATAAAGCCTATAATACTTGGAATTTGTTGGCAGTTTCCCATCCAAGTACTAACTAGGGCTGACCTTGCTTAGCTCCATGATCAAACAGGACTTTAATGCTGGGCATCATGATGAATACTCACTGATACTCATTTTCTCTCCTATCCCCCTCTAATGCCACCCACATTAATGATCATCATAGCATCTTGTGATACTGAATACAGTTGTTAAAATAAGTACTTTGTGAAGTATCCTGTTCACTAGAATGGAGTAGACTACGTAACACCAAATTTTTTAAAAAAAAATTTGGAGATGGTGATATGCATGTCCCTGGGCTGTTTATGGATTTCACCTAACACAAAATGTGGATCTAATTTGGAGGTTCTTGGGGGGACTGGGGAAGATCTGAAAAATATCAAAACATTTTGGCAAGCTTAAGAATGGGGAGTTATCTCAAGAGGAGTTCTGCAAGTAATCTGTGAATTAAATTAACACAAATGTTACATTACTACATTAGTAATTTCTATAAAGCTGGACATATCTGCTAGTTGATAGAAGCACTGAGATGGGGCATGTGTGAAATCAAGGATGTTTCCGAATCTTCTCTTCCACTTATAGTTATCACCTAACTATCAGTACACAAGTGACTGATAGCTGAGTAGGGTTTTACAGAATTCATGATCCATCAGGTTGAACTATTTTTGGTAAGACACAAGGTCCTGAATGATGGACAAATAGCTTTCTTCTCAAAACTTCCAATGAAGAATGTTGAGTCACAGAATGGAATATCTAACCAAAATGCACATTGATGAATAGCAGAGGCTGCAGTAGCTGGCTTCCATGTCAATGGAATCCCCTCTGGATTTTAGTACAAATGTTAAAAGAGCTATATAAAGTTGTCTCATAGATATGGGTGCCACTATTTGTCAGTGAGAGGCAATAGTACAGTACTGCGATATTCCAGATGGCAGTATCTCAAATTAGTAGTTCCTAATGCTACCTAAAATCACATTTTAAACAAATGTGCAAACATTTCACATTGTTTCATATAGATGTGTTCCCACTATGATTTAAAGTGAATCGCTGATCAGTTTATATGACTGTAATTCCCATTTGAAACCAGTTCCAATTCTACTTTGATCGATTTCTGTAGTGATAAAGTGAGGCAAAGGCAAAAAAATAACCCTGGTTTTTCCAGGCACTAGTTTTATAGCGTTTTTTTTTTAATAATCGATTCTGTTCAACAAGTGGGAACAACAGTCTGCATCATTCTGGAGGGAAGGGACTAATGGCAAAAGGGTGTTTACCATCCCTCCTCAGTTTTTTGGTAGAACCATCCCACCCCCCCCCCCCCAGCACTACCTTTGTGTTTGTGGTGTGACCTATGGACACATGGTTTTTTAAAAAATCAAATTAATAGAAGATTCTATTCATTGATTTTGTACCTACTTGCAATCAGCAAAGCAAGTAGTTGCAAAACCAAAAATATATTAGTTCCCAAACTGGGCTGCCTGGGCTACTGTTTATGTCACTGATGACACACACATGATTAACATGCATTCTGAAGTGGTGCAAACTAGTGGGGACGACAATTGTGACCCCCCAAAAAGTTATTACAAGGGGATAATGAAAAGATTTGCTTTCATAGTGGGAACAACAGACCTTTTGGGGTCGATTTACCAACACGGAGTGAAGGCAAATATATATCTTATCTTTTCTCCAAAAAGGACTCAAGGCAGTCCCACAACTCCATATGTATTCTCACAAAAATCCTATGAGGCCAACTGAGTAATGAGGACTTCCATGGTCATTAGTGAGCTTCATGGATTCTAAGTCGAGTCTCCCAGTTCCTTTTTGATAGTCTATTTATTATTATTATTATTATTATTATTATTATTATTATCCTTTATTTATATAGTGCTGTAAATTTACACAGTGCTGTACATACAATCTTAAATTAGACGGATCCCTGCCCTCAGGCTTACAGTCTAAAACTTGCAATATCATAGCAAGTTTCATGTTCATGTTGCTCATGGTCTCAGTTTTAACATTATTGTTAAGTTTGCTAGATGGTCTAATCCTTATATGCTTGTTTAGCCTAATGAGCTGGATCCTTATTGAATTACATTTAGAATATACCCACTAAAATCAATAGTGCTTAAATCAATTATGATTCCAACGTGTCTAGTATAAGTATGATTAAATCTATTCCCAATTCAACCCATTATCTTCTCTCACAGTTTGATGCCACATGTTTCAAAAAGAATTTCAATAAATTCTCAAGTGGCATTCATTTTCATCCAAGATGGATCAAACTAATCCTTAAATTTAACAAGGAAATACGGGGAGTGAGGAATCTAGCAGTATGATTCTATGATTCTATAAGCACTTTTGAGACTAATTGATTTGTTCTAACATGGCCATTAATGGATATTAATCCAGAGATGCACTGAAAGACTGATGATATTAAAGCCACATGTTTGTAGCATAGTTACACAGTTGTCCGACTGAGCTAGAATGTAATAGGATATAGAAAGATGCAAATTGTGACCCTGGCCATAAATCCTCAGAGAGCTGCATGAGATGATGCAGGTCTTTCAATTAGCTGGTAGTAGTCTTTAAAGTCATCTGTTAGTACTGATGTGTGAAAACAATTAATCTGCTGTAAAAAGGCAGTTTCCTTGGGGTCAAAACCTCTATGAGGAGATTCCTTTTGTTATACATGCAGTTATGAGGACTTGTGTATTTATATACTGTATGTAGTATGCCATGAAACAATTGCCTCCGTTCATAACTCTGCTAATAGAGTGGAATTTATGAATATATCTCAAATCAGCTGTTTCCCTTTCCAATCTTCTTTGAAGTTGTTGTTGTTGCTAATTGCCCTTGAGTTGACCCAACTCATGGTGATCCTTTGGATGAGACACTCTCAAGACCCCTTATCCTCCACTGCTCTGCTTAGGTCCCGTAAATTCAGGTCCATGACCTCCCTGATTGAGTCCACCCACTTAGCATGTGGTCTTCTTCTCTTTCTGCTGCCCTCCACCTTTCCTAGCATTATTGTCTTTTCTAATGAGTCATGCCTTCTCATGATGTGGCCTCACTTTAATCATCTTGGCTTCCAGGGAGACTTCTGGCCACACAGAAGCTGTGCTGGGGCCACCTAAGACAGCCCAAACCCAGCCTCAAAAGGAGCAGATTTTATCCGTTCCTTGCCGTGGCCTGTTTGGTACTGTGGCAGCAGCTGGCCCACAGTGATCTGGGCAGAAGCGGCCTCTGGTTACTCCTTTTGCCCTGTCTGCTCAAGGGCTTTGTTTTCTTCTGATTTCTACACAGCAATCTTCATTCTTTTGCCTATTAGAAACCATCCTGTTTTTCCATACTCTGCTCTATGGTAGCCTCTTGTTCTAAGTACTGGTTTCTCATGAGGACTGTCATAATTCTTTGAATTCTGATAGAATGGCATATATCACATTGTAGGATGAGCAAGTTAGTACATTTCTGACATTGTGAGCATTGTTGTTGTTGTTGTTATGTGGCTTCAAGACATTTCTGACTTATGGCAACTCTATTATCATGAGGTATTCTTGGCATGATTTGTTCAGAAGGGGTTACCCACTGTCATCTTCTGAGTCTGGGAATATGTGACTTGCCCAGGCTGAGAGGAGATTTGGGTTTCCATGGCTGAGAGCAATAGGTTACCATGGATGAGAGGAGATTAGAACCTTGGTCTCCCAGACTCCCAGTCCAAAACAAAAACCACTGCACCACCTTGATGTTATTAGCACCTGTGATGTTGCTGCCAAAGTACATGTAGGAACAGAGTAAGCATATGGGTTTGTGGCAGAGACTTGTCTTTGTATTGCCATCCATTTTAAATTATCTGATACAACTGAATAATTGCTGAAGGCTGGGGGGCTGTCTATAGGTCAATAAAGACCTGTCACCTAGAGCTTTTGGGAGGAATGTATTATTCTTCAGAACTGGTTTTAGTTTGCTGATGATATGTTTGAATATTTGAATGGTCTCAGCTGAGGCTGTAGGTGACAACTACTGGTGTTCTATCAACTGTTAATGTCTTTGTAACTGGAAGGCATAATCTAGAGTAGAGTTTAATGCTATTGAGATTAATGGAATTTGAATCCATTTTGTTAAAAGGTTCACATCCCATTGATTTAGTCACACATACCTTTGCAGTTTATCAGACAGGAGGAATTTCTCTCTATTTCAAATGGAGCCAATTAGAATTCACGTAAATTCGCTAGTTTAGCGAATTTACATGAATTCTAATTGCATTCGGAATGCGTTCAGAATGACTTCCCATTGCCCGAAAATGACTTCCCATTGCCTGAAATTGTGTGAGATACTCTAATACGCAATAAAATAAAACCCATGATTGCATTCAGAATGGCTTCCCTTTTGCCCGAAATTGCGTGAGATGCTTTAATTCGTAATAACGTAAAACCCCATGATTGCGTTTGGCTTGCCACTGGATTATACTTCCAATTTCTGTCGTCTGATAACGTCCTTTGTCATGATTGCATCCAACACCTGGATTCCAAGCTATACTACTTAAGTTTTCTAACTTGTCTGTGTGTATATGTGCCTTCATGTCACACACACACCCCAACTAATGGCAATCCCATGAATTTCATAGGGTTTTCTTAGACAAGGAATACTCAAGAGATGGTTTGCCTTTACATTCCTCTAAAATATAGCCTAAAGCACCTGGGATTCCTTGGCTGTTTCCAAGTACTAGCCAGGGCTGACCCTGGTTAGCTTCCAAGATCAGACAGGATCATAACTACTCTAAATCCCCTGCCTTCTCCCTCTTTCTTTTTTTGCCTATTAAGATTCATTACTTCAAAAACCTGTTAGACTGCATTCCTGAATTAATGACTTGCAAGAGCTAACAAAGCAGCTTTGGTTGGCTGTCCACTGAAAATCTACGAATTCCATATAAAATACCTACTAGTAAGAAGTAAAGAACAGAGAAAGAACAAGCTGATGAGCTGCTATAATAGCCTATTCAAAAGAAGGGTAGGATGAACCACTTGTATTCAAGACAAGGAAAACTGAGTACAATAGATCAAGGAGGTAAATCCAATTGTTAGTCCCAACTAGACTAGACCCAATGAATCAACAGGAATTTGGTAAATCAGTGTTTACATAAGTAGCATTGATTCAGTTTATCAGTGGTGAACTGAGATGCCCTTCCAGCTCAAAATGTAGGCAACCAGTGATTCCTTAAACATCTTTTAGATAAAGTGGAAAGGGGAAATACTCGATCTAATGTCTATCTACTAAGACATATTGAGTTCAGTGGTACTTGCAACCCCAAGTTAATGTGGTTTTTACCCTTACTAAGTTTAAAAGGTCACTATGAAAAGTGTCCCTGTATTTTAATCCTAAAATAGCTATACAAATAGAGATGTGAAGAATATCCATTATTAGTTGCACAGTGGGGGGGGGGGGATATCTCAGCACTTGAAGCACCTTATTGAGGAAGCCATGAGATTCTTTGCATTTTGGGACTTCTTTGATTTTCCTGCATATAAAAATATTTAGAGGCTAAAAATTTATTTATTTATTTATTTATTTATTTATATCCTGTCTTTTTCCCTGAAAAGACCCAAGGTGTCTCATAGATAAAACCTTTAAAATTGCAATGAAATTCAAAACAATTAAAATGTCTATATCCAATATAAAATCACATGAAATATACACAAATTAAAAAAAAAAAACTAAAACCCACTTGCTTCATAAAACCGCCCTGCTATGTATTCTGCACAAAATACACTGATCGTTGTGCAAAAATATTTTTGGCCAAAGAACATGAGTGAAGGAAAACTACATATTGATCTCTTGTGCAGGAATGTACAGATGGTCCTCTGTATCCACAGATTCTGCATCCATGGATCTTACGATCCACAACTTGAAAATATTAAAAAACAAAACCAGCAAACATTAATTTCCCTATTTTATATAAGGGACACCATTTTACTATGCCATTGTATTCAATGGGACTTGGGCATTTACGGATTTTAGTATCCATGGCGGGTCCTGAAACCAAACTTCAGCCGATGCCAAGAGCCAATAGGTTAGTATTGATGCAAAGTTATACAATTTGTGTAACATGTGGGTGTCTGCTCAGAAAAACCACATGTATTTTTTTCCAATAGGTGCTTTCTGCACAAAACTCAGTGGTCACAAATGTGTATTGTGACACATATCTATGATGTGGTAGTTATGCTCTGTTTCCCAGTTCTATTGCTAGTTCTGGCTCATGTAAATGGATGGTTGTGCGTATTTCGGTCAAAAAAAGTAACTTTTTCAAAGTATCTAGTTCCACCGTATTTGCTAAACAACTAATTATAATGTAGTTGTAGTGTGTGCTTCTGCAGATAAAGGAATCCTTAGCTTTTTTATGCAGAGCAAAACGACATATAAAAAAACAGAACCCCACACCAATTGTCAGTTCATACAGAGTTGCAGGCCCATATTTGACAATACAGTTATCATGTCTTGTTAAATTTCCTATAAGAAATAAAATATGTCTGTTCATAATAACAAATTAGCTTGCTCTTGAATTGTGATTGGTCATCAGGAGGAAACATAGGTTTTATTTGCAAGTCTGGTTACTCAGACAAGGAGCTTTCAATGAACATCACAGCTGGAGGGTGTCACTATAATAGCAAGTAATACACATTTCTCCTAATGTATGCTAGGAAAGGTGGAAGCATATAGAAAGAGAGGAAGACTGCATGCTAGATGGATGGATTATTAAGGAGCTCAGGTGCATGAATTTACAGGACCTAAGCAAAGCAGTGGAGGACAGGGAGTCTTGGAGATGTCTCATCCACAGGGTCACCTCGAGTTGGGATTAACTCAAGGGCTGTTAACAACTACAACAAATGACTCATATTCTAATTTAAAAACAAACAAACAATGAGATTAATGAAACAACAAAGCATTAATAATTGTTAAAGCTTGGGAAAATCTTAAGATCCTTGGAGTCTTTTTGTCCTTCCCACCATCATAGGCTTTTCTAGTAAGGATACAAAAGAAGGACTTCTCACAAGCTGCTCCTAGGCAGGAGGAATTCCCTTCTATGGGAGCCTATGATGGCCCCCTCTCTGCTCCCCTCTTGCTGGCAGGTCCTGCTTGGGCCAATGTGGCACTGTGGTGTGAATGCTGGACTACAACTCCGGAGACCAGGTTCCCTGCTCAGCCATGAAACTACTGGGTGACCTTGGGCAGGTTACATGCTCTCAGCCTCAGGGAAGGGTAATGGCAAACCTCCTCTGCACAAAACTTGCCAAGAAAACTCCATGATAGGTTTATCTTAGGGTCACCATAAGTTAGAAACAATTTGAGGCACACAACAACAACAACAACAAGCAGCAAAACCTATTTATTTAAATTGGCATTTGACGATTAATTGGTTGTGCAATAGGATCTTTTCTTTGGGATAGGCTGCTGTATTTTTATCTTTGTTGTTATGCATTAAAATGATTTTATACTTTTTAAAATTAATGCTGTTTCATTAAGCTCACTTGTTTAATTGTGTTTCAACATTTTTATAGCTGGATTTTTTTAAACTTTGTCTTGTAGGACCCTTGTTGAAAACCAGGCAGAATATGAAGTACAATAAAATAAAATAAAATAAAGCAATATTGTGCCAGGGATTTAAGCACCACTTTTAGATACCAGTTATACTTTTACAGCAAAAATAATTACCAGGAGTTCAACATATCTGTAATGCATCATTGTATCCAGTCACAAAAATCGCAGTGAATAAAACCTGTAAATCCTTTTCCCTCAATGGTTTTTCCAAAGGTACTTGTACATCTGATTGCACAACACAAAATGATCAGCAAGAATAAGCCTAGCAGGAAGAATGCACAGAACAAAAAGATATTATTGTGCATGTCCTAATTTATAGAATCTGATATATACTAGACAGAAGGAGTGTGATTCACATTCATCATCCATAATATTTTTTTGAATTATTTTAGATAGATTTTTAAATGCTCCCCCCCCATCTGTGAATGTCCTTCTTGCTATGAATCAAACCCTGATTATGTCAATCTGACTTTTGTTTTTGAACGTGTCCTACATGTCCTTGCAAGCTACTCCCTTTCATCTTTTAAGGTTCTCCTCCAGCTATCAGATTGGATTAAAATCAATAACCGGATTCAAGAACTGTTGATCCTCTCAAGTTTGGGAGTTTGCCAGGGGAGCCATTTTATTTAATGAGCTATTAAATGGGCAGGACAAGAGGATATCCTCAAAGCATCACCCAGAATAAGAAACTTGAGAGGTTTGTCATTAGGGCTCCTTCATATTCCCTAGTAAGCAAAGTGTGTCAGAATGAACCTGAACACCTACCTGTAGTTGGTTGTTTTCCAGGGGGCACAGCTGCATGCAGGAGACTCTAGCTACTGTTCTTATATGTAAGAACATTGGCGGAGATTTACACTTCAACAGCATGCTTAATGTGACTCAGTCAATGCCATTTATGCAGGCACCTGTAAATTTCTCTCCCTTGGCCACTTTGCTATTTCTGATAGTGAATGCTCATTTCCCCCACCTAAGTTGAACATAACTATGCCGCTTGCAAATTCCTGTCAGAAGTAATACTGCAATCCCTATAAGAGGAAGCTTATGTTAAGAGTAGTTAGTCTGGGTCTATAATGCAGTCCAACTTTGTTCTACAATCTACATGGTTAATGTTGCCTGGGTTCTATATGACACTTGCAGCCATGCCAGGAGCAGTATAAAATCATCTCAGTTTTCATGGTATCTCTCCTTCCACATATGTGTATATAATAGTGGAGAGAAACATCTTTGGTGTACAGAGTTCCCAGGAAAAAACACATCAGGGCACAGAATAATACCTTGATGGAAGATTTAATTTCCTCCTGGCTGCCACATATAAGGGCTACATCTGCACTGTAGAAATAATGCAGTTTAACACTGGATTTTATCACATGGGGAAAATCAGGGGTTTAAACAGTGGGTTTAACACATGAAAACTGCACAATTGTGATTAAGATTCAGCAATGACATTTTCCTTCCTAGACTGTTTCACTTCTGAATGTTTCTGTTGGCATGCCAGAGATGACAATGGAAGAAAGGTAAACTGACATCCTGCTGACAAACCTATTCTTTCCACACAGACATTAAACCTATCTGCCACTGCCTAGGAATGGAATTTATTTATTTACATACATTTTGATAAAACCTGTTTTATTTTCTCTTCTTGAATCAACATGTGAACTGAAATATTATCCTTCACATTTTTCTGAAATACATAATGCAGTTCTTAAATTTTAAAAATGTCTAATTAGGAACATTTGCACAAAAGAGACATATATTAATGGAAATAACATGCAAAAGTGTGTTACATTAAGCAAAACAATATCAAAGTTGTGTACAAAGGAACTATCATGGGACTCTTACAAGAAAACATGCAGAATTGTTACAACAGACTTCAAAAAAGCCAAAATGCTTGGGACCAGAAGTGCTATGGATTTTTGGTTTTCCCCCCACATTTTAGAATTCCTCAATTGTATATACATACATAATGAAATGTCTTGGAGATTGGATCCAAATATAAACATGAAATTCATTTATGCTTCACATATATATTAAACACATAGCCTAATGTAATGTTATACAATATTTTAAATAGTTTTGTTCATCAAACAAAGTTTATATATGTTGAAAAATCAGAAAGCAAAGATGTCACCATTTCAGTCACTCATGAAAAAGTTTCAGATTTGGGAGCATTTGGGATTTTCAGATTAGGGATGCTCAGTCTGTAACGTGATTTTAAATTTTTGCCATCAGTTTGTTTTTTTAATAAACTGAAAACTTTAGGACAAATCATGCTCGTTTTATGAGAACATCACAGATGGCACATTGTCATCTGATTCACAGGAGAAAATTCAAAGTAAAGTGAGGGAAACAGCAGGAATCATAAGGGGAAAACAAGGTGTTATTTCTTCAGACATATAGATTAAATATTTTAACTCCAAAATATTCTAGTTTTACTTTCTTTGTCCTTATTTGATTTTTTGTCACAATAAGTGTATTAATTGCCTCATCTATGCTAGGTTAATTGTGCCTGTGTACTCTTTGAGCCAGAATGGTATAGTAGTTTGAGCACTGGCCTTTGACCTGAGAGACGAAACCACAAAATGGTCTTCAGCATGTCACACCCTCTCAGCCTCAGAGGAAGGCTAAGGTAAACCCCCTCTGAACAATTCTTGTCCAGAAAATCCTGTGATATGTTTGCCTTGGGGTCACCATCCATCAGAAATGATTGGAAGGGACACAACAATGCTTTGTCAATTTTCACCTTTTGTAGTTCTTACATCTCATTTCCTTCTCACCTGGTTCAGAAGTGAACAAAATTAGGAGTGTCTTTTTAGCAGTCCACAATATCAGTAAAAAGACTTTTCCAGTACCACATTTCAAATGAATTTTCTTTCTATCAGCTTTCTTCACTGTCCAGCTTTTACAACCACACATAGAAATGGGAAATATGATGGCATGGATAATCCTAACTTTAGCATTCAATGACATATCTTTACACTTGAGGATCTTGCCTGGTTCATTCATAGCTCCCCTTCCAAGTCTTAGGGGCAAAACAGACCGCACCGAAGGAGTGGCTTCTGGCCACCCCTTTGAGTGCCAGATCAGGACAACAGCAACTGCACACCGCAGCCCCTATCTGGGCATTTTCCCAGTGCAAAAAGAAGCAGCAGAAAGCCACTCCTTTTTGCGCCAGGAAAAAAGTGGCTTTGCCACAGTAGCGGCAGTTTCTCCGTATTTCAGCAGCATGCAACATCTAAATGCAACACTGCCAAAATGCCACAGCGCTGCCCACTATGGGGGGCAGAGTTGGGGTGTGTAGATGCCATGCCCCAAGCTGCTAGGAAGCTGATGTATTTTTCTGGTGTGCCATAGGGCCAAAACAGACTGCAGAAATAATCCATCTTGAGACTGCTTTAACTGCCCTGGCTCAATGCTAGTGAATTGAGCTCTCTAACAGCAAAGGCTCAATGCCTCACAAAACAACAGTTCCCAGAATTCCTTAGCATTGAGCCAGGGCAGTTAAAGAAGGCTTAAAATGCATTATTTCTGCAGTCTATTTTGGCCTTTAGTCGTCTTCTGATTGTTGACTTCAGTCTCCATCCTTATTAATGACTCTACCTAGGTATGGAAAATCTTGAACTATTTCAATGTCTTCAATGGCCCGAAACACAAGGGCAAAATGATGCAGCTTCAGGCCACACTGGAAGTATGCCGTTTACATGACACACATCCCAAACACAGCCTGAAGCCACACCAACACCTCACCAAACAAGAAGAACCGGGCCAAAAAGGAGCAGACAGAACCTGTTCCTTCCAGTGTCCCAGTCCAGTACTGCAGCAGCGACTCAAATCGTGACTGGGCACATGTGGTTACCGCAGTCCTGCAGTGGTCCTTTTGGCCCATCTGCTTTGGACCAATGTCTACTTTAAAGCTATGTAAATCATCTGTAGCCATTATTTTTGTTTTCGTTATGTTCAACTGTAGTATGGTGTCATCTGTATATTTTAAATTGTTGATGTTCTTTCCTCCAGTTTTCACACCTCATTCCTCTGAGTCTGATCCTGCTTTATGTATATGTTCAGCATACATGTTAAACAGTTAGGGTGATAGGCAGCATTGCCTAATCCCCTTGTCAAGTGGAAATAATTCCATTTCCCTGTATTCTGTCCTGTTCTATGGGGATGTTCTTCAGGTTGCATTTTGGCATGATGGTTGATTTAGTGTTTTTCGTGATCTTGGTGTCTCCCCTGCCAGGTAAGTATAATTAGTGATTTAGTGTTTTTCATTAGCTTGACTCTCATTTTTTATATTTTAGTTCATGTCTATGCCATAATCTGCTCCTGGACTTGTTTTTTACAGAAAGAATGGCACTTCTCCATCTTCTGCTTCTAATTATGTAGTCTATTTGATTTCTATATTGGCCACCAAGTGATATCCATGGATAGTCACTTCTTGGATTTCTTGAAGAATGTATTTGTGATTTTTTTTAAAAAAAAAAACTGTTGGCTTTACAATATTCAGTCAGTTACTCTCCTGCTTCCTTACTTGCTCCTAGGCCAACTTTTTGTGCAATCTTTGATTCTGTTCATTTCTTATTTTTGCATTCCAATCACCTATAATTAGCACAAAGTCCTGTTTTGGTGCATGATCTGTTTCCTCCTGGACTCCAGCACAGAATCTTTCAATTTATTCTTCTTTTGCCTCTGTAGTTGGAACATAAACTTGGATTGAGGTGAAATTGATGGGTTTTCCCTGAAGTCTTATTGACATGATTTGGCCAGACTTTGCATTATATCCTTTGACTGCTTTGGCTAATCTCTTCTTACTATAAATGCCACCCCATTTCTTCTTAGATTTTCATTTCCTGAGTAAAACACAAGCTTTCTATAATGGCAACTCCAGAACTGCAAGGATCTTCCTGGAGAAGTGTGTGTGGGTGACAAATTTGCCACATCCTGCACTCTGCTGCTTAAAGCAGTTGCATCACACAACTTCAGCAGATATTCAAATGTTTCTCTGGCATTAATTATGCAACCTGTAATTGTACCTAATGAATCGGCAAAGGCTCTCCACTGCAATCATCCTAAAACTGAATCATATTATAATATGGCTTCCACTGACAACCTATTCTTCCCCTCTCCACTATTTTTTTCTTTTCTCTCTTATTTAACACAGACCCTTACGGTAGACTTGTTCTATCTAAAAGTGGCCCACTACTTTCTGATGTTTAGTTGGTCCTCAAAAAGATATTATTAAAGATATTGTGCTACTGTTTCTACTTTGATTTTTTCATGGTTGAAACAGAAATAGCTGCATGTATGTGTGTGTGTGTATATTATAGCAATATTTTTTTAAAAAATTCCATATCCACAGCAGCTATGGAAAGAAGCAGACAAGTGTCCTCTTTAAATAATTATAGTACTTCCAAGTTCCTTCAGGATTACAGCAGGTGAAGTGTAAAAGGAAAGATAATATTGTCTTTCATTAATATGAAGTGACACCAGTCGAACTACATTGACTTCAGAGGAGCACTTGAAGATCAGGGTGAAATGAATGTTGTTTGTCACTAAGTACTGGAAGCATTTTCTGCTACATTTTTTAAAATGGGAGAAGAGCAGCAACTAACTCACTGTCTATGCACAATGAAAAATCTTGACACCACTGAGCTGGCTGTGTCCAGTTTCCTCCTAAGGGAGAGGTTTTCAAATTCCCCATCTGCATCTTCAGGAACACCTTTCCACACACATACACACACTTCCTTTTGCATCTGAAATTGGACAATGCCCCATCCAAGACATTTATCTAACATATTGTAAAGGACTGGATGGTGCCTCCCTTCCATGTACACATGCTAAACTGTCTGGCAGGTGAACCTTATTTTGACAGTGAACAACAAAGCTCTAACCTGTAACATGTGTCTGCTTTTCCTTCTTCAGCTGGAAATGACTATCTCACTCTCCTGAGGTAGCCCCTTGTGCAATATAGAAAACAGTGCACCTTAGAATGTATCCCTCTCTGTGTTGATGAGTGGAACTGACTGGGACTTTGTAAACTGCAAGTGCCTTTTGAAACAGTGGTTCTCAACAAGCAAAGAGCCTGATATTTTTGGATTTCAAATCACAGAATCCTCATCATTGGCTATACTAACTTGGGGCTTTCTGGCAGTTGAAACCCCAAAACACCTATACACCTATTTCTTCAGGATGAGAAAGAACAAAAGAAGCTGCTTTATGTAGCTTGGTTTGCCTACTTCAGTTATCATCGACCATGCATTTCCCCAATTATGTCTAATTATTTCAGGAGAAGATCAACATTTTTGTGTAATATTTGGGTGCCTTTTAGGGGCACTTGTCTGTCCTCATCAGTCTTCTCTCTTTGAGTAAACATACCCTCAAACAGAATATGAAAACTAATAATCTCAACTGTAACACTGTGATCATCATTCCTGCAGGAACAGATAAGTTGCTGTGTATTGTTCTCTTTTTCCAATAAACTTTTTAAGTATCATAAAACACAGTCACCTTCACAAAGCACCTTCTGTAGTCTGAAGTGAATAGGATTTCATAAGAACAACAAAAAAAATAAAACAAAATAAAAGAACTCCAACTTAAGGAGTAAAACATGCCCTGTAGGAGATATTCTCAACATCATGTTGTATCTGGATTGGAAGATCGACAGCACTGTGTACATTCAGTTAATACCACTGTACAATATAATTATAAACATATAAAAAGTCAACAGAATTAATTAACCATGGTAAAATAATTTAAAACACATACTTGAAAAAAAGATCAAGAAACCATTAAAACAGTAGGGTTTTTTTTTAAAATACAGCACCTTCTTGCAAATCCTTTCCTTAAAAGCTTTTCATTCTAACAGCTTGTCTGCATTTTTAAAAAAGTCTTCACTTGCCTATGGACAGACAGGAAGTAGGGAACCCATATAAGATGTCAGTTCCAAAGTGTAGGGGCAGTGTTCCCACCAGTTGTGCAGGTGGTGGGACTAAAAGAAGAATCTCTCCTGTGGATCTCTGGGAGGCTTACTGGGGGGGGGGGTATAGTATAGACCAACCTTCAGATATAAGAGAAAGCTGAAAAAATTATGAATTGATGTTGATGCTACTCTCTATGCCTCTGCAGATTTGCTCCCTTTCACCAAGTTAAAGTGCCCATTTTTCTTGATGCTATCCTATAGACACTGGACTTCTTTAAACAGCTAGTTCTGATCAACAAGCAGTAGCATCACTATGGGGGTGCATATCACACTGGGTGACACCCCAAGAGTGCTATCCAGTTGGGTGGTACACTTGGAGGGATTGGTATTGCTAATGGGTGAGCAAGAAAAGGCATTGCCTCCCTTTCCCATTTGCCCAGCAGTTCCACAGGACCCTAAAGGGGCTCTCCAGAGGCTGCAGTAGCTGTGCTCCTGAGGTGATGATGCCTTCAGGGTCTGGAGTAGCTGTAGCTGCACCGGGACTCTGAAGATCTTTGGGGAAGTCTGCAGGAGTGTGGACAGGCCAGCAGCTGGGGGAAGACAAGGCACACACACTGGGTGACACCAGCCTCAGGAAAGCCACTGTCAACAAGAGTCCCATGAGACAGTGGTCTGAACTGAGTTGTGCTTAACACAGTTCTGCTTGTTCTTCATGATTCCTGCTCCTCCTGCAGCAATTTTTATGGCTCATGGAAAGCACCTAGGGCTGGATGTTCTTCAAGAGATTAGCATGAAATACAGTGGATTTTTTGGTGAGGGGGGCTGCCACTGTGTATGACACTATAAATGACATCACACTTCTCTTTACACTGTAATACATTACAGTATAATCTAATCTGTCAAGCTAATAGGGATTTCATTCTTGGCGAAGGTTCTTATTGAAAGATGAAATGAGTAATTTTATCAATCTTTGAAACCTATTCAGCACAAAATTCACACATGCTTGCTTTATACAGAAAGCAGCATTTTATGCACAGGAAATGATATTTTGATGTAAAAACATCATGCTGTTTTCCACACAGAAAAGTGCTGTTTTCTATGTAAATCATGTGTGTGTGAATTTTGTGCAGAAAAAAAGTCTCTGGTAACAGCATTTTCAGTACAGAAAACTGCTTTTTCTGTGCAAGTAATAATATTTCTGCATAGAAATATTATTTCCAGCACAGAAAATACTGCTTTCTGCACATAAGAACAGCATGCAAGTTTTGCACAGAACTTGTCCTGAACTGTAAAGATTCTTGACAATCCAGGATTCTTCTCATCAGAGTTTCTGGATGTTTGAAAAAGATTTTTTTTGACAATGTTTTGAATATTTTTGAATATTTTTCCATCCCTAGAAGTAAACATGTGTTTAAAAGACACATACTGTAAGAATACCTGTACCAAAGAAGGAAAACCTGGCCAGGATGCCTTGCTATTTCTAATGTGAGCATGTCCTTGAAAATTCACACTGTCTACCACAATTTGTGAAGCACCTCTCAATATTATCCACCATAAAAGAAATACTACACTGCAGTAAAAATATCAATAAAAACAAATGGACCACACTTGTTGTATGTGAACATACCCAATTATTTCCTTGTACAAAAACATATTTTTTGAATTTAACCGACCTAATGAATGGAACAACAGTCAGTCTTTGGGTTCCTTCCAAGACCTTGTTAGAAACTGCAGCCAATATTTATGTACAGATTTACTGCTGCAGACATTTGTGAGGGAGTGAAAGCTGGAGGCAGGGTGGACACATGCAAAGAGGACTATAAAGAAAAGTGTCTTCCAAATGCAGAGGCAATCACAATGAGTAGCTCCCTGGAGCACTTTGCCATATAAAAGGTGCTCAAAGAACATCAAGCAGCATGCAAGAAAAGGGCACATGGAAAATTCACACAAAAAAGTTTGAAACTCCCAGACTGAATATGTGTGATGAGAAGGCACTGAAATAGCAAGAACAGAATTGGCCACCTGCTGAAGGAGGCCTCTGAAAAGCAATGCAAGACGTGAGCTTGCTTTCCTAGCAGAGCTTCCTACCTTGACTCATTGATAGCTGCAGTAAGATTTCTATTTTGAATTATTTACAAGACAAGAGAGGGGGAAAGTGAATGCTTCAATGCTTCACATGTCACAATTCAGTTTTCCCCAGGAGTTTGATTTTTTAGCTATCATATATAATTTTTCTGCAAAGGACTAAGATTCATCATAACACAGCAAATGTTCTTATTCTGGGTCATACGATGCTGGAGACCAGGGTTCGATTCCTAGTTCAGCCATGAAACCCACTGGAGACTTTGAGTAAGTCACATGCTCTCAACCTCATAAGATGGCAATGGAAAACCTCTTCTGAACAAATCTTTCCAATAAAACTTGATGATAGGGTCACCGTAAGTCGAAAATGAATTGAAGGCACCCAACAAAAACAGGACGAGAAGGCCTCACAGCTGTGGAATTTATCTTTGTTTTTATTAGAAACCTGATCGGCAACAGAGAGGTACAAAATAGGACCTTTGTGCCTCTATGTACCTGCTCAGCCCAGAAATTTGTTATCAGTACTAGAACCAAAGACTCACAAAAATAATTTCACACATGTACACACTATTCTTGTTTTCCACTCAAGTGCTGTTTTTCAATAAGTTAATCAAGCATCATAGAACAATAGAATTGGAAGTGACTGAAAGGCTCTTCCAGTCCAGCACCTTTCCATTAAAAAAAACACACACACACACAACTGAAAAGCACTGCTGAAAGATGGTCATCCAACTTCTGTTTTAAAACCTCTAAAGAAAGAGAATCCACCATCTGAACAAGAGCAATCCACCGCCTGAACAAGAGCCCACCACCCTCTCCTTAGATGAAAATTTGTTGTTGATCTTGATGAATAACTGGGAGTCAAAAAACCCCAGGTGACTGGCTTGCCAGATCAGGGCTATCCCAGGCCCTAAGATTTTAGGTTGAAAACCTGAGACCCAGGAATAATTCCTTGAGATGTCATGGGATATAGCCCTGGTCATGTTACAAGGGACTGCCACTGGTGATGTCATTAAGCATGACATGTGGAGCATCAACCACAGTTGCATAAAGTATAGCATTCAAGTGAGAAAAACCAAATATAGCAAATGATGAACACAGACACACATAGACACACACCTTTCAATGCACTGCCCTCCCTCAAACTGAGGAACAGAGAAGAGGTAAGACCCTGAGAATGAGGGTGAGGCCCTGAGATGTGGCAACACTCCTAGTTAATCTTCTGCAAATCTAGGGGGCTTTTTAGATTGGCAGGAAAGTGTGACATGAAGTTGCACTTTCCTTAATGCTTAGCAGCTAGACTGCAAGCCCCAGGTGTGCATTTAAAAGGTACAGGGCTGCTAGACTGAGGGGTTTGGGAACGACTTATCTGAGGTCTTTTCTGTGGCTCAGCAGCTACATGGGAAGCTGTCAGGACGCTACAAACACAGGAGGAGCAGCTACATGGGCGGCAAGGAACGCGGCTTTTAGCCGCGCTTTAAAAAATTTTTTCCTTGCCGGCTGCGAATTGCGCAATTGCACAAGTACACAATACAGTGGTTCCCCAGGTTACGAAAGTAATCCGTTCCGGATTACCTTTCGTAACCCGAAAATTTTCGTAACCCGGGCGAAAAAGAGCGGGGACCTCCTCGGAGAGAAAGGGATGGCCCGATCCAGCGGATCGGGCTGTCCCTTTCTCTCAGCCGGCGAAGAGGAGGCCTCCTCAGAGAGAAAGGGAGGCCCATTCCGGCGGATCGGGCCTTCCCTTTCTCTCAGCCGGCGAAGAGGAGGCCTCCTTGGAGAGAAAGGGACGGCCCGATCCGGCGGATCGGGCCGTCCCTTTCTCTCAGCCGGCAGAAGGCCATCCCTTCTCCTCTGAGGCCTGGGCGCCGGGGGATCTTTCTTTTTTTTTTCTCGTATCCCAGGGGATCCTTCGGATCCCGGGGGATACAATCGCGGTCCCGCCGGTTTCAGATCCCGGGGTTTTCTTAACCCGGGGGATTTGTATCCCGGGGGACCACTGTACAGCACATTATCATTACTGCGCAATTGCGCAATCCGCAGCCGGCAAGGAAAAAAATTTTAAAAGTTCAGCAGTTTATCACTGCGGTTCCTCTGCCTTTTTAAACTGTGCCGTTGCACTGGTGCATCATGAATGAACCCCCTTATTTTGTGAATGAATTGACATATTATCCACAGTAGAATAACAGTAACGGCATCCCAGAATCCCTACTGCGCATGTCTAGGGTTCCGATTAGGGGTGGAGCTAGGGTTTGGGAGCTTTAAAAAACTTTGCGGTTAAAACCCGGCTTTTACATCTGCAGGGCATTGAGCGTTTTAATTAGAAGTGAAGTCCACACCACGCATGCTCCCAACCCATGATCCATTATAATCCGCACCTCTATCGCTGCCTTTAAATGGGCGATTTAGAGAGACAGAGCCCCATTTAACTGCGCAACTACACCTTAGCCTTTAGATGCACTAGCGCTATAGCGCACTTTTTAAAAAAAGAGTAAGGAAATCAAGCACCTTTTTAAAGGCGCTTCTTCTCCCTTAAAGCGCCAAAATGGCGTTTTCATGGCACACTTTCCCTTTTTCTCATCTAAAGGCTGGGCTTTCATGCAGCCATCAACACACCTCTTTCTGCCAATCTAAAATGGGCCTAGAATTCTACCAGTACTTCCTGATCTGTCTTCTCTCTACTGCTGTCTAGTGCACTGATATCTATCCTGGCTAACAGCTGCTATTCTGCATTCCAGCCAGGAGTCTCTCCTAGCTATACCTGAAATGACTACAAATAGACCTAAAATCTTCTGCATGCAAAGTGTGTACTCTACTCCTCATTTGCATAAATGCAAAAAGTAGGCCTTCAAATGAACTCTAGCCTACATCCATCTCACTTTGTATACCTCAAGATGCATTAGAATTCATTTAAACCCAACTATCTTTAATGCCAATGTGTAGTGTGTGTGTGTGTGCACTTGTGTATGTGCACACACAGATAATAGAATGCAACCATATATTTAAAGAAAACCTTTTACAGTAGGGTGGACTATGGAGTCATATTTTCAATACTAAGTTCCTATTTTTATCACATGAGGGAGGAACACTTATCATTTCACCTTTGCATGAAGACTATGAGGTTGGCTAGGTCAAGGAAATGAGAATTATCTAAGATTATCTAGAATGCTTTGATAGCTGACTGGGAATTGGAATAAGAAGCAGTGATAGTGTGTCCAGTAGTTCCCAGTTACCCAGTCGCCTCATCTCATATCCTCATCCTATCCCAACATCTCTGAGATGCAAGCTGTTACTCTTGAGGAACTTCTCTTTCTATCCTTTATTTTCTCACTTCTACTAAAAGTGAACCTACCTTGTTTAAGTCTTAGGTTAGTGTTCTTCCAAAGGTTTCCTACCTTTAATGGAATTCCTACAACAAAGTGTTCATTTGTTTCTTTAGCAACTGGCATTTTTGCTCCTTAATCAGAATTACTAGTCATTGTACAAACATGTTCTTCAGCATCCTTGATTCTATGCCCCTTGAAAACTTCTAGATTAAAAGCGAACTAGTAGTCACCAGGAAGACTCCATTCAGTTCCAAATATGAAAATTCAAACACTCTGATATAAATTGGTTAAGAAGACACAATTATTCTAGACCCTCTTCTGAATATTGATTTCTACATCTATTATATGATCTCAAAACTTCCTAAGCAGGAAGTCTTGCATTAACTGTGTATTGTGAGTTCTTAATCACCCAAGCTCATAATAACCTGCTATTTGACTAGCGCTAATAATTTAGAAATTCAGAACATGTCTCTACTTTATGACAGCATTCAAGCAATTTTAAAAAACACAAGGTGAATATACTTCTACTGCTTATTTATTCAGGATGAATATTTTACATTATTTTAAAGGCCACCAAAATTTAATGTGGTGCTTTATATCTCCACTGCCAAATCCTTGGAAAACCTGAAAGTCAGAATGCAAAAATGATTGTATAATTTTGCAAAATAAACAGAGGCAGGTAAACAGCACTCATAATGATCCTGCAGCCTTTTTCTGTGCTTAGACATTGTTGCTAAAACAGTCTTGTAACATGATGTATAGAATTAGTCTCAGAGAGACAAAGGGAAATGAATTGGATCAGTAGAGAATATTAACAATAATTTGTGTATACTTTTTTCTCATTAGGCCAGAAGCAACATATAGCCTGCATGGATACATTCCCCTGCACACACAGCCACATACACACAAAGGAGAAGCTCCTGAAAGGACAGACATTAAATTCTAATGATGCAACTTGAGAAGAGGTATGGTAGAAGGCTGAGAAATGTCAGTATTTTAATGTCAATGAAATACACTCGAACTGTCAAAATATACTGAATCAGGTGGTTTATTATGGTCCATCAAAAGACAGGAATCACATCACTAAAAAACAAAGAGAAAAGAGTGCAAAGAATGCACAAAATGGTACATGTTCCCCCCCCCTCAGTTATTGCTAACTGAATTGTCCTTTATATATGCATAAGCAAATTTAGCTATAGTTAACATAATTTAAGCAGAAACACAATACATCCTATCATAGTAGGGAAGCACATGCCTGCTTAGCTCTGCTGTTCTGGTGCCCATTGTTGATAGGCACCCTCAATACCTTCCTGAGCTACCTTATTTTATCTCTAAATTCAACTGGGACCCTTCAATGCAGCAGCTCTTTGTGTGGCTCCTTCCATGTTCTCGAAAGTGCTTATTTCCTGAACACAGGATGACCAGATGTCCTAACTGCAAAGGAGGAAAAGGCACCTGAAAATGTAGGACATTCAAGAAAAAATGTAGGTCATTACAAAATTAAAGCAATTGATGCTTCTTAGTGACGTTTAAAATGGAGGACGTTTTGGAATTCCTCCTGAACTGAGGCTTGAAATGTAGGACATGTCTTGGAAAAGGAGGATATCTGGTCACCCTATCTAAACATGGAGAAGCCTCTAAGGCCTAAATCTGGTTATTCCCACCTAGCACAGACCCAATGAGTCAGTCAGAACTTGGTGGGTCAAGATTTATGTAAATTGCATCAGTTCAGTGATCTACTCTATTGGGAGACTAACAATAGGATTTAGGTCTTTCTATCCTGAGTCAGCTTTTGTGATCACCATTTGGATGACTTTAAAATGGTCTTATTGTAATAAGCAACTGCATCCCAGTCACTGTGCTTGAAATGTCCACTGTGTGGTTCATCTCACCACAGTGTGATGTTCTGTCTGTTCTAGTGACCAAAAAGACTGCTGACTGACTGTGCTTATGTATACTTACACCCCACGAAAAAATTCATACGGTCAATACTTGTACATTTAACATACAGATCAAGAAGTACTCAGCATGGCTTTATCATTTTCAACAGTTTCCCTTTGACAAGTAGAGACTGTGTGCACATCTGAGCAGAGGAATAGAATCCAGCAGGTGTCTGATTTTTTTCTGAGTACATCAAGTATCATCATAGCAGATCTATTACAAGAGGTCTAAAATGTCTGAACATACCTTCTCTGTGAATCAGTTCTAAAGATTTGCCCTAAAGTAGCAACCAATAGAGAAGAGAGACTATAGTATGGGCAAAAAGTTGCTTTCACATTTCCTAGTATGACAAAGATCCACTCCATATCTTTGAAAAAGCAACCAAGTGGACGCATAGGGAAATGCTTACTTACACAACAGAAAAATGATTCTAGTACTGCAGAAGTAACGGGGATCTAACTGGTAGGGGCAGGGGTGGTTACTGATGAAATCCCTATAAGAAAATGTAGTTTCATGGATAAGTGAGTAGGCTTTGCAACTGGAAGACATGAGTGCATCTGTCATATCTTCTATCAATATCCTTTGGGAATTTCACTATTTCCATGATTCATTCCCTCAGCTACAAAATGGGAGTAATAGTGACCTGCTTCACTGGACTTTTTAGGATAAAATAACAATTAGAACTCATGTGGTTAACTTGTGACTCTCTGAATGTTGCATGACTGCATCTCCAACCAGCCCTACTCATTACAGCCAATTATGAGGGACGATGGGAGTAGCACTGAGACCAACAGCACATGAGGGCTACAAGATGCCTCACCCTGACTTAGAATGTAAACCTGCTTGCATAATGGACTGCATCAAAAACAATAGAAGGCAGTGGTGGAATTATTGGTTTCCTACATTTAGTTACTTGAATTGCAAGTCACCGAAATGTTAAAGTTGCTGTCAGCCTCATATTTGCAAAACAATCCTATGTGTGTTTAACCAGAAGCAAATCCTGTTGAGATCAGTGAGGCTTTCTGGTAGTAAGCATGCACAGAATTTCAGTCTCAAATTAGATATTAGCTATAAAGTCTGGCTCACAGGGCTTTTCAGTTGATAAAACTCAGTTTTCTCCAGTTTTTTAAAAAAATGCTAAAGTTGTTGCCCGCAACGAAATGGAAATGGATTAAGACCAGTAAATATGAAGCATGTGAACTG
This sequence comes from Urosaurus nigricauda, assembly GCA_034509955.1. Lineage (NCBI taxonomy): Eukaryota > Metazoa > Chordata > Lepidosauria > Squamata > Phrynosomatidae > Urosaurus > Urosaurus nigricauda. The sequence continues at coordinate 224,112,802 of JAOEGL010000004.1, read as the reverse complement.
CCAACAATCCCAACCACAGGACACTTTATAATCCTGTTAAAGCAAGAGGAAAGTATTGTTACCACACAGTTACAAGATCTGAGCTATTTTTACATTTACAAGACTTCCTGGGAAAATACATTCCAAATTTGTTCTGCAAATCCCGTAACACAAGCTAGAGAGAATAGGTGGTCTTTCCTAAAAGGTTATACATTTTGCTGCTGGAATTCCTGATTTTACCAACAAAGTATCAAGAAAAACTGATTTGCTGTTGGGCAGGGTTTTGTCTCCCCCCCCCCCCCTTTCGTGATACAAAATAGTATTCAACGGTTGTTCTCTTTAAATAGCTGCTGATCTGACTTGTCATTGCTGACCTTTTGCAATAGATGGATAGTTATATCCATAGATAATCATCTCCATAAAAGTTCACTGACCTGACTCAATTATTCTAGTAATAATATAAAGCACAATAATAAAGGATGCTTTACCACATAAGACAATTATGCCCATGTAAATACTGTGTGGAAGATTGCATCATATAACTGTAAGTGTTATAATGGTATAAACAATCTTCCCTTCTTGAGGACCACATCCATCAGAAGGAGGCAAACTGGTATTTCAGACTACAGTTCCCATACATCCCAACCAGAATGACCAATGGTCAGAGATCATGGGAAGTATAGTCCAAAACATCTACAAGACCCTAAACTGATTACTACTGAATTAATATGTTAGGGTAGCAGTGGGAAGGATCAAAGATAATAGTGAATGTACTAGATAAGCCTTCTTTCTCTCTTCTTCTATCTAGCTGATTGCCAAAGGCGAAACAGATTTATTTATTCTTACACAAAGATGAATGAGATTAAACGGGTCTTGCACAACTGTTATCACTAAAGTACCCCACTTTTTCTCCCACCTTCTTCCATGTCTCCTGGTTAGAGTTGCCAGGTTTTAGAAAGTACACTAAAGGACAGTTGAAATTTATGACATGCTGGGTTGCTAATCAAGATGTAGCTATTAGCTACTTTTGGTTGGTCCAACAAAGGTATCATTGTTTTGTGGATTTTTGATGTCATTGCACTTTGCTATATGGCCAACATGGCTACCTGTGGGAAGGAGGAGGAGGAGGAGGAGGAGGAAGAGAAGAAGATTCATTTCTACTCCGCCTTTTCATGGTTTGGAATCAAAGTGGATTACAGCAATTATTAAAACAGGATACTATAAAATCACAGTCAACCTAAAATCCCCTTGCCCTCCCTCCTTCCCCCACAAAGACATATAAAATTTAAAACATTAAATCTAAAAAGGAAAATAATAATAATAAATGTTTTTAGGTATTAACTAGTATTCTATCTAAATACAGTGGGCCCTTGTTATCGGCTGGAGTTTGGTTCCAGGACCCTCCGTTGATAACAAAATCCGTGTATGCTCAAGTCCCATTAAACATAATGGCAAAACAAAATGGTGTTCCAAATATAAAATGGAAAATCAAGGTTTGCTATTTGGAATTTATACTTTTGGGGAATATCTTCAAGCCGTGTATGCTCAAATCCGTGGATAAAAAATCCGTGGATAAGGAGGGCCAACTGTATCAAAGGAAAGTATTGATATCACTTAATTTAGCCATGTATTTCTCTCTAAATATGGCATATTGTCCACATTCATAAATGATATGATGCACACAGCGCCATCATTTCAGAGTATAGAGCCACTCTGGCACAGTGGTTTGAGCACTGGCCTATAACTTTCGAGTGTTAAGATATATGCTTTTAATAAAATTTTTGGGGGACATGTGGACTGTACTATGACCCCTGCTTGACCTATCCAGGAACCAGCCATAAGTCCCAAGCGAGGAGGTCACGTAGGCAAGCCCGCTTGGAGGAACCGAGTCCCCAGTAAACAATTCTCCACAGGAAGTTTGGGAGTCGCCAGACCGGATTTGCCACTGCCCTCCAGAATAAGACAATAGCCTTGGCCTCACACCTGATGAGCCAGTGATTGACTTAAATTTTTATTATTATTGTTAACCACTCAGCCATTAAGCCGGCTGCCTCTCCGAATTATGTCCAAACCTAAGTGCATTGTACACAGATTATTTGTTCTTGGCTTAACAAAGCCTAGGCAATCAGCACCTTTGTCTAAGCCTATTTAGTAGCCTCAGGATATGTTCAGCCCTATAAAAGATTCCAAGTTTGAGTCACTCGTGGATGCTATTCTCAGAGGACAGGCTGGTCCACACCAGTTGACTTCTGCCTATAGCTCCCGCAGCCAATCTCCCCTCATCCCGGCGGTCGTGTTCATCATCATCATCCAAATCCATCAGGCTTCCAGGAGAAGACTTCTATGGTAATATTCCAGCAGCGTGTCTCTCTCTCAATCCTAACTCCCAATCTCACCCCTCCCTTTTCATTAGCTTTGAGTGTGTGTGTGTATGCCCCCTTTTGTTGTGTGTAGTATTTATGCCCCCCAATTAACCGTGTATTTTAATTGGATTCACTTGGACTAGTGTCATCTCTCTTGGGGTTTGTCGGTGGACCTCTGGTAGACAATACTGGGACCGCAATTCTGGCGTAAGGCTTTGTTAGGACCTTCCTCTCTGTATATTTGAGCTAATTATAATTTCCCTAAGTGAGAGACTTCCTAACAGGAACCAGGGTTAGAATCCTGGCTCAGCCATGGAAACTGGGTGAGCTTGGGCAAGTCACACTCTCTCAGAGAATGGTAATGGCAAGCCCCCTCTGAAGAAACTTGCCAAGGAAAGCCCATGATAGATTTGCTTTAGAATCACCATAAGTCAGAAATGATTAGAAGGCATCCAACAACAACAACAACAATAATACATACCAGTCATTATGAATGTTCTCCCACCTAAAGATATGGAGGCAGTTGCATTTTTTTCAGTCTATATAAAAAGAAAAGCTTTTCAGTTCTCAATCCTTTGCAATAAGGGACACACTTTCCAGCACTGGAATAAGAGAGTTCCCTTATATCAAGGGACACTTGGCAACCCTACTCCTGGGCACCTTGCACATCCTCTTCTGCCTTCTTCCCATCCCTGCCTGATATAACAAGCACCATCAATGAAATTCCTTCCACAAAGTTCCTTCCCCAAAGAGTAATAGAAGGCCCTATGTTCCCAGCATGGTGTAAATGTAGGGCTTAAATCAGAAAGAAACGGGAATCGCCAATTCAGAAGCAATGCAATCTGAACAAGTACAAGATGGTCCTTATAGGAGTTGATGACACCCTGGTGTATATCAGCATGAGAAAGAAGGCCATAAGAAAGTCGTTCCCAGCATAACATTTTTGCCTGCAACTCCTCTTTGTCTGCAACTATAGTTGATTCTCTCAAGACACCATAAAGGTACAGAAGAAACTGACAGAACATAGAACTGCTTCCAGTTTTTCCTTTTATAATCCCGGGGACATGTGGTGTCCGTTTTGAAGCATGATCTGGGAATGCATGTGTAGGCGGAAACATCCTTAGTGGCAAAGAACCACAATAAGACCGCTAAATTAAAAAAACATCTGAACAGCTATCCTCTAAATAAATGGAAAGGCATTATTGGAACATCATATGATGCTTTTCTGCATATTTACCACAGGGAAAATATGATAGCTAAAAGTATCCATCCTCATTGTGGTAATTAAGCTGTATTTTCCTCTTTAAAAGGCATAATTATTGCTTTAATTATAACCCTCCCACAGAAATAAAATACAGTGGTTCTGGTTATTTCCATAAGACTGCACACAAATGCAAATATCATAATAATAGTTCATCACAATGCTACCTAATTTTACATTCAGTGCTTTTTAGTCAAAATGGCTCCTTGCCCACAGTCCCGCTTTCTGTCTTGAGGCTGTTGCCTCTCTGGAGTAGAAGTCTGAAACCTCAATGCATTCCCTGTAGGCAAGAGCCTCTATCTGGTTTCTACATGAGCCACTCACCAGGGCTGCAAAAAAGAGGTCTCAAATAGCAAATCTTCTGCAGCTCTCCAAAGTGATTAGCAGAAAAGATCCATGGAGGAAAACCATGCAGACATTTATAATCTTTCACACCGGAATTTAAAACACTCACTTTTCCTGGGTCCATGTTATACATATGGATTAATCCAAAAGGAAAATAACAGGTAGAAATTTATCTTCAGATGATCTCAATTTGGCAAGGACAGTTCCACTTAAGCCTCTGTTGTCCCCCTTCTTCAACTACCTACTTTAAAAATCTTCCAGTTACTCTCACTCTCTCTCCTTCTTACTTTCCTCCTTTGTCCTCAGTTTAGTTCCATGAGTGCAGAGGGAGTTCAGCATGCAAAAGTAGTTTGAATTCAATTAACTCAGCAAGGGTGAGATGCCGACAGGAGGTTAATCTTGCCCTTCCCTGTAGGCTCAGAAAAAAGCAAACTGCTGCAGCCTCTGCTAGCTCTTTGTTGTTCCTTATTAATAATTTCTGCAATGTTGACTACATTCTGATGTTGCTTAGTCATGTGTGTCCCTGCTTTCATCTGTGAAATGTTGGAGGGTGTGCAAATCCCATAAAAATGTATCCTTACACCATGTAATACACTCCTCTAATGATTTTCAGTGTTCATTTTTTTTATTGGTTCCCATCTGTAGATGACTATCAGGATGAAAAACACATCTAGGCAACTTACATGTTTTGTTACTCATTGGAGCTTTGGCCAGAAAGAAATTCCAAAAGGCGATTCTTCCCCTCCACCGCCATAAAAAGGGAACTGAAAAGGATGCAAATAAGCTCCTATTTCCTTTGTCCAAAAGTGCCTGCTAAATCAATCACCAACTAGAAAAAGAACATCATGTCCTAGGATCTTAGTACTCTTGTGATTCTCATCATTTCCAATATTTCTTATTTTAAGAATTATACTTGTCAACAGCTTGGCTAACAGAGAAAGGTATTCATTCATTCATTTCCAATTATTACAGCAAATAGACAGCATAAGGGGAAGGTATTCATAAGAACATTTAGGATATTTTTGCAAAAAATATTCCAGGCATGGAATGAATCACTTGAAGGGACTACAGAATAAGAGTTAATACAGTTGGCCCTCCTTATACACGGATTTTTTATCCATGGATTTGAGCATACACGGCTTGAAAATATTCCTAAAAAGTATAAATTCCAAATAGCTAACCTTGATTTTCCATTTTATATATGGGACACCATTTTGTTGTGCCATTATATTTAATGGGACCTGAGCATCCATGGATTTTGTTATCCACGGAGGGTCCTGGAACTAACCCCCAGTGGATAACAAGGGCCCACTGTACTATATTTCCTTATAGCTCACAAGATCTTTGACACTAATCCTTTCCAGGTGAAATAATTAATTATTTTCAAGTGTCTGTTATATATTGTTTTAATACTGTGAGCAGCATAATTCTATTTTAATGTTGGCTTTTGTATGTTTTAGCTATATTACACTTGCTTTATATTCAAAGCAAACTTAACTCCCAGCTTTGGAAGAGTGGCAGGATTAGCAACAGTATTTATCAATTTGTGAGGTCACGTGAATTTACAGAGGATGGGAACAAAGAATCTGGTGACTGCTCCATACACAAAGGAGTTGAAAGCCTGATGAGGACAACAGTGTGGATCATGGCAAGAAGCTGAGATGCTACCTTCAAAGACAATTTAAAAATTCTCATTGATACAGCTAAGGAAGTGGCACATATTTAGGGTGACCAGACACCCTCCATTTCCACATTCTGTCCAGGAGGAATTCCAAAATGTCCTCCATTTTCAGCATGACTAAGAACCATGAATTTACATTCAAATGATTGTTTTTAGCTTTTATTTGCTCATATCCTCCATTTTTCTGGAATGTCCTAGATTTTGCAGTCTCTTGTCCTCCTTTGCAGTTAGGACATTTGGTCACCATTCAGATATTACACTGATAGGCTGAGATTCTATGCCTGTGCATAGCTTTGTACACCCAGTTCTGTATCCTCCCATCATCCAGCAGCAGTCAAGACCCAGGAGGGACCCTTAGTGATGTTGCTTATGGATACGGAGGGGAATGAAGGGGGAGCCATTCAGACCATGGGCTCAACTCAATTAGGGGGAGAAGCGTGAGTGGCATCCAAATGGTGTGACCCTGCCTATTTCTCCACCTGGGAGATTGGGGCAGCCTGATCTTTATGCTCTGAATCACCTCCTCAATCCCTTCCTGCGTCACCAGTAAGCGTCAGCAGAAGGTGACCCTATCCAGGATTGATATCTGCAAGGCAATGGTAAGTTTTTGGACATAAAGCAAGGGTAAGAAAATAGACTTCTAAACCTCATCCAAGCCTAAATGCTTCTAAAGGTGAAGACCTTAGGCCACATTTGCACTGCAGAAATCATGGAGTTTGATACTGCTTTAACTACCATTGCTTAGTGCTAGGGAAGTCTGGGCTTTGTAGTCTGTTCTGGCACCAGAACTCTCTGACAGAGAAGGCTAAATACCTGGCAAAACTAAAAATCACAGAATTCCATTGCATAGAGCCATAGTTAAAGTGGTATCAAACTGCATTATTTTTGCAGTGCAGATGCAGCACTAGAAGGACTGCTTGCACTGGTATTAGTCTGGCGGCACACTGAGTCCAGTGTCAGAGAGATTACATTGTCAGATATAAGGTACATGACTTTGTCAGCAGTGGTCATTCTTTCATGGAACTGGCTGCATGAAACATTTGTGGTATCATCTTTATAAAAATATACTTGTAAAGAATTTCGGTTTAGCCTGGCTTCTATTCACTGATGTCCCTAGTACTGGATATGTGGACTGTACGTTTTAAGAAATGTATTTTTAATTATTGAGGACTGCTGCCATTATTGAAAATGCACATCAACTTGGGAGGGTTTTTACATCCTTAAAGGCAGTTTGGAAATCCTTCTCTCTAAACACTATTACTCCAGTAAACATTTTGATAACATTCTTTTGCCAGATTCCTGAATCATTAAATCACCCCAAAGTAGACACTGGTCTGTACTACTATAAGACTATAAGTGTTATGACTGCATATTACACTCAGACACACTTAAAGCATGCTTTATAGTGCATAAATTGTACTGATGCCATTATAATGTTCAGAGAGGGTGGTAGTATAAATTGCATTGCTTAAGGTAATACAGATCAATCTGTGTCATGGTGTTGGCAGCTGACAACTTTTAGTGTTCACTAGCCAGGGTTAATGACTTGCACTGAAATAGCACAACTGTTGAGAGAAAGAATGCAAATGTAATACAGCCCAAAGCAAAATGTAGTCTTTCAGCCAAAATGTGGTCATCTGCATGTATGTGTCATCTTCAGGGCTAGGAGGAGAAAAAGAGAAATGTAGAGTAGGCAATGAAAGACTAAAACCCTGTGCCAGCTTCCTCTAAACTCCTGGACAGGGTTGAGAAAGTTAGTTTTTTGGACTATGGCTTTAAGAATTCCTGAGGCCATGCTGACTAGAGAATGCTACAAATTGTAACTTTCCCAAGTTCTGTTCCCAGATACATTTCAAGCTCATTGCTCTCTGGAACAGAAAAGTCAATTTCTCCCTTTTTGTTTCTCCTCCCAGTTTTTCAGTCATACCTAAACACTGTCTTCCTCCATGATCTCCAAAGCGAGAGAGGCTGTCATTTTGTCTATCCATGAAAGGAAGAATTTATGCTTCCAATTTACATTTCTCCCAATTACTTCCCTGCCATGGTAAATCTTCTGTCTTATCCACCTGTGTATTTACACATTCAGAATTCTGACTGAAATATTTTTCTCTCCTGTGCATGCTTCAGGGGACACACCATAAAACAGCAGAAATTAAATTTTGGACTACAGATCCCCAGATCCACTAACCAGGATAGTCTGTGGTGGATTTTGAGAGCTGTAGTCTAAAAAGTAACATTTCCAAGCTCTTTGACATACAAATTTAAAACCGGATTTTAAAAAACATAGAAACCTACCACTTACACATTCTTTCCATGTTTAACATGTATTTTTGGGAACGTGCAATGTTACCCGTCTTTCAGCAATCCAAAGCATACATGTGGCTGCAGAGATGTTGGCAGTAAATAGGATGAGGTTTTTCTGCTGAGCTAATAGCATGGAACAGCGCCTCTTCTTTCTTTTTTGGTTATATAAAGTTTATAAAGGGGGTGATGTCATTGTAGCAGTGGTAGAAATTCTGCTGAAGAAGCTATTTATCATGTCAAAATTATATAAATGATTGAAACTATACACACAACCTAACTTTGAAAAGGATTTTAAACAACATTCATGAACACTTTACTGAAGAGAGGACAGTGCTCATAAGACAACATTGCTGACCTGCTTCTATCCTCAAGTTGGATTGCCTTTCTAAATCCACATAGTGGCTTCCATCAGTGGTAGCTGGAAGCTCTGATATCAGTGTGCCGGTCAAAGTAGATCTGAGAAATTTCATCTGCAAAGTACCTTGAAAATTCAACACAACATGCTGTTGAGTAGTCTTTTGTTTTCTTCTTTTGGGCCACAGTATAAAAACACCCTGACCACTTGAGCCAACTCTGTTGGATGACAATGTGCAAATGCAATGATGGCACAGAGGTATAATTTTTTGCTGCCAACATTGCCATGGCAGAGGCCTTTGAAGGAGCCCATGTTCAGTTGGACTTGCTCCAAGTTTTCCATCATCGCCATTCTAGTTCTGTCCCATTCATTTTATCACAGTCAACTCCTTAGGGAACCAGGAGGCTTGCTTGGCTCCACTTTGTGGGAAAGGACACTTATGTGTAATTGATTGCCTTGGCCATTTCAGTATTCCAGATAATACTGTCAGGGATTTGACAGGATAAGCTGGCAAGGCAACAGGAAACTCCCAAAGAGCCATCAGAAATCCATCTGGATCCATAAGTCTCTTGGCATGGGCCATATTAATCAGGCCTCCACCGTTGCAGACGCTCAGTGTCCCAGTGAGTCTAAACTTCAAGAGGCAGTGACCAGTCCATGACAATATAACTACAGTAGTTCCTCCACACCCAGATCACCATCCCTCCCAGAACAGAAAAGCGGGTCAGGAATGTGTCCTGCAGCATGGTGGCAACATATATTACAGTATTTAGGACAGAGACAGACCCATGGATGTCATGACCAACATGAAGTCCTGAGCTGCTCCTGACATGTGCAGTGTCCACATGGATGTTGAAAGCTGAGAGAATTCCAACACCACCACCAAGACCAACTCAGCCAGCTGAGGGGAGACAGTTGAGCAGTGGGATGGGCAGTACACCAACAGTATCCCTGTTCTGTCCCAGCCACGCACCTGCAAAAACACACACTCAAACCCAGCAGATTGCAGGGCAGAACACCTGGTAAGGGGGATGAAATCCTGATAGACTTGCTGCTACTCAGCCTCCCCACCCCACCCCCAAGCGTTGCCTGCTGCTATATAGATAAGCCAGGTGGGCAAAGCTGGAAGAGGTTAACCACCCCCAGCTTCATCCAGCCATGTCTCCAACCATAATACAAACCAGACTAGCATGCTCATCTAGGGTCAAGTCCTGGATCAATGATATTTTTTCCATTAATTGATGTGGCATTTTCAGCTCAAGGAGGCCTGTTGCTAAGGTTATCCAAACTATTTGAAGTGGCAGACAGGGCGGGAGTAACCAATACCTTGTGGCACTCCCTTCTGCTATGACAATAAGATTGTTTCCTTACACCATATCTCCCTCTGCCCATTATTGTGGTAATGGCTGCTCCCTGGGCTGCTTCTTCAGTGTATTCCATTTAGAACATTTTCTTTTACAAAGAGGACAGGTGGTCCTCTGGCTTATTAGCCAGTAGCAGGGGACTGGTTCTCCAGGGACTGCAGGGAACAGTCTGCCAAAAGAGCCATAGAGAAGCAAACAAGCAAGAATCAAGCAAGCAAACAGGTGGAATCCCCTTTCTTGTAATATGAATCCATTCGTTCATATTTTAGTTTCTGTAACAGCAGAAAACAAGCTCACACCAACATCTACATGATATCAGGTGTTTCAATATGACTATCATGTGGCCTGTACAAGGGTTTTGCTTAAGGTTTTTATTTCATGCTCATTTTGAACGGAATAATCCTGATTTTGCTGCCTCAACTAGGGATGGAATAGAAATTCAGTAATTTCAAGATCTGCAGTGAAATCATCTATTTTGCCCCTCCCAAGAAGACTCGTTGCAAGACAAAGTGTATCTTGGTTCAGCAATCCACACATTTGCAGGGCTTGGGTTCATCTTGTACACATGAAATCCTGCATAGCTTTGAAATGCTTACAGCTAAATAGGTGTTTTAAAAATTCACAAAGCATGTTTTGGTCAATGGGGAAAATGTGCACAAAAAACATACATTATGAAAAGTGCATAATTTGAACATTAGGGGAATGCATATGAAAAATGAATGCAGAAAGAGGAAAAAATGTTTTCTGCAATGAATGTAGGTGTCTTTTATAGAATCTCAGAGCTTTTCATACCCAATCCTGGATTCATGTGCAGACTGGAATTAAATTGTTCCTCAAATTATAAACTTTATACTTTTAAAATTCACAGATGTCATTCTTCAAGGGAAAAATGGTTAAAATGCATATAAAAAGATGCACTTATGGATAACATGGGTTTAGAAATGTACATTTTGAAAAAGTACATTTAGGAAATTTATCTCTAAATCTGAATTTTCTGAATTTTCTGAGGTGAAATCATATTTAAATTGCTTAGAAATATTTTCAATGGGAAAAATTTTACCTCCAAACAGGTGGGAACCTGTTAAAGAACACATGTGAAACTGACATGAAGGAAAAAGAAATACAGTGGGCCTTCCATCAATCACTACAGATGGTGCCACCCAGTATGATAACACATGGTGTCACCTCCACTATTGACCTCCTTTTATACCACACCATTCAGAATCCTTAGTAATTTTTGTACTGTTACTCATAAATCATAACATGTAATGGTAATAGTTGTGACATGAACAACTAGCACAATAAAAACTATACTTTTAAATTACAATATCATATACACAGCCTAAATGTGTGTGTGTGTGTGTGTGTGTGTGCGTGTGTGTGTGCAAGTTTCACATGCTTAAAGTAAAACTTGGTTAAATAAGATGTTTTCAAAGAAAAAAATAAATTATTTTTTAAAATAAAAATTATTTTTTTGAAATTTGAAATTTTAATTTAAAAAAAACCTGGGGCTCTCCTTTCTTTTCCCACTGAAGTTCACCCCACTCACACCATCTCTTCAGTATTTTAATGGGACAGAGGTGAACACCACAGCCTGTTTCTGCCAAAAGGCACATGTTTGAGGAGCAGTGGGGTCACTCCCTCTTAGGGTGTTACCTGGTGTAGTCCGCACCCCTTAGTGATGCCACTACCCTCCACATTTGCTGGGGTTAATGGCACAGGATCCCCATAAAAGTGGGGAAACCATAATTTTTTTAAAAAAAATATTCTTTTTTTTACCTCAGGGAACACCTCTCTAGTAATCTCTAGGTCCTCTAGCACAACTCTATAGTCAACGTCCACTGGATGTTGACCACAGAATCATGTTGCAGGACCTACATATACCTAGAGAAGTGTTACCTTTAGGAATTTCTAGGTCCTCCTGGACAAGTCTATGGTTAACTTCCAGCAGAACTTGACCACAGAGTCATGCTGGGGGACTTAGAGCTTCCTAGAGAGAACATATGAATTAAATCCATGAATAATCAAATTTACAAAAGTCAAATGTCTAATGTAGAAGGCTGACAGTATGGCATGTCCATCCCTATATCAGAGTCCACCTCTCTCAGCTCAGCCTGAGATATGAGGAGTAAGGTGGGATATAAATCCTGGAAATAAAATAAAATAAAATAATTTATTTACTGCAACACAACAACTGAATGACATAGAGATTCTTGAATCTTAGAGCACAGTACATCTGCCTCTTTGTTTATGCCAGGTAGTTATGCATTGGGAATCTTTGGAATCATGTATGCCTTAAAGTGTATGAAAAATTATAGTGTTCCATCACCATTTCTAGGATATACAACTGTCTTCTCCAGCCACATTTTTAAAATGTTTTTACTTTTGAAGGTAAAGAGCAAGTGCTCCAATGAATCAGGTAGGCAAAGAATCATTTTTAATTATGTGGCTAAATTTTGGACAACATCAATGAAAACATACAACCAAAGGAAAGCAGGTCATTTTTAGTGCTTGCTCCCTTTTATTGATTTCAGCAGATCATCTTTTTAAAAGCAGCAAGGGAGGCAGGCAGCAGCAGCAGCAGAAGGAAGGAAGAGAAAGGGAGGGGGAAGGAAGGAAGGGGGAAGAAGGAAGGAAGAAAGGATTCCTCCCCCCCCCCCAAGGAACAGGGAATTAGTGTGTGTGTGTGTGTGAGAGAGAGAGAGAGAGAGGTTTTTTTCCTTTTCAGTGATCGCATTTGCGATCAATACCCCCAACCACCCCCCAAAAAAAGAAGAGAAGGGAGGGGGAAGTTGGAAGGAAGAGGAAGGAAGGAAGGAAGGAAGGAAGGAAGGAAGGATTCCCCCCCCCCCCCAAAAAAAAAGGAACTGGGTATTAGTGTGTGGGTTTTTTTTTTCCTTTACAGTGATCGCAAATGCAATCTTTCGCAAGTGCACAAGATTGCATTTGCAATCAATGCCCCCACCCAAATTAAAAAAAAAAGCAATTCTGACCAGCGTTCCCATTTACTGGAAACGCTTCAGAATCGCGTTTTCCAAAAAAGACCACTTTAAAACTAGTGTCAGGAAAGCCCGGGTTGTTTTTAACCCGGTCCTTTCCTCCACTGATTGATCCAATGAGGATCGTAAATCGATTCGAATGTGAACGAGGGTAGTATAGCCCGCTTCACACTTCGAATCCAAATGTAGTGGGAATGAGGCCTCAATGTCCAAATTGTGGAATGCCGTCCTCTTGGGGGCCTATTTGGTGCTGACTCTGCTTCCTCTCAGGGTGCATCTACACTGTAGAAATAATGGAGTTTGACACCACTTTAAGTCCTATTGTTCCGTCCTACGGAATCCTGGGATTTGTAGTTTTACAAGGTCTTTAACCTTCTCTTCCAAAGCGTTCTGGTACATCGCAAAACTACAAAACCCAAGATTCTGTAGGATAGAGCCATGGCAGTTAAAGTGGTGTTAAACAGCATTATTCTACAGTGTAGATGCACTCTTAGTGCCAGATTAAAATACAGCTGGGGATTAAAATCTTAGGGTGAGTTAAACTGTTTTGATTTGTTTTACCTCTTCAAGTGCTTAATACAGTGGGACCCTGTTGTCTGCAGGCTTTCCACCCATGGACAGCAAGCCTCATTGCCTCCAATGGCAGTGCATGCCTGCAGTCATGCCGGCAGCTGAAAAGACATCACACTACCATTAAGGACAATGGGACTTTAGGTGGATCCAACTGCAATCTACACATGCAATCTACACTGGTTTCTTTTGTATGTTTGTTTTAACCAATGCCCCGTTTTTTCAACAAATCAGAATGCAGTGAAGTAGAACTGAAATGCACGGTTGTCAATAGACTGGCCCCAACCAAGTAAAACTAAAATATTTTTCCCCCTGTGGGAAAACCCTAGAATTTCTATTTGGAATGAGGTACTGTATACATTTGACTCTGACCCTGACCCTAACCTGGATCCTAATCCTAATCTTGACTTTCAACGCATTGGTGTTCTCATAGCGGTCAAAATATATTCCACACAACCCATATAATGCAAGTTTTGGAGTATTGTTCATTCAGAGGGTCGGGTTATAAATAAATAAATAATTATATGAGAATTAATCCTCCATGCAACAGAAAGCAAGTCCAGATTCAGCTCTCATGACTCTTCTTGTGCTACATGTTGAAAGCAGAAAGCAGCTGTTTTTATGAGAAAAGTAATCTAACTTGAAATTCAGAAGCAAAATAATAGTAGCAGAGCTGGCCTCCTAAATCTTTGGCGAGAAACCCAAAGTGGGTGGCATATCTATTAACAGCTCTTAAACCATCCATTTTGAACAGGGAACAGGGCCCCCCAAAACATCAGCCTCAGCAGATCTGAGAGCCAGGTGGGTACTGAGGGAATAAAGCAGGTCTATATTTATTAGATGATGTCATGTCATATATTGTAATATATCTCCATTAGATATTACATGCATTACACATTTGGAAAACATATTAGCTCTGTTCTTGAGAATATGATTCAACAGAGTGAAGTAGTTATACACAGGTCATAAAGGACAATTAAGTTATCCCATTAAAGTACCTTCTGACATTTAAAAAAAGATCTAGCACTTATGAAACATTGGATTCTGGGGACTGTAGAACAAAAAAGTAACTTTACCAGATTCTGAGGGGTATAAATCAGTCATACTTGTGAAATAAATAATACTTTATGGTTTCTTTCCCAGGATTCAAGGAGCTGCAATCCAAAACTACAACTTTTTTATGAGCTAGGGAGTATTATTTGGGAACTAAGCAGAATCAAAAGAAATAGTTTTGAAATTTGGGGTAGTTACCACATTACTCCAGAAAGAAATCTTATGTATATACAGAGTGTGTGTGTGTGTGCGTGTGTGCACATGTGCACATGTGCGCACACATGTATGTAATGTATATACATATATTCTGTGTGAGTGTGTGTGTAATATATATACAGATATTATGTTTGTGTGTGTGTATACATGCACACACACACGTGTGTGTGTATAGAGATAGATAGATAGATAGATAGATACACACATAAGATATATATACCATATATACTCGACTATAAGTCGACTTCATGTATAAGTAGAGGGCAAATTTTAAAGAACTTACAAAATTCCAGAAGACATAACTCTTTGTGCTTATTCTTAAGGCTTAATGGATGAGAGAATAGAGAGGGTCAGTGCTTCTAAGACAGATTATGCTCTTGCTTTTCACCAGGGGATGGCTCCTTCTTTTAAATAAGAGTTAAGATACAGTACTTACATTGACCAATGGATACCTTGACTCAGGCTTTTTGGGTTAATTTTTTGACCTACATTTCTACACTTATACATGAGTATATGCAGTAAGTGTGACAACTACAATGGGCCAGCCTAAAACATTAGATTGCCTAAGGCAGAAGACAAGATGGCACTTTCATCAACCTCATACAAACACCAATCAGACAGACAGTTAAATTTCATTTCTACATTGGTAAAGAGGAAAACATCCTTCACAGTGGGTAGCAGGGAAGCTCATGGGAATCTGAGTAGGTCATGTTAACTTACACAGCTCTGGCAGTATCTACTACCTATGGTAGCCATTTCACTTAATTATATAAAGCTCTCCATTTAGTAATTATCCATAGTACCCAAACTACAAAAACCCTTCACCAAAATTGATTTCAAGGAGTCTGCACAAAAGTGTGATTCTACGCAAGGCTCAATCATCAGAGTTTCTGTGTGATGGAGGAAAATATACTTAACCAGTGGCTGGATGTAAGAGGAGAGTTTTGTGAATACAATGGCCTACAAACAAACAAACAAAAACAAATCAATGGGTCCTGGAGCAAATCAAATCTGAATTCTCACTAGAAGCCAACATGACTAAACTGAGGCTACTGTACTTTGGACATATCATGAGATCACATGAGTCAATAGAAAAACATGATAATGCTAAGTAAAGTGGAAGGGAGAAAGAAAATAGGAAGATCATATTACAGGTGGAATGGGTCAATAAAGGAAGCCACAGTCCTGAGTTCCCAAGACCTATAAAGGACTATTCGTAACTAGGCCTCATAGAAGTCTTTCCTTCTTAGGGTCAGCATAAATCAAAGCCAACTGGGTTGTAAAGGCCATTAACAAATATGTACTTCATTACTAAACAAAAGAAGAAGCATTAAATAACAATGTTACTTTTTAACATGTCACTTCCAAGTTCTGCCTCAGATTATAATACAGGATTACATATTTAGACTGGATCTGCACTGCATAAATATTCTAGTTTGACACTCATTTAACTGCCATGGCTCAATGCTATGGAATTCTGGGAAATGTAATTTTGTGAAATCATAGAATCATAGAGTTGGAAGAGGCCACAAGGGCCATCCAGTCCAACCCCCTGCCATGCAGGAACTCCCAATCAAAGCATCCCCGACAGATGGCCATCCAGACTCTGCTTAAAGACCTCTAAGGACAGAGACTCCACCATCGTCCGAGGGAGTGTGTTCCACTGTCGAACAGCCCTTACTGTCAGGAAGTTCCTCCTAATGTTGAGGTGGAATCTCTTTTCCTGCAGTTTGCATCCATTGTTCCGAGTTCTAGTCTCTGGTGCAGCAGAAAACAAGCTTGCTCTCTCCTCAATATGACATCCATTCAAATACTTAAAGAGGGCTATCTTATCACCTCTTAACCTTCTCTTCTCCAGGCTAAACATCCCCAGCTTCCTAAGTCGCTCCTCACAGGGCATGGCTTAGGGTGGCCCTTCATCTTATTTGCCCTCCTTTGGACCCGCTCCAGTTTCTCCACATCCTTTTTTTATTGTGGTGCCCAGAACTGGACACAGTATTCTAGGTGGGGTCTGACCAAAGCAGAATAGAGTGGCACTATTACTTCCCTTGATCTAGACGCTATACTTCTATTGATGTAGCCTAAAATAGCATTGGCCTTTTTAGCTGCCACATCACACTGTTGACTCATGTTCAACTTGTTTATTGATATTTAGCCTTCTCTGTCAGAAAGCCACAACAAACTAGAATTCCCAGAATGCCATGGCACAGAGTCTTGGCAGTTAAAGTGGCGCCAAACTTGATTATTTCTGCAGTGTGGATGCAAGCCACAGTCGTCTTAGGCTGCAGCCATACTGCAGAAATTATCCAGGTTGGCACAAATTTAACTGCCACGGCTCAGAGCTATGGAATTTTGGGAACTGTAGTTATGGCACCAGAGCTCTCTGACAGAGAAGACTAAATGTCTTACAAAACTACATTTCCAAGAATTCCATATTATTGAGCCATGGCAGTTAAAGTAGTGTCAACCTGCTTTATTTCTACAGTGTGAATGCAGCCTTAGAAATATAAAACAGGAGAAATTCAATAGGGTTTTCACTTTGTGCTCAGGGATGAAACAAGGAAAGCCTCACTCACCTGCTCAGGGTATTTACTGCCAACTATTTCTGCAACTGTGTTAAAGGAATCAGCATCAGGATAGGTTTTGGCTCCCATCTTCAAAGACACAACAACTTTGGTCCCCCGGGAAGACATTCGAGCCAGTAACTCAGCATCTTCCACTGAAATGCAGGCAACGGGAATCTTGGGGACCCCCACTGCATATGACTGAATCCCAGTGTGTGGACTGTACAGAACAACAACAAAAATAAATGTGTTATACTGTGCTAGGGATGATCAAAGACTTAATTTGGTCCACATTTAGAAACAAACCAAGTTGATCTGTACCTTTCAGATTAATGTGCACATTGGCTTCTCTGGGTTTTGTATTATCTTCATATTTTATGTTTGCATTTCTTGGCTCAATGTGTACCCAAAATGCATTTATAAATAACATACTTTTGGAAATGCAAATTTGTTGAGAGGCTAGATTCAAATACATAAACTAGCATTGAAATAGGATTTTTTTCCTGTGATTTTTTTAAAAAATAGGCTAATGCCGAAGATTTGTGAATAAACACATAAAAACTAAATTAAACCATATGCAGTCCTTGAAAGTAAGGTTTCTTGGTGGCTGCTCCCAGGCTATGGAACATCCTTTCTAGGCAGGGTAAAATATACCCATCCTTGATCTCCTTCATCAGCAGGCAAGAGACTTTTGGGAACTGATTGTTTTTAAAAGACATGTCATGCTGTACTGTTTTTTAATGGCATTTCCGTCTTTTGTTTTCAATGCATTTTCAAAGTTGTTTCAAATGTAGCTGGTACTTCAGTTACTTTTAAAGATACTATTTATTTATATTTGTTTTCATTTGTAAGCAGCCTTGAGTTCCAGTTCTGAGGGGAAAGGTCGGATATAAATAAAGTGGATGAATGAATGAATAAACTCAAACAAAGCAGAGACAGATTGAGCCATTATCTTTACACTCAGTACAGTCAGCCTTCCATATCCACTGATCCACTTATTCAAGCATCCATGGTTTGACAATATTTTAAAAATATAGAAATTCTCAAAAGCAAACCTTAATTTTGCCATTTTATGCAAGGGACACCATCTTATTGTGCCATTATATTTAATGGGACTTGAGTATCCACAGATTTTGGTATCCATGGGGGGGGGGCTTGGAACAAAACCCCAGCAGATACCAAGTGCCCATTGTATACAATTTAGAGGAAAAGAACTTGGGAAAAAGTTACTTTATGGACTGCACTTCTCAGAATCTCCTAGTCCATGGTAGACTCTGCCATTTTCCAGGCTCTGATTCTATAATTTATTTTAATGATTGGATTTGGTGGAGGATCATCTTTTGTATAATGGCCAAACCAAGGATGGGCAACTTCTAAGAAAAAGAAATCTACAATGCCCGCCCAATCCATCCTCTATCTCTGTTTGGCACTGTAGAGTGATTCAATGGAAGAGGAAGAAAGATCTATAGGTATCAGATACCAAAATATACCTTAGGTCAGGGTGGGCAAAGTGCAGCCCTCTCCAGGGCTGTTCTGTGGTTTTCAGAGACCACTAAGGTTAGACATGGGTGCATAGAGGTATTTTTGCCACATTAATCACTTTCCCCTGGGCCATGTTTGAACCAGGAGAGGACTTTTAAAAAACAAAGAGGAAATAAACTGGGTTTTACATGTGTTTTAAGTATTTAATCTGTTTTAATCATGTTTTTAATAATGTTGATGTTTAATTCCTTTTTGACTTTCATAAATTAATGTTTTAGTTGGGTCTTTTAAAAATTATTGCAAGCCACCTTGGGTCCCATTTTGGGAGGAAGACAGGAAATAATTGCAGTAAATATAAATGCTGATCACTCCCTGTTGTTAAGAAAGGCCTCTTCTAGGCCTAAAGTGGTCCAGAGAGAGTGAAAGCATGGCAAAAATACCTCCACATTTCCAAAAGAGCATTTGGTGACTTTTTGGGGGTGGGGGTACAGGATGCAGCCATCCAATATGTCCTAGTGATTAACTGTGCACCCCCACTGTCAATTATTAGCCTCAGACAACAGTCCAAAATATGCACGCTTTTGTAGTCTGGTCATGATGATACCAAAATTATTCTGTTTCAGAGTGGGAATGATATGGCTCACCAGATGTTGTTGGGCTACAAGTTCCAACAGCCTCAGACATCTTATTCAATGATAAAAATGATTTGCATTAGAGAACCTAGAGATTCATACAAGTTTATCAGACAGGAGAATTTCTCTTTATTTCAAATGGAGCCAATTGGAGCCAATTCAAATTCACGTGAATTCGCTAAAACGTGAATTCCAATTGCATTCAGAATGCATTCAGAATGACTTCCCATTACTCGAAAATGACTGCCCATTGCCCAAAATTGCGTGAGATGCTTTAACATGAAATAACATAAAACCCATGATTGTATTCGGAGTGACTTCCCTTTTGCCCGAAATTGCGTGAGATACTTTAATACGCAATAACGTGAAACCCCATGATTGCGTTTGGATTGCCATTAGATTATACTTCCAATTTCCAACGTCTTATAAACTCCCTAGAGAAGTGTTCTCTCAGGTAAAAGAAAAAAGGTGGGTTTTTTTATTTGTGATTTTTCCAGGGAGTCCTGTGCCCCTAACCACAGTGTATGTGGAGAGACCACTCTACATACCCTCCAACTGTTCTGATTTGGCAGGGACAATCCCAACTGATCACCTGTCACTCCACATTTTCAGCGGCTTTAAAAATATATCCCCGTTTCTTTTTCCTCCTCCCACTTTGCCCCTTGGTCCCCAGTTTCCTTCCATTGCTACAAACTGAATTCAAATTCATTTAACTCAACAAATGGGAGAGAAGAGGAGATTATGGAATCATGCCCTTCCCTGTAGGCTCTGGCAAAAGCAAACTGCTGCACCCTATTCTAGCTTGTCTGTTATTCCTGATTAATAATCTTTGATGTTTTGAGCACACTGGGGCTATAGAGACTACCCAAAAGGGGCGGTCTGTAGGTGCCCAAAAAAGCCCCAAGATGGGGCAGGGGCTGCCTCACCAGCAGCCCCAGAGACCCCATCCTGGTGCTTCTCCAGGCCACGGAGAAGCGGCAAACTGCCACTTCTCCATGGCCTGAAAGCGGATGCAGCAGGCACCCTGGGCGCCCACTGCACCCCACCATCCCCAGCAGTCCCTAGGGGAGAAAGGGCCCACTGCTGCGGCTCCTTTCCCCTCAGGGTCCAAGGACAAGCAATAAAAAAGGAGCTCCATTTTGAAGCTCCTTTTGGCGCTGCTGAAAGAGCGCCCTGGGCACTCTCCAGCGGTGCCATGATGTCAGGCGTGTGCCACATTGTCTAAATGTGGTGTGCACCATGACATCATGGCGCGTGTGTATAGATAGCACGCAAAAAAATATGGCACCGTCCATATGCGGTAGGGTTAGGGAGGATGTAAATGCTGCGCCCTACCTAAACCTACTCATACCCCACAGACGGCCCTTTGGGGCCATCTGTATCGGGCCACTGTGATGTTTCTCATGTCCTGGTTTTCTTCTGTGAAATGTTGACTGTTATGGAAATAACTGCCTGCTGTAAAAGTAGCAGTACAACTAATTGAGGACGGCTGGCCAAAACTGCATAGCAAACATTTCCTGGAAATCACCACATACACAGAAGATTGGAACAGGTTTGGACTTGTTCCAGTGGTGCTTAGTTCTACCTCCCTTAACTACCCTTAACTATGTTCTGACATAACTATGCTTCTGACTAACATGTGCTTTCATGGCCTGCAATACAATGGAGGTCTAGCTAGGCTATCTACTTCCTTACTTAAATTCAATCTCAACAAAAGGCAAACCCAACAGGTAAAGATAAGGGCAATGTGTCATTATTTGGTTACCGTGTGTTTATCAGAAAGTTCATGGAACAAAATGAAACTTCTGTCTTGGGGTGATAATTCAGTGATAAAACTGTATTTTCTCAAAGTGATATTTTTATGTAAAACAACAACTTAACAGTGTGCTAACAGGTTCACGTTATTCCAGAGAATGAACATGTGTCTTTATATGCCTTCAGACAACTCCACAGGCTGCTAAAAAAGAATAGTGCCTAGAGATAAAACACTGAAAATAGCTTAGAGTGTCATGTTTCTTTCTTTTGTTAAGCATTTATGGCTGTATCTTAGAGACGTAACCTTGAAATATACTATTAAACAGAAATATTTATTGATATAAATTTTTTATACTGTTTCTCCACACACATACACAAACATAATAAAAGATTCCTTTCAAACACAAGAGTCTTTGATTGAGAGTTCCTGCATGGCAGGGAATTGGACTAGATGGCCCTTGTGGTCTCTTCCAACTCTACGATTCTATGATTCTATGAATGTATCTTGAAAATCCATGATAATCATCTGGTCATGTTCCCCAATCCTTTTATCCTTAATAAAAGAATAAAATCTTTTTTATACTTTGTTAAAGAAAGAATCAAGGCAACCAGCACTTTATCAGAGATACACTGGTGGGTTGAGCATCACATTGAAAGCAGCTTCTTTTTCCTCCCAAAGATTTCCTGTGTCAATGGACATCACTGCAATTTCTCATATAGTCAGATTCAGCAAGTCTCCTCCTTCCTATCACCTCCACTAGGCACAAAGAGAGAAGACTGAAAATCTTTCAGTTTCAGTTTTTAAATCCACTTTACACCTGAAATTAGTAAACTATGGACCTTACCACACCGACAAAAAACCCGACTGCTCCCCAATGGGATACAGTTGGGTTGTGGGTTGCTACCGGGAATTATCACACGTAATTTTCCACCTATTCCTCCAGGTGATTGCAACCCGGCTGCATCCTGGGTCCCAGCCGTGCTTTGGAGGCTGTTTTTCCAAGTTGGAAAGCTCCTGGCTTGGAAAAATGGCCTGGGATCCAGGATGCAGCAGCAAATTACGCACAATAATTCTCAGTAACAAACTGCGTCCCATTGGGGAGCAGTCATGTTTTTCTGAGTGCAATAAACTATTATTGAGTATAAATGGAGGTAAATTAACAAACTAACATCTGAGACCATGAGCTGAAGTAATTTGTTGGAACCTGGTTTGTATTTCGGAGGCCCTTTCACACTATACAATTACAACATTACATAGGCCTGAAACACTGAGAGTCATAAAATCTTTTTTTTAAAAAAATGTATGCTGGTCTTAATGGAATTTGGCATTTTAAATCCGAAAATGTCCTTAGATTTGCTCCATCGTGCAGTTTTCTCACCACTTCCTTTAAAGTTTCTATGTTGTAATATGTGTGAGAATGGAATGGTCCAGCAAAGAATTATTCTGCAAAGAGTAAGAAAGGAGTTAAGCCTTCCAATAGACTTTCAGAACACTTTAGTTCATGGAAGGATGAAAAAGAAAGAAGATATAAGAAATCGAAAATTTAGCAATAAGATGGGATAGAATAAAAAGTAAAGAAGAGAAGAGGGAGGATGAAGGAAGGGAGAGAGGGGAAAGAGAAGGAAAAACAAAAGAAACAAAAGAAAATATAAATACAGAGACATAAATAAGTTAGTGGAGCTAATAAGTATACAGAGACACTTACGAATGTCAATAAAAGAAACTTAAAAATTTTACACAGATGGATATCCAATCAATAGCTAACAAGACAGAAAGGTCAGACTATATAAGAAATATAGAAAGAAGAACAATATACTTTGAAAAGATATTTCACAAGGAAATATTAAAAACGTCTGTCTAAACTACTAAAATACCCAGCAAGGAAAAGAGAGAGGTCAGGTATGAATGTAGATAAGAAGGAGTAGAGAGAGAGAATGAATGATTAAGAATGAGAGAAAAAGTAAGTAGAAGAAGGTAAGAGTAGGTAGAAAAAGGGTAAGAGAAAAGAAGTAGTTAGCTGGAAAAGAAGTAAGAAAAAAGAGAAAGAATTATTGAAGAATACGGGTAAGATAGAAAGCTTAGGAGTGTAAGATGAGAGAGAGATAAGAGAGGGAGAGAGAGAGAGAGAGTTGGAAAGATAAAGAAGTAGTAGATGGGGTAGTAGGAAGGGAAAGAAGAGAAAGCAGAAAGGAAAGAGGAAAAGGGGAAAAAAGAAGAACAAGAGAAGTTGGAGATATCATGAAAAGAAAGGAAAGCAAGGGTATTTATAAAAATTAGACTTTGCGCAAAAAAGTAAACTAGAAAACAAATAGCAGTCGACAAAATACACATGGATATATTATATATATACCATAACAATGTGTGAGTGATTTTAATTTAATAAAAATTTAAAAAGAACACTTTAGTTCATTGATATGAATGCAAAAAAATCTATTCAAAAGCAGTAAAAGAGATCACAGTGGAATATCAGTGTTTACACATGTTCAGTGCTGAGTAACAACTGAATTTATAAAAATATCGAATTTGTCAAAGAACTGTGTGTGATACGACATTTTTATTGCGTTTTGTTTAAATTCAGCACCCAAATATACACTAAAAACAGCTACAATGTTGAAACAAGTTCTTTTCATTGCAGGGCTATGTTAACATTCTGCTTTCACTGACAAGATAACATCCTATGGTCTCCTGGACTTTGTAGTTTGGTGAAGCACTAGAGCTCTCTGGCTGAGAATTCTACATTCCTCTCCCTGAACAGCAAGTCTCATGAGACTCATCTTGTGGAATCTCAATGGTATAAATATGTAGTGTGAAAGGGCCCTTGGTATGAAAAAACTGATCAAACTGGAGTTTGTCAGACCAGATCTAATAGCAAGACATCATTTAAGGACCCAAAATAGAGGAAAGGGTCTGCTAAACCAATCAGAAAAGGAGAAGATAGGAACACAGATTTCTAGATGCAATTGCAGAATTCAGCCATGTATATGTCCCAGGACTAGAGCTCTGAAAAGCCACTTTTTGACAAAAATAACCAGACCCCCCCCCCCTCCCCGAATGCTCTAGTTCTCCAGTGAGAGTTTAAAAGTTGTAGTCAAAAAAGTTACCTTTGCAAGCTTTACCCTGAACTCACTATTCTTCTCAAAGCCCCTGAATCAGTAGGAAATGATCAGTGTTCCAATACCATTCTAACCATGTTGACAGAGAAGCAAATCCCATTATGTTCAACAGGGCTTACTCTCCCAGGCACACGTACATAGAATTGCTACTTTAATCGATAAAAGAAGTTTAAACCATACTTCCTAACTAGGTCAGTCCTGTCTGTTTCTTGTAGCAGATTCAAAATCAGTCCAGGAATCCCCTTCTGGAACCTCTCATAAAATGCACTTCACTTTTGTGATGGTTTGGATTCAACTTTTTCAAAGCCATTCTTAGAGAACATGTTGTACAAGTACATGTGTCATGGTGGAAACGATTAATCTCTGCTAAATTCATTCTGCCCCAAGAAATTTTTCATTCTTTTCACCTCTGGTTACCTTTCTAACATTGGTTTTGGTAGCTGGCAGCACAAAGGTGATCTCCTGTACCTTGGCACCTCTCTAGTTCTTAGGAATAAGCTAAAACAATGCTTTGATATCAACTGAGTCTGTGAAAGCTCAAGCTAGACAAAAATAATTTGGAATATGTTGTAGTTGTTTTGTTTTGTTTTAGAAAGATTTATCATAAAGGAAAAAAAACTATTTAAAATCCTAGCAAAGGAGTGGTCATTTTTATTTTTTTCTTATATAATCTTATATAATCCATTTTTGGAAATCTGCTCCTCAAAGACTTTCCTCAAGTTGGCGCTTCCTGTGGGTTTATGAGCACATGCTATTTATATTTTTAAAAGCTACAACTTTGACTACAATTTCCAGAATCCCTCAGCCAGCATGGGGTTTCTGGAAGCTGTAAGTACGAGACCTAACTTTTCCAAGCTTTGGAATTTAGAGTATACATGTAGGATTTTGTGCTCATAGATGCCAGGTTGCAACCTACTTATCTCTAATTCTTTCTTGGAAACAACGTTTTAATTGTGTGAGAAACAAGGGATGCAGCTACAAGGTGGGGAAAATGAAGGCATTTCTCCCCAAATATGAATTCTGGCCACCACATCAATGAATTTTTCCTTTAAACCCCAAACAGCCACAAAAAAGAAAAAAGCCAGAAAGCACATTGTGTGGCTGACAGTTGCAGGATATTGTTTTTTTCTGCTCCTGGTATGGTGTCATTTGTATATCTTTAATTGTTGATCTTTCTTCCTCCAGTTTTCATGACTCCTTCTAATCCAGTTTTCCATAAGCTATATTCTGTGTATGAATTAATAGATATGCATAAAATGCAGCTTTGTCTGAAGTCCTTACCAATTTGAAATTATGCTGGTCTCTTATCTGAGCATAAGTTATACATCAGGACAATAAAATATTGTGGCACAGCCATTGCTTTTACAATGCATCATTTTTCATGATCTACACAATCAAAGGTTCTTGGTGGCACACCTTTACTCACCTACAGACAGCCGCCAAACCTCAAACAGGTATTCACCTCCAGGATGACACATGACAAATAGCAACACAGGTACTAAGCCTTGGCACAAACCAAGATGCTAAGTCTGACCACACATTTATCCAGAAAATGTCATCACAAGACCTAATGGTATCACCCATAATATTATGGGGGCCTTCATGTGCTCATCCTCCAATGTGATCTATGCTATAGTGTGTCAGCAATGCCCTTCAGCACTCTACATTGGGCAAACAGGCCAGTCCTTGCACCAGAGGATAAATGGACATATATCAGACATTAGGAATGGAAATACAGAAAAACATTGGCAGAACATTTAACTCTCCCTGGGCATTCCATCTCAGACCTTAGAACAGCAATCATTGAACAAAAGAACTACAAAGGTAGATTGGAAAGAAAAACAGCAGAGCTGGAATTAATCCACAAACTACAGTCTCTCAGCAATGAACAAAGACAATGGTTTCCTGACACACTACACACATGTCAACATTTTCTGACCCCATCCTCATGGGGGTGACCTACATTCATCTATTTCCCTCCCCTCAGGTTAGTCCCATTGCAAAACTGGATCTGCCAGTTCATCTCCATGCACAAAGACCAGTTTCCTATGTCTCTGTGCACTAACAACCATAGTTAAAACTGGACCTGCAACTTCACTTCCATACACAAAGGATTTGTAATTTGAATTGACATCCTCACATACCAATGGCATATATATGTTTTTGCCTGGCTTCCACTCCACCAAATGCATCTGAGGAAGCAGAGTGAAGTCTACGAGAGTTCATGCTGCCAATTTCTTTCTTTCAGTTAGTCTCAAAGGCACCACAAGATCTCTCTACACAATCAAAGGCTCTATAAAGCATAGGCAGACTTTCTTCTGAAATTCTTTGATCCACTCTATTATTCAATATATGTTAGCATATGTTTGTAATGTGACCCCTGGTGCCTCCTCTTTTTCTGAACTCAGCTTAGACAACTGGCATTTCTTGGTTTCTATGTGGTAGAAGTATTTGCTGTGAAATTTTCAGCATCACTTTGCTTGCATGGGAGTTTAATGCAATGGTTCAGTTGTTACTACAATCCTCAATGTTCATTTCTTGGGGATTGGGATATATATTGAACATTTCCAGTCTCCAGGGCATTGTTTTGTGTCCCATATTTGCTATCAGATTTATGTTAGAATTTGAATGGTTTCTGTCTCTTTAGCTTGAAACAGCCTTGAGAATGGCTTCCACTCCATTTTCTAAAATTGTAGATTCATTCACAACCAGTTCTTCTTGAATGAATCTGACATCCTTTCCTCTCTTTAATATTCAGTGTATTGCTTCCATCATCCTTTTATTTTTTCTTGATAATACAGTATATTCTCCTATAATCATACTGCATCCCTTCCTTGGGTATCTACGCTGATGATAAATTTTAATAAGCTTGAAATATTTAGAAACAATGAATGAAGAAGCTGTGGTTCCCTCACCCTTATCTTCTAATTAAGTGACAGAATGTTCATTGTCTTGTGTTTCTCTAACATACCTTTTTGTTCACCTGAGTTCCTAAAGTTGCAAACATAGTAGGCAGATCAACATCAACATTCCCCTTAAGAATTTCTTAAGATATGGACTTTCAGAAAATGTACCGGTATATGACAAGAGAATAAACATGCAGCTTTATAATTTTTATATATCTCTTAAGTAAAACAGTACACAATTGGTATTTATCATCCATTATATCACGTATTGAGGGTCAGCATGCTGTAGTGGTTTGAGTATAGGACTAGGACTCTGGAGATCAGGGTTTGATTTTGGACTCAGTCAGGGAAACTCATTGGGTGACTTTAGGCGAGTGATAGGGTTCCTGAAAGTTGGAAACAATTTGAAGGCACACAACAACAAATACTTGATATATTGGTAACTAACGAGTTTATCAGAAATCGGAAATTGGAAGTATAATCCAATGCCAATCCAAACACAATCATGGGGTTTCACGTTATTACGAATTAAAGCATCTCACACAATTTTGGGCAAAAGGGAAGTCATTCCAAATGCAATCATGGGTTTTACTTTATTGTGAATTAAAGCATCTCACGCAATTTCGGGCAATGGGGGGTCATTTTTGGATAATGGGAAGTCAATCTGAATGAATTCTGAATGCAATGGGAATTCACGTGAATTCGAATTGGCTCCATTCAAAATAGAGAAAAATTCCTCCCCATCTGATAAACTCCATATTTGATTGTTTTTGTTATTAATATTATCGGC
Source organism: Urosaurus nigricauda (assembly GCA_034509955.1). Classification (NCBI taxonomy): domain Eukaryota; kingdom Metazoa; phylum Chordata; class Lepidosauria; order Squamata; family Phrynosomatidae; genus Urosaurus; species Urosaurus nigricauda. The sequence continues at coordinate 224,085,069 of JAOEGL010000004.1, read as the reverse complement.
TGCACTTCATAATCTCTGTTACAAATGTGTAATTCAGAATTATGTATTCATAACTTAATTATATTCACGATCACGTGAATGTACATAATTCACAATAGGATAGGGAACACAAAGGGATTGTAAATGTCCCCCAATCCTGCCTTACCAGGCATCAGCCACTATGAGCAATGGGGATCATTTCACCTGTCAACTGTGACACTGAAGATTACCAGCAACATTTCCACCCTACTCCCAGCAATGTCCATTGTCAGGAGGATTTGCAACAGGAATCTTGCTTCCGATTGTTGTGCCAGAGATTGGTGGCAGAATAACTGACAGGAGAAAAGACTTCCACTGATCACAATGGCTGCTGTCTGGTAAAACAAGATCGGTGACAGTGGTGGGTTTGGAGAGGGGATTGGGACATGTAACATTACTTAATGAAGTAGTTGGTCTAGACTCTTGGCCATTGTTGCTGTTGTTTAAATAACTAACAAATACAGGCTGAATCTCCCTTATCCAAAATGCTTGGTACCAGAAGTGTTTTGGATTTTGGATTTTTTTTGTATTTTGGAATGCCTGTACAGTATTTGCATATGGAGATGGGACCCAAGTTTAAACCCAAAATTCATTTTATATTTCATATATACAGATAGCCTGAAGGTACCTTTATACAATATTTTAATACTTTTGTGCATGAAACAAAGTTTGTGTACAGAGAACCATCAGAAAGCAAAGGTGTCACGACTTCAGCCACCCATGAAAAATGGTTTTCGTTTTTGCAGTATTTTGGATTTTGAAATTCTGGATAAGGGAGACTCAACCTGTAATGTTAATAATGCAACATAAATGATTTTTTTTTTAAAGATACATCTGATCCAAGAAAACTACTGTACTGCGATTTTCCCTGAATCACAGAATTTGAAAGTAAATGTTAGCAATTGTATAAAAATACAAATCCCCATCTTCTAAATGTACTTGGAATCAATTACTTTACATCAAATACAAAGCAGGGTCTCTGCCATTAGAACACATAATTACTTTAGGATTCAAGAGCTTATCTCAGTGGTACAGGATATAAAGTATTTGAATGATATAACTACCAGAATACTTTTGATTAGAGATAGGAAAGTTCCATTGTAAGTTCCACTTTCTTCTTCATTCAGATTTCTTAATAATGATTTTTTAAAAAAAAAAATCATGGAAGTAGAAATTTGCTAATTTTAGTAAATTTCTGATTAAGAGTCCGAAAGAAACTTCTTCAGCATCAGCACCAGCTACATACAACATGAATGACTGTTCTCAGCAAGGAGTTGATTGTATTGCACTGGTGTGCCACATATGTATTAAAAACTAGGAGCACCTCAGAACAAAATGGTGGTACTCTAATTTGGTGCTAACATGGTTAAATAACCAAGGAATCAAATCCTTTTAAACACTCAGAGCCCTTGGCCTAGATAGCTAAATTTATCCATTTTGTTTTCTGTCACTTTCAATTTTTTAAAAAATCAAACTGAAAATCAACTTTTAAGAAACAATCTACTCCCTTCTAACCTGAATATGCAGAAATGTTCAGTTCTGGCACATTCTTATAAATTTCAAACTACTGATTCCCTATCACATAGTAGATCTATGCAAGATCTTTCTCCTCCTTGCCCACCACCATACAAACTTTGGGCCAAGAACTCACAGCATAAGGTTGTGAGGATCTTTTCTCTGAAATTCATGATGATTGAACTGTATCCCATCAATTCCATGGTCTGCTGACTAGCTTAAATACACCAGGACTGTAAAATCTGTCTTTTATAAGTCCCTTTATGGACATACTAGTGAAGAAGAGCCAGTAGTGATGGAAGGAAAGAGTAAATGAAGCTCCAGTAAATTAACAAACACCACAATATACTTTAATGAAGCTGCTAAAAGTCACAGCTTTTGAAGAAATGTAATCAATAGAAACAAAAAAGTGAGTCCTTGAACTAGCTGGCAGCTCACAGACTCCCGACACAAACAAGGTACAAGATTATTCTCCTTTCATTCCTCAGACCCCTTGCCTGGGAAGGTCTTTAAAGATCAAGCACAATATTTTATCTACAAAATGTTTGGGGGCAAAAAGCAAAGATGCAAAAGCACACTGAACATTTTAATTAGAAAATGGCTTTCTCTTCTATCGTTAAAATGTATGATTAAGGCCATCATACTAACTGAGGTTGCAAGTACTGTGTGGCATTTGGGTATGATTAGCCTTATGACTTCACTATTGTCAGATTTCTACTGTTGCCATGTGAACAAAACAAGAGAGAAACCCAAGAAAACAAAACAGATTAATCATAAAAATGGCAACTGTTGGCAAGGACAGGTGTACTACCATGAAGAGTCATTTGTTCACTATTCAAAGCAGCCTAAAGTTCAATTGTAGTGTCCCGTACACTATCTATCTATCTGTCTATCTGCAGACATTGTTATGATATCATTCATAACTCAAATGTCCAATAATCACATGAGTATGGGTTAACATTGGCAATTCTTAACATACTTGGGATATTGTTTTCCAGTTTGGCATGGTTTATTTGCTTCCCAGTTCCATGCCTTTCTGGAAGATTTCTACCCTTCTTTAAAAAAAGACACAACAACAAAAACTGTAAGTTGGTATACACATACACATGTAAGTGTAACAGATGGAGGTTTATGTAAGCAAAAGAGCCCACCAAATATTGGACAAAAATAATTTGTTCAAGTTAGTCCATTAGATTCTTTCTCTCTTAATTCTACTTCTCTACTTCTTTTCTGTTTGCTCTTTCCAACATTTGTCTCTTCCTACAGACCATAAAATTCCTCTCGTACTGTAAAGAACTTGTGTTAATACAGAGAACACCAGACAGGGTGGGTGGGGTGGGTGAATTGGAGGATGAACTGATATTCTCTTTTGCTCAAGGTTTAGGCTTATAATTTCCCCCCCTACTCTTTCCAACAGGTGTTGGCTATACAGTAAACTCTTGGTTAAATTTAAATGCCCAGGGGAAAACTATGATTCAGTGCAACAACAGCTTGGATGACAAATGGTACTCTACACTATAACAGATGGCAGTTGCTGAAGCAAGTGACAGCATTGATGTCTCGTTCTGGATTTGCTATAGTCACATTAATTTGCCTGTTCATTAATTGTTACAAATCTAAACAAATACTCATACTAGAGTAAGTTTCAAACTGTATATTTAAGGGGGCATTTATTATGAATAGAGTCAACTTGTTCATCTGAAGGCAGTCAATTCATTCCTTACTTTCAGTTTTTCAGACAGTAAGATTCCAATGAGTTTCTACAATACTAGGGGCTTGTTCCCACTATCAAATACAGCAAATTCCAATTAGGTGCCAAACAACCCTTGTTCCTGTCGTGATGTGATCGAATCCTGTCATGGTGAAGCAAGGCAAAGGCAAAAGAAAAAAAAACCCAGTGTTTCTAAAGAGTACTTTCAAAGTGGTTCTTTTGAAAAGAATCGATTATGAAGCATGTTGGATAAATGGGAATGATAGATCAGAATTGCAGCATTCTGGAAGGGAGGGACTACTGGCAGAGGAGTGTTTAGCATCCCTCCTCAGTTTTTGGGAGATTTCACACACACACATACACACATACCCTATGAGTGCATTAAAATAAAATAAAATAAAATAAAGGGAATAATTGATTGAATGATTTTGCAGCGAATTGCAAAGGCAAGGAATACTTGAGCATTTTATTCTGTCCACATTTGTCATCTCACTTGAATCTGATGTACTTTGGAACAGGGTTATCAGGGAATCAACATGCTGTAGTGGTTTCCCTGTTAAGCTAGAATAAGAGAGGCTCAAGTTCAAATCCTCTTTCATCCATGAGGTTTAATGACTGGTCTTCCCAAGGAATCATAAATGACTTTCAGAATGTTGTAGTTCACGAGTTTAACTGGGAATTTATTGTATGCAATTCTCATTCAGATAGACTTTTTGATCAATGACATAGGAATCATGCAAGAAATAAAATGCCATACAGGGAACAAGTCAGCATGCTTTGATCCTAGATATGTTTGATCTAAATGCCCAGTATTTTTAGTGGGGGTTTCTCCTAACTGTGGATAGGACTGCAATCTTTGTCTTATATCAAAAGATTAAAACCCCAATCCTATCATTGAATCGAATAGGCTAGGTGAAGACAGGATTACAGTTAAACTTCCCATGGTGACAAAAATCCAGGTTGCAATAGCACTGTCAAATTTTGATAGCTTTTACATTGTTAGGAAATTGACATTCTTAAGGGCTGAGAAGCAGTAAGTGATAGCAGAGAAGTGGCCAAAATTGTTTCAGATCAAAGGTTAGACTCTACGTGTTTTGGATTTCAACACCCATCAGCTTTACCCAATAGATCCTGATTATGGAAGCTGAGAGTCCAAAACATCCCAAGGGCCAATTGGACTTAATCCTATTTTGCCACATACTAGACTGGCATAAAGTTACAATAGTGGTTGTAACTAAAGAAATTTAACCATGACTGCCCTCCCTTACTATCCCAAGGCACAGCAGAAAATAGATGACAAACCAATCATGGCATAATAGCAGGAGTCTATACAACCTAAGAAAGGATCCAAGACCAAAAATAGTGTACCCCAATCTGCATCAGATTTTTACCATGTCAAGGGAACTGTGAGCAGGCTAGTGGTGACATGTTGGGACAAAGACCTTGCAACTGTTTTTAAGGTTTAAGTTCCATATAGAATCATAGAAATCATAGAGTTGGAAGAGACCACAAGGGCCATCCAGTCCAACCCCCTGCCATGCAGGAACTCTCCATCAAAGCATCCCTGACAGATGGCCATCCAGCCTCTGCTTAAAGACCTCCAAGGACGGAGACTCCACTACACTCCGAGGGAGTGTGTTCCACTGTTGAACAGCCCTTACTGTCAGGAAGTTCCTCCTAATGTTGAGGTGGAATCTTTTTTCCTGCAGCTTGCATCCATTGTTCCGTGTTCTAGTCTCTGCAGCAGCAGAAAACAAGCTTGCTCCCTCCTCAATATGACATCCCTTCAAATATTTAAACAGGGCTATCATATCACCTCTTAACCTTCTCTTCTCCAGGCTAAACATCCCCAGCTCCCTAAGTCGTTCCTCATAGGGCATGGTTTCTAGACCCTTCACCATCTTAGTTGCCCTCCTTTGGACCCGCTCCAGTTTCTCCACATCCTTTTTGAATTGTGGTGCCCAGAACTGGACACAGTATTCCAGGTGGAGCCTGACCAAAGCAGAATAGAGTTGCACTATTACTTCCCTTGATCTAGACACTATACTTCTATTGATGCAGCCTAAAATAGCATTGGCCTTTTTAGCTGCCGCATCGCACTGTTGACTCATGTTCAACTTATGGTCTACTTGGACTCCTAGATTCCTTTCACACATAGTTTCATTCAGCCAGATGTCCCCCATTAGATATCTGTGCATTTCATTTTTGCGCCCTAAGTGCAGTACCTTACATTTCTCCACATTGAATTTCATTTTGTTAGTGTTGGCCCAGCTTTCTAGTCTATTCAGGTCATTTTCAATTTTGACCCTGTCTTCTGGAGTATTGGCTACTCCTCCTAGTTTAGTGTCATCTGCAAATTTGATAAGTATGCCCCCAATTCTGTCATCCAAGTCATAGAAGAAAGACAAGATATAATTCAGATAAATAAAGGTTGGGAGATGAACACTGGCAAACAGGCTTATTAATTTTACCAATTTGCAGATAATTTCAGGTAAGCATATTATCTTCCCTGTTCATTATAATTCAATAATCCTTAAATATGAAGACTCATACAAGCACAATTTATACTTAGAAGTACCCTCTATGTCTTCACTGTAGCTTACTCCTAAACAAGTGTGCACAGGAGAGACTTTAATATTCTTGGGAGGACTCAACAATTGGTATTTAGAGCTTGATCATTTCATACATTTCTGATTGATAATGCCCAGGATACTCAAGTGTAATAGAATACTCAAGTATATACCTGCTATATACTTGAGTATTCAGGGCATTATCAATCAGAAGTATACTTAATCAGAAGTATCAGAAGTATACTATACTTAGACAGATCATGGAGGTGAGGTAGGCTCATCCCTGCATAGACCATGTGTCACTACATGACTCATGTTCCAATTAGATGGAGAGCACTTTTGTACACAAATGCTATTTTGTCTGAATAGACAAGAAGAACAACAAACCTAGAAAAGACAGATAGCCACCAGTTGTCTCCTTAAAGTGCTTACAGGTACCCTAGTTAAGTACTCTCTATATCACTGTCTGACCCAGAACCCTCAAATCCAACAGCTGGGCTTGAACAGAGCAGAAGAGAAATACCCTTACATGCACCTCCTCCATGTCTCCCCTTATAAGATTCATGGAAAGAGGTGAGATGGCTTGCAGAATACCTAGGCATTCCTGGCTACAGTGCACATCACACCCTCCACTCCCCACATTACTAATACTCAACCACTAGTGTGATGGGACTTTCTTTTCTTCTCCTTCCTGACATATACATTGATGGCTGGTGTGTGTGTGTATCCATTACATCCATTTATCTCAGTCAGACAGTCTTATTGGATCCTGTCTAGCTTTCCCTGCATGACTCAACTGATAGTGGCAATGTTCTCTCCAAGAGGACATTAAGTGTGGAAGCTATGTGCAATAAAGGAGCTCCTGCTGACCACAAATGTCCATCCTGAATTAAGAAGAGATGATCTCCTGGGAAACTGAACCACCAAATCATGAGCTTCTCCATCTCTTCCTGTGGCTATGAGATTACATCTTGGGGAAGGAGGTGTGGCTTGTCTTCCTTCTCTGTCATCCTTTCCCAGCTACAACTGTTGTTGCTAGTCGGAACTCAAAAGCTCAAACGTTGCCTTGGGGAGGTTGCATGCCCTTCTTCCTGTGTAGACCCAAGCTTCTCCTTTCTCCTGCCCTGTTTTCTTCCCATTGAGCCTCCAGCCAGCTTTCAGTATTGCCTCTAGTGAGAGTCTGTTCTTCCTTATCTAAACAGTTCCTTTCATTTGTCTCCTTTAAAAAAAAATACATTCCTCTCACAGAATCCTTGCTAGAATCTTGTTGACGACATAAACAGGTTTATTTTAAGAGTACATGTGCATATGTCCTTTAGCATCTGTTTTGCAAAAAGCCATCCAGTAGTTCCTTGCAAAATACCTCCTTCTCTTGTGAGCCTGATGCAAAGGACAAGTATATGAGCTTTTGCTATTTAGTGTCTGGGAGAGGAAAGCAGCCATTTAGTGCCCAACAGAGGGAATGGATAGTTCAGGAACTCCCAGATCTCTAGCATATTCAACCATAATCCAGAAGAGGGATAACTGCTGTTTTCTCTGGACTACAAAAGGATATTCAGGTGCTGCCTGGATGCACCACGTAATTCCTTGGCCACTAAATGCCCAACAGAGTAGATACTGTTGGGATAAAGAATCCCAAGGAAAATGTACAATGTGTAATGGCCAAAGACCATTCAAGAACATCGGTCAATCAGATGCTGGCTGGGGGAATTTCAACATGCCGTTGACAGTTGGGTTTGGCAGTTAGGTTTTGACAGTTGGGCTGAAGATTCCATTGGGGTCAGTTGACTCAGTGGCTGCTTCTGTGGATAGATGGTGGACTGTATACATGTTTGTGGATAGCTCTGTACATACTGTAACTTCCAAGAATAAAAGCTCATCTGAGAGACCTTTGTCTACAGTGTCTCTTCAGTTATTCTGGGAGAGGAGAGGTAGTTCTCCAACTCACAAGCTGCTGCTTAGGAGTTTATCACATGGGAGGAATTTCTCTCAATTGCGAATAGAGGCAATTCGCAATTACGTGAATTCGCTAGTTTAGCGAATTTACGTGAAATCTGATTGCATTCGGAATGTGTTCAGAATGACTTCCCATTTCCCAAAGATGACCCCCCCCCATTGCCCGAAATTGCGTGAGATACTCTAATACGCAATTACGTGAAACCCCATGATTGTGTTCGGAATGACTTCCCATTGCCTGAAATTGTGTGAGATACACTCATTCACAATAATGTGAAACCTCATGATTGCATTAGGATTGCCATTACATTATACCCCCAAATTCCGTCATATGATAAACTCCTTACACTACAGTCGTGAAGGTGATCCTGGCGCCAAACGTAGTCGTGGTACCTCATCACAAACTGTGCTACTCAACGCAGAAGAAGCATTGTACTTCCAAGAGCAGTGGCCCAAGTGGAACTAAACAAGCAAAGTGGAAAACAGCATAGAGCACTTCAAGGTCAATTCAGACATTTGCAAATTGGGTTAAGCATCCTCAGGGGAACAAACACAAACAGTAAATAATCTTTGACCCAATGTGACAACAATCACTGTTGGTGGTAGCAATCCTCACATGTTCTACCGCTGGAAAAATATTGCACCTATTTACAGCTGTGCAACATTATGGTTTGGATTGTGAAACTGACCACACAAGAGTCTACCAGTCCTTCCAGCATTCATGGATACTCTGAGGCAGGCTTCCTCTAACCTGATGCCCTCCAGATGTTTTGGACCATAAATACCTTGAGTTCCAGCCAACATGGCCGGTGATCAAAGATGATGGAAGCTGAGTCCAACACATCTGCAAGTCACCAAGTTGGGTAGGCTGATCTAAGATAACAAAAATTTTACTTAAATCTACTGTCTGCTGCTTTATCTACTATTTAGAATAAATATGCAACATTCCAAACGCTTATGTAACTATCCTGCCCTTCATTTAACTCTAGTTTCTAGCAGAAACACATAATTTCATCTGCAGTCCTGTACAAAGACATTTGCTAGTAAACCCTAGTGAATTCAGCAAGTTGTACTTCTGAGTACACATACGTAAAATCTCACAGCAAGGGACTATTTTTGTACCCTTATTCCTAGTATTTACAATTTGTCCAAATAGTCACAATCTGTCTTCAAACTGGGCAAAATAGATCAATACCACCAGTTCTCTAAAAGGCTAAATATTTGAAATTCTGTTTATTGATTTTTAAGTCAATGTTTGTTTTCAAGGTTTATTTTTGGCCAAGTTTCTGTTACACTTGGCCCATGACAGCATCGTTCAGGAGTCTTCTAAAATGTTGACAATTTGATGCGAAATGTTGCTCCTAGGAGAAAATGTGGATGGCTTAACAAGGAGATCCAATGTTTTCTTTTAACAAGCATTATTTCCTATAAACTGTGGTGATGTTCTACTAAAACCAAATGGGAGTCTTCGCAAAGTCAACTGCAAAATTGCTTTATTCCCAGATTTGGCTCCAGCCAAATTAATATGGGAATAACATAGTTTCTAGCAATGATCCAGCATTACTAGATGGACAGTTTTTTCTTGGACAGTCAAAAAAGAAGGTTTGAAGGTGGTTGCTTTGATTGCATGATTAGTGGCATACAGTCGGTTGATTCTAACCAAACCAGAGCTCTAAGGTTTGGACTCTAGTTATTGGTGGAGAAAGATAAAACTCCTGCCAGTACAAAAGTTGTAGGTGTTGCTGATTCTTCCTCTTCCTCCTTCTCCCCTTCCCCTTTTCCTTCCTTTCCAAACACCCTGAAAATTCCCTCACCATCTACATTAGCCTTCCTCCAACCTGATGCCCTCCAGATGTTTTCGGCATGAGCTCTGACCACTATGGCCAGTGATCAAGGATTATGAGAGTTGGAACACAACACATCTAGAAATAACTTTTTCTGCTTCTTCTCCTTCTTTTTTTCCTCCAGCTGCAATTTCAGGTAAAAGAAATAGAAAACGAGGAGCATCCAGCGGAATCCGCAAGTGTGAGAGTTCCTGGTTCAGAAATTTCTGGAGTTTTATTCTAAGTAGCCTCTTGAAGAAGCTCTTTAAAGACCACACAATTTTTCTGCCAATAAAACAGCCATCTTGAGATGTAGCTCTCCTATGGATTCCTATTGCAAATAGCAACAGGTCCAGCAAAAAGAGAATAATCCCTGTGCTGGTTTTTCCAATAACAGCTAGCAACTACCAAGACACCCCCCCTCCACCAACATCACAAAAATGGAGCTAATTAGCAGGATCTTGAGACAACCACCATGAGTTTCCAAACATTTGCCTTGTAATGCATTAGGAATGAAGTGGATTTTGGAGATAATGCAAGGCCTGAAACTGTCCTAGCGGGGTGAGGAAAGCCACACAAAGCACTCTCTAATTCTAGAACATCCAACACCTGCTTATGAGTTGTCTAGCAACATAATTTCCAAGAACACAGCAGGGGCTATAGGAGACTCAGCTGGGTTTAGGTTTATATTACTGTCATTATAGAGTTGTGTAAGGTGAAAAGGTGGCCATCTCTCCAGGCTTTTGAAAGCTTGGCAGCCCAGGTTGCTTGCTTGTGGGTATTAGCAGTCTATGGATATTTGTAGCTCCCTAAAGTGGTTAAATATGTCAAAAAAAAGCCTGTGGGAAAATCTATATACTAGAAGGGGTTAAATGGATTTTGACTCACTGTAGTGCCAATCCAATATTTAATTGATTGAATAACTGATTGATTTTTTAAAAATATTTTTGATTGTTTTGAGCTTCATAAAACATTTTTACATTTAAATGTGTACTTTGTTATGAAATTATAGTATTTCTTAATAACTGATTTTTAATCCAACCTTTCTCCCAGTATGGGACCCAAGGGGGTTCACAACATAAATCAAAACAATGTACAGCTAAAAATCATTTTTAAAAATAAAATAAAAACAATTACACTGTCCTGCCAGAAAGCACTAATCTAGAACATTGATCTAAAGCGTTAAAGTTTTTCATACACAACAGTGAGGATAAAGTAAAATTTCTCCTCCCCCTGAAGAGACCCTTTTTCAGAACCAATATTCAAAACTAAAATAATTGTTCTTTTTCTGGGAGACCACAGAGCAGGCAGCCTAGCATCCTGCGTGTGGGGATTCCATAGTCTGGGAGCAGCCTCTGAGGAGGCTGCCACCTTTGTCCTCACCAAACACAACCCCCCAAAAATATGGCAAACATACAATTCCCAATAATAAGATCAGGAGAAAGCCATCCCCTGAAGACCTCCAAACATGAGAAGGCTCAAATAGGGTAGTTCGAAGCTCTTCCAATCAGACCAAAAGACCTGTGAATTCTCCCAGCATAGCTTCTTTGGTTCTGCCACTGTCACCTCCATGTCCACTCATTCTATTCTTTTGGGAGACTTTATGTAGCTGTTTATTGATACTGCACTAAAAATCTGCAAAACAAAACAGGAGTATGGAATGCTGTGGGGATCCAATGGTTTGGAGGGCAAATGTCCTCCTCCTTTCTTTTCTATTTAAGTTTTTCTTAGAACTATACAGTAGGTCCTTGGTATCTGCTGAGGTTTGGTTTCAGCACCTCCCACGGATACCAAAATCTATGGATTCTCAAGTTCCATTAAATAGAATGGCATAGAAAAATGGCATCCCTTATACAAAATGGCTAAATCTAGGGTATCCTTGTTGGAGAGAGGGGGAGAGAGTGTGTGTGCATGTGTGTTCAAGCTGCGGATAAAGCATCTGCGGATATGGAGGGATAACTGTACTGCAATGCTGGCATTTCACTCATGCACTGATGCACTAAAATTTTAGATTTATTTTTTAAGAAGAAAAAGAGAAGGTTTTTTCCCCCAATATGTATGTGTGGCAAACAGTTTTTTCATCCTGTTTCTGTGAAAAATAGTGTGAAGAATGATTTTATGAAAAAGGCTATCTTCTGTGCAGAAAATGATAAGCAAAACAACTGTGTGACAGTTTCAAAGAATAAGTCCCAAATTGCAAAGATTCTCATCAGTCCAGGATTTTTCTTGTCTGGGTTTCTCAATACTCAATTAATGTTTTTTTCAACCATTCAAAAACATACTGTATTTCCAAATATTCTTTCCATCTCTAATGTGCAACAGTTGAATTATTTCTATGGAAATTAGAGAGAATAGTCAAAGCTGTTCAGAGCCAGGCAAACAGCCCTGTGCTTACCAGGCAAAGAGCTATGGTCCTTATGCATTGAAGTGAAGTGCTCAGAAAGCCTCCTTCCACTGCCTTGCTTTTCTGCAGTATCTCCTTCCTAGGTTTCTCCCCCTCCCTACTGCTTCCAGTATGACAGGTTAGACTCCACTAGAAATCATTATTTAGAAATCAGTATGTAGTTAACTTTTTTCCTCTGGCTCAGGAGGCTTCTGGATCCAATGAAGTCATCAGGTGGAATCAGCACCTCCAATCAATCTTCCAAAAATAAAAATGTTCAAAAAGGCCAGGCAATGCAAGCTGACAATACCTTCTGATGCTGACTGACAATAGGCTCCATGTCCAGCTGAGCTCGCTCAGTGCCGTTTGTAAGTAGGACAGACAAGGAAAAACACAACAGGGGGTTAAGAGGAGGTATTGAAGGCAGGAAATCTACACTGGCTGGGACATTGCCTCTTGTCACTTGCAGACATGGGTTTGTCACTGTGGAGTGGCAGCAGTGACATTAGGCCTGTGTGTGTCATCCAGGACACAGTTATTTAAAAAAAACCACACACGCAAAGAGAACAGCACAAAATAACAGGCACTTACATCTTTCGTATTAAAATGTTCTTTTGGTAGCCTTAAAAGTTCAAATAGCATCTGAGGACAATACATAGCTCCTTCTGTCAAATTGAGAGGAGAGACAATGGCTTCCAAAAAAATGCATACTTGGCATCTGTTTCATTTCTTGCTAATTTTTATTAATTAAAAAAATACTGCCAGCAGCACTCACTCACACTTTAAGAGCACGCTTTGGCGAGTGCAGTCTCAATCTACATTATTTATTTTCAGTATTCTGAGTGTCTTTTTAGCAATTCCTGAAAAGTCCATTTTCCATATTGTGTGTTGTAAAATGTGGTTTTGAGAAGATGAGTGAACCTGTTTGTTATTACTACAAATGTTGCATTTGTGCCAAAAGCAACATCATTTAAAAATTACTATATGATTGTATCACTTCAGAAGACATGCTATTTAATGTTTCAGATATTAGCACACAACCTTCTGAATTCAAAACTTGAGGTTTTTTTTTAAAAAATCTAATCCAAGATTGCCGATACAAACGATTGCATTAATCACAGATATAAAGAGATCATGTGCCTTAGATCTATGCCTCTGCATGGAGCCTAAATTGTAATGAAGAGGAATATGAGAGGCTGTAAAATGTAGAATATCTCTCAGGAGCCAGCACAGTGTAGTAGTTTAAGTGCTGGACTATGACTTTGGAGACCAGGGTTCAAATCCCCACTTGGCCATTAAAATCCACTGTGTGACCTTGGGCAAGTCATACACTCTCAGCCCTCAGAAAAATGTGCGATAAGTACACTTTAGGATTGCCATAGGCCAGAAGTTTTTTGAAGGCACACAACACAAACAAAGAATATCTTTATTGTTTACCCATTACAAAAGTTAAGGTAAGTAAAGATCAACTTAAAACATCATTGGTTTTTTATGAATTAAAATATTGGAGTTTGCATCAAAATGCATCAAGTAAAGGTTTGTTTACCCATTACAAAAGTTAAGGTAAGTAAAGATCAACTCAAAACATCATTGGTTTTTTATGAATTAAAATATTGGAGTTTGCATCAAAATGCATCAAGTAAAGGTTTACTTAAAATGTCCTTAAAGTAAAGGTTTTCTTTTTTAAAATAATAAATCTGAAAGTTCTACTGCATTCGCTTCAGAGCTTGGGAAAAGGTTTTGGACAATAACCCCCAGAATTCACCAGCCATTGTGGCCATGGCCATGCTGCCTACAGAAATCTCACTTATGTCATGCATACAGTAATTTTCACAAACTCTGATTTGTATTCATTGTTTCTGGATGTCTTCAAGTCACTTTTGACTTATAGCAATCCTAACGCAAACCTATCACAGCATTTTCTTGGCAAGATTTGTTCAGAGGGGGTTTGCCCTTCCCTTCCTCCAAGGCTGAGATAGTGTGACTTGCCAAACCCACTGGGTTTCCATAACCAAGCAGGGATTTGAACCTGGTCTTCAAGGTCCTAGTCCAACACTCAAACTACTGCCCCACAGTTGCATTCATTAAGTGTTATTTGATCAATTTAGCCATTTTGGAGAAGGAAGATGTGAACAACATTTGAGTATTTCATGGCAGTTCTCAGTGTACTCAGTTGGCCCTTGCTGTTCTCTCACACAAAAATCAGAGAAAGGATTACCATATTCCTTCATGCAGAACTTTTGGTCTTTTTTCCTGGGAAATCATGTACAATACAAAGGATTAGTGATACAGATGAGATTGTGGCTTTCATCACTTAGTACTTCCTTCCCAAATCATCTCTTCAAATCCACTTAATCTCATTTTGTCTTCAGTACTTTGGTTTGGGTGTGGAGCAAGGACATGGGGCAGGTGTGTTCCAACAATTTAAGCAAAGTCTAACATATTTTTACTGCTCACCATCTTTTGTTTTTTGGCTCCCCTGCTTGCCAGTAATCAGGACCAACAGTTTGAAGCTAAGCCTGTTTTAATAGCCAGAACTACAGAAGTCTGGGTGCTTTTTCTAGTATTTTACTTGCATATCATAAATGTTAGATAGAACTTATTTCTGAAATGCCACGATTCAATTTTCATCTGTTGAGGAGTGAAAATAAGCAGCTGTTCAATTTCTTTATATGGTATAATTCCTTTGCTCTCTGTCACAGTGAAAGGGATGAAGCACATCTTACAGCTGCCATGATGCTGCCTCCAAAAACGGACTTTCTGGTTTTCTTTGCCTGCTGTAGCATGGATCAGGATCATTGCTATCTTCAGGCCATTCTCTATATGAAATAGGCACTGAGTGTGTTAGGAAGATGCAAAATGTAATGCCTCCACTTCACTTCCAAACAGAAATAATTTCCAAACTATGGTGGGAAGACAATACATTGCCACAGCAGCAATACAATTCTCCATGCAATGCCACAAAGTAACCAGTATTGTAAACTCAATAGATCAACAGGAAATGATGGAATTTGCTACTACAGAATATATTGATGGCCACCAGCTTGGATGCTCTTGTTGTTGTGTGGCTTCAGATGGTTTCTGACTTATGGTGAACCTATCACAAGGTTTTCCTGGCAAGATTTGCCTTCCTCTGAGGCTGAGAAAGTGTGACTTGCTCAAGATCATCCACTGGGTTTCCATGGTTGAGTGGACATTTAAAATCTGGTCTCTAGAATCATCCAACACTCAAACCACTACACCATAATAACTCTCTTGGATGGCTTGCCTTTGAAATCAGATCTGTGGAGAACAGATGGCTAGTAATCATGATGGCTTTATATCACCTCTGGAATAATAATTCCACAGACCAGTTACCAAGGAACAGGAGTGGGATGGTGTTATTGCCCACGCATCCTGATTGTGGCCTTTCTCAATGCACCTGGCTGGTCACTGGGGAACAGAATACTGGATTAGAGAAGGCTTTGCTGATCCAGAACAGCACTAATTTACTTCCTTGCTGTTGTTAATTGCCACCATGGCAGCCCTGACTATGGTGATCCTATTAATGGGTGGCATTCAAAAGCCCCAGCCATCAACAGCCCAAGTCATCAACAGCTGTCTTGAAAACTCAGGTCTGTGGCTTTCTTGACTGAGTCAATCCACCGTCCTCTAGTGCAGTCTTCCTCTTCCTCTCACCTTCAACTGTTGTTGTTGATGATGTTTTGTGCTTTCAAGTCATTTCCAACTTACGGTAATGCTATTGCCTTCTCCTGAAGCTGAGAGCATGTGACTTGCCCAAGGTCATCCAGTGGGTTTCAGGGCTGAGCAAGAAATCAAACCCTCGTCTCCAGAATTATAGTCTAACTCTCAGGCCACTACAACATCTGGAGAGGCCCTTCTCTCTGTCCCACCACTCTCTCAGGCTCTATTGGTGTGATCAAGAGAGACCTCCTTCTTAGTGGCTGCTCCCAAGCTTTGGAACTCCCTCCCTAGAGAGGCTGAGGTGGCTCCATCTCTGCTATCCTTTTGGTGGCAGGTAAAGATACTCTTATGCTGTCAGGTCTTTTCAAGTTGATAAAGGCTGGGATTTAAATGATGTGCATTTAAAATTTTAAGGTGTGTATTTTTAATATGTTATATTTTAATTCATAACTGTTTCAATTTTTTAAATTGTTTAATTTTTAAAAAAATATTTATACTTTTTAATTTTGCATTATTCTTAAATTGTATTGTTTTTAAATTTGCTGTTAGCTGCTTTGAGTCACTATGTTGGGAGAAAGGCAGGATATAAGAAAAGAAAATAATAATAATAATTTAAAAAAAACACAATGCTGGTAAAGAATTCAACTTTAACAAGCAATATAATCTTTTTCATTGGGTTTAGAAACCATAAAGGCACCAGATCCCATCTGAACTTGAAAGCTAAGGAGGGTCAGCCTGGTTGGTCACGATAACTCTGCCTACCACTATTTGTCAATTGTACTATTGTGATTTTAACTAATGTTGAAATTTTAATTGCATTATGGTTTAATTCTGTTTGAAGGGGGGGCTACGGTGTATCTTTGTATTTGTATTTTTATCTATGTAAGCTGCTTTGATTGTTCTCACAAAAAGCGGGGTATAAATAAAAGTTTTATTATATTATTATTTATTATTTATTTAGTACTTGGATGGGAGACTGACAACAAATACCAGGTGCTATAGGCTATATTTCAAAAGAAGTATCCTCTGAGTATTCCTTACCTAAGAAAACCCTGGGGTCACCATAAATTGACAGGTAACTTGAAGACACACAGACACACCAAAAGAACTCATTCACCCATTCACACAACAGTGCATTTTCTTTCAGTTCCCAAATTTTTAGCATTGCAGTAACATAAAACTTCATTTGAGCATTTAGTTGACAAAAGTTGACAGATGATGTGAAGGCACATACCCACACGCACACGTACTCAGTCTTTTCTACTCAATCACATCATCTCATGATATGGCTCAAGTAAAATAGTCTCAGTTTAGTCATCATAGCTACCAGGGAGATTTCAGTCTTTATTTGTTTATTTCTATTTTTTGTAGTCCATGGTATCCAGAGAACACTCCATCAGGACCACATTTTCAAATGAATTTATTTTCTTCCTTTCAGCTTTCAAAACCATACACAGTTAGCAGAAATTACACTTTCAAAATACAATATTCTCTTCCTGTGTTCTCCAAAGGTTCAAATCACTATGGTTTGATATCAGCATTGCCTTCTGTTTGAACTCTTGGCCACATGATTGGTTACACATTTTCTTTACAATGGCCAAATACTGATCTCAGTACCAAAGCTTGGAAGAATTAAAAGAACATAAAACCAAAACGCTGTGTTTTTGTTTCATTTAGCACCAGCATGTTATTTAAAGTGAAATTCATACCGAGTGTGTGTGTTCCTCTTTAAGTGAAATGTGAGAATTTTTAAGAGAAGCCCAAAAAAGAGTGAGTAATATTAACACAACTCCTTAGCTGAAGTTTTGCACAATCCTTCTTTTAGTTCACGATGGGCAATGTGTGATACTCCAGATAGCATTGGTTTGCAAGAACTCCTATCCTCTTTTGTTATAATTGTTACAGCTGGTGGAACCTGAAGGTTAACAATATCTGGAGAGACACAAGTTGTCCAGCCTTGTTTTAGTCAATAAATATACATATTGTGAGCATATGGACTCTTCTTATTGCAAAGTGCCATGCGACGGAGTGAGCTCCTGTAACGAGTCTCAGCTTCTGCCATCCTAGCAGTTCAAAAGCATGTAAAAGCAGATAAACAGGTACCACTTTGGAGGGAAGGTAACAGTGTTCTGTGCAGTCATACTGACCACATGATCACAGAGTTGTCATTGACAACACTGGCTCTTCAGCTTAGTAACAGAGATGAGCACTGCTCTCTACAGTCGGACATGATTTAACAACCTTGTCAAAGGAGAAACCTTTATCATTACCTTTTATTGCTATATGCTCTTCATATATTTTTTTAAAAAGATATCAAATTTGAGTGTCAAAAGGGATAGCAACGACAATAGATCCTGAAAGTGAGAAGAAAAAGATGGACTGTGTTGGTCTTCACACTTAAACAGTCAGCTGTCCACATTCACATGGAGCATATCGTGAATGCATATCGTAAGGTCCAACAGACTCCTTTCTCACCAAAAGTCCCAGCTCATACCACCCTTTCCTAGCTTGCCACCACAAACCCTCGGACTCATTCTCAAGACCCTCTTGGCCTATCCACCTATCCACCACTACTTCAGCTCCTCCTTCTCCAGATCCCAGTTTGCTGCCATGACTCCTTAGCCTCGTTTTCAAGATCCTCCCTGCTGACCCACCTCTATTAGAAATTGGGAACGGAAAGGTGCTGGTTGGTCTGACCTCAGGACGTATTTCATTGCCTCATAACTTCTGCAATTTAGTGATGTCAAAAGAAGAATTGGTTGAAAAAGTATTTCCCAGTACAGTATTCAAACCAATTATAAGAATCATGATTGGCTGAATGAATGAGCTATTCTCTATATCTACACAGGCAATGGAACAACAAAAAATATTGTACATCCACAAGCATTGTGAAATTAAATATTTTAGAAACGTGCGCTTTCTCTTTTCTTTCTTTTCCATTTAACCAGACTGAGCCACAGCAACACGTGGCTGGGTACAGCTAGTTATTCATAACCTGCCCCCACCCCCACCTCAGAATTGGACTCCAGGTAGCTTACAACAGGAAAGTAAACACAATACAGATAAAAACCTGCAAAAGATGCATTATAATATAACCAAAATATCTATAATATTAAAAAGAATTTAAAACATAAATTTGATAATGAGAAAAGATAAAAGCAGTTAAAAAGCAATACAGCATTTTTTAAAGAACTCTTTTTTTCTCATTTGCTAAAAGCCTGTTGGAATAAAAATGCTTTTGCCTGTCAACAGAATGACTGCCTCCTTAAGGGACACTGGAACCTTGGCTTGTTGTATAAAAGCAATGACAACTCCCTTTACTCACTCAGTTACTCTCCCCTAATCCCCTAGCTTTCTTTATGAGTCAGAAAGGGCAAGGAAAGGCAAAGCAATACACAGGAAAGTATCGCTCTACAGATCAGACATATAAACAAAAATTTCTTGCATCACTATTGAAGTGCTTTCCAGCAAGAAAGCACCTTGGGAGGTAAGAGCTAGAAACCTGTGAGTGGTTCACACCAACATAATCCCTGGTCAAAGCCACATATGTACTTTTGAGGGCACTGTGAAGGAGGTATCCATTACCTCCTTGCACAACTCTCCTTGCTTCAAGTGTGCAACAGAGACTCTTAGGTGCAGCTCCAGGTCCCTGGCTACTGGCTAAATCTAGAGGTGCATTCGGGGACATTCTGGGTGCTCTCATATACTTCATAAAGAAGGAACAGCCTGACATTGGGCATGGGGGCACGAGAATTCATCTGGGTAACCCCATGCTCACAGTCAGTAGCAAATGGAGGGCATAGTGCTAGGCCCAGGAACATAACCAGGAGGAGGAAAAGGGAGCAGCCTCCACCACTCCCCAAACCATGGCATTAAGTATGTTGTTGTTGTGTGTCTCTAAGTCATTTTTTTACATATGGTGACCCTAAGGTGAACCTAGCATAGGGTTTTCTTGGCAAGCATTAAGTATAGTGGCAGAGAAATAGGCTTTGCTAGCATGTTTGCCTGACCAAGGTCTACTTGAATTACCAGTAGAAGAAAACAGGAGAATAAGATGAGATAAGACAGAGCAAGTGCCTCCAATAAAGATGCCCCTTCTTTATTGGGAAGAAAAAAGCTTCAAAGCATGCTGTACATCTAAGTGAAGGAGAGGTGTAGTGCGATTCACACCAAACAAAAAGTTCTTACCTATTAATCGAAAATGGAGCAATTGACTTGACCAGAGCTGCCTTTGCTCCCACTTTTGCAGCTTCCACTGCTCCTTGACTTCTGTACAACACAGTTTCTCCGTAGTTAGTATAACCTTGGTTGTAAACAACAATCTTTCCCTGGGCTTCTTGAGCCCTTTGATGGAGTTCATTGAAAGAAGTCACCACTAAGATTTCAGCTGTAATGCCTGGTAATAAAAAAAAAAATCAAACACGGTTATGAAGACAGACCTGGCTTGAGACATTTTGGCACTTGGTCCATATTGGCTGCCTGCTAATTAAAACAAGGAAACTATGCACTAGAAAGTGCTTTGGTCATTGCCAAAAAAAGGGAAAATGTTATCATAAGAAGAACTAAATTTCCAAAAAGTTGTCCACATGTGTAATGCAGGAGACAGGGCTATCCTAGCTCATTGACAATACTTGTTCATTTCATTGAAGCCTGTGTATATCATTCACTGGTGAATTTGTGAATCTGTGGATCAAATCTGAACTATTTACAACACTGCTGACCCATAACCTAAAGCAGCTGTCTTGTCCCCCCCCCCCCCCCACCTTATGACAGAGTAGCTATGAGTAGCTTCTCAATGGCTGCTCCCAGGCTCCGGACGGAGTAACTTTCCCAACAGTTGTGTAGATGAGGGGATAAGTGGCTACAGGAGAACGTTGCCTTCCCAAATAAAAATTCTGTGGACACAATGAGATTTTCCTTCAGTCATCAAACGTGTAGCATACCTCCAAATTTCAGATGAAAACCAGGACATGTGTGGCCAAGCAACATCAGTGTGATCAAGACTGAAAAATTATTAATGAGAAGGAACACAAAAGCTAAGGGAGGCTGTGGCAGTTTGCTTTTGTCACTGCATACAGGAAGGGCAAGACACATAACTCCTTTTCCCTTTCACCTGCCGAGTTAATGGAACGCAAACTGCTTTTGCAGTTTCAATTCAGTTTGCAGCAACTGAAGCATCATGCTAAGGACAAAAGGGGAAAATGGGAAGAGGAGAGGGAAATGTGGGATATGTTAAAAGAAGCTTAACTGCTTTTGGATTCTTTGGAAGGGGGAACAAGGAACATACTGTACATTTTTGCTGCTAGGTTGACTAGTCTGTTACATGTAATAAGTATTATAGATAAGTCGGTTCATGAACCTTTATTGAAGACTCTCTTAGACTCCAATACCCAGAACTCCCTACTGATATGGCCCTCCCTACTGATATGGCCTCTGCATTCTCAATGTCATAACTTTTTTTTAAAAAAAAATGTTACCAAACCCTACTTTCTTTAGGAAAAAGTAGTTTCCAAAAAAGCAAGCAACTCATTCATGTTCTCAAGTTAACACATATCTTTCTTTATCAGACATGCAATCAATCCAAGTTCAATAATAAACATTAAGAGGGAAAATTAATGTTATACTCTCCATTGGGCTTTAAGGTGTGGATGACCACCATTATTTCCATATATTTATGTATGCCTCACATATTTTCCAAGAATTCATACTGTATGTTTTGCCTGGCTGCTGAGTAACATGAAACATTAGTAAAAAGGGCACAGTCTACTGGCAAATTCTTTTTCAAGAGACCCATTCAAAATTAATTCAATATATTTTCTATGTATGTGAGAGGTTTAGGTTTTTTCCTTTTTTCACTCAAGGTAAATGTGAAAGTGTTTTATATACATCCCGAATCAGTGGCCTGGCTACAGAAACTCCTTTTAGTGGATTTTCCTTTGCCTTTTCTACAAAGGTTCCAGTTTCTGCTTTTCCAGTATAAACACTATAGCAAAAGCAATTAAAATTTGCACACACATTATAATATAAACATTTTCTCTCTGCTTATCCTGCAGTCTTGCCTAGGAGAACAAATAAATGATTATAGATAACAGTGGTAGCCAGAAGGGTTTCCTCACTCTTTTATTCAACATATGTTTTCATTGGCTATTCATTTGGAAACCACATGCCTTGCTTTTTGTGTATGTTTTTACAAAATAATTTACAAGATGACCAGAATGCTTAATTTCCAGTCTTGTGGATTAGTCACAGAGGTAAATGGAAACTGTTCAACAACAGGAGCAAAACTTGGCTAGTATATATGGAAGTCGTAATGGATGCCTGGAATTCCACCATTATACATTTCACCTGGAAGCCACAAAACACGTCAGCAAAAGCTAAACACAGGAACAAATCCTAGCATCAGCACCCACTCTCTCCCTGCCTCACTACTGCCCAAATTGATTTATTCTACAGGACACAGAAAGAATGAAAGAGAATTGAACCTCCCCACATTTTTTTTCAGAATATTGCTGCAAACTTTCTTCACCTAACCAATGCATTTTATATCTCACGTTATTTGAAGTAATATAGTAATATAATTGTAATTGTATTGTAATTGACTATGTTTATATTGTGGATTGCCCATTGATATTGTATTGCATGAGTTAAATGATGTTATGCATAGGTGATACTGTGAACTATTTCTTGATATTGTATTGTAAAGTATTGTAAAGTATTAGGTTTTTATTTTTATTATTCTATCGATTGTATTGTGTGTATTTCATTGCTGTAATCCCACCTTGATCTGATGGAAAGGCGGGATATAGAAATAAATTATTATTATTATTGTTATTATTATCATCATCATTACTATGAGGAGGCACATGAGTCATCTGGGTCACATTCTTCCCCGCTTTGATGAGATAGGATACTTTGTAACTCAATTCAATCACAGAATACCTAAATAAATAAATAAAATTACAGCAAATCTGCATACCACCCCTCTTTAGTGGTGGCATAGAAGTGGTCACCCTAAATGCTGAGCAGGTTCTGTGACCAAGGCAGGATAGCAATGATGTAAATCCAATATCTGAGAGGGGGAAACAATCTGACTCCCTCAGGGCTGCAGTGTTTCTTCCTAAATGGAATCCCATAAATTGGCTCCCTAATAAACATACATACATAATATGTATGATGGACTACTTTGCCAACATCCAGAGGGACAACAATCAAGAGAGATTGTGGGTGGATTCTGGAAATAGATAAGAATGATGAAAATAGTCTAATTGGCTCACTGTTTGGGCTTCCAACTCCCCCCACCCAATCCATGCCAAACATGCCACATATTTGCGTACTCAATGCAAAATGTACTGCTGTTACTGCTGGCATGTAAGGGAGGTGAACAGATCTGCTCCAGCCAGTCCTAATGAAGAAGAGTTCCACCCATAAACCTAAAAAATGTCTTAGTGACAGGATTATCCAACAGCCCGGAATTATGCCCGAGGAAACAAAAGCCAGCTATCCGCAAATTTTCATTTTCCACTAGAAAAATCAAGGTCTCTGCAGGCTGGCACTGCAATCTACATGACATATCAGCTCCAGTAACAGATGAGCAGAATTGGCACCAGGTAATTCATCCCAGTCCGCCATTTATGCACCATATCAAGCGATAAAACATAATAACATATGCTCATGATTGCTCATCAAGGAAAGAAAGAACAGTAGCTATTCTTGACAGTTCCTTGCTGCATTAATGAAAGACGTCACCTACAAGGGGGTCTCAAGAAGCTGGCTCCCTTTCATAGCCGCTGCCAGCTTTAAAATCTCTCCCAAAGCTGATTTTCTAATGCTACACTGAACTCCCGAAGAGCAGAAAACAGAGAAAACATTTACTCTGAACACAAAAAGCCCAAACAGAAATACATAAAAAGTGGGGTAGAAAAAAAGTTGGGCTCCTGCTCTATCTATGTATATAAAAAACCCTTAGTTGATACATCATATAAGTTTTAATTGATTAATTGACTGATTGAATCTTCATTCATGTATATATAATAAAAACACTTTTGATGGTGGTAAGGGAAGAAAAATATACTTCTTTGCACAGCTTGGAAAAGTAACTTTTCCAAATTACAACTCCCTCAATCCTCATTTGAAGGACCACAAGAACATAATTTATCCTTTGATTTTACATAGAGGACGGGTATCTTGTGGCATCTTACCAGTTTTTTCTGTGAAAAAGAAAAACAGGAGTGCCTCTTCTAAAAAGGCAATTTTTACAAGTACTTATATTAATGAGCTTAAAAATGTAATTAGAGAAACGTGTGTTATTTGATCAATCAGAGATGGGGATTTTGTCAATTAAAAAGGGTTTTAAGGAGTCATCTAACTGATTAGAAGTTGCTGCCACAAACAAGGTAAAGGGCAAATAAAAATAAAGTCATTATGTTTTCGAAGTCATCTGAGTATTACACTATTTGTTTTGTGTAAATTTTGGCCATAAAACACAATAGTTGTCTTTTAACATTTAATCAGGAGATTATTTAATTCTAAAATCCATGAGGGAAATGTTTCTAGTAAAAATAATGATATCTAGCATTTACAATACTTTGAACATCAACCGAACTCAGTAGTTCCTGCAATAATCTTATAAAATAGGTCAATCTGAGGAAGAAACTGAGTATGAGAAAAAATTTCTATCACCAGCAACTTTCTGACTCTCTTTCTTATGACTAGACATAATTCTCTTCAAGCATAGGCAGGGAACACAAGAGGCTAACCCTATTTGCAGGATGACACCTATTGTTATTATTGTTGCTGTGTGCCTTCAAGTAGTTTCTGACTTATGGCAACCCTAAGGAAAACGTATAATGGGTTTTTCTTGGCAATATTTGTTCAGAGGAGGCTTGCCATTGCCTCTGCCTGAGGCTGAGAGCATGTGACTTGCCCAAGGTCACCCAGCGGGTTTCGATCCCTAGTCTCGAAAGTCATAATACAACACTCAAACCATTACATCACACTGATTGCCTTTAAACATAGTATAAAGTGACCTCATATATGCACTGCTTAAAAAGTGGCAGCAACTCACCAAAGCAATATGACAAAGAAGACAGAAATTTGCATAAAATTTTGCATATTTGTATAGAGGAATTTTGCATAAACTATGTATAGCTGCCAATTTAGAAATATTCCCAGTTCAATAGAAACAGAATCCATTTCAGAAGGATAGTAACCAGCCTCTCTCAACTTGTGTGCTTTCTCAGTCTGTTATCCAGTTGCTAACTGATGATGGGCAGAGTCAATGCTCTTGCTCCTCCCTCCAGATAGG
Organism: Urosaurus nigricauda; assembly: GCA_034509955.1. Classification (NCBI taxonomy): domain Eukaryota; kingdom Metazoa; phylum Chordata; class Lepidosauria; order Squamata; family Phrynosomatidae; genus Urosaurus; species Urosaurus nigricauda. The sequence goes on along the minus strand of JAOEGL010000004.1, from coordinate 224,060,105 downwards.
TCTAAAGAAAGGTTACTGTTTTGTCCCATTCCCAAATGTTCCTCCAGTTCCCAAATTTCAATGGGGAGAAAGAATTCTTATTGTGGGGAGGAAGCAATGCCCACATTTTGCCCTCCCCAGAGCTGTATCCCTGGGTAGGTCACATAGTCACCCTTGATTAAGATTGCAGACAGACTAATAATGGCTGAGGGGATATTTCAATATTACATCAGAGTGTCGAGCCCAAATAGATTGTAGAAGAATGATTTGTGAGCAGGGAATTAACAAAGATCTGTCTCCTCCTATTCTTGTACCTTTCAATAAAAAAGATTTGCGGATTTTACATCCTGACAACATTCCACGAGTATTCTGCCACACAGGAAAGTCATTCAGTAGCAGTTGGCTCTAAATCCTGTAGAAGTTTCCACTAAGACAGAAGGCAGCCAGGTTTTATGAAGAAAAATGTCCTAACTCTTTTTTCTTTCCAAAATTACATTTTCCATGATGTGCTCGATGGTCAAACTGGGAACATTATTTCTGTTTAACTACTATTTTTAAGCAAATGGTGTGTGTTTCTGTGTGTTATTGTTCATCAGAAATATACTAGCAAGCCCAATAAAGACTTTGGAGTTTATCACACGAAGGGAATTGGAAGTATAATCCAATGGCAATCGGAATGCAATCATGGCGTTTTGCGTGATTGTGTGAAAGCTGATCACACACATTTTCAGGCAAAGGGAAGTCCTTCCGAACGCAATTATGGGGTTTCACGTGATTGCATGAGAAACTATCACACGCAATTTTGGGCACTGGGAGGAAATTTTGGGCAGTTCTGAACGCAATGCAGTATCAATACGAAATCAAGTAAATTCGCTGAACTAGCGAATTTACTCAATTCTGAACTGGCCTCACTTCCCTTTCTTTCGATATTGAGAGAAATTCCTCCCATGTGATAAACTCCTTCGATAGTTTAACTCACAAATCGGTGTTCCACAAGCTATATAAAGCATTCTGCCTACACAGTGGCCCATTTTAGATTGGCAAAAAGAGGATGGCTGCATGAAAGCCCAGCCTTTAGATGAGAAAAAGGGAAAGTGTGCCATGAAAACACTATTTTGGCATTTTAAGGGAGAAGAAGCGCCTTTAAAAAGGAGCTGGCCTATTTTAGATTGGCAAAAAGAGGTGTGTTGATGGCTGCATGAAAGCCCAGCCTTTAGATGAGAAAAAGGGAAAGCGTGTCATGAAAACACTATTTTGGAGTTTTAAGGGAGAAAAAGCGCCTTTAAAAAGTAGCTTGATTTCCCCACTACTTTTTTAAAAAGGGCGCAACATTGCTATTGCATCTAAAGGCTAAGGTGTAGTTGCACGGTTAAATGGGGCTCTGTCTCTTTAAAGCACCCATTTAAAGGCAGCGATACAGGTGCGGATCATAATGGATCGTGGGTTGGGAGCATGCGTGGTGTGCACTTCTAATTAAAACGCTCAATGCCCTGCAGGTGTAAAAGCTGGGGTTTAACCGCGAAGTTTTTTAAAGCTCCCAAACCCTAGCTCCACTCCTAATCCGAACTCTAGACGTGCGCAGTAGGGACTCTGGGATGCCCTTGCTATTATTCTACTGTGGATAATATGTCAATTCATTCACAAAATAAAGGGGTTCATTTATGATGCACCAGTGCAACGGCACAGTTTAAAAAGGCGGAGGAAACGCAATGATAATTTGACGGATCCTCATAAGTATACATTTGTCCTGCGCAACTGCGCAGGTTTGCCGGCTGCCGGCTGCAAACTGTGCAATTGAGCATTTCGAAGCCGGCAATGATAATTTGACTGTATGGTGTAACTGCGTTTGCGCAGTTCGCAAACCTGCGCAGTTGTGCAGGACAAATGTATACTTATGAGGATCCGTCAAATTATCATTGCGTTTCCTCTGCCTTTTTAAACTATGCCGTTGCACTGGTGCATCATGAATGGACCCCTTTATTTTGTGAATGAGTTGACATGTTATCCACAGTAGAATAACAGTAACGGCATCCCAGAGTCCCTACTGCGCATGTCTAGGGTTCGGATTAGGGGTGGAGCTAGGGTTTGGGAGCTTTAAAAAACTTTGCAGTTAAACCCCAACTTTTACACCTGCAGGGCATTGAGGAATTGCGCAGTTCGCAGCCGGCAAGGAAAAAAATTTAAAGGTTCACCGCGGCTAAAAGCCGCATTCATTGCCGCCCATGTAGCTGTTCCGCCTGTGTTTGTAGTGTTCTGACCGCTTCCCATGTAGTTGCTGAGCCACAGAAAAGACTTCAGATAAGTCGTTCCCACACCCCTCAGTCTAGCTGCCCTGTACCTTTTAAATGCACACCTGGGGCTTGCAGTCTAGCTGCTGAGCATTAAGGTAAAGGAAACTTCATGTCACACTTTCCTGCCAATCTAAAAAGCCCCACTGTAATCTGCCAAGTGCTTGGGAGGAAAGAATCAGAGGTAGGAAGCAAAGTACATATGAGTAGAATACAACAGGCTACAGTTTCTGTGTGTGGCCAAGAGGAAGACAAGCATCCAGATTTTGGGGACTTTTAAGCTAAGAGCATCTACTGTAAGGTTCAAGATCCCTTTCTTTGGAGATCCAACTGCGGGCAGTAGATTCAGCTGTTGATTGGAGTGTTATAAACCTTGCTCCAGCTGTTCTCAAAAATGTCATCTTGAAATAATATTTGAAATATTGTAAATATTTCAAATATTGTAAAATGCCCCATGCTTCCAATGACTACTTGTCAAGGAGATCAAACCAAAGAAAGTGTTGTCCTAGGGATGAAAAATGAGCTTTAAGATATACTGTCAGCCCTCCAAATCCATGGATACTACATCCATGGATTCAACCATCTAAAGCTTTAAAATATACATACATACATACATACATACATATATACATATATATTAAACAACAACAACAAAAAAGCAAATCCTGATTTTTCTCATTTTATATAAGGGACACCATTACACTATGCCATCACTGTATATGTAATGGGACGTGAGCTTCCATGGATTTTGATATCCACCGGGCGGTCCTGGAACCAAACCCCAGCAGATACCAAGGGACCACTGTACTGTTTAAAACACAACCCCAAATCAAACCAAACCAATACAATAAATGATGAAGTCATTTACGATAAATAATGCCAAAAGTTAGTCAGTTTACCTTCTGGAGGAGTTGCAATACTGCCACCAAGCCCTAGAATAGCAAGGCTATGATTACGTGGTTCCACCATTATTGCTGATTCTTCTCCTCTTTCCCAGTGGGGTATTTTTACTTGTTCCAAGTGGACATTTTCCAGCCCATCCTTCTTCAAGGCTTTATACATGTACTGAATAGCCAGCTCTAGACTTTTGGAACCACTCAGTCTTGGTCCTATGCTATCCACAAAAAGTGCAAGTCTCTCATAGGATCTGTTTTGGGCTTTTCCATAAACAGCAAGATTGATAATTTTCTTAGCAACATCTGAATAGTCAGCTATTTCCCTCTTAATGTCTTCAAATGTTCTTGGTATGTTACTTAGTGGATTTCCTTTGTTTTGACCAAACAGGTACATTGAGACTATTAAAAACAGAAGCTTCATTTTTCTCCGCTCTGAATTTCCTTGTCAATCTGTGGAAGAGGAAAAACAACAACAACACTAAGCCATAGAGCTGTTCAGCAATTTTCTACTTTGTGAGCATGGCGGCTTGTGACAGGATGAAAACGAATCCAAGCAAGTGTTGTCATGTGAAAATGAAGTGACAAAAAAGTCATAAAGTGACCGAATTGTAGAGCCAATCTGTGAATATTCATTATTCGGGCCAAATGAGAAAGAGAACTTAAAAGTCCCCCACCCTTTTGTCCTCTACTTAGTACAGTGGAGAACAAAGCATGGTTTGTCAGCCACATGCAGCCTAGGCTCATTTTTGCTCATGTCCTCACACCACCACCCCAAATGTGAAGAAGAGAATTTAAAGTTTTATCCCAAAATTGTCCACAGTGCCATGGGTGTGTCTGTGTTACAAACCATCGCATCACATTTTGGGTACATTTTGAATGGTTACTCCACAATTTTATACTCTCCAACATTTCACAAATGAAAACTGTGGCCGAATAACATCACACTATGACCAAGAGGGCAAAGTTATCAATGAGGGAGAACACACAAACCAAGAAAGGCTGAAGCAATTTGATTTTGCCTGGGTTGACTGGGAAGGACAAGATCCGACCCCTCCTCTGTTAGCATAGACTACACCCCTCTTGCTGGAATATGGGGTTTCATACTTTCATATCTACTGTCAGACATGTTTAAGAGGTCACAATGACCTTTGTAACACTAGGAAATTTTCACATAGGAAAAGCACATTGACCCAAAACATGTGGAAGACCTAGCTAACAATAAAATCTAAATGGGTTTGCTGATTACTCCAACCTTCCTCAGGCCTTTTGCATGTCCTCTCACAGTAGGGACTGACTGAGACTCATTGCAAGAGCAGTCAAAGACCACCCCGGTCTGTGTCCCTGTTCAATGGTCCTATCCAGCCATCTAGGGATTGTCTCAAATTCCATCAATGTTTTGTTATTCCAAAGTTAAAGCCATCAGTCATTATGGAATCCTATTGTTGATTCCACAGGAAGACCATCAGATCTTTGTTACACTGCACAATAGCACCAAATACCTCTTGAGACTATGAAATTAGATATAAATATCAGTTCCAACTTTAACCTTGTGTGTGCACAGAGAGTCTCTTTCGCTCACTGTGTCTCCCGCAGATGCTGTCTGAGTCTTCTGTGGAACCTGCTCTTCAGGATTGGTAATTATCACCTCCTCTAACCCCTCACTTCTCATTATCCATCCTTTCACACCTTTCCTTATGTGTGGTTCTTGTGTGGCTCTTAAGATTGCATTGGTTTTGCATGTTTGTGTGAACCCTTGCATATTTCTAAATAAAACTTTTTTCATTCATTCAAAACCACATTCTCTCAGTAGTTAGTACTGGTATACACGGGTAGAAAGATCCCCAAAGTTATTCACCATCTTGTAGCCTCCTGTGAAGATAATACATTCCCCCAAAATATCAAGGAGACACCATCTGTTTTGATGGGAACCCCAGGTCCCCCTACCTTTTTGTATAACACACCCCTCTCTTCTCCCCCCTACTGAGATAATAGAGTCCAAAGTACTTGTGCACTTTGAATTCAGTTTGCAGCAACTGAGGTAAGTTGAGGATAAGGGGGAGAAAAGGGAGGAGGAGAGGGAAACTAGGACATTTTAAAATGACAGGGGATTAATCAGGACTGCTCTTTCCAAACTGAGACAGTTGGAAAGTATGCAGGTTTTTAGGCCCAGATGGTCACCCCTAAGAATGTGAGGGTAGAAATAAACCTTAGTGCCCCACCAGATGCTTGGTGGTGCTACGGACCATGTGGGGACCTCTTTGGATCTTCCAAATTAGGAATAAGGGCCGGGGGCAAAAAGAGAGTGGAGACACTCAGAATCTCTCCTTGCCCCCATCCCTGGTAGTTTCCTACCCTGGGGTAGTATCATGCGGGAGCAGGAAGCCTTAGGTCTGTGATGGCGAAGGCAGTGCACGCGTGCCACATGTGGCACGCAAAGCCATCTGGGCGGGCATGCAGCTGGAGGCGCAGGCTGGCAGCTGCTGGGGCCAGAAGGAGTGCACAACCAGCCCAGCTCCTTCCCGCTGCTCATTGTTGTTCTTGAGCTTTGTGGCTTTGGAGGACTCTCCTGGCACGAAAGGTTTGTTGGAGGGGGCGGTGGCCAGTGCCTCCCTTCAAGGCTGAGAAAGTGTGACTTGGCCAAGGTGGGCTCCCGTGGCCACGTGAGGATTCAGATTCTGAGCTCTCTCTTTCTCTCCTGTTTTCCTCAATGCCAGGGAATTCTGGGATGTCTAGTTTTGTGAGACATTCCACCTTCTCTGTTAGAGACCTCTGTGCCACAAAAAAAACCCTGCAATTCCCAGGATCTTAACTGTTACTGAGCCAGGGCAGGTAAAGCGATCTCAAACTGGATGATTTCTTCGGTGTGGTTTGGTCTTTTCTATCAATGAACTCTGGTGCCACAGCAAACTATAGTTGATGATTCTCGGAAATAGGTTTTAGGTCATATGTTGCCCTAGAGAACTATATTTCACTAAATTCATGTTTTCACTCATAAATGTTTCTAGTATTTTGTTGTCTGCAGTTGAGAGTAAGAGCTATTTGACAGTGGAACATGGTGCCTTGGAGTGTGGTGGAGTCTTCTTGTTTGGAGGTTTTTAAACAGAGGCTGGATGGCCATCTGTCAGAGTTGCTTTGATTGTTGCATGGTAGGGTGTTGGACTTGGTGGCCCTTGAGGTCTCTTCCAACTCTATGATTCTAAGATACCACAAAATTATAGCACTGTTATTTCACGTTAACTCCCATGGTTCCATCCTATGGAATCTGGGAGTTGCAGTTTGGAGAGGGGGACTTAGAATTCTGAGCCAGAGCAATTTTCTGCTGCTCCAGAGACTAGAATGTGGAACAATGGATGCAAACTGCAGGAAAAGAGATTCCACCTAGACATTAAGATGAACTTCCTGACAGTAGGGTCTGTTCGACAGTGGAACACACTCCCTCGGAGTGTAGCGGAGTCTCCTTCCTTAGAGATCTTTAAGCAGAGGCTGGGTGGCCATCTGTCAGAGATGTGGAGTCAAAGGCTTTCATGGCCGGCATCCATAGATTTTTGTGGGGCTTTCGGGCTATGTGGCCATGTTCTAGAAGAGTTCCTTTCTGATGTTTCTCCAGCATCTGTGGTTGGCATCTTCAGAGTGATGACTCACTCTCTGAAGATGCCAGCACAGATGCTGGCAAAACGTCAGAAAGGAACTCTTCTAGAACATGGCCACATAGCCCGAAAGCCCCACAAAAAACTATGTCAGGGATGCTTCGATTGGGAGTTCTTTCATGGCAGGGGGTTGGACTGGGTGGCCCTTGTCGTCTCTTCCAACTCTATGATTCTATGATTCTAGTGCCTAACCAAGATACAAATCTCAAGATGCCATAGGATGGTGTGATGACAGTAAAAGTGGAACAATGGCGCTATAGGTCTGTAGTCTGAATGGACCTTTGATGAATGGAAATGGAATTAAAGGGGGAAAGTGCAAAAGAGATTTGTTTGTTTCCTTAAGGAAGATAATTCTACTCCTAGCAAAAACACACATATACACAACATGGAATGATGAAGGTAGGATGTGGAAATAACATATTTTTCTAAAAATGGTCCATGTCTCCTTGGAGAGGCTTGTTCACACCTTCAATTTGGACTGGACAGACTACTGCATGCAAAGCATACCTGGTTTTAAATCTTCTCCATTAGTTTTATCTTCTGCATTTTCTCTCCAAACTCAAATTACTTTACAATAATCTATCAAAAACAATCTGTTGGAATTTAGAACGCTTTGAAAGACTTATAAGGATCTCTTCTAACACAAAACATGACAGTGAATTAAGATGCCAAATGCATGCCGAATAGTCTTTATTGTTATACATAAAAGAGAACACAATCATTATCCATTCTTTTTAATATTCACCAAGCTGCAATTAGAATGCTAAATATTATAATATTCCCTTGCATGTTAAATGGTATGAGGGAAATAAAATAAACCTATAGATGTCTTTAAGTCTATATTTAAGAGGATTTTGAACAATAGGACCTCACACTAGAACTCTTCATTGTCTGCAAAAACTTAACACGGCCTTTTCTCAGTTTTTGGTAGCCCTATAAACCCTTATTAAGAGCTAATTATAGTTGTCATAAGAATAAAGCAGGCTTATCTTTAAAGAATTAATCCGAGATGCAAATTGAACTTTTATTCTACAAAGAATAATATTCTCAGCATCAAGTTATTCCACATGGGGGTGGACTGCTAATTAATTCATGGTTTATGTTTAAAAAATACTTTGAAATTGCAGAGGTTTTTTTCCTCTTCTTAATATTTTGAGATATTTTTCTTTTTAATGGATTACAGGGCATAGTCCACTGGGAATGGTTCTAATGCTGGCACAGGCTCTATCAAAACAAACATGACAAAAGCAACAGCACAGTTTTATATACCTGAGAGACTACTCTGACACCATATGGTAAATTCTTGCTACCTCTTGAACCTTGGCTCTTTCATTTAGGTTCCATACCAAGGACGATAGCTTCACTATCTTATTATTAATGGTATCATGTAGAGTTCCCTGACCCCAAAGACAGGCTTGAGGTAGGCTTTTGACTTGGCCAAAGTTTTAAAAAGCTATAAAGACGCATCTCTTCCAGCAGGCCTTCCCAGAAACATCTTAATTCCCGGCTCTGAAATTGGGTTTTCTCTCCAGCCCCTAACACCTTATCTTTGATGCCATAGTTTACGCCGCCCGCGGAATAGTTTGTCCTGTCTTGATATTGCTTATATTTTAATTGTTTTCTTGGTTTTAACTCTTTGTTAGTTTAATTTAATTTTAAGGGGTGGGAGGTCGGGTAGTGGGCTTTTGGAACTGTTTTACTTTGTGATTTTTTACTTGCTGTAACCTGCTATGATTGTTTTGACAGAGGAGCGGGCTATAAATAAAATTTATTATTATTGTTGTTGTTGTTGTTGTTGTGGTAGGTCAAAATATGCAGTACAGTCAGCACTCCATAGCCACTGATTCTGCACTCATGGATTCAACCACCCACAACTTGAAAATATGTTTTTAAAATTCCAAAAATCAAAACTTGATTTTACCATTTTATATAACAGATACCATTGTATTACACCATTGAATAAACTGGAACTTTAGCATCCACAGATTTTGGTATCCATGGGAGTCCTGGAACCAAACCTCCAGCAGATAACAAGGGCCCACTTTATTATTCTCTAAAAGGAACAAACTGGGTTCCATTTTATTCAAGCAGATGCCCAGATTGTCCCAATTGTTGGGCCCACAAAACTTTTTGATTGTGTTAGTCATTGTTAATGCACTTTCATTATCATGAGGCATTTAAAATACTATCTCAATGATCCTTCAATGCAGTGGGGCCTGTGCCCATCTGCAACCATCCCACCCTTGAAAACTGTCTTGTCCTTCACTTCAGTAGTTGACTCTTTCAACCAAACTGAAGCTACAAAGGGCTAATAATAATCCAGGAAGCCTCCTGAAAATGCTGATGCTATAATTTCTTGGAGTTCAGAGTGTTGTGTAGATCCATAGCACTAGAGTACAGTTCACAGAATCCCAGAATTCCTGTGCCAGAACATTGGATGATCAGGAAATTAGAACATTTGAACATCAGGAATGCAGTCAGTAAGTATCTCAGGAAGCAGGTACTCTGGGGTGCAAGACATGTTGGCTAGTTAATCCAGTCTGGGTCAGTCACAAGTTATCCAAACACAATAAAAGGAGAAGCAGGAGGTCAACCAGTTCAGAAGTTATTACAGTAAGTCAGTAGACCAGATAAAGTAAGCCAGCAAGGAGAAAACAGAGTCCTCAAAATCCAGTACAAGGTCACAAAAACACAAATGCTATAGAGTACTGCCAGTGAACAAGTTAGGATGGTTGTCAGACGGCCCTTGGTCTGTCTCCTGCCTCTGGCCCATTGGATTCCTGGGCTTCTGCCTTGCTGTGTTTAGACCTGGTCTGCTCCAATTCTTCCTCTGGCCCATTGGATTACTGGAGCTCTGCTTTGCTATGCTTAGATCTTTGTCTGTTTCCTGACCTTACCTCCTGTTTCTGACCTATTAGACTCTCTAAATTCACTATCCATGGTCTTGGCCCCAGAAGCCCACTTTGGAATCCAGCTTGCCTATGCCTCAGACCTCGACACAGGGACTGCAGGTAATATGCCTCTTCCTCCTCCCTGTCTGAAACTTCTGACTCCAGATGAGTTAAGATGCTTTTTGCCTTTGGCAGCTTCAGTCTTTTTTTAAAAAAGAGTTAACTCATATCTTCCCACATTTCACAGATGAAAAGTGAGCTTCAGAGATTGGTCAAACGGCAAACATTATTAATGGGGAAAAAGAAACAGGCTGGGAAGGGCTGCAGCAATTTGCCTTGGCAAAGCCTACTGGGAAGGGAAAGAATCCACATTCTCCTCTCTTCTCTCCTCTGAGAAGTTACAAACTACTTTTGAACTCAGTTTGTATCAAGTGAAATAAGCAGAGGAAAAAAAAGGGGGGGGGAATGGGAGGAGGAGAGAAAAAGTGGGACATTTCTAAAGCTGATGAAAAAGAGGGATGGCAGCAGATTAATTGAGACTACCCCCAGCCAAATTGGGACAGTAGGAGAGTATGTTATCTATAGATGAAAGGATCAGTTTTCTGGGGCCAGGCTGGCCACAATTTGTGAAAAACAATGGATATCCCCACACTGAAAATGTGGGGAACCTAAAATGTTCTGGGGCCTCATTCTTTTTCTTTCAAAGGAAATGTCATTTGTAGCCCACTGCAGGCATAAGAAACAAGTTATGGATAATTATATTATAACTCATTAATTTCAAGCTTTGTACCTATGGGGACAGTATACAAAGCAACACTTAAGACTGTGTCAGAAAGCAACACTCATGGCAGTGGATCAACAGCTGTCAACTCCATTCAACCTCAGGGAAAGCTCCACTTACTTCAGTTGACTCTTACCTCTCACTGCAGTGTTGTATTTCCTTTATCTCTTCTGTTTTGACATTTCAGACAATTATTTAATTTTTAAAAAAATAATTTATTTATTATTTTGAATTAAAGACACTGCTTTAGTTTAGTAGCATGTGCCCAACCAATCACTGCCCAAATGTGTCAGAAACAATTCCCATCACCATCATCCAACATTCTAGCAGAGACAACAAGATTTTTGCAAAACAGATATATACGGTGCCAGGTTAGGGAAGGCCAGTTTGGGTTTTGATACACAATATAGAATCCTATACTGTGGGTTAAACTCTGCTTCTTATGCAGAAGGTGTCCAGAGCTTCTGTGTACCCTAACATTTGTGTTTAATGTACGTTGGTGGTAGGAAATAACATTTGTCTATTTCACAGGTAATAATGCAGCTTGCATTATAACAGGCAAAATATTTAAACAAGAAATAAACATTAATAATAGTTATACTAAGTGCCCAGAGTACAAATTGGACTGAAGGAAGGAAGGCAACCTGGTGGAGTATCCTAGGTTGAGACCATGAGCCAGAAAATTATACCTTCATACTCTATTTCTACCAGGACTACCAGGTAGCTTTAGCAGTACTATCATCTTCCCTTGCCCGATTCCTTTTTCTTATAAGATATTTAAATAGGGTTGCGAGATCAGACAATGCCCTATGTGGTGAACTATGGAATAGAACACTTATCCAGGATGCAGGTGTGTGGTCAGAATTATCTGTCACCCTCTCTCTCTCTCTACCTCTCTTTCTCTCTCACATGGACATCCATATCATCAGTCCATCCATTCCTCAATCCATTGATGCCTCATCTATTCATTATATTCATGCACACCCTTTGTACATGCAAACAGACAGAGAAGGAGGAAGAGAGACCATTGTACATGCCATGTGTTCAGATATTCTTTCATAAATCCATGCAATCTGCTTCTCTTTCAGAAAGAATCTACACAAAAGATTCATGATTTAAAAGTATTTTCTTTCAAGTTTCTTAAAGTATTTTACTTTAAATTTTAGTATTTATAATATGTATTCTGCTGAATGTTGCAAGGTGATGAAGAGCAAATGAACTGTACAGTATCACAGAATTCTGAGGAATGTAAGACCCAGCTGATAAATGTGTTTTGGACCACATTTATGTCCTTGAACGGAAAATCAGAGCAAGTTGGATCACTTGGAAATGTGAACTGAATGAAATCACAATCATCCCTAATCTAGGCAGACAAGAGACACAGACTCAAATGCATATACTTTATTCATTAAACACTTGTTCTCTTGCATACACCTCTTGCCTCACCCATCTCTTTACAGAGAAAGAGAAAAAGATGTCCACTCCCTTCCTGCGCCTTCGCCTTCTCTTTGCCTTTCCTTCACAGCTGCTTCTTACATGGTCCAAATAACAGAAAAAAACAGCTTTCACTAGCAGTGAAGCTTTGCTTTTCTAAATCTAAATTGGGCAGAAGGAACCAAAGAAGGAAGGCAGAAACCATGAGGATCCACAGTAAGATGCTTATCACACACAGCCTTCAAAGTAGCAGCATAACGGATAGTGTTTGGTTCCCTCCTCCTGCATGATGCTGTTGCCATTATGTGAACCATGGGAGACTGTAGTAAAAGTGAGTCTTTTTACTCACAGGAAAAATCTATTAATTACCTACTTTAGCACTGTTGTTGTGTATAATTTGTAGTGCAAAATGTTCAATAGCACTTTCCTGCTGATTCTGCCTGGATGGTGGACAAGCGTGACGAAATGGAGATCAAGCCCCTTTCCAGTGTCCTGTTCTGTCACTGCCTATTCATGAATGTACCAGATACATACTTTCCTCCTTTCTTCTCTCCTCCTCCCCCCTCTCCACTTCCTTAGCAAAGCTTTCCCCTATCTTCTGCTCACAAGTAGCCACACGGCTTTTCTGAGGGAAGGAGGGCAGAACAGGAAAAGGCGATGCTATGAGGTTTGGGTAGTAACAAACTCTGTAACTCCAGATGGGAGGTAAGAATGAGATCCAATTTTTGCAGGCCATGGAATTGCAGCGGAAGAAGGTCCCATGCAATAAGGCCCTAAGTCATCACATGGACACAGGGCAGAGCAAAGCAGAGTGGTTGCAGGATGGATCTGAAGGGCCAAAGGCACTATCTTATGGTATTACCATTGCACCATCCTAGAGCAGGTCCACACTATAGGCTGGTCACTGGCTGGTCATTGCACCCAAAGGCACCATGTTACTATATCATCCTTTGCACCATCCTAGGAAAAAAAGATTCCACCTCAACATTAGGAAGAACTTCCTGACAGTAAGAGCTGTTTGACAATGAAACACTCTCCCTTGGAGAGTGGTGAAATCTCCTTCTTTGGAGGTCTTTAAAGAGAGGCTGGATGGCCATCTGTCTGGGGTGCTTTGATTGTGTAATCCTGCATGGCAGGGTGTTGGACTAGATGGCCCTAATAGTCCCTTTCAGTTATATAATTCTAGAGTAGATCCATTCTCCAGACTGGTCACTCACTCTCCTCAAAGAAAATTATAGTATTTTCTGGTCCTCAGCTTGTTCTTTGACTCTGGCCCTCCTGGCTCTCTCTTACCATTACTCCCACTTTATTACAGCCTGCTGCTCAACAGTCTGACAAAATGGCCTGCCACCTAGCCCAAACAACATGGCACCAGGATATTTGAGGTTATTTTCCCCTACCTCTGTATAGAAATTCTGCCCCTGAAATGAAATTTCCTTCAGTCCCGAAACTTCAGTTGAATGTTCAGAATTAGGCATCCAAAGTGAAAGGGCAGACAAAGTCGTGAGAGTCAGTATGATGTAGTGGTTTGAGCACTGGACTATGACTCTAGAGACTGGGTTCAAATCCTGGCTCAGCCAATGTAAAGCCACTGGGTGACCTTGGGCAAGCCATACTCTCTCAGGAGTTTATCACACAAAGGAGATTGGGAGTTTATCCTGGGAATATCCCAGAAAAATAACGTAATTACGTGTAACAATTTTACACAAAGTCACACAAAACCCGCCGTTAAAGTGGTCACAAAGAAGAATTAATGTGTATCTTTTTTACCTTCGGGATTTCAGCAACAATGCATTTCTGATATCACTTTGTTCGTGCAATTTTGTGTGATAATAATTCACGCAATTACTTACCATTTTCTCTTCATCTGCAGGATGCTTTAAATGAGCTTTCATCTCTCTTTAATGCCAAAGTCAACCGCAGTGTGATAAACTCCATAATCTCAGAGGGTGGCAATGGCAAACCCCCTTTGAAGAAACTTGCCAAGATAAACCCATGATAATTTTGCCTTAGTCACCATAAGTCAGAAATGACTTGAAGGCACGCAACAAACTTGCAAAGTGAATGCAAACACAACAGATATAAGAGTTCTAGGTGCAAACAATTTTCATTCTCAGTCTCTGCAAAACTAGAATTTTGAGGACAAAGAAAATTTTATAAGGCTGCAGAATTCTTATCTGAGTGAAGCAAAGGCTCATTTTACCACCCGCTGCAGCTGCAGCCCTGCCTATATAAATCAGCCATTGCGATCCACTGAGGCAGGACTCTACCATGCAGAAACAGTATAGGACAGGGTCTTTTTTGCTGTCATGCCTTTGCGTAGAATGCCCCCTTCCTTGGTGGAGCAGCGGGTATTGACTTTGGCCTCTATTTGGTACCAGGTTAAAACCTGACAGTTTACCCAAAGCCTAGTGATCATGACTTGTGTTTTGGTCTCTTCGGTTTTGGTTTTGCTGAATCGTTTTATATTATTTTATATTGATGGTACCCTGCCCTGAACTCTTCAGAGAAATGATAGGTAGAAATATTTCAGTTGATAAATAAATTCTTCCAGAACATTAATTATAAGAAACTCAGGTAATGAGGAACAAGGTAAAGAGAAGTCACACTCCTCTAAAACTCCCTGAGGGGTTTACAGCCTCCATTCTCAAAATATTTTGAGTACTGCAGTATTCACACTAATTTAAGGATCATTACCCCAGAGAAAACTGTGTGAAATGTACACTTGAGATATCTTTAGGATTGTACCCTTAGGCTGGAAAAAGTAGGACTCATTTAGCCAGAAACAGACAGAAGGTAATGACTTTAGTCAATAGAATATCAAAACATAAAAAGAATAATAAAAGGAAAGTATGATAAACAATATACAAATAATTAAATAAAACCTTGCACTGAGTAAGAAAAGGCAAAGAGAACACAGCACAAGTGAATAAAATCTGAGCAATGTTTCTAGTTTTATATGGCAGAATTTCTTCAAATCCTATCTAATTTATAGAGATCAAAAGGAGCGCAGGTCACTCATAATACAGAACAGGAAACGTAGAAAAGAAACAATAGGCTAAGGTTAATAACCACTTAATTGCCCCCAAAGTCTCCTAAATCTGTGAATAATCTAATCATTTCCTATGTGTTTGATTTTCCTCCAAGGAATACAGGAAATCACATACCTAGGAATACATGAGGTGGCTTGGATAACATCGGATTAGACTTTCAAGGCCCCAGGGTAAAAAGAAAGAAACTTGCATGCTACACAGGGGAGTCTGATACAGTTAGTAGCATCTAGCAGTAAGTTTGTTATGACAGCTGTGGAATAAGTTGGCTCAGAGGTTAGCTGAATGTGCAATATAAGAGGAATTACGGTTGCTTTTTTAAAGTTATGGAGTTGTTTCCTTTCATGGAAAGAGAGCAGCTAAGGCTAAAAATGTAAGAAACTGAGACATTTTTTTCAAAAAGGACTGCTCTTTTAGTTTGCCAGAAGTTATCGTTTAGAGTTTAAGGCCTCCAAGCTGTGCTTTGCTATACAGTACATTGCAATGGACTTTGCACTGGTAGATTTAGCGCTTCAGGAATTCCCAAAGCAAATTAAATATACAGTGGGGCCTCATTATCCACAAACTTGCCATCTGCGGATTTAAGCATCCACGGACAGCAAGTCCCCATTGTATACAAAAATGGACAAAGACTTGCAAATCTGCTCTTGAGAAACAACAGTCCTAGGATTAGGTTGTGAGAAATCAAAGAAGTCAAATTGCTCATGAGAACTACAAGCAGTGTTTTCAGAACTCAGGGTCCGGCTCTGAGTCTCCAGTTTTCATGGGCCCATCTCCAGGTGGGAAACAAAAGTGCAAATTTTCCAGTTATGGTGGACACGGCTCCAGGCAAAAGGAAAGACATGTGAACAAATATCCTGCTCAACTATTAAAGCAGCAGATTACTACAATTTACAAGTTGATTTCTTGCTGCAACTTGCAAAGGGTTTCTCTGTATTTACTTAGCTTCCTCCTTCCTCTGGTCATTATAGCACCAAGACTCACTCTTTGCTCTGCACCTACCTTCTGGCTCGAAACAAGCAGGCAAGATTATATGTTCTTTACCCTGACTCCCTAAGTAAGTGAGAAGGTATAACCCCTTCATTTCACCTTGCTCTGCAAGTATCCCCTTTAGCTAAGATTTCAGTCTTAATTTCCAAATAAATTTCCAAATAGTCTCTCTAGATAGGTTTGAATAACAAACTATAAGTAAATGTGGTTGCTAAAGCATAACGTTTAATGACATCTCTAGGAGTTGTCCATAGGTTGCATAATGCTTAATGCCATCTCTAGGAGTTGTTCACGGCTCTCAGGTTTTGGCCCTCAAACCTCAGGACCTAGAATGCTCCCCAAGCAGTAACCTTAAGTACAAGTAAGATGCTTTTTAAAAAGGGCTTAATGGTTTGTTTCACCAGTTGTTTGCTTTGATCCAGTCTCATCTCAGAAGCAAAACTAATTTGGTAGAATATTAGTAACACAGCTTTAGTATTTACCAAACTAATATTAAAAAAAAAACAGCAAAAGGTTATCAAGAAACTTAATCAACATGGATCTAACCTAGATCATGCAAGCCTCTAGACTGAAAGTTGTAATGTGATCTTCCTAAGTTTCTTGGAACAGCAGTGAGTAGGGAACTGTCACATTATCTGTCAGCCTCTTGTGCCGGCTTCTCTGCCAGCCCTGCAGAATTCTGGAAACTGAATACAATCAGACTGTCAAATCTCAGAGCAGTTACAAAGGCATTTCTTGGACACCCTCAAGCAGCATTCCAGCAGGGAAGATCCTGTGCAGTTCCGCTGCGGATAATGAACACTGAACATTGCTGGGAAGCTGTTCTTGAAACTGCAAACATCCCTTTAATGCAATTTACCGCTTTTTAATTTGTCAGTTGAATGCGTGAATAACTTCTTTTTACATTTTCTTTCTGAATGGTTAAACACTTATTTTTAAAGCGCTGCTTGACAGTTTTAATTCATATTTATAGATTCCCAGGACCAAGTCTGGTTATTGCACAAACCTGGCACTGATCTCCATAAAAACCATCCTAATCTTTCCAATGTTATAAAGGATACACAACTTCTGTTTATCTAAGGATAACTCACTTCTTCCCAATAATTTTTATTAAACAAAATTTATCAAACATATACATCGATTTGTTTTCCTTAATATATGGTACTACAGATCGGTTTACCTATTCTTTCTCCATACATTGTCCTTGTAATATATACAACAATATATACAACTTCAAGCTTCTTACTACTTCCAATTTCCCCCAAATATTCCGGAATGAATTCACACAGGATAACTCACTTCTGCGCAATCAGTTTAGAATGGCAGGGTTAAGATAATCATGCTTTTAAAAAGAAACTATTGATCCAGCAATACTGGGAACAAGTTGGCCAATTTTATTATTCTAACATGATTTTCACTGCTGTGTATCTGCAGTACTACAGAGAAATACTTGGTTTCCACATGGTATTTTTGAAACACAGTAATGTTTTCAGACATCATATGTGTATGTGATATGGCCCAAGGAACACATAAAGCTATGTTTTTGGGGACAATGTAGAACTTACTACCACTTCTTCCATGAAGAATCAATTATGAGGGAGCTAATACACCTCACAAATATAGAGAAAGGAAAGAGTACTGTATTTTCAACAACAACAACAACTGCTTCTTCTTCATATTTCTGTAACGAGTTCTCACATAACAACCTAACATAACTTATTGACATGGATACTGAGAACAGTGTAGATGGACTGGGTCATGATAGCAAGTAATGAACATTTGTGACAGTTGTTCTTTGTTCTGGTTGAACTACAACTCCCATGCCTTCTTAAAGGTAGTCCTTGCAAAAATGTTAAAAACAGAACTGAAAATGTTTGTTTTCTGCTCACTACAGAGCTTGGGAAAGTTACCCACCAAGAGAAATACAGTATTTACTCATTTGTTAAATTCTGTTTTTCATTTGGATGACATGCTCGGAGCAATTCTAGTTAATGCTTAATGTATCATGCTGTGACATCAGTAGATCCAAGACATCATTGGAGCTAGACTCAGGTTTTGGCCCTGAAATCTCAGCGCCTGGGATGCTTCTGACCTGGCAACTGTAATGGCAAAGGATTGGCTCAAGGGAATCTAGCTCAGCTTTATTCTGATCAGACCAACTACAAAGGCTACAAT
Source organism: Urosaurus nigricauda (assembly GCA_034509955.1). Taxonomy (NCBI): domain Eukaryota; kingdom Metazoa; phylum Chordata; class Lepidosauria; order Squamata; family Phrynosomatidae; genus Urosaurus; species Urosaurus nigricauda. Next base: position 224,041,974 of record JAOEGL010000004.1, on the reverse strand, counting down.
GGGTGATTCTCTTTGAAGAGAAATTCAAGTTTGAAACTTACAAGTACTGTATTGGACATGTTGTTTTTGGAAAACTTCTACAAGCAAAAAGGAAGTTTTCCAAGCTGTGCTTTTAATGGCTTGATATCATTACTTCCCTGGAGGAGAGGAGGATGAGAAAGAGGTCAAGAAAAGAGAAAGAGATGAGGGAGGGGAAAGGAGGACATTTAGCTAAATAATGCATGGGTTGGGGAAGAAGAGAAATAGGACAGGAAAGAAGGAGAGAAAAGTGAAATAAAAACTTTTATAAAGTGAAAGGAATCAAGTTCCTAAGCAGAGCTGAAGAAAACAACAATTATACCAAGCCTTTTTTCTGAAATCCATGCCATCCATACACACACCTCAGACCAAGAAAGGAAATGGTATTGCAGCTCCATTCATTTACAGTAGGTTGAGGATGGTGGGAACAGAACTAAGAAAATTAACCATAAGATAGAAAAGCCACAACACAGTAGTCTTGTATTACCATATTCAGTGACTCCTGAAGCAGTGAATACAGAGGCATTCAGTATTTCCCCGTGCTGATCCACTGTATTTTCTTCTCATTAAGCTCTGGTACTAGCCAAGGGCTGAAAAACTTTAAAAGTAAGAGAAGAAACCGGGTCCTGAAACTCAGGCCCTAAAATCTGGGAACCATAACCATGGCTACACCTCACAGCTTATCTTTCTGTACTGACAGAATGTAGGAATGAATTATTCCGGAAGAAACAAAGGTTATTATATAGATAGATATATTTAATTATTTGGCCAAACATGGTCATCAGTTAAAACAGAATGCCAGCTAATGTATGTGGCGGTAATGTACTGTATTTCTAAAATTCTTTTTATATCTGTGTCATACTTTATAGCATTTTTCATAGCACGGTAATTTAAATGGTAAAAATGCAACAGGATGGAAGCCAAAGCACTCACAAGATTGTTTGTTTAAGCAGAGTAAGCTTTCATTCAAGTGGAAACATTTCACTTAGAGAAAACTATCACTTTAAGAGTTGTTCCATTAACCACCACTGACCTTTGTAATGGGATGTTATTTTTAGTTTTGTTAGTAATTGCTGATGTGGTGACTTTGGAATGATTTGTATGCTGAAATGTAGGATATAAATATTTTAAATAAATAATATGTACTAACTAGTATCTCGTCTTGCTAAGGAATGTAGCATTAATGCTTATTTTTATTGCCTCTTCTACTGTATTGTTTCTTGCTTGGCAGAGGGAGTATTTTACATACAGTTGAATGTCAGTCAAGCAGTTGCACATTTCCTATACTTACTGGAAAATGTTCAGAATATGGGTTAGTTCACAGCTGAATTCTGTGCATATTTATTAGATTTTTTTTGGAAATAAACATTTTTGGACAGTAGCTTCTGGAATCCTGTGGTTAGTAATAGCATCGACTGGATGCTTCTGGGAGTGATAGTCCAAAAAAGTAACAACTCCAAACTCTGAGAATGTGTTGAGAAACTCAGGAGCTAGCAGTTTTTCTAAACCATTGAATAGATGGTAGGTTTCCCTTTTCCAATTCCCTAGTACATATGGCAGACTGACAATTGCCAGCTGTCTCAAAGTTATGAGGTGACATAATTTGAATTGCATTCTATTGTGTTAGAAGATCTTTCCCCCTTCTCATTGACAAAGAAGCATATGCTATTTAGGCTAAGCACCAGGAGGCCTAAAACAGGTATTTTATTTCAACCACATGGTTCATGCATTCAGAATACCTGTCTGTATATTTGATTGACTATTAAGTAAGTCATTCAGACATATTTACACAGCAGGGGACAATGTGGCAACTATGCAGTGAATTTATAGACCACCTCTGATCCTCAACACCACATTCCTCTTCCTTTATAGTCTGGTGTTCAACCATCCCATGACCATCAGATCCTGGGTTTGGGGGGCTTTAACTGTTTTTGCCAGTAATCTGGACACATACATTTAGATCAACATTTTTATTCTCAGAAGCTTGAGAGAAAACAAGCTTAAATTTATACAGGGTCAACAACTTTACTATGGTTAAAGCATTGAAAAATCATAACAGTAAGGACCAGGATGAAGTAAACAGTGTGTGTGTGTGGGGGGGGGGGGGATACATTACTACAAAATTGTACAACAGTAATCAGCCATCAATGCACAAGCAGATATATTCATTCTACAGATATGAGGTTACTGTATCATACCTTCCAATATTTCACCTATGAAAACCAGGAGGCATGTGCCCAAGCAATATCATAAGGTAGTGAAGATGGTAAAAGTTAAAATGAGGGAGACCACAGCAGTTTGCTTTTGCTTGGGCTTATTAGGAAGGGCAAGATTACACCCACTCCTAGTTTCTCCCACCATGCTGAGCAAATTGAATGTAAACTACTTTGGGATTTTAAACTCAGTTTGCAGCAGCTTAAGTAGGCCAAGGGGAAAGTGGGAGGAGGAGAAATATTTGAAAAGCAAAAATGTAAGATGTCAGAGGATTAATTAGGACTGTCCCTGCAAAATCTGGACGGTTGGAGGATGTTCAAAATACTGTTTAGGATACAGGTCTGTATGTGTCTTCTCAAAACCAAGTTTGAGTTCAACAGGGCTCATTTCCCATGTAAGTGGCTATGGCATTCATCTTGTAATCTCATTTTTCTAGAGTTTCCTTTCATGTATTTCAAGCATTCTTTTATCCTCACTCTCAAGGATGGAAAATTCACTAGGCAATTTGGGTAGAGGTATACACACTTTTTTGGGAACAAGTGCCATTGAAATCAGAGGCACATTGAACTCAAAAGAGTGGGCTTTCTCAATATGTGTATAAGAGTATGTTCTCCTTATTCAACTGCTTTTAAAGTTTTTTGTTTTTGTTTTTTTGTGGGGCTGTGTCACCTATAGTTATAACTTCGAGCTGAAATGTGGTTTTTCCTCATTGTTTCAACGAGCAATGGAAAAATTGATGTTCCCATTCTAGCCCATTTTAATTACAGTACTGTGAAAACACTCCATGTTAATTAACATGGTTGAAGATCCTTCTCAAGTAAGGTAGGTGAAATACAGAGGACTGCACCTGCAAAGAGACATCTACACAATTTTCTGGAATCAGCCATTCACTCAGTTCAGCTCACAGAAAGCTAATTCTGACCTAACACATTTGAGCAATCAGAGAAGGTCACAATTATTCCCCTGGGTGCACTGAACAGAATGGTTTTCCATAATGATCATTAGATCTACAGTGGGTCACAACCTCCTCTTAAACCTTGCAGCCCTACTAAATGAATGGCCTGACTTCTTTTCCAAGACAGCCAGAAGAAAGAATAACTGAAAGGCCTAATGTACTTTCCCAACTTTTTCCTGTGAGAAGCTAATGGATAGCTTTTAATGTTTATCCAGTTCTATTTTTTCCAGCCCATGTTAGACCCAAACTGTGCAACTGTAACTGCTCTGCTGGCTATGATTTGTTGGGAGAGGAGCCAATGGTGGTGGGGGGGGAGAGGGTTTGGGTCAGTAGGACCAGCTGCGAAAAATCCAAACCTCTTCTAGCCATGGAGCACAGCCAAAAAAACTAAAGTTAGGACGGTAGCCCTAAGTAACTTCCAACATCTCTAACCTGGGATAGCTGTGGATTCAACCATGGATAATGCATGAGTTCAGCTGGCATTCAGCCATCTTTGCCAGTACAAACTGGTGCATACCCATTGAGACATACGTCTCATTAAGGTCAATAAGACACTCTTGGGTAGGTGACTATGGGTTTCTAGCCTTACAGATGCATTGTCTGAAAGAAGTCCAGATAAGGCAGAACCATCCCTCTGCAATTGCGCAGGAGTAATTTGCCTTGATGGCCACAACATGACCACAAAAGTTCTGCAGATTCAGCCAGTGGATTCAGTGATGAAGCAGCATTGCTGCTTCATGGATATGCTTCATGGCTGCATCATCCATGAAGTATGACTGCTTCATGGATACTGACCTGATAAAACAAAAACAAACAAACAGCTTCATTTATATACCGCTTCATACCCTTAAGGAGTGTCTAAGTGGTGGACAGGGAAAGAATGTATTTTATGGCATGTAATGGCAGCTTGTTGTTTGCAAACGTGCTTGTGTGGATATATGCATGTGTGCATGCACATTTTTTAGGTAGTTTACCTGAGCTACTTTTGTGGGAGAGGAAAGCAAAATGTTCCTTTCAAAAGTTATAGTTGTAACTAATTATGGAAGAGGTCTTGAAATGTAACTAATTGCTTTTGAAGGCAATTTACTAAGCTCTGCCTACAGCATCCTGGAGCTGACATAAATGTTCAGTGGGGCCATGGCATCTGTTGGAGTTTGGATCAGGATCGCTGGAAATACCAAAATCCGTGGATGCCCAAGTCCCATTACATGCAATGGCATAGTGAGTAAAATGGTGCCCCTTAAATAATAATAATAATAATAATAATAATAATAATAATAAAATTTATTTATATCCCGCTCCTTTGTCAACCAATCGGAGCGGGTTACACCAATTAAAAAGATACAAGGTAAAAATTACAATGATCCATACCCAGCCACCCACCCCTTAGAATTGGATTAAACTAACATCAAAGTTAAAAACAACATAATTAAAATTTTCACAATATAAAACAACGATCAATTGCATGGGTGTCAAAGGTCGAGATGTTAAAAACTGAGTGGAGAGCTTGACCCACTAACAGAGCCGGAAGAGATGCATCTTTAAGGCTTTTTTAAAGCAATCGAGAGATGTAATAAGATGCATCTCATCCGGCAGGTCATTCCATAGCCTGGGAGCGGCAGCGGAGAACGTCCTCTGGGAGGTCTGTGCCAACCTAGTTTTCATAGGCTGTAGCAGGTTCTTCCCAGAGGACTGAAGTGTGTGTGTGGCGGGGGGGGATCATACAGGAAGAGGCAGTCCCTAAGATAAGATGGACCCAAGCCATGTAGGGCTTTAAAGGTTAAAACCAACACCTTGTACTGCACCTGGAAACTGATCGGCAGCCAGAGGAGAGACTTGAGCACTGGTGTTACGTGCTCTCTCCACGATGTTCCCGTGATAAGCCTTGCTGCCATGTTCTGTACTAATTGAAGCACAAGGGTAGCCCCATGTAGAGCGCATTACAGAAATCCAATCGTGAGGTTACCAAAGACTCCAGGTCCTTCAGATCTAGAAAAGGGCACAGCTGGCGTATCAGCCGCAGTTGATAACAGGCACTCCTGACCGTCGCATTCACGTTACTAGTCATGTGAAGCTACAAGTCTAGGAGTACCCCCAGACTGCGAACAGAAACCTTCGAGGAGACTCCATCTAGGACCGGGAGATGTATTTCCAAACCTGGCTTCGGTCCTGTAACTGTTAGTACCTCCATTTTGTCTGGATTAAGCTTCAATCTGTTTGCCATAAAATGGCAAATCAAGCTTTGCTTTTTGGAATGTATATATATTTTAAAAATTTCAAGCCACGGATGGGTGACTATGTGGATAAACAATCCGTGATATGGAGGGCCAACTGTGTCCTCTTTTTTTGAAACTAATGGGAAGAAACTGGAAAAGGAGAAGCAGAAGTGGATGATGGCCTCTCCTTCTCTGGAGGATTTTAAACAGAGGTTAGATTATTACTTTCCAGGGGCATTTTAACACTGAGTTCCTACCCTGGGGGAAGGTTGGACTAGGTGGATCTTGGGATCTCTTCCAAGTCTATGATTTCCTCAGCAGAAACCAGAGGAGCGGGTGCTGAATAGAAAAAAGATAAAATCACACTAATTCTTCTCCATGTGCCCTGGGTGGTATGAGCTGGCATTGCTTTTGAAGTGGTGGATCACGAGCTCAGGCTTAGAAACAAACAAATAGCCAACACAAGCCTTTCAGAACTGGTGAGACACATTCCCAAGAGACTGTCCCAATTAGAATTTTAGCAGCTGCATTTTCATTTTATAAACATGAAAACGCTTTTCTATTAAATATATTAAATTACAATGCATCCCGGATGATGTATATTGTTCTTTATTCCAGCTGCCAAACTATTAATTCATGCCACTGTTTTGTTTGTTTTGCATCACCTTAATTCATGATTCTTTAATAATATGATACAATAGCTGTTGAGGATGCTACAGTCAAGCCATAAATCTTAGAGGATGATTAAGCTTTCAGACATTATACTGTACCAAGATATCACACACCACCTTGGCAGAAAAAGATAGTATATTCCAAATACATGCTTAATCTCCCCTATTATTGCCAGGATTAAAGCATACACTGAAATGTTTCAAATGGCAGGGTAAAGGAATTGTGTTTTATGTCATTATTGCTTTTATTGGCCGGTGAGGAAAACAGGATTCGTGCCAGAGATGTGCACATGATTTCATCTTTATGTGCATCCACATGGGTGAACTCAGAACAGCATGGGAATGTTACCAGCCTTCCTTTCGGTGATCTTAATGTGCCATGGTTTAATTGGCATCTATCATGGCATTTCCTTGGCAAGGTTTGTTTAAATGTGGTTTTGCCACTGCCTTCCTCTGAGGCTGAGGAGTGTGCATTGCCCAAGGTGACCCGGCGAGTTTCCATGGTTGAAAGGGGATTGAAACTCTGGTCTTTAGAGTCATAGTCCAATGTTCAAACCACTACACCATGCTGGCTCTCCTGCCTAAACTCAGCTAAATATGTACACTGAGATTTTGTCCCCATGGATAAAAGCAAAGAGTTAGATGCTACATTAGGGATTATTCACAGAAACAAATGGTACTTGTCCAAACATATTTTAAGAACCAGAGCAATGTTATACATCTCCTGCCTCACATACACCCACCAAAGCTCACACAATAAAGTGCTAAATTCTGGAGTGTGGGTGTTCTTCATGACAGTCCCCAAAGCCGGATCTCAAAGGGCAGTCCAAAAACGCACGCCATTGTGGCAGCCCACATCAACAAACCAATTCTAGCAGTTTTCATCTCCACCAGATCATTTGGGAGATCCAAGCTTAAGTCCTCACTGTGCCATTAAATTCACTGAGTGATCTGCAGCCTTGGGCCACTCACCTTCTCCCAACCTGACATACCCCACAGAATCGTGTAATGTGAGTAAAACAGGCAGGAAAAGAGCTGTGCACGTTGCCTTGAGCTCACTAGAGGTAGATGGTATAGTATTTTACAAATAAATAAATAAACAATACACCCAACTCCTATTGAATTCAGTGAGCTTGCTCCAAACATGACTAAATTGGGAATTAACAAAATACACCTAGGCTGGTCAATCATTTTCATGGCTGTAGTGTAGATGAAAACATTGCCTTTGTAAATGGCCAAAAGAAATCTGGATTAATGCATCAGCTTTTTATGCTCCCCTGGCATAAAAGACTTTGCCAGCTCTATAATCTTCATAAAAAACTGGCCACCAAGAAATAGGGCCAGGGGGGTGGGGGGACTGCTACAATTTGCCAACTACATTGTATATGTTTTTGTTTTTCTCCTTATCCCTTATATGTTGATTGTTTTTGACATCCACTGTAAAATCTGTGTGTGACTGTCTATAAAAAACAATAATATACAAAATTCTGTATTAGAGTCCCACCAAATGAGAAAGAATATTCTGAAAGTCCCAGATTTTTATCCTGTGCAAACCGATTTTATTTTGGGTATCTCCACTTTGCATCTTCTTCATTCCAAAATATTTCCTGGGAGCTCCCAGCATTATCAAGGACTGTTCATTCACCTTCCCAGGTCAGTTTAAATTAACCTAGTATTTTCCAATATGAAATGTATTTCACCTTGGCATCTTATTCCAGAATTAGTTAACATAGCCACTGCCAGCAAAATACAGCCATTATTTCCATGGAACAGATTCTACAGAGTTTGAGCAAGAGAAAGAGAGCTTTCTGCACTAAAACAGAACTACTCTAATATTTAACCAGTTTAATATTGATAAAACACTTTAGTACTCCTGAATAATAATAATAAAGATTGTGTAGAAATTGCAGAAACCAACTTCTGAAATGTAGCCTGAGTCTGAATGTGAATGTGAATGTTGTGGAGAGGGAAGGAGAGGGAAACTCAGGATACAGACAGCCCCCTGTATCCATGGATGATCATCCATGGATTCAAGCTTCCATGGCTTAAATATATTTAAAAAAACATACATTTCAAAGAACAAGCCTGTTTCTGCCATTTTATACAAGGAACAACAATTTACTATGCCAATGTATCTAATGGGACTTGAGTATCCACAGATTTTGGTATCATTGGGGGGTCCTGGAAACAAACACCAGCAGATACAAAGGGCCCACTGTATTTCAAAAAAGAATTTGGATACCACCCAGTATATATGCAGGTAAAATCAAAACAAAAAGAACAAGAGGAACAGCATTGGAAGAAGCCACAAGACTTCTGAAGCCAGTAGCTGGAAACAGAGGCCTGGAGCCAATTGACCCACTGTGACTTCTGCTGTCTGGAGAAGGTTGAGGAGCTCCATGGCCCAGGTGAGCAGCTCTCAAAAGGTTTTCACCAGTTCCTCTGCCTCTGAGAACAACTCCCTAACATTTCCTGGCTGGCCCAGATTTCTGCAAGCCCCACTTCCACATTCCTGGTTTTCTTTTTCTTTTTAAAAAAAAGGAGGAGGGGAAGATTTGTGGAGCCAGAAGACACAGAGAAGTATGTTTCAGACAAAAACAAGATTTTGAAACTGGACATGGTCATCCAATTTGTTCCTGATTTTAGTGTGAGGGGGTGCACATCCAAGGGACAGAATTGGGCTCCAGACCCATCAACATTGTCCTCCCCTCAGGTTGGCAATACTGAGTCTAGGTGAATACTTTTCTGATTTATTCTAAGAATTTCTTTATATCTTTCTGTCTTCTCTGTAGTGAGCCTTCCTCATATGAGGCACCTTGACTAGAAAGGCTGTCTGTCTGTCTCTAGGCTTTACTCATTGATCTCTTACAGTGAGGACACATGGAAAAGAATTTCTGATTAAGGCGTGGAAAGTTTACAAAGGATAATGCACCAAGAGATGGTCCTTCAGACAGCCAAATCTAAAGCTACAAAAGATATCCATTCTTCTTTTTCCTCTCTCTTCCCCCCATCTCCCATCCACTTTTCACCCTCCCTTCTTCACATAACAGTTAGCCTTAGAAGAAAAGAAACATTTTAGGGGTAGTCGGGTTGGCCAGAAAGCAAAAAACAGCAACCCTAAAGAGGCAAAGGTATCAGCAGTACGTCATTGTTTCTTGCTTTTTGGCAAACATACCCCTAGAATTTTTTTTGATCTTAGGATAGCCAATTTAGCCACAAAAAGGGGATTCCTATACAGTACTTGAGGAAGTAGCCTTTGTGTCTTCATGCACTGGGAACTGAGTTTCTGAGGTTCATAAGGCAAAGCAACCTGATTTGATATCCTTCCATGTTCCAACAGTTATGGATGCATCCGCATTATGGGAACAATCCAGTTTCACACCACTTTAACTGCCATGGTTCAATGTGACTATCTATGGCTTGAAAATATTAAAGAATACATAAAGTCAAAAAAGCACATCTTTTAATTTTGGAATTTTATATATGGGACACCATTTTACTAGGCCACAGAATCCTTAGTAATGTATTTTTGGACTAATGTTACTCATAAATCATAACTCCTGTATATCACTGAATCTAGTGGGAATAGTTGTGACATAAAAGCAAGTAAATTTAAAATTTTACCCCTAAATTACAATATCATACGCACAGCCTAAACATACTTAAATTGGTTAAAGAGAAAATTGGGTAAAATCAAACATTTTTTTAAGGCACACAAGAAGCAATAGGTTTTGGTATCCATGGGGAGTCCTGGAACTAAACCCCAGCGGATTCCAAGGGCCCATTATAATTTAATTTATGCCTTGAAATGGACCAGCAAAAAGCCATCTAAATAATGTTAGCATCCCTAAATCTTATGGTAAGAACAAGTTGAAACCCAGATAAGAAAAATAAAAACATGGGGGGGGGGGGGCGCACAACATGAAGCCAAACCAGTAAGATACAAACATTCCCAATCCTCTCTATACACAATATAAATAATCTATAAGCTGCTTGGGAGATGAATCACAGCTTGCAAAATGCATTTCATTCCTCTGACTAGCTCTCCCTCTGTGGTGTCTGCTACCGACCCTTTTGTTCCACTCAAAAGACTGATACGATAATAATAATTTAAAATGAATTTTTACATTGGTTTTTTTAAATATTATTGCTGGTTTAATTACACTTTGATGATAATATTTGGAATGTTTTTATCTGAAATGTATCTCATTTGCAGGGCTTTTAAAAGCAGATGTTGCGACTGCTCCAATTCCTCCACATTTAAAAGCTCAACAAATATAAAGCTTTGCTCCTTGTTTTAGGATTATAGCTATAGAAGGGGCAAAATGAGGGCATTGCCCGTCCCCCAATAACAATTCTGCCCCTCATCTATGAAACAGTCCTACAGTCCCTAAATTCTTAGCATTTCTTTTCCTACAGTCCCTAAATTCTTAGCATTGCGTTAACTTAACCTGAGCATTTAGAAATACAGTAAGCCCTTAGTATTCGCTGGGGTTTGGTTCCAGGACTCCCCCATGGATACCAAAATCAGTGGATGCTCAAGTCCCATTAAATACCATGGAGTAATGAAATGGCGTCCCTTATATAAAATGGAAAAATCAAGGTTTGCTATTTAGAATTTATGTATTTTTTAAAAAATATATTCAAGCTGTGGATGCTTGAAACCATGGATAAAAAATTATGGATGTGGAGGGCCGACTGTACAGCCGACCCTCCAAATTTGCAACTTTGACTTTTGCGGCTTTGATTACTTGCGACTTAGATTAATGTGTCCTCTCTAGAAATCGTGAGGTCCTCCGGAGAAAATCTGATGGATGTTAGAGTTGGGCTGGAAGACCTAGATATTCCTAGATAAAACACTTCTCTGGGTATTTGTAAATACTCCAGCATGATTCTGTGGTCAAATTCTGGCAAATATTGACCACAGAGTTCTGTTGGAGGACCTAAAGATTCCTAGAGAGGTGTTCTCTCAGGTTAAAGAAGGTAGTTTTTATTATTATTATTATTATTATTATTTGTGGTTTTACCATTTTCCTAATGTGAATGGTTTACTGTGCAGTTCAGACATCCAAAGAGGCAAAACACACTGCAGGAATAATCCAGTTTGAGAATGGTTTAATTGTCCTGGCTCAGTGCTAAGGAATCCTGGGATCTGTAGTTTATTGTGGCACCAGAGCTCTCTGACAGAGAAGGCTGAATGTCTCAAATTTTAATTTTTTTTTCTGGGAAAAGGCGTGGGGAATATAAATAAAGTAAATCATCTTCTTCATCTAAACCAATGGCTCTCAACTGGAAGAGTCCCTTTCACACTACCGAGTTACAATACTATTATTCCACATTAGCCGCCATGGCAACCTCCTGTGGAATATGGGCTCTGTAGTTTCATGAGGCAGCTCTGTCTGGAGTCCTGTGGCAGAGAATCCTAAATATTCCTCTCCAAACTGGAAACGAAGAGCCGGCAAGGTATAGTTGTGATTTGAGTTTTGGACCAGGGCACTGGGTTCGAATCCCTGTTCAGCTACAGAAACCCACTGGGTGACCTTGGGCCAGTCACACACTCTCAGCCTCAAAGCAAAGGGGAACAAAAACTCTGCCAACAAAACAACTTGACAGGCTGGCCATAGAAAATGACTTGAAAGAACTCAGCAAATTTCCAGGAATTTCTATGATCCATTTCACCCTTCTTCTTCTATCCAGGAGGAAGGTCTAAACAGCCTCCATTTTGAGCATGCCTAAGAACCATGCATGGACTTTTAAATTAAAGTTTTGAGCTTTAATTTAGTCATATAAATTAATATTTTATTATTATTTTGCCATACCTCCTTGGGGGTAAGGTCACCCATTAGTAATACAGCATATTATTCATACAGTATTAATATTTCCATTAGGTTTCTTCCATGGCCCAGTCAGGAATCGAGCCCTTGACCTCCCGAGCCCTAGTCCAACGCTCAAACCATTACGCTATGATGGCTGGACACCGCTAAGAACCCCAACCCACCACTTTCCAGGCGGCTGGTGTTTGATTGACAACCCTGAACCCACCTCAGGTGTGCGCATGCGCAGCTTCTGGCTGGGGGAACAGTGAGGAACCTCAACCCACAAGACGGCTGGTTTTACTTCAAATGTACGCATGCGCGCGCGCCTATATGAGGAACCCCAAACAAACCACCACCTTCGAGAGATCTCAGATGTACGCATGCGCAGCCTCCCCACCACCGCCACTTTAGTGGTCTTTTCAACTGCGCATGCGCTTTTCTCCCTGCTCCTCTCCCCCCTCCCCCGCCCACCGAATGTTGCGCTCACCTGAGAGGACTTTTGGCGGGAAAAACCGTTGGTGGCCAGTTTTAATTTCTAGCTGCCCTTTTTCTGAGGGAAACTGTTTCTCCTCAGGCGCCAGGCTCAGGGAATGTGAGGGCCCAGGGCGTCGTCCTTGCTCCTCCTTGCCCTATTTTTGCTCAGCTCTCAGCCTCTCCTGAGAGGCTTAATACCTCCTTCCCTCTTGATTTCCCAATGAACCCAGACGGGCTTGAGTTGCCACAGCCCTGAGGAGGAAGGCCGTGGTCCGTTGCCTTGCCTCCTCCTCAGGAGTTGTGCAAGAGAGGAGGAAGTTCCTCCTCCTCCACTTTTCTTTCTTTAATAAAGCTTCCAGAATTTTTTTAAAAAAGGTCTCAGGATTTAATTATGCTTTCGGAATTAAAAAAAGGTCTCAGGAATCTGGATTTCAAAGAATATGCTGGGTTTTTGTGGTCTTTTTGAACACCCAGAAGCCTTTGCAAGCTTGGCCAATGAATGCTGGGATCCAAAGTCCACAAAACATCTGTGTGTGGAGGAGCAAAGTTTGGGAACCACTGGTTTTGAGATCCAGTGGTGGTGTGGCTTGAGCATTGGACTGTGTGGCTGTGGAAACCAGGGTTCAAATCCCGGATCGGCCATGAAAACGCACTGGGTGACCTTGGTACATAGAGCGATCTTGTAGCACCAGAAAGAAATAAGCAGCGTGAGTTTTCGTAGACTTCAGTCTACTTCCTCAGATGCATTAAATGCATCTGAGGAAGTAGACTGAAGTCTACGAAAGCTCATGCTGCCAATTTCTTTCAGTTAGTCTCAAAGGTGCTACTGGATCGCTCTATCTACAGATTCTGCAGACTAACAGAGCTATATCTTTGGATGACAGGGTGAATCACATTCTCAGCCTTAGAGGATGGCAATAGCAAATGCCCTCTGAACAAGTATTGCCAAGAAAACACTGTGATAGGGTTTCCTTGGGGTTGCCTGAAATGACTTTAAGGCACATAACAACAACAAAGCTGGCCTTGAAATGGTTTGAGCATGGGTTCAAATTCCATCTCAGCTGTGACCTTATGTGAGTCACATACTCTCGGCCTCAGAGGATGGCAATGACAAACCATCATGCCAAAAAACCCCAGCGATAGAGTTGCCAGAAGTTGGAAATGACTTGAAGGCAAACAAAATGACTTGAACTACCCTGCATCTACACTGCAGAAATAATGCACATTGAGGCCACTTTAACTGCCATGGCTCAAGGCAATGGAATTTTGGGGTTTGTGGAGGAGTTTTGGTGATATTTGGCCCCCTGCTCTCAGAGAGTTCTGGCGCCACATCAAACTACAAATCCCAGGATTCCACAGCATGGAACCATGGCAGTTAAAGTGGTGGCAAACTGCATTATTTTTGCAGAGCAGCAATCCTATGGAATTCTAGGTTTTGTAGTTTTGTGAGATATTTAGCCTTCTCTGTCAGACAGCTCTGAAGCCACAACAAACTACAGATAATCAGGATTTGATAGGGTTGAGCTACGATAAAGTGGTGTCAGGCTGCATTATTTCTGCAGTGCAGATGAGGCCACAGATGAAAACTGTGACACATGTGGCCAAGCAACATCAGCGTGTGGTCAAAATGAGGGAAAGGTTAATAAAAAGTCTGTAGAGAATGTAGCTGTTTGCTTTTGCCTCACCTTATAAGAAAGGATGACACTGTGTACCACCCACCCTGTTAATTGTATGCAACTTCCACTTTGAACTCAGTTTTCAGCAATTGAAGTAAGCTGAGGGCAAAAGGGGAAAGTGGAGAAGACCAAAATGGTGAAGGCTCTGGAAACCATGTCATATGAGGAGAGACTTAGGGAGCTGGGTATGTTTAGTCTGGAGAAGAGAAGGTTAAGAGGTGATATGATAGCCCTGTTTAAGTATTTGAAAGGATGTCACTTTGAGGATGGAGCAAGCTTGTTTTGTGCTGCTCCAGAGAATAGCTCACAGGGCAATGGATGCAAACTACTGGAAAAGAGATTCCACTTAAATATCAGGAAGAACATCCTGATAGTACGAGCTGCTGGACACTGGAACATACTCCTTTGGAGAGTGGTGGTGTTTTCTTCTTTGGAGGTATTTAAACAGAGGCTGGATGGCCATCTGTTGGCGGTGCTTTGATTGTATGAGAGAATTAAGTTGGACTGGATGGTCCTTGGGGTCTCTTCCAACTATGATTCTATGGGAGGAGGGAGAAACGAGGACATTTTAGAAGCAGCTGAAAAACTAGGATGACGGGGGATGAAACTGGGATGGTCCCTGTCAAATCAGGACCTTATTATACAGCAAAGTTGTGTGATAATGGCTGGAAGAATAGAGTTGGACCACTACCACCAGCTTTGCATATGGAGCCCCCCCCCCTTTTTTTTTCTGACCTAATACAAACATGCAGATGGCTTTGCAATGCAGTGGCTGATGTCTGGAGCCCAGGCCCAGTTCTGCCCATTGACCAAAATAGTACTGATCCGGGAGATACAGTGTATACTCTCAGTGTAGAGAGTAAACTCATGCTGGGGCCAGTTTCCATCTTTCTCTTCCAAGAGACTGCACAGTGTATACTGTATATTGTCTGGTGGTAGGCAGTTTTCTGCATGTTGCTTTGGGCCTTTAGGAAAATCTCTTAACTCCACAACACACTGCAGAAATAATCCAGTCTGATACCACTTTAACTACCCTGGCTCAGTGCTAGGGAGTTCTGGGAACTGTATCTTTGTGAGATACTTAGCCTTCTGTCAGAGAGCTCTTGTGCCACAATAAACTACTATTCCCAGGATTTCCTAGAACTGAGCCATGGCAGTTAAAGCAGTCTCAAACTGGACTATTTCTGCAGTGTGTTTTGGACCTTAGATGAGTGAAGGATAACATGATGTCTCTTGATTCAGCACTACTTGCCATAACATTGAAATAAACAGCCATTTGACTTTATGTCTTGTGCAAAAGTGATGCAGTTCTGGATGCTTCATGATGTCCATTTTTGTTCATTTAGCTGGCAATACTCCAGACAGCTGTGTACCATTCCAGAGCACCTGGAATCTGGCAATCCTATCACATATATACATTTTGTGATGTTTAATTCATTAAAGCTTGGGGCACTTACAAATAGAAATACCCTGTAATTAACCAAAATTGTCTCTTACATAATGATGTGTTGGTGAATTATTTACCACTTATGGGAATTAGAGAATAAAGTGTAGAAGAAAGAAAGGATGTGGGAATTTATACAAAGCTACCAGGTGAGAGATTTGCAATGACATAAAAAGTATATACTGCTGATTATTTTTTCTTCATTGACAGATATATTTTATGTCATATTTATGTGTCATTTAGGTTTGGGATCTTTATAAATGCAAGTTTTTGCAGTTTCAGCAAAAAAGGAAAGAAGTATTAAAGGTTTCAAGTTGTGTTGGCATTGTGTTTTTCCCAGTCACTGAAGGCATGACAATGCATAAGAGATAACAGGAGATTATATTTCTTATAACACATTAGTATTTGGATGTCCATCAGTTGGATTCAGGGCGTTATTGTCTTTGGCTCCATCCTACCAAAGGCTCTATGAAGTGGTTCAATAGTCTCTCTGATTTACAAGTGAGAAATGGGGGCAAAAAGGTGAAGAATCTGCCTTGTACTGAGTCCATCTGCGAAGCATTGTAAACTGACAGTGTCTCTAGGAACGTTATCAGATGATGGAAATTGGAAGTATAATCCAATGGCAATCTGAACGCAATCATGGGGTTTCACATTATTGTGTATGAGTGTATCTCACGCAGTTTTGGGCAAAAGGGAAGTCATTCCGAATGCAATCATGGATTTTACGTTATTGCATATTAGAGTATCTCACACAATTTTGGGCAATGGGAAGTTATTTTTCAGGCAATAGGAAGTCATTCTGAATGCATTCCGAACACAATTAGAATTCACGTAAATTTGCTAAACTAGCAAATTTACATGAATTCGAATTGGCTCCATTCAAAATAGAGAGAAATTCCTCCCGTCTGATAAACTCACTGGATTTCAGGCAGAATTCATTCTTAATCTGACGTGATGGAATTCCACTCAAGTATTAACCAAGCCCTTTTCTGCTTAGCTTCCCAAATCAACAAGGTTGGTGTTCAGCGTGATATGGTAGTAAAATGGAGTTCAGAAGTAAATGTTTTTGTTTTGGTCTTTTAAACCCAGGCTTCCCATGTCAGAATCAAAATGTTGACTTGTTAGAATCCATTGATTTTCTTTCAGGTTATAAACACAATTTCTTTATTTTCTGCCTTTTGCCCAGTGCAAAACATAAGGAACCATACCTTCAATTATACTGAAGAAACAAATAACTTCATTTTTGTGCAAACTTTCGTTTGAGGTTTTTAATCAAGGAAAACTGGTTAATTCTTTTGTATCAGAGATGGGGAATATATGGAGTTCCACATGTGGTTGTACTACAATTCCTATGATCCCTCACTGTGGGCTGTGCTATCTTGTACTGATTGAAACTGCAGTCCAACAACTTCTGCAGGGCCAGATGCCCCCCAGCATTGCTTTGTATAAAATTCACAACCCCAGGAGGGAAAAAAAACCCCTAAAATAGGAGTTAATGGATATCTTGAAAACAGTGATTGATTTGTCTCCAGTGCACATTGCTGGTGTATGAGGTCCTCCTGTTGTGCTCTCAATACAATTATTTCTTATTTGAGCAATAATAAAATAAAATCAGTGGGTCCAAGGCAAACCAGTGCCCCACTCCCCCTTCAAAATACAGTAGATGATTGGATTGACAGATCAATCTAATTTCAACCGTGGTGACAGGACTGCTTTCTGGCCTCTACCTAGAGCATATGAGATTGACGGTGAGCTGCATGGTTTTTGCCATTGCTGTGTCCCATTGTTTTGGCTACTTCTAGAAACCCTTGCTTCAATCTTCTTAATAGTTAGGCTGTCCTTGCTGAAATTGTACCAAGAGGTTGTGGCTTTATGTTTAATTTCAAATTCTCCTGTCTTGGAAATGTATGGTTTGGAGCAAAGGGGGTTGCTTTTTTCCCTTCAGAACCTCTCGCATTGTTGATTCCACTTGCCGTCAAATAATAAAAGCCTCCATAGGGGCAGGAAGGAAGAGGAACATAAGACATATGAGATAGTTTAAGTGGTGTGAAGTTTGCTGGGCTTTTGGAGCAGGGGAGCAATGCAGAATCTCCAGATGTTCAGATATCATAGTGATAAGTTTGGAGAATAAGTTTCACAGCTGTGAGCCAGCTGCCAAGAACAATCTACACCATATAATTGTGCTATTCTCTCTTGTGCTTGGCAGTTCTGTGGTTCTTTAGAGTATTAATACTGTAACATGCCATGAACATTTGAGAAGACATTTTTGTCAGGTAACCTCAAACCGGTTTTAGAACTCCAATTGGGACTTAAGCCATATACAATAAGCAATCTGGCAAAGCGCAACAAACAGCTGGAGCTAATTGAGCTTTTGGTCATTTTTTTCAAGAGGAAAAGAATATTGTCCAAGCTGTGCAATTCTGCTTTTAAACAATGGAAGTAACTGTTTAGACCTAAATATCTTTTTCAGTGTCAGAGAGTTTGGATTAGTGCAGTATGGTGTACATTTGAACCAACTCAACATGTTACACATGGGGTTGACTCTTAAGACAAAACAATATAAGAGCCATGCTGGTCATGAAGGCCTAAATAGTCTCACACTTGCTCATGCCACAGCTAAACAGTTCCCAAGGGGAAGGCTGACAGCAGGACATGAACACACTTGCGCCTACCATCCCATATTCTGCAAACATTAATACCACATCTAGCCTAGAAATGACACACATATATGGCCAACCTGACTACTAACCCAGTCATTGATTAACCTTACCCCTGTGCATTTATCTAATTCCATTTTGAAATTGTCCAGATCAGTATCCATCACTGCATCTTAAGAGTCACAGAATCGTAAGAGTTGGAAGGGGCTACAAGGATCATCTAGTAGTTCAACCCCCTGCTGTGCAGGAATACATATTTATAGAATTCCTGAGGGGAAAAAAATACCCATCCAATCTCTGTTTAAAGATCTCCAAAGAAGGAAAGTCAACTCCCCTCTGAGGCAGTCTGTTCCACTATCGCACAGTTCACACAAGTAAAGAAGTTACTCCAAATTACATTTCCAAGTAGGAGGATTTTAGATGAAACATACATGCCACAACCTCTTGGTGCAATTTCAGCAAGGCCAGCCCAAACATTAGGCAGAGTGAAACAAGGCTTTCTGGCAGCAACCAAAGACATAGGGTGAGATAAAAATATTTAATTAAATAAAATAGCTTTTATCCATATATACTGTCATAACACATTTCATGCAAACCTGTGCCCTAATTGTCTGTTGTCTTTGATGATGCACAAGTGATCACTCCCAGTAGACTTGCTTTTCTTATTGTCTCTCCTGTTAATCTCCAAAATAAGTGTTTTTGTCTTTGTGACAAGAGTCAACAAGTGCCTGCTGGGGTTTTTCAAGAGTTTGACATGAATACTCAAAAAACTCTCAAAGGATTTATAAGGACTAACCAAAACCAAATATACAGAGAGCAAACTGGATGTATCAAAAGTGCCTTATTACAGTATTACTCTGATCCATCTACAAGGCCATTTCAAAAGGTCTTAGTTTTAGCCTTCAAGTCCTTAAAGAACTTGAGATTACATAAGAGCTTTTCCATGTGTGCTGCAAGTCTCCTCACTTCAGAGTTTGAGTTGAAAGAACCCCAGATATGATGTTCTCATTTAAGTCACACTAATTCTGGAACATACTTTGGAGGTAGGTTTGCTGATCCCCTCCTCAGATGAAGACCTTTTCATTTCACCAGACCTTTTAACCTTTGGGTGGTTTGTTTCTCATTTTATTTGGCCATTAAATTCTTTCTACGGCTACTCTTCTATGGATTTGATGGTTGTATTTTTTATGAAGTTTAAACCTTACATTACCTCTTTTGAGAGGCAGCCACCTGTAGCAGCAGGAGATAAAAGCCACTTCACTTTCACAAAATTATTTAATGCAGAATTGGACGATCTCCTGAAAGGTCATCTTCAACTTCTTACCAGTGTAGGAAATTGGCAACTAAAGCATGCCTGATGAATGACCATCCAACTTGGATTTAGAAAGTCCATCTTTTGGCAAGGCACAGGCAACATTTAGCTATTTTAACACATAGATCATAATTACTTAGCAGCATGGATACCACAAATGGGTCATACAATGAAGATGTCCTCCATGTTATTCTAGGAGTAAAATGAGGCTAGACAGTGTTAATGCTAAGTACCTTTGTTTTGTTTTTCACTGTATTTTAATTAACAATAAGATTAAATAAAGTACACAAGAAATACAGTATTACATTTTGTTGCATCTACAAAAGGGTTTCCATACCCTTTGAAACTTGTCATTCAGTATTGATATTGGGAATTTGGTATTATATATACTCAACAGTGTCTAATTGTTTACTTTGCATATATAATATAGTTTATATCTTAAAATAAGTTGATTCTAACATATATAATAAATAAACAAGATACACATATTGCTTGTTATTGAAGCAATTTATATTATTAATTAGTTGTTTGATTTTTTAAAAATTTAATTTTGTTTGTTATTATTTACATACCAATGATATCTATGTTCTATTTCTAGACTTCCAGTTGTCTCACTGGTTTGTGTGACTTGATCTCTTATCTTAATCCAATTCTATTTTCATGTATTGCTAAGTACATTTATAACTGGTTGATAGACTGAGTTAGTATTCACTAATGGTTCCTTATTCTGGAGAGAAGTGACTAGTGGTTAGTGGTGTTACAGGTTATTAGTGTTGTTGCAATTTACTGCCCTGAGCCCAGTGTTAGTCAGCATCAGTGACTTGGATGATGGCACAGAGGGCATGCTTATCAGATTTGAAGATGACACTGAATTACAAGAGGTGCTAATACTCCAAAGGACAGAATCAGGATTGGACAGATTGGAGAAACTAACAAATTTCAGCAGGGAAATATTAGACAGGAAAAATTAAATGCATATATTCAGAATCAGTGGGCTACACAGTAGTATATGTGAACAGGATCTAGGAGCCTTAATAGACCACAAGGTAAATATGAGTCAACATTGTGATAGAGGGGTCAAAAAGCCAATGTAATTCTAGGCTTTATCAGCAGGAGTATTGTGTCCTGACTGAGGGAAGTAATAGTACCACTTGTTGGTCAGACCTCATCCAGAATAATACGTCCAGTTATGGACACCACAGTTCAAGGAGAATATTGGCAAGCTGGTATCTGTTCAGAGGAAGATGACCAAGATAGTCGAAGGCCTGGAAATGAAGAACTGTGAGGAACAATTTAGGAGCCTGGATACGTTTAGCTTAGAGAAGAGAAGATTGAGAGCTGATGTGATATCCATATTTGAATATCTGAGAGGATATAATGTAGAGTGCAAGTCTGTTTTCAGCTTCTTCAGAGACTCGATCATGAACCAATTGATTCAAATGACAAGAAAGGGGATTCCACATAAACAGTAGGAAGAACCTGACTGTATGAGCTGTTGCACAGTAAAATAGATTGCCTCAGAGTATGCTGGACTCTCCGTCTTTAGAAGTCTTTAAACAGAGGTTGTATGGTCATCTTTCATAAGAACTTTAATTGCAGGAGCTGAATTAGATGGCCCTTGTGGTCCCTATTGGCTTTATGATTCCAGGTGAAAGAGATTGGTACTGTTGTTTTTCCCTACTGTAGTGAAATGTAGTACATTTCTATTTAATTTATTGTGTGTGTGTGTGTGTGCACGCACACGCGTACACCTTCAAGTTGCCTGTCGACTTATGCCAACTCCATGAATTTCAGAGGGTTTTCTTAGGAAAGAAATACTCAAATGTGGTTTTGCCAGGTCCTTCCTCTGAAATATAGCCTACAGCATCTGGTATTCATTGGTGGTCTCTCATCCAAGTACTAGCTTCTAAAAGCAGACGGAATCTGATGCCTTTAGGGTATTTTGCAAGAAGTAATATTTATAGTACAGTGCTTCTGTTTAAATTTACATTCATACAACATATCAGAACATACACGTGTCATGCAAATCACTCTCTTGAGTCTCTCTTTTCCTTGATCCACCCACCTCTCCTATGGCATAGCATCCTACACTGGCTTCTTTGCTGTTTCTCCCATGTTACACACTGCTAACCACTCTCTGGCTCTATTTTAATTTCATAAAATCCACAACAAGGTAGGCTTCATTTTTTTAAATACAATGAAGACTAGAGGTCAGGATTGATCCAAGCCACCTTGCTGCCCAAGGCAGAGAAGAAACTGTGTCTCCACTCTACCTCATGCAGGTCATGGTGCATAGTAGCCAAAATCAATCAGGTTATTTTGCACAGGAAGAAAAAAAAATCAGTAAAAAGTTCAATAATAACAAATTAAATAATGTTTTGCTGCCCTTTTGTGGCCCCCAAACTGTTGTTTCACCCTGGCTAGTGGCAGGCATTACAGCTTCCAGACCCTCTCCACTCCGTGTGGTCAGGGATTCTAAAAAGTAACTCCTCCAAGCTCTGAGCTGTTCCTCTTTGAATGTTCCTGTTGTAGTAAGGCAGCTGGGCTCTGGATTCTCGCTATATTTTGCTATTCACAAGGCTTTTCCCAGGATCTAATATCATGGGAATCCTGTCACAGGACTCGCTGTGGGAACAATACTGTTCTGGGTAAAACATGTGTTGTACAACAGCTTTGCTCATTTGCCACTTCCAGGAAATAATTTGCAGATTTTGTTCTTGGGATAGGCCAATGCTCCAAGCAATTCTGTTGTGATAAAAATCATTCCACAAAAAATCATAATTAGCTTTCATACAATATAAGTTGCCTCCTCGAAACTTCATGTATTCCAAAGACAGTGCATCTTTTCTGAGGGTTTCTTTCTTGTGCAACAAGCCAGAGTACATAAATGATATAGGGAATATGTGAATGCTTTGATAATACACCTACTCCCACACTACATAGTAGAATCTATATTCTTCCAATTCTCAAACCTAAAAAGAGCAGCAAGAAATTGCTGCGTCCAGAAATAGCAGCTCAGGGGTGTAACTACAGGAGGGGGGGTGAGAGCATGCTTCCCAAATAAAAATCCTACTCCACCCAATTGAAATTCTCTGTCAATCCCTAAATTTCTAATATTGCAGAGAGCAAGAGATTGGAAATCATTCACACCTATAATTTTGATATTTACTGCATTTTCATTCCATTGATAACTTTGCCTGACCCATTTCTTAAACTATGATTAGAATTCATGACTACAATTACATATGAGTACGTGGAATTATACATTCATGATTGTTAGCATTCATGATCCCTACAAAGGGATATAGTACAAGTCTTTCGATCCTTACTTTCCATGTAGCAGCCACTGTGAGCAGTAAGAGTCTCTTCTCCTGTTGATTTGAATACAGTTGACTGATGTTTCCATATCCTCCCATGATTCCCAGTGCAAGAGGTAATCATCTTAACTGAAATCCTGCTTTTGGCTTTGGGACCAAAGATTACTTGTAGGAGGAGGTGAAAACAATCAGTATGTTCCAATTGACAGGAGAACAAATCCATATCACTTGCACCAGCAGCTGCTTGTTAACCAAGGATTGGCTAAACTGGTGCTGGGGTCTTATGTGATATATTTTGTACATTAAAGCAATGTACAGTTGGCCCTGCACTTTTGTGGATGTGATTATTCATGGATTGAATTAATATGGTCTCTCTAATAATCTTTAGGTCCTTCAGCGTGACTCATGGGCCACTTCCACGAGAGGCTGAATTGAAGGATCTAGAGATTCCTAGAGAGAACACTCCCCTAGGCATGTATAGGTTTTCTGGTGGATGTTGACCATTGGGTAGGACCTAGAGATTCCTAGAGAGGTGTCTGGATGCAGAAATATAGCTGGATGCTTCTTTGGTGTCTCAACCCACCCTCTCTCTTTTTCAGCCAGTGACTGGACATGGGGGCCATAGGCCAGCAGGAGCTGAAAGGCTGCCCTGCATCAGAGGCATTGTGCACAGGGTAGAACTACTCCAGTAGAAGTATTGGATGTATCCTTCTGCATTGATCCTAAAAGGACATATGCAGCCATACAGGAAACTATACCTGTGTATGTCATCAACAGGATTCTGAGTTTGCTCTCACAAATTTACTAGTGCATACCTGGATCCTGAAAAAGGTTGAATTTTAATTGGAGAAAAATATATAATTTCATGACCTTTAAACACAAACATATCTCTTCTAGGTAGCAGGAAAATGCCTGGGTTGTTGTTGTTGTTTGCCTTTTCAAGAATACCCTTTCCAAAATCTCTGTGGAAAATTTGGTATACTCATTAACACTGTGTGCACTTAACCTTTTTATATAAAGCAATTGTTGTTGGGTGCCTCCAAATCATTTTTTACTTATGACAATCCTAAGGCAAACCTATCATAGGGTTTTCTTCAGGGGGTGGGTTGCCATTGTCATCCTTTGAGGCTGAGAGAGTGTGACTCTTAAGGTCCCAGAGGGTTTTTATGCTCCAGTGGGGAATTGAACCCTGATCTCCAGAGTCATAGTCCAGCACTCAAACCAGTACACCATGCTGGCTTTATAAAGCAATTACATTTATTGTTTTTCTTTGCCAGATGCTGAAGAATATTCCCATATACTCAGGCTATGAACTCCTTTTGCAGTGGAAATTCAGAGAGATCTAGAGACCTGTTGATTTTAAAAATTATTTCTAAAACATTTTATTTAAATATGTATTTAATTAATTCAACTCTTCCCCCCCCCCCATCATTTAATACTGCTATCTTTAATCGATGTTAAGTATTGCATGTTTCCCAGGAAGAAAGGAATTGTCCTGATTTGGTTATATATTTTGCAAAATTTAAGCTCTTGAAATTTGAATATTATGTACTTAAGCACGTCTATTTAGAGCAAAATAAAAATACCAGCTTACCAGCTAGTACTAGGCATGAAGCCATTTAACTTAAAGATAAGGAGGATAGATAAAGAGCATAACAAAACTAAAAAGCCATACTGCACCAGATTCCACCTTATCTGATGGCTGATGCTGCGGTGCAAAAACACACTGCAGAAATAATCCAGTTTGAGACTGCTTTAACCGCCCTGGCTCAATGCTAGGAAATTCTGGGAACTGTAGTTTGGTGAGGCATTGAGCCTTCTCTGTCAGAGAGCTTTGGGACCACAACAAACTACAATTCCCAGGATTCCCTAGCAGTCAGCCAGGGTAGTTAAAGCGATCTCAAACTGGATTATTTCTGCAGTGTGTTTTGGACCACAATCTGCTGCAATTATCTAATGGCAGAAACAGTGGCTGGTGACACTTCTAGGTGATTGGTCCCAAAATAGCTTCATATAAATCTCACTTCCAATTGGAGGGGAGGTTAATGGGAACTAATTAGAGCTAGCTCTGATTGGACAAATAGAAGCTGGAGCCAGTATAAAAGCCAGTTCCCTAGACATGGCTGTTACATACACAGCTGCCAGTGAGTCTGTAACACTGGTGCTGTTCCTGGTTTTTAACTACACTTGAACTGCTGATAAGAGAGAGGGGAACTGTTCTTTCAGTATAAACTATGCTAAATTGAATATGTAATTCTTACTTAGCATAGACAAATTGTTGTTATAATGGATGTTGCAATTATTGCAATGTCTGTGTATTTTATCTGCAGATGTTTAAGTTCCTCTATGGATTAAGTACAGAGATGCCTGCCAGAGATAAAGCAGATGATCTAAACCATTCCTGACAAATGCTAGTCCATATGGATCATGTAAAGTGTTCTGTAAGATAGTAATTCCTTACAAATATGAGTCTCTGTATATTCCACTCATGTAAGATGTATGAATCCTTTAAAGTAGTATTTTTATGAAGTAATATGTATGATGTAAGTGGTGGAGTGCCTTACGTGAAATGTAAAGTTTATCATTTGGGGTGTAGATGATGAAAGATCTATGTTCCTCCGAAGGGGAATGTGTAAATGTATGTTTACTATTTTGTCCAATTTAATAAATAGCCTGAAAGATTATTATAGTTGTATCCACTGAGATTTGGTTCCAGGACCCCCCTACCCTCCCCCCCATGGGTACCAAAATCTATGGATGCTCAAGCCCCCATTAAATACAATGGCATAGTAAAATGGTGTTCCTTATATAAAACAACAAAATCAAGGTTTGCTTTGTGGAATTTATATTTTTTTAAAAATAATTTCAATCCATGGATGTTTGACTCCTTGGATAAAAAAATCCATGGATATGAAGGGCCAACTGTACATAGGATACCTGATCATTCTTCCATATTAAAAAAATCTAAGACTTAACAGTGCTGAAGTTAATTTTTGATGCTAAATTTGCCTGTTTGGATTATATTGCTGTTAATCAGTCGATGGCCTAGGCAACCAGAAGATGACAAGAGGGACCTCCAAAAGACAGAGATTAGCTGACAAAGACTCCTGAAGCCCCGAGTCTTAAGAGACAGGGTTGGGAAACATGCTATTTTATTCTAACCATGCTTGCACATTAATACCAACCTGAATCCTATTGTTAGTTCCAACTAGAATAAACCCATTGAATCAATGGGACTTAACATGAATGTTGAATTACCAAGTAGCCACTGACTTATTGGGTCTAGATAAGACTAGCAGTAGGATTTAGGCAATCAAGGAAAGAGGAAAGGTACATTAGGATTTCTTGCTGAAGCTTTTATTGTAAGCTGCAGCTGGAAGAAATGCATCCGAATCCTCATTATTTTGCAGAAAGCAGAGTCCCATTCTTAACCCCAACTAACTGGGTGGTGAGGGCAAGATGCCAGAAGGCAATGTTAACTGAGCTATCTCACAATTACAAGCAGGATGAGAGCAGAATGAAATGTGCCTCCAATTTTTATCGGGGGGGGGGGGGGGATTGCCATGCTCCATAAATCAAACTTCTGGAAGATACACTATATAGAAATATAGCTCTGCTGCTGGGTTACAGAATTAGGCTTGCACAGCTGGAGAGAATCATAGTAATATGGTACTTAAACTGATCAACATGACATATTTTAAATGGCTATTATTTCATATGTGTGTCTATGTGTTTTCAAAGTAGTCTGTCAATTTATGTCAATGCCATGAATTTCATAGGATTTTATTAGGCAAAAAATATTCAGACGGGGTTTTGCCAGTTCCTTCCCTTGAAATATAGCTTACAGCACCTGGTATTCATTGGCAATCTCCCATCCAACTACTAACCAGACTGACCCTGCTTAGCTTTCAAAGTCAGGCAGGTGCCTTCAGAGTATTTAGGCCTATTATTATTTTATAGAATCCTAGAATGAGAGTTTGAAGGGGCCTCGTAGGCCATCAAATCCAGCCTCCTGCTCAATGCAGGCTCCCTAGCAAAAGCAACTCTAGCAGTTAGCAGACAGCTTCTTTGTGAAGATGACCAGAGAAGGAGCCTCCACCACCTCTCTAGGAAATTGGTTCCATTGTTGAAGCGCTCTTACTGTCAAGAAGTTCCTCC
The DNA here is from genome assembly GCA_034509955.1 of Urosaurus nigricauda. Lineage (NCBI taxonomy): Eukaryota > Metazoa > Chordata > Lepidosauria > Squamata > Phrynosomatidae > Urosaurus > Urosaurus nigricauda. Next base: position 224,015,043 of record JAOEGL010000004.1, on the reverse strand, counting down.
TAATGTTCAATTGAAATATACTGTCTTGTAACTTCAATCAATTAGATCTGGTCCTACCCCCAGCCCCCAATCTTTGTGACAACCCTTGAGATATTTAGAGTTCAGTCATGCTACCCCTCAGTCTTCTCTT